>JAEOAD010000007.1:39193750-40530625 GCA_036365145.1 Orientallactaga sibirica
GAGGTAGATGTTGTGCTGGAAGAATGACGTCCAAAGTTGACCTCACATGCACTCACACACCCCTGCACACTCACACACATATGTCATATGTACATCCACACACATGAAAATGTCCACATGTGCATGCACACACATACTTTTAAAAAGGCATGGTGGGAAAAGTAGATGAGAGGACGGTTTTCTGAGAGGCAAATAATAATAGCTTAGGCTTGTCATCTATACTCACAGGGGTGTGCCTTTAAAAACACATAGCAATGCTGAGTGATTCTGCATGCCTTTAGTCCCAGCATTTGGGAGGCTGAGGTAGGAGGATCACCATGAGTATAAGGCCAGCCTGGGCTATCGAGTGAATTCTATGTCAGCCTGTACTAGAGTAAGACCCTACCTTAGGGGAAACAGGAAACCACTGATCCATCCGTTCACTCAGTTCCACATAGATGTGATACTAGGGGACTTTGTCAAGGTGCCACTTGCTCAGACACATGCGGCATCATGCTGTCCTGTCCCTGTATTTCTTGTTTACCTAGGTATGTATTTCCTTTTTTCTTCAAGACAGGTTCACTATGTACCACAGGGTGGACTTGAACATTTTATGCATCCCACACAATCTGAACACTCTTGATCCTCCTTCCTCAGCATTCTGAGTGGTGGAACTGTTCGTTTGCCCCACCACCCCAGCTGGTTTTTTAAAAATTATTTTATTTATTTTTTTGGAGAGAGACACAGAGAGAGACAGACAGAGAGGGAGAGGGACACAGATAGAGATGGGCGCGCCAGCAGTCTCTCAGCTGCTGTGAACGAAATCCAGATGCGTGCGCCCCCTTGTGGGCAAGTGCGGCATTGTGCCCTTGCATCACTTTGCATCTGGCTAAACGTGGAACCTGGATATTGGAACCGGGTTCTTAGGCTTAGCAGGCAGGCGCCTTAACCGCTAAGCCATCTCTCCAGCCCCCCAGCTGGTTTTTGTTTGCTTGTTTTTCATGCAGCAGTGCATAAAACACTCTCATCAGATATTCTACCACCATGTCAGCATCCTTGGTGACAGTGAGTGTTCCATCACTGGGCTTACAGCATTCAAAGGGCTATTCTCAGAGTTTACAGTCCTTCAACAACTATACAGCAGATACTGTCATTTTCTCACCTTGATAGGTGAGAAAACTGAGGCACAGGGGGATTAAAACATTTTTGCAAAGCTGTCCATCTAGTGAGCAGCAAGGCCAGGCTCTGAACCCAGGTAGTCTGATTTCTGAGCCTGTGCACTTAGACACTCTGATATTTTAATTAATCTCTTGTTGCCAATGTCGTCGTCTTTCCTATTAAAACAATGTTGCAGTGACTATTTTCATTTGACTATTTCCTTAGGATAATTTCCCACTTAGTTTTTATTTAATAAACACTATTAACACCAAATGTCTAATGCTTCTCTAAGCACTTTAGAAAAATTAATTCACTTGATCCTCATAACAATGCTAAGACTCAGGGCTGATTATAAATTTCTGACTGTATGTGTGGCACAGGGAGACTTCTTAGAGGGAATGCTGTGGCTGTAATTCCAGGCTGGGAACTTGGGTTCCAGATCATCATTTGACCATCAAGTTATATGGCTTATGTGGGTCCTGGGGAATCAAACCTGGGTCCTTTGGCTTTTCAGGCAAATGCCTTAACCGCTAAGCCATCCCTCCAGCCCTAGACCTAACTTTTTTATCAAAGTATATTTAATATATAATTTGTATTTAGTATAATATTCAACCTGCTTCACAGGTTATATAAATATAAAATTCTATTATTTTTCAATGAACATGATTTTTGACATTAAATAGTCTTTAAAATAGAATTGGAGGCAGGAGAGATGGTTCAGAAGTTAAGGTGCTTGCCTGCAAAGCTTAATGACCCAGATTTGATTTCCCAGTACCCACATAAATCCAGATGCACAAAATGGTGCATGCATCTGGAATTCGTTTGTAGTGGCTAGAGGCCTTGGCATGCCCATTTTCTCTCTCTCTATCCTCTCTGAGCTGAGCATCTCAAGTATTGTTATACTCATGGAATACATCAGTCTAACTTAGGATAGAGTGAATAGTGTGTCCAAGAAACTCAACAGAGCTTTCACAGAATTTGTTTAATGGCTAATGTCACAATCAGCTTTTGCATTGCTATGACAACCATCCAACCAGATGTAGCATATGGGAGGAAAGGCTTTATTTTAGGCTTATAGTCTGGTGGTGGTGGTGGTGGGACACTATTAATGGCAGAAGAAGCTGGCTTCCTTTCATAGATCCAAGCAGAGAGAAGCACCACCAACCAGAACAACCATCAAGCACAAACAACCAGAGCTCAAACTGCTCTGAACACACCTTCGGGCCTGAATTCAGATCCGCCCCAAACATACCTTAGGGCTGGACTCCAGGATCCACTCCCCAGTGACACGTCCTTCAGCCACACAGCTGAAGACCCAAGTTACAAGCTCAGTTTCAATAAAACACCTGCGTCTATGGGGCCATACATTGAAATTAGCATATTCAACTACCTATGCCAGTGAAGATTGGTATAACATAGAAACACTTAAGTAAACCTCAAAGATTCGAGCTGGGAATACTTTGGTAGATGATAATATATCCAGAACCAGTAAAAAGGCCTGCACTTCAGTTAAAATGAGACCTTCTAAGTCTCGAGGAACATGACTCATTGGTCTTTAAGCATTGATGATCACTTTGTTTGGGGATTAGCGTGTATCTTACCCTTGGCCCAATCATGGCTAGAACTGATTTTAAAAGTAGCAGCAACCAAATTTCTATGACTTCAGTCTCCATCAGGGGCAGCTGGCTCTGCGAGGAAGGGTTGGGGGAGGAGCAAATCTGGACTCCAGGAAATCTACAAGGAATGATTCTCTATGATAAGGAGCTGAGTGCTGAAATTGAATCCTGCAAACCTCTGCCTCCCTGGCAGTGCAGTAAGTGGCTCCCATTGGCCTTATTGCACCAAGATACCCGAAGAATAGGCGGAATGTTAAAAGCTGCAAACCAGGGGCGAGGTATTGGAAGTGTGCATCTGTCACGATTTCGGAGTCTTGCTAAATTCGTAAGTAGAAATGGCTGACAGCCTGGGATCCAGGAATCTTTCATCTTCCTGGTGCAATACATGTTCGCTTGTGCAGTAAAATGAAAGCTGGCAGTGAACACCACTGCAGTAAAGCTCGTGTTCCCTTAGTAGCAAGGTGGGGATGAGAGTGTAATTGCATGTAGAAATGCTGCCCTGGGCCTCCTTACAGAGCAGAGCGTGGCTGGGAAAGGAGGCATCTGTTACTGGATTCTAGGGCAACCTATGCAATCTAAAGGTTTCTCATTAGCACCTTTCATTGCATTTGCTGTTGTGGGCTTTTAGCTAATCCTAAAGAGGGGAGGGGCTGTCTTCTAAGCCTTTGTCCAAGCATTTAGCACCAGGACCACCTCTCCTAATGGACCCCCCCACCCCCACCCTGCAATGATGAAAAGCAGGTTTCCAGATAAGAAGGACCTGTAACTTTTCTAGAGGCACCTCTTGCTATTCCTGGGTCAGGTTCTAGCCATGGAGGGTGGGGGGGTCTGGCTCTCTGCCACCTGCAGGCCATGCCCTGAAGACTGATTACTTCTAGGAGTTGGGAGGAGTGTTAAGCTACTAAGAAGTGGGTCAGGAAATGGACGGGTATTCAGAGAAGCAGCCTCCGGCGCATTCATCGAACTTTGCCACACGGAACAATGCTGCTAACCAAAGGCCAATGACCCTCACCTGTGCACTCCTTCCCTTGCAAACCCCAGCTGTCGGGAGCACAGCCGTTAATTCATGAACACTCAAAGCCCGCCTCTCTCAGTGCCATCCGCTGCTCTCGATCTCAAGGGCAGCTACTCTCCATGAGCAGCTTGGTCCAGCTACACAGACGCTTGTTGCCACTAAAAGTTTCTCTGTTGAGTTCTTTCCTGTTGTCACTGTGGTCTGCCTAAGTCAGCAGGGTCCCAAGACGGTGACTGGCTGAGGGCAGAAGGGCTCTGCATCCAATTCCTGCCAGAGGCAACCACTGTGTGTCCAGGGTTTCCCTGCATCGTTCCAGACACAGTCCCTTGAAGGTCTTCTAGGCTGTCCCCTCTCTCCTCAGGTAAGGTTGGCATTGTGGGGGTCTCTCAGCCAGCTTTTCATAGGTACCGAGGGCAAATTTTCACCCTAGAGCAGTGAAATCTGGGGTGGTCCCTGGCATTGTGATTGGTGACCTGCTAGGTGATGCTAACGGGCCACTAGAGACAAGCCTGGACATCCATGAGACAGGTCCAAAGCTGGCCTCAGGCTGGGCTGGATAGAGAATAGCTGTGCCGATTCTCCGCTCTCCAGTCGTCACTGCCAGCAGCTCTTTGCTCCAACACAGATGACTGGCCCCCCGGTGGTGAACCAGTGTGTCTGGAAGCCAGACTTGGATCCTACTTCATTCTTGAACATTACTAAGTGGGGGTTGAAATTTGTTTGGTCTACATAGATCTGGGTGGAAGCTGTGGCTACTGGGTGGGGAAAAAGCAAGTGACAGGTTTAAAAGCCGCTGCAAAATCCATTTCTGGTGGTGTGCATGAATGCTCAGGTTGTCTATTGGAATAGCGTCTGCCTTGGGAAGCTGACGAGAGGTGAGAGTTACGGCATGCTTGGAAGGAGCTGATGTGAGATATTGGTTATAGTATACATGGAAGGCATTTGATGTGAAAAGGACAGTGTGGGTGGAAAACATCACCTTGCTATGAGGTTATTTATTGCCCAGCCATCCTGTAGACCTGGGACTGGACCTCCCTGTAGCGAGTATTGCTAGCTCAATGAGAATCCACGACCATTGTTGGAAAGCCATGGTGCACACACATCTTGGCAATGAACCTGGAGATCTTGTCTTTGTAAGTAGGGAGAGCCTTTGACATTGTGGTGTAATTCTGTGGACCTCACTACTGGCAGAGTTGTTCATAGTTTCAAGGCCTAGGAGTTCCAGTGCTGGAACGTGTTCTCCGGAAGGTAATCTTCCTGGTCAGAGGCTCTCCACCCTTTGGCAGCACAAGGAGGATCACCTGGAAGGCTGATTAACACAGGTGGCTGGGCCTCACCCCAGAGTTTCTGATTGAGTGCGAGACGGGCAATTGTGGCTTTAAGTGTATTTATTCCTAGCAAGCTCCCAGGTGAAGCTAATGCTGAGGATTCAAGGCTCCTGAACTGCCATGCAGTGTTGCTTCCAGGCCAGTGGTTTTTTTATATTTTAAATCTTTCCTTGTGCCCCTTATAGTTGACAGCTTTAAAAACTATCGACCAGGGCCTTGCCCAACATATGCTGTATTGGTCTCTGTGAGTGGGGATGGGGCTTCTCTGTGTCTGAAATGCTCCGAACCACGGCTCCAAACTCTGCTAAACCTATTCCTTCCTTACTGTAGCATCTTGCTCTACCATCCCCATATCTCACCTGTGCACCTACACATGGGTTTCCTTTCTATTCCTGTAGGAGGCTGGGCCTAGCCTACCCCATTGCAGACCTTGGTCCTGGTCTTCCCTAGTTAGAGTGCTGCTCCTGGACTTGTGGTCCTGCTGGCTCTTCTTGACCTTCAGCCTCAGCATCAACGTCCCCTCTCCAAAGAGGCCTTCCTTGGGCACCCTATGAAATGGGGTCATCACATGGGCTAAAGTGGGCCCCCTGCACATCTTTGCAGTGTAAGGGTACATGCTGTCGTCATTTGGGGGCAAATGGTTGTAAAGTGTCTGGAGTGAGTAGTGGCTTCTTAAAATTCTTTTTTTTTTTTCTTTTTCTTTTTTGGTTTTGCGAGGTAGGGTCTCACTCTGGTTCAGGCTGACCTGGAATTTACTATGTAGTCTCAGGGTGGCTTCGAACTCACAGCGATCCTCCTACCTCTGCCTCCCGAGTGCTGGGATTAAAGGCGTGCGCCACCACACCCGGCTTTAAAATTCTTACAAAGTGCTTTCTAATGATGTGCAATTGCTGCTGAAATAAGCCCTTCTCTACCCTCCCCTGCTGGTCACACTCTCACTTTACCATCTGCTTTCTCTGCAGCCCAGATCGTATTTATTGTCATGTGTATGTGTGTGGTGTGTATGCAAGTGTGTGCATGTGCATATGGAGGCCAGAGGCTGACATTGGGAGAGTCTTCCTCAATCACTCTTCACCTTACATCCTGAGTCAGGGTCTCTGCCTTGACGCCAGAGCTTGCTGATTTGATTAGTCTAGCCAGCTTGCTCAGAGGATTAGGTCTGCTGGTCTCCTGAGCATTCAGATTACAGCCGAACCACCATCCCCACCTGGTGCTGGGCAGCCAAAATCAAGTTGCCATGTTTGTGCAGCAAGTGCTTTATGTCTGAGCCTTTTTTTTTTTCTTTATGATCCCTGGTAGATCCTATCTCCCAAACTAGAAATTGATTTTCTGAGGGCCTGTCTGCCTCATTCACTGTGTTCTGGGTGTGACCAAGGAGTAGGTACATGTATCCATTTCCTGAATCGGTGGATGAGGGAATCCTGTCTGCTGATGGTGAATGGGACCTCCTCGTCCCTGTGACAGCTACTACAAGGTACCAGGAATGCTCCATCAACCTGAAATGACTTCCAGAGCATTTGGGTCTAGACTTGGTCATGCTAGAGGCTAATGTGGCGCAGCTCGCAGCCAGGTCGGGTGTCTCGTCGTCTGCCTCCCATACCTGCAGGCTCACAATGGCGGAAGAACCAAGGCAGACCAGCCTCAGCTGCGTCTGGCCAGAAGATGTGACAGGTGATTGAGTAGCCTGGATAGCCTTCCTTTGCAGGGGGCGGAGTCGTGGAAGTGTCAGTAATCGATAATTGCCCATTTTATATGGAGGGTTTATAGGCCAATCTCAATTAATTGTTGCTGAAAGAGTAGTAAAATTAGGCAAGGAGGCCATCCGAGATGATGGCTCGTGAGGGGCGGCTGCACAGACAGGCTATTAGCATCGTGGAGGTCAGAACGGTCTGGAAGTGAAGGGCATCCTGATTTTAGCATGAGGCCTCCAGCGGAAGCAGCTTCTTGTAGTGCGTTTCTAGGGCAAGCAGAGGAAGGCTTAGCTTCCAGCACAAGGAAAGGTAGACAGGACCAGATTGCCGTGTGGTGAAGCAGGGAGGTAGTCATGGGAGGTCACATGAAAAATTTGATCAGCAGAAACAAGTAGGCACTTTTCTTTTTGCTTTTTGCACATGTGTATAATGTGTGTATGTACAGTGTATGCATGTGTGTGCAGGTGCGCATGCCCTGTGCACACATGCTTGTGGAGGCCAGGGGAAAACATTGAGTATCCTCCCCCCTCGCTCTGTCTTGTTTCCTTGAGACAGTCTCTCTCACTGAACTTAGAACTGAAGATTTTTAGTCAGATTAGCTGATGAGCAAACCTCAGTGTTTCTCCAGCCTCTGCCTTTTGCATAAGACTGGGGTTATAAATGTGCATGACCATGACCAGCTTTTTATGATTTCATTGTCACTGAAAAGAGACTGAAGTAGAATTCCCATTTATATAGTCCCTTCTTTATTGTAGATCCAATATGGTAGCTGCTAGCCATAAAGGCCATTTACATATAAATTTACCTAAATGAAAATTATAAACTTAAACTGAATTTGAATCTTAAAGTTTAACTTAAAATTTAAAATTCTTAAAAAAATTTTTTTTAATTAAAAAAATTTAAGTTTTATTTATATGAGAAAGACAAGGACAGAGACAGACAGACAGAGAGAATGGGTGCGCCAGGGCCTCTAGCCACTACAAACAAGCTCCAGACACATGTGCCATCTTGTGCATCTGGCTTATGTGGGTCCTGGGGAATTGAACCTGGGTCCTTTGGCTTTGCAGGCAAACGTCTTAGCCACTAAGCCATCCCTCCAACCCAAAATTTAAAATTCATATTTGCTCTGATGAAACTGCAAATGCTTAATGATGTCATATTGGCTATGACAAGTAGGGAATAGTCATTCGTGACAATGTTTTTGGACCATACTGTGTGAATGAGTACTTTTGAAACTCTCAACCAAGTTAGTCTCTTTAAGAGATGAAAATTTCAGAAGGACTGCAGTGAGATGTTTGAAAGTTGTGTTGGAGGTGGGGGCCAGAATAACAGAAGTAAGCAAGGTTTGTGAATTTTTGCAGTTCATAGCTATTTCTTAGTCTACTTGCATAGCCCAGGATATGCCTCTTGTCAACATACCTACTCCGTCTGGGGTTGATTGCCTTCTCCACATGAATTTCATGTCTATCCTGGGTTTACTAACTCAAAGAAATTCTTGCCATTTCTGGAGAGGGTTAATATGTGTTGAATGAAAAAGGAAGAAAATAAATGACAAGTAATTTCATTCTTTAAGGCATTGACTCACTGATGTTCTCGCTTTGAAGCAGTGAAGCAGTCCATAGACAACACATTCCCTCTTTGGCAGAGGAAGAGATGAGGAAAGGAGGTGACCTAGAGACAGAAGGACATTTATTTTGGAAGTTCTCCTGGTGTAGTCCAAAGACTGAGATAGCAGGGCTAGTGCTGGCTGGAGCAAACTCTGGATGTTTCTGCTAAAGGTACTTATCCCATACAGCAATTCACAGCTGATGTTTGAATGATGCAGGAGGGACATCGATTGAATGCTAAGAAAACAAGATCTCCACTCGATTTGAGAAAATACAATGTGCCACACACTCAGGGAAAATCAATAACGCAGGAAAATTTACTGGCTGCTCTTCAGATCTTCGTTCCTCTCATTGCTGGGTCTGGCCCATGCTGGTTTTTGAGGTTAGAGGTTAGGCAATAAGTACCATTCAGTAGCTCATTGGTAGACCTGCAAAGAGGTTTAATTGTTTTCTATGATAATGAAATAGGAAACAAGCAAGAATGCTGGCTGTAAAAAGAGGCTGGAGCCCCCTGCTCTGAGAGTGGCTCCTCAGAGTTTGGAGATGACTGTGGAGGAAAATTGCAAACAGTGTTGGGAGCAGGTTTTCTTGAAGCAGGAAGCGTTGCTTGGCTACTAGGGCTGCATGATTGTCTATCTGTCCCTGATTGGGATTTAAGTTCGTGACCCTGCTTGGAGGAAAGCCAGACACTGCTTCTAACTATGACAGCCTGAAGGAAAGGGCTGAAGAGAAGGAGAGCCTGTCGGAGCCCAGGGTGGAGAAGTTAGTTGTCTGTAGTGGTCATAATTGGAGATGATACTTGCTTTGCCTGGTCCAATCTTTCATGAACATTAAAAAAAAAAAAAAAAAAAGAAGTTGGAGACAGATTGAGAGAATTGGAGCATGCAGGGCAGAGAGCCAGCCAAAGGGTACGATACAGAAGATCAGTGAGCAGCTGAGTATTGAACTCTGGGCAGTAATGTATTGAGTTATAGCCTGGGCCCTTGAAGGATAGCTGGAAGTCATCAAGTCTGTCCATTTTACGAAGTTGTCACTCTTGTGTTATATTAGCTGAAACAGTAACCGCTCAGAGGAGGAATCAGCCTTCCGTGCTGCATTGCCACCTCCCTGATATTGATTTTGTGTGGGTGGACAGTGATTCATAGGACCCCCTTTCTTCTTCTTTTTTTTTTCTTTCTAGTTCTAGATCTTTAAGTTGCTTGTGAGTTGCACTTGTTCAGCTGGGATAGCTCTGTGTGGATTTCACTGTTGCAAATGTTGGTTTAGGGTTTGAGGGAGAGGGGAAGGTCTGGTAAAAATCAGCAAATGTGAAATGAGTATGGCGAGGAATGAGGTGGCATTTGTCAATCAGAGACTAATAGAAAGGGTCCTGATGGGAGCTCTGACCCTTGAACTCAGTGACATCTCTGGGAAAGAAGAGAGGAAAGTAACATGGTTGGAATGTTGCTGTTTTCATGTTTTATTAACTGTTTTCCAGGATACTCTGCTGAAATAATTGCCATAGGCTGTACTGTGGAGAGAATTCAGAGTTTTCAGGACATGGCATGGCTAGGGGTATAGCTCAGTGGTATCGCTTTTACCCAACATGCATGTAGTCCTGGGTTCAATACCAGGTGCGAAAGAAAAAAGTTTCTAAGTTTAAAAGTTTAGAAAGATGCTGGCTCCTCTCAGCAGGATCTAATCTTGCTTCTTGGTAGCTACTGACGTGCTGTGGGAGATTTTTCTGTCTCTTCTGTGCTAGAATTTATGATTTATGCTGGTTTTCAGCTTTTGATCAGACCCTATGTGTCCCAAATTGGGCTAACGTTAAAGGATGATGCTTGTGAGAAGTCTGAAATCTAGAGTTGCCTCCTACAAATGACACCTTGACCTTGCGCTAGGAATTTGGAGCTTGTCCTGAGTATATTTTCAGTGTAATTGTGTTCTTTGTAGTAGACTCATACTTGATTTCAGGGAACACTGTGAGCAGGTGGCTGTTATCCAGCAAATCATATGATATGACACTTTATTATATGGTTAATGTTTGCAGATTATATTAATCTATACTAGCTAATATAATGACATCATTATTTCACAATTGCTTGTATAATTTTTATCTTTGCCACAGGTTGAATATCATTGATCCAAAATGTTGGGGCTAGAAGATTTTCAGACTTGGGATATTTGCATAGACTTGACCTGTTAAACATCTCTAATTGAAGGGTCTAAAATATGAAGACTTTTGAGTATGGCATCATGCTGAGAAGTTTGACTTTGCATTTCAGCGTTCAGGGTCAGGGATGCTTGGCTTCCTGTTGAGCCCTTCCTGTGAGCTATCTGCTGAGTTAGGTACTTTCACATAGCTTATTTAACTCACATGAAGCCCTGCCTGCGAGTATGTTACTAAGATTTGCAGAAGGGAAGAGTCTATCCCAGGACACACATCAAGATGATGGCAGAGGCGGGCCCTCCTGTGTCACCATCACCTGTCTCATCCGCACTACTTGGGACTTGGTATGGCATGGCCAGTGCTTCCAAGCTGAGGTGCTGTTTTTCCCTCAGGCGTTCTGCTCTCAGGATGATGGAGAAGCCAGTTTCAGCCTCCAGGGAGATGTCATTTTTCCAGAGAACTGAGGATAGCCCCGAGCCCCATTAGTTGGCTGGCACTGTGGAATTCAGGATGGTTGTTTAATGGGTCGTGGAGCCAGTTCACTGCTGGGTCACCCCATTCCTGATGACCCTTAGCAATGCATTTACAGATGGGCGGGGGGCTCATTCCACAGCGGGTATGCTCTGTGGTACATTGTTCCCAGGGCTTGGGGAATCAGCTACCCATTCCCCCTCCAACGGACTGCCTCCTTTAAGTAATGTGTGAGGAGCTGTGCAAGGAGCCGTAGGGTGATGAATTATGTCTGTGAGGTGGGCAAATCGATGCAGTCTCATCTTTGTTCTCAACAGCAAGAGTAACAACAAATCCCAGTTGCTGAGGACGGACCTATCATATCCCTTGGAATCCAGAGTCTATTTGTTTTATTTGTTTCCTGTTCTGGGTTTCCAGATCAGCCCACAGTAATGGTTTGTGCAGTCAGTTGCTTCTACATATTTTGGGAGCACCAAAAAAACATTTCAGTTGTTCACGTGAACAGTATGTGTGGGAACACATATCAGTGTTCTTGTAGCTAGGTCACTCGGGACCCCCATGAGTGCAAGGTCTCCACAGACCTGCATGGTGGAGAGCACTATTGAAGAGAGGCAGAAGTATGCTGGGGACACGTACAGTTTGTAGCTGTTGTCCTGGAAAGAGCAGAGTAACTCACTCTTCCACTCTGAAAAGTGTTCTCTTGGAAGACGGAAGTGTCCGCTTATATGTGGTAAAGAATGCAGGTGCCGGAGTCTATAGCCAAAGTATGAATCTTGGGTTTTCCTCTTGCTGGCTACATGAACTTGGGTAACTAGCTTTCTTAATTTCATCGTCCTCATCTCTAAAATGGAAAGTTCAACACTATTTCTGAGCGTTTCATAAAGATACAATAATATACAAGATGGGTTTAGTATTAAGAGCCTCTTTGCCCAGTATTTGATGAAAATTGGGTTTATTATACAGTATGTATGACTTGCTATTTCTAGTGTGCATGAAGCCAAAGTTGTATTTTCTACAACTGAATCTATGTTACAACTCAAATCCCTTCAACCCCTCCATTTCTTGAGACTGGCAATTTTTAAACAGTGAACCTGTGTTCAAAATGTAGCTAGGCCAGTTACTATCTGTTCTAGCTCACAAAAATTATTTCTCAATTCCTCTCTCATTTTTCTCTTGTACAATGACAATTTAAGAGTCCAGGACTCAAAGTTCTAAGCTATGCCTGCTTTCACATCCTGGTTCATCTGCCCATAGCTATGCAACCCTGAAGGAGTCCCTTGGTGACCCTGCCCCAATCTTATACCACTTACCTGATGAGCTAAAGTTTTACTCTGCCTCAACCTTGCTTATCTTTGAAGACAAAATGGCTGTAGGCTAGATGTCACTCTTCAGTTGGGTTAGCAAGATTTGTTGAACCTAAGATGGCAACCAGAGTGATAATAACCTCTAACTTCATTATAATTCCACCTGCATGCTACATGACACCAGCCCCAGTGTCATGACAGTTGCCAGCTGTCATAATGATGATTATATACAAAACAAACAGAAAAAGATGGCACCCCTATTTCTGGAAACATCCAGTCTTCCCTGGGAATAGACATGAACATACTTACCCTTCTGTACCTCTCTCATTTCTTTTACCCTGTATCTAAAACCTCCCATCCCCTATTGGGTCAAGAAGTTAACTGTGAGCTGATCTACCTTTTCTTGGGCACTTGGTCATTGCTCCTTAGTCAGAACTTAGTCTTGCTCTTGATTCCACAGTTCTAAGGGGAGAAAGGAGTCAGTTTGGTATCAAAAATTAGTAACACATTTGACATGCCAGAGGGGACATGGGTCAGTTAAGTTCCCTTATGGAAAGCTACTTCATGTGAATAAGTAAGCCATCACCAGCAAAGGAATATTAGGGGATGGGATCGGGGGGAGAGCCAGGGTTGGTATTTATTTATTCCTGGTTTCCAGAATCTACTTTAAGGCAGGGATGCTTGCCCCAAAAGACATGACCTGTCAAGAATGTCTGAAACCTTGGAGCAGGGGGGTTACTTGGAAGGCTGATCATATATATATCTTTGTTATGAACCCAGGGCTTCTGACAGGAATGTGGGAGCCAGCGGCTCTGTAAGGTCTTGGTTAGAACTTGGCTGCCATCAGGGATCTGGGCTTGGTGATGTATATGTCTGTCATTGGGCTTCTCTACATGTCCTGACAACTGCAGTGTTTTATTTTGTCTGAGAACATGTTCCCTTACTATTTCCTCCTTTTCACTCTAGGCAGCCAGTTCTCCAGCTCCAGGACTTTTACAGTTAACTTCTTCTATTGTCTGAAAGGAGGGCATCCTTGAATGGGCATTGACAGATCTGTGGTTAAGAGCCCATAGTAGATACTCAGGTTGAAGAACTTATCTTTGGGATTTCTGGTCTGGCTCTGATATGACCTGGAAGAAGTATATCCCAGTTTACTGTAATTAATTTATGTGTTTTTTTTTTACCCCAGAAACCAGATTTAGTATAATATTTGCAACAGTAGAAAATTAATGCACACGGTACATGCTAACATAGATAATAACATGAATAATATAATACAACTCAAGATGGCCGAGGCTCTAAGCTTGGGCAAAGGCTTCCAATGGTCTGGACCTGCTGCTTTAGATGTCACCCTTCTGTGATGGGGACAGAACAAGCAACTGATGGGCTTGGAGACCCCATATCCTTGTTCTGTGGCCTGCTGGGAGCTGATACATATAGGCCACACTCTTGACTTCTTTTCGTACAACAGTGGGATGTCCAAGTGTCTCCAGTGTCTTCAGCCATCACAATGTACTTAGAGGTGACTCTGTTGGGGATTTGGTGGCCTCGCTGGCTCTTTTCCGAAGCTGCTTGTAGTTATAGACTACCGAATAATGCCTAGTGCTTTCCTGGTGGGGGGACATCCAAGAGGGCATTGGCCTTTGGATTTCTGTCAGTCTCAGTGATGGGTGCAATACTGAAGGTCACTCCACAAGCAAACAGTAGCTAGATCCCCACAGATGTTCTCTTTCTCTCCCTAGAAGCTCTTCTAAGATCTTGTTCCTCTGAACACATTTGGGACACGGCATACTGTCCTCCAGGTGTAAGGGTGCAAATGTGTATACAGGAAGTAAGAAGAGAGTACTAAACCAGCCTTCTTTCAGGGTCCCAAACCTGCCTAGCATGAACCTGCGGTGGATCCCAATCATGAATGTCTACACACTTCTCTCATGGACCAAACACCACCTGTCACCGTGGGCCTCTGATAGTAACTTGGCCTCCACTGCTTCCATCCTCCCAGTGCTATAAGTGATTGTGGTCCAGGAGGCCAAACTTGACGCTGGGACAGAGGTAGTCCTCACAGTGGTCCTCACGTTTTCCCACCCCCTTAAGTACTGGGGGTTGAACCCAGGGCTTTGTACTCGCCACTGAGCTATATCCCTAACTGGGTACTGATCTCTTCAGAGAGAACAGGGGGATCTTCAAGAGTAGAGAAATGCTTCTCAGGACCAGGGGCCACTTCAGGGGAGCAGTCACCTCAGAAGACAGTTTTCAGAACTTTTTAAGGGTACTTCCTTCTTGCTGACATTTGGTTTTCTCCTTTCTTTCAAAAAGATTTTATTTTATTTGAGGGTGGGAGAGGAAGAGAGAGAGAGAATGGGCCCACCAGAGCCTCTAGCCATTGCAAATGAACTCCAGATGTATGTGCCACCATGTGCATCTGGCTTACATGGGACCTGGAGAATCAAACCTGGGTCCTTAGGCTTCACAGGCATGTGCCTTAACCTCTAAGCCATCTCTCCAGCCCATGACATTTGGTTTTCTTTGGAATGTTTTTCCCTGGCGTATTGTGATGTCCCAAGACCATTCTGCAAATAGGACTATTGCTGAGAGTAAGCATGTTCACAGAGGTGCTTATCTGCATCTAATTTCTGGCTTTTGGAGCTCAGCTTTAACTGTTGACACCAACCCTGCATATCTCAGTGAACTGGGCTGAGGGGACCAGGTTGGTACATAAAGAAGGAATTGGTATCTTTTATGAGGTTTTGGTATCTCAGTGCCTTGTGCTTTCTCTTTTGGATTGGAGCATTTTATTTTATTTTCTGTCCCCTTTACAGGGTCACTAGATTAAAAGTGCTTGTTTGACGTGACAGTTAGTGTCCCTCTTCTTCTCTTCTCTTTTATGTGCAGCTCCTCTCCTTACTTCTTGTATTCTCCATACTCAGCAAAGAAGAGGAAATCCTTAAAAAGAAAGTTCTTCTTACTTCCAAATTGCCCAGGTCCCAGATTGCTCTAATTCATGTGTTCTTTGCTCTATTATTTGGGTTCTATATTTTTAAAAAATTATTTTATTTACTTATTTATTAGAGAGAGAGGAGGAGAGAAAGAGGGGGCGTGGGGAGAGGGAGAGAATGGGCATGCTAGGGCATTCAGTTACTGCAAACCAACTCCAGATGCATGTACAACCTTTGTGCATCTGGCTTACATGGGTCCTAGGGAATTGAACTTGGGTCCTTAAGTTTTACAGGCAAGTGCCTTAACTTCTAAGCCATCTCTCTAGCTCAGGTCCTGTATTTTCGACAGGTGCTAAAATTAATGTGATAGCAGAAGAAGCAGTCCTACTGGAAATTTCAGTGACTCTTGCTGCAGTCAGTTGACAAGCCTCATTCAAAATGAGTCCTGAAGTAGTGTTAGACAAGCTTGAAAATTCATCAAGGTCAATTGCCCCTAGAATTCCTGGAAATACTTTTATTTTTACCTGTAGCTGCTTTATTTTCCTGAACTTTTTGTTGAGCCCACTGAGCATCTCATGGCTTTTTTGGGGGGGCACATTCAATTTTGGGTTCCACATGTGTAAGTTGGTGCTTTTGCTTCTGGAATGTCTGAGCTAAAATGTTTCTTGTTAGCATATTCTTTTTTTGCAAATGTCTGTGTGTTTCATATGTGCATGTGTGTATGCGTGTTTGCATATGTGTGGGTGCACATGTGTACATGCATGTTTGGAGGCCAGAGGCTGATGTTGGGTGCCGTCTTCAATCACTGCCCACCTTTTTTTATTTTGAGAGAGAGAGAGAAGGAGAGGAAGAGAGAGAGGGAGAGAATGGGTGCACCTGGGTCTCAGCTACTGTGAATGAACCCCGGATGTATGTGCTCCCTTATGGAGCATGTGCAACATTGTGTGCTTGTGTCACTGCACCTGGCTACATGGGACCTGGGGATTCCAACCTGAGTTCTTGGGCTTTGCAGGCAAGTGCCTTAACACTAAGGCATCTCTCTAGCCCTATTTTTGAGATAAGATCTTTCACTAAACCTGAAGTTCATGATTCAGCTAGACTAGCCATCTCCCCAGCCCTAAAATATTCATTTCTGATGAGTCATGTTTAAATTTGATGCAATGGAAGATATTTAAAATTTATAAAAATTTCTTTCTAAAATGACAGAGTCCTATAATAAACTAGAACAGGAAGAGAAAGCTTCAGAAAGTACAAGATAATTCCCAGGTTGAATGGGCATGGAATATACCCTTTGCCCTGCTCAGTGGAAGGTCATATCTGATTAGAAAGAAAATTAGGTTAGAAGGACTTAAAAAAATTTTTTTATTGACAGCTTCTATACTTAACAGACAATAAACCATGATATTTCCTCCCCCTCCCCAATTTCCCTTCAGAACTCCACTCTCCATATCCCCCCTCCTCTTATTTCTTCTATTATGAGGGTCTTGTGAGGGTATTGCTAGACACTGTGAAGGGCATGGATATCAAGGCCAATTTCTGTCTGGACAGTTATATTGTAAGGAGTTGTACCCTTCCTTTGGCTCTTCCATTCTTTCCGCCACCTCTTCCGCAATGGAACCTGAGCCTTGGAGGGTGTGGCAGAGATGTTTCAGTGCTGGACACTCCTCTGTCTCTTCTTCTCAGCACTATGTTGCCTTTTCGGTCATCCCAGTGGTCATTGCCATCTGAAAAGAGAAGCTTCTCTAACCAGAAGTGAGAGTAGCATTAATATATGAATATGAACATTAAGCGTAGTGCTTTTCAGGGCACTATTTGGTGGGAATAATATATACATTTAGCCAGACAGGAGCAGGCTTTATACTCCTAAGGCTCATGACCTCCCCTTCCATAGACTTTTTTTATTTTAAACATTAATATTTATGTAATTCTCCTATATTTTTTGACAACTTCTATACTTACAGACAAAAAACATGATATTTCCCTCCCCTCTCCCATTCCCCTTCAGAACTCCATTCTCCTTCATATCCCCTCCCTCTCTCCATTAGTCTCTCTTTTAATTTGATGTCATCATCTTTTTCTTCTATTATGAGGGTCTTGTGAAGGTATTGCTAGGCACTGCAAGGTCATGGATATCGAGGCCAATTTCTGTCTGGACAGTTGAATTGTAAGGAGTTGGACCATTCCTTTCCCTGCCATAGACTTTTGATTAGTTTTTTTAGTACTAGGTATGTATTCCCTCCCATAGAGCGGGCCTTCAGTCCAATTAGGGAGTAATTGGTTTCTCCAAGAGCAGACATGCCACTATTGCACCCATTTGGTCGTTTGGTCTGTCTGGCTAAACTTGAGTTGTCCAGTGTCCACTCTTTTCACCGTGTTGATTTCTGTCTCCCATATTGGTGCATGCAGTGCAGCTTTTTCCAGCTTTCAGTTGGCTGGTCTACAAGGAGAAGGTTTTGTGCTCAACACCAGCTTGCTTTCTCAGTGACCTTGCCTCTCAGGCAAGTGACATCTTCAGCAATAGGGTCTTACCATCTGTTTCTCAAGGGAAACCAAGGGTTTTGGCAATAGCCTTTAATGTTTTGGAGGTTACAGAGACCTCCCTTAGAAGGACTTTTCAACTAGATAGTTCTCCATGGCTTTCTGAGCTTTTACAAAAGTAAGTTCCCATTTGTAAGGGCATCTCTTCTTCTGCCAATTAACTCTTTAATTTTTTTAAAAATACGTTTTTTTTTTTTACATTTTATTAAATAAATAAATAATTTGAGACAGAAGCAGATAGAGAGAATGGGTGCATCAGGGCCTCCAGACACATGATCTCCCTTGTGTGTCTTGGCTTATGTAGGACCTGGAGACTGAACCTGGGTCCTTAGGCTTTGTAGGCAAGTGCCTTAATCACTAAGCCATCTCTCCAGTTTTCTTTATTGAAATTTAATTTTATAAATATTACAAAAGGATATACTTTTTTATTCCCTTGCCTCAGCTCCTATTAACTTGGGGGCCCTTCTCATTGGGGATATGGTATTCACTGTGGGGCATGAAGGCCTCATTCAGTCCCTGTGGGATAGTGGTGGGGGGAGAAGACTGCACCTCAGGGTATTCCTACCTACCTTGTGGCTTTTACTATCTCTCTGCCCTCTTCTTTTGCAATGTTCTGTCAGCCTTGGCAGGTCTGTTGGCAGTCTGATTTAGTGTTGAGTTCTTTGTAGCCTCTGAATTTCTGCTTTGATTTTTTTTTTAAGACAGAGTGACTTTATTAGATTAAGAGAAGGAAAGAGAAAAAAATTACAGAGAGCTCCTGCCATGTAGAAGGCAAAAGGTGGTAGAGAGCCCACATGGGAATAGGGATCCTCCCTCTCATCATTTCAGCCCAGCTGGGCTGAGACAAGGGGCAGGGGGCTTATCAGAGCAGGGACCTAGAAGTTCAAGAGAGGTGAACAGCCAAAAAATGTCTTTGATGGGTTTTGATGGATCACCATGTCTGTCACCATCATCCTGGAGCTGGTTGTCAGGCTAGTGGTAAGAGCAGTATTCATGCCACCGCTTTCTCTATAGTTTCTCCTGGGCTCCAGCAGATAAGGTAGAGGAGTCACATCTTGTGGTAGGAAGTCTCCTACCTTCTTGTCTTATTGATGGATCTTGGTTCTCTTCTATTTTCTCTCCCATCTATAAAATAAAACAGATTCTCCAACCAAGAGTGAGAGAAGCTTGGGTTAAGGGGGATATGCAAAGTTATTTGAGAGATGTTTTGGTGTGCAAGGTCACTCTTCTTCCCCAGAAGGCAGTGGGGCTTCTCTCTGAAGACTATGAGTTGCCTGACCATGGGATTCTGACTTAGTTTCCAGGGCTAGATGTGAGGTCTTTACCACTGAACAGGCCTCATGTCTAAGCAGAGAATATTTGGTTACTGGCAGAGGCTATGTGCCACTGCACATAGCACAAGTCTGTACTTTGTCCAGCTGGTTGATTTTATAGTCTGCAAGTTCACCTGTTTATTCATGCTATTATTAGTGACTGTTTTCCTCCAGTGGCTCCCATTTGGCTTTCCAGAACTATGAGTGCTAGCCAGGAAGGAGCTGGTTTCCCTTTTGGTACCAGCATGGTATTCTGATATCCTGTGATGGCAGCCAGTGGTATCTTTAGCAATAGGGTCTTACCTTTTAGTGCTGGCAAGTAATCAAATATTTTAGCAATGGCCTACATTGTCTGTGGGACTTCATGGGTCTCCTTGGCCAACAGCTCATCATGGGGGGGCCACCAAATTCTGGGCCAGAGATTTAACAGCCAGAATCTATGATTTTACAGTTAAGCTTTTTTTTTTTAAACCTTCTATCCAGACTATCCCACTGCCCCCTTTATTGGTGGTTATATCTTGTAGAATGCTAGCTAGAAGGAGGGTTTCTATGATTAAATCTTAAAATAGGGAAAGATATTAAGTGTGCATAAAAAGCCCCACCTATTGGGCTGGAGAGATGGCTTAGCGGTTAAGGCGTCTGCCTCCTAAGCCTAAGAACGCTGGTTCCAATCTCCAGTTCCCAGGTTTAGCCAGATGCAAAGTGACGCAAGGGCACAATGCCACACTTGACCACAAGAGGGCGCACGCCTCTGGATTTCGTTCACAGCAGCTGAGAGGCTGCTGGTGTACCCATCTCTATCTTCCTCTCCCTCTCTCTCTCCAAAAAAAAAAAAAAAAAAAAAAACCACCTATTAACATGCTTGCTTTTACTGGACTTTAATTCAGGTCCTTCTCATAGGTGTTTAGGTTGAGGTCTGTGTTTTTGACATGTAAATTTCTACTTTGTTTGAACTAACAGTCATGCCTTTGGAGGTGCAGATTTAGGATTAAAGATTGCTTGGGACTATGAAATGGTAGTGAGACAATTAGTTTAATTTTAAAAACTGAAATGAAAGCCATAAAGTCTGTTTCTTTCTGGTCTATTTTATGTATGTTTGTGTCTGTGGGTATCATGCTATGTCTACATGTGTGCTGATGTTTGTATTGACATGATACCAAATTACAGAAATAAATGAGTACTCATTAATTAAAAACCACAAACCCAATCTTTTTCCAGGTTCTGTGACTTGGGGTTGGATGTTAAGTAGATAAAGCTTGTTCTGATCAGTGAATACTCATGTGTTTCCTGAGGTCCTAGTGAGGTGAAGTCAATCTAATAGCCACTTTCTAGCAAAACAGTTAGATGAGGCAGATGATGGCTAGCTGGTTTTGTCTGCCCTGAAATTTCCATTAAAAACTCAGACAGTTGTTAAAAATGCTCATGCCTTTAATCCTGGCACTCTGGGGAGATTGAGGGGAGGATTGCAGTGAGTTCAAGGCCACCCTGACTCCAGGTCAGCCTGGGTTAGAATAAGACCCTACCTTGAAAAACAAAACAGAAAATGGGTAAATTAAGTAAATTAACATGGGAAACTTAAAGATTCCTCATAACTTCAAATATCTTTTTCAGTATCAAGAAATCTCAATGCAATGCTAGTCTAGATTCATTCATATTCATTAGATGCCAATGCTGTTTCTAAGTAAGTTAACATTATATTAATTATTCATAACTTTCAGGTTTATATACTTTGACATTTTCCTTTTATAGGACATTAAAGAAAACAATACTAAATATATTTGGATCCATTTCCACACTTTAAAATTTTCTTAAGAGAAAATACATTTTTAAAAGTTAGTAATCTACACAAGTACTAAGGATTGATGACCAATACTAACAATAACAGGGGAAATAATTCTATATGCAAGTTACATGAAATGTGTTTTACAAAGGAAATGAAAGGGTATGAGAGTGTATTGAGGGGAAAAAGAAAGTAATTTTTGTGTTTAAAGAGGAATATGGTTCAAAAATAGGCAAAAGGCATGAGAGAGACAGTTCAGAACTTAGGAGTTCAACAAATTATGAAAGGCTTGGAGAAAGTTGTGAAAGGCTTTCAGAAGAAATGCAGCTCAATGAAAAAGGCAGCTGTATTAGTTTATGTCAGAATTCACCCCAACATCCAGAGAAAACTACAAAAATTAATTCAAAGCCACTGTTCTCCCTTTAAGACTGCTTGAACTGGACTGCCTGATGTCCAACTACTGAGACTTACAGGTCAAAATCAAGGAGGATAGGGGATTAGAGGATAGTCAAAATTTTGGGAAAAAAATTTGGCCCTCATCTCCAAGATCAGCCAGATACAGGGCATGGCAGGACCCCTCTAGAAGGGTCTTTTAATTCTAGTGAGTCATCTGATACCCTGATAAATGACAGTGGCTTTTTACATAGCTCAAAGAGCTGCAAGCTGCAAATGGGCATTCCAGGAACTCAAGATTCAAGCCTACTCTAAAGGAGTCACTGTGTCAACTCTACATGAACAACTGGAGAAGGAGGTCAGAAAGAAAGAGGGCCCTTAGGCATAATGCCTGATGTAATCATCAAAAAGGACTGTAGACATGACAAACTTGTAGAGTTCCTACCTTATATATAATCCCATAAGAACATCTGTCTGGCAACTGTCCAATTTCAGATTGGGATATTTTGTTTTCATTGTGTCCAAGAATTATTGTTAATTTGATGGTTTAACAGATACAGAGAGTACCATCATTATATACTAACACTATTCTCATGTAATGGTCCTTGTTGATAGGAATTATATGCATTTTACATGTATTTCAACTACTTTCCACCACATATGTCATTTTGTGGAGGGAAACGTCCCCCAAGAATTGAACAATGGATAGTAATACAAAGCACATAGAAAAGACAGGCGTTCCTCTGGCATTCAATGAGGACAGAGGATCAGATAGAGCTAAACAGGATCTCAAAAAGGACTCTGAGCATTGTGCCAGCTGTTGGAGGAGCTACTCAAGAAGGGGCATCAGTGGCCACAGTGCTTAGGGGGATATGCTGAACAGTTATAGTAGTCAATTGCAGCAAGCCTGACAAAGGATGAGATGGGCACCACTGGGCAATGCCTTCCTGTGTCTTTCATGTCCCCCAAATAACTCTAAGCCTAAGAAAACCCTCCAACATACTTGTTTTGCAGAATAAGGCATTAAATAAAAACTAACTTATATTAAAACAAATCTATATTGTGGTAGTTTGAATGTATTCCCCCCATAGACTCAGATGTTTTGTTAAAGCTTTTAACTTGGATCTCCAGCTGCCTGGCTGGAGGAGGTGTCACTGTGGGGCAGATCCTGGGGTCTGTCCCAAAGATGTGTTTGGGGGCAGATCTGAATCACAGCCGAAAGGTATGCAGAGAGGTGTGAACTTTGAGGTCCCTGCTGCTCATTCCTTTTTGGTGATTGCTGGTAGCTTGTGGTTTTTCCTTCTGCTTGAATTTATAAATGGGAGCCAGCTTCTTACACCAAAGATGGAACTTCCCCTGGATCTGTAATCTTGAAATAAATCTCTTCCTCCATAACTCCATAAACTGTGTCTATCTGAAAGTCCATTGCAGCATCATGAAGCTGTCTACTACAGAAATTTGGTACCAGGAGTTGGGTGTTGTTGCACAATGAATCTGACCAATTTGGTCTTTTGGAACTTTTGTTCTTGATGAATAGGCATGGACTTTGTATTTGCAACTAAAGATGCCTTACAGAGTGTTAAGCCAAGTTTTATGGGCTATTATAATGAGACTTTGAAAATACTAAATGCAGAAAGTATTGTTTGCCTATGAACTTTCAAAGGGGAAGGAAAGACAGCAGAGAACTTTGTTGGAACTGGGCTACTTGCATGAAGACTGGATGAATTATGCTTCCTATACCCAGAGAGTTTGATCAAGGTTTAATTTGAAAGTAATGGACTGAAGTACTTGAAGGAGGATATTGAACAGAAAGATAAGATTTAAAGATGGAAAAATCCAAATAAGTTTAAATTTACAGAGACAGGCTTTAAGGAAGCTGCTATTGGCAAGCAGATTGCCATCATTAAGGGTCCTTTACATTGTAATAATGGGAAGATGCCTGAGATGATTCCACCCAGGAAAGACTGAATGGTAGGAATGCAAACTCTTTTGAAAGGAAGAAACCTGCTCTTCAAGGTCATGATTTATTTCCTCCCTAGATTAACAATGGTTGTGTCCCTGCACACCTGGTATTGGTTTTGGACTCATAAAAAATGCATGGAAGTGGGTCATGTAGTGCACACGGTTCCAGAAGCTAGTGCTGAGATGCGGCATATGGATCAGAGTGATGTTGCTCTATTGGAGGATGTTAGGGCCATTGTAGGATGGACTGTGGTTTGCAATGAAGGCCCAAAGATGTTTTGGGTATACTAGGACTGTACAATGGCTACCATGGAGTGCTGTTGGCTTGGGATGGAAGTTTTTCCTGGCTACTCAGCCAGCTGGAGGGATGGAAATTGGAAATCCAGAGACTCTTGTTATTGTAGATGTTTGATATTTGCCTTATGGTTATTGATTTTTCCATTGGTCCAGTCTCTCATTATTATGTCTTACAGCAAAGGAAATATTTACTCTGTGCCATTATATGTTGAAAGTATGTAACTTGTTTTGATTTTACAAGACTCACGGTTAAGAGAATCTTGAATCTCAGATGAGACTTGGGACTTGAAATTTGTAAAGACTATGGGGACCTTGAAAGCTGGACTAAATGCAATTTGCATTGTGAGATGGTTATGACATTATAAAGGCCAGGGCAGAATGTGATAGTTTGAATGTATGTCCCTCATAGATTCAGGTGTTTTATTAAAGCTTTTAACTTTGGGTCTACAACTGCCTGGCTGGAGGATGTATCATTGGGGATAGATTCTGGAGTCCAGACCAAAGATATGTTTTGGGGTAGATCTGAATTCCAGCCCAGAGGTATTTAGAGAGGTCTGAGCTTGGTGGGGTCTCTTCTGCTTGCTACATTTTGGTGATTACTGACTTATGGTGGTTTCTTTCTCTACTTGGATTCATGAATGGGAGCCAGCTTATTCCACCAAAGGTGGACCTTCCCCTGGATCTGTAAGCTTTAAATGAATCTCTTTCTCCCATAACCTCTGTCTGTTTGCAAGCTCACTCCAGCAACATAAAGCTGTCTACTACATATGTAATCACTGAGAGGTTCATGTATTCATCACTTTTGTAGTACTGGGGCAAAATAACGTGAAGAAGGAAAGGTTTGTTTTGGCTCACAGCCCATGGCAGGGAAGGCAGGGTAGAGAAGCTCTGTTAATGACAGTGGGAGCATGAAGCAAAGTGGCTGTTCACATTGTGGCTGAATGGGAAATGGGGAGAATGAGACCAGAGCCAGCTCAAGGCTGTAGCTTTCTAACGTCTGCTCCCAGTGACCTGTTTCCAACCGCTGGGTCACCACCTCTTAAAGGCCCCACAGCATCTCAGATTTCAAACCTGTCCCAAGGAAGATACTTTACATTCAACCCATAACAGTTTGTGATCAGTGCAAAAGTGCCTACTTCTCTGCTCCACATTTGGAAGTTAAATACGATGGCTGCCTGACTTTAGCAGGGGGTAGGAGATGAGATGGAATTTGCTGCAAGATTCATTGTTGATCAGTGAAAAGAAAAGCCTTGTTAGTCCTGAAATGTTCAGATTTCCAGTCCTTCTAGCTGTTCTGGGGACTTACTTTTCAGCCTGTCCTAGTGACTAATCTGTAGATCTATCCTTCAGTCTGTCCTACTGGCTATTCTGGGGACCTATCTTTCAGTCTGTTCTACAGTACTGGCACATGGTTCAAAGTAGCACTATTTCATTTAAGTGTCCCCATGAGAAATAACTGGCCTCTTCTGTTGGCTTGCCTACAGGGTGAAAATGGCAATGTGAATATCACAGCTTTTGTGGTTTGAATATGAAATCTCTCCCATAAACTCATGCATTTAGAATTTGTTTGCTAGCTGATGGACTTTTGGAAAGTGGTTGGATCCTTGGGACTTTAGCTTAATCAAATGTATTAATATCTTGGTGGGTTAATACTATGGTGGCATTACTGGAATGTCATGAAAAGTAGGAGCCCGGTTAGAAGAAATAGTCTCGTTGGGTATGTCCAGGAAAAAGGCACCATTCTTGCTCTCTATCCCTTCTTGCTTTCTTTTGTTTCTTGGCTATCGTGAATCATGTTTCTTTAAGCACTGTGGATGCTAGTGCCTTTTCTGATTCGAGTCTACAAAAGCTTCCATGATGTTCTATCTTACTATGACTTGAAAACAGGGAACCAGTTAACATGAACTGGATTCTCTGAATCTGTGATCCAAAAAATTTCTAAAACTGTCTTTTCAAGTATTTCCCTACCTCAAAAGTTGAACACATTAGCTGCTGATGAACAACTTGTTCTTTTCATTGTATACATTGATTTTTCTGTTGTCACCTCAGGCTTTTTATGTTTGAGTTATTTGGAGCCAGTCACTGAAGATGTCTTTAGGTCTGTAAAGCACAAGCCAGGTCCTAAGCCCTGGCCTCTGTAAAAGAAGTTATAGCAAAATGCCCATGGTGTTTAATCACTTAGCAGTCACATAGGAGACTTTTTTTTTTTTTTTTTTGGTCAGGCTGGATTTTTAAAAAAATTTTTTAAAATTATTTATTTCTTGGAGAGAGACACAGAGAGAGACAGACAGAGAGGGAGAAGGAGACAGAGAATGGGCACGCCAGCAGTCTCAGTTGCTGAGAATGAAATCCAGATGTGTGCGCCCCCTTGTGGGCAAGGGCGGCATTGTGCCCTTGCATCATTTTGCATCTGGCTAAACGTGGGACCTGGAGATTGGAACCAGGTTCTTATGCTTAGCAGGCCGGCGCCTTAACCACTAAACCATCTCTCCAGCCCTGGATTATTTTTTTATGCTCTGCCTATGGTTTTAATGATTCTTTCTTTTAATTTTTTAATTTTTGTGTATTTTTATTTGAGTGTGACGGGGGAGGGAGGGAGAGAGAGGGAGAGAGAGAGAGAATGGGCACACCAGGGCCTCCAGCCACTGAAAACGAACTCCATATACATGTGACACCTTGTGCATCCAACTTACGTGGGTACTGGGGAGTCGAGTCTCAAACTGGGGTCCTTAGACTTCACAGACAAGTGCTTAATCACTAAGCCATCTCTCTAGCCCTTAATGATACTTTCTATTCTAGAGTTAAATGAAACAATGAGGGACATCTAAAACAGTAGTTTTCATATGAATACCACAAAATTAAAGAATGAAACTTTGGGCTTTTAGGGAAAAGTAATTTGCCTCCGTGATCTAACTCTAGCCATTTCAACCCAAAATACTGATGACATGGTTAAAGAGGTCTTACCAAATATTACCTAGCTTTTTCCCTTTAAGAACACCTAATAGCTCTCCATGCATCTTTACCTCACTCATAAGGAAAAGGGTTGTAAGTGACAATCACTCAGAGGCACGTACACAGTCCCTCTTTAGGTGGACTAGCCCAAACTGTTTAAATCTAAGATGGCTGCCACAATGACCCCAGACAGCCTCTAACTTCATTCACTGCAATCCCATCAGAATACTAAATGATATGTCCAGGTTTATGTTTATGTGTTTATGTTTGCTGCGATGATGACTGGCAAGATCATAGAGGATTTTGAAAAAGGTGACTCCCCATTTCCTGGAAGATCTCCACTGATTCTTGGGAAAGGCAGAAATTTTCCTCCTCTTCATTAACCTATTCCTCCCACTCATTTCTTTCCTCCTATATCAATAACACACCCCTCAGCTGGTGAAGATACTGATTTTTCTCCCTGTATCTCACCCCTCCCATTCTTAGCCAAGGATAGAGGCTCTGTTACTGATCAGTTGGCACTTGGTATTGTTATTGGTCTCATGAGTGAAAAGGGGAGCTAGTTTTGGGCTACAAATCAGTAACACCTCCACTTTTTTGATTCTGTTTCCTCATCTATGACATGGTAATTTAGTGTGGTAAGGGGTTTCAACCTCTTTAACTGTGTCTAACATATAGGATTTAACACACATGAAGTATAGATGTTTTCTCATTTTTCAGGGAAATGTAAAGTATTAAAAATGTTTATAATTCTTTCATCTAGATGCAGCTATTACTAGCATCTAAATTTTAGTGTATTTCCTTTCACTTATATTTACCTATGTAATTTTAGATTTTTTATATTAATGTATATTCATTGTACAAAGCTATGGGCTTTATAATACCTTTTTTGTTCAAGTATATAAAAAACATTGATCATATTTATTTCCTATTCTCTCCTGTCCCATCCTACCTCCTATTAGCCCCTTCCTTTCCCCAAATAGTTCCTATTCTATTATCATGTCATATTTATATGGCATATATCTTTTCAAGGTCCAGCCAAGACATATAGGCACTTGTTTATCCTTTCCCCCACTTTTCCATATCATTAGTATTTAGAAACCCAATTGTTATTAGAGGTACTAAATCCCATCATGTAATCAACTTTTTAACCTATGTATATTTACATAATTTCTAATTTTTTTCTTTGATAAGTACTTTTTCAGTAAGTAGCTTAAGACATAAGTTCCTGGACACTTCTTTTGTCATTCTCTCGGCTGACAGTCTGATCTGTACTGTGGGGTCAGAAGGCAAGACATTTTAAGACTCTATCTGTACTTTCAAAATGTTGCTCTGAAGTTTTATTCTCAGCATCCAGATATGACAGTGCCCGTTCCATCACAACTTCACCAGGATCAGGTGTTCCTTTCATTTGCGCCTTTGATTTGATAAGCTTCAGGCTCTAGAACAGGGATAGAACTTACTGGGATGAGAGATGTGTTGACTATCAGTGTGGTCCATTATGGTTCCTGTAGTAGACAGCTACAGTACCTGAAATAGAACTTCCGGACCAGAGAGTTTATAGGAGGAATGGAATTTACAGAAGCTTCAAGATTCATGGGAAGTTCCATAATGGCACAAGAAGCTGGCCCACTTTCACAGTCCACACAGGGAGAACAAAGCAACCACAATCAGCACAAGAAAGAACCCTTCAGGGACACCAGACAGAACTCAGGCACTTTGCATATCTTAGGTTGGAATTCAGATTTCCACCCCAGTGACAACTCCTCTAGTCAGGAGGCTGGAGATCCAAGACACTTTAATAAAACTGAATCTATTGGGGGACATCCATTCAAACTACCACATTCTACCCTTGGCCCCAATAGATTCATAACCATCTCACATTGTGTATTGTATTCACTCCAACTTCAAAGGTCTCCAAAGTCTTTACCAACCTAAGATAGTTCCAGTCCCAAGTCTCATCTGAGATTTAAGACTGTCTCTCAGCTATGAATCCTGTAAAATCAAAACAAATTAGACACTTTGAACATATAAAGGCACAGAGTAACATTTTCAACTGCTATAAGACAGAGCAAGGAGAGAGTGGAACAGTGAAAAATTCAGTCACCATTGAGCAAACATCTGTAGTTTGACATTATAACCAGTGACTGACAGTCTCTGGATTTTTCAATTCTGCTCTTCCAGCTGGGATGAATAACCAGAAAAAACTTCCATCCCAGGCCAACAGTGCTCCATGCTAGCACTTGCACAGTTCTGGTGTATCCAAAACATCTTCTGGTTTCCACGCAAACCATGGTCCATCTTCTAATGGCTTCACCATCCTCTTCATTGGGGTCGTCATGCCCTGCCTCATACTGCATCTCACCAGTGGCTCCTGGAGCCATGTGCACTTCATGACCCACTTCACACATTTTTCATGCTTCTGAAACCAATACCAGGTATGCAGGACACAGCCATATTGTTAACTTAGGGATAAAATAAATCAGTGACTTTGAGAGCAGGTTGTTTCTCCAGTCAACTCCTTTTAAAAGAGTTTGCATTCTTACCATTTAGTCTTTCTGGGGTAGAATCACCTCAGGCATTCCCTCCATTGCTTTAATGTAAAGCATTTGGGCCAGCTTCCTTCCAAATACTAATGTATTTGACAATAGCAGCTTGAGCAATCAGTTTCAGTGCCCATAAATTTTAAACTTGGTTGAGTTTTTCCAACTTTAAATCTTAAATTTCTCAGTTCCATATCTTTAGCCAAGCACATCAGTCCATTCAAATTTAACCTTCATTAAACTCTCTGGGCATGGGCAGAAGAATGCAGCCAGCTCTTATGCCAGTAGCCCAGTTCAAACAAAGTTCTCTGCTGTCTTTCCTTCCTCTTAGAATGCTCATAAGCAAAGCCTCCAAACACAATTCTCTCTGCACTCAGCATTTTCAAATTCTGATAGGAATAGTACATAAACCTTGGCTTACCATTCTGGAAGGCATCTTTAGTTGCAAGTACCAAGTCCATGCCTATTCCTCCAGAACAAAAATGCCAAAAGAATAAATCCACAATGTCAGATGCGTTGTGCAACTCTGCCTCATTTCTTCAGTACCAGTTCTGTAGCAGATAGTTTCAGTTGCTAGGATAAACTTCCAGACCAGACACAGTTTATAGGAGGAATGGAATTATTGACACAGATTCAGGGGAAGTTACATAATGGCAGAAGAAGCTGGTCTACTTTCATGGGTCCATGCAAACAGAAAAGCAACCACCACTAGCACACTACAGGGACACCAGGCAGAACTCAGGCACTTTGCGCATCTTAGACTGGACTTCAGATCTGCCCCCAGTAACAAACACCTTAGGGCTGGTCCCAGGATCCACCCACAGTGACACCTCCTCCAGCTAGGAGGCTGGAGATCTAATTGAATCTATTGGGGAGCATCCATTAAAACTACTACTGTACCCAACCATCACAGGACACTACTGAACTTTTGATATGTGGCTAGAGTAGACATAGAAGTGAACTGGAAACTTGGTTTACATTTAAATAGTGTCATATGGCTAGTGGCTATCGGACTGATCGATTCAGTGCTGACCTTTGTCATGAGCACAGCAGAGCGACCAGTTGGCTTTCCTAGAGCTTATATAGAGCTCTCTGTGGGTCATCTGCTACAAGCGGGATGATGAAGTGAGACAACCTCCAGGGTGACATTGTGAAACAGCTTTCTTTTTTCTCTCCGTGTGTCAATTAGCTGTGTTCCTAAAAGGCCACCAGAGAGCTGAGGACATTTCTTTCATGAGAGATTTTAGTTGCATAGCCAGTAATTGAGTATGCAAATTCCTTTCTCTGTTGGTCCAAAGTTGTTTCCCTGCTATTTTTAGATTGACCTCTTTGCAGGGTGTTCGAGGAGACCCAGATGTTTGTGGCTTTTCTGCGTGGCTGGAATATTGGTTTGCAAGGGGACAAACTTGGTTCTCTGTTTATACTGCTTCCCTCAACCATGGAAGACAATCCAAAGCTTAAGGTACAGGCTATGTTTCTCACTTCTTGGATGCCAGGCTTGTATTATTGTGTCATCTGTTTGTCCTGATCATACAGTAAGCTGTACAGTATGGCTTACTGCAGGTCTCAGCACAGTACCTCTCAGATGGAGAGCCAGCCAGACCCTCTGCAAAGTGTGTTTCCATCTGCTCAGCCCTGACCAGTGGAGCCGTCATCAAACAAGGCCAAACTACCCAAGGAAACAGCTGCCAAATGGCTTTTGGCAGATGTACAGCTGCCCTGTAGCCTACTTCTGACCACATCAGAAGAGAAATTAATGTCATACTGTATCATCTACTTACTTAATTGTTGGCAAGCCCAGGCTACAGATAATCTCATTTGTAAATAAATTAAATCATTTCAAACCTCTAAAAGAAATAGGCAGCAAGAAATGGTAAAAAGTTTATCTACTTTTAAGATGTTGTGACTTGCCTATTATTGTAAGAATTAATCTATATGGCTCCTGTGGTCCATTTATAATTGTTTTAAATTTTTTTAAAATTATAACTTTTAGTCCTGTAAACTGAAAAGGAGACTAGGAATTTAAACATGTAAACTATTCTACACGAGTTCCCTCTAAGGTATGTTGTTTCCAAACTAGCCCTGGTGGTATGAGATGGTCCTCTTAGGTTCTGGTTACTCGTGTACCAAGTGCAGGCCATGAGGCTCTGAGTTTTACATGGATGGTTCCATTTAATCCTTTCAGCATCTTCCTGGAGGCGCTGACATTTTTTCATTCTATTTAACAATGAGGAAGTTCTAAGGGCACTTGAGGGTAGTCCACCTAGCTAGTGAATGATGAAGCTAAGATGACAATCCAAACAGACTGACTTGCATCTATGTTCCTGTTTTCATACAAATCATATGCACAATGGTAAACATTTGGGGGTGATCTCCCATAGTTGAGTAGTGTCTGTTCTTGTTTTCATGAGATATATGCATAACAGTAGAATTTGGGGGTGACTTCCCATACACAGGACCTATAATGTGCATTCAGGTAGATGGTCTGATACTCTTTTTATTCTTTTTTCATTTAAAAAGATTAAAAATTTCCACAACCTTATAGGGTAAAGATAACACTTTCCCTCCAAGTTTGTAAGTGACAAGCTCAAGGCTTATTGACTCTAAGGAGATTAGCCAGGGTCACACAGAAGGAAGGTGATTGATCCTGGAGACACCACAGATTTTCCTTCTCGACTGCCCAAGTTCTTAACTAGTTGGCTGTATTTTCTCTATGCTAGTTTGAAGGGTGGTCCTTGGAGGTGACCAGACTGGCATTTCTTAGAGGTTCTCACTTGATTCATCTTGCAGGAATATGCTCTTAAACCAAAGTATGAGTCAGGGGCTGGGAAGATGGCTCAGCTGGTAAAGTGCTTGCCCATAAGCATGAGGACTTTTTTTTTTTGAGGTAGGGTCTCACTCTGGCCCAGGCTGACCTGGAATTAATTATGTACTCTCAGGGTGACCTCGAACTCACAGTGATTCTCCTACCTCAGCCATCCTAGTGCTGGGATTAAAGGCGTGAGCCACCACGCCCGGCTAGCATGAGGACTTTTGAAAAAAAAAAAAAGACAAAAACAAAATATGGTCACTTGTATGTGTTGTAATCCCAGCCAGCCCTGGGGAGGCAGAGACTAATGAATCCCTGGGGCTTGAAAGACAGCAACCTGGCCTAATTGGCAAGTTTCATGCCAATGAGAGACCTTCTTGTGTCCCAAAAGTTGGATGGCACCTGAGGTTGTCTGTCACACACAAACACATGTATATTCATGCATACACACATACCCATAAAAAAGTCCAAGGGCTGGGGAGATGGCTCAGTGAATCAAGTGCTTTCCATGAAAGTGTGAGTGCTTACATTCACACCCCAAGAACCCATGTGAAGCACATGCCGTGGTGCTGACATCTGTAATCCCAACATGCCTAGGCTGAGAAGGAGGTGTAGACAGGAGTCATGTGCACACACATGCGTGCTCACACGCACACACAAAACAGTAAAAAGTCTGAGTCAGGGTACCACCTCAAGCTGCTGGTAAGGTGATGAGAGAGATTTAGTGGTCTTGATGACTGCCTCTTTACCTGGGGGCCATGATAAGGACTAGGTCATATTTCCAACTCCTGCTAGACCATGGTCCCACCAGGTATGACTGCGGATGAAATCCAGGTCACACAATGCACTGGGGAATTGACTGTCCCTAAAATGGCTCATACCTGGTGCAGTGAGACAAGTCACGGGCCCCATGGATATCTCAGTACTTACTCTTTATTTCTGTTCTTACTCTAGACAAGGACCCAGGCCAGCCTCAGACCATACTTTGAGCATCACTGCTGGAAATGAGAGATTTCAGGCTTAGATTTCAGCAGGCATGGATTATTCTCATTCTGCCTGTAGCTTGCTGTGTGGTTCCAGGAAAAGCACCCAAGATCTCTGAGCTCAGCTTTACCTTTCAGATCAAGGTGCTGGGAGCAGACAGTTACAAGCTCCCCACCAGCTCCAAGTCCCTGTGTTTCCATGTTGACGTGTGCTCCAGCCAGAAGGCTTAGAATAACATGCGTTCAGAGCATTCTGACCCTGGTCTCTTTCATGGCAAAGCCTGACACACTAGTCCCAAGCTTTGCCTAATAAAGGGCCCATGTGATTTACAATCTGTGACATCCCTTTGTTAGAAAAATGAATTTCAAGGGCAGCAGAGCAGGCTGAATATGATGAAAATCAAAGTGTACCCAGTGTGCCAAAGTGAGCTGTGTGTGGTAAATCTTTGCATTTAATTACGGTGATAGTTAAAATAACAGGACATATAATGAGGTTTGTAAAATACTGTTCCCTGCTTGGATATTATATGTGGTTTCTTTCAACATCAACTGGGAAGCCAGGCCTGAGGTCCTGGGTTTTTGTATCAATAGCGTTTGAGAAAATGATTCAAGAGCCTCCACTCCTACAGCTTCAGAGAGCCTTTGATTCTGTTTCCTAAAATCTCTCCCGTCTGAAGTGTGGCTACAGACCAGCAGCCTCCACGTCTCCTTGACTTTGTTAGAAATGTAGTGATTCAGTCCTACCCCGGGCTGAATAAATTGGACTTATTTTAACAAGATCCCTAAGAAGGCCACGTACAATACAGTATGAGAAGAGCAGCGGGAAGCTCTTGAAATTGCCTTTGGGAAGGGAGGACAGAAGCCTCGGGTGTTCAGTGCCCGTGCGCTCAGTTTGTCAGGCACTGGACCAGCACTGGGGCTGGAGTTTGGAAGGGGAAGATCTGGCTCCCTGCTCAGAGATCACTGCTCTCAATTACTCTCATTGGACTTGGGGCTGTGATGGACATACACACAGTGCCGGCTGCAGACAGAGGGCCCCCTAACCCAGAAGAGGTATAGGAACTTGGTTTGCTTTTGACTGGGAAAGGGGTCGAGGCAGATTTTTAGTTGACCTCTGCTTCCTTCAGTCTAGTGCCAGTGGACTGTGGCCCACAGACTAACTCTGCCTTCCTAAGTGTCCTTTTTTTTTTTTTTTTTAACTTAGTGTGTGTGTGTGTGTGTGTGTGTGTGTGTGTGTAGGAGGCCAGAGGTCAAAGGTTGGATGCCTTTCTTAAAACATTCCATCTTGCCGGGCGTGGTGGTGCACACCTTTAATCCCAGCACTCTGGGAGGCAGAGGTAGGAGGATCGCTGAGAGTTTGAGGCCACCCTGAGACTACATAGTTAATTCCAGGTCAGCCTGGACCAGAGTGAAACCCTACCTCGCAAAACCAAAAAAAACCAAAACAAACAAACAAGCAAAAAAACAACAAAAACATTCCATCTTATTTTCTGAGACAGGTTCTCTCACTGAACTTGGAGTTCACTGATTCTGCTAGACTTACCAAACCCTAGGGATCCTCTCCTCTCTACCTCCCTAGTGCTAGGCGTATGTCACTACGCTTAGCATTCTACAGGAATGTTGGGGATCTGAACTCAGGTCCTCATGCTTATGCAACAAGAACTCTACCCACTGAGCAATCTCCCCAGTCTTTGTCTTATTTTTTTGAGTCGGAATATATCTGATGCTTACCTGATTTGATTAGACTAGCTGGCCAGCCACCCCCACGGATACTCCTGTTTCCTTCTCACCAGCCCTGGGAGACATTCACCACCATGTGGGTGCTGGGAATCTGAACTTAGGTCCTTCTGCAAGCATTTTACCCAGTGAGTCATCACCCAGCCCTGAGGCCAGTGTTCTTAATAGATCCTGGGAGCTGCCAATGGATCACAAGGAGAGGATCGTTCTGAAGCTATATTCTGGAGGCAGATCCTAGCTTCCAGCAGCGGTAGGAAGCTGCACACATCCTTAGCACTGTCCAGTGGCATGGCCTTGGTGACCTCTTCATAGGACACAGAATATGTCTTTCAGGGACTTAGGGCCATGGTAAATGCATAAAGGAATGGCTCCATTCCTTTGAATGCTCCAATTATTTTTTTGGTGTTTAATGTTCTTGACACTGAGCTTGGCAATTGTAGTGGTTTGAATTGGATGTCCCCCATAAAAAACATGTGTTCTGAGTGCTTGGTCCCCAGCTGATGACAGTTTGGGAGGTGGAGGTGTGTTGCTGGGGGTGAGCTTTGGTTGCTATAGCCAGCTCCCCTTGGCAGTTTGGCTCACACTCTTGCTACTGTTTTCCACCTACTGTGCCAGAGGTGATGTCCAGCCTCCGCTCATGTCATGTGTTCCCTTGGCACCATGAAACTTCCCCTCAAGTCTATAAGCCAAAACAAATAGTTTCTTCCCATCAGCTGCTTTTGGTCAGGTGTCTTGTCCCAGCAATGAGAAGATATCTACAACAGCATTGTTAGAATCGACTTGAGCACTCCACTCGTTAGAGAGCTTGTTGGGCGGTAGAGGAAGAGAAGGGATGCCACGTGGGGAATTGGGTTGTCAAGGGGAAGGCCAGACCCATATCTGTTAACCTGTCAGGATGTTCACACAATTATCTATGGCAAAATATCAAGAATTACTAGCAAAGACACGCATACATTTTCATGGTCTCTGTTTTGAGGCCTCTTTGCAACCAGGCATGTTGGAGATTGATGGCTGTAAAAAGCTAGGTCCTCATTGTTCTAAGAGTAGACAGTAATAAGGGATGCTGGCTTTCCCAGGCAGTTTGGCTTGGAACTTTGTAATTACTTTCATCTTGATAACATCCCAGGCCAAGTTATTTTTATTTCTTGCAAAGGACAAGTGCTCTAACTTTATCTTAAAAAAACAAAAAGTCGACCATAGGCACATTTCTAAAGGGATTGACCCTAAGGTAATAATAAAGTGTGTGGCTGAGGAAGTATGAAGGTGGATTGGGTTTGTCACTGGGCAGGAGAACGTGGGGGAGAATTGAAAAACTCAAACATAGCCAGTGATTGAAGTCTGTTGGGGCATTTTGATTTTGCGCTGACTTCAAGAGGTCAAAAGATGTTACAGAGCATAGATAACCATGGTGCTGACCTTCCTGTGGCTTTCCCTGAGGCAGAAGAGTAGTTTGCAAAGTTCTGGGATCAAATAAAAAGATTGAAAATAAACTTCTCCTTTACTTCTGAGATCTTAGCTTTAACGACAGTCAGAATCACACCCCTGTGAGTCGAGCTCCTGTTCTCAAATGTGAACCACCGACTTACCTTGGGGAAGCTCTAATGTACAGCCTCTTTCCTCCTCTGAAATAAACACTGAAAATCAAGGCAGCTCTTGTCTTTCATTGTGTCCTGCTTTGTGGGTTCCATGGGAGGAAATTGGCTGACAACATGCACTGCCTCTGTCAAAGTCCTGCCCTCAGATTACAACCCAAGATGGCAAATGGACTGCTTTGGATAACCTTAATTTATTGGCTATGGGTGACTGATCTGCTGTGTTGGGGACTCAGAGGTCACCTCTAGCTTCAGCAACAAAAAGCATTACAACTGATTAGCAGTGTGTCCCGGCGAGGTGAGAGAAGAATGTGACTGTGTGCATATCAGCGGGGTGGTGGATGTCACCCCATAACTGTAGGGCTAAGATGCTGTCTGGGAAAGGCACCATGCAATGCAAATCTCTTACGTAGGTCAGGCGATAGCTTCATTCTTTATTTGTTGCAGGGTCTCAGGTATCCCAGGCTGGACTTGAACTCACTGCATAGCCGAGGATGACCTCGAATTCCTGATTCTCTTGTCTCCAGCTCCTCAGTGCTAGCATGACAGATGTGTGCTACCACACCTGGTTTATGTAGGTCTGGGGATCTAACCCGGGACTTTGCATATGCTAAGCAAACACTGTACAAAGTGAGCTACCTTCCCAGGCCCTTGCACCATTCTTAGTAGCTGCTTTGGAGGTGGTCAATCAAAATGGCTTATCTGCTTAGAGTCTACAGGAACACATACGTCTATGTGTTCTATGACTAACCTTGGTACTGGAAAGCAAGAGTTGACAAACTTTTCCTATCATGGGCCAGATAGTAAATATTTTCGGCTGTGTGGGCTTTGCCGGGTCTGTGATAACTGTTTGTCTCTGCGACTAGGATGCAAAAGCAGCCATAGATCACATCTACGCAAACAGGTGTGGCTGATTTCCAATGAAACTTTAATCTCTAAAAAGTAGGCAGTGGGCAGGATTGGGCTTGTGAGTCATCGGTTACTGACCCTTGGTGTAAAGTGGCCATGGATAGCATCTTTTGATGGAGAGAAAAGTAGAAGATTCCAGCATGAGGTTGTGTTTTTTGACTGTTAATGGCTGTAGGATGAAAATTATTAAGTACAGGAGCTTCCATGGCTAACATTTCAAGTCCCAAATCTGTGTGATCCGTGTATAGGTAGTCCTTGCACAAAACAGGAGGCTCCTATGGCTTTGGCTTTGGTGGAAAAGAGAGATTATGCCCATGTGTCTACCTCTCTTTGTTTGTAATTATGTGGCTGTTTCTGGAAGTTGTTCAGTTCTCCCATACTGTGAGCCAGGTTTACAAGCTTTGTAGAGAGTAAGCTTGTGTTCTGCATAATAAAATGATGCAAAATCATTGCAGGACCATCCTGTTGAAAGCCTCCAGAGACCATCCCACTTAAAGCCTTAAGTAGATTTACAACTGTACTACCCGAGATGGGTCTAAAGTGTGGTTGTGTGAGACTAGCTTGTTTTGTAGCCTGAGATTTCTTCATAGAGACATATTTGACTCTATCTTTCTCCCACCCCCACCAGTATTTTCCATAAATATCTCTACCTTCTTTTACAATTTTCTGGTGTATAATAAATATATACCCCCATTTCTGCTATGTAAGATTATTCCTGTATCACCATTATTTTATACTATATATCTGTTTCCTTTGTGTCCACTTATATATAAAATATTTTCATTTATAATTTCTAGTATCCACTGGGATGTAAGTTCTATGAATGTGGAACTTACTGTATTTTGTGCAGTTGGTTCGCAACAGACACATAGGAGGTGATGAACTAATATCTCAAGATTGGAGCACATCAAAGAAATTACTATATGAAGCAAAGCTGAATTTCTAGAATCTGACTTGTTCACACAAGAGGAAATGCACATGACTCTTTAATGCACTTAAAAATAAGAGTGGGCTGGAGAGATGGCTTAGCGGTTAAGGCGCCTGCCTCCTAAGCCTAAGAATACTGGTTCCAATCTCCAGCCATTCCAATCTCCAGGCCCCACGTTTAGCCAGATGCAAAGTGACGCAAGGGCACAATGCCACACTTGACCACAAGGGGGCGCATGCATCTGGATTTTGTTCGCAGCAGCTGAGAGGCTGCTGGCATGCCCATCTGTCTTCCTCTCCCTCTCTCTCTGTCTCTCTCCAAATAAATAAATAAATAAATAAAAATAAATAAATAAATAAATGGGCTGGGGAGATGGTGCATTCCATAAACCACTTGCTACACAAGCATGAAGACCTGAGTTCAGATTCCCAACACCATGTAGATGCTGGATGTGGTGATGCATGCCTATAATCTCTGTGCTCAAGAGATGGATTCAGGGGACCCTTGGAGCAGCTAGCTAGCTACACTAGCCAGATCCGAGAGCTTGTTCTTTGAGAGGCCCTGTCTCAGTAAAGTGAGGTGGAGAAAGAGGGAAATATCTGATATGACCCCTGGCCTATAGCCATATGCACGTACATGCACACACGTGCTCATTCACACATATGAGCATACTGCATGGAAGGTCATATTTGGGATGGCTGAGAATCTATCCACATGTGGTGTGGACCTTGCTCACTCCATCCACCAGGGCTTAGGTATAAGAGAATGATGGGGAGGGTTATGGCAGAGAAGAGAAAGGATACTTGTGCATAAACCAAAAAGACCTCTTGCTTCTTCTCCTCTTGACCTCTATCTATCCATGATTCCAGAAGGCAGGGCCTTCTTCATGTGTAGGGCCAAAATGCAGTTTGTGCAATACCTGGACTGGCGACATCATAGAAAGCTACCATAGGAGTACGTTCTGTCTGGCCATGGTTAGTTCTCCTGTAATGTTGAGTTAAGTTCTGCTTTTCTCATGGGCCAGGTGTTACATTGTATAGTAGAGGCCATCGTGGACAAGCTTTCAGTTTTCTAGGCCATGGGTCCTTGCCATAAGTACACAACTATGCTGCATGCATAGATGCAGAACTGGACCATGCATACACAAATGGTGCTGCTGCTATGTTCCAATAAAGCTTTATTTATAGACCATGAGGAAAGCTGTGTTGAGCCCCTGGGTTGTCACTGATTTGTTCCATGTTACAGCACTCCATCACAAATGTGAATTCTGGAACGAATGCACCTGTTCCAGATGCCAGCTCTGTGACTCCATGACCATGGGACTTGGCTATGGTTGCCCTGAACTCTCTCCCCTCTTTACATAGGAGCCAAGGAGCCTGGGTGAGGAGAAGGCTGAGCACAAGGCCTTCAACAGCACCAGCTTGGAACCATTGGGAGCATTGGACTTGTATCTACAAATGGAATCTCTTTACTGGTGAAGAATAAAAACAATCCCATTTTTAGGTAGAACATTAGATCCTTTTTTTAGTGTGTGTGTGTGCGCACACGTGCGCGTGTGCACACATGAATACAAATGTGTCAGAGGACAACCTTGGGTGTCACCCTCAGGAGCACCACTCGCCTCACCTTTTTTTTTTTTTTTTTTTTTTTTTTGAGACAACGTTTCTCATTGGATGGGAGCTTGCCAAAATTATGTTATACTGTGTAGCTAGCAAGCCCCAGGGATCTTCTTGTCTCTGCCTCCCCAGTGCTGATATTACAAGCCTACATTCCTAACCTAGCATTTTTACATGCTTCTGTGGATCGAACTCGGGTCCTCATGCTCATGAGCCAAGCACTTTACTGACTGGGATATCTCCCCAGCCCTAGACCTTCTTTTAACTTGCACAATGTGATCCTGTGACCGCCAAGTGTGTGCAGTGCCATTGCATTGCAAAGGGAACTGATGCCCTGAAAGCCCCTCTGCTTTAAAAATCATGGACTAGACCAAACCATCATAGGAAGCTTTAAAAAATATTACCCCTCTTCTCCTATAGCAAATAAAGACATTTCTGAATCAGGGTTCTCTTCAAGTACCATATGCTAAGTACTTGGAATAGACAGAAGAGTCCCAAACTGTTGGTCTGCACAGCCTCTCACTGGTGGCTGCTCAGCAGAACCCAAGGCTGCTTAATGAGGGGTGAAGACAATATGGACTCGGAGATGCGGCCAGTTGCCTTTCCACAGTTGGAAGGCAGTGTTGCAGGTGCATTCTCTTAATGAGGGTTAATTTGTCTCATATTTTAATCTGACAGAAGCTGGCCATGTTGTTATGTATTCCTTGGAGGTTACTTGGTTGGTCTTGGTTGGCATAAAGTGAGAAAATGGAGCATAATTTGGAGGTTAGTGGAACGATAGAGCAATGAGCTGGAACTGGTCAGAAATCCTGCCTTTCAGGCATCCAGAGTCACATTTACATGTAGAGAAGTCATTTTAGCAGAAACAGCAAAGATGAAGGAGGGCTGAATTATGTTTTTGGAAGATTCTGGCTTCCAGCGGTGTGTTGTACAATGCAGTGAATCAAGCAAGCCTTCTAGAGGCGTTACTTTGTGCAGCACATGCACTTTTGCCTGGTTCAGACATTGCTGCCTGCAGGGAGGGGATTTAATGGCTCCAGCTCTAGGAGAGAACACGGCTTCCGTTTTTGAAAAACCTGTCTGCAGTGAGAAAAAAAAATCATAAAAGTAAGAGGTGGTTGTTGTCAAAAGCTAAAGTAAATTTAGTGGAAGATATTTTTCCCTTCCTAACGCAGGTCTCAACCTCAGATTTTCTGACCTGGTATTGTTAAGCTGCTTGGCTATGTTTTGAGTTTCTGGAGGAGGCATAGGAAGGAATCTGTGGATATATCCATGGTTTTCAGGAGAATTCTTTTACTTGTCCTAGACAGAAAGCCAGGGCAAAGTAGCTTAAGCCAAAATAAAATCAATAGCTTACAGTAGTGCAGAGGGTCAGATGGGGGTCTGAATTATGTCATGATTGGAATCTTCTCCCTCACAGTTCTCTCTCTCTTTCTCCTATCATCTATTATTTATCTATCATGTATATGTGTATTTATATGTGTCATCTATCTTCTTCGTCGTCATCATCATCTGTTTATCTCCAGTCATCTATCTGGGATGTGTGACGATAGATGTGCATGGAGGTCAGTGGATAACTTTTGCCTTATACTTTCTTTGAGGAGGGTCTCTCCTTGTTCACCATTCTGTTCGTGAGCTTCTGGGACATCCTCCTGTCTCTGCTTCCCTACTCTACAGAAATGCACCGGGATTACAGAATCCAGCTACAATTTCTGTCTTTTCTGAAGCCTGGGCACCTAGCTCAGGTACTCAAGTGCTTTATGTACCATCAGCACAGCCCCTTGCAGTTCTTGTTCATTTTGATGTACTGCAGAGGGACCTCCTTCCCAGCCTGTGCCCACCTCTGCCTAGTGCTGGGATTAAAGGCGTGCGCCACCACGCCCGGCTAGTTCTTGTTCATTTTGATGTACTGCAGAGGGACACACACACACACACACACACACACACACACACACAGTGTGCCTGCTCACTGGCCTTCATCAATAAAGGATCTATAAATAATTAAGGATTTATGCAGGTACTGATAGCTCAACCTCTGGAAAGGCCAATACTGTGCTCTTTTTGGTCCAACCTCTGTAGCCAGTGGGGACTCTAATAGGCTAGACCTGTGACACCTCTCATTTGTGGACTAGGGTGGGTGGGTAATTGTCACTGACAACTGCAAATGACAGGGCCATATGAACTAAAAGGAGAAGAGTTGAAGAACCATTATTTTAATTTATTTATTGGGAGGGGAGAGAGGGAGGAAAAGAGGGAGAGAATTGGCACACCAGGGCATTCAGCTGCTGCAAATTAACTCCAGACATATACGCCACCTTGTGCATCTGGCTCACGTGGGTCCTGGGTAATCAAACCTGGATCCTTTGGATTTGCAGGCAAGTGCCTTAACTGCTAAACCATCTCTTCAGCCCAAAGACACATTTTTTAATATGTGTCCATATGCCTTAATTTAAGAAACAAAAAGAGGAATATGGAATTTCGACTATGTTATAGCTTCACTGTTGACTTCTTATATACCCTTGCATATGTGTGAGTTCTTATATAGTCCTTATTAAATACTCTATATTGTTCCTTTTTATACACATGGTGTGGATGCCACACACTCCCCTCACTCCAAAGGAAGTGACTGTGTACTGGGAATGTGAATTCAGGCTACCTCAAATGACACATTCCACTGCAAAAGTGGTTACTAGACCATTTTTTGTCTCAGAACAAAAGACTGTCCTAAATCAATGTATTTACCCAATATATTGTTGGGGATAGCAAATAGGCAGGATATAGCAAAGCAAGGATATTTCTGTTGTAGGTCTCAGATGTTTTCTGATGATCATCTGTCTTCAGATAAAAATGAAAGCCATCAAGATACACAGAACCTTCTGGCCTGGCCAAGGCAGAAGCAGGATTCCCCAGATCTTAGATGTGATCACTGGAGTCACCTCTGGGGTGTTTCTACTAAATTGTGAGATTTATACTTCTTTGCTGAACTCCAGTCTCCGTAGGTCTGGCAGCCAAAGGCTGGTCTTTGCTTAGGTGGAACCAACCTGGCTTCCCCTGCTGGTAGGGCCTCCTGCCCAGTTCTCTTCTGGAGTTTATTTACTGTAGCGGAGATGTGGTGTAACATTTCCAATTTCTGTTTATGTCTGACTGAAACCTTGTTTATCAGACTCATCACATTTTAATTATGAAACACTGAGATGGACCTTTGAAATGGAAGCCAAATCTTGTTAAAGACTTAATCACAGGTCTTGAGGTTCTGTAATAGCTTGTGATCTCTCTCCTGGTCTGTTTCCCGCCCCCTTCTCTGTCCCTCTTAGGTAAAATACAATTGATATCTTCATTTCTGTAAGATCGTGAGCTGGAAGAGTCAACATCTGGCATTAACCTATTTGGATTGTAAAGAAAATTGTGTGTGAAGGCAATGGAATCTTGTTGTGCATGTGTATATTGTGTGCTTGTGTGTGCATGCACTCATGTGTGGAGACCAGAGGTCGATTTTGGATGTCTTCCTCAATTGCTCTGTACCTTAATTTATTATTTATTTATTTAGTGTTTTTTTTGTTGTTGTTGTTTTTGTTGTTTTGTTTTCTGAGGTAGGGTCTTGCTCTAGGTCAGGCTGACCTGGAATTCACTATGTAGTCTCAGGGTGGCCTCGAAGTCACGGCAATCCTATCTCTGCCTCCCAAGTGCTGGGATTAAAGGTATGTGCCACCACGCCTTTGTTTTTTTGAGGTAGGGTTTCACTCTAGCCCAGGCTAACCTGGAACTCACTATGTAGTTTCAGGGTGGCCTCAAACTCATGGTGATCATCCTACTTCTGCCTCCTAAGTGCTGGGATTAAAGGCGTGCACCACCACAGCCAGCTTATTTTTTAATCTATATTTATCTGCAAGCAGAGAGAGCAACAGAGAGAAGACAGACAGACACGCAGAGAGAGAGTATGGGCCCACCAGGGCCTCCTGCCACTGCAAATGAACTCCAGATGCATCTGGCTTTATGTGGGTACTGGAGAATCGAACCCAGGTTGTTGGACTTTGTAGTCAAGCACCTTAACCACTGAATCATCTCTCCAGCCCCACTTTCATTTTTGAGACATGGTTTCTGACTGAACCTATTGCTCACTGATTCAGCTAGCCTGGATGGCAAGTGAAGACCAGGGATTTTCCTGTCTCTATCTCTCCCGTACTGGGAGTCAAAGCTCAGGTCCTTTTGCGTTTGTGGCAAATACTTTACTGACGACCACTTCCCCAGCCCCAAAATAGATTCTTACATGTCTCTCATACTAGCCCTACAGTTAGCTTGTCTTGATTATCATGCCCTGGCAGTGTGAGTTTAATAAACCAGGCTAGCTCTATGGCTGGTTACTGTGGACCTTATTTAATAAGTGAGTTAGACAAAGTCTGGTCTTCTCTTTCAGTAGGACCAAAGAGATTTCAAATCTTTTTTTTTTTTTTTTTAAATATTTTGTATTTATGACAGAGAAAGGGTGGGGGAAGAGAGAGAAAGAGAAAATGGGGGCGTCAGGATTTCCAGCCACTGCAAACGAACTCCAGACATGTGCACCCCCTTGTGCATCTGGCTCACATGGGTCCTGGAGAGTCGAACCAGGATCCTCTGGCTTTGCAGGCAAACGCCTTAACTGCTAAGCCATCCCTCCAGCCTGAGCTTTCAAATCTTATCCCTACAGGTCCTCAAGTCCTTCCCTCAATGAAACCAAGCATGCTTTCTTGAAATAGGTAATGTTCAGGTCTGCCCAAAGCTGTGAGTGTGAGGGAGTGAGCAAAGGCAGGAGACTTGTCTGTGGCCACAAGCTATCCATCTCAAGCTCATCCAACTGGCAAAATAAAACAAGGGAAACAAAATATTTTGCTTACTTGTAGTCATTATTTTCTTTTGTCCATTTCCTGGATAATATGTAAGTTACCTTCTGTTATCCTCATCTGTACTTCACAGCTCTTGAAAACTCAAACTGCCCTTTATTTCGACTATTTTTCATCAAAAACAAATGCTTACAAATACACTAAGGCATGGGTCAGAAATCAATTCCATCTTCTTAAAATTACTTCATGCAGTAGTCGGCTGCTCCAGGGAGCAAGTTCAATATCTTGTATTTTACTCTAAGAGATTACTTGTTTACCTTCCTAATATCTGGAACATGCCATGAGATACATTCTTTTATTTTCTTTTAAGGTAAAGAATTCAAAAGTACTCCTTGGGAGCAGAAGCAGCCTGGCATTTAAACTGCGCTTAAATATAGCACTGGGCAGACAAGATGAGCAAATGGACTCAGTGTGGCTGGAGCCCTCGCCTGGGCCCTTGTGGAGCTGAGGATCTTGTCAAAAAGAGTCCTTATGCCCCAGATGATCCCAGTGCACTGCCTTAGTAGGTTCATCTTGCACATAGGCCGATTTCTTTCTTCTTATGAGTACAACTGAACAATGAAGAGTCTTTGTGCCATTCACAGATGGTGCCACTCATGGCGAGCAGTATTGCAAGTGACTTGATCTCAATAGTTAATTTAAAAATATTATTTATTTATTTATTTGAGAAGGGGGTGTGCCTGGGCCTCTAGCCACTGCAAATGAACTCCATACGCATGCACCACCATGAACATCTGGCGTATGTGGGTCCTGGGGAATCAAAACTATGTTCTTAGGCTTCACAGGCAAGTGCCTTAACTGCTAAGCCAGCCCCCCACTCAGTTATTTTAAGTACTGAATCCACCTAAATATACATTACATTCAAAAGAAAAATAGTGATTTCAAGGTGATTTCTGCAATAGCACCCCTCTCACCTGAACCCTGGTAATTTTCCCATAGAGATTCATCCCTTAGTATTGGGGCAGGGACTTCCAGGGTCCTGTGGAATCCCAGATTCACAGATGCTCAACACCCCTCACAGAAAGGAGTGCAGTGTTTAAAGACGAGTTAGCGCATCGTCTATAGAGTGTGTGTAATGCATGATGCATGTATACTCTGGAAAGGTGAATGCTATGAGATTGGGTGTTGCATTAGAGAGGGCCGAAAAAGACTGCATGTCTTCAGTACAGCTATAATTGTTTTGGTGTGTGTGTACATGTGTGCATGTTTGCATGTGTGCAACTGTGCATGTGTGTACACATGTGCAGACACATGCATGTGGCCATCAGAGGAAAACCTCAGGGTTTGCTTCTCAGAAGCCATCCATCTTTGTCTCTCATTGGCCTTGACTTTCCAAATAGACTAGTCTGTCTGGCTAGTGAGTCCCAGGGTTCAACTTGTGTGTGTGTCCAGTACTGGTATTATAAGCATGTGCTACCATGATCAGCTTTTTTTTAAAAAATTGTTGTTTATTATTTATTTATTTATTTGAGAGTGACAGACAGAAAGAGGCGGAGAGAGAATGGTCATGCCAGGACCTCCAGCCACTGCAAACAAACTCCAGATGCATGCGCCCCCTTGTGCATCTGGCTTACGTGGGTCCTGGGGAATCGCACCTCGAACCAGGGTCCTTAGGCTTCACAGGCAAGTGCTTAACCACTAAGCCATCTCTCCAGGCCCAGCTTTCCCCCCCTTATTATTATTATTTTTTAATTAACAATTTCTATACTTACATACAAAAAATGCATGATATTTTCCTCCCCTGCCCCCATACCCCTTTTAGAGCTCCACTCTCCATTATATCCCTTTTCTCTCTCCATTAGTTTCTCTTTTAATTTGATGTCATCATCTTTTTCTTCTATTATGAGGGTCTTGCGAAGGTATTGCTAGGCACTGCAAGGTCATGGATATCAAGGCCAATTTCTGTCTGGATAGTTGCATTGTAAGGATTCGTACCCTTCCTTTGGCTCTTCCATTCTAAACACCCCCTCTTCTGCAATGGGCCCTGAACCTTGGAGGGTGTGACAGAGATGTTTCAGTGCTGGGCACTCCTCCATTCCTTCTTCTCAGTACTGTGTTGCCTTTTGGGTCATCCCAGTGGTCATCACCATCTGAAAAGAGAAGCTTCTCTAACCAGAAGTGAGAGTACCAGCTTTTTCTTTTCTTTCTTTTTTTTTTTAACATGAGTTCTGGGGATCAAATTTAGGTCCTCATGCTTGGAAGACAAACATTTTACTGACTCAGTTGTATACCTTGCCTTATCATTCATATATATATATATATATATATATATATATATATATATATATATATAATAGGTTTTTCAAGGTAGGGTTTCACTGTAGCCCAGGCTGACCTGGAATTCACTTTGTAGTCTCAGGGTGGCCTTGAACTCACAGTGATCCTCCTACCTCTGCCTCCCGAGTGCTGGGATTAAAGCTGAGCTCCACCACACTCGGCTCCATGTATTTTTAAAAAATTTTATTAACAGCCTCCATACATATAGATATTATAACATGACCACCATGCCATAATCCCATCTCACTACCTTCTCTCATCTTCCTCCCAAACTCCCTCTCCACTGAATCCCTTTTTCTTTCCAACTAGTTTGTCTTCTATATTGAGATCCTCATTTTCCCTCTTACTATGCAGGCCTTGTGTAGTAGCGTTAGCCCCATGAAGTCATGAATACATACCTTGGCCACTTTGTGTCTGGAATACGGTATTGCAAAGTACTCTTCCCTTCCTTTGGCTCTTAGTCTTTCCGCCACCTTTTCCTCGGTGGTCCCCAAGCCTTGGAGGGTGTGGTAGAGATGTCTCATGTAGTGCCGAGCACTCTGCTCTCTTCTCTCAGCACTTTGGTGAGTGTCAAGTCTCCCCTGTGGTCACCACCATCTGAAAAGTTTCTCTAACCAAATGTGAGAGTAGCATTAATAGATGGGCACGAACATAACTGTTTAGAGGGCAGTTTGCTGGGCATAATATATCCCTTTAACCAGACAACAATAGTAGTGTCTCCTCATAGTCTTTCAATTAGGTTTTTAGTATCAGGCAGGAATTCTCTCCTGTGGAGTGGGCCTCAAGACCAATCAGGGAACAGTTGGTTTTCCCCAGATACAAAACTCACAGATGCAGAAAGCACCTGGACAAACAAGAATAGTTACATTTCTCATGACTCGCATGGATCCTTACACCCTTCCACTTGTCTGTGTGTCCTGCTGTGTGGTAGGCACTAGTTGGAGCTGAGCAGTGACAAACATGACAGACTGGCTTCCTAAAGTCATAGAGCTCAGGAGCTGTCTGTGGAGAGAAAGACAAAAGTTTAAACTTTAGTAAGTAATAAGGAAATGAACAAGGTAATAAAGAGTTTCCGATAGTAATAATTAAAATAAAATAAAAATAAAAGAATCAGACAGTGTGATGGAGGGAACAGAGGTGGAGCACAGCCACCATAGATAAAATGACTAGAGGCCATCCTGGGAGTCTGCCCTTGAGCTAAGACTTGCACACAGCTGAGGAAGGCTGGGCCACGCAAAGATAGTAGGGAAAGCGTTGTAAGAGGGACCAGCCACAGCACAGACGCCGGCGTGGGGGTCGGGTTAGGAGGAAAGGATAGTAGACAAAGCGAAGAGGCAGGTGCCGCCCTTACCTGCTCTGTGATTTCAGATACGCCTGTTGACCTGTGTGCTGTTTTCCTCAGCTCCAAAGTGGGGGTGACGACAGTCCTACCTCACTTTGTTGTGACAGTGACATGGTTATTTCCAAGTGCCCAGCATCTGGTAGGCAAACATATAAGCCCTTGAAAAATAAATATTTTCCCCCAAAATTTAGGCCAAGAAGTCCATAAGATCTATTTTAAGCCTAGTAATTAAGCTCCTTCCATACACAGGAAAGCTACAACGTCAAGGGCGTCGCAAGGGAAGGAAGACTGGTTGAAATGCTGACCTAGTTCAATATCCTCGTCTTAGGGAAGAAATTGATCCTTACTTGCAGCTTTCACTTAAATTATTCATTAAGTATCTGAGACCACGTTCGTGTTTCAGGACGGTCACGGAAAGCTGCTAAAGCTGAATTCTGGCCTGGTCCTGTTCTCAATTTCAGAACCTTCCCTAGAGGCCAACATCAGACCCTACTGACATTTGTCTACTCATTCATATGCTTGACTCATATATATGAAAATAGTTTTGTTTTTATAAATGAGATTAAAAACACATTGTTTTTAAAAATTGTGTAAAAGTACCTATAGCATACAAATTCTCACCTAACCACGTTACATATATATGTATATATATTTCACTCATATTAAAGACATGCACGTTGGTGTGCTTGTAAACACCTTGTTTTTAACCGTGATGTTTTCACTTATTATTTCAAGTTGATAGTATTAACCTCATATTTGAGACACTTTTCTTCAACATTTATGTTGCCTTTTCTCTTTCCCCTTCATCTCAGCTTGCCATTCTATGGCATTGAAAATAGGTTCTTAATTCTTTTTCATAATAACAGGCTTGTTTTATTTTATTTTATTTTTTTTGCTGTTTCAGGGAAACTGAATTCTTTAAATACTTTTTCTTTACCTTCAAATAATAAAACATGACCCAGAGCCACATTGTGTAAAAGCAGGACTTTTCAGCATTTTCTTGATGCTTATAAAGCAGAATAGCCCCTTCCAGTTGGGCAGAAAGATGCCCTTAGATGGGAGAGCCAGCCAGCAATGTGACTCTGTGACAGCCACTGGGGTTCCAAACTGGTCTACTTACCGGCTTTAGGCTAATGAATTATAGAGACAGGCTACCTTTTAAATAAAGCCCTGCTGGCGAGAATTGCAATCTGCTAGTCTCTTATCTGTTTGTCTTCCTCATAATTTGAGGGGTGCTCAGATGTGGCTGGGTGATTTTTAATCAGACACCTGTCCATCCCATCACAACCATCGGGCTTCCCAAGGCTACAACTGCACATGGCATGGTGCTGGCAGCTGCTCACAGCTGAGCAACTCTTTAGTGGCAGAGAGAATATGAGAGGAGGGCGGTCCATTGCATCTTCATTGTTGGAAGACATTAGCTCCCATGGACCAATGCACAGATTTGCCTGTATCTCTATTGGCTATGGAAGGGAGTATAGCTGTGCTGCGTTGAGACAGGCTGGTTTTTAAGGAAAAAAAAAAAAAAGAATACAAACAACAAGAAAACAAAAATAGGTGTTATCAAAATGCTCCTGCCAAAGGAACAACCTGACAGTTGACCGGGGCAAAGAGGCGAGGGAAATATGGTCAGCTGTTGAAGTCGTTTGATGTTCTGCATGCTGGCTATATGGCTTGTACCAGGAATACCAAATTCCCCTAGAGGAGGAGGAGCAAGAGGCCTGTACCCAAGGGAAGCCTGTCACCTGCAGAACACTGATGCCCCTGGTGGTCAATGGTACTGTCCACTATGGACTTTGTAGCCAACTGCCTCTACATTGAGGGACAGTGTTATTGTTTGTGAGCCCTCTACTCTTCCATCATGAATGTCCCATCTTCTCTTTTGAGGTTGCGTGATCAGTCTCACCAACATTGAAAACCCTGGGCTAGATCTCGTGCAGAGAGATTGGTATCTGGGTGTTGCTGCTGAGGAAACTGCCTTGCAGGTTAGGTTCAATGTGGTCAATGGTTTATTTGTGAATTAGAGAGAGCTGCATTGGCACTTACTACGTACCAGCCATTTCCCTCCACTCCCCGTTGCTTTGCCTGGACCATAGAGACATCCCACTGTTTACTGTAAGATGGGCACTAATGACACACTAAAGAAATGATCTCCCCCAAGTCTAGATTAGTGAACCACTGAGCTAATGGGGTAACTTACAGAAGCATGCACGAGGGGTTCTCTGAAGGAGCATGGGTGACTTAAAGGCAGCTGCATCACTAGCCGACCCCAACATGAATAGTGACTCGTGAAAGCTGCATCCCAGGTGCTCCCTGTACAACTTACAGGCAATTCCACTGAAGAGTTGCCTTCTTTCAGCACTACTGATTGTTTTTCTTACCTTTATGAGGTACTTTCTGATGCTTTTAAGTTTTATGAGCTTTCTGAGTCTCCAAAGTCTCCTTACTGCCTCTAGGAGGATGTGGTAGCTTGAATGGATGTCCTCCAGTACATTTAGGAGTTTATCAAAGCTTGTAACTTAGATCTCCAGCCTCCGGGCTGGAGGAGGTGTCACTGTGGGTGGATCCTAGGGTCCAGCCCTAAGGCGTGTTTGGGGAATTCCAGTCTAATGATATACAAAGTGCTTGAGCTTTGCCTGGGGTTCCTGGAGTATGCTTGCTTGTGATGGTGGTGGTTTTCTCTCTGTGTGGACCTATGAAAGGGAGTCAGCCTCTTTTGCCATTATGGAATGTCCCTTGAATCTGTAAGTTTCCTTCTTCCTATACCTGTCTGGTGTGGAAGTTCATCCTAGCAATGTGAGGCTGACTGCTACAGACAGGATGCTTCAGTTCAGAAGTCCAAATGGCTCCACAGCACCAGGTCTCATGAGGAGCTCTCTATGGGTTCCAGGTCACGAAATATTCACAGTGATGCTATTATCCCATTTTGTAGCTAGGAAAACTGAGGCTCAGAGGAGTTAGTTTGCCAAGACCACATGCCAGGTATCCCATCCGAATTGCCCCCCCCCCTTTTTTTTTTTAAGATTTTGTTTTTTTGTTTTGGTTTTTCGAGGTAGGGTCTCGCTCTAGCCTAGGCTGACATGGAATTCACTATGTAGTCTCAGGGTGGCCTCGAACTCACGGCAATCCTCCTACCTCTGCCTCCTGCATGCTGGGATGAAAGGCGTGCGCCACCATGCCTGGCCAAATTGCCCTCTTTTAAACATTTTTTTTAGGGCTGGAGAGATGGCTTAGCAGTTAAGGCACCTGCCTGCTAAGCCTAAGAACCCGGTTCCAATCTCCAGGTCCCATGTTTAGCCAGATGCAAAAATGACGCAAGGGCGCAATGCCACACTTGACCACAAGGGGGGGCACACGCATCTGGATTTTGTTCACAGCAGCTGAGAGACTGCTGGCGCACCCATTTTCTGTCTGTCTCCTCCCTCTCTGTCCTCTCTATGTCTCTCTCCAAAAATAAATTTAAAAAATTATTTTTTAAAAAGTCTTGTTTATTTGGAGAGAGGGAAGAGGAGAGGGGGGGAGAGATTGGGTGCACCATGGCCTCTAGCTGCTACAAAAGAACTCCCCGTGCATGTGCTACTTTATGTATCTGGCTTTATGTGGGTACTGGGGAATCAAACTCAGGTAGTTAGGCTTTGCAGGCAAGCACCTTAACCACTGAACCAACTCTCCAGTCCTAAGTCTCCCTCTTAATGAGGGGTTCAGCAACTCATAGCCCATGGACTACATAGAACTAAAAAAGTATTTTTATATTTAAAATTTTTCATCAAGAAACAACATAAAATCCAAAACAAAAGGGAGGCTGGGAAGGAAGATGGCTAAATAGGTAAGAGTACTTTCCACTTGAGCATGAAGGCCAGGTATGATTCCCCAGCACCTACCTAAAAGAGCTGGTCTATAAACCTAGTCCTGTGAGAGACAGGACTAGACAGTTGCTGGGCTTCGCTGACTGACAACCTCAGCTCTCGGTTGAGGGAGAGACCATGCATCAAGAAAAGATGGGGATGGGAAATAGAGAAGGGCACCCAATGTTCTCCCCTGGCCTCTGCAGTGGTGCCCTGGCATGTATCTGCACATACACATACATATGCCACAATACCCAATCACACATAATACACACATGCCAACTTCCCTTCTCAAAAAATAATTTGTGATAGATGACAATTATATGAAATTCTTATTGTAACAAAGTGCGCACGGTTGTTTACATATTGTCCAAGAATGCCTTTCCATCCACCAGTAGCATGCACACACCCGGACAGAAGAGGCAAGTATTTACAGTAAGGCAGTGTGCAGGAGGCCCCACCTCTTGTTCATTGTGCATTTACACCAGGTGATTATCAGCTATGCTCCTTACTATTGGCAATAGTGAGCACTTCCATCACACAATGGCACATTAGCCATCGCGTCTGGTGCTTGAAACGGCATTGTCAAATTTTGGAGGAAACTGAGCTGCAGGGGCCACTCTTATAGGTATTCTTTAAAAAAATTTTTAAGTAGAATCTCATTTCATTTTATTTTATTTTTGATTTTTTGAGGTAGTATCTCGCTGTAGCCCAGGCTGACCTGGAATTCACTATGTAGAGAGAATGAATATGGACGTGCCAGGGCCTCAAGCCACTGCACATGAACTGAAGATGCATGTGCCATTTTGCGCATCTGGCTTTACATGGGTACTGGGGAATCAAACCTAGGTCGTTAAGCTTCACAGGCAAGCACCTTAACTGCTGGACATTTCTCTCAGCCCTCTTGTAGGATTCTTATTGCAGCAGTTGACAAAATGCATACACAGGTGACATGGCATGGTAATATTTCCTAGGGTGACATGGCAGCTGGAGGCAGAGTCAATTTCCAGCTCTTGCTTCTAAGTCTGTGCTTTCCCTAAAGTTATACACACATATACACACTTGGTATGCGTATGTATGTATATGTATGTATATATATATATATATATATATATATATATATATATATATATATATATATATATGGTGTGTCTAGATGCATATGTGTGTATGGACATGTGTGCTTGTGTGTGTGGAAGCCAAAGGTTGACATCGAGTGTCTTCATCTAATTAGTCTCCACCTTCTTCTTTGAGATGAGATCTCTCCCTGAACCCAGAGCTCACCAATTCAGCTAGACTAGGCAGCCAGCAAGCCCTAGAGATCGGCCTGTATCTGCCTCCCCAGCAATAGGATTACAGTTGCCCACTACCATGCCTGACAATTTATGTGGAAATTGGGGTTCTGAACTCTGGTCTTCATGCTTGTGCGGTAAGCACTTTCCTCACCGAGCTAGCTCCCAGCCCCAAGATAGCACTTTTTAAAAATAATTTATTTATTTATTTGAGAGAAAGAGGCAGAGAGAGAGAATGGGCATGCCAGGGCCTCCAGCCACTGCAAACGAACTCCAGATGCATGTGCCCCCTTGTGCATCTGGCTTCCGTGGGTCCTGGAGAGTTGAACCGGGATCCTTTGGCTTTGCAGGCAAATGCCTTAACCACTAAGCCATCTCTCCAGCCCCCCCAAGACAGCACTTTTGAGAACACACAAAAGCAGCTATGTTTTCACACAGGTAGTCTGAGCATGTGTCCACCAAAGGAGGCTGAGCGTTCAGACTGGCCACACTTGTCTTTTGTCCTGTATGCTAGCTCTTTCCCTCCATGGTGTCCTGCCTTTTGCAGCCCACATATCCATGTACCCATCTATCTATCCCAGCAACAGGATGTTGCCTGTGAAATGGTGGTCTCATTTACATCTGGGAGGGAGGAGGAGATTTAGTTCAAAACCAAGGGGGCTGAAGTGTATTCCAGGCAACTCTTAAGCCCCATGCTAAAGCTGGCTTTGGTAATACCCACCCTTCTCTCTCTCTCGAACTGGAGGATTCAAATCCCAGAAGGCCTGAGACTTTCAAGTCAGATAAACAGGGGCTCACTTGGCAGCTGTGGGAATCATTCTGATGGTCTCACAAGGTGTGCGCCCCTCCTTTCCCTTTGAAGGCATTTCTGTTTGGGAGCTATGGCCCCGTCCCAGCTAGAATAAATTAAGCTGCTATTTCTCACAGACCCTGGCATTTCTGCCATGGGTGCATAAGTAGGGCATGTGTTGTAGAGGCGTGAGAGGAGAAAGGTCCTTGGTACATGCTTCTGGAATGTTTCTCCATCACCCTCTAAGCTACCTCCTCATCCCCACCATCCATCCCAACAAAATGTGCCTTGCCAAAAAGCAGCCTTGCTACTTTCTTGTGAGTACAATTCATTGTTATCCTTAGAATGTTAGCTCCTTTTCAAAACCGAACACATCAGAGAATTTCAGACAAAAGAACCCCTTGTGAGAAAGCTGTGTAGGGCTTGGGCTGCAGGGATGTGAGACGCATGCATTTTAAGCAGAAGACGAAATGCTGTGACCTGGAAGGGGAGACGGAGCAGGAGGAGGGTGTCCTTGACTTGTGACTGTGGGAGGAAAGACCTGTTCTGAGTCCCTGGCTAGGGGCAGTTTGGGGAAGGCTCCCTGTCGGGAGTGGGATTAGCTTGGAATGAGAATGGATTTTACAAAAAAGCATTGGGGATGGATTAGCCACAGGAAATGAGGAACATCCTTCAAGAAGATAGATGAAAATTTTAGGACATGCTCAAATTCCTTAACATGGCCAGTTAAAACATACTTCCAGGATCTGGCTCACTGCCTGCTTGTCCACATAAAGTTTTATGGGGGCACAACCACACTCAGTGTTTACATGGTATTTAAGGCTGCTTTCTCCATGCCACAGCAAGGTCCCAAATTTAGCAGTGGGACCAAATGGCTTTGCAAAGCCATATTTACTACCTTAGTGGAAAACCTCACTACCAAAGATAAACTCACTGGAGGAAGTACAAATGGCCAATAAACAAAGTGTTCAACTTCAGTAGCCATCAAAGGAAGTGCAAGTGAAAACTGTCTGGAGATTCTCACCCTAGTCAGAAATGGCACTGATCAAGAAACCAAATAACAAGAGGTGGTGAGGACGGGGACTGACTTCCTCCCTCCTGGTGGGAAATAGAAACTAGTCCAGCCATGACGGAAGTGGGTGTGGAGGCTCCTCCAAAAACTAAAACGAGATCTGCCGTTGTGACCCAGCTACCCCATTCCTAGGCATTTACCCAAAAGACTCCAAGTCAGTGTGTCACGGAGATAGTTGCACATTTTTATTCTTGCATCACTTTTCACAGTTGCTAAGCTATGGAACGATTACATGGCCAGTTCCTCTGATTTTAAATACTACCCCCTGGAGGGAGGAGGGAAGATGGAGGAGGAAGATTCCCCTGACTCAGGAAGCTCCTGAAACTTACAGGGCCACAAGACCCCCTCCCCCTTCCCAAAGTTATAGACACAGTAAACGAATGCTGGGGAAGAGACTTTCCAAGCAGCCCAGCTGCCTGTAAGCGTGCGTTGTGCTCCAGGGATGCAGTTTTTTTTCTTGAGTTGTCATCCATGCTGGGGTGGGCTTTTCTGTGATGCAGCTGCCTCTGAGTTGGCCTTGCTCCTTAAGTAACCCAGGCTCCTGTCAGTAACCCCTTACCCACACTCCTGGAAGCCACCTCTCATCCATGCCAATGCATGCAACCCTTCACCCTGCTCAATAAGCTCATTGCTTCACCAGATTGGATTTGGAGGTCATCATTGCTTTGATCTGTTATCAGTACCCTATATGGGGTAAAGGTCACATCCCCACCCCAGGAAAGTGGGAATCAATAGTGGGAATCAACCCATGTGTCTGGCAACAGGAACAGAGAAAGAAAATGCAATGCATGTGTTATGATGGCATTGCTTTCACCTACAAAGAAGAATGAAGTTATGTTTGCAGGAAAAAGAGTACAACTGGAAATAGTCATATAAAGTGAATTAAACCAATGTCGAAGAGACAAGCAGTACAGGTTTTCTCTCATTTGTGAGAACCTTTGAAATTCCTAGATTTTTTTAAGTTGGAAAATGTGGTAGCTTGGATGCATAAAATTATACATGTGTAGATAGTGTGAAAGTAGCAGTGAAAGTGTCTAGGGGATTCACACGAGGAGGAGGGGGAGGGCAGTGGGAAATGAGTGTCATATGCTCAAAGTGCATTATATATTTGTGTAAAAATGGCCTTACCATTTATTATAAAAAGATTTACTAGAGAAATAGAATGAGAAGGAAATGAAAAGAACAGACGAAAGAGGAGGCTTAGGCCAAGAGCGAGAGTAGGAAAGGCAGGCATCCAGGGGCAGAAACAAGAGCCTCTTAGGTTTACGCAAAGCCAAGGCCACTGTTCAAGTTAGTGTGCTCCACATTCATACCAACTGTGGTGTGTGAATGTGTGTCCCTCATAGACTCAGGTGTTTTATGAAAGCTTGTGACTTGGGTCTCCAGGAGCCTTGTTGCCGGAGGTGTCACTGGGGGCAGATTCTAGGGTCCAGCCCAAAGATGTGTTTGGGGATGGATCTGAATTCCAACCCAAAGGTGTGCAGAGAAGGGTGAGCTCTGCTATGGTCCCTACTGCTTGCTGCTTTTTGGTGTTTGCTGGCTGGTGAGAGTGTTGCAGAAATTCTCTGAAAAGATCATTCCAACGCCAGTATGAGTGAAAGTAGAGGAGTTTATTACCTGAGGCCAAAAAGCTTGAGGTAGCCCTGCAAAGAAGCTTTGGTCCCGAGCTGAGATTTTATTTCCATTTTATAGTTTTCATAGCCAAAGAGAGGGGTAAATGAACAAACAAGATGTGGAAATTTGCATATCAATCATTTCTCTAGTCAGGCCACCCTAACAATGAACTCCATTTTCCTTTGTTTTAGCCTAAGCTGTCTTTCCTTCTTGTCATCCCTTTAGGCCCTTTCTGGACAGTTCCTTCTTGGGGATTTTTCCATCTGCTGACAAAGATAAATTTTAGCTTGTTAGCAATTAACTCTTACAGTAACTCAGTGAATCAGTTCAACTTTTAGCTTCTTTTCTGCCACAATAGTTTCACAATAGTTGTGAATGGCAGCCAGCTTCTTCTGCCATTGATGGAAACGTCCCTAGATCTGTAGGCTTGAAATCAATCCTTCCTCCCCAAAACACAGTCTGGCTGGACGTTCATCAGGAAGCTGTCTACAACACCAACAAAGCATGGTGGGTCATTCAGAGACTTGACAGCTCCTCTGTGTGACGTGGTGGTGTCTCAACATAAGCACGGTCAGTTGTAGGAGCTTGGACACGGCAGCTTGTCCTGCAGACCTCAGTGTGATATAAAATTCAAAAGGAAGGATTCAAAACTCCATAGTCACAGTGTGTATGAATAAACATCACATGTGGCCTGAAGACCAGTGCATCAGCCTCCTGCCTCCAAAGTTCCCATGTAAATACAGAGCAGCTTACAAGTGAAAACCCAGACCTCCAACTGAGGTATTTTGTGTGAGGTATAAAAATGAATCATCATATTTACTTGCTGCAGGACTTCTCAGAGCCTTCAATAGGTTCACAAAGCTCTGAGTGCAAAAGGTAAGGTGAGGTCTTTCTCTAAAACATTTGAATTCAGTTTACCTATACACCTCTTCTCCCTCTCTCTTTTAAATAAAGCATTTGGCTTGTGAAGCCCATTTGGGGATGTAGTGACCTTGGTATTATTTTGTGATCAATATATACATTTGGCACTAGGCATAATCTTATAGGTCGGTGGTCCCATGCCCTCCTGATGCTGTGAATCACCTTCTGAGAAGCTTTATAATATCATGCTTAGGCCCGAGAGTCTGCACTTTTTTTTTTTTTTTTTTTTTTTTTTTTTTTTGGTTTTTCGAGGTAGGGTCTCACTCTAGCTCAGGCTGTCCTGGAATTCACTATGTAGTCTCAGGATGGCCTTGAACTCATGGCGATCCTCCTACCTCTGCCTCCCAAGTGCTGGGATTAAAGGTGTGTCCCACCATGCCTGGCTCTAGATTTTTATTTGAGACAGAGAGAGTGAGAATGGGCACTCCAGGGCCTCTAGCCACTGCCAACGAATTCCAGACACATGTGCCATCATGTTCATCTGGCTTAGATGGGACTTGGAGAATTGAACCTGGATCTTTAGGCTTCGGAGGCATGCGCCTTAACCACTAAGCCATCTCTCCAGCCCTGCGCTCTTGACATTAATACTGCTCTTAGAAATTTGTGGATCTTAAGAGATCTTGTAATTGCAAGTTCTAATCAAATTGCAATCTCAAAGTCTATGTTCCTTTTGGTGCCTGAATTTTCCCCTTCCCAAGGGGATGATGACAAGAGGGGTGTGAGTGATAAGACTCTGTGATTGGACCCCTAAAGATGAGCCACTGGAAAAAGTGGACTGGCAATGGTCGTGGATAATGAGTTTGGGTTTAAAAAGAAATACACGTTTCTGACCCTGCTCTAAATCAGCTCTAATTGTCCCAACCAAGGGCTTCCGCAGAGTGTTTGGCAATTGGCAATCAGCACCAATCTGTGTCTGCTGTGGTAAACTCCTCACTGCATGGTGTCCTGCTCACTGGAAGGAGCCTCGCTCATCCCCCACGATGTTACCACTTCAGTGTGGATTTCGCTTCCTCTGTGACAAGCTTTGCAAACAAGGCAGAGTTGTCCCAGGGATTTGGGGCAGAGTGCCAGGGTTTACACAAAGCCGCAGGAGAAACTCCGTGTACTTTTCTGGGTAGCCATTTTTAAATAACTTTTTGTTGAAGCATAATACAATATATGTCTATATGAAGTACAGATGTCTTTGCATCTTAATAAGACCACCCTCCTGAGTATCAGTTCTAACCATGTATCTTTTGGGCTTGTGTGCACCAGAGGACACTCTTGGGTTTGATATTGTTCCTCAAGCACTGCATACCTTTTTTTTTTTTTCTGAGACACTGCCTTCATTGTCCAGGAACTTACCAAATAGGCCAGGCTTGACTGGCTGGCCAGTGAGCTCCCCTATCTGTATCTGCTTCCCCAGTGCTGGCATTCTAAGTGCATGTTATTACACAAGTGTGTCACCACTTTTTTTTTTTTTTTTTTTTTTACATAGGGTCTGGGGATTGAACTCAGTTCATCATGCTTATAAGGCCAGCACTTTACTCCCCCAGCCTTCTGATAATATGTCTTATATCAAAGCGAATACTGATATGTTACCAGTGGTGAATCTGATGTTTAAAAATGAAATGTCACAATTGGTCAGTGCTTGGTGGATCCCTATAGATTCTGTCCCTAGAAAAGATGTCGTCCCCATTTTGTAGGACAATATAGATAGATTTTCCCCTGCCATGAAGTCGCTGTTTGGTGTGAGAATCTGGCTGAACTCTGGCAGGGCCGATTACCTCTGATGTTCCCTGAGGGTGGCGCACAGCAAGATACTACAAAGGAAGCTGCAGGAAGCAAGATGTTTGCCCTCTTGTCTGGCCAGGTTATATACTGAGCCACAATCACAGGTCCGAGGAGACCAGTGTTCATCTCTGAATCCCTTTCTTCTTCTCTCTTGGATACTTCCCTGCTTCCTTTGTGTTTAAGGCAACTGATCTTTTGAAGGAGTCTGTCTCTCTCTCTATTTTTAAGTGAAATAAATATCCTGACTTTCTTGTAGCATTCTGCAAACAGCAAATTCACATTTCGGCTGTAGACACACACCAATGATCTCATTGCCTAGCCCTCCGTCAGTTGTAGAGGAAAAGCAATCCAAGTTGAATCTGGAATGAATTGCCTTCAAATGCAATGTACCACTGTAATCTGGGATATTGCGAGCGGCTTAATGTGCTGGTTGATGACACACATGACCATTATGTGGCTTTCCCTCATTGAATGCACTGGGCGCAGCCCAAACCATAAATCTGTCAGCAGACAAAACATAAAATTTACATGCAAGATCAAATCTCCCCTGTCCTGATTTTTACACAAGGGTCACCAGTGGGTAGTAAATTAAGATTCAGAGTAAAAGTTATCTGCAGGTGCTAAATCACTAGACCATGTCAGGATCATAGAATCTTCTTTTGTTAATATCGCTAGCATTTGTTATCAGCGCCTGTGCTTATATAAACCGTGGGTTGCTGCTTGTATAAGGGCAAGGTGCCCTTTGTCCCTCAGAGATTTTGGATTTCATTTGTCAAATGCGGTCACGTTGTTTACCCAACAGCAAATATGTGGGACTGAGATTTGGATTTGAAAGCTAAACACAGGCGAGAAGGCATGCTTGGATGGTTTGTGGTATTAATAAATCTCTGGTTGCTAAGAAATTACACATATATTTTAATTTCATTAGCTTTCAAGAAATATTTATTGAACACCTGCTGCCAGATACCATGCTGGTAGAGTGTGTGAATATGAACAAGACAATCCCAGTGAGAAATGAAACCATATCGAAAAAGGATCGATCGGGGGCTAGTGTGAGAAGCACACAGGGCTCTGGTATTCAAAGCAGGTGAGGCGCTCCTGTTAGCAAACAGGTGATTAACAACCCTATGAAATCAGAGGCTGGGAAGATGGCTCAGTTGGATAAAGCACCGTCCAACTTGGAGTATCTGAGTTTGGATCTCCAGGCCTCACATAAACACCGGAAGCTGTGTTACAGGCTTCTGTAATGCCCGTGCACCCACATCAAGAAAGGAGGTGGAGACGGAAATTTTCCTGTCAGCTCACAAATGGAGTCATGAACAGTGAGAAACCCTGTCTCAAATGAAGTAGAAGGCAAGCAGCGACCTGAAAGTCATCCTCAGACCAACACACGGCTGCCTTGACATGCACCTGCCCCTGTGTGCAAGCACATGTATGTATGCATGCACATTCACACATAAGTAAGTAAATACATAAAAATAAAGTCCCCAGGAATCACCAAGGAATGTTTCCCTGAACACCCATAAGGCACCATTCAATCTATGATGAGAAACCTCCACGACCCCCAGCATCTCCACCTCAGCTGCCTCTTGACATCAATGAGTGGGAGTGACAGTTCCTCAATTTCTAGTTCATACACGACTCTAGGAATTTGTACGTATGCATAAAGGACGGGACATTATCAAGAAGACTTGGGAATTATTTAATTTGCATAGTACTTTCTACCTAGACTTAGAAAGATGCTAAAGGGCCATGTAAAAATTGTGGAATTTTCTCAGTGCCCTTGAAGCATGTACCACTGATTCAAGCTGCCCTACCGTTCAGCAGAGGGACACTATCGGAAAACCACAGTGTTTCTGAACATGGTAGGTATGAGAAGGACTGAAGCAACAGTGAATGGCCCCGAGGATAACGATTTATTATATCATTCTTACTATTTGCTATGCTGGGGTTGGATCCCAGGGCCAGGTACATGCTAGACAGGTGCTATATCACTGGGCTCCATCCCAAGTGCCAAACCACCACCTTGCTAGCAGAGCCTTATACTTTATGGTTTGTGGACCTTGGGATGGAAAGTAGGTGGGAAGGAGCGTTCTCTCCCTCCCCACCACAGCTTACCCTGGGGCCGCTTAAGGCAATGTAGTGCATGCATGGATGAATGGCGTTCTGGTGGGGATGGTTGATGAGAAGGCTCAGAGGTTTGCATTTCTTTATCTTGTGCCTGGGATCATCCCTAAACCTACCCTTCACAGGCAGTAGGCTCCTTTGGGTGGAGTAGTAGAGTGAGGGCTGTCTTCCCCAGGTGATGCTAGGGCAAGGAGCGGCAGTTCAGGAAACAAGAGGGTAAGGAATGCGAGAGAACTCGGCCAGCCCCACGATGCCAGGATATCATTGAGGACACAGCAGGCATCTTCCGCCTGATAAGGGCTCCCATGACTGTAATAATCATAAAAATAAACATTCACAACAAAATCCACTAATGGTTACTGGGACCTTATTATTACCTAGGCCCTATGCTAAGAGTTGTACATCACTATCTCATTTTGCTTAGTTTCCTTTAAGAGTTGTTTTTAGGGGCTGGAGAGATGCCTCGGCAGTTAAAGGTGCTTGCTTACAAAGACTGCTGGTCTGCTTTCGATTTCCTAGTACCCATGTACAACCAGAGACACAAAGTGGCACATACATATGGAGTTTGTTTGAAGTGCAAGAAAACTTGGCATGCCCATATTCACTTTTATTCTCATAAATAATTTTTTAAAAAGGATATTTTGAAATATATAGACCACAGAATTATACTAATATGTAGGCATAAACAGAACTATTTCGCGGGTAGTTTGATGGACACATCAAATCTATGTAGTCAAACTAGGGCTGATGACCTCCCCAGTCACAGGCTTTTGACTAGGTTTTCAGTACCAGACATGAATTCCTTCCCATGGGCCAGGCCTCAGATCTAATCAGAGAGCAGTTGGTTACCTCCATAATAATCATATCACCAAGTATTTATTTATTTATTTATTTATTTATTTATTTATTTATTTATTTATTTATTTTAGAGAGATTGAGATAGTGAGAGAGAATTGGCCACAGCCCCTGCAAACAAACTCCAGACACTTGCGCCACCTAGTGGGCATGTGCAACCTTGCGCTTGCCTCACCTTTGTATGTCTGATGTACATGGGACATGGAGAGTAGAACATGGGTCCTTAGGCTTTGCCAGCAAGTGCCTTAACCACTAAGCCTGCACCAAGTATTTTTCACTGGAAGTTGTCAGCACATACAGACCTTGTGCACAGAAAAACCAGCTTGTGTATTTGTAGGCATTGTCAATTCAAAAGTACATGACTAGGTAATTTTGATAGTGCCAGAGGGCCCCACATGATGTTTGTGTGTACTTAGTCTGAAGTCCTTCTTCTTCCCCTATAGCATGATGGATACCCATGTATTGCATTGCATCCTTCTCAATAAGCCAATTAAAAATTACAACATTACTATTGCTATAACTGATATTTCTTTTCTTTTTTAATTTTTATTTCTTTATTTGAGAGAGAGAGAGAGAGATACAGAAATAGGCAGGTAAAGAGAGAGAGAGAATGGGCGTTATTGCAAACAAACTTCAGATGCATGTGCCCCCTTGTGCATCTGGCTTACGTGGGTCCTGGGGAGTTGAACCTGGGTCCTTTGGCTTTGCAGGCAAGCGCCTTAATCTAAGCCATCTCTCCAGCCCAATAACTGATATTTCTTTCTCTGTGTTTGGTTATTTGAATTTTGTGTTTATATTTGATTTCTGTTTTGGGTTGTCTTTTTCGTCTTAGTTTCTGGAATTTTGTATTTATGAGGGAAGTTAAACCTTTTGTCTATGATACAGGATGCTGAAATCTTGCCCCACTCCACTCTTTGTGTGTCAGTTCATGTTTAAACTTCACATATGTGATTCTCAAAAAAAAATCATATAACAATCTTCTCTTTTGTGTATTATCAGAAGGGTATCTCCCATTGTGATGTTATGGAAATACTTTCATTTTTTTCCTAATACTTTCATGGCTTAATTTTCATATTTCTTCATTTAAATTTTTTATGAGAAAGAGAGAGAGAGAATTGGTGAACCAGGGCCTCCAGCCACTGTAATTGAACTCCAGACTCCAAGAGTTTCTGTCTTCTGCTCCAACTCTCAGCCATTGTATGTCTATTGCTCCCGTGGCTACAATCTACTGGCCTCCTCCCTCAGCAATTTTCAGGCTCTAATGCTTTAAGAGGTGGCTCAGAGATCAAATTGAAGCAGCCCAGTTGGCAGAATTCACAGGCCAGACTGCCTCCCTGGTTATTGTGTGACTTCCTGATGAGGTAAGACAGAGCAAAGGAATATTCTACCAAAGTTGAGCTTGGTGAGCCAGTGGGTTACTTGCTGGAGGTAGTGATGAAGGACAAACAGGAGAAAGATAGCTTTCGATGGGTAGGTAGTTAGGACAAAGCTCAGGGACAAGGAGATGCCACCACACCTGCCCTGGCAAAATTAGAACTTGCCTCTGATCCAGTCTCATCCCAGACGACTGCCAGCAACACTCCCCCACAGGAACTCCATGCTTCTTCCTCAGCTCAGAACATCTATGCAGGGCTGTCAGCCCCTTGAGTCCATAAACCCAGGCGGCCCCTGAACCAATCAGGTCTCTGCTTACTCACCTGAGTCTGATAACAAGGCTCATCCTAGACCCTCGGCAGGCCACGCTAAGAGGGATCCCCCTAAAGCGGGAGCCAGGAGCTGTGGGTTTCTCTTTGAGGCAGAAACAAATCCCTCAGCAGAGGAAAAAGTTGGAACAAGTCTGAGAGCAGGTCTGGTGCTGGGAGCAGGTCCGGGGACCAAGAGTGCCTTGTGCCCAGCAGCTGGGGTACAAGTGGCTCTGGCTGCTGGGAGCAGGAACATGTCTGGCCTTTTTTTTTGTAAAGTTATTTTTAATTAATTAATTAATTAATTAGCAAGCGGGGGGTGGGGAGAGGGAGGAAGAGAATGGGTACACCCAGCCCTCTAGCTACTGCAAACAAATTCCAGATGCATGCACCACTTTGTTTATCTGGCTTTATGTGGGTATTGAGGAATTGAACGTGGGTCTTCAGGTCTTGCAGGCAAGAGTCTTAACCACTAAGTAATCTCTCCAGCCCATGCCTGGCCTCTTGAGGCAGACAGAACATGTCTTCCTCACTCTTAATCGCTGAGCCATCACTCTAGCCCTGTTTTTTTTTTTTAAATTTTACTTTATTTACTTGAGAGAGACAGAAAGAGAGAGAATATGGGTGCACTAGGGCCTTCAGCCACTGTAATCAAACTCCAGACACATGCACCACCTTGTGCATCTGGCTTTCATGGGTCCTGGGGAATCGAACCAAAGTCTTTTGTCTTCACAGGCAAATGCCTTAACTGCTAAGCCATCTTTCCAGCCTCCCTGTTTTTTTTTTTAAACAAATACATATATAATTAAATTTGTATATGTGTTAACATAAATGAGATAGTATCACATATATTTTTGTCTTTTAATAAAATTGTAATTGATGTCATTCATGTTACTATGTATAGATTTATATCATCTTTTGTTTTGTTGTTGGTGCTGGGGGTGGAACCCAAGGCTTGAGCTTGGTAGGCAGCCACTCTGAGTTATGTCTTCTGCCATCGATCTAGAAACAGCTCTATGAGGGCTGGGGAGATAGCTCAATCATTAAGATATCTTTTTTTTTTTTTTTTTTTTTTTTTGGTTCTTCGCGGTAGGGAGGTAGGGTCTCACTCTGGTCCAGGCTGACCTGGAATTAACTATGTAGTCTCAGGGTGGCTCTGAGCCAACTCTCAGCGATCCTACCTCTGCCTCCCGAGTGCTGGGATTAAAGGCGTGCGCCACCACGCCCGGCCTTTAGATATCTTCTTGAGTAAGCATGAAGGAGGGATACTATGGCATCCACACGCATGGGGCACATGCGTCTGCATACACCGCACACATATACACACACATAGCTGTGTGACATTTCTTAATACATTTGCTCTTTCTCTTAATAGATGCTTTATGCAGTTCTCATTTTTTTCATTATTGGCAATACGTAAGTTATCCCTCTGTTCCAGGTCTGTTTATGAATGTTGAGTAGGTCAGAGGATATTGTGGATGGGGAAATGGAAGAACTGGATTCCCATAGCTTGACAACCACACCCTTCACTGCCAGCTCTATCAAAAACCATGGAGGTATTTAGAGAAAGCTATGAGCAGCATCAAGTAGACGATGCCAGCTTCCCAGCTGGGAGCTGTTGGTGCTCTGCAGGAGCGCGCCTGTGCCAACACGTTGCTCTCCTTTGCTCTTCTGCATACACACAGACAGCCAAAGCCTAGTTTTGCAAGCACAGCACTGTACTGTCATTAGGTCACGCCCATCACAAGCCAGGCCCTCCCACCCTGGGATGAGCGCTCCGTTTGGTTGTGGATTTCTTCTTCTGCATCTGGGTTAGCATCTTGCCTATGAGATAGCTTGTTCTTCTGGACCCACTTTGTGTAGGAGTGGGCTGCTGTGGTCCAGGAGGCTGGCGGGAGGGTGGGTTGATGAGAGTGGACTGGGCAGGGTGTTTTCTCCTTTATAGCCACCCCACAAACCAAACAAAACAGCAACAAGAGATATATCAAGCAGCCCTTTACTCGCCAGGAAAATGTCTTGGCATTCCTGCTTGAAAGGTCTTTCTGCATTAAGCAGAAGGATTGATGTGTGGCATTTCATTTAAGCTGGCATTATGCATTATGTCACCGGAGTATACTCTCAAATCACCTGCACATGACAGATGATAAAGCCCTGGCAGTAGTAATGTCTGGGAAAGGCAGTGCCCTGGTAGATTTAGGTCTGGTAAATGTGCAGATCTCTAACTCTTGGCTTGCCTGTCTTTCTGTTGGGGAGTTTTCAGATCTGCTGTCTGGGGAGAAGGGATAACTCTGTGTGCATGCCCACATTAACATATGCACTAACCATTCAGTTACTCCATCATCAGAGTTTAACCTGGTCTCATTTGCACCGCTTATTAAAAGCCTTACGCAAAAGAATATGTTTAAGCTGATTGTGTAACTTACGCCTGTAGTCCCAGCACTCAAGAGCTTGAGGCAAGGAGGAGTGTCATGAATGGAAGGTCGTCCTGGGCTACAGAGTGCAATCTTGTTTCAGAAAAGAAAACAAAAACCTATGTTTAAAAAGGGCACATGTGCACCCATTTGACTCCCTGGAGTTCATCCCGGGTTTATTGCAATTACCAACAGGCTTTGTGTAATGATGATCCTTCACCAACTTAAGGACCACAGTACTTACAGCAGGGGAATGATGGAGAAGCCTGGAGGAGAATGGGTCTCATGAGACACTAAATGTGTGGTGTGAGAGGGAAGAGCCTGCAAGGTTTTCCTTAAAGTGTGTTCTGGAACATGATGTTGGAGAACCAGAGTAGGAGATCCAGAGAGAGCTTCATGGGTTAATTACTTTCACCATCACTGTGACAAACACGTGAGGGACACAACTGAAGGGAGGAAGGATGCATTTTGGCTCACAGTTTCCAAAGAGGATCAGTCCATGATTGCTGGCTCTCATTCATTGGTGCAGAACATCATGGTGGAGGGAGCATGGTGCAGAGGCTGGTCTTCATCCCACAATGGACTGGAAGTAGAGAGAAAGGACAAGAAGGGACTAGGGATAACTTTGCCTACTGTTATGTTTTTTTTTTTTTAAATTTTTGGAGAGAGACAGAGAGAGACACAGGGAGAGGGAGACAGAGATGGGCGCTCCAGCAGTCTCTCAGCTGCTGCGAATGAAATCCAGATGCTTGCACCCCCTTGTGGGCAAGTGAGGCATTGCGCCCTTGGGTCACTTTGCATCTGGCTAAACGTGGGACCTGGAGATTGGAACCGGGTTCTTAGGCTTAGCAGGCAGGTGCCTTAACCGCTAAGCCATCTCTCCAGCCCAACTGTTATGTTTTTTACAGCTAGGGCCTACCTCCTAAAATGTCCACAACCTCCCAGAGGAGAACTAGTAGGAGACCAAGTGTTCCAATACCTGAGCTTGTGGGAGACATTATATTCAAATCATGACACAAGGTGTGTTTGCAGAGGGATGACATGATGTCCATCTTATAAGTTAGAAAGTAAAGCTTACATTGCAACAGGAGCTATGCTGAATGGTCTACATGCACCATTTCAGTGCGTGCTCACAAACCTCCTCTGTGGTATTATGTCCATTTCAAAGATAAGGAAGTTGTGGTGGTTTGAATCAGATGTTTCTCATAAACTCATGTGTTCTGAACACTTGGTCCCCAGCTGATGGCAATTTGGGAGATAGATCCTTGTTGGAGGAGGTGTCTTCCCTGGGAAATGCTTTAGGGTGTTATAGCCAGCTTCCCCTTGTGAGAGTTCAGCTCATTGTCTTGCTTCTGTTTTCCACGTGCTGTGACAGAAGTGATGGCCAGTCTCTGCTCATGGCATGCTTTTTTCTGCCATCATGAAGCTTTCTCTTAAGACTTTTAGCCAAAATAAAATCTTTCCTACCATCATTTGCTTTTGGTTGGGTGCTTTTTCCTAGTAATGAGATGATAAGTACAATAGAAGCCAAAGCTGAGAGAAATTAGGTTATATACCCACAGCTAATGCTCTGGTAACTGGGATTATAAACCCACTCCCCTTGGACTACAAAACTCATCTACCTCTTAACTATTAGTCTCATATGGTTTTGGCTTTAGGTGACCTTGAGATACTGTAATAGAATACCTAAGAATGGGTGATTTATAAAAATTTTTTCCCTTTAAATCTCTGGAGTCTGAGAAGTTTGCAATTAATGAGCCATATCTTGTGATTGCCTTCATGCTGTGTTATGACATGGTGGAGAGCATGCTGGAACATATCACATGATGTGGTACGTTGATTGGCAAGTGTTCCCCACAGCCTCATGTGTTTGTGATTAAGCCTCATACTTAATCCTCAATTGGTGCTTGCTTTCACAGCGTATATAATAAAATTGGAATGATACAGAGAAGATTAATCCTCAGCTGGTGGCAATTTCAGAGGTGGAGCCTTGCTGGAGGAGGTGTGTCACTGTGGCAGGCCTTGAGGTTTATTAGCCAAGCTCCAGGCCCAGCACTTAGATTACCTCCACCCAGACATATGAGCCAACTCACTATGTTGCTCCCACCCTGCTGTTGCTGTGCTCTGCCATGCCTTCTCCACCATGATGAAACTTTCTCTCCAAACTGGAGGTTGAAGTAAACCCTTCCTTCCATGTGCTGCTTTGGTCAGGTGTTTTGTCCCAGCAGTGCAAAGTTCACTGCAACACATGGTAAAAAATAGCCAGCATGCTAACTGGGTCTCTCTTCCTCTTCTCATAAAGCTAAAAGTCACATCATGGTCATATTGTCAGGACTTCTTTAACACTAATTACCATCCAAAGCCCCCACCTCCAAGTGTCACCCACGTAAGAATTTAGGGATAAAGGTTCCGATGTATCAACTTTTGGAGGACATGTTTATTCCATATCAGGCCTTCTGCAATTTTAACTACTGAGCCATCTCCCCAGCCCTTTTTCTTTCTTGTTAAATATTTAGTAGAGAGAGATGGAGGGGCATGTTAGAGTGAAATCTAGATACATGTGCCACCTTTGAGCATCTGGTTTTATGTGCATACTGGAGAATCAAGCCCAGGCCACAGGCTTTGCAAGCAAGTGCCTTGAACCACTGAGCTCTCTCTCTCTCATTCCTCTGAAAGTTTACATGTGACTTTGTTTTAGAGAAAATGCTTATTCAGTACAGTGGATGATTTTTTCATTGGCTATTGCTTTATCAGCAATATGCTGCTGTTTTTTTAATGCATTTGTACACGTACTTGTGGGTACACGTGTGTGTGGGGGTTTGCATGCATGTATGCACGTGTATGGAGAGTTCAGAGGACAAATACAGGTGTTATTCCTCTCAGAGCCATCCACCATTTTTGACATAGGATCTTTCATTGGCCTGGAGCTAGCCAATTAGCCTAGACTGGCTGGCCGGGGGGCGGGGGGTGGGCAAGGATCCTCCTTTCTCCATTTCCCCAGCTCTGGGATTGCTGGTGCACATTACCATGCCTGGCAGTTTTACATGGATTCTAGGATCTAACTCAGGTACTCATATTTGCATAGCAAGAAACTTACTGATCATCTCCCCAGCCCCATGTTTCTTCCTTTTAATGTTGGAAAGATGAAGTTATACAAAAATATGATAATTTGAGTTAATTGACCATGGATAGAGGCAGTTTTCCACCAAGGTTGGCCATATATGATCTGATTCCCCACAATAACTCTGTGGAAGAGGTCTTACCATGACCTGACAGCTTGTAAAATTTGTGAATTCGATTGTTGCTCTGATCCCCCTATTCCCACTAGAATTTAAGTTTCAGGAGAAGGTATCATTTCTGCTCATTTGTCAAGCTAGTATGTAAACCTGGTTTAAGAGGAATCATAATTATTCATAGATTATAGAATCTATGAATGAAGAAGTGGCTCAGAGAGACAGTAAATGGAGAGGTAGGAAGTGAGGCAAATCAGTTCCAAATGCTTACAAACCACATGGTCAAGTTTCTCACAGCAGTAGCCCCACTTCTCTGTACCTATTTTCTGTATTAGTTACTTTCTTATTCTGGTGAGCAAAAACCTGAACAAAAGCTGTTATAGTTACTTTCTTGTTGTTGGGACAAAATCATCTGACCAGATGCAGTTTATGGGAGGAAAGGTTTATTTCAGACTTACAGCTTTGAGGGGAAGTTTCATTGTGTTATAGAAAGCATGGCAGAGCAGACAGTAGGCATCACAGCCTGTCCCATCATCTGGGTGGAAGTAGCCTTAGTGAGCTATCTAGTGAACACTCAGTATGGTTGGACTAATACACCTCCAGGTCTGCCCCCAGTGACATACCTCCTCCAGCAGGGCTCTACCCCCAAAGGCTCCACCAGCTGGGGATTAAGTATAAGGCTTAATCACAAACACATGAGGCTATGGGGGACCTTCTACATTCAAATCAGCACAGAACCTGTTATGGGAAACTGAGTCCCAGAGAAAGAATGGAGAATCAGAAAATGTATTCATGTTGATATGGACTTGGGAATAACTTGCAAAGCCTGAGTACCGAACTCTGATAGCTCAGAGTTTTTATAGACAGTATGGCAGGCAGACAGACATCACCTTGAATTCTTTACACTATTGGTGGGTTAAAAGTTTCTCAGATTACATGATCTGGGGGCACAGACAGAAAGTTCCCTAGCAATAAATCAGCAAAATACCTTAACAATAAAGTATAAATGTGCAACAGCAAGCAGTTTGTTCAGGGGTATTTGTGCCTGTGGCTGTACTAACCAGATAACATCTTATAAATATGGCGTAGCTGCATAGATAGGGCGGAGACTCAGGGTCATGCTGTCTCCCTGGTAAAGGCTTATACAGTAGAAGCTGTGTTTTAGGGCATCATATGGGTGTGAGTTGCTAAAATTCTTTTACCACAAAGCAATTGAAGGAAGGAAAGGGTTTATTTTGGTCCATAGTTTCAAGGAGATATTTTATGGTGACAGGAGCATGAAGCAGACTCTTCAGTTAGGAAGCAGAGAATGACCAGGAAGTGGAGCCAGGGACCCAGTTCCTCCAAGAGTCCTCCTCCTCCTAAATTTTCTACAATCTTCCCAAACAGTGCCACCAGTTGGGACCAAGTGTTCAAACACAGGAGCCTATGTGGGACATTTTATGTTCAAACCACAATAGTAGGCTTCCTGGGAAACCATCTAAACCCCATTGTGCAGTTTGCAGGGAAGAGCATTGTCCTCAGGTAAATCTCTCCAAAACAAGTGGGGCTGGGGGCGGGGGTGGGGGGTAACTTGTAGGAAGGCATTTTAAACTTGATTTTAAAAATTACATTCAACATGATAGTTTTCCTTCTGACATGCTCATACTTGTATATCACTCTGCTTGGCTCATGTTACCCATTACTCTTTTCCCTCTGTGCAACTCCCCTTCTTACCCCCATAAAGCTCCCTTCTACCTTCATATCTTATATATGAAATAATATATATGTAGATATAAATCTAGTTTCCAAGTATACAAGAAAACATGATGTTTATGTTTCCGAGTCTGGATTATGTCATTTAACATGACCATCTCTGTACAGTTGCAAAGGTTGATCCTGTGTGTTTCCCTTGGTTCCTCTTCACCTTATTCACTGAAGCACGATCTCTCACTTGAAGCCAGAACTCACCTATTTGGTTAGTCTAGTTAGTCTACTTGCCTGGTTTTGCTTCCCAAGTGCTCAGATTACCAGCAGGCTTCTGGGGACATGGACTCTGGTCCTCATGCTTGGGTTCAAGTGCTTTATCCTCTGCCATCTCTCCCGCCCTGGAGCTGAGGTTTTAAATGTCAGTATTTTCTACCATGCTGTGGACTGTGCTGTCTTCCTGAAACTCATGTCACTTCTGTGACATGTCGCTTCCCAGGTAGTTTCTAAAGGGGCTTACAATTTGTTCCCTTGTTCTTTGCTTGTAAAGCAGATATTTTTGGAGGACTCTGATGTGCCAGGCACCATTCTAGATGCCATTGTAGAAGGACTTAGTGAATATATAATCATTTAGAGCCTTAGTTTTGGGGTGCAGAATATCCATGTAGGTAGCATCAGGTAGTTCCCTGAGCCCTCAAGACATGTGTAGCAGTATGGGACTTTGTCTTGGGTTATTTGGTCATCTTGTTTTCCTTCCTGGTACCCTTAATTGTTATTCTACCAATGCACACAATAGCCTAAGGGATTTCTTCCAGCCTAACTTTGAACTCCAGGGCACTGCAACTCACCCACTAAAATCTGCTATTTTGGTGGGAACGGGAACGAGGCTCAGGATCTGAACACAGATGTATTTTTAATGTGACTCTGCAAAATAATGGCTCAGCATTTTTTCAGGTCTGATCAGTTAATTTTTTTCTCTTGCTTTCTTTTCTTTCCTGGGTAAATGATGAGGCTTTGATGTTCTTGAAAGTCATTTAATAATAAAGTCTTGGATCATACCCATTTAAACTTTCTCTTAATGGGCAAAGCCGATGTCATTTCTTTCTTTCTTTCTTTCTTTTTTTTTTTTTCTAAAAGGCAAGATTTTGTTTCATTTTAGGCTCAGTGTGAATTCTTGCCATGCGAGCAGACATGTAAGTTTCTAACACTCAGGGAAGGAAGTCTTTTGATAAATGGCTCCATAAACGCAGGCAATTTTCTACATCTTGTTTGTAGCCTTTTGAAATTTACAAGGTTTCTCTTTAATACGATTGTCTATGCTAGCTAACAGGCAGCTTTACAGTCTGTTCGTATTTATCATTAGGATAAAAAAACCCTCACCTTAGATCCTTTATTCTCCATGGAACATAAATAATTCCATCTAACCAGCAATATCTCAGCTGCTATTTGATTTGGTAGCTCTGGGGTAGAGGGGAGAAAAGCTCCTGTTTTGCTAACCACTAAACTACTCTCTACCAGGCACATTTTCTTGAGTTGTGAAAGACCTGGGCAAGTTCTAAAAGTCTCTGATATGTGTCTGACCAAAATAAACAAAAATGTCAAAATGCAATATGATTGAAACTCCTTGGAAACCTTTTCACACTTGTATGTTAAAAGCCAGAAGGCAGCTTCCTTTCCCGAATAGGCAGAAAAATATCTTCAGATTGGTTAAAGACTTTTCACGGTCTACTTGAAAGCATCTGAGCTCACATCTATGTAAGATTTCTTTCTGGCAGTGATAGGAATTGAATCCAGGGTTTTGTGCATATGTGGTAAACATTAATTCACTGACCAACCCTCTAAGTGCTTGTTCACAACCTTATAGAAATGTTGAACACTGAATTATGTTACTCTTATATTTTAACGTGTAGTTGAATAGTTTTTCACCCTAGTAAGGCAGTATGTTCAAGTGGGTTTGTTTCTCAAAGTGCCTACTTAGTTGAAAGTTGTGTGTGTGTGTGTGTGTGTGTGTGTGTGTGTGTGTGTGTGAGGAGGCCATAGGCATCCTTAGGTATACCTTTGAGCTCTGAGGCAGGTTCTCTCGTTGACCCGGAGCTTACCAATTAGACGAAATTGGCTATTCAGTGAGCTGCAGGGATCCCTGTGCCCATGTCTCCCCAGCACTGGGAGTACGCAGATACGTGTGTACTCTGGCATGCATGGGTTCTGGGCGTCAAACTCATGCTTGAAAGATAAGCACTTTACTGACTAAGTCATCTCCCCAGGCCTAAAATTATTATTTTAAACATATATTTTGGCCCTTACTATACTTACGCATGACTATTCTCAACATATGGCATATAAAAATGTAAACATGTGTAGCAGAGGATATTTCTCATACCTACATATTTAATCCATCATATCAGGGTACAAAAATTATCTTCACTTGCTACTATTGATTTCTTATTTGCTCACAGCTCCCTTGATGGGATTGTGTTAAGCCAGACTTGGGGCCGCACACCTATGACTCTAACACTTGGTAGGTTGTGACAGGAGGATCTCAAATCTGAGGCTAGCCCAGGCTACATATACCCTGTCTCAAAAGAAAACAAACAACCCCCCCCCCACACACACACAAAGACCACTTCACCTGTATATACTGTAATTACAGCCAAATGTTAGAGACTTGGATAAGTTTCTCTCAAGTTAAACAAATCTGGAGGTGGGGGTTCAGGGTAGATATGATGGCAATGAAACTCCATCAGGGATCCTGTCTTCTAGCCATTTATTCTTCCTCTTGGAATGTGATCACTGGTTCATGGTCCAAAGTGTTTGCTTGGACTATGGCCAGAATGAAGGCTTTTTTTTTTTTTTTTTTTTTTTTTTTTTTGTATGTGTCAATAGTGAACATGTCTGTGTATATGTGTGGATGAATTGTGTGCAGGTGTGTGCAAAGGACAGAACTCAATTTTGAGTGTCTTTCTCAAATGTTTGCCTTTTTTTTTCCCCCTGAGATAATGGCTCTCACTGAACTCAGAGCTCACCAATTCAGCTAGATTGACTGGACAGTAAATTCTAGGGACTTGCCCATCTCCTCCTCCCCAGTGCTGGGCTTGCAGGTGTGTGCCACCATGCCCTGTTCCTACATGTGTTCTGCGGATCCAAGATCAGGTCCTCATTATTTATTATACAGCAATCACTTTACCCACTGCACTGTTTCCCCAACCCTGACTGCCAATGCCTTTTAATTTCTGAGTCACACTGTTCATTCTCTTTTTTGTCATTTTTTTTATTGACAACTTCTTTAACTGTAGACAATATCCCATGTTATTTCCCTCCCTCCCCCCACTTTCCCCTTTGAAACTTCACTCTCCCGTCCGCCTCTCAATCAGTCTCTCTTTTCAGTTTGATGTCATGATCTTTTCCTCCTATTCTAATGGTCTTATGTAGGTAGTGTCAGGCACTGTGAGGTCATGGATATCCAGGCCATTTTGTGTCTGGAGGAGCACGTTGTAAGGAGTCCTACTCTTCCTTTGGCTCTTACATTCTTTCCGCCCCCTCTTCCACAATGGACCCTGAGCCTTGGAAGGTAGGTTTGAGATGTTTCAGTGCTGAGCACTCCTCTATCCCTTCTTCTCAGCACTATGGTGCCTTCTGAGTTATCCCAAGGTTGCCACCATCTGAAAAGAGAAGCTTCTCTAACCAAAAGTGAGAGTAGCATTAATATATGGGTGTGGGCATTAAGAGAAGTGCTTACTGGGCAGTTTGGTGAGCATAGTATATACACTTAGTCAGACACCAGCAGACATTATACCCTTAGGGCTCATGACTACCCCTGTCATACGTTTTCAGTATCAGGCATATATTCCCTCCCATGGAGCAGGCCTCCAGTCCAATTAGAGAGCAGTTAGTTTCCCCCATAACAGACATGCCACTATTGCACCCATTGGCTCATTTGGCCTGACTGGCCAAATTTAAAGCTTGCAGGGTTCACTGTTGAGTACCTTCCCTGGTGTTTTTCTCTCTCCCATTGAGCTGCATGCAGTGTAGCTTTTTCCAACTTTCTGTCAGCTGGTCCACATGGAGGAGGCTTTCAGCTCAGCTCCAGCAGGTTTTCTCAGTGAATTTGCCACCCAAGTATGTGGAGTCTTCAGCAATAGGGTCTTACCATCTATTCCTGGTGGGAAACCAAGGACCTGGGCAATGGCCTATAATGTTTTGGGGTATCTGTGACCTCCCTGGTCAACAACTCACTGGGAGGTATCCCATCCCTGGCACTGAAAATTTTCTAGTAACAAACTATGGCTTCTGAGTGTTCCATTGTCCAGAAAAGTAGGTTTCCATACGACTTACTTATATCCTCTTAGATTTTGATTAGCCCTCCCTCCACTGTTCCTTTACTCAATCTCTTTCCCCTGACCTCACCTAGGCCATTTCACACCCATCTGTTCTTCTACTTACATATGTACAATACCATCCTATTAAGTCCCCCCTCCCTCCCTTTCTATACTCTTTATATCTCATTCTCCTGCTGAAAACTTACATAGCCATACCTAGCAGCAAGGAAGGTTAGGAAATCTAGCATTTCAATTAGTTGGCAGTGTTCCCCACTGAAAATCAGGATTCTATTGGGGAGAAAGTTGTAGTTTCATTGCATTCTTGCTGCATTGAGGGGGAGAAATTGACTTGCTCAGGACAAGTCACTGGGATTTTCCAGTTTCAAATAGCTAGTCACAGGATAACACTGTCTTTGGAGCAGCCGGGTGGAAGGTGCCACTGTAGCGGATGATGACCTCCACACCCGGAATGTCTCGGCAGTGGCATGGCCGTGGTGACCCCGGCTGTCCTTCTGGTACATGCTGCCTTGTGACCGCCATGGTTTTTGCTCTTTGTGGTTTACAGCAATACCCAGTGGCAGCTGCCTACAGAGTTAACTGCTGCTTCTGTCCACTAGGTCTCTCTGGAACTCTGGAGACTACAGCTCTCTCTTGGAGTCCAGTCCCGCGAAGGGTGTCTTGCATATGTGAGCATACCCAGAGGAGAGGGGTACTGGAGCAGAGCCTCATCCATTCTCTCTTCCTATCAGTGACACCTGAGGTGGGGTGCCAGCCCAAACGCTTCTACCTTCCTTCTTCCTTAGGATGTTGGGAGGGGACTAGAGAACCAAGAGGGCTTTGCGTCTCCAGTCCTTGTCCTGCTCTATCCTCAGCTGCCCCTCATGTCCCCCTCTCTTGGATTTCATTTACTTCCTTTTTTTTTCTTTCATAGTGAATGTTGCATCTCAACCTGGGCGGTAAAAAGACTACAGGGAGAAAATTTACAAAAATTTCACAGAACATCATTTTGACACATGCAAAAGCTGCTAATGTCCTGAGTTGGAGACAATGCTGCAGCAGCATGTGCGACTTTGAAAATTAGCTGTGGTTCTACCGACCGTGATCCAATGACCTGGACAGTTCTGGTGTGCGGCAAGAGTAGAACATATACTATTTTCAAGCCATATGAATATTGGATTTAAAAAAAATTTTTTTTTTCTTAGGAGTGTTCTCCACTCGTGGCATGTATGTATTAATTAAATGAGTAGCTGGACGGATGACCTGTAGATGAGTCTGAAATGAGCACACCAAGGGACAGAGGAAAGAATGCACGACTCTCATGACTCTCAAGGTTGAGTCTCTTTCCGCAGCTTAGATACCCTTTCCCCCTTGGCATCTTGGTCATCTTAATTCAAAATCAGATGCCCCCTGGTGCATTCGTTATCCTGCTCAGAGGGATGTGAAATTTACGCTGTCTGTCATAGGCAGTAATTGCTGTAGGGAGCTGGGTGGGTACCCCCTCCTTCCAGCCCCTGCCTAAAGCCTTTGCCTCCTGCCACACATCAGCTTATCAGCTGAAACGTGTGGCATCCACATTAAGGGCATATTTTATGCGGCCTTCTTTGCTTGCTGATAGCGAGAGAGGAGGATCGTTAAAGAACCGAGAGAGGGTAGTGCCAGTGTTTCTAAAGCAATAAACATTTTCTTTATCTTTTGCTTTTTTTCATCTTGGTGACTATTAATTGTAAACTTCTGTGATATTGGGAGCAGTAAAAGGGGGCAATAAAATTGTTGTGAATTGTGGGGCTTTGGGCTTGTGGCATTTATATGTTCAGATATTTATTTATTTAAAATGTATTTTTTTTTCTTCCTTAAAGATCTAATAAGTTTGCTTGAGAGGCCCAGGGTAGCCACTTTTTCTTATAAGGTGGCCAAATATTAATCTAAAGATTAATAAAGTTCCGCTGGTATCCTGGGGCTATACAAGGCATGGTGACTTTCGGTCAGACTTCCCTCTTTTTTTTTTTTTTTTCTGGAGAGGAAATATACCTTATCATTTCATGAGGCTTTATTGAACTGTAACTGGAAGTTTGCAGCTTTGCAACCCATCTGCTAAGAGAAATGAGTGTCTGGAGTTATTGGTGTAATTCATGCTCACGGCTGTAGTCACAGCAACACTTGCTTGGGAATGAACGGGCCGTTTTTCACTGTGTTGCTAGGCTCGTGGGACAATTCCTCTGGGTCCGCTTGGATCCTTTGGGGGAATTTAAGGTGGTCCAGTGTCACAATCTCATAGTTTTAAAAGAACACTTTAAGCAAATCCTGATAATCTAGGAGCCAGTGTTCCAGCACCCAGGAGTGCATGGGGTGAAGGGGTCTGCCATACTGGGAGGAAAAACTACCTTAGAATTCTCTGGGGCTCTGCAAGCCAAGCTCCATATTTATGACTTAGTTTTTTCTTATGGTCAAAATAGTAAAGAATGATATATTACAGGACCAAGTAACATGGAAATATAAATAAAGCTGGTGATGCAAATCTCTGTAAGTCACCAGCAGAAATCCCCGTTGCTGGGCGTGGTCGTGCACACTCAGAAGCAAGAGTTGAGTTGTAGTGTGGACTGCATGTGAGTGAGTTCCTGGTCTCTCTGGCCAACTTGAGAAGGGAAGAGAGAGAAAAGAATGGGAAGGGAGGAAAGGAATGGAAGATAGAGAGGAAGGTGTATATAATAGAAGGGAGGGAGAGGGGAGTGGAGACAAAGAAAGGGCAGGAAAGGAAGAATGGGAAAGAAAACAATCACTTACTTGACACACATCACCTCATGTTACATGAGTTTTCAATGACATGGACACCTCACAATGTGGGAGCGGGGCGAAGCTGAGACGTGTGGTCACTGTGCATGTCAGAGTCTCCAGACCTGACTATGCCCTTGCCTGGCTCAGAGGGAAAGGTTACCAAGGTCTAGGAAGATGGAAAACAGACAAAACTTCTCTCCTTCCTATCTTTTTTATTTTTAATAACTCTATTAGGATCAGATATAGTTTATCAGCATGCTTTTCTTGCATGTTCATAGATACCCACATCATTTTTCTTCTTTAATGTCATGTTGATGTCAGATGTCAGATTTCCTGATGCCCTAACCCCCCATCATTAAAATGCTATGCCTTCTTGACTCACAATGCATTAGTCCTTTAGCATTCTTAGGATTAGATTAGCCAATAATGAATCCAAGATTTTCCTAGATGCTCCACATAAAGGAAAATTAAAATGGTACTTGAAAATTCCAGAATGAATGATACCTAAAAATCTGTATGCTAACTGAAAAAAAAAAAAAACAAAACAAAACATTGGTCTATAATGGTGTGACAGATCTTACTGTTGGGATGAGGGATGTGCTGATTTGTGACACAATCTGAGGAAGTGTCTGCACTTTTTTTTTTTTTTTTTTTTTTTGCAGCACAGAATGTTCTGTTTCACAAACTAATTGGATCAGGCTTTTGTGGTCTTAAAGTATCCTTTGGGGAATGATAGATTTTAGTATTCTTTTCTTTAGTCTTCCCGTGGACTTGCAGGCTGGATTGTCATCCAAAGTATTTGTTGCCTCTGTGCAGGAGAACACTGTATTTTCTCCCACTCTATCCTCCAAGGCATCAGGCTGGCCATGTGACTTTCAATGGTTATTTTATTGGTCAAGCATGTCATTTCCTAGCAGAATCTTTGATATGTGTGTGTGTGTGGGCACGCGTTTCTCTATCATCACTCTCATTTCTTTGTAATATCTTTGCATCATCTCCCTAAGACTCAATGACAATGACAGAACGACAGTCAGTTGACTATGCATGTTGCTTGAAGGGGAGATAAGATTTCTGGATTGCAAGCTACTGACTTGCATGCCTTATCCTAATTTCACTGATACACAAAAATAAATACAGAAAACCCTTTTAAGACCTCTTTGTATATTTAAATATTTTGTCAGGCTGGAGAGATGGCTCAGCAGTTAAGGCACTTGCCTTCACAACCTAATGACCCAAGTTTGATTGCCCAGTACCCAAGTAAAGTTAGATGCATAAAGTTGTACATGCATCTGGAGTTCATTTGCAGTGTCTGGAGGGCCTGGTATATCCATTCTCTTAGTCTCTCTCTCTCTTCTCTATGATTGCAAATAAATAAATAATGTTAAATATTTTCTTGTATGCAGTAGTGTGGTGTGTGCACATGTATATATGTATGTGTAGATGCATATGTCTGTAGCACACACGTGTGGGTCAGTGGAAAACGTCAAGTCCTTCCTCTATCGCTCCTCCATCTATTTCCCTGAGACAGGGTCTCCCTGTGAAGGCAGAGCCATGGTTTTCATGAGCCCCAGTGATTCACCAGTCTGTGCTCTCTACAGGACTGAGGTCATAGGCATGTGTGACCATGCCCATCTGATTATGTGGGTCATAGGGAGATGACCTGAGGCCCTCTCAGGCCCTCATCTCATGCTTGTGGTAAATACTCTTACCTGCTGAGCCATCTCTCCAACCTTTTAACACTTTAAAAAATATATTTTTACTTTTTATTCGAGAGAGAGGCAGATAGAGAGAGGCCTTTAGCTGCTGCATAAGAACTCCAGACACACATGTCACCTTGTATATCTGATGGTTTACATGGGTCCTGGGGAATTGAACCTGGGTCCTTTGGCTTTGCAAGCAGGTGCCTTAACCACTAAGCTATCTCTCCTGCCCCATTTAATCATTTCTAAGTATATGAAATTCAAAACTTCTTGGGACTTACATGTTAATAAAACAAAAAAAGGTAGGTAACAATTTTGATTATTCTCCAGGCTAATGCACAAAGGCACAACCCACTAGCTATATGTATACTGGGCAGTTGAAATGGGACTAGTCAGAATAAAAATGTGTTCTAGGTGTAACATACATATGGGCTCTATTTTAGAGTGTGTGAGTGTGTGTGCCATGTGAATTTGTGGAAATCAGACGTCAGCCTTTTGATGCTGGTCCTCACCATCCACCTCCTCTGAGGCAGGGTCTCACGTTGTTCACCACTGCACTGGCCAGGCTATCAGGCCCCCCAAGCTGCCATTGGATTCTCTTGTCTCTGTCTCCCTTTTCACCCATAGGCATGATTGGGAATCACAAATGCCTGCCACAATGTCCAGCCTTCTTTGTGGGAGCTTTTACATGGGGTTCCAAACTCAGGTATTCACATTTGTCTGGCAAGGATTTTCCACTCAGCCATCATCTCTTCATCCTTTATATGGGCTTTTTAATACAGTCAGGTTCTCATTGTTGGCAGAAATCACCTGACCAAGAGCAGCTTGTAGGAAAAATTGCTTATTTTGGCTTACAGACTCGAGGGGAAGCTCCCCGATGGCAAGGGAAAATGATGGCATGAGCAGAAGGTGGACATCACCTCCTGGCCAACATCGGGTGGACAACAGCAACAGGAGAGTGTGCCAAACACTGGCAAGGGGAAAATGGCTATAATGATCATAAGCCCAGCCCCAACAATACACTGCCTCCAGGAAGCTTTAATTTCCAAATCTCCATCACCTGGGAACCTAGCATTCAGAAAACCTAAGTTTGTTTTTTAAAAAGAACACCTAAGTTTATGGGGGATACCTGAATCAAACCAGCACAAATACTCTATACAAAAGAATGTGGACTGTTAAGTTTTGTGATTGCATGTTGGAATGATAATAGCAATCTATTGGGTAACATGCAATTGCTGATGACATGCATTTCAAATCTTGTTACTTTTTAAGTTCATGCCTAAAAGAAGGCGAAATATATGGGTCATACTGTGTGAGGGAAGAAGGGTTCTGAGGGGCAAACCAGTTCTTCTTTATTTTGTATGAAGAAGGATCTCACTGCAGTCCAGCCTGACCTGGAATTCATTCTGTAGCCCAGGCTGGCCTCAAACTCACACCACCATGCCTGGCTCAGCTTTTCTTGTATTACTTTTTATCAAGAACCTCTGCTGTGGCATCTGACAGACCTTGAACTTAGCTCTACCAGAGTCTGTCTTATGGAAGTTGTTTCCTGCCTCATGCCTGCTTCATCCACAACACAGGGCATCCACAAGACGGGAGAATAGAACTTGGGTCCTGAGCATACAGGTAGGCCTAATGAGTCAGGCAATAAATGTAAACAGTAAATATATTTGTTTACAATTTCTGTCAGAAAAGAATAGTTTTATAACTTCCATTGGCTCTTTGGAGATGTAAGGTGAACCAGTGTTGTATGACTTTTCCTGGGGAGATATGAACAAATATCTACTCATTCCAGATAGGGGACTAGTGGTAGACCAAAGAAATAACTCCGCCTGTGTCAAGTTTGGCAAACCAGTGAGTTAAAGGTAGCTTTACAGGCTGGAGAGATGGCTTAGCGCTTAAGGTGCTTGCCTGTGAAGCCTAAGGACCTAGGTGCAATTCCCCAGTACCCACATAAGCCAGATGCACAAGGTGGTACCTGTGTCTGAAGTTTGTTTGCATTGGCAGGCATAGGACATGGTGGGTAAGGGAGAGGCAGGCATGGGACGTGGTGGGTAGGGGAGAGGCAGGCATGGGACGTGTTGGGTAGGGGAGAGGCGGGCATGGGACGTGGTGGGTAGGGGAGAGGCGGGCATGGGACGTGGTGGGTAGGGGAGAGGCGGGCATGGGACGTGGTGGGTAGGGGAGAGGCGGGCATGGGACATGGTGGGTAGGGAGAGGTGGGCATGGGACGTGGTGGGCAGGGGAGAGGCGGGCATGGGGTGTGGTGGGCAGGGGAGAGGCGGGCATGGGACGTGGTGGGTAGGGGAGAGGCGGGCATGGGACGTGGTGGGTAGGGGAGAGGCGGGCATGGGACGTGGTGGGCAGGGGAGAAGCAGGCAAGCCTAGGGCATAGTGTCACCACTTTGATCAGTAAACACTTTCTCCTACACAGTGGACGTGTCCTGCTGCTCTGCAATGCTCTCCCTTATAGTCTAAAATGGCTACGTGACTTCTTGCCACATGCCTGTCAGAAAGGAAGATTAAAAGAGGAAAGAAACAAAAAGGTCATCTCTGAGCAGAAAATGAGGTGGTACAAGAGTCTGCCTATAGCTTCTTAAGCAGAGTTTCTAAGTTGCAGGGAACACTTCTGCTTCCATACAATTGGCTATTGCTTAGCCACGGGTACATGAGGATGATAAAGAGGCACGGGGAGGCGCTCTTTATTCTGAAGAGCCATGTGTGTTCCTGCTAAAGTTTGAGGCTCTTCTTCCAAGGGACGGAAAGGTTTGGAGGAAGAGAACTAATATTTTCCTCCTCATCTTTTATCTAATAATAATTAAATATGAAGTTTTATGGCCCTTAATTTTTGTGTGTGGTGTGTTTGTATATGTATGCATGCTTTTATGTGTGTGGCTGCATGTGTGGGTGAATTCATGTGTGTATGGAGGCCAGAGGTTGATATTGAATTTCTTTCTCAGTCCCCTCCACCTTAGTTTTTTTTAAATTTATTTTTATTGACAACTTCTATACTTCCATACAAAAAACACACGATATTTCCCTCCCCTTCCCCCATTCCCCTTTAGAACTCCAATCTCCATCATATCCCCTCCCTCTCTCCATTAGTCTCTCTTTTAATTTGATGTCATGATCTTTTTTCTTCTATTATGAGGGTCTTGAGAAGGTATTGCTAGGCACTGCAAGGTCATGGATATCAAGGCCAATTTCTGTCTGGACAGTTGCATTGTAAGGAGTTGTACCTTCCTTTGGCTCTTACATTCTATCTGCCCCCTCTTCCGCAATGGGCCCTGAGCCTTGGAGGGTGTGACAGAGGTGTTTCAGTGCTGGGCACTCCTCCATCCCTTCTTCTCAGCACTATGTTGCCTTTTGGTGATCCCAGTGGTCATTGCCATCTGAAAAGAGAAGCTTCTCTAACCAGAAGTGAGAGTAGCATTAATATGTGAATATGAACATTAAGCGTAGTGCTTTCAGGGCAGCTTGGTGGGAATAATATATACATTTAGCCAGACAAGAGCAGGCTTTATACCCGTAAGGTTTCTACCTTAGTATTTTGAGATAGGGTCTCTCACTAAACCCAGAGCTCATTGATTGGGTTTGACCAGCTCGTCAGTGGGCCTCAGGAAGTCTCCCATCTCCATCCCCAAGTGCTGGGGTTACAGGTGAGCACCACCATGCTTAGCGTTTTAAAGTGGGTGTTGAAGATCTGAACCCAGGTCCTCGTCCTGGGCGGTAAGTCCTTACCCACCGAACCATTTCCCTAACCCCTGGCTTTATTTTATAACACCTTATTGGTTCTTTTCCTGAGTGAAATGATCTCAAGTGTTCAGAAAGCTAAAGTTGAGAAAGTTTGCTTTTCTACTAAATCAAGTCATAATGGTTTTCCTGAACCCTAAGCAGTTGTCTCTCCTGTACCTGATTTTTTTTTAAGGAAGAAACACTTTATTTCAGCTTATAGTTCCAGAGGATCGTTCATGACAGTAGGGACATACCTGATTTTATGTCAGAGCAAATACTGGAAAAGTTGCCCAAGGTCATGAGCTGCAGAAGAGGAAGGACTGAAAGCAGGAGCCAGCTTAGGTTTTAGCTCAGCTGCACCAGACACTGGAGCTAGAATACTGCTTCAGGTTCTAGCTCTGAGCCGCACCACAAACTCTCCCCGTTTGGCCCTGTTTCATTTTTTTCTTGCTCCCATAACAAATGGTCACATCCTTAGAGTTGCCTTGTTCACTGTCCCACGGTTATAGAGGTCAGAAGTCCTGTGTGACAGGCTGACTCACACATCTGAAATCATTGGCTCTGTAAGCCAAGCAAATCTCTTTAAACACTGGCTGTTTTCATAACCTTAATTTGCTCTGCAAAGTCTCTTCCTATGTAACGCAACTTGCACAGGTTCAGGGGACCAGGATGTGGACATGTTGGGGGGGGTGTATTATTCTGTCTACCACAGACTATGACTCTTAGTAAAATAAACCTTTTACACCACAGCTCAGTGCACGTGTTCACTAGAGAGAACTGCGACGACTTCCGCTGAGCAATACTTACTTATTCTGTTCATTTTATTACTTCATTTTTAAGAAATAGTGGTCATGACCCAGCAAATTGATTTCATGACCCGCAGCTTGAGAAAAACCACTGTAAAACCTTCTCCATTTCTAGTGCCATTTCCTCAATCTGCTCATCTTCCTCTCTCTTCTGGATTATTATGGAAAGGGAGCCCCCACCCCCAACCAGTGCTGTCCTTCCCTTTCCAGGCATAGCAGTGCCTCCAGGGCCCTTTCCATGCATGTCTCTTCCCAGACGCCTGCCTGCTTCACAATGACTAAACAAAGCACACTGATGGGCTTTTCTGTTTTATTTATTTATTTTTGTTTTTTGAGGTAGGGTCTCACTGTAGCCCAGGCTGACCTGGAATTCACTATGTAGTTAGTCTCAGGCTGGCCTTTCACTCACAGCGATCCTCCTACCTCTGCCTCCCAAGTGCTGGGATTAAAGGTGTGTGCCACCATGCCCGGCTCTTCTTTTTGTCATTTTTTTTTCATTGACAGCTTCCATACGTATAGACAATAAACCATGATAATTCTCTCCCCTCCCCCACTTTCCCCTTCGCAAATCCACTCTCCATCATATCCCCGCCCTCTCTCCGTTAGTCTCTCGTTTATTTTGATGCCGTCATCTTTTCCTCCATTCATGAGGGTCTTGTGTAGTACTAGGTACTGTGAGGTCAAGGGTATTGAGGCCAGTTTCTGACTGGACAGTTGCATTGTAAGCAGTCCTACCCTTCCTTTGGTTCTTACATTCTTTCTGCCACCTCTTCCACAATGGACCCTGAGCCTTGAAGGGTGTGATAGAGATGTTTCAGTGCTGGACACTCCTCCATCATTTCTCAGCACTATGGAGACTTTTGGGTCACTGCCATCTGAAAAGAGAAGCTTCTCTAACCGAATGTGAGAGTAGCATTAATATAGGGTATGAACATTAAGTAAAGTACTTCAGGGCAGTTTGGTGAGAATAATATATACATTTAGCCAGACAAGAGCAGCTTTATACCCCTAAGGCTCATGACCTCCCCTGCCATAGTCTGTTAATTAGTTTTGTCAGTACCAGGCATGTATTCCCTCCCATAGAGCAGGCCTCCAGTCCAATTAGAGAGCAGTTGGTTTTCCCCAGAGCAAACATACCGCCGCTATTGCACACATTCAGTCTCTTGGCCTGTCTAGCTAAACATGGGGCTTGCAGTGTCCACTGCTTTCACCGCTGATGACTTCTGTCTCCTATAGGGATGCATACAGTGCAGCTTTTTTTCAGCTCTCTCAGCTGGTCTATAGGGAGAAGGTTTCACCTCAGCCCCAGCTTGATTTCTCAGTGATCTTGCCGCTTATGCATGTAGAGTCTTAAGCAATAGGCTGTTATCATCTATTTCTGGTGGAAAACCAAGAGCCTTGGCAATAGCCTGTAATGTTTTGGAGGAATCAGGGACCTCGCTGGCCAACAACTCACTGGATGGTATCCCATCCCTGGCACTGGAATTTTTCTGGTAATAGTCTATGGCTTCTGGGTGTGCCATTATCCAAAACAGTAGGTATGTGGCTTAGTCACAATATCTTGCATTTTGATTAACCCTTCCCCGGCTCTTCTTTTACTCAATCTCTTCCCTGACCTTGCTTAGGCCAATCCATGCCCAGTAATGATAGATTTTTCTAAGGCCATCCCTGAGTGATGTTCTTTGAAGTCCCGCTGACCATCCCAAGGCCATGGAAATTATTATAACTTCAAACATGACACATGGATATAACTTTGAACCACTGGTAATGTCTGAGATTCTAAAGTAGGATAGGCAGAGAACACTGGTGTCAATTAGTGATGTCTGCTTATAGACATAAGAGAAGGACATATACAAGGCATTTGCTATCTTTGGGGTGAGAGGATTCCATCACAATGGCCTTGAAAGGATAGAGACAATGGGGAGGGAAATGAAGCCTCAATGGATTTAAACTTCCAGAAGAAAAGGGTGTCTTCTGTTTATGTGGAGAATGAGATAAATAAGAGGTGGGGAGGGGGTGGTGCAGAGGCTGGGGCAGGGAACAATGGTTTTTATCATCAGGGAGTATACAGCTGGGAAGATTACAAATCACATCCTTGGGCTAACACAATCCTTTGCACATTAAAGCCTATTGCTGCATTGATTTTATTTATTTGTTTGAAAGACACTGAGAAAGAGAAATAGAGAGTATGGGCACCAGGGCCTCCAGCCACTGCATACGAACTCCAGATACATGCACCACCTGGCTTATGTGGGTACTGGAGAATTGAACCTGGGTCCTTAGGCTTCACAGGCAAGCACCTTAACCACTAAGCCATCTCTCTAGCCCACCTATTGCTGCTTTTACAACCATCCTCAGCATCATGGAACTTGGTGTGGTGGTTTGATTCAGGTGTCCCCATAAACTTAGGTGTTCTAAATGCTACAGCCCAGCTGATGGAGATTTGGGAGTTAACACCTCTGGAGGCAGTGTGTTGTTGGGGGTGGGCTTATGGGTATTATAGCCAGTGTCCCCTTGCCAGTGTCTGGCACACTCTCCTGTTGCTGTTGTTCACCTGATGTTGGCCAGGAGGTGATGTCCACCCTCTGCTCATGTCATGGTTTTCCCCTGTCATGATGGAGCTTCCCCTTGAGTCTGAAAGCCAAAAATAAAGCCTTTTTTTCCCCCAAAGCTGCTCTTGGTCAGGTGATTTCTGCCAGCAATGTGAACCTGACTGCAACACTTGGCTTCATCCTCATAACAGGGCTTTCCATTTCTTGGCTTGGTTTTTTCGTCTGCTCAGAGATCACAGACTCAAATGAAGGAAAATGGAGTCTGGAGTCGGGCTGCCTGGGTTCAAATCCCAGATCTGTCACTTACCTTGACCCTGATAGTGAGCAAGTCGTTTAACCATGGGGACCTCCATTTGTCTTTGAATGCTGTTTATATCTGTGAGTGGGAGCCAGGAAATTGGGGGGCATTTGTCATAGCATAGCCTATAAATAAATGCTCCTTCCTTGTAGGGTCTTTTGAAGAAGTGGGAGATTTATTTCAACATGCGAAGAACATATGACTGACAAGAGGAAGTAGTTGCTGCTATCAGAACTAATGGCTTTTCTTCACTTAAAATGCCAGCTCTCTTTGTTCTCTCTCGGTATCTAACAGAGTAAACTGAATTTCAACTACATTCCATGAATCCACCCTTATTCCACAGTCTCCTCTCCCCAGAGTGACCATATAGCTCTTTCTAGCACCTGCCTGAGATCTGCAGACCCCTGCTCACATGCTGCATGCAGTGACTGCAGGGCTGTTATGATTTGGTTTCCCCGAGTACTGCCCTGGCTTTGACACCCACCCTTCTCTATCCCCCTCAAGCCTATGGCTCTCCTTATAATTCCTTGGCCTAGCCAAACAAACTCCCATCTCAGCCTGCGCATCAGCTCCCACCACCTACAGGACACTCTTCCCTAGTTGTCTTCATGGTTTGTCTCCTTATTTAGGACTTTGCTCAAATATTACCTTCTGAAAGAGACCTCCTCTAATAATATTCTCTTCAACAATCCCCCACCCATGCCACCATTCCATCTTCCAACTGATTTTCTTCTGAGCACTTTGCCGTCTCCTCTCATGTTGGATCTTTGTTAGTTTTTTTTTTTTTTCTTGATCTGTTTGCCCAGGTATTAATCACTTTCTCATTGCTGTGACAAAAATACCAGACCAGAAGGGAAGGGTTGATTTTCAGTTTATAGTTTTGAGGGTTAGTCCATCATGGTAGAGAAAGCATGACAGGAACAAGAAGCTGGTGTCACATTAGCAGGGAGGAAATAGAGCACTGCATGCTGAACACTGTGTGGTGGTTTGAATCAGGTGTCCCCTTTAAACGCTGTGTTTTGAATGCTTGGTTCCCAGCTGATGGAAATTTGGGTGGAGCTTCACTGGAGGAGGTGTTTCTGGGGGTGGGCCTTGATGGCTTATTATCCCTAGCTTGCCAGTGCTGGATTGGCACACTCTCCTGTTGCTGTTGTCCACCTGATGTTGGCCAGGAGGTGATGTCCAGCCTCTGCTCATGCTATGTTTCCCCTGCCATCATGGAGCTTCCCCTCGAATCTGTAAGCCAAAATAAACCCTTTCTGACCATCAGCTGCTTTTGGCCAGGTAGTTGAAGCCAGCAACAAGGAGGTGTGTACAACAGTTGGCTTTCTCCTTTTTATATAGGCTGGGAACCTGGTCCATGAGATGATGTTATGGTGGGTCCAACCACCTCAACTAATGGAATCTAATCTGGAAAATCTCTCACAGACATGGTCAAAGATTTGTTTCCATGGTGATTATAAGTCCTGTCAAGTTGACCACCAGAGATTAACCTTCATGAGCCATTTTCTAATGGATATTCCATGACAGGTGGAGTTTGATTGTTTTTTTTCATGACTATGTCTACTGTGCCTATAATCTGTTCAACACACAGTAGGATATCAATAGTATTTGTTGAATGAATGTATGAGTACAATTCACTCAGTGGATTTTAATGGAGGGCCTACTGTGTGCCAGGCTTCAGTATATATAAGTTGAACAAAACTAGACATGGCGTCACCATATTAGACTTTTGTAGTTGAGTAAGAGCAGAGTCAGAGATTTAGTCTGGTGGTATACACCTATCATCCCAGCTATTAGGGAAACTGAGGCAGGAGGATCACAAGTTCAAGGCCTACTACCTGGGCTATGAGCATGTTTAAGACCATTCTAAACAACTTGATGAAACAATCTCAATTAAAAAAAATACAAACAGGCTAGGGATATAGGACAGTGGTAGGGTGCTTGCCCAGCAATCATGAAGCCCTGGGTTCAGTCTCTGGAGAGAATGAATGAATATGAATGAAAATGAATGAGAGTGAGTGAACTATCCAGGTTCTGTAGAACATTTCTGCAGTTCTGGCACTTGTGAGGCTGAGGCAGGAGGACTACAAATTTGAGACCAGCCTTGGCAACATAACAGGACTCTGTCTCAGAAGGAGAGAGAGATTAAGAGAGAGAGAAAGAGAGAGAGATACAAGTATCTAATTTGCCAAGTATGTGAAGAACACAACAGTAAAGGGTATGGAGAGCGTTCTAGGAGATCCTACTGGATGCCCTATCTGATGAAGGGCCTTCCGGAGATATGTATGACTGGCACTTGGAAGGTTCCACAGGATTTGAGCTGGAGGATTGTATTGTATTAAGGATGGGGAAAAGTATTTTTCAGGTTTAGCTGGAGAATTAACCAATCTTCAAATTCTTTCCTGACACTTAGGATCTATTTTAGACATTGCTGTACATAGACTATGTGGGTTCTCTGAACAGTATGGATTTAGGGACAATTTGGTTGAAGAGAGAATTGCTTTGAAGCAGTATTTTATCAGTCTGTAATTGAATATTAGTTTTGTTTTTTTGTGAGGACTTAGGGGGTCTGAGGAGGATGAAGGCAACATAAACACTGGTACTTCTCTGAGAAGATTTCTGGCAAAAACCTTAGTATGTGACCTCTGAGATGAAACTATTAAGATAATGTGGGTGGTGGTTCTCTTCCTTTTGGATCACTTGCCATGAAGGCAGCCAGCAGTCATGTTGTGGGGATCCCCAAGCAGCTGTAGAGTTGCTCACAGAAGGGGAGGGGCAGAGGCTCTCCAGCACCATTTAAGGGGACCATTTGGACAGGATCTTCCTGTTCCAGTGTGGGAGCTGTTTTGGACAGGAACTACCTTTTTCATAAGAGCTTTCAGATGATGACAGTCCAGGCACGTACTTTGAACTAAACCTCAAAAGGGACCTTGGGCCAGAACCTCCTCACTGAGACCTTATCTCATTCTGGAACCACAGAAATTGTAACGTAAAGGCTTGTTTAAGTTGCTTAGTTTTGGGGTTACGTTGAAATAGAGGAAAAGATAACTATGCACAATAGAACTCTTATTTCTTTCTTATTTCAGTTTCTAATCATCTTTGTGTCATATATAAATCCTATTAACTTGATAAAGAAACAGAAAACACTTCTTAATAACAATTTTGTGAAATTAACATTGTTCCCATGGGTGCATTATTTTTTTAAAAAATATTTATTTATTAGAGACAGAGAGAAGGGAAGTGTGTGTGTGTGTGTGTGTGTGTGTGTGTGTGAGAGAGAGAGAGAGAGAGAGAGAGAGAGAGAGAGAGACAGAGACAGAGACAGAGAGAGCACGCGAGCGACCGAAAGTGAGAATGGGCACGCCAGGGCCTCTAGCCACTGCAAACGAACTCCAGATGCACGTGCCACCATGTGCATCTGGCTTATGTGGGACCTGGAAAATCAAACCGGGGTCCTTAGGCTTCTCTGGCATACACCTTAACCACTAAGCCATCTCTCCAGCTCCCATGTGTGTATTCTTAATCACTCCAAATTGTAATCATTGATTGAACTCTGTGTAGCAGGCATCTATCTGTGAGTTTTCAATACATTTTCTAATTTTGTCTTTTCATTGGTCTCTTTTACTCCCCCCCCCCAATATTTTTAAGTGAAAAACTGAGATTAAGTGAGTGTATTAGTTTTCTATCACAATGATAAAATGCCAGGGATAAATAACTTCAAAAACGTTTCTTTTGGCTTGCTATTTTGAAGGCTACAATCCATGACTAATTACTGCTATCGGTTTTGGTCTCTGATGAGGCAGTACCTCATGGCTGGAGCTCCTGTTATCAACACTGCTTCCATCCTGGGCCAGGGAGCAAAGAGGGTGTGGGGGAGGAAGCTGCAACCCACTTCAGAGATGTGCTTCCAATAACCTAACTTCCTTGCACTAGGCTCTGCCTCGTAAAGGTTCTACCACCTCCTAATGGAGTTGAGGCTGGCGCCAAGCTTTCAGCTCAGGTGCATTGACAGACTTTCGAGACTGTGACTGTAGCACCCACCCAACTGCAAGTCAGGGCCAGCTGTTGCTGAAGGTCTCGTGCACAGACTTCCCCACAGGAGTGCTTGAATGTTCTTACTGCATAGATGGTGGCTTCCCCAGCGTGATTGAAGTGATAGAGGACCAGATAGAACCCTCAATTACTCGGCCTCAAAAGTCACATAGCATCAGTGGTCCCCACCTCCTACAGCTTTCACCACTTAATAGCTCCACCGTGGAGACCAGGCCTTTAATGCCACTCAGCATTAAATTCTAACAGTAGCGTTACTTGAATCTAAGTATGATCCCACAGCTGTTCCGTAGTCAACCAACTTCACTTTTAACTACATTCTCGGAGCCATCTGGAGTTGGGGGATAGGAATAAAAATCAGAGAGGTGAGAGTAAAGAGGGGGATCACCCGGGGTTTTCCACATTGAGGTACATGCAGATCACCTGTGGCTCACTAGGTCTGGGGGAGGAGGGGCTTGGGATTCTGCATGTGAGGCAGTCTCTCCACCCGCCCCAGGCCATCAGCTCAGAGGACTAGAAATGTGACATAAAACTACCAAGGGGATCTCTCTGGGCCCAACTCCTCGTTAGAAAGTGTTGGAGATCGGATTTCTTTGAGCTGTAAGTGCTGACGAAGCTGTAAAAGGACTGGCACTGGGGAGTGTTGCCTCATTTTGGAAGCAGTTAGCCAACTAATTTGGTTTAATCATCACAGGAAAATGCAGATAGAAAGAAAGCCCACTGCCCTGGTCTGCCGTGTGTATTCAGGCTGCCAGACCTCTGGACTCTGGGTTTTTGCTCATACTCCTGGAAGGATTTATATGTGGAATAAGGATTCTTAAATCTTTATAAGGTGCCTAAAATATTTATGATTGTTTTAGTTTGGTTTGCATGCCATATTGCCCTCTTACATTAAGCCGGTTTTACACCATCGAGCCTGTCATTAATCACTGTGGCCCATTCCCAGCTATCCTAACCGAGGGGAGATCTATTACACTCCACGGCCTGAGCCAAATGATCTCATTTCTCCTTTGGCTGTTTCATCGAATGCTTCATAAACCGACAACTATTATTGTATTAGGAAGACACATTGTGGTGGGCTGGTGTCATGTTGACATGTTTATGTTTCTTTTCCTTAAAAGAAATCATGATTAAAGTGGAGTCCTCTCTCACAGAGGACATTTTATAACAATTTTGGCCTGATGAAATTAAAAAGGGGGACATCCAGTCTCCCACAAATGCTGAATTGGTTGAATGAGTGTCAACAAAAGATTAAACCAGCTTGCTTTTCTCTTTTTTGTTCATGGAATGATTTCAAAGAGCCATTTAAAAAAAACAATAATGGAGACACGTGTTTGGTGAGGATCATCCTTCTGGGAAGACAGAATGTTGAGGGGAGTTTGGAGGAGACTTGGGGATGGCAAGGAGCTTCTGTGCCTGTCCATGAGTGTGCACATGTTCATAAGTATGGTGACCTGGGGTTTTCAGGGGCTGGTTAAACTCTAGGTGCTGTGATCCTATGAAAAGGGAGACTATAAGACAGCAGATAATATTTTGAATCACTGGTGACAGATTGAGAAAGAATAAAATTGCCTCAAATAAATGTCGGTTTCTCTTTATTTCTTTGTGTGGTTTTAACAGAAGAAACAGACACAGTCACTTTTGTGCTTAAGTCGTATTTGGATTCCCTTATGATATACACGGGTGGTAAACAACGCCCATCATGAAAACAAACCCTCCATCCAGCTGCTGGTGCTGCGCTCTCCTCTTCCTCCTCCCACTCCTTCTCCTCCCTCTTTCTCTGCCTCCCTCTTTCTCCTCCCCCCCTTCCACCCCCCTCTACTCCTCCTCCCCCCTTTTTCCTCTTCCTCCCCACTCCTTCTCTTCCCTCTTCCTCCTTCTCCCCTCCTTCTCCTCCCTCTTCTCCTGAGACTGGAACTCAGAACCTTGCACATGCTAGGAAAGCAATCTGTTAATTGAGCTTCACCCCACATCACTTCTAGCATCTTTTTTTTTTTTTTTTTTTTTTTTTTTGGTTTTCCGAGGTAGGGTCTCACTCTAGCTCAGGCTGACCTGGAATTCACTATGTAGTCTCAGGGTGTCCTCGAACTCATGGCGATCCTCCTACCTCTGCCTTCCGAGTGCTGGGATTAAAGGTGTGCGCCACCATGCCCGGCATCTTTAATTCTAGCATCTTTAATTGTAGGATAGCTCACTTCCAATAAGACAGCAAGCCTTTGTTATTTTTTCTTATAAAAATTGCCTTAATTTTTATTTCTAGTTTTGAAAAAGTATTTGCTTGTATGTGTGTGTGTGTGTGTGTGTATGTTTGTGGGTACATGTGTATGTGGAATGTATGTGTATATACATGAAAACATGTGCATGTGGCTGCCTGAGGACAACCTTGGGTATCATTCTTCAGGGGTGTATTCACTTTTTTTTTTTTTTTCGAGGTAGGGTCTCACTCTGGCCCAGGCTGACCTGGAATTAACTATGTAGTCTCAGGGTGGCCTTGAACTCACGGTGATCCTCCTACCTCTGCCTCCCAAGTGCTGGGATTAAAGGCATGCACCACCACGCCCGGCTTTGTATTCACTTTTTACGAGACAGAGTCTCTAAATAGCCTAGAGCTTACCAGTTAGGCTACACTGCCTGTTCCTGTTCAGTGAGCTCCAGGGAGCTGCCTGAGTCTGCCTTTCCAGAGCTGGAATGACAGGCACATGCTACATGCCCAGCATTTTTACATGGGTTCTGGCGATTGAGTTCAGGTCCTCATGCTTGTGAGTCAAGCACTATAGTTAGTGAGCTATCCTGCCTGTCCCCTGCCTTAATTTAAAAAAAACAAACAAACTTACCTTTGCATAAAATGCTTAAAGTGCTAATGCTTCTGGAAAGAAATGTGATCATCTCTACACCATTAATAAGATCATCTATAGAGGAAATCTATGTTCGAAAGTCATTTTGATGACCAATTCCTTCCATTAAGACACAACAAGTAGATATAAGCTACACACATGCCTTCTCCTTCATCATGACAGCATTGTTATGTAGTGACATGGACTCGCCACCACCACGTGACCCTGAGTAATATGCTACAGTATCCAAAAGTCCACATTAGCCACCAGGGCAGAAAATTCACATGGAATCAAAATAAATCCAAATCAAGTGAAATGGGCCAAGCCCCAAACCCCAAGGCAATTTCCATCCCTCTGCTGTCAGGTAGATTGCCATCCCTCTACTTCTGCATGATGCCACACTTTGTTTTTCTCTTTCTTTTTTGTCTTGTGGGGTTCTTTTTTTTTTTTTTGAGAGAGAGACAGAGATAGGGAGAGGAAGACAGATAGAGATGGGCGTGCCAGCAGTGTCTCAGCTGCTGTGAACGAAATCCAGATGCGTGAGCCCCCTTGTGGTCAAGTGCGGCATTGAGCCCTTGCATCACTGCATCTGGCGAAACGTGGGATCTGGAGATTGGAACCAATGTTCTTAGGCTTAGGAGGCAGGTGTCTTAACTACTGAGCCATTTCTCCAGCCCTGCAGGGTTCTTTTTGATAATGACTTGCTGGGGATGCAAACTGGTCAAGTAAACTGACCAAGGACTTGAATCAAATAGTGTTGACCAGAATTCAAAACCTAGCCTAACTTTCATTTGTAGGTTGCCAGTTCCAAAATGGTCCATTAAAATTACACGAGTGCAGATGGCTGAATGCAAGAAAATCACAGCTGTTCAAGGCAATGCTGTTCACTATCATATGTTCTGAGCTGAGGTGTCTAAAGCTTTAAGCAAAAGGACACCTTGGGAGGTACCATTATTTTGATATAAGCACTCTACTTCTGCCCTTCCCTCCTCCCCTCCCCCATCGCAAAGTAGGAAACAGCAGCTCAGACAGGCTGATAACATCCCAGCAGTGACCTTACTGGTCTTATAAAAAGTGTTTATTGTGCAGAAAGCCTATATTTTCGGTGCAGGCAGTGAAGGCTACCAAGAGGTAAGCACAAATGAGGTTATGATTCACATTAATTAGTCTCAGGCTTTAAGCATATTCTTAGCCCATCATAGTAATGCTAAAATAAGACCTAGGCAGAGTGCTTTCAGTTCAAGACCATTCCTTTCTGCCTGCTGCAAAGAGCAGTGGGACTGAGTTCCGATTGCTTCACTCAAAAAAACCTTCCCTCCAGGAAGCACATATGGGGATCTGGTTGGTCGTCAGAGTGTTTTCTTGGTTGTTTTTGCTCCCCGAGAGACAAAAATCGGGTAGGAAGTACAGTGGGTATGAAGATATTTATAACACTGTGGGTAGTGGCCACTCTCATGCTTGCTGGCGGGTGCTCAGCAGAGCCACTTGGAAAGTCAGCACTCCTGTGGTCATACTGCAGCTTCTGGGTGGAGGCCTTGGTTTAGGTTTCAAAAATCGATCCAACTGTACAAGTCTAGCACAGATATTGAAGCTCTGTTTGGGTCTTGCTGTTGGTGAGACAATGGATGCTGTCTGATGTGTTCAAAGGTGAGTGAGGCCTGGACATTGCCCTGGCGTCAAGGAACTCCCCCTCTGGATGATTGGGTGGGGGACTGATTCTTATGTCACCACCCCGTTAGCCATTTAGTGCAAATAGGATACTTTCCTGGATACTGTTTAAAATTCATTAAGTAATTGTATGGTTGGTCTCTATACTTTGTTTGTGCCCACTTGTAGATTTATATCTGTGCATGAGTGTGGGCTTATGCTGACAGATAAGGGACAACCACTGGGGTCAGTCCTCACCCTCCTCCTTGTTTGTGGCACGGTCTCTTTGTTGTTCACTGCTACGCATGCCAAGCTAGCTGGCCTGTGAGCTTCCAGGAATTCTCCTGCCTCTGCCTCCCATGTCACTGTAGGAGTGCTGGGACTACAGACTCAGACTCCCAGGGATGGCTTTTACCTGGGTTCTGACGATCCAAACTCAGGTCCTCATGTTTGCACAGCAAGTGTTTTACCCATCTGAGCCATCTCTCCCAGGCCCGGTTTGTATCTTTCAATCAACACCCTCTCATTTCCTCCATCACAAGCCCTAGTCTTTTTTATGCATTCAGCTCAGAAGTGCAACCTTTTTTAGGTTCTACACTGGGGATCTATCGTTAATAATAATGTAATGTGTACTTGAAATTTGCTTTGGCAATAGATCTAACCCCTGACCCCAGAGCAAGCAACTGAGGGGACGAATATGCTAACTAGCTTGAGGGTGCTGATCATTTTCCAGTGTATATCACAATATCACAGTGTGCACCTTAAATACAGTCACACATCACTCAAGCATGGGGGTACTCCTGAGAAATGCACTGTGAGGTCATTTCTCCTAGAGTGAGTGTCCTGATGCAAACCAAGATGGGCTAGCTTGCTATACACATTGGTCATTTGTTGTAGTGTGCTGCTTCTAGGCTGTGAAGCTGGGCACATAGCCCTGTATTGGATGCTGTAGGTGATTGTAGCCCAATCATAAGTAGTTACATACCCAAAGATAGAAAAGATTCAGTAAAAAGATAAGTGATAAAAATGGTTTACCAGCATTGGACACTTCCCGTAGAGGGAGATGGGGTACTTAAAGGTGCCCTAGCTGGGTCAGTGAGAGGTGTTTGTATGTGAAGACTCAAGAAATTATTTTACCCCCTGTAGGCTTTATAGACACCAAACACATGGGTTACACTAGACTTATTAAAGCATTTTTCTTCAACAATCTTAGCTTATTGTAACATGCATACTCTATAAGCTTTTACTTTTTTTTTAACCTTTTTAGTCTCATAGCACTTAGCTTAAAACAAATACATTGCATCCCTGTACGAAATATTCTCATTATATCCTATTGTATGTGTTTTTAAAAAACTTTTCTTTTTTTCTTGTTAAGACAGACAGGGTGAAGATGGTTGACATCACTGTCTTCTGCCTTCACATCCTGTCCCACTGGAAGGTCTTCAGGGCAGTGACGCACATGTAGCTGTCACCTCTTATGATGACAATGCCTCTTCTGGAACATTCCTGAGGGACCTGCTCAAGGCTACTTTAAAGTTAGCTCTTCCATTTCAATATAGATTACTCTGTAGTCATGCTGAGTACAGTAAATATGTAAACACAGTTGTTTATTTTCATTAGTAAGCATTATTTACTGTACACAGTGTATGTGGTATATTTTACAGAGCCAGCAATGCGGTAGGTTGATTACACCAGCATCCCTACAGACTCATGAGTAATGCCTTGGGTGGACCTTATAGCAGTTACAACATCGCCAGGCAATGGGGATGTTTCATCTCTGTTACTATCTATTTGGACCACCACCGTTAACCAAAGTTTTGTTAGGCAGTGCAACAGTACATATACAATCTTCATTAGAAAGAACTTCATTGAACTAGGATCCCAAAGGAAACCAATGATATTGATAATTACCAAAATGCTTTAAAAAAATAAAAACCTAAATACAGTAGTGAAAGTGGTTCTTCATCAGTGCATTCAAACCCCATTGCTAGTGGTTGACCTAATAGCTAATTTCTTTAATTTTTTTTTCTGTTTTGTTGTGGATTTGTGCGGGTGTGGTATAATACAGATGAGCAGAAATGCATTCCCTGTGTACATGTGTGTGGAGGTCAGAGGAGAATGGCTGACCAGCAAGCTCCACCCAGTGATTTCTCTGTCTCTGATCCCCTTAGCACTGGGGGTAGAGGTATGCCTAGTTGTGCCTGGCTTTCTCCATGGCTGCTGGGGACTGAACTCAGGTCCTCACACTTGTACAGTAAGTGCTCTTCCCTGCTGAGCTGCCTCCCCAGTGCTAATCACTAATTTCAAATTAGGAATTTATGTAAGCAATATTTTGGTGTATAAATTACAGCTGTAGTGTAAGACGTAGCATAAGACTATTGGCAATAAGTCAAAGACGCTTGTGGTCTATGTCATTAGAGGTTATGTTCAACTTCAGTGAGAAGCCAGAGGAAAATGAGGTATAGGAGTCTCTTGAATTGTCTGCTTCTGACCCAGTTTCCAAGCTGAGATCAAGAACACAGTGAGCTGTCGTTGCTGTGGAGATAGTTTAGTCAGAGATAAAGAACTTGTCTCATAAGCATGAGGACCCCAGTGTGATGCTCAGGACTGATAAATATGCTAGATGGTGTGTGTGTGTGTGTGTGTGTGTGTGTGTGTGTGTGTGTGTAATTCCAGCACTGGGATCAAAGAATAATCTCATTTCAGAAATGTGGGGACATGGTTTATACCAGACAGCTGACCCCCACCCAAATGTCATTCGGCATTTTCTACCTGGCCATCCCCTCAATCCAATGGCTGTGAATCAAACCTGACTTGTGGGGGTGGTGGAGGGGTTGGTCTGAAAGAGGCAGCTGGTGCACCCATTGCCAAGGTCATCCTTTGCTCTTGCACACTTCCCTGTGTGTCTGGGGTGGGGGCAGGTCAAGCTGAGCTCAGTCTCACAATTGGTCCCACAGGTCTGATCAGCCAGCTGCCAGGTCCCCAGTAGCTATTTGCCGAGAGGACAGTCTGGCAATTTCAGTCATTTATGGAACAGAGGCACATGGCGTTGCCCCATAGCCTCGCCTACTTTCCCACTGCTTTCTTGCGTTTCAGTAAGGGATTCCATTTTCCTATAGCAGGCTTCTTGGGCTTGGATAACTGGCATTTAGCATGCTGAGTATTATTCTTTTGTTGGATTCAGGTTCTCATGTAGTACAGGATGGCCCCAAACTTGCACTGTATCGGAGAATGATCTTGAACTTCAGATCGTCCTGTATCCACCTCCTCAGTGCTGAGATCACAGATGTGTGCCACCATCAAGGGGACAGAACCAGGGCTTTCAGGTGAGCACTATACCCACTGAGCTATGTCTCACCCCTGAGAATCATTCTCTGCTGTGGACTTTCTTCTGTATGCTGGGAAGTTTAGGAGCCTTCTGGGCTCAGTGCCAGCATCATCTCCTGCTCACCCTCCAGCCTCACCTTTGTGACATCAGCATGTTACAGGACATTGTCTAATGCCCTCTGGGGGAAACCTCACCTGCAGTCTTCATATTGCGAATCACTGTCTAAAGCTTGAAACTTCTTGGTATGTTTTGTGGAAGAAATATCCAGGGACCAGGGGTAAGCCCCACCTCAGTCTCCTTTCCATTCATTTGTTCCTAACCTACTTGTGAAACCAGCTAGTCACCTCAGGCTCGTGGCTGGTGATGAGGTAATGGCTAGTGAGGGGACATGGGCTTATCCTGTTGGTCCTGGAAACACCCTTGGCAGCACATAAACACAGTCTGACGGTAGCGTTCTTTGTAGGATGAATGCCTAGGAAAGGCAGTGGGGCCCAATTTTGGGGTGTTTTCTCAGATCTGTAGTCGTACTGATGGAACCTAGGGAGTGTGGGGCCAGTGATGAAACTAGAAACTGGATAGTAAGCCAGGGATGAGACGTGGTGATGTCATTCTTGTTTGCTCTGGGCAGGGAATGGGATGCCGCTTTATATCCTTCCTTCCACTTGATTGCCATGGCAGCTCACCAGACAGGGGTTAGGATCCTGCTTTGTTTTCCCCAAGCATGAGCCCCTGTGCCCATGTCACTTTTCTTACATTTTAACAATAACTTTTATTAATTGCAAGCAGAGAGAAATAGAAGAGAGAGGACACACACACACACACACACACACACACACACACACAGAGAGAGAGAGAGAGAGAGAGAGAGAATGAGGAATGAGAATGAGTTTGCCAGGGCCTTCAGTTGCTACAAATGTACTCTAGACACATGCACCACTGTGTATGGCTTTATGTGGAGACTAGGGAATTGAATCCTGGCAGTCAGGCTTTGCAAGCATGTGCTTTAACACCTGAACCATCTCCCCAGCCACCAAGAGCGATGTTTTCTAGTACAGTTATGTTCCCAGGTTGAGGGTGGATGTGTGGTCATATCTTTTTGAGGCTCATCATGTACCCTGCTGGATCTCAGTTCTCTGTTTGGAGAACATTCAGTGACAATTGTAGCCACCCCTAAGCTCTGGCTCCTCTCTGCCCCATGCAGGGATGTTGGTGGTGAGAAAGAAATCTAAGAGGTTCTGGGCTGGAAGAAAGCACCTGTGTGCACTGGCTTTTATAGTTAGCTGGTTCTCCAGTCTGCGTTGTCCCATCACCAACCTACTTGACGCCCACAGAACAAGTGTGTCTCGGAACCACAATCCAGAAGCTGCTTGAACACGTAGCTCACCTCTAAGCTGTCCCTGGCTTCTCAGTGAGCTGTCCCCTCGGAAACAAATCAACTTATTATTCAGAAAATGCCTGCTGATATCCTCAAATTTGCATACCCCAGATGAGGCTACAAAGCCATTTATCTCTCAAGAGCAGCCTGCTGTAGTCCCTTTTATTTTTTTATGGGATTGTCCTTAAATGGCTGATTAGTTTGGGGTGATTTATAAATGTTTCAAGCTTGGCAACCCCCCCCCCCCCAATGACTGGACAGATTTGTGTCTGGATTTAAGCAGCCTTGGCTTTGTGTTATTTCAGCACATCTGCATGCCACCTCCATCCCATCCCATCCCATCCCATGGTGGCCTCACTTTACCCCAGTCTAAGCCAGATTAGTCCTTCACGTTTTCCAGAGGTTTAACACTGCTTGCTTTGGGCCATTTATCTTTTAGAATGGCAAAACAAACACACAACAAAAATAAAAACGCACATTTTTTTTCCTTCTCATTCTCTTTTTCTTTAGGGGCAAGAGAGAATCACACTGACTTTGGGTCAGTTATTTAATCCTGTCTGAGCCTTGGTTTCCTTACTTGAAAATAGGAACAATTATGCAGAATCTTTTTCTTATTCAGGAGTTGATACAGGTTTAGCCCAGCTGCTTAGTTATGTGCTCTCTGCACTAAGCCTCCCTCCCTTAAATGCTATCAGGGTGTGATGGCATGATGCTCTTTCTGCACTAAGCCCCCTTTAAATCCTAGCTGTTCTCAGGGTGTGATGGTGAGAAGAAGGCATGGAAATATGGACCCCAAGCCTTCATGCTCTTGAACCCTATCTGATTTCCTTACAATCATCCATGCTCATTTTCTTCAAAGGAATGCTTGTCTATGGAACCAGGTCTAGCATTCCACATTCCCATCATGGTATTTCCTCAGTCGTTAACTCCTTAGTGGCTTGATGTACATCATTTTAATTTTAAATATTAATAAATGTATACCAAAAATTACTCTCTTATTCATGGGTTTACTTAGCCAGAGGCAAATAACATTCAATACTGTTTTCTATTTCTGATGTGTTAGTCAACCTTTTTAAGAAATGTGCAGTCCATTCTTCCAGTCTGTGCATGAGAAATATTCAAGAAAATAGGTCAAAACTATATCTGGCCGTGGGGAGATAGTTCAGTCAGTCAATGCTGTGCTTGCCTTTTAAGCATGAGGGTCTGAGCAATTGTCAGAACCTATATAAAAATTCTGGGTGTGGTGGCAAAAGGCTCCGTGGGTCTCGCTGGCCATGCAATCTGGTCTAACGGGTAAGCTCCAGGCCAGTGAGAGACCCTGTCTCAAAAAGGTGAACTGTGTTCCTGGGGATGATACTGAAGCTGTCCTCCACAATCACTCACACCTTCACACTTGTGCACCTGCACACGCATGAAGAAACCTACACCTGAATTGAACAATATAAACTTTTGTTCTTGCTGTTATCCCCTAAATAACCTCATATTATAACTTTCTCCATAACCCTACATTATATTTGGTGTGATCAGTAACCTGGAGATGATGATTTAAGGTCTGCAGGAGGATGCATGTAGGTTATATGCGCCCAGTACACACTTTTTATGAGGGAATTGAGCCGTAGTAGGTTTAGGTCAGTTGTTTCCACAGATGCTAAAGACAGCAGAACTTGCATTGCTATTCCTGGTGTTTGTATTGGTTATTTGTTGTTTTTCTAAGATGGAAGGGGATAAGTCTGCTTTTGTATATACCCTTCCACACAGACAGAAACCCCATTCATGAGCGTTTTCTACATTTTCCCATTGTCATTACTTCATATTTTCAGTCAAATTGCTATTCTGTATTTAAGTTGCTTTTGTTACATATATATTGTTCACTGCTGAATTACGCAGTGGAGTGCACTGTAGTCAACTTTTCCTTTAGAGACCTTTGTTGCTTTGATTTTAGTTTAAATTTTTCTGCATCTTTGCCACTAGTTTTTTTTTCCTCAAGCACGAATAAAACTGTGTGAGTCATTTCTTTTTTCTTTTCTTTTCTTTTTTTTTTTTTTTTTTTTTTGAGGTAGGGTCTCACTCTTGCTTAGCTGACCTGGAATTCACTATGTAGTCTCAGGGTGGCCTCGAATTCACAGTGATCCTCCTGCCTCTGTCTCCCGAGTGCTGGGATTAAAGGCGTGTGCCACCACGCCCTGCTAAGTCATTTCTTTTTTATATGAATCTTTGCAATGTAGATCAGCTTTATTTCTGAAGGGGCCTTCCTTCTGTGCCAGCCGACACTGGCCATCCTGCAGGATAGCTGCACGATTATGGTTCCGTGTGTACAGGAATGCTTCCCTTTTCTCCGGTGATAGGTACTCTTCTTCATCCCTGGGCAGTTCTCTTGGCTCACTTCATTTTCACAGCACACTTTCTTTAGTTGCTCACTAAGAAAGGATATGGAATGCAAAAACGTCAAGATTTTGTCTGTGTGAAATGTAGAGACATTTGATTTTTATATTTGATTAATAATTTAGGTATATAACTCTAGTCTGCAAGTAATTATTTTCTAGAAAATTTAAAGCTTACTCTGTTTCCTTTGAGGTGTTGGGTTTAGTGTTGAGAAGTCTCGTGATAATTCCTCATCTTTTGCAGGTGGCTTGCTATATATATTTGCCTCTCTGAAAGTCCTTATCTTAAAGTCTTCTCTGCATCACTAGGTTTTGCAGTCAGCTTCACATTGCTGGCAGAAAACACCTGACCAAGAGCAGCTTGTGGAAGGAAAGGCTTACAGACTCGAGGGGAAGCTCCATGATGGCAGGGGAAATGATGGCACGAGCAGAGGGTGGACATCATCTCCTGGCCAACATCAGGTAGACAACAGCAGCAGGAGAGTGTGCCAAACACTGGCAAGAGGAAGCTGGCTGTAATACCCATAAACCTGCCTCCAACAATACACTGCCTCCAGGAGGCTCCAAGTCCCAAATTGCCACCAGCTGGGGACCTGGCATTTAGAGGGCATACGTTTGTGGGGGACACCTGAATCAAACCGCCACACTAGGGTTATAAAATGTGCTGATGACATGCCTTAACGAAATCTTTACTTACTCCCCTTCACTGCACATGCAGAGGGCTTGGGAACGCCTTGCAGGTGTTACATTCCGTGTCTTGGGCAGTTTGCTGTTTTAGGTCCTTGATGCTCTCTCTTCCTCTTTTTATTTTCTTTGTATTCTCCTTTGAGCCACCTGTTTGGATTCTCTGGCTTGAGCCTCTAGTTTGATTTATTTTCTTATAGTTGCCATATGATTTGCCTTTTAGTTGTTTTTCTTAACTTATACTCATTTTCCCCCTACTATTATTTGTGAAGTTTCTAGGTACTTTTGTTTTTTTCTCAGGAGGTTTTCTTTGTTTTTAATTGAACCCTGTCTTGGGGCTCATGGATGTGCCATCTTTTTTTTTTTTTTTTTTTTTTTTTTCCGAGGTAGGGTCTCACTCTGGCCCAGGCTGACCTGGAATTCACTATATAGTCTCAGGGTGGCCTTGAACTCGTAGCAATCCTCCTACCTCTGCCTCCTGAGTGCTGGGATTAAAGGCGTGCACCACTACGCCCGGCGATATGCCATCTTTTTTAAGGTTATGATTTTTGTATTTGAAAATTTGATTTTGTTTCCTGTACTCTTTTCTCCTTTGGAGTTCCTCTCCCTTCTCCACACCCCATATTCCCCACTGTGTATTAGTTCTGGTTTTTGCTCTCTCATTTTAGATTTATCCATGGATCTGATGCTCTTTGGTTGCCTATCCATATTGGAAGGAATGGGAGTTTGAAAGGTGTGTGAAAGTCAAGTATGCTTGAGCTACTTTTCTGTGTCTGAAGTATGTCTATTGTGTGAGAGGTGTTTGTAGTGCAGGTATGTGTGGGGGTGTTAATATGTGATGTGTGTATTTGGGCTATGTGCTGGAACATGTACATGTATATTGTTTGTGTGTGTTTGAGGTCTATGTGAATACTGGTTGTATACATCAATGAAACTGAGTGTGCATATCTAGAATGTGTTTGGCAGGGAAAGATTGGTGGCTTCACTGTACGGTAGCATGTCCTTGCCATTTTGTCCTGGCCCTCGACAAATGTCTGCATCTGGAGGTTTATTCGTGGATTGGCCACTTTCTCCAACTGGGAATCTTTCCGTTTCCTGCCTTAGGAAGTGTCACATCCTAGAGTAATCCTAGGAATTATGATGGGCAGAAGGGGCAGGTGGCCTCACCATTCAGCCTGTAGACCTGGTGCATTCCTATTCTATGTTTGATGCCTCACCGGAATCTTTCTGGTGCCTTGACATTTTATATTGGGGACAGCAAATGTTTTGACACCTCCAGATATGAAGAGACCACTGACTCTTGGTGTCAGAATGAGCCCAGCCAATTTTCGCTAGCCTCCCCCCCCCCACCTGCTTTCAACTCCTGGAACCTGGGGTAAAGAAATTGCCCTCCCCTATATAGAACACCCCAGTTCCTCTGGTCTGGTGGGAAAGAGGCAGCCTGAAACCCCCAAGGGCAGGGCTGGGGCTGCTAGTTGCTCTGGGCAGGGGACTGGAGGTGACTCACAGTGGCTTGCCTTCCATGGAGATGACTGCACTGCTTCTTGCCAAGGCGCAGAGGTCCTTGACCTACTCAAAGCAGTTTATTTGTAACTCATGCTTGATCCCTGCTCCCAGTTTCTTCTGAATGGCATCCTTGGAGCCGGCAGTGATCATTTTGCTAAAGGGTGCACACTCAAGGGCCCAGACAATGAGCTCCTCCTTGGCCTTGTAGCTTGCATCATAGAGGACATGGGCAGTCCATGTCTGGAAGTATCTAGACAAAGATGGCGTAGGGAATCATCCACAGCTTGCCTTCCATCACCTACAGGGTCTCTTTGCCCTTCTTCAGGATGATGTCTTTCTCATCCTCAGGCAGAAGAGCACAGCATTCACCTCACGCTTCTCCACTTCCTCTGGCATTGATCACTTGCACACCTTTGTGTCTTTGAGCACCTTGATGACACCTCAGACACAGCCAGCTCAGAGGTCATCTTTCCAGAAGGGAAGAGGAAAGGACCAGGAGAGCCACGGAAGAACGGAGCTGCTGCTGGGGTCCGACTGAACCGTGGGTTTCTTGTTTTGCACCTTTGCTGACAATTTGATGTGATCTTGAAAGGAGGCAGCACTCGCTGCGTGTGCTCACCGGCACTTTCCAGCAGTCTCAGTTGTTCTCTGCAAACCCACCCTGAAACATCCATATCTCTAAGGTGAGGCAGAGGAGGAGGATCGTTTTTTGATTTTTATTTTTTGGTTTTGCTAGTTTTATGCATCATGATAGAACATATTCCTTGCTTTCAGCATGTTTACTGAGTGCCCAGCTTATGCAAGACGTTATCTTAAATGGAGAGAAGAGGGATACAGAGTTAACAACACATCATCTCTGCTTGGGAATTCAAGGTGGTTGTGATGAAGATAAGCTGTGAATACATGCATAAAGCCAGCCTCATCACATAGACATAGCTTGAAGTGAGTAGTAAGGGAAGGTGCTATGGTTTCAGTGGGATGTGGACCCATATTTTCATGTGTTTGAACACTTGGTCCCCAGCTGATGCTGCTGCCTTGGGGGTTGTAACCTTTAGGAGGTGGGACCAGGCTGATGAAGGTAGGTTGCCCCTTTGGGGGTTGTAATCATAACCCCTATTTCTGGTTCCTGTCTGCTGCTGTGATGTGACTAGCCAAGTCATATTCCTGCTGCCACTGACCTAGCCAATCTTGTTACCATACCTTCCTCACAATGATAATTTTATCTCCTTAAACTGTGAGCTAAAATAAGTTCTTTCTCCCTTAAGTTGTGTCTATAGGGTACTTTATTGCACACTTTCCTCTGAGGACCAGAAGGTGTCAACTCTGCCAAATCCAGGAGAAAGCTCAGTGCAGATATAGGGGATAACTGGAGCCATAGCAAAGTGCAGGAGCGGTAAGCCATCCGAGGATAGGCTGAAAGTTCAACAGAATGACACTCTGTCACCTTGGGCCAGAGTGGGATTTGAATCTTTAATGGTATTATATTATACACTGACTGAGTCAACTCTGATGGGTGAAGTGGTGGGGTTTGGTACATTCCTAGGTTCACTACAATTCTGAGCAGAACCACATATCCGAGGTATCTTAGGAGACCAGGGCTGTCCAAACAGAAGGCTATGGGGAAGGGGTGGGTGTCAACAGCAAGTAGCCATGCTCTCACAGTTCTAGAGTCTGGAAGTCCCAGATCAAGGTGTGAGACAGGTTGACACTTGAGGAAGGCGCTTCCTGGTTTGCAGGTGCTCCCTCTGGCTGTGTCCTCCCAGGGCTTTGCTCTGTGTGCGTCTGGTGTCTGTTGGCCTCATGTAACCTTAATTAGCTCTTTCAAAATCCCATCTCCATAGAGTTTCTTTGGGGCTAGGGCTTTAAGTATGAATTTTGGGGAGACAGCTCAGTCCCTAATGTAGCTAGAATGAACCCCATAGGTATGTAGGAGATGGTTCCCATAACCAGAGGAGTCTGCAGTGTTCACTCTAGCAGACATCATCTGCTCAGGAGGTCCTTGGGCAGTGGAGCCCTTTCATGCTTCTGAAAGCATCCATGACATTGTACCTTGACATCGACTTTTTCCCGTTCCCTGTCTTGGTCACTCTGCTTCTGTCATGTTTTCTAGGATTGCCTCCCTGATAAAATTTCTGTCCTGAAGTCCTTATCCTAGGCTGTTCTTTCCAAGAAACTGCAGCCAGCCAGTTACTTGGGAAATGGTTCACTGGGTTCAGTGGGGGGGGGGACTCCCATAGAGCTTAAAAACATTTCGAGATGTGGGAACTGAATTTGACAAGAATCAGGCTTAGGAGAAATACAAAGCCAAGATACAATTTGGTGGGGGAATTTATGAATTTGAACTTTGGAGTCAGACAGCCCTGGGGCCAGCGGGCTCTGCCCACATTGACATGTGACCTTGGACCAGTTGACTTCACCTCCCTGAGAATCCTATTTCTGTGCTTGAAAGTGTACATGATAACTCAGTGCCTTCTAGCTGAGAGCTAAGGAGAAACTCAGCAGGTGTTCATGAGACAGGTTCCTGGGCTCAGGTGGCACAGATTAGAGTAACTAAGGATATCCCTTCACCTGTGACATCGGAGATTCTGGCCCAGGAAATGTGTACCCAGCACTGTGGTGAACACTGTCCTGAGAATGGTGTCACAGGAAGCGTACGAAGAGCACTGTGTACGGGAGGAGGAGCAGCGTGCTGTGCACCATCCCGAGGAGCTCTCAATCAATGGGAGCTGTGGGAATGATGACAATGATGGGTATAATAATTGCCCCTAAGGTGCCGCTTACAATTACTGTGCTGAGCCTGTCGCCTCTGACCTCCTCCCGGGGAGAAGTGGGAATAGCAGGAGGACATAGTGTCTGTAGCAACCACTCTCAGAGACAGCAGATACCTGAGGGACCCTGGGCTGCAGTTCCCAGGCATCCGTGCCCACAGGCCAAAACAACTTATCAGGGTTTAGATGAGCATGGAGGCTGCTACCTCATGCCCTGGCTCGGGAACGTCAGGGAGGCACGCTGTGACTTAGCCCAGAGAGCCAGAGTGGGGGCACAGCTCTCTCCTGGAGGTGTGCTGGGAATTGCTTTGAGTGCAATATTTATCTCACCACGTAAACCAATCTAGCTGGTTAGAAAAACGAGTTTTATTGCATTCTTAGGCAGTGCACTTAGCTGGCTGGTCTCCTATAAAGCCATCTGTATCTGACGGTAGAAATAGCTTATCAGCATAAAGGCTGGGTAAATTGGATTAAGAATTCACTGTGTGTTGAGAAAGTGGACAGAATAAATTTAGAAAGGGAGGAGAGGAGGAAAAAAAAAAACTGCCAGTGAGAATGAAATGGGGCTGATACCCAGCTGGGGTGCAAGCCGCCTGGGTTCAGATCCCAACTTCCTCACTACACTATCCCCTGATGAACTGGGTGAGCTGCTTGACTTCCTGTTCCTCAATTTACATACCAGCTGGGGAATTAAATGAGTGACCGTGAAGATGTCTGTGGGATGGTTTCTGAAAATAGTAGGAGCTCAGTAATCTTAAGCTATAATGCAAGAGAATGTGAAAACATTCAGTCAGATGTGATAAGCACCTATAAGTCTAGCACTTGAGAGACTGAGGCCGGAGGAGCATTAAGTTTGAGACCAGCCTGGGACTCTATAGTGAAGCTCTGTCTCAAGAAACAAAACACAAACACAAACTGTTGGATTGTGAACTCTGCCGGGCTCAGACTAGCGTGAGGTGTGTGAGGTACGCACTTGGATTGCCACATTTAAGTGCTCAGTAACCAAGATTAGTCATTCGTTCAAACTTTTAAAATGGAAGAATCTGTGACGAACAAAATCTTCCAATGTTAAACAAAGACAAAGTTTGAACCCACAACTGGACTATACTGCTTCACTTGATCACCCTCATCTTGCCTCTTGGTTTTCAATAAAACTTTATTTGCAAACAAACCCCAAATATACTACACAAGGGCCAGAGTTTGACGATTTGGTATGTAAAAGTGATTGCCCAGAAGAATATTGGTTTAATTTATTTCCACACCCCTTAAATTTTACTGCCAGGTTAATACTACACTTGGCTTGTCCTTTTACCAACCCTGTATGTTTTTGTCTAAGAACCTCAGAGAAATCTGGCTTTATATTCTAACCCCAGAGTTCTTCTGAGCAGCCAGGAGGTTTGTCCCCAGGCTGGAGGGTGCAGATTATTCGTCAAGGCCATGTGGGGCACTTTGGGGGTAGCATGAACTTTCATGAACTGCTCCAAGGTCACTTTCAGGCTACACTCTCAGCTTGGAAGAAAAATCTAGTTTCACATACTTTCCTTCCACCCACAAAGTGTACTTTTGATATTATACTAAGTGCAAGGGGAAAGGAAGGGCAACAGGAGGGGGAGCCAGATGGAAAATTCCAGGGCTGAGTCACAGCCTCTTTCTTTTGTTGTCTTAACCTTCTCCATGCTCTTCAAAAGGAGGCATTTGTCAGTGATGCTATCAATGTTAGTGCCCTCCACGTTTATGGCTTTGAATTTAATAGCAAAGACATAAACATATACTTTTCATCCATTTTCACTGTTCCCTGCTCGGCTCAGACAACGGCAAGGATTATCATAACCCTTCAGAGGGAGCTATTAGGGGGTGTCTGTGGTTTCCTGGCCCTGGCAGAGGCATAAAGGACCGTGCCTCAGGTGTGCAGAGATGCGCCGTTGCCATGTCCCGGTCACCGTCTCAGGCTTCCACTCTGCCTCATTTGTGAGGATTAATTCTCTCTCTACAAGGCTTAAAGTCAACTGGCTTTTACTCTGCCCTAGATGGTTTCTCGTATGTTATAGAGGATGCATGTAAGATACAGGCTGCAAAATGACCTTTCTCAATGGCAAGTACATTAGAGCTCCCCTTGAACTTGGGCCCCTCTGGCCTTTTGGCAACAACAATGGTACAACATAGCCCCATGCTTCAGAGGCCAGGGAACAAGTGTTTTCTCTCTGTCTGGGCTGCCAGCTCCCAGAGTCCTCTGAGTCAGGCCACTCAGCTGCCCTGGGCTTTAGACTCTGGCAGAAAGTAAGAGCATGTGAATCTAGTGGTCATTAGCTGCCTGGGAGGGCTTGATGAGTCTAGGAGTGCGGCCACTGTGGCGACAGGCAGTGTGTTCACTGCAGCCCAAATCAGCAGCTGGATGGTTGTGCTTGCAGATTTTGTAGCTGTGTAGCATGCAGAAGTAAGTGTTTCAGCTGTTTAGATGCAAAATATATTCATGACTTAAAAGCAAAAGAACAAACAAGACAGTGTACCTATACATTCCACCAATGGCAACATTCTGACGAGCAAAGCAAGCGTTAATTTTTAGTCCTTTCTAGGAGCTTTCTGTTTTGAAGATTTGTGTCTTTGAGTTAATGTGAGTTTTGGGAGAGTGACAAAACTTGAGCCCAGATTGGGCATGGTAGTAGATACCTGTAATCCAAGTAGCCAGGAGGCTGAGGTAGGTGGCCTGCCTGGCTCCATAGCAAGAGCTGGTCTCAGAATAAGCAGAGGATCAGTCAATAAATAAAAATGTAAAGAAACTACTCAGTAGTGAAGGTATTAAGCTTATTAAAGTTATATTCTAATTTTTCCTCAAACTTAATTCTAATGTGTAAATCTGATTATCATATTTATAAACCTTAATTTTCACAATCTTGTTAAAGGAGATGTTATTAACTTAAATTTATTTATTATGCTTAGTTAATGAAGCCTTCAAAATATTTTCTTCTGCACTTGGGAACAGACTGTTTACAGTTTCCCTATTAAGACCCTCAGCTGACTTGAGTGGCGTGAGTTTTCAAAACTTTCCAAGCACTTTAGTAATTCTTTTTTAAAAATAAATTAGCTGTAACACAATGGCATTAAAGGAGGTCCTATCTCTGGGTGTTTGTAGGTTCTTGGTATCTTATTCAAAGAAATGAAAAAAAAAATGCAAACAAGTAATTAAACAGAAAGAACTTTATTAAGAGCAAGGCGAGGGCTGGGGAAATGGCTTAGTGGTTAAGGTGTTTGCCTGTGAAGCCTAAGGACCCTGGTTCGATTCCCCAGGACCCACATAAACCAGATGCACAAGGGGGTGCATGTGTCTGGAGTTTGTTTGCAGTGGCTGGAGGCCCTGGTGTTGCCCATTCTCTCCCTATCTGACTCTTTCTCTCTATCATATAAATTAAAAAATAAAATATTAAAAAAAGAGCAAAGTGATAGTAAAGGTTTGAGTACAATGCCAAAGGGGCAATGGGACACTTCAACAGTGAGTACTCAAGGGTCCCAGAAAGTGGTGTGGGGATCCCCTTTATAGGATCATTAAGGGAGTATCAGCTGGTTTCTAGTGATGTAGTTTGAGTGGTTCTTTGGTTTGATTGACAAGTGTGGATTATATAATGTTTTCTCTACTGCACATGTCTCTTCCCATGATGCATCTAATTTTAATCATATGGACGCCCAATTATTCATAGGCATAAGATGGCAAATAGGGGTTTCTCCCTATGCATGCATCCCAAACCAGTTCAGGCTGGATGGCCCTTTGCTGTTCTGACCCTGTCTAAGACACATTTGAGTAGGTACTAATGATGAATGATGATTGCTACGGGGAGGAGAAAAGGAGTTCATGGCGTGGAGCAGGGTGTGTGTGCAGCTTGGTACAGGCGGGGGTCCCGGGTCCCACAAAGGTTGCTAGGATCATTGTGTAAGAAAAGTGTGTTTACTGTTCAAACCAAGCAGTGTCCTAGGTACCTAACTATTCCCTATGCTTGCCTGCCTCAACACTTACATTGTCTTCAGTGTTGCAGTATTGATTTTAAAATAGACTGCAACTTAACTTTGGAAGACAGAATTGATTACTCAAGCACATATGTGTTCTGTTTTCAGTGTCAAATGCTCCTCACTGGCTCATGTGTTTAACCGTCCTTGATTACCAGCTGCTGGCACTATTTTGGAAGGTTGTGAAACTTCTAGGAGGTGAAGCCTTGCTGGAGGAAGTGAGTCTCTGGAGGTGGGCCTTGAGGCTTGATAGACTAAGCCCAATTCCTGCCTGCTCTGTACTTCTTCAGAGCAGATGCAATGTGACCAGCTGTTGTTCCCTCACTGCCATGCCTTCCCTCACGTGATGCGATGCATCCCTTCTTAAACTGTGAGCCAAGAGAAGCCCTTCCTCCTTAAGTTGATTCTTGTCAGATAGTTTGTCACAAGAAAAGTAAATAATGCAGTTACTCAAAGTAGAACTTGTGAGGTTGAAGAATTAACTCCACCAGGTGCCCTAATGCTCTCAGACACTCCTTTACTCTAATTCTTTATATTTACCCAGAAAACAGATGTCATGTTGTGGTGGTTTGATTCAGGTGTCCCCCATAAACTTAGGTGTTCTGAATGCTAGGTTCCCAGCTGATGGAGATTTGGGAATAAATGCCTCCTGGAGGTAGTGTATTGTTGGGGGCGGGCTTATGGATGTTATAGTCAGTTTCCTCTTGCCAGTGTTGGGCACACTCTCCTGTTTCTGTTGTGCATCTGATGTTGACCAAGAGGTGATGTCCAACCTCTGCTCATGCCATCATTTCCCCCTGCCATCATGGAAGTTCCTCTCGAGTCTATAAGGCAAAACAAACCCTTTTTGAACCCAAAAGCTACTCTTGGTCAGGTGCTCTCTGCCAGCAATGCAAACCTGACTGCAACACGTGTCAACACTGTGGAGGCTGCCAAGGCATTTGAGTTTGTTTTCTGTGGTTCTCAGTGGTTCCCAGTGATCACTCATTGACAACTGGAATCTCATACTTCAGTCCACTGGTCACACAACTGCCCCAGACTTCTAAGTCATTTGAACTTAGTGTACCTCAGCACTTAAAATCACATATGTTCCTCTGTTCTGTAGACCGACTTTCTTACTGATTTTAGAATGACAGTGGATTGGCTTTTGTATATTGCAAGGCTGTATTTGACTCATGAGTCATATTAGGGTGGGTTGTCTCTTCCAAAATATGTTGAAGTCCTAACCTTCATTTCATCAGGAGGTGGGGTATTTATGTAGTTAATCAAGAATGAGGTCCTTAGGTCAACTTTAACTCTGTATGACTGGTGTCTTCATAAAAGAGGAAATCTGAGCACAAAGACACAGAAGTGACATTGGATTTGGGATTGGAGTGATATCTATAAACAAGAACCATTCAAGGCTATGAGAAAAGACCTGACCTGGATTCTTCCCTAGGGAGTGTAGCCCTGCAAGAATCCTTGATCTTGAACTTTTGACATCTGGAAGAATGAAGGACTTAATTTATGGTTCACAGTTATGGCCAACCTAGGACACAAATCAAGGACTGAAGAGGTTGTTTCTAGAACAATCTTACCTTTCATAACTTCTTGAAGGTTTTAATCTCAGCTTTAACATATTTTGTTTTTAAAATGCCCCTCTGTAGATACATACCCATGTACCCACATGCATACAAACATACAAGCACACATGGACACACACCACACACTCATACACATGCGCAAAAATCCCTTTCTATTTCATGATTTTGCCCAGGGTGCCTCATGGAATTTGCACCTGCCATTCTGTCTGCAGCTCTCTGCCCACTACTCTCTTCTTGCAGCATTTTCCCCACCCCACCTCCCTTGAGAAGCCTTCTTGGACCACCCAGTCTGAAGTCGTCCTGCCCAGTCTCCTTCGTGACCTCTTCCCACTTTGTGGATTTCTTAGCCCTCTGTGCAGCTGAAGCAATCTGGTCTAATGTTCATTGCTTATTCGCTCTCTCTTCCCCACCCTGCTGGGACACGTGTCCCCTGCTTTGTCTCTGGTGCTGTGACTAGTACTTGGTTCTTAATGAGCACTTTGGCTAAGTCCACTGCAATTGTGAAAGAGCTCCGGACCACTTGTTCCTCACCTGGTTATTTCTCCTCTGCTCCTACTTCACTGGAAGAACCCATTGAAAAGGTTTCCTTTCTCCCTTCCATGCACTTATAACTTCTCTCTCTTGTGTGTGTGTGTGTGTTATGCATACTTGTGTCTATGTGAGTGCACATATGTATGAGTGTCCTTGTGGATGCCAGAGTTTGACGTTGGGAGTCTTCCTCATTTGCTCTCCCTCTTATGACTGAGGCAGGTCTCTCACTTAAACTCAGGTCTCTCACTGGGACCCAAAGCTCACAGTTTTGGCTGGCCAGCTTGTTGGGGGGAGGCAGGGGAAATCCCCTGTCTCTGCTTCTTGAATGCTGGGATTACAGGTGGGTGGTTGGATTTGCACAGTGCTGGGGGTCTAAACTCTGGTCTTCATGTTTGGGCAACAAGTGCTTTACTAACTGAACCACTGCCCAACCACTCCTGGAAGTTCTTAATAAAAAAAAAATCAACTATGCTTCCTCCCCCCTTACTTTCCTCTTCTCCTCATGCTTCTCCTTGCTCACCCAGCCTCCCTTTACCACGTCTTTATCAAGCATCTGCTGCCTCCTAGGCACTATTCTGAGTGTCAGGTATGTCATGCTGAGCAAGAGGGGCATGTGCCACGTCCTTAGGGAGTTTCCAGTCAATCAGCGTGGCATTAAGCAAATCAGTTCCACTTTAATAAAATGGGAAGGAAACATGTGAGTTGTTACACATGTTCATGATGAAGACTTTCCTTGGTCTACAGGGTACTTGTGAGACAGTAACTATAGAGAGGGACGGGGATGGGCAGGCAATTTCAGCAAAGGCAATGGTGTGTGCAAGAACCTGAGTGGCAGGAAACGCTCTGGAGGACATGAAAAGCACTCACGTGGGTGTGTTTTCTGTGTGCCAAGGGCAGGGTTTCTCCTAACATGCTTACACTGCTGGGCAAGACGACGGTAGATCCATCCTTTCTGCATGTGGCATGTTTCCGAATGGAGCATGCAGTTCTACTTGCAGTTAACCATGAGGGAAGAGATGGTTCTGCTGGGAAGCTCAGTGCAGTGCTGGTGTGATTGGCAGATAGTGGTGATGGTGGGAATGACCCTCTCATGGACATGTGGGGTATCTGTGTGATGTGTGCGGTGCATTGGTGAGTACATGTTAGGTCTGTGTGTTGATGTGCTGTGCATTTATGAAGAGTGGGGATTCAACTCTTAATTCACTGACATGGAAAATTATCTGTTATTCTTTTATGTAAAATTTATTTTCATTTTATTATTTTATATTTTTGGTGTGTGTGTGTGTGTATGTGTAGTGTGTGCATGTGTGTATGTGCACATAGAAGTCAGAGAACATTGCTCTTTTCTGTCATTTTCCCATTCCTTCAGACGAGTCTCTCCCTCAACCCAGACCTGCTACCCACTGTTTTCAGTCAGTGAGCCTCAGTGATTCTCTCTTCTAGGACTGGGGTTAAAGACTATATATATAATCTCCAGATTTTCCCTTGGGTGTTGAGTAATTGAACTGTAGTTGTCTCAGGCCCTCTCTCTCAGGTCCTCTAGGCCATCATCCTTGCTGGACAAGTGCTCTTTATTGCTGAGCTATTTTCCCCAGCACTCCCTCCACTGGACCTTTTTGTTTTTTTTTTTGTTTGTTTTTGTATTTTTTATGGTTCTTGATTTTATTTTTATTATTTATTTTATTAGAGAAAGGGAAAGTGGGAAAGAGGGAGAGAGAGAAGAGAGAGAGAGAATGGGCATGCCAGAGCCTCTAGCCACTGCAAACAAACTCCAGACACATGCGCCACCATGAACATCTGGCTTACATGGGTCCTGGGGAATCGAGCTTTGAACCAGGGTCCTTAAGCTTCACAGGCAAGTGCTTAACTGCTAAGCTGTCTCTCCAGGCCCCTTTTTTTGGTTTTTTTGAGGTAGGGTCTCACTCTGGCCCAGGCTGACCTGGAATTCACTCTGTAGTCTCAGGGTGGCCTTGAACTCACGGTGATCCTCCTACCTCTGCCTCCCAAGTGCTGGGATTAAAGGTGTGTGCCATCATGCCTGGCTCCCCACTGGACCTTTTTAGAAAGAACATTACTAGAATGATGATTATATGTTTGTAAATAAACAGAAAAAATGTGTTCCAGCTTTGAGGAAAATACAGACAATACTTTTGCAAGTGTTTTCTTATATAAGAAACTTTACAGCTTGCTGTCACTCAGGCATCATAGGAGGGAGGAAGGGCTGCTTTTGAGAGCATTTATATGGTTTTAAAAAATTTTTTTAATATTTATTTTTATTTTGGGGAGAGAGAGAGACAGGGAGAGGAAGACAGATAGAGATGGGCATGCCAGCAGCCTTTCAGCTGCTGCGAACGAAATCCAGATGCGTCCGCCCCCTTGTGGGCAATTGTGGCATTGCCCCCTTGTGGGCAATTGTGGCATTGCGCCCTTGCATCACTTTGCATCTGGCTAAACGTGGGACCTGGAGAATGGAACTGACGTTCTTAGGCTTAGTGGGCAGGTGCCTTAACTGTTAAGCCATCTCTCCAGCCCTATATGGTTTTTTGATGAATGAGGTAAAGTGTCCTCAAGGGTTCTACTGCATGGGTCAGGGGAGGACAGCCTTGGCATCTTAGGGAATCCTGAAAATGTTCCCTGGTCTGTTTCACGTGCACTCTCCAGTATGGGTAGCAGGTAAGAGCTGACTTGGGGATGTGTGTGCAATATGTTCATGTATGTGTGTGCATTTGCATTCGTGTGTGTGTGTGTGTGTGTGTGTGTGTGTATGCATATGGAATAAAGATATCAATGTCAGGTGTCTTCCTCAGTCACTCTCCACCTTATTTTTAGCCAGGGTTGCTCATGGATTTGGCTAGACTAGTTAACCAGCAAGCATCCTCCTGTTTCTGCCTCCCTAATGCTGGGATTACCATGTGTGCTATTATGCCAGGGTTTTACAGAGGTGCTGGGGATTCAAATTCACATCCTTATACTGCATGTGCTTTACTAATTGAGTGATCTCTCCAGTCCCAAGAGTGCTGCCTTTGGAGTGTGTCCAGCCCTGCTGCTTGCTGTGTGTGTGACCTTGAACCTATCTCTCGGCCTCAGAGAGTTGGATATAGACATACAACCTCAAACACTTCCTAAGAGTCAGTGGGGATTCAGAACGTTGCACAGGGCCTGGCATATAGTAAGGGCACAGCAAACAGAGAAATTGTTACTGTCACCTTTGACTACTTGTCCTTCTAGGCTCTGGACAGGTCCTACCTGCCCCTACTTTTAGCTGGTTGTGGCAGCCCTTGGGGATGATGTTCTGAGGAAGATAGTGCAGAAAGGAAAAGGCTGGATCAGAAGCAAGAAGACTGGGCTTCTCTCCTACTGGTTTTCTATGAACTTGCTGTGTAACCTTTGGGACCTCTCTGCCCCAGTGAGCTTTGATGGAAGAAGCCTCTAATTCTGTGACTGCATGGTCCAAAGACCAGATAAAGCCCATGTGACTGTCAAGGTCTGACTTCGAGGCAGAGGCCAGTTATCTGTGTGCCCTAGGCTGACGGGACCTTTGCAGGACTCATAACAAGCAATTCTACTCTATCTGCTTTCTGATGCTGTGGCAGCAGCTGACAGGCTTGCAGAAGGCTGTTATCAACAATTTATGGTCGCCCAATGCCATGCTTTTATCAGCAAAGCTAATCACATTTTAAGCTCTTTGAGGCTTTCTGCTTGGAATAATTACTCGCTTTTACTGCCTAACAAATCTTGAAGAGACACTTGTTATTCTTTGGTGTGGGAAAACTGAAAGATGGTTTGGGACAACTCTAGAAATTTCTGTCCTAAGTAGGGGAAACATATGACAGAGAACTCCCTTGAAGAATGCTGTGGGCCTTAGCTCTGGTGGGCTAGGTGTTGGCGGCTTCTTCCACATGTCTCTGAAGCGTAAAACCATCATTCATGACTCTTCTCATCATCATTTCTCAACTGTGTCCTTTAAGAAGCTGATCTCAGAGATGTGATGGGACTTGGTTGCAAAACAAAGTTTACCATGAAATGAAATTGGTGTGTTGACATTCATTGAGTTCCTTTTAATTAATCTATCGAAGGCTGAGGAGATAGCTCAGTTGGTAAAGTGAGTACCTTGCAAGCACGAGGACCTGAGTTGGGTCTCTACAACCCACAGAAAAATGCCAGGTGTGGTGGTGCATGCTTGCAATCCCAGCACTGGTGAGGTGGAGTCAGTTGGGTCCTTGGGGCTCACTGGCCAGTCAGCTTAGTCTAATCGGTGAGTTCCAGGCCAATGAGAGTTCCTGTCTCAAAAAAAAAAGTTCCTGAGAAATGACACCCAAGGCTGTCCTTTGGCTCTGACACACACACACACACACACACACATATTAAACTATCAAAAATGTTAGTTACCTAGCCAGTCCAATATATCTCTGTTTTCACAATGTGCGGTAATATTCTAATGAGGGTATTGATCACTTGAGCAAGTGGAATCCCCAATCTTGCTTTTTCTAAAAGACTTCTTGCACAGGCTTGACATCCGACCCCCGTTTGCCTGGCTCAGAGAATGGCATCAGATCTTTCTCTTACTTTCCCTACAGGCTACAGGTACTTTTGGCTCTGTTGTTGTTTGGATGTGAAATGGCCGCCACAGAATCATGTGTTGAATGCTTGGCTACCAGCTGGGGTGGGGGGACTAGTTTGGGAAGGGGGACCTTTAGGTCATGGGACCTCGCTTGCCAACGTAAGGCCACAGGACTTGGGGTTTGATGGTTTGATAGGCAAGCTCTGCTTCTGACCCCTTAAGCTCTTTGCATGCTGTCTGCCACTGAGACGTCACAAGCTGGGCCCCAGGTTTTGCTGCCAGGCCATCTCTGCCATGAAACCCCCTGAAACCCTGACCCAGAATTCATCCATCCTTTAATAGCTTCTGTCAGATATTTGTCACAGAAGACATGAAAAGTAACGAATCCAGGCTTCATAAGGCAACTTCTTTAGGCCTTTGTGGGTCTGAGTCTGGATTTCCAGATATGAGAAGATGCACAACCTCCGCTCTTTAGCCCCTTCCTGTCCAGCAGGTCTGATGGGGCTGGTGGGTGAGTGGCTGTGTGGCCCCTGCGAACTTCTACCAGGAAGGATGTTGACATCCCATCCTCTACTTTGTCAGGCACTGGCATCTTCTCCCTTGTTCTGGTCCTGAGGGGGAGGTGGCTACTTGTACCTGGCTCTGACTTTTTTAAACAGCTTTACTTAAGAAGTCAGGCAGTGATCCAGTTTGAGAGGGGCCCAGAAGAGTGATGAGAAGAGGAAGAATCAGACTGAGACAGAAGTTTTCACCGTATTCTGGGCTTGAGCACCCATATCTGCTGGGGCTACAGAAGTAAGGAAGACTGGTGGCTTAAGTAGACGTGTGTTCTTTCAGCTCTCAAGAGCCTTATGTGGAGTCATAGGCAGGCTGGCTCCTTCTGACGCTGTGAGAGACAGTCAGCGCCATGCCTGTGTCCTGACTTCTGACGGCTGGCTGGCCTTCTTTTGGTTTTAGTACCTCATCACCTGATTTTACGCCTTCATTTCCTTCTGGCACTCTTCTGGTGTGCATATCTCTTTCTACACATCCCCCATCAGTCAAACTGGACCAGAGCCCATCTGAATGACATTTTGGTGTGGAACGGTATGTATGTGTATATATACATGTATGTATTTGTACACATTTGTGGAGGCAGGTAATAGCCTCAGGTGTGGTTCCCCATCTTTTGTTTTTGGGACAAGGTGTCTCATTGGCCTGGAGCTTGTCAAGTAAGCTAGACTGGCTGGCAAGGGAATCCCAAAAGTTTGCCTGTTACCACCTTTCCAGTGCTGGGTTTATCATTGCACACCGTCCCGCCTGGCAGGCTTTATGTGGGTTTTGGGGATTGGAGTCAGGTCCTCATGCTTGAACACTTCATTGACTGAGCTGTCCAGTCCTCATTGTAGCTCTCTTTTATTTTTTATTTTATTTTTTTTTTTTTTCCTTCTTGAGTCCATCTTTATTAATTTTTTATTAAAGGAAGGACCAAACCCAAAACTTGGGGTTCATAAATTCTGGGGGACTCTTCCCAAACCCCCAAATCCTATATCATTCTGGGTTGTTTTTTTTTTTAATATTTATTGACAACAAAACATACTTACATACCAAAGGTGCGTATTTTTCCCTCCCCTCTCCCCATTCCCCTTTAGAACTCCACTCTCCATCATATCCCCTCCCTCTCTCCATTAGTCTCTTTTTTAAAATTTGATGTCATCCTCTTTTACTTCTACTATGAGGGTCTTGCGGAGGTATTGCTAGGCACAGCAAGGTCATGGATATCAAGGCCAATTTCTGTCTGGGCAGTTGCATTGTAAGGAGTCGTACCCTTCCTTTGGCTCTTCCATTCTATCCGCCCCCTCTTCCGCAATGATCCCTGAGCCTTGGAGGGTGTGACAGAGGTGTTTCAGTGCTGGGCACTTCTCCATCCCTTCTTCTCAGCACTATGTTGCCTTTTGGATCATCCCAGTGGTCATCGCCATCTGAAAAGAGAAGCTTCTCTAACCAGAAGTGAGAGTAGCATTAATATGTGAATATGAGCATTAAGTGTAGTATTTTCCGGGCAGCTTGGTGGGAGTAGCTCTCTTTTAAATCACTGTACACACTCTGTTTGTTATAAACTACATTCTGAGGCTATGGGAATTAGAACTCCAATATATGAATTATGCGGAGACATGGTTTAACTCATAGCATTGAGTGTTAGGGGGCAGCATGAAAGACAAGTTCACAGCTTGTCCCATTCCTGAGTGAAAGTGGGAGGTCATGGCCTTGGACAATCCTTCCTGTAAACTGTAGGAGGTCCCAGGCCATGTTGACACAATGCAGAACCACTGTGTGTCTTCTGAGAGTGTTTGACACTAATCAGTTTTGCCATCATGATGTCATTCAACAGAAAAAATAAAGAAGAAAACCTCAGTCATCTGAGGGTCCATGGACAGCCACATGGTGACCTTCTTACAAGTAAGACTTTTGGCTCAATGTCAGCTTTTTTCTTGACTTCAAACTGTGAAGGTTAGCCTCTTCTGGGTCTTGAATATTAACAGTTTAGGGATTGAAAATCATACTGTCAGCTCTCTTGGGTTCCTGGTTGGCCAGCTTATCCTGGAAACTTGGGGACATGCTATCTCCATGCATAACTCAGTGAGTCAGCTCCTTGTAGCAGATTTCCCTCCATTCTCTGGATATGGGTACATATATTCCTGAATCAAACTGTGGCTCAGGAACCAAGTCCATCATATTGCCTGTTTTGTATTTTTGTATAACTTTCTAGCTGAGAGAGAGAGAGAGAAAGAGGGAGAACGAGCCCCCGTGTATACTTGTAATCAAGTTGATGATAGGAAATACTGACTTTGAATCTAAGTAAGCAAATTATTATCCTCCCCTCTCCAATTTCCATTCTTCCCATCATGAGCTGACCTGTATTACTAAGCATTTCCCTTATTTGCTTTATAATTCATCAATAGCAAGCGTAAAAATTTGTTTTCTCTCTTGCCCCAAAACCTAAATGGTGGCCTTGATATTACTTCTTGGACCACATATTCACTGTTTGTCCCTTTCTAGAGGTTACTGATTCCTTGATCTAAGCTCTAATCTGTTTTTAAGTGAAAATGTCTTTTTTTTTTTTTTTTTTTTTTTTTTTGCCCTTTATAACTTAAAAAGACCCTATTGATATCCTGTAGGTAGGTGTTTTTTAACATTAAGAAATAAAGGAGGTTTTTTCCCTATGGGTATACTTTAGAATAGAACTTGCTGTTTTTCCTATGGGTGGAGGAAATACAAGCACAAGGGTTGGCTGTTTCTTCAGTATTTCTTGGGCGGGTGGGCTGGCTGGCTGTGCACAGTATCTTCCCTGGCCCTAGGTATTAAAGATGAGGAAGCATCAGCCACCACTTGGCTGCAACGCCCTCGCTCTGGCTCCAGGAGCTTGACTCACTTCGGCTGTGCTTGTTGCTGCTTTCTCTCACATGCTGTCTTTCATCTGCTTTTTATGACACCATCTTGAATCTGTCTTGGAGCAGTCTCTGTTTATGGTCTTGAAATGCCAAGGATGGGGTTAGTTTCAGGATGAATTTTTGAAAGTCAGGTCCCTCGCATGCAGCCCTGGGTCTGCCCTCTTGCCTGGTGGGGGAACACCTGAGAGTCGCTGCATTTCAGGTCACTGAGAGTTCATCCTGGCAGAGAACAAGCCAGCCTCTGTGAATGATGGTCTGGCCTGGAGCAAGGCCCTGTTGGTAGCTTGGCATGTGTTCCAAACAAGAAACCGATTGTGTTCAGAGAAGCGGGAGGCTGAGTTTTTTTTTGTTGTTGTTGTTGTTGTTATTTTGTGTGTCTATGTTTGTGTGTGTCTATTTCCATATTTGTATATGTGCATTTCCATGTTTGTGTGTATGTGCAGGTATACACATGTTTGTGGGCATGGGTGTGTGGAGGCCAGAGGACCTCAAGTGTTGTTCCTCTCTATCTTTTTAAAAATTAATTTATGATAGAGAAAGAGGCAGAGAGAGAAAATGGGTGCACCAAGGCCCCTAGCCACTGTAAATGAACTCTAAATGCATATGCCACCTTACGCATCTGGCTTACGTGGGCTCTGGGGAATAGAACCTGGGTCCTTTGGCTTTGCAGGCAAGTTCCTTAACCGCTAAGCCTTTCCACCAGCCCTGTCTTTTCTTTTCTTTTCTTTTCTTTTTTAATTTTTGAAACTGAGTCTGCCTTTTGCTTGGTCCAATTTGGCTTGACTGCAGCCAGCAAGTTCTGCATTACTGGGATGCCACTATGCCTGGCATTTTTATGTGGTTCTGGGGATTGAACTCAGATCCTTATGCATGTGAGGCATGCACTTTTAATGGCAGAGCCATCTCCTGAGGGCTTGGGTTTTAAAAGATTTTTGTTTGTTTGTTTGTGTGTGCTCTATCCCAGACCATGTCCAGGGTGATCTCAAACTCTGGGCAATCTTCCTACCTCTGCCTCCTGAGTGCTGGGATTAAAGGTGTGTGCCACCATGCCTGCCTTAAACAGATTCTTTTTTGCTTTTTTTTTAAGATTTCATTTTTATTTATTTGTTTACTTATTAAAGACAGAGGGAAAGAGAGAGAGAGGGAGAGGGAGAAGGGGCGTGTCAGGACCTCTAGCCACTGCAAACGAACTCCAGACATGTGTGCCCCCTTGTGCATCTGGCTTACTTGGGACCTGGAAAATAGAACCGGGATCCTTACGCTTCGCAGGCATGTGCCTTACTATTAAGCCATCTCTCCAGCCCTAAACAGATTCTTAAGCTAGGGTTTACCTACTGTTGTATTCCAAAAATGATTCCAAGGTGTGGTAGAACATGCCTATAGTCCAAGCACTTAGGGAGGCTGAGGCAGGAGGATTGCTGCAAGTTCAAGGCAAGCCTAGAGATTAGTGAGTTTAAGGCTAGCTTGAGTTGCAGAGTAAGATCCTGGATCAAAATCTATGAAAACAAAGCAAGACAAACTACAAAAAAAAATACAGGTCTGAGAGTCAGAAGTAGGAGTTCTGAACTGTAATGGGTAGCTTGTCTAGCAGCCTGGCCCTCAAACAGTGCTTTCCTACCCCAGAGCCTATGTACCTGCTATCTGAGTCAGAATGTGTGGTAGTTTGAATAGATGGCCCTCAATATATTCAGTGTTTTGGGTTTGAGATTCCATTGTAAAGATATGCAAAGTGTGCCTAGCGGGAGTTCCTGAAGTGTGCTGTGCTGTGTAGCTGGTGGCTTTTCTCTCTCTGCTTGGCCCTGTGAAGGCAGGCCAGCTTCTTCTGCCATTATGGAACTTCCCCTGGATCTGTAAATAATATCCCTTCCTCCATAATTGTGCCTGGTCTGGAAGTTCATCTCAGTGAACCTGAAGCTGTCTACTACAGAGCGGAACATTTTTCCACAGGTTATGAATGACTGTCTTTTCCCCAAACTTGGTCTCACATGAAATATTTAGACAGTTCTTTAATAATCCAAACCCAAGTTGCCATAATCCAGTTACTAGTTCATTTATTTAACATGCTTTATAAAGTGCTGGTTATGCCTGGGGACTGTTCTAAGAAATGAGTCCAGCCATGGTCTTGGGGCTCTGGGGACAGAAATCCCTGCTGACCTGCAGTGTTTTTCAGATGTGTGTGCACTCATCCTAGGTGTGTCAAAGTCCTTTGGGAAAACAGGGGGCTTGGCTTCTTTTCTCTGGATGAGCAAGTTGAGATGGAGCCTGGGGATCTGAATTTTCAACATTGTTTTTTCCATGTGTATGTATGTGTGGTGTGTGTGTACATGTGTGTATGCACATTTGTATATATGGGCACACATGTATGTACATGTGTATGTATATGTGTGCTGTGCATGGGCATGTGGAGGCCAGAAGTTGATGTTGGGGGCTCTTCCTCAGTAGCTATCCACTTATTGTTTGAGACAGTGTCATGTTCTAAACCTAGAATTCACTATTGCTGCTAGGCTAGCTTGCCAGGGCTTCCAGGGAACCACCTATCTCTGCCCCTCACCCCAGCTCTGGGATTACAGGTACATGTCACTGTGCCTGGCTTTTACATGGGTGCCAGGGTTCTGAACTCAGGTCTTCATGCTTGTGAGGTAAGCACGTTACTCCCCAAGTCATCTCCCAGCCTTGGGGTTTTAGATCAACATCAAGATTTCTGGGCTCTGGAAAGTTCTCATGTGTTCAACTGTACCATGTCCATATAAGGCCAATACTTCCTTTCATGGATCAGGTGACTTCTCTAAATATGCCCTGTAACTGGGGTGGGTGGGGCAATCTGTGCATCTTCCTCATGGAATGCTGCCCATTCTACAAGCTTTTTCTGCTCAAATGGCTTGTAAAATTGAGCTACCTGGTTTGTTGTGTAGCTGGATCTGCCATGGGCCATTTTTGAGTGGCATAGATAACATTCCTCACCCCAAGCTGAAACTGTCGCTGCCAAGTGATAATTCTGCATCCTTCCCCCTCAGCCTGTGGCACTGGCCTTTAAGCTCTGTTTCTATGACCATGCTTGTTCTGGATATGGTATATAACCTAGAACCATATGCTGACTATATAACTAGAACTGTGCACGGTTCATTTATATCTAGTTTATCTCACTTCACATAATGCTTCAAGCTCATCTACATGATAGCCTGTATCCAAATTTCATTTGTTTATGGCAAATATTTTCTTGTATGTATATAGCACCTTGTGTTTAGCCATGTCACCATTAATGGACCATGGGTTGTTATAGCTTTCTGGTTGTTGCAGCTATAACTGTGACAGTCACTGCTATATAAATATCTGTTTAAGTCATTGCTTTCAGTTCATTTGCATGAATGTGAAAACACCAAATTATATGGTAATTCTCCATTGTATTTTTGAGAACCCACCAAACTCTTCCTGGGCAGTGGTGTCAGTTTTATATTTACATTAGTAACATAGGAAGGTGTGGTTTCCCCACATCCTTGCCAACTGTTGCAGTCAGCTTCATGTTGCTCCGACAAACACCTAACCAGAAGCAGTTTATGGAAGGAAAGGGGTTCACAAATTCCAGGGGAACACCACCAATGGTGGGAGAAGCTGGCTCACTTCCATTAAGCCAAGGAAACACCATCGAACAGCCAAGAAACTCTGGAAAAAAAAAAAACAAAAACAAAAACACCAACAGCCAGAGTTCCAAACTGCTTTCAACACACCTTAAGGCTGGACTCAAGATCTACCCCAAACACATCTTAAGGCTGAACTCCAAGATCTACCCCCTAGTGACATACCTCTTCCTCAGTAGGACTTTGCCCACCGGACACTCAAGATTCAAGCCTGAGTCTATGGGGCCACACATTTAAATGGATAATCCAGGCTCTTGCCAGTCTTTTCACCAGCAGTCATCCTTGTGGGGAGTGTGGGGTCTCACTGTGGTTCTGGCTCACATCTCCCCATTGAGGCGCGAACCTCCTCTCCTGGAGAGGATGCAGAAAGCGCTTCTAAGTTCCTGAGCCGGGTGCGCCGTGGTGGTGTTGATGGAGGATGGAGAATACAGCACTAGCTGGGAAGCAAGCTTTCTGTGGTCACATGGCTGACTGAGCTTGCTAAGTGCATTGTGGACTGGGGTTCAGCAAAGGGCAGCGAAGTGGTTCTAAACAGGCTTATCCCTGAACTGGGGAGAGGCAGAGCATGACCAGGCTATTAAGACAGTAGCCGTCCCTAGACTCTGTCAGCCTCCCTCCCCACCCCCGCTGCATGAGACTCCATGAGCCCCTAAGAGGCGCTGCATCCAGCACAGTGCTGAAGTGTCAGAAACAGCTGGTGATGTGAGCCCCATAGCAGCCCCGTTTCCTTATCTGCAAAATACCCATAACAATTCCCACTGATCTTATAGGCTCTTTATTTTTAGGGGAATTAGCACATGTGAGACATTTAGCATAGCTGCATGAAATGGGTGTTTCTGGTCAATATAGATGGTTTTCGCACTGCCCCTCCCACTCTCTCTGCTTCATTTTTACTCCATTGCCTTCAGAGTGCTGGTCACACTGACTGTTTCCAACAAGCCACATGTTAGCTGCCTCAGGACCTTAGCATATGCCACTTCTCCTCTTGTCACATAGCCACACCTGCCCAGTTCAGTCACATATGGCTTAGCTCAGGAGACCCTGTCTGAAATCTGTGGGGTTGGAGCTCTGCTTCCTCCTGCACCTGATTTCAACCTTGCTTGCATTTTATAAGCATTTCTGTGATGTTTGGGTGACTATTTTTCTTTTCTACTAGACTCTAAGCTGTGGGAGAACTTTCTACTGCTTCAGATCAAGTGCGACCTCAGGCTCTCCTGCTGGCTGCTGGCTTGGCTCCTGAGACCATGGGCTACCGTGGTTCTTCAAACTGAGTCTAGGCTAGTGCAGCTTGACAGCCTTGAAGAGATGAGCTAAGTCATGCCTCACTCACTCCAGACCTCATTGCTTGTGCATGTACGCATGTGTATTTGTGTGTGTGCATGTGGAGGTCAGAGGACAACCACAGGTGTCATTCTCATGAAAGTTCCCCCCACCCTCTTATTTTGAGACAGGGTCTCTCACTTGCCAGAAGTCACAGTTAGGCTAGGCTGGCTGGCCAGTTTGCTCCAGGGATCATCCTGTCTCTACCTCCCCAGGAGTGTGTGGCCACTCTGGGTATTCTTTTAAAAAAATATATATTTTGGCCAGGAGAGATGGCTTAGTGGTTAAGTGCTTGCCTGTGAAGCCTAAGGACCCCGGTTCAAGGCTTGATTCCCTGGGACCCACATAAGCCAGATGCACAAGGTAGTGCATGCATCTGGAGTTCATTTGCAGTGGCTGGAGGCCCTGGCGCACCCATTCTCTATCTATCTGCCTCTCTCTCTCTGTCATTCTGAAATAAAACATTAATATTTATTTATTTATTTATCTAAAATTTTTATTTATGGGCCTGGAGAGATGGCTTGGTGGTTAAGCGCCTGCCTGTGAAGCCTAAGGACTCTGCTTCAAGGCTCGATTCCCTAGAACCCAAGTAAGCCAGATGCACAAAGTGGCACATGCATCTGGAGTTCATTTTCAGTGGCTGGAGTCCCTGCTGCACCCATTCTCTCTCTCTCTTTATCTGCCTCTCTCTCTCTTCCTCTCTCTGTCCCTCTCAAATAAATAAAAATAATTTAAAAAAATTATTTATTTATTTGCAAGCAGAGAGACAGAAGCGAGACCGACAGAGAGAGAATGGGCATACCAGGGCCTCTAGCCCCTGTGAATGAACTCCAGACACATGTGCCTCTTGTGTGTCTGGTTTACTGGGTCCTGGGGAATCTAACCTGGGTCCTTTGGCTTCACAGGCAAATGCTTTAACCACTAAGCAATCTCTCTAGCCCTTAAAAATATTTTTATTTATTTATTTGCAAGCAAAGAGAGATAAGAGAGAATGGGTGCACCAGGGTCTCTAGCTGCTGCAAACAGTATCCAGATGTATGCACCACTTTGTGCATCTGGCTTTATGTGAGTACTGGGGAATTGAAGCTGGGTCGTTAAGCTTTGCAAGCAAGCACCTTAACTGCCGAGCCATCTGTCTAGTCCCCACTCTGGGCATTTTAATGTGGGTTTTGAAGATTGAACTCAGGTTTTCATACTTGCATGGTGTGGTAGTTTGAATATATGTCCCCCAATATATTCAGTGTTTTACTAGTTATAGTTTGCATCTGCAATCACCTTGCTAGAGGCAATGTCACTGGCGGCCGGTCTTAAGGTGTTAATGGTGGGTTTGAGATTCCATTGTAAAGATATGCAAAGTGTGCCTAGCAGGAGTTCCTGAAGTGTGCTGTGTGATCTTTTGGCTGTAGTTTTGCTCTGTGTGCTGTGGTGGCTGGTTGGCTTTCTCTCTCTCTGTTTGGCCCTGTGAAAGCAGGCTGCTTTTCCTGCCTTTATGGAACTTCCCCTGGATCTGTAAGCTTCAATAAATAATATTCCTTCCTCTATAACTGTGCCTGGTCTGGAAGTTCATCTCAGCGAACCTGAAGCTGTCTGCTACACATGGCAAGTACTTTACTGAGCTATCTTCCTAGCTTAGGTAGGGTTAGTGTGTGTGTGTGTGTGTGTGTGTGTGTGTGTGTGTGTGTGTGTAAATATATACATATGTATATAGTGTACGTATGTGTGCATCTGTGGACAACATGTGTCATGGCACCTCAGGGTGTTGGTCCTCTCCTTCCACCTTGTTTTGAGACTTGGTCTTTCTTGGTGCTGTTTGCCTCTGGGAAGGTTGCACTACCTGATCAGTAAGTTTCCGGATTCTCCTGACTCTACCTCCCATTGCTACAGGCACTTTTGGATTACAGACACTTGTATCACTTCGTCTCCCTGTAGGTGGCTGCAGGCTCGTAGAATAAATGAGCCATTCATTTACATTTAACCATGGAGCCCTCTCTTCAGTCCAGACATATGATATTTTTTGAGGGACTTGGATGAGGCCTCAGTAAGTCCATGTGGCTGGAAAGGATTTGGGCAAGCCTCACTAAACTGGAGAGTACTTTTAAGCTTGTAGTAGCTCCAGTGAGGAAGGCTCACTAGTTCTCTGGTTTTTGTTTTCACATGATGTGGAGTGTACTGAGGTGAAACCTCCTGCCCTTAAAGGGAAACTCCGTCACAGGCCTATCATGTGTCTCTGCAGACCATATCCCTTCAGGATTCACTGCAACAAAAATGGACCATTTACACAGAAAACTCCATCTGACTGAAACCCCAAGAACCCTACTTTGTTCCGTAACTGCTTCAGGGAATTCACATTTAATCAAAATTGAAGACTACAGCATTAGCCACAAGGATTCTTGTATTTTATCTCGTTTTAGTGATTTCTTTTTAATTAGTTGATGCTCCACAGAAATCCTGAAACACTAAAACAACTGGGAAACAGAAATGATAGTGGGAGTTGCAATTACTTAAGGCAGAAATGTGTTTGCTTCCTTGGTTTTGGGCAATTTTACTAACAAGTAACCTGTAACCTACTTCTGAAGGCTACAAGGAGATAATTATTTGGTTAATTTTCATACTTGGGTTTATAATCCTAATTAGTTCTCCAACTAGTATTCCCTGGGCGATGTGCAGTCATACCTCATCATGTTTGTGAATTCTGAAATATATTCAGAATTTCCTGCTTTCGTTTAAGAGATGAAAAATGAATTTGTGGCCCACATTGCTATTTTTATCCACCCTCATGTGCTTTTGCCAGGAGAGTCGGAATACTTTGTGACTTAGAAATTGGAAGGAACCAAGTGACATGTCTGTTATGTTGGAGTAATTTCTTTTACTGTAGTCATAAATGTGCTACAATGTTTTTAACATAATGTGGGCAGACTTTTATTGCTTCCTGAGGAGGAGAGGGAGGAACAGTGATGAGGCATGGAGGGATTTGTCCTGGGTGGTGTGAATTCCAGTCACAACGCTGTGCTCGCTGGGCTCAGTTCTTTTCTTCTTTATGATGAACTTTACTGTACTCCATAATGGCCACTTGTGTTTTACTCTTATGTCCCCTCTCTCTTGCCCCCATTCCACTGAGGATCCGCCTCAATGGAATTATCGGTATTCACTGTGGGGTCAAGAATGCACTGGGCTCATTTTTTATTCTAAGTACACATTGCTGATAAAGCTGCCAGTCTTGAAGAACTGCCCACGAGCTTAATGAAGATGACAGGGTGTGGTGGTTTGATTCAGGTGTCCCCCATAAACTTAGGTGTTGAATGCTAGGTTCCCAGCTGATGGAGATTTGGGAACTAATGCCTCCTGGAGGCAGTGTATTGTTGGGGGCAAGCTTATGGGTGTTAAAGCCAGTTTCCCTTTGCCAGTGTTTGGCACACTCTCCTGTTGCTATTGTCCACCCAATGTTGGTGAGAGGAGATGTCCACCCTCTGCCCAGGCCATCATTTTCCCCTGCCATCATGGAGCTTCCCCTCAAGTCTGTAAACCAAAATAAACCTTTTATTCCACAAGCTGCTCTTGGTCAGGTGATTTATGCCAGCAATGTGAAGCTGACTGCAACACAGGGTGGGCGCTTCCCACAAAGAAGCCTGATGTTGTCTATTTCAGAGCTATCCAGTAGAAATCCGATGTAGTCCATTTACAGAGTTTAAAAAGTTCTAGTCTCGTAGCTTCAAAGTACAGTTAATTTTAATTATGTATTTCATTTAACCCAATACATGCAAAATATTTCATAGAAATTATTAAATATTACCTCTTTAAAAAATCATAAAATCTTTGAAATCCATTTTCTTAGAGCATTTCACTTAAACTGATCATATTCTATTAATTGAATGCTTTCTTGTAGCGCTGGGCCTAAGACCCAGGGCTTCATGTGTTCAGAGTAGCCATATTTTAACTGCTTAATAGCCAGATGCCACTGGTGGCTCCTAGAATGGATAGTATACCTGGATGGTTAGTAAAGTCTCAGTTCTTTCCTTTTGTGTTGTAGAGATAGTTTGAACCAGAAGCAGCTGGCCAGTGGCATGGCGTGACATCCTAGATTACACAGCTGTGAGCAAAGCCATTGGCACTGTCCCTGCAAGGGGAGAGGTACTGATGGTCAACTGAATTTTAGTTGCCTCAACCAATGTGGTTATAATATGAAAAGTACATTCCTTGATATTAAAAATGGGCATTCAAATCATATAGTGCTACAAGGTGCAACTATTCTGCCCCCCCCCCAAAAAAAAACCTGCAAAGTGTGTAGGTTTGAACTTCAGTGTCCCTCATAGGTTCGTGTTTGAATACTTGGTCCCCAGCAAAGTAGCACTGTTTGGAAAGGTGGTGGAACCTTTAGGGGTGAAGCTTTGCTGGGGGAAGTGGGTCACCGGGAGGTGAGTTGCATGCTTTTATAGGTGCTCTCCCAGCTTTCTATGCCACACTGGGATGCTGGCTTCCTGTTCTTCCTTACCATCATGGACTCCACTCTTCTGAAGTATAAGATGAATTAAACCTCTTTCTTCCCATAAATGTTCCTGATCAGGTATTTTTCCCAACAGTGAGAATGTAACTGATATAGAAAGTAAACCCACAGAGCTATCAGACTTAGTTGATCTAAACTTGGGGTTCTAACATCAATAGGCGTCTATGTGTAGACACTGGGGGGCATGTAAAGCCTCCAAGATTATGTGTGATTCATTTATATGTGATTAATTCTAAGTGGTTTTTTTTTTTTTTTTTTTTTTTTTGGTCTGTGGTGAGAATAAGCTTCCATCAGATGCTCAAATGGGCCTTAGAAACAAAGTCCAGGCAGTAGGGCCAGCAGATAACCTGTTGTTATCAGTAGATGCTGTGTCTCTGTGAAGTCTAGGGTTCTGTACCAGTGACAGTCAGTGTTGTCACACAGCTGCATCCCTGAACTTGCCACCAGCTCAGAAAGGCTGGCACTGTGAAGCTCTTGGGACTGCAGGCTCATGGAAGAAATGACTGGTTCACGTTTTCTGGCTTATGTTCCGTCTGGAGCATTCATTAGTGAAATGCACTCAGGTTTTGATTGAGAGCACAGGACTGAATGCATGGAAGTTGGCTGTTCACATGAGTGCTACCTGTCCCCCAAGCATGGGACGGTAAGAGATGTGGCACCAGGGCTTGAGATTTAAGTTCAAGTCGTTTGGTTAATGAACTGCCTTGCATGTCTCTGCCTTGTCTCTTGTCTTGTTTGTTGACCCCTGATGATGTACAATGTCTCTTCCAGCTTCGCTTTTTAGCTCATTTGCTAACTTAGCTTTGAGAAACTTCACAATATGTTGTAAGCAATATTTAACTGACAAGATAATTTAAAAACAAGTCTGAGTCATGGGATCTAGAATTGGATTTGAATGTTGTTTCCCTTCACAGTTTTCTGTAAGTGCATCCGTTGATCCTAATGCTAGGAGCCCTCGAGGGGTGCAGATGACTAAACCCCCCAGTGGACTTTGACATCTTGTGATCGGCCATGCTGGAGCACATATGCTACTCGTGCCTTAAACGAGAATGTACAGGGGGAGACGCATGGTGTCCCACTTGTACATGCCTTGAGCAATCTTTTCTTTGTGTGTGTGTGTGTGTGTGTGTATAGTATGTGTGGAAGCACCGCCTTGGAGAGCTGATTAGGACTATGCAGAAGATGTCATTATCTTAGCAATGCCTGGTTCTGGAAGAGGTAATGAACAGGCATCTCTCTAGTGAAGAATCAGTATCTCAATGTTTTATTTTCATTAAGTTACTTTATTACAAATGTAACTAGTAATTAGTCTTAAGATTCTGGCCCCAAAGGAGGGATTTGGGCACAAATGGGGTTTGTGGGAGAAAATCGATGTCTAAGAGGCCTAAAACACCTTGCCATTTCAATCAAAATTCCAATTAAACCAGCGAGTAAACCAGATGGCTGGCATGATGGCAAATGAAAATGATGCCCTTACTAATCTTATCTTTATTTTCATTTTTCAGTAGGCATGAGAGCTAAAATTGGTGTAAACACTGTAATTAGTGAGCATTTGTAGCAAATTCTTTACCCAGGATTTGGGCAGTTGTAGCGATCTGGAGGAGAGCAGTTTTGAGACCCACTCACTTTGGTGACTCCTGGTATTCTGTGACACTATTGCCTCACGTGCTGCTCTGTCTTTGAAATGGGACAGCTGGACCTAGCTACCCAGAGATGTGTATTAGAGCGGACAGGCGGCAATGACTGTAATGAACCAAAGAAATTTCCTTGTAAACATGATCCTGACTAATAAACGTGCTCGCAGCCATTCTTATATATAGCATATTGAGCTAGGTTGGAGCTCTCTGCTTGAGGCAGGCTGTCAAGACCAGGATTGTGATGTACTCGATTCCTTAGTCTTTGTGGTTAGGCCTTGGTTTCACATGGGTCAGAGGGGGAGCAGGTAATACAAGGAAGGGAAGAGTAACACTGCAAAAAGCTTTTATTTCATAAGCACCACGGCAAAATGAGGAATGACGTCCAAACATGTCAAATAGAAAATAATAATTTATTTTAACTTCATTTTACTTCATGTTTATAACTAATCATGATTTTGTGAACTTGCTCAGATAAGTCTACCTTTAATCCTACAAAGCAAAGGCTTACTACAGTGAGCACTTAAAATTCCACACACTGTCTCCATCGACAACTTTCCTGTACATGCAGATTCTTCCAACAGGCCGCAGTATTTGCAAACATGCTCCAGACATCCATAAAGCTGCATCAAATTTTGCTTTCTGTTAAAACCTTGCCACTCTCTGGGGAACTTTAACCAGAAAATAATGTTAAAATCGCTATGCCAACTCTAAACACTGTTGGCTCTGTGGTTATGTATTTGAAATTGCAAGCCAAAGTCTGGTGCGTTTGACTTGAAACCTTGACCAGTGTCCTATGTCAGTGGTGGTCACTTGTATGAAACTCAGCAAAGCAATGTTATAAAACAGGATTCCATTAAAATACATACTGCCCGCTGTACTCGTGTTTGGGGGGAGGGAGCGTGTTTAACTTTCTTTTTATATGAATATAGTTTCAACAAATTATTCTGTGAAAGTATGCTTAATAAAAGATCTTTTTTGAAATTTAAACACTTTATGAAAAAGGTAACAAGTAAAAAAGTATTTGAAAAAGCTGCTTGCTAACATTGCCTTCCTAGAGACAGTGAGGTCGTACCCCCCTACCTCCACTAAAAACAGACCAGCCACACCCAAAGGCGCAGGGGTGGCCCAGTTGGACTATCAACATGATGGCCGTGCTTATCGTATATACAAAAACTTGCCGCATTGAACGAGGCAGGGATGTCTACCCCAACGGTAGAGGTCTCTCTTATGAACACCACGCGGGGGGTGAGGTGGGTAGGGAGGAGTTATACAGTCGTCACCGACAGGAAGGAGTTGTACACCCTCGTGCCATCGGGTGATTTGGTGCCGTGGGTTAAGAGTTCTTGGATGGTCATCCAATTGTCAAAGATCTTTTTATTCCTCTTCTTCATCATCTTTTTGTGGCTCAGTTCCAGGATGTTCATCTCCTTCCGGTCGTCGGTGCCCTGCTGCTCCTTGAGGCAATCCAGGCGGCTCTGCATCATGAACTCGCGCCGGCGCCTCTGCTCCTTGGCCCTCACCAGGTGCTGCTTGCGCTCCTCCTTGCTCCAGTAGCGGCCCATCTTCATCTCGCTCACCGCGTCGTCGTCCGTGGTCATGCCGCTGCGCTCCTCGCGGATCTTGAGCGCGCGCTCGCGCAGCAGCCGGTCCCGCACGGGCCTCTTGGTGATGTAGCGCGTACCGTCGCTGCGGATCTTCACCTTCCACTCCATCCTGGGCTCGGCCGAGCTGGCAGAATTCAGGTCCTTGCACATGCTCACCAGGCTCATCTGGCTCTGCGCGTACTCCACGGCGGACTTCTGCTGGATCAGGTGCATGTAGCTCTGGTAGTGCTGCGCGTGCGCGGGGATGTGGGCGTGCTTGTACGGGGAGTGGTGGTACCTGGACGCCAGGTACGTGCTGCTGCTGCTGCCTGTGGGGCTTCGGCTGCCTTCGCTGGCTCTCCGCTCTTTGGTCTCCAGGCCTTGGCTGGGGTCCAGCTCCTTGGCTGGCTGGCTGTAGTTGGGGGTGCTCACTTCTGGATCCTCGGTGATGGCCAGCAGATTCTTGGGGGATGGCCCAGGGTAAGTATCGCTGCTGGCCGTGGCCCCTCCGCTGCTGCTTCCACTGCCCTCGGCCACCCTCCGCAGGGAGTTGTCGGGGGACATCTCCAGGGTGAGCGGGGTGCTGCGGCAGCTCTCCCCGGTGTTGTAGGCGCTCGAGCTATCCTTGTCCGACTTCTCGGGCAGCTCGGTGATGTCCGAGAGCTCATGGCGGCGCACGTCCACGCTGGTGTTGTAGTTGCGGAAGCCGCTGTGGTGCAGCATCCAGGACTCCCGGTACTGCTCTTTCAGTTGCTGCATGTTGTGCGCGCGCACGATGTTTAGGCACTCCAGCTCGATGCTGCGCAGCTCCTCGTTGAGCATCTCCAGCTCCTTGTCCACGCTCTCAGGGTCGCTCTTGCTGGGGTCCAGCGGGCTGCTGGGGTAGTACAGGCTGTAGGGGCTCGCGCTTTGCACCTGACACTTAAGCTCCAGCAGCTCGCGGAAGCGCTCACACTCATCCACTGGGATGCCCAGGTAGTCCACGTCTGTGCAGTCGGCCGAGATGAAAGACTCATTGCTGAAGGGCAGATCACCACTGCCCAGGGTGTCCTGGCTACAGGTCAGCTTCCTCTGGCCCGCCAGCGGGTTGGAGGATGCAGCGGCCTCTTCACCGTTGTTCTCCTGCTCTGAGCTCTCATCGTTGCGGGTACTCTCGTCTGTCCGCCCCACACCGCTGTCCTTCTCGTGCTGGTTGGACAGGATGGTGGCTGTGTCTGTGGTCCCACCATCTTCCTCATGCTTCTTCTATGGAACAGAAAGTGACAAGAACAGCTAGTCATGGTCTAGGAAACCCGACCCTCAGGCATGCAGTCTGACCTTTCCCTGTGTATACTTTTGCATTGGGCAGGCTGTATCTTCTTAATGCAGAGACTAGCATCGGATAGAGGAGTTAAGGGCATAGGAAGTGGCTAGCCCTACCTCTGTGTATTTGGGCGGGTTCTTTACTCTTGTTCTTATCTATGAAGTGGGCAAAATAATAGTAGTTATCTCTGTGAATAACTTTTAAAAGAAATAGTGTGTTTATAGTAGAATGTGTAACAGCTCGTAAGGTACTCAACAAGGGGGAAATTATGACACTTGCACTGACATAGGGAACCGCAGAGGTCTGAGCAGGTAAACACTGGCATATGTGCTTTCATTACAAATATCGGAAGGGCACTGATGTATTAACTCTTTTTTTCAGCCTTAAAAGCTTAGTGAGCTGTAGGCATGTAGTCCCAGCACTTCAGTGTCTGAGGCAGGAGGATTGTTTGGCAAGGGAGCACATCAACATGCATTTCCCTCTTGCTAAAATGGAAAACAAAAACACTTAGGTGGTTTATGATGGCCTGGGTGGGGCGTGTCTGACATGATGTTATTTACAAATGTGTTAAGTTCTCATAAAGCCCACAGGTTGTATATGTCTGGTCATATTGCCAAGGGAGCGACTGTCCTTGGCTGGGGGGTGGGGTGTTACCTGCTGGAGCACACTGGCTGTGAACTGCATGGCCTGGTGGTGCTGCTCCTCGAGCATGTCCATGTGCAGGTCATCCAGAAAGTCGTTTCTGTCATCATCCATCCAGCCCTCATCCAGCTGGGGGAGAAGAAATGTGCATTTGTGTAATGGTTAATCTTTCACATGGGTACTGGGGAATTTAACCGGGCAGGCTTTACAAGCAAGCACCTTTAACCACTGAGCAAACCTGATGGTTAATCTTTATTGTCAAGTTGATGGCCCTATTGGCATGGCTGTGGAGCTTCTGGATAGGGTGAGTCTACCCTCCTCAATTCACCCAAACTGAGGGTGGTACCATCTCATGTGCTGGGGTCCTAGACAGTACTAACACTTATTTCTCTCTGCTTCTAGACCCCTCAGGATCCTGCCTCCTTGATGGACTATCCCCCTCAAGCTGTGAGTCTTTGTCAAGTATTTCATTGTAGCAACAAGGAAGGTGACTAATACACCGTGCTTCAGACAATTTTACTTAGGGCTTTGTTTTCTTTCAAGAGAGGACGTTACCTAGAGAAAGCCCTAGAATTCTTTAGGTCAGAAAACCATTCCATACTCGCACTGACGAGCTTCTGACTCTATGCCACACCTGGGACGTCTCCAGATCCACCTTTTGTTTTTCAAGGTGAAGCTCTCTCATCTGTATCAGCTAATGTCGGTGAAGCATTTCCTTAGTCAGTATGGTGGGTGTGTGTGTGGAGGGGGTATTGAGCCATGCCTTCTGCTTGCTGGTACCCATACAAGACTTGCAAGCTCCAGAGAGCAACCACCGTTAGTGGACAGAGTTCTTTCTGACAAAAATAGAAGGGCTACTAGTAAGCTGGGGGTGAAGGCATCTTTTTCACCAAGCCTTCATCCTCTGTGCTTCAGAGAGTACGGGGTTTAGTAGTTCATAGTCTATAATTCCGAGTGCTGCTATTTTTGTTAAAGACAAAGGTCTCACAGAACACATCCATGCCCATTTGTTCATGGACAGTCTGTCTAGTGCTTGCCAGACTGTTTGATCCCCTCACCACATCAGCTGTGTATTGTATGACTCTTAAGACTGTTTTTCACTGGGTTTGCATCTCTGAACATATTTACTACCCACTTAGCTAGAAACATTGTAAGCTGATCAAGAACCATCTGAATCAAGTTCATAGCCTCCCCCACAGAAGTGGTTTCTGCATCCTGGTCTGTCAGGGGAGTTAGTATTTGAAAGATTCAATGTTCCTTTCATTTGTTTCCATGTACTCTGCTATTATAATGGAGACACCCAGGCTGGTGCCTTTGTTATACCCTGGGAGGAAGTCAAAGATCTCTATGGTCAACCTCTGGATATACTTTCCTTCCCTGCTTAGTGAACCTATTGGCCTGCACTGTAGAAGCCAGGGTGGGGGTCAGCACCATGTGTATTCTAAGTCATAGCAAGCTCAAGCTGTATGCCTGGGCACTCACACCCTGCTGCTTCATTGTGGGAAGCTCATTTACCTGGAGTTCAGGCCTTGCAATCAGCAATGAAAAGTTCTTATTTTCCTCGCTGGTCAGGAGAGCCACAGCCTCTTCACGGTTCTGTACCTCTATTCCATTAATCTAAACATAAACATACTAAGGTGAGTGGATCACTATCCAGAGCCATTCTGTACTGTTTCAGGCCTGTATTTGTCACTTAGTGTACACTCCCACTCATAGTTAGAACATAGGAAGGAAGGGCCTTGCTTAGACAGGCACAACCCCTGTGCTCTATGAAAGAGCTTCCGTGGGTGTTAGGCATCTGAGATGTGGAGACTCCAGAAGACCACACTGAAGAAATAATTGTTTTCATAGAAGGCACATTTGACACAATAATGAGGCAGGAGGAATGGATTGTTAGAAATATTTTTTGATAATATGAAAAACAGCAATGTGTCTGAGGAGAATGTTAGGGAAGAAGAGATCAGAGAAGGGAATGGAGTTTCATATACCTAGCTTGTCTTAGGCTGGACAGAGGGCAAGTGGGAATGACTCATCTTCACACTTGACAATTCTCTGGCAAGATTTCTGTCTGCAGGTCTTAGTCCCCGGGTTATGTTTCTCCAGAGACATCCCAACCCTTATTGACTTGGAAGCTGAGCCTTCCACCTAACTTTGCCCCCTTCTGCTACAGAGCCAAGAGGTAGCAAAAGTAGGGAAAGGGCTGCTATGCTACAGTGGATCTGCAAACCCAGCTCTCTGGGTACCTGCTACTACTTTCACTTTTTGTGTTTGGTGGTAAAGGGTACGAGAGAACTGTAGCAACGACCGAAGGTGGTATTTTGAGGCTCTGAATCACTCAGGGTCTCTTTCCCAGGGAATTGTAGCAAGGGAAGAAATCAGAATTATGAATGGTGATGTAGGAAGTGAGAAACATCAGCTAGTGGATTAGAAACAAGTCAAGAAGTGGAAGGTGGGGCCTTGTTCCTACATGGTAAAGCCCAGAAGGTCCGTTTCCTGTGGTATTCTAAAGGTTATGCTTCAAAGAGAACAAATTGGTTTCATTTGGCCAAACCAGAAACAGAGGACTCAAGGTACATACATTACTCATTGGAAATCATTCCACAGGACAGTGAAATGTGAAGTCCTGAATTTCGCTAAGTTTTCCAATGAAGTTCCCACTTATGAACAGGACCTTTTTTTGAGGCACTTGATCCAAAATGAATCATTTAGAGAAAATTAAGAGTTATCCTGGTTCCTAGGATGCAAGCTGTTGGCTTGATGTCAGTGCTGCTATGATGGCGTCCTACAAGTCCTCCTTTAGATGGGACAGTTTGGTCTGAGGTCCTTGAACCTCAGAGCAATTACTACAACTTGTTTCTTCTTTGGAAACAGATACAGGAATAGACCAGCATTCATAAGTGGACCTACCTGGATGATGCGGTCTCCTTCACGGATGCGCCCATCCTTGGCTGCGATGCTGTTGGGGTCAATCTGAAAAACACAGCAGACTGTCAGCTCAACTCTGGGCGTGCGTGTGTAGGCCAGAGGACACCTCACCTCGAAGTTTGTTCTGCAGGTGCTGTGCACCTTTTCTGAGACTGTCTTTCACTGGCTTGGAGTTGCCAAATAAACTAGACTGGCTTGCCAGTGAGTTTCAGGGCCTGTTTTTACTGCCTCAGTCCTGGGATTACAAATGTGTGCCATCACACCAGGCTGCTTTTCTTATGTGAGTCCTGTAGCTGAAAGTCAGGTTCTGATGCTTGCAAGGCAAGCACTTTACTAACTGAGCTATCTCCTCAGCCCCCCAAAGGCCATCTTTTACAGTCATAGCCGTTCTGCTTCTCTGTGTTGCACAGAGCCCACCCACCTGAAGGGCACGAGAAGGCACAGCTGGCCACACAGTCATTAAAAGCAAATCAGCGCTACCAAACAGGTGACAGGGTACCTTCATTATGTTGACTAGCAACCCTACACCAAATGCTTACATTAAATTTTGGAAAATGACTTAAAAAGAAATATAATTGACTCAAGTGGAATTGAGTATGGGAGGGATGCTTTAAAATACAATGAGGCCAATGCAGGGTGACTTCTTGTTTATCCAGTGGGATAATCATTAAGTCTAGCAAACACAGTTCCTGGATCACCCCATAGAGAAAGATTTGATTTCTCTCAGAAAGTGTCCACACTGAAATCAGTTGCTTTGATAAGTACACATACATCACAGTTAACTTATATGAACTTAACTGTGTATGTGATAAGAGGGAGGAAAAGACAGACTTTAAAATGTGCAAACGATTCTGTCCTCCACTGCACTCAACACACATGAGCTAGGAAATGCGAGTTTGTTCTTCCCTCGGGGTTGAAAACACAGACCGTGCAAACGACTCCATTTTATGGTTGGTTTGCAGCTTCTCAAGGGTAATTTTATCTTATGTACCGACATTAGAACCCCCCTCCCCACATAAAGACACAACTCCATGGAGTGTGATGAAAGGAACAAGTAATTGGTCTGTGTCCTTCCAAAGATCTCTTGAGCTAGTCTTAGAAAAAAAATACGGAAAAAAGATCTCACCCTTTTGGTCATGATGTAAATTTTAAAAATTAGTTTTTGTACCTCACTTATATAAATTCCAATGTCATCTTCGTCATCAGTCCGGTAGCACACAGTGAGACCCAGCTTGTCCTGGCTGTTCATTCTGTAGAGGTCCACCTCCTAGACAAAGAAAACCTTCTGGTGAGGCTCCAGCCAGCAAGGCGAGCTGGGAGCATGTCAAAATGCTTAGAAAATATTTTGTTTAAGTGATGAACTGCATTTGTTTGCATTCAGCTGTGTAGAGCCAGTTAACTTACTGAACAAAAAGTGATTATGGACATGGGATCAATGCCATGGGCATTTCTGACCTCTCAGTCAATATAAAGTCATTTTGAAAATAGTTATTTTATTGATCTTTCCTAAGAAAAATTGCCCATATTTCAGTCAGCGTCAAGACCTCAGGGGTAGGACTTTTAAAAAGCATTCTTTCAATGTCCACTGCAAATAATAATATTTCTACACCCCAACCACTTTGGTACAAATGTTTCCAGTGTGTTGGGTTAGACTATTTCACACTGCACCCCTTAATATTCACAGGAGTAGAACTTGCAAGCAGATTACGCATAAATTGATCCAAAAAGAGAGAGTAACATGATAGCGTGCAATTAATGCCTTCCACAACAGCTGTGATAGTTACAGTTGGAAATTACTTTCAGCCGCTGTTACTGCAAATTAAATAAGATAAAAGCAAACTGAGCCCAAGCAAGGGACATACGAGGACAGGCAGTGTTATTGTATCTGCCAATTAGCCTGCACTTCAGATGAAGTCACAACTTTGAAAATCCTGGGAATTCTGGCAGGACTGTACATTCTCTGGAAACCTAGTCACCTTGCCACCTACTCTGCTAATGACTTATGAGTGATTTTACAACCAAGGTACAAGTCTAGCTGAGGGTCACCTGATAGACATTGTTTGGCCAGTTCAGTTCTTCATTCTGAATTTTACCATGCTTGCTAACCAGGAGGACAGAGGGACCCTGAGATAGAGGCCATTTCCAAGTGGCCTTGGTGAGGCTTAGAGAGGGCAAAGTTGTTTCTGTGGAGACACAGCCCTCGGTCAGGAAAGTGAGATGTCCATCCCATAGACACATTCTAGGCAGGAGAACCACACGTGCAAAGGCCCTGGGACAGAGTGCTCAAAGCCTTGTATGTAAGGAAGAAAGAAGCAAGGCAAGTGTGAGGAGCTCAGATTTTGTTGTAGCCTCATGGGCACTGCCTTGATTGGATGGACATTTTAGTAGTCTCTCTGACTGACCTTTGGAGTCTAAGGTGGTAGTGGAGGGAAGACCTGTAGGGAAATCTCAACTCTAGCTCCATCCAAAAGCTGCTTTATGGGTTTGTTGATTTTCCTAAGCCTGCTTACTCAACAGCACATGTGGGGCAGGGAGATGAGGCTCATGGGTTCTTACCCCCATGCCTAGCACAAAGAAAGCCCACAGTAAGGGGCAGTATAATAATTAAATGCAGGTCATTACAAGTAACCTGTGCTTACAACAAGCTGTTTGTGTGTTAGGGCCCCTCCTTAGTAAGCTGCTTCTCATTTATTTTCTGATCACTGATATGTTAATTAATTCAATAATTACCTAATGGTAGCTCTAACAACATGGTACATCCTCATTAAATGAAACTCTTAATTTCTGAGAATTTAGTTGCATTAGATGGAAATTTCCTTCCTCATTTTTTTTTTTTTTTGTTTTTCTAGGTAGGGTTTCACTCTGGTCCAGGCTGACCTGGAATTAACTATGTAGTCTCAGGGTGGACTCGAACTCTCAGCGATCCTCCTACCTCTGCCTCCCAAGTGCTGGGATTAAAGGCATGTGCCACCATGCCCGTCTTTCCTTCCTCATTTTTGAGAATAATAGTAAACCTGGGTTTCAAGAGCATATTTAATTATGTGGGCAAACTCCAATTTTGGAATAACCAATTTTCACCCTACAAGAAGTTAATTATCTCTTTATGTTTCAAATGTATTCCCAGGTCTCGCTTGGGCCAAAGGGAGACTTCCTCAGTTTTTGTGAGTCTGACTTGGTGAAAATTCTTGACTGGACAAGTGTGTCACCATTCAAATGCTGCCATTGAACCTTGAGCGCTTATGGGAGCCATTTGGCCTTGGAGTGGGTCCACATACAACTGGGGTGGAAAGATGAGAGGAGGGTGAGCAAGAGTAGCAACAGTGTGGTGATTCCACACTTAGCTGCCAAGGTGGCCATCTCTTAAGAAACTGGAAAAGATTTGCTGTGGCTCCCCTGGGCCTTGCGTCAAAGTGTGCTTCATGGTTGTGATTATGGACCCTGTGTTGATAGTGGACTTGTTTCACCGAGGAAGGCGTATGCCAGCTTCATATACTTAAGGCAGCAGTCTATGAGGTGAGCTACATATTCCTGGAATCTACTGGTCAGTAGCAGGTTGCGAACAAGCCAATGAAGCTAGCTCTTTGGGGCCTTTGATCCCTGGCAGCCTATCTGTGATCAATCAGCAACATGTGAGAGCCAAGAGGAGGTCTGGAAATGCTGTCTTGGAAAGGGATCCTGCAATATATTAGGTGTCTTTAGACAGAAAAACAGGAAGACTCCTAAAAAAATACGATAGCTGGCACCCTGCTACATGGAGTTCTATGGTGTAATGGTTAGCCCTGTGGACTCTGAATCCAGATTTATCTAGCCTTTTGCTAATTATGTAAGTATCTGATATGGTGATCAAAACTACCTTGAAAAGCACTTCCTGGTCAGTTTGAATTGACAAATTTAGAAAAGTATTAAACCTTAAAGGTTGATGTTAAGTCATGTTGCTACTGGTAAAATATATTTTTTTCCCTGCTCATGTGCATCTGTACTCTACACATTTATAACCAGGAGGAAAACTTTCTTGGAACAAATCTCAGGCTGGAATAGATACCTTGAAACTTACTATTTGCTTTAGAGTATTTTCAGCTGAATCCCTAACAACTCAATCAGACCACTTCTATATCCTTACTCACTTTTGGTTAGCATTTAGCTAGGGATGAGCATCCCTCATATACTGTGGCTAGAAGAAAAATTCCACATCTGGTTTTGTATGACTGGCCAGAGCAAAAACACAAGTGTATCTAAAATACTTTCTACTATATGTATATGGTTTATATGAAATACAAATGAGTTTCATGTTAGACCCAATTTCCAACCCCCAAGATATCTCACTATTTATACAAATATTTCAAAATCTGGAACCATCTTTGTCCCAAGTATCTGGGATACAGGATGCTCAAACTGTAATGGATTCCTGTAATAAATGCTAACTGCTTCATAATCTTCATGGTGAAGAACAAGGACCCATGACTATGGTTGCTGCCTGGCCTGTCTCCAGGATGACACACAGACCATGATGAGGGGAGGACAGAAGACCTGCTCCAAGCACCTCCCTGATCTTCTCAAAGACTGCTTTTCTAGCACCTGTCAGGTTGACTGTGAAACAAAACTTTACAACCTCATCTTTAAAATAGTCCCAAAATGGCAGCACTTTGGAAGTCATTTTCTATCTTGTTCTTACAGGATGAGTGGGACTGGATGAACCAATGAGGTGTATGGCACAATGCAGGTCTGGCCCTAGCCAGACTGCATGCCAGAAGAAATCAGGAAGTGGCTTCTGTGAACATGGCATCCTGCGCAGGCCTGGTGTGACAACAGCTACAGTCCCATGCTCGTGAGAAACCTGCTACGAGATGATCTGTCCAGAGACTGGCTGTTATTGGTCACAAAAAGGGGACTACCCCATAACAATGATTGGCCAACCAAACCCCCTACACTTCATTGAATAAACAAGTTTGCAGCAGCTCACTCTCTGCTGTTTCCACCCAACTCCCGGAGTCTGTGTCATGACTCTGCACCTCTCACCCCCTACTCGGCATAGACCCTGCCGTCCCTCCTGGGCTGGCCCTAGGAGGGACCCCCAACATCTGGTGCCTGAACAGGGACCCTCTGCCCCCTTGGCATTGGCGAGATGTCCCCCTTCTTGATCGTCCAGTGAGTAGGTCCTTGCTGTTCTGTGTGCTGATGGCTGCCCGAGGGTGAGCGGGTAGCCCCCTCTCCCCCCTTTTCCTTTTGTCCGTCCTTTTCCCTGGGAGGAAGGCACACATCACTGCATGGTCCCTGAAGCCCGTGTTGGCCCCTCCACTATCGGTTCGTCTGGTGAAATAATATAAGGGTCTGACCCACCTGATTTCTGAACCAAGGTGAGGCCTTTGGCTGAGCCTCCCCAGAGATACCATGTGGGCATATGGCCATGGAGTAAGGACCCACACAAGATATGTGGGTCCTAAACATTCTATCCTATGTCTCAGCTGGCCCCGGCATTAGGAGTTGTGGTTTGCATGATCATCCTTTGGGCTTTCGATTTTGATCTGGGTTATTATTTTCTCAGTCTCCTTGATTCAGGAGTGTCCCAGGCTAGCCTCAAACACCACCACGCCATAATGGGCAACCTCCCTTCCCATCCTCCTTGCCATAATCATTAGCCTTAAAGGCTCCTCCATGGAGGAAATCATTTCCGCCTATAACAAAAACTGTAAGGAAAAACTGAAACTGGCTCTTAATATCTCATCCCTCCCAAGACCGCCACCCAAACCTCCACCTGCGGCAGTGGAGCTCACAACCACCCCTCCCCCTCTTTACCCTTGGAAGGACCTCCGCCTGATCTGTCCTGGACACACCCAGACAACTGCCAATTCCCTGGTACCCCACCCCCCTCTCTGATCTGGCTTTCATCCAAAAGGCGGCCCAATAATCTGGTGTTCTTTGAACAAGTCCTTTTACAATGGGCCATCCACCTTCAGACTTATTGAGCACGTTCACTCACACACTGGTCTGCCTGGCTTTATTGCTAATGGGAATTTGCAGGTAGACAAGTTTATTGATGTCTCATTCTTGCTACCTTCAGAACAAGCTAGACGTTTACACCCTGAGCTCTCGCTTAGCCAATGCAAACATTTAACCTGTAAGGCATGTGCCCCCTAGCCCACTTGGACCCTTACAGCCTCAAGGAGTCAATCCTAGAGGCCTTACCCCAAATTCTATCTGGCAGATGGATATTACCTACATACCTTCCTTTGGTAACCTCAAATATGTCCATGTCATTAAGGTGACAAAAACTGCCATGTTGGTCATGGGTGTACCCTGGTCAATTAAAACTGACAATGGCCATGCATACATATCTGCCCAATTCACATCCTTCATGGAATCTTGGGGACTAAAACACTCCCTTGGGATCCCCTACAACCCACAAGGACAAGCCATCATGGTGAGAACTAACCGGACCCTAAAGGAACTAATTATAAAATAAAAGTTTTAACACAGGGCCGAGGGTATGCTTGTGTCTTTCCAGAAACTTCACCGATCCTGATCTGGATCCCTGCCAGAAACATCCATCCAGCCACTGACACAGGGATCGACCTTGATGAAGAGTATGATGCCAAACACCTCAGTCTGGATATGGGACTGTAAATTTATTCCCCCCTTTTCTCCTTTTCTCCCTACTACCACTTCCCAGAAACCATTTCAGACAATTCTTCTTGGGCCATACTTGTTTGGTACAGTGGGCCTAGATTCCCATGCTTTTTCTAGGCTTTATTTTAGCCACTCTATTTCACTGTATTCCTCCCCCTTCAAGCATGTACTTCTCCTTAGCCATACCTTTGCCTTTTTTGCTTATTATTGCCTCTCATGGTAATGCTACCCTCCAACCAGCCATAAATTCCTTTGCAACTCCTTTGATTACATTGATCTACCATTGAGGACACTCAATGCTACTAATTATGATGCTAGGGTAAACTCACGTCAGTCACCCAGCAACCTGTACTACATCAGTCTTTCTCAGGTTCTATAGTTAATTCTTGCTTGCTGGGATAGTTGCACACCACAGAGCCACCACCACTTGGCTCTCCCATGCCTCCTAGGCGACAGCCACACCCCTTGGGTTTTCTCACCAGATTGGCGGGTAGTCAATGACGGGTAAGACTCCATGAGATGGGGCAACCTAAGACAGGCACCGTTGCATGTGATGATCCCTTGGGGCCTGGGTTCAACAATGGCTTGGCAAAGAACCATGCCTCCAGGGTTTCCAATAATAAAAACAAAAAGGAGGATATGTATGGCACAATGCAGGTCTGGCGTGACAACAGTCCCATGCTCACGAGAAACCTGCTACGAGATTATATGTCCGGAGACAGGCTGTCATTGGTCACAAAAAGGGAACTACACCATACAATGATTGGCCAGCCAAACCCCTTAAAACCCTTACACTTCCTTGAATAAATGAGTTTGTGGCAGCTTGCCCTCTGCTGCTTCCACCCGACTCCCAGAGTCTGTGTCGTGACTCCGCTCCTCTCACCCCCAACCCGACAGAGACCCTGCCATCCCTCCTAGGGCCAGCCCAGGAGGGACCCCAACAATGAGGCTCATGTACACAGCAGTGTAAAAGCAAAGGGGATTCTGGAGTTTAGGATATGGATGAGATGATATGGGCATCATGGTTCCTCAGCTTTGCTGGATCTGAGCAAAAGCCAGAAACTTGCCATAGAGAAGGCTCAAGACAGTTCTAAGCCCAGTCACCCAGCTTCCCCAGGATGGATCCCCATCCTGAGAAGAGGCCATTGCTAATACTATGCACAGAGTGACAGGTTTTCAGAAACTCTTGAAAAGCGGCCATACAAGAGCTGCTGTCGTTGGCTCTATAGATTCATGTTTTACCTTGGCTTGAAGATTATGATAAGAATAAATTGTTCAATGAGAGCAAGGCAGGCATGTGTAGGAAAAGCTGAGCAACGCATATACTCCTTTCCTAACAGTATAACTGGCAATCTGGGACCCCTACTTGCATTGAGATTCACAAACACCCTGCTTCAAACAGGCTAGGTCTCCTCTATCTAGCAACCCCTTGATCACTCCCCTTTAGTGACCTAACACAGCCTGAAACTAAGGGAACTGTGCTGATCTGGCCTGAACTGGTTTTGTGTGCATGCACGATAAAGCAAACTGTGTCCTCTGAATGAACTTTTAAGAAAAAAAATCTCCTATCTACCATGATTGTGCCTAGTCATGACTGGATATTACACAGGATCAAAATCAGATGCATCATGGGAAAGGACACGCACAATGAACTAACGCTTACATAACTCAAACCCATCAAAACCAAAAGACCACCTATACCCCACCCTTAGCAATCAACTCCTCTTTTTCCTAGATCCAACAAAACAAAGTCTTGAGCGCTCTGTCTCAAGGAGCCCTCGGTTCCCTTGCAGCATATCTAGCCTTTGTTTCTGAATAAAATTCCTCGCCACATTGTTATTTGTGTGAGCATTTTTCAATCCTTTGAACAAGATGCCAAGAACATGGAGATACTGGGTTCAGACAAGACTCCTGATAACAAAAGTGGCCTGTGCAGAATAGATGCACAACAAAACTGAACAAGGGAGCTTGAGACTACAAGGCAGAAGAAAGAGCTAAGTGAAAACTTAGCTTGACTTTGCCACTCATGAACAAGGTGGCAGTATGGCTTAACTTCAAGGAACTTCTCAATGAAAATCCCTCACATTTACTGGGCAGTTTGTAAATTCTTAACAGTTCTTTCAGCGTGTGAGCCAGGCTTGCCCAGTTGAGCTTACAGCTGAAAGCGTAGAGCTTATCAATACACATCTGTCATGATGATGGAGATAGGATTTCAAAGAAGACCATTAATCAAACTGGTATGAATAATGCATTAGCCTTAGCTGAATTATAGCCACCCCAATGGCTGGTGTCCTGTTGCTTACTGGTCTAGATGGACTGGGTGATAAAAATGAATGGCTAAGTTTGACATTTCAGATGAAACTGACATGGTATTCCAATTAACAGTATTAAGATGGCCATTCCACCTTTGAGATTTGAGCTTTCTGTTTCAGCATCAGTGAATTGAATTGAAATGCATCCTATGCACTAATTTGAATGGCTCATCTTCCTCCACCACTATACAAGTCTTCACTCTATTGGGCCAAGATTGCTGTGCATATTCCTTTTATCATGAGATAATTTAAATGATCTCAACAGCTACTATATCTGTGATGTCTCTAAAAAGATTGCAGTTTACCTTAAGGACCTTACATTTGAGATATAGTGATGAGGAATTTATTCTTTCAACAAATATTTAGGTCCCTAAATATTGGAATACTATATTCTGGGCACTGTGTGGGCACAAAGAACAGAAGGGCCCAGCTCTCACAGAGCCTGAACTCTAGTGGAAAGACTGACAGGAAGTAGCTAATGGTGCTGCTGGCATAGAGGATGGTCTAGCAAAGGCCTGAACTGTGCAGTGATGTTTCCTGCAAGGTGAGATGTAGCAAGGTCTTGGTTTCCAGGTGACCACACAGAGTGTTGAGGATCTGTGTGCTGAGAGAGTCAGGAGAAGACTAACTCCATCAGGGGATGGCCCTCCATGCTCTACCTCACAGAGCAACGGGACATTTCTAGGTAGTCTTTAGACTTTCATCATACCTCCAGGACAACCTTCCCATCTCCCCAGCTTCCGTTATTCTGGGAAGGCAGGCTTAGAGATCATCTTAGCCCCATGTTTGGAATTGTGGCTTCCCTTTCCTTTCTGGTCCCTGAGTGACATCACCCGAATAATCCAGGTGACAGCAGCTTTGCAAGCTGGGAAGAATGCTACTGTGGGATCACAGGGGAAATTAAAACTGTAGCGTAAGGAAAATGCTTCCTTCAGACATCTATTTTCTGTCTTAATTGCTGACAGGAAGACTTGGAGCAGGTGTTCAGTACCTGCAAATTCATGAGTAATTATTTGGCTGTTCAACCCTGGAGTATACTTAGGCATAATCCCTTTGACTCTGAGCAGTTTCACAATAACAGGGATTTGACACTTACCTAAATATGATCATTCTGTGTACTTTAAAAGGGCCAACATCTGTTTTTCCTGTGCACTGGCTTCGCTAACATCCCAGTACTCTTGTATATATTTTCCACGCACCTAACATTCATAGGACGAACTGCTCTGTCAGAGATGCTGATTTTCATCTCACTCAGCTGGGGTGATAAGCAGTGAGTTGAGAATGCTCCCCACCAACCTTCTAAAATCAGACCCAAGTAGACAAGACTCTTGGCTGTTCTAAGAAATCTTGTTAGAAGCTGGGATGGCAGGTGTGTACCAGTCTTTCTGAAAACTAGGTCTGCTTTAGGAAGCTCAGGTATTAGCAGGGAGGTTGTTCATCGATCTTCTTCCAACGTATACTGGGGTATAGCCACTGTTCTCTAATGGAGACTCCCTATAGTAAGCCTCAATAAAACAAACTGTTCCTGTCCACTTTGTGTCACTATGTCAGAATACCTAAGGCTAGGTACTTTATTCAAAAAAGAAGCTTTCTTTTCTCCCTCATGGCTTGGGGGGTGCAGGAACATGGTGCTGACATTGGCTCTATTCTGGGGAGAGCCTTCTGACTCTATCAAAGTAAGGTGGAGGCCACCATGGAGGGAGCATGTTTGAGAGGGAGAGCAGGAAGTAAGACTGTGTTTGTGGGGGGAAAGGGAGGGTGGCTTCACTTTACTAATACTGCCTCTCATACAGTGTTCCCTCAGTCTATTACCACCCACAAAACCCAAGGTCTTCAAGGTTTCCCCATCTCTTCTTACAGCCATGCTAGAGACCAAGTCTTCAGTACATGAGTATATGCCATCCTATCCACCCCCAGCACCGAGGAGCCTCTGCCACCAACACCTCACCATGTTCAACAGCTGCTTTCCAAAGTGGCAGGTACACTGTAGGATACAGTGCTTAACTGACAAAACCCAGCACGGGCAAAAGACCACAGGGAAAAGCAGCCTTCCTGCCTGTTGTGAACTCACAGAGCTTGGTGGTAACCACCAATCGAAGGAGCTAGAGGTGGACATGTCTACATGTGGGTGTTGTGGAAATTGCAAAGCTCATGTCTAAAGATCCAGATGGCCTCTGAGTTCCTTCAGGGCGGTGACTTCCTGATTGTATAACTAAGTGGCAAAGAGTCCACTTAGTATAATAGAAACCCAGAAAAACTTGTGTGTAGACTTAAAAATAAGTATGATTATACATTCTCATAGCATCAGAATTCTAACTTAAAATATGCTGTGTTCTCTTTGTTATTTAAATGTGAGTATGGTGTGTGTACATGCATGCAGAAGTCAGAGGTCAATGTCAAGTGCCTTCCTCAGTCATTCTCCACCTTGTGTTTTTAGTGGCAGACAGGGTCTGCCACTAAACCTGGAATTCCCAAATTTAGCTAGACTAGCTGTCCATCAAACCCCAGGAATCTCATCTCTGCTTCTTCTGTGCTAGAATTACAGGGGTGTACTGCCACATATGGCTTCTGCATGGGTACCAGGAATTTGACCTGAAGTCAAGCATTTTATCAACTGAGACATCTCCCTGTCTCCATCATCATGTGGGTTCTTTGTTTTGTTTTCATTCATAGAAGGATGCTTCACTCTGTTGCATGTCTTCAGGGTGGGCTCAGCCATGTCCAGCCTATGATAACTTCACTGTGTAGGGATAGTCAGGTTATAATGACCTGACAGCACAGCTCTGAGCTATAGTGACATGTGCAGCCCAAGCTTTGAGGTGTGTCTCAAAAGCACAGGGGGACATGGAAGCTTGGACTTCTTTTCCTGAGTCCATGGCCTCTATGCCAGGGCTGCTCTGACTAGAACGTGAACAGGGACACCTGGTGACTCTGTTAAAGTGCAGCCTATCCTTGTGGAGGTCTGGGGGTGGCTGGGTCTGAGGGCACTGTTTCCCACAAACTCATGAGGCTTTTGGGTGAGCATGCTGAAAAAAAAATCCCTTCCTTTGGGAAGAAAGATTCTTTTTTGGCCAGACTGACATGGTTGGTACTAGCTAATCTTGGAAAGATGCAGAAGGAGCAGCCTGTGCTGGCTGCCAGTTCTTGGAAGGCCTCTGTGGTCAACATGAGGACTCAATAGCACTCTCTTGTATCCAGTCCATTGACTTCTTAACTTTGGGGCACTTGGTACTGTCTTTCTGCTTGAAGCAATGGTACAGGGACCACCTTACTTTAAATAAATTGAATAGAAGAAAAAATAGTTCTGGTGACTATTAGTGATGGGAAAAAGTTATAAGGCAGAATGGTCCAAATTGGGCAGGTGCAGTGGCATCTGAGTCGTGAATCTCATGATACCACACATGTGTTCTTATAGATGGGAGCACATTTCTAGAGAGAGCTCTGTGGCACTAAACCTTCCATCAAGACCTCAGAGGTATTAGAAATTAAAACCAAAAGGACCAAGGATCCCACTGCTATAAAGCCTAGTTTAAATATCCAAAATTGTGAAGACTATGCTAACTCACCAATCTAGCTTTGGAGAGTCCCTGGCAGACTTTAGAAGCCTCCCACTTAGTCAGCCGCAGTGGTTGTCAAACAGCGGTGCCACCTCACAGATGACTAGTCAGCCTACAGTATTCCAGAGCACTACAGACCGAGGGGGAAATGTCAACAGGTCATACTACATTATCTAAAAAAGTTTGGGGAATCAGCTGTTGTATCTGCTTCTCTCCCCCAAAGGATTTACCATGCTGATCCCAAGATATCCTCTGTAATATTGGCTTTGTTTTGTCCAACCTGGCATGTCCCAAATGTAAAGTTTGGTCACAGATGCCCCTTTGGAAAGATGTACTCAAATTTCCTGAAAAAGCTGCTGGATGCTTTGTGAATACAATGCCACTGAATCACTCATGCTGATAGTGCCAAATACTTAGCTGTGATCATGTCTAGTTGTCAGTGAGTGGCTAGTTCAGTGGCCAGCTGCACATTTCTGTGTATCTCCATGCATCCTGTTCTGGACTGGGCAGGGGAGGGTGGCGTGAGGAACATGACCATTTTCTCCTATTCCGCTGCCTCTGCCACTGTGCAGTAAGCGCTCTCTACTAGATATCACCTTGCTTTCTGCAGGGCAGCTGGAGGGCACAGTGCTGGGCCATAAGACTGGACAAAATGTGAGTGTGTTTCCTCTGACTGGCTTTCTCTTGTCGCCAGAGGGCTTACCTTATTAATATCAGGTGTCATCCTATGACCCTGAACTACAAACTGCTTTTCAAATATGCTCTAGTATTTAAGAAATAACACAGTGAAATATGACATAACAGTCTTTTAAAAATAAAGAGCACATTTACTACATTATGGGATTTGTTATTTACTCTATTTCTATCACTCTTACTAAAAAGAAAGTGAGAAATAGGATGCTACTGGTTACCTGACATCTGAAGTATATTAAAAATCAACAGAAGGCAATTTGCCATTATGGCCTTAAATGATGCTAAAAGAGAACTATGGACTAGCGTAATATTTCCGAGTGCTGCTAGGAAACTTGAAGCAAGAAAATCTGGGAGTAGCCCCTTTTTGTTGGGGGTGGGCTACATTCACTTTAGTCAGGTGTCATTCTATTGCTATCTGTCTTTGAGTAAGAAGTGGGGATGACATAAGATAGGCAGGTGGGATGCTTACAACTGTCATCAGTATGTACAGACTGCATGGATTCCAAGCTGATAACGGGACTTCCTGCACTAGCTTTTCCCATTCTCTGGGGACCTGACTGAATTGAATGAAGGAGGGAAAAAAGCTCTGTGGTGCCTTTCACAGGGGATGACCCATGGAAGTTCTGCCTTTGATAATTTCACCAGCATCTGTAGGCGACATTTATGTGTGGAGAGTTTAGCATTCTGTTATCTCAGCAGAATCCCAAAGCCAGAGGAGGTCACACCACCTACCTCCAGCTCCAGCTCCTCCCGGTCCATGTCCTGATGGATGTCCCCCATGTAGTCATTTGGCTCATAGTACTCATGGGCTGAGGGGTGCCTGCAGAAAAAGAGATCTTTAAGACCTAGTGTTCACACTTAGTGTCTATTCTCCAGGTCAGGAACCCTTTCAGATCTTGCTGCCCACATGGTCCAGCATTTCATCCCAATATTGCTACTGTATTCCCTATCCCACTTTCTGTGGAAGATGGTATAAACTGAAGGTGAGTTGGACCTTGTAGTTTCCAAAGTCTATTCCCTTGCTTGCTACTGTAGAGAACTTTCTAGCTCATCTCTAGACAAGAGTTAGTCCCAGGTTTATCTCTACTATTTCTACTGTCCCATGTTTTTTTATTTTATTTTATTTTATTTTATTTTATTTTATTTTATTTTATTTTATTTTATTTTATTTTTTTTAATTTCAAGGGAGAAAGGCACAGGCAACAACTGAAGGCATGTGTTGGCTTCTGAAATCAGTTCCAAAGGCTGTGATGGAAACTGCTATGTATCAGCCAAGACAAAGATTCTTCAAGTCCAGGCAGACATCAGTGCACATGTGTTTATGTGTGTGCACACATGCACTCTCATCTTGTTCCTTACAGACAGCGGCGGTAAAATACAAGCTGGAGCCAGTCGTCTTCTAGAAATGTCCCTGATGGAGTAATGGCGGTGAGGATTGTGACATGCTTGGTGAGTGGCTCTGGAGGAGTGTTGGGTCACAGAACAGATGCATGTCTCCTGCCTCGAGCTGATGTTGGCTGGGGACCTAAACCTCCACTTTCTCAAAGGTCAGACAGAATCCAGGCATCTGGCTCTCCCTCCTACATGCTGGTTTTGAAACAACCCATCAGACATGAGTGCTCACTCCAACAAGGGTGGGCCTTTCATTTTCCAGACAGATGCATCACGCAAATATACTGTGGGCACTTAAGGAGCTTTTAGTCCTGCAGATCCTGTGGGAAGGTGTGGGCTTTCAATCTAACGCTCCCTCTCAATCCCCAACACATGCACTTGCTGTTGTCTGACCTCTGCACTCTTCTGACATTTCCCAAGTTGCCTCCAGGGATATGTCACGTTGTGTTAGCTAGACTGAAGAGGATATTAGGGGTTTGACTTCTAAAAGGGCTGTCAGTGTGACAGTTCAACATCCAAGAGTCACAAGTGGCCTTAAAGGGCTCATCAATAATGTGAAACAGTTCTAGTGATTACTTGTCACATAGAAGGGTTTGCATGGCCAGGCTCATGGAAAGGGCCAGCTGTCTCCCAGGATCAGTGGGGACCCTGAAGAGTGTCATGGCAAAGCACTGAGGGCTGGTATTCCTGCCCTGTTACCTTATGCTGAGCCTGCAGAACCTTACCCACATAGGAAGGGCAGTTGTGACAAATAAAAGTGGCAAGGGTGCTTTGCACACTTGCATCCTGTGATTAGTGAGTCTTACATGAAAGTCCTGGTCTCACCTTACAGGCTATCAGCCACACTGGAACTTGCTTTTGTCAGCCAGAGAATTAGCTCCGGTTACAGATGACAGCTAACCACTAAGCCCATGAGATGAAAGGCAAGCCTTTGTCCAGAATGTGACAGAATCACGGGGAATGCATGAGCACTCAGCTACTGGGTAACTAATAGAAACCCAACAGGTAGCACTCAGAGGTTTGTGAAGATGCATTGAGCCAATTGTCTGAACCCAGATGGAGCCAAGACGGGTAGAGACAGGGAGGCTTTGTGCCAGCTGAAGAGCCCCTTGGATTGCAGTCACGTGTGATGAGCTAAATTTAACTAGATTCCTTTAAGCCAGCCCTGTTGGAAAGTTTTTGGCTCTTCACTTTTTTTCCCCAGAATATTTCATGTCAGTCATGAAATTAATGAACATGGCTACCATTTATTGAGTGCTTACCAGAGGCCATGCTGAGAACTTCCCATTCTTTATTTCATTTAATCCTTCAAAACAGTCTTATGAAAGCAATATGATCTTTATCCCTATTTTAATACAGATACAGGAAAAATAAAGCCCCGGGAAATAAAGTGACCCAAGTTCCCAGGTAGAAGTGAGTCTGAGCCTTACACTGGTCTCACCTGAGGTCTCTGAGCTGTTTAATGTTTTTCAGGTAACAGTCACATGGAGAGAAATTAATGTAGCATGTTGAATCACAGCGAATACTTAATTGGTACATGCAGTACTTATATGGGGGTAGGTGTGAGCTTAATGTATGGATGTATATTTGATATTAGACCCAAGAAAGCAGAAAGCATAACCTCTAGGGCTCCCTACACTTACAACTTCCTTTGTCGCCTATTTAAAAGAACAATTGGCATTCCCTCTGGTGGCAACTGCAAAATCTTCAAATTACTGTCCACGGTGATTAAACTTTATTCTGAAACAACTTTTACAACATTCCTAAGTAATTTTGTTCTAAGAATATAATTTGAATAACTCTGCTCCAGGGTTATAATAAAGTCTTTAATATGTCAGAGCAGTTCTAAGCAGGATTCGATTTACTACCTCTATAAACAATAAAGTTAAACATGGGCAACTTGGAGGAAAATTATAAGACACATTCATTTCGTTTTGTCTTCATGGAAGAGAAGAAGTCAACTTCCCCTGAGTCCTTTGTAGGTTAGCAAGTTATGGCAGGGTACTTACTCTTCGGGCAGCAGGTAAGGATCCAGCACAGGTGGGCTGGGAGAAGACATCTTCGTCAGCGCCATGATGTGCTCAAAGGTGATGTCGGTTTGGGTGCCCGTGTCCACAAGCTGACACTCGGAGGGGGTGGTGAACATTTTAGTCCGAGGTGTCCTCCTCAGTACCTGCACCACGATGGGCTCCTTGGCCGTCTTGAAAGCTTCCACAGCCTGGTCGTGAGTTGCTCTGGACAAGTCTTTGCCGTTGACCTGGAAAGACATAGTGGAAAAAAATTACGAATAAAGTAGAAACTGGAGAGACTTGTACGCAGCCTGAGAGCTTGTGGATATCAGTGGCTGAATGGAAGACGCGGGTTGGAGGTGTCACAGAACCTCTGGTTTCCCAAAGACTGGCTGAAGCTCAAGGGTGAGAGTGGAGGTGTACAGATCCAGCATTGACGAATAAATCCCACAGGGGGGATATCTTGGCCTCCTACCAGAATGTCTTTAACGTAATTTCAACACATGCTAATCTTGTCCGTGAAGTAAATGAGTGCCTCAGGCTCCAAGCCTTTATCATGTCATTATAACTAACTAGAAATTAATTACACTGTTATTTTTTCATGGTGGGTGTTTTTTTCCAGCTATGTCAAGTTACTCGTCTCCCTTTTCTTTAAAAAGTCTATTGAGGGTGGGAGAGATGGCTTAGCGGTTAAGGCGCATGCCTGCGAAGCCTAAGGACCCTGGTTCAATTCTCCAGGTCCCACGTAAGCCAGATGCACATGGTGGCGCATACAACTGGAGTTTGTTTGCAGTGGCTAGAGGCCCTGGTGTGCCCATTCTCTCTCTTCCTTTCTCTTCTCTAATAAATAAATAAAAATAAAATCTTTAAAAAAAAGTCTATTGAAAGGGCTGAGCAGATATCTCAACTAGTAACGTTTTAGCCTCATGAACTTAAGGACCTGGGGTTCTCCAGGACCCATGTGAAAAGGTTGGACATGGTGGTGCATGTATGTAATCTCAGTGCTGGGGAGATGGAGACTAAGATCCCTGGGGCTCACTGGCCAACTAGTCTAGCTTAATCAGTGAGCTTTAGGCCAATGTGAGAAAATCGCACATACAAAAAAAGGTGGATGGCATTTCTGCAGATGCTATCTGAGGTTGTCCTCAGGCCTCCACACATACATTTGTACTTTCACACACACACACAAAATCCATTAAGAATACCAAGTAAATAATAGTATAATCCCTATGTGGACATGCCAAATATGGAGAAAGAGCACCACTGATCAGTAGCCAGGCAACCAACCGCTAGTGTGATTTGAGATCTTTCATTTCATAATGTGTACAACTTTTTTTTTTTTTTTTTTTTTTTGGTTTTTCAAGGTAGGGTTTCACTCTGGTCCAGGCTGACCTGGAATTAACTATGTAGTCTCAGGGTGGCCTCGAACTCACGGCAGTCCTCCTACCTCTGCCTCCCAAGTGCTGGGATAATGTGTACAACTTTTAACTACTGTTGTGGCCTCAGTATTTGTACTTATGGAAGGCCAACTGTCAACTACATCACTTAAACCTAAACATTGTCCTGGGAAGTTGAAAGGGTCAAAACTATGTTTACCACTTCCCTCTATAGCTGCCAATAAACAGCATGCAAAAAGTACATAGTGAGCCGCAACAGCGTTGGGCTCGGAGTTCTCCTCATGGTAGCATCAACAGTAACTCCACATAGCCATCTCACAGCAGCTCACACAATATGAAGCAGAAAACTTAATTTCTAGGAAATGAAGTCATTACAAACAGCACAGAAGAGCAACTATTTAATTTCTCCTCTCCCTTCCCTTTTTCCTATAAAAGAAAGGGCTTGTGTTCAGATAGTTGCGTGACGTCTTATGATTGAGCTGTAGGAAACTTATTTCCCAAGTGGTTGGCTAATAAAATCAAATACACAATGATGGCTTTTGAAAGCTACTTCGTGAATTCATGTCTGCAGGAGCTGGGGACCGCCTCAGAACTTTCTGTGGACAGCAGCACTGTGTGACTCTCCTCACTTCACATGGGAGTCTCCCTGACTCTGAATCTCTTCCATTAACAATCCAGTCTTCTGGTATTCCCCTTTTAGCCCCTGGTGACATCAAAATGTACCTCCCAATGTATCTTCCCAAAGGAAGCATTTCCTGCCTGGCACACACAGTTTCCCTTAGTATCTTGTCCTTTGTGGCATACTGGCAGTTAGTGCCATGAGTTGGGGGGCCTGATAGAGTCTCTTTGTCCATGAAGAGCAGTAGTCAAGATTACATAGCTGTTTTCCCTCTTCCATCATGTCTGCTCTCACCCTGCAAAATAACAACTGCTATGCTGGAGTGCCTTGTAAACAGTTGTTGAGGAACAGATGTCTGAGGTTTTCTCTGTAATGAAGTCCCAGTAAATCACACTATTGGAGGTTATTATTGATGACTTGGATTGAGTCCACTTAAGTAATTCACTTACATTGTGAGGGAGTTCGGCAAGACAAGACCTCTGAGCTACAAAAGGACTCCAGTGCAATGGTAAATAAGGGGATGTCTCCCTCACCACCTAGGGTGCAGTGAACAGAACAGCTGCTCCTACAACTGCCTTTTCAGGCCTCCCCCTTTGAGGAAATAATAAAAGTACACGAAGGAATTGTTTCTAGATTGCCAACCCAGATACCATGGCTCCTTCCCCTCTTAGAGCCCAAAGTGCTGAGAGCTTGAGTTGGGAGGATATGAGGTAGGGAGGTGAAAAACAACTCAGACTACTGGGACATCCAGTGGTGGAATGCCATACGCCTCAGTCGTGTTTAACACCAAGAGTCAAAGACACATATATCCCTATCCAAGATTCCAGGGCTGAACTGTTCAAACAAAAGCCACCAGCTCTGGCCTGGCAAGGTGGGAGAGAGAGAATGAGAATGAAATAGTTTATTCAAGGGTTTCTAACTCTTTGGCCATGTGTATTCTTGGGCTTAATCTGTGCAAGAATCTTTCCAGGGTTTGACTTGGGATTCTCAGGGCTGGAGAGTGGGGGCTGCAGCAGATAAATTTTATAGGACTTGACCCCTGCCACACAAGCTTCTTGACAAGGTATTTTTGGGATCATTACATTCTCTTAAAAGACGATGAGACAAGGCAGGAGTTTACTATCCTAGACAATCCGTTTTTGCAGCCAAATTTGTTTTGAATTACCTCGTGCACATAACACTTATTACCCTGTCTTCTTGCAATCACATCACTGAGAGACCCAGCAAGGTGATGACTCGAGCGCATGCTGGCAGCCAACCGAGAACGACAACTTTTATTCTTGCGATTAGCATGGCATCTACATTAATGACAATGGTGCAGTTGATGGCTGCTGTTATAGATGGGACTGTGCATCCGGTGACGTTTGGCCCGGTCAAATTAAATATCATTAACTCGCCCAATTGAGCATATTGCCTTTAAAACAGTTTATGCAGCTCTAAAACCAAGTAAATGGAATGTTTTGGAATAAGAAATGCTGATCGCAAAGTTTATCTTTATTATAAATTAAGTGCCTAAGTTACTCACCTAAGGCTCTGCCTGGGCCCCAGGGAAAGAGGTGCAATTATGGTAAAAATCCAATCAGCAAGTGGCAAGGCGAAGCACGGCTGCAAATATGACATGACACTAAGGAACCTTAAAGAGGTCCTTTAGTGTAAGGTCTCCCGCGACAAGAGAGACAATTATGCTGGGGGCTTGAATGAGTCCTTACTGATCTACGGAAGCCTGGATAACATTGCTGCTATTTTCCACCAAGAAGAACTTGTAGCTTCTTCTCTAGTCACTCCTGAGAACCAATATGAAACTGGTAGATATTCTAAGTGGGGCTGAAGTTCAATGTCAACCCATCTTTTACTCATTTGCGCATTCAGCTCGTATTTGCTAAGGCTATTTCCTCTTCGCTACCAGGGTGCCACTGGGAGTATTTCTTGGGGAGCATGAGGCTACAGGGCACAGGAACCACTTCAGAAGTGGACAGAAGAATGCATGGGAGATGACATTTTCCCAAAACAATTCTTGAGCAGGTTGATTTAGCTGAGGTGGCCAGACAGACTAGATTGCGCATGTGAGGACAATCACTGCCTCATGACCCAGAAAGAAGCCTGATCTCTCAAAATACCACTGCTTATTGCTGTCGTATGGTCACGATTCAAACCAGGAGTCCAGGCAGATTTCAAAGTTTCCTATAGGTTAATTGTAAGCAGTTGAGCATATTTTAGAACATAACATGCAAAAGACACACCATACTCTACTGAACTTTGGAAATCATAAGCATTTATGGGGAGATCACGATCACTGCTACCTCTATTACAGGTGCAGATGACCCCAGCAGAAAATGCTAATGTAATTTTAAATTTCAACCACTATAAATTGTGCCTCTGGCTAAAATCCAACTTTATATGGATCATTTAATTAAATACAGGGGCAACATGGTTTTATCCTATAAAATATCACACCTCTGTTTTCATACTAATTAAAACTTGGATTCCACTGGAAGCAATAGGTGATGATAAACTCCAGAGAGAAAGGAAAAGGTCCCAAGCCCTGATTTAGGTTGGATAAAATTTTTACTCGGGAAGAGTCTGTGTCTTAATTTATTTCAAATTTATGATCTGCTTGAGGGCTTGATGAAGAGAAGGTGACTTGTGTAGAACATAGACATTATGGTAGTTAGGAAGGAGTGTGAGTCTTGATGAGCAATGGTGTTCAAAGACTATATGTTGCTATAAGTGGCACACCTCTTCAAAGGTATATGCACATGCATATGCAATTATATAAATTCAGATACACATATATATGCATTCATAAGAATATGTATACACATGCACATCATGCATATTCATATACACATACATAAGTTTATATGCATATACATATATGGATATATACATACACATATGTGGGCATATACAAGTATATATCAGCACATGTATGCATATATGCATGTATGCATGTTCACTGACATTGCATGTATACATATATGTGCACACATGTAGAATGCAGTTATATAAACCTGGGTGTCTACATAATGAAAACTTGAACCTACATGGGTAGCTTGGGTTTTAAGAGGCACCTTAGCCACTTGTGTCCTGATAGCTATTTCCATGAACACAGAATCCCTCCCTACCCCATCTCCAGTGTCCTGATAGCTATTTCCATGAACACAGAATCCCTCCCTACCCCATCTCCAGTGTCCTGATAGCTATTTCCATGAACACAGAATCCCTCCCTACCCCATCTCCAGTGTCCTGATAGCTATTTCCATGAACACAGAATCCTCCCTACCCCATCTCCAGTGTCCTGATAGCTATTTCCATGAACACAGAATCCCTCCCTACCCCATCTCCAGTGTCCTGATAGCTATTTCCATGAACACAGAATCCCTCCCTACCCCATCTCCAGTGTCCTGATAGCTATTTCCATGAACACAGAATCCCTCCCTACCCCATCTCCAGTGTCCTGATAGCTATTTCCATGAACACAGAATCCCTCCCTACCCCATCTCCAGTGTCCTGATAGCTATTTCCATGAACACAGAATCCCTCCTACCCCATCTCCAGTGTCCTGATAGCTATTTCCATGAACACAGAATCATCTCCCAATCCCATCTCCAGTGTCCTGATAGCTATTTCCATGAACACAGAATCCCTCCCTCCCATACCCCATCTTCCAGTGTCCTGATAGCCATTTCCATGAACTACAGAATACCCTCCCTACCCCATCTCCAGTGTCCTGATAGCTATTTCCATGAACACAGAATCCCTCCCTACCCCATCTCCAGTGTCCTGATAGCTATTTCCATGAACACAGAATCCCTCCCTACCCCATCTCCAGTGTCCTGATAGCTATTTCCATGAACACAGAATCCCTCCCTACCCCATCTCCAGTGTCCTGATAGCTATTTCCATGAACACAGAATCCCTCCCTACCCCATCTCCAATGTCCTGATAGCTATTTCCATGAACACAGAATCTCTCCCTATCCCATCTCCAGTGTCCTGATAGCTATTTTCATGAATACAGAATCCCTCCATACCCCATCTCCAGTGTCCTGCACTGATGAATTTGTAGCCCGTGTCTTTTCCTTCTTTTTGTGTGGTTTTGGGGAACAGTCCAAGGCCTTGCACATGCTCTGTTGCTGAGGACACCTCCTGGTTGGCACACTTCTTTCACAGAGGTCTTTTCCATGTCTAACTAAGCACCACATATTTTTCCCTCTTAGAATCTTATTTAGTATTTTATTAATTTGAGAGACAGGCAGATGACAGAGAGAGAACAGGCATGTCAGGGCCTCCAGCCACTGAAACAAACTCCAGACACATGTGTCACATTGTGCATCTGGCTTACATGGGTACTGGGGAATTGAACTTGGGTCCTTAGGCTTTGTAGGAAAGTGCCTTAACCACTGATCCAGCTCTCCAGCCCAGTACTGCACATTTAAAAATCCTTTACTAAAGAATATATCTGAATACTAGCTTCTGAATAATGAAATGATATTTCTTAAAGTAATAGAGACTAAAGAATATATATGCATTTATTTTGGAATTTTGGCCTTGAACTGATGGCCATCTTCTTACCTCTGCCCCTGAGTGCTGGGGTTAAAGGCATAAGGCACCACACACAGCTTGGAATTATATCTTAAAATACTTTAAAATGCTTTCTTCTCTAGTAACACTTCCACCTTCATGTGTCTTGTTCATCCCCTAACCATCTATCCTTGTTTCCATTCCCATGAGATCCCATTTTTAGTGATGGCATCCACATTCCCATTAAACTCAGGCTGTTTGATAAATGCATCTTAAAATTATCATGCAGCCTTACATTATATTAAAGATGATTGTTTAAAGCATCTCAGCATCCAGTGGTGACCATGTGGAACAAAATGTTGCCACAACCCAGTCCCCCTCTATTCTACATGGACATTGCAGTGTCTTTAGCAATAAGTCCCTGCATACCCAACAAGAAGCATTTGTGAGCTTCACATTACATAGAAGCTTTATTCAGTGTGATCAAAACAGTAGCAAGGAAAGCATTTTATGCTTTGGAGATCAGAAAGAATGAGCTCCAGAAAGGTCTTGGAACATTTGCAAACGACAAGGTATACTGGCCAAGCTTCCTGCCATCCCTGAGCCAGTGACAAGGTGGGGCCACTTCAGATCAAAAAGACATCACATACCCCTGATAAAGAGGCAAGAAATGCACCAGCTGCTCCTCTGCAGGACTGCTGCTTAAGGTGTTGGTTGCTGACGAGTGAGAAGCTTGCCCAAGCAAGATGAGCAGCTTGGTGGCTAGAGACTGTGGGATGGCTCACCCAGGTTTGCTTCTGGCGGTCACCAGAGCTGGAGTCTAACAAAGGAGAAGACCATGATGAGCTGGACTCTGAACCCCTGCATTTAAACCTTTGGATATATGGGAAGAGCTCCCAGGGGCTCCATGACCTCATCTCTGTACCAACAAAGTCTGAGACAGGGGCTTGAGCTTTTCCACTGCCCTCTGTCCTTGTATGCTGCCCATTGTTCAGTGCTCCCCTCTGTGTCTGGTACCTGCAAGCACACTGGAAGGAAAGTGCTGGAGTTTCTGACATGCCAGACTTGTTCTAGTAACTTAACCTGCATTTGCTCTTGGAACCCTCACAAGGGAGGTAAATGCTCGCTCTGTTTGACAGGTGAAAACAATAGGCTGAAAACATTTTGGGCACCTACAGGCTAAATTCAGGATACAGATGATAATGATGTATTTTCAAATGTATTTTAAGGTGCTAGGGGTCAAAGTGCAAGGCCCTGCACATTTTATGCAAGCACCCTCTCACTCAGGTATATCTCTCGACCCTTGGTTGTTCTTTCTTCTTTTCTTCCTCTCTCTTCTTACCCTATTTCTATTTTTTTCTGCCTTCCTCCTTCCCTTCCTTATTTATTTATTTGGTGTGTGTGTTTTGTTGGGTGGTCTCATGCATGCCACGGCATCCGTGTGGAGGTCAGAGAACGTCCTTAGGGTTGGTCCTTGCTTTCATTTGAGTCCTGGTCTCTCACGGTTGTTCAGTGCTCCATTTGTACGTTTCTGAGAAATGCTCCTGTTTCGGTCTTCCTTCTTGCTGTAGGTGCACAGGGATTGCAGAGGCCTGCCACAGCTTCTGCCTTTTATATGGGTCTGGGGATCTCTACTCAGGTTCTCAGAGTTACATGGCAACTGCTTTACCCACGGAGCTCTCTCCAGCCCTTAGTCCTTGGGTTTTATTTTTCTTTTTTGGAGAGAGACACAGAGAGACAGAGATAGAGGGAGAGGAAGACAGATAGATGGGCACGCCAGCAGCCTCTCAGCCGCTGCGAACGAAATCCAGATGTGTGCGCCCCCTTGTGGTCAAGTGCAGCATTGTGCCCTTGCATCACTTTGCATCTGGCTAAACGTGGGACCTGGAGATTAGAACCGCTGGAGATTGGAACCAGCGTTCTTAGGCTTTTAGGAGGCAGGTGCCTTAACCGCTAAGCCATCTCTCCAGCCCATTCCTTTGGTTTTTAAGACATGGTTTTGCTGCTTAGCCCAGGATGACCTCAAACTCTTCATTCTCCTGCCTCAGTCTCCCCAGTGCTGGGATTACAAGGGTGCCACTGGACTCAGCTATAGTTTTCTTTAAAAAAAAAAAGTCAATCTTATTAGGCTTGATGTTCCATCAGCATCATCTCCCACCAGAAGAGCATATATAGCTACACTGGGGGAGGAAAGGCTGGTTACATGACTGCAAGGACTGTATCTAAGAGTTTATGAAAACGATTTTACTCTCTCATTTCTGTCTCCCTGGTCTCATAAATAGCCTGTACAGATTTGAGTTTGTTATCTGTTTTCCTTAAACACTAAAAGGATGGCCTAAAAGAAAATGTTTCCCCTCAAACCTCTAATCATTAAAGGAAAAGACACATAGCAAAATTCTTTGATCGGAAAGAATTGGAGGGAGTGTTATAAAGAGTTTAATACTTTTCATTTGGTGTCACCACAGTGATTTGTCAAAGTCAGGAGGGGCCTTTTTGGAGGCTCATGAGGATGCCTAAGAGACAGAGCTCCCCATGGATATCAAGTCCACTGTCAGGTTGAAAGCTTTGTCTCTCGGGCCTGATTGCCTGGATCAAAGGGTAGACTGTGGCAGTTCTGTCACCATGAATAGGGTATTCATTCACCTCTTGGTGTCTCAGTCCATTCATCTGTTAAGTGGGCTTGACCCAAGATACTAGGGTTAATGGAATTAATTTGGCTTTGCAGAAAGACCACTCGAGGTTCATGTCCTGACCCACAGTTAGTGCTCAGAGAGTGCTCATTACTGATTATCTTTGATGATTTGGATGTACTGAGGGAACCCTCCATGTGCTGGTAAGGTAGTAACTGAAGTTCAGGGGCCCTGGGTGAGAGTGGCCTTCCTGGGGGCTCTGGGTGGGGTATACAAAAGTCTGAGGCCCATTTAGTTCCCTTAGTTCTGAAATGATGAATATTCAAGTTATTACCTCATAGGTGATAACTAAACAAGTGAGTAAAACTCTTGGTTCAGTGTCCAATGCCGGCTGTTGTCACAGATGTAAAAACCTGGTCAAAGCTGGGCATGATGGCACACACTTTTAATCCCAGCACTTGGGAGGTAGAGATAGGAGGATCGCCATGAGTTCGAGGCCACCCTGAGACTACATAGTGAATTCCAGGTCAGCCTGAGCTAGAGTGAGACCCTACCTCGAAAAACCAAAACAAACAAACAAAACAACAACAACAACAACAAAACCTGGGCAAGTGCTGTAAGTCTCCTTAGCCTCATTTGGAAATGGAGAGGGGAAGATGCTCAGTGTAGAGCCTGGATCACTATTAAACACTGAGTTTTACCTAGATATGGCTCCTAAAAATTCCACTTGGCAAATGTCAGTGAAAACAACACTCCAAATAAATCAAGTAAGAAAACCATGCAAAGAGCTTTGTCTCAAACTCATATCTAGGGGCTGGAGAGACGGCTCAGCTGTTAAAGGTGCTTGCTTGCAAAAGCCTGATGGCCCAGGTTTGATTCCCCAGTACCCTTGTAAATCCAGATGCACAAAATGGTGCATGCATCTGGGGTTTGTTTGCAGTGGCAGGAGGCTCTGCTGTTCCCATATTCATTACTTCTCTCTGTCCCTCCATGTCCCTTTCTGCTTGCATATAAATAAATAAAATACTAAATAAAAAACTCATGTCTATAAGAGTAAGGCCTTTACTGGGTCCTGGGATTCATCCCCAAGGCCTGACATTCTGAACCCAATGTCTTAGGAGTCTGTTCGGTGGGCACTGAGCTCAGAGCTTTACATGTGTGCTTTCATCCTTTCTTCAGTTTCTTTTCTCATTGCAGTGACCACATATCTGATATGAAGCAGCTCAGAGAGAAGGTTTATTCTGCCTTATAGTTCAAGGTCCAATCTACACAGTAGGGCAGCAGGAGCCACTCCCAGCTGTTGCAGCTGGCACATTAAGCTGACTGATCATATCTTGGAGGCTTGGGCAATCAATCAAGGGGAATGACAGTGCCCAGCTGCTTTCCTCCCTTTCCCTTTTGTTCACTCCAGGACCACAACCTATAGGATATGCTGCTCACATTCAGTGTGGTTCTCCCCTCTCAGTTAATTCTCTGGGAACACCTCCACAGGTATGTCTAATGGTATGTTCTGCTGCTAGCTTGGGCTCCCTTGAACTACTGCTACAGAACCTTCATGACTGACCCAGAGAAAATGCTTCCCTAGGTGATCCTGTTTGAGCAGGATGTCTAGAGCTTTTCTTTGCTTCATCTTTTCAGTTTTTTAAAAAAATGTTTTACTTATTTATTTAGTTGAGAGAGAGAGAGAGAGGCAGAGAAAAGGAGAGAATGGGCACACCAGGGCCTCTAGCCACTGCAAATGAACTCCAGGTGCATGCACCCCTTGTGCATCTGGCTTCCGTGGGTCCTGGGGAATCTAACAGGGGTCCTTAGGCTTCACAGGCAAATGCCTTAACCACTAAGCCATTTCCCCAGCCTAGTTTTTTTTTTAAGTTGAGTTTGCAGTGTTATTTTCTTGAGCTCTCCTGGGTTTCTTTTCTATTGTCCTTGTGCAGGCTGTGAGGTTTCTCCTTAGCAGCACTAATCTTTTTAATTAGTAAAGCCACTTTGTCTGCCCTGACCCCAACTTTAATTGCAAATTTTGATGTTTATGCTGTTTTCCTCCCCAAACAACATACTTTTCACATCTTTCTACTCTCTCACTATAAGCCTAGGTAAATGCAGGGAACAATAACTACAGGCCAAATGCTATGGGATCTTGACATTTCTTCTGGCGACAGATTAGCCTATTACTTTTTGTTTGTTTGTTTGTTTGTTTTTTTGATTTTTTTTGAGGTAGGGTCTCACTGTGGTCCAGGCTGACCTGAAATTCACTGTGTAGTCTCAGGGTGGCCTCGAACTCACGGTGATCCTCCTACCTCTGCCTCCCGAGTGCTGGGATTAAAGACGTGCGCCACCACGCCCGGCTAGCCTATTAATTTTTGATTCAGCCTCACTCAAGTTTTCTGGTCACTGGCATAAGGCAGTTCGATGTTGTGCCAGAATTCAATACAAATGGCTTCTAGCTCAGTTCCTGATTCAGTCTTTATTTCCCTCTGAAACATCACAGGGACAGTCTTTACAGTCTACCTTTACATTATCTGCTTCTATCCTTCTACCAGAATGGCCCATTAAGCTCTGCTTTTCTGGCCTGAATCTCCAAGTTCTGTACATTCTTCTCAGAAACCAGTTCGAAAGGCCATGTAGTCAAGTATTCACAGCAATGACCCCACCCTGGGACCAGACATCTTATTTCTTTTCTCATGCTGTGAACAAATACTCGACAAGAAGTAACTTAAGGGAGGAGGGGCTTCTTTTGGCCCATGGTTTGAGGGTACAGTTCACCACAGCAGGAAGAGCACGGTGGCAGGAGCATGAGGCTGCTTGTTCACATCCAGTCAGGAAGCAAAGAAATGCCAGTGCTCAATGGCCTTTTTCTTTTTTTCCCTTTTTATTTAGTCTGAGATGCCAGCCCATGGGATGGTTCCACTCATATTCAGAGGGCTCTTCCCCTTTCGTTAATTCTCTCTGGAAAAGCCCTTACATATATACCCAAAGGAAGCCTCGCTAATGCTCTCAAGCAAGTCAACCTTTTTGACATTGCAATACAGTGTTGTCATCGACAAAGGTCACACTCAAGAACTATACAGTGTGGCTGGGGAGATGGCTCAGCTGTCAGAGACACCTGCTTGCCTAGCTTTGAATTCTCCGGTACCCATGCCAAGCCAGACACACAAAGAAGCCTATGCGTCTAGAGTTCATGTGCAGTGGCAACAGACTCTTGTGTGCCCGTATTCTCTCCCCCCTTGCAAATTAAAAATACTTAGAAAAAAGAACCACACTATTAAGTTACAAAAAAAAACTTGAAAAAATTTTCATAACATTTTAAGCGAGTTTTGATAGGTTAGGTTGTTAGGTTGTAGTCACAGCTATGCTAGGCTGCTGCAGTCTATAGCCCATGGTTTAGGCATGCCTGCAAGGTGTTTCTTCAAGCAAATTGACAATATTAACCATTACAATCCTGTTTTCACAATAAAGACACTGAAAAGTAAGTGATTTTATCTTTGTGTCTCAGATGAGGAAATAAAAGCCCAAGAAGCTGAGTAGTCACTAGTGATTGACAGGGTTTGAACCAGCTGCTCAAAGAATGTGCTCGCATCACTGGGTCACGTGGCTGAAGGTAAGGTACTGATGTTGAGAGAAACAAAGGTCCTGGCCAAGGAGAGTATTGGCTTGTATGTGCCTTGGTGCTGATGCTTGGGTTTGGCCATGGGAACCAATGCACCCAGTCTCCTGACCTTTTTCAGCAACTCATATTAGTAATGACACCATGTTTAATACGAACAGTGATGAAAACATTTGTCTGGGACACCTGCCACTCTGTCCCTCCCTACTCTATTGCAGAAAGGCTGAAAGCAAAGAGAATTCCAATGCCGTCTGTCAATCCATCCTCACTAAGCTGTCTCATCAAATCTCAGTGTATGTGTCCTACAAACATCCTACAGACACTCTGCGAGCCCTTCTGATAGAACTGCAATTAAAACAGAACAGTTAGGACAAAAGTAATGTCAATCATCTGTTCAAGCAGAAAGAAAGGCACTATCACATGTTTTTGGAAGCCCTTGAATTCTAGAGAGAAACAGGGCTCTGCAAGCAAATTCTGAAAAATGTCTATTTCTCATTATGTCTTTACTCTGTATGCTTCTCTTAACAAGATAATGACATTTCCTAACACTCTTTAAACCACACTAGGGCAGGTATTGAGCCAATGAACACCAGGAAAAACCAAAACTGAAGGGGATTCATTGGCATCGAACCTCCTGGCTCTTGTGGGTTTATGTCTCAGGATAACGTAAACTGTAAGAGGCTTGGCATCTTTTTAAAAATTTGTTTTCTATCCAAAGAAACATAATTATGATATGTATCATTTACTTCAAAGCTAATTTTGCTCCTGCATAGCCAAGTCATTCATGTTGGAGGAAGTGTTGTCCATATTAAGCCACTCACACATATGCACCTTCCCTGACTGTACCCCAGCTTAGCTCAGAAGAGCCTGGTCCTGCCCTGAAAATAGCCTACTCCTTCCACACACAGTAGTTTATCTTTCCTTTCCCTTTTCTACAGTAGCCATCGTCTTGCTTGTCCACACCATTCTCAATGAGTTACGACAGATCTTCTCACATGCCTTAATGGTCTCAAAAAGCATTATAAAAGTTCCATCCTGGGAATAAATTATAAAGTAGGGTCAGAATGTGAAATATGTTTTTAAATTAAAATTGCCTGGTGACATAGTCCTGTCATTTGTTTCTTTGAGTGAATAATGATGTTCAATACTTCCACTAGTGAGAGGAGTGAAACCAGGAGAGGGTAGAGGTGTTAGGCAGAGGGAGCTTCTGAGAGGAAGAGACGCTAACCACAAATAGGAGAAATAAGATGGGTGAAGTGAGAAGAAGATAGCATTTTAGTTTGAGATATGGTCATGTGTAAAAGTCCTGTGGCAAGAGAAAATGTGCTCATGAAAGGTTTCTGTGCATAAAGGGTTGGGCTGGGGTTGGGGTACACTGCTGTCTATTGAGACTAAAGATACCATAGAGGGTCAATGCATGACTTTTAAATTGTATTTTAATGGTACATATTTAAGATGTACAATGTCTGTGTAGGAAGTGATTACTACAGTCAAATTAACACATCACCTCATATAGTTACTGCTCCTTTTTCTATGTTTTAACTAGCTGCAGTTAATATTATATCGTGTAATGGAAATTTGCCAAGGGAGTAGATTTTAGGTATGTTTATCACCACACACCCACACACAAATAGATCTTGACATGCTTAAAAAAGCTCAAGGGGGAGGGGAGGTTAAGAGCTGATAGGATCGGGAAGAAAACCAACGCTCAGGTTGGCTTTAGCGTCTTAGAAACATGGCCAGATCCTGGGACAACTAGAGTGGAACAGAGGGCAAGGACTCATCAGGAAGTGGAGAGCTCCTGCTTAACACCCAACATCTTCCATTTTCATAGGAAGTGCGGGCTCAGAAGTATATGCCTGAGGTTCTTAGACATTACATAGAATATGGAAGAGTTTGAACATAGCTTCTCAACTTCAAACACCGCTTCTTCTTTGCTCAGGTAAAATACTTGCTAAGATGTAGCTAGGCAAAACAAAAAACAAAACAAGACCTGGAAGCAACAAGGACGTGGGGGGTCTTCAGGTCCCTGAGGGTGCTTTCTGTGCTGCGACTAGCCTGCTGCGAGAGACTACAGGCTCCCTGAAAGGGTCTCTGGTTCTAAGTCATGCTCTCTGGGATTTTCCTTCCCAGCCCCAGTGAGTGACAAAGGTACCAACCTGAGGTGCCATTTAGTGCTGGAACCTTGTCATCCTGTCCCTGGAATCATATACCCTAGTTCATAATGAGAAGAGTATGGAGGAAGAAGAAACACTTTATTCTGCACATGGGGTGAACCAGCCACTGCTGTATCTCAGCTCTTCTCTGTGAAGTGGGACACATACTCCCCTACCACTGCAGAAGCTCTCCCACTCCATGGAGGAAGCCCTCCCATCTCATGGAGGGGGAACTTCTCCCCACTGGCTTCTAAACTTGCTTGCAGCCACATCTCAAAAGCTAAATTCTGAAAAAAATTTTTGCTGTGACCCCTCATGGACATCATCAGCTCTAAGATGACATGATGGGCAATGTTCCACATCTTCATTCTGCAGATTTTCACCATGATAATTTTTCCTTCCTCTCATTTCTCCCCATGTAGAAAACAGCAGGACCTGTGTCCACAGGTAACCATATGCCCTTGTGGTTCAAGCTTGCTTGGAGTGGCAGTTCGAACTTTACTGCATTGACTTATGGCAGCAGTTCATCTTGGAGAGTGATGCTGTGTGTGTGTTTTGGGGCTGGGGGACCACTTCTTTATTGCACATGGAGTTGACATGGAAAATTAAAGCACAAAATGTGCGCTTCTCTTGAACTTTGACCAAATACTAAATTTAAAAAAGTGTGCAAGCATGTGTGTGTGTGTGCATGTGTATTTTCACACACATATATGCATGCACACGTGGAGACCAGAAGTAGACATTGGGCCTGTACCTTCGTTGCTCTCCGCCTTGTTTTTTGAGGTAGGGTCTGGCACCATGCCGTCTGTACTTAGCCAGACAAGTTAGTAAGCCTAAGAGATCCTCCTGCGACTAGAAGTTTGCATCACCACGGCTGGCTTTTGTGTGGGTGCTAGGGATTTAAACTTAGGTTCTCAGGCTTGCATGGCAAGCACTTCACCCACTGAGCTACCTCCCCAGCTCCTGGATTTAAAAATTTTAACTCACAATTCTTTTCAACTTGTTGGGAAAATTTAGGGTAGAGGATAATATTTGCCTCTTTCCACTTGTGTTGAGATATGTTTCTAAGTTTGAATGAATTCTTGTGTGTGTGTGTGTGTGTGTGTGTGCGCGCGTGTGTGCTGTATGCACATGTGTGCCAGATGCATGTGCCCCATGCATGTACATTCAGAGACCAAAGAAGAGTATCAGGTGTCATCCCTACCAGCCACTTGCTTGTTTTCTTGAGATAGAGTCTTTCACTGCATCTGGAACTACCAATTTTTAGTTAGACTGGATGGCCATGAGCACTAGTGATTCTCTGGTCTCCATTCCCCACAGGACTGTCTTTACAGATGTGTGTGGCCACGTCCATTTTACTTAATGGTTGCTGGGGAATCAAACTCAGGGTGAATTAGGCCCACTAAGGCCCTCATGCTTGTGTGGCAAGCACTCTTACCTGAGGAGTCATCACCCCAGCCCATATTTTGAATACAATTTCTAAAAGAAAAAACCTCTTTATTTTATCAGCCTCAATTTCATTTGTAATACATATGAGTATTCCATGGAGGAGGGCTTGCATGTAAACCACATTTGATGTATGCTTACAGAAATGCTGAAACTGTCATAATTTCCTGAGAGCCTTCCTTGTAATCAGAGACAAGCTTTTTCAACAGAAGGTATAAATTCTAAGTTGTCACCGATGAAATGTGTGATTACCCAATGGCTACCATGATAAATGGATGGAGAATTCTAGAAATTATTGGCTGTGTAGGAAGAGCCAACAGAAGTGAGTGGGGATTACTGACTATGGAGACAGCTATAGGGAAAGATTTAGAACTAGTATGAATCAAAAATAAACTTAAGTTTGTACTTCTTTCTCAGAGATTTATAAAGGTGGCTCACAAATGGCACTGAAAGAATAACGGTGGCATTCTAGAATATTTATCACCTGTGAAATAGGGAATAAAATGACTTGCCCTCTCAACTTTGCAGTCACTGAAGGGCTTTAAAGAATGACTACATTATAATAATTGATCCTTGCTTTTTTGCAATTAAAAAAAGAGAATGGCCAAATAATTCCAGATTCCAGTAGCAAAGAACATCTGGCATGTAGGAGTCTGCACTGTGTTTGTTGAATTAAGCAAAAATAAAAAAAAAATTAAGAATGTTTGTAGCAAGCATGAACTGGGTTAAGAGCATGCAAGATTCATGAGGTATGTGTGGATGATTAAATGCTAGAGATGATGGTATAGTCAACAAAGTAGCACGGGCCTCAGTTTCTCCACCTGTACATTGGAGAATTGCTCTGAATGGTGGTGCTTTTTGTTTTCTTTGCATGCATGTGTGAGTGCAAGCATGTGTGTGAAAGTCATAGGTCAAAACTGGACATCTTTATCATTATTCTTTACTTATTTTACTGAGATTGGGTCTCTCACCAACTCAGCTAGACTAGTTCCCAGTAAGCCCTAGGGATCTGCTGGTCCCTCTTTCCCCATTCTAGGATTATAGGTCCACAGTGCTGTGCGGGGGGTCCAAACGCAGGCACCCATGCTTGTACAGCAAGTGCTTTACCCATGGGCCATCACCCTGGCCCCATACTGGTGATGTTTGAAGCATCAAGAGCCTCATTCATTTGGTTTCTGCATTTCAGATGACCCTACCCGAGGTTGCTGGTGAACATTTACTGCCCTTTTGGACACAATACCACAGTCCTTCCTCAACCTTCGTCTGTTATATCCCAGAAGCAGGACCAAGACCCCCAAGACTTTTCTCACCCCACAGAGACTTGGTTAACATCGCCTGACTTCATTCACCTGGTCACAGTTTTGGATCCATGGTGGCATCATATCAGGGTATTGTGTCCTTCAGATGACCTCCCTCACTCTCATTTCCAGAAGGAGGTCAAAGAAGAGACAGACACCTTACCTATGGTTACACTGTGGCCAGTGTTTAGATGACAAAACAACCTTGGGTACATTCCAGTGAAATGCATGCTGGAGTGACCTGGGGGTTAACTCTGCACAATTCTGAAACTGTCTGTGGTTGAACTGTTGAAGACTTTTTATAATGAAAGGAAGGCGAATACAATTGTTTGCAGGGATGTAGCAATGAGCGCGTGGACTCAATCCCTACGAGAGAGAGAAACCTGCAGCATTTTCTAAGATGATTTATTAGACATGGGTAGAATTTACTAGAAATCTACCAGGAGGAAATCATCTGGGAAGGAGTTAATGAACCAAACAAAACACTTGATAATGCAATTAGAATATGAGGGAAGGCAGGGGTGTTCCAGAGGGGGCACATGGGGAGAGAGTGTGCGTTTGATTATGCTCAGCTGAGGCTGGAAACAATTTTACACACTTTGAAGAGCAGACTTATGAGAGGGTAGGAAGGGGATGGGTACATTTACAGTTCTGATGCTTCGGTTCAGTCAGTGAGGACGCCCAGCTGGGTGGAAATGCACTTGCGGTCTCGTCTCAGCCAAGGGCTGTGTGGGTGTGAGAAAAAGCCATGAGATTGCTGGCGGCAAAAATATGGATCCTGTCACACAGAACGGTGGAGGCAGCCAGGGGAGGATGGCGCATTAGTACAGTTGCTTCTGGCAACAGTAAATTGCCCCCCCCTCCCCGCTTTTGTTTGGGTCTGGGATTTTTCCTTTAAATCTTAGTTGATTTGAAATCAGCACTATGGCGCTTAGGTTTTTTTTTTTTTTTAATTTTCTTTTATCTCATTTCATCGTGCCTCCTGGAAGAGCTTGTTGCCATGTGTGTGTGCAATCTGCTGTGGACCATGGCTGAGTTCGCTCTGGGGAAATCTCTGGCCATATACTTGTCCTAACTGCTGTCTTAGGCTTTGCATGTAGACCATCACTATGACACATGCCTCCTTTTACTTACATGAACGTATAGCTCTAAATAAACAGACATGCTAGGTATCTTCTCTTCATTAGCTTTCTTGTTTGGAGGGGATGTGGTTAATATTTTTATTGCTGTCCCCAAACATTCCTTCCTTGAAATTATACACTGTGGAGCCATACACCACCATCTACATGGCACTTTTATTCTTTCCACCCTAAGTGTTTTCATTTGCTTTGGCTGGAGCAGTGTGTATCACACAGGATGTTCCCTGGAAACAAAGCCTTCTCTGGACTGGAGCCTGCATGTGAGGCCTGTGCATCACACAGTATGACTAAGGCACTTGCCCTTCAAGACCACAACTCCTGTGGCTCCTTTGGCCAGCTTGACTGCTCCATGCTTCTGGCCACCATCACTGGGTCCCAGCCCCTTGGAACCTCTAGCACTTGGCACTGGCCACCTGGCGTATTGGTGCTGGCACATTTTCAGCTATGTGACAACTTGGTGGATGTCTCTTTCCATTTCTGGGTGGAAGGGACTGTGAAGAACTGGACCTTGCTAGTTCTGTGACAACTGCAGTATGGCCAGTGACCACCTCTATCCAGCATGCTGGAAGTGTTCAGTAACTTGTTGAAGAATGACTGAATCAGGGCTTTTTTTTTCCAGGTGTACTGTGTAGTTCCACTTCTGCAGATTTCAGAGATTTGTCCTTGCAGATTTCCACTGAATCTTATGCCCCATGTGTCCTTTAAGAGGAGTGACTTGGCACCAGTGTTATCTGAAGATGTTCACAGATGTTGGCTTTCTAGATTCACATCTGTCATTTTAACCTGACATCTGCAATCCCAAGGTTTGGAAGCTTGGCTGCTCTTATCTTCTCTAGAATTGCTTTTTCTGTTGGCTCCTAGAACCTTGATGGTCAACTGACAAGATATGTCAGTACTCACGATGCCCCATGACTTCCCGTTCCTCAGACAGCACACACAACAGAGCTCACTGGATGCTCCCAATGCTCTAGCAAGAAGAGTTTACACCTGTGCTTCACAGGAAAGTCCCAAGGTCATAGCACATAGTCTCAGAGACTTTCCAAAGCCACTCAATGGCAGAGCTAGTAGAGACCCCAAGTGTCCCCTTTTAAGAACGGCATCCAGAGAAAGGGGATCTCTGAGGCAACCCATTATTGCTGGTCAAGGGCTTTCTTCCTTCCCTTAGCCTTAGCCTTAGTAAGTCCATGGCAGTAACTCTCCTCAGCTATGTCACTGTTGGATGAGGACCATAACCAAGTTGCTGGGATTCCTCTTGTTGGGTCCTCACTGGTAATTCACAGATCAAGGACACAATGTTGGAAATCCCTCCTTCCTCTGGTCAGGGAGTTAGATTGGTTCTAAAATGCTTGGATAGCTGAAAAGTGCCTTAACTTTTAGCACCCATCTCTCATTTTCTCCTTCCCATCACTTTTGGGGAATAGCTGTTTACTCTCAGGTTCCAATCCCTGGAGGACTTGAACAAAAAGTTCAAGTTTATTTAGTTACAGAGGATGAGGTGAGACAATCACAAAGAATAATCCAGACTTTAAATACTGAAAAGTTCTCAGATGCCAAGCACTATGAACTTCCGAGACAAAAATAAAAAAGGGAAGATACCAAGCCCAGGGAAATAGGTAGGCATCTTGTGCTAAAAAATTATTCTAGGGCTGGGGAGATAGCTCAGTCAGTATAGTGCTTGCCTTACAAGCACGAGGACCTGAACTCAACTCTTAGAAATCACATAAAAAGAAGCTGGATGTGGTGGCTCACTTGTAATCCCAGCCCTGGGAAGGTAGAGACAGGAGGATCCCTGGGCCTCAATGACTAGCCAGTATAGCCTACTTGGTGAATTATAGACCAGTAAGAGACACTGTCTCTATCTTTCCTTTTTTTTTTCTTGCTCTTTTTTTAGGTAGAGTCTCACCTTAGCCCAGGCTGACTGGAACTCACTGTAGTCCCGGGATAGCTTCCAACTCATACTGATCCTCCTACCTCTGCCTCTGGAGTGCTAGGATTAAAGGTATGCACAACCACACCTGGCTGAGACACTATCTCTTAAAAAAGGTGGATCCTCTCAGAGGAACAGGCCCAGAGGTTATCCTCTGGCCTCCACATGCATGTGTGCTCCTACACGCACCTGTGCACGTGCACGTGCATGCGCAAACACATAGAGAAATTATTCCAAATAGGAACAGTTTATAGCCTTTAACTGTGGCATCTGGTAGCTGGTATATAAGATGCATAAACAAGTTACTCATGACAGTCATCTCATAACTAGACAGAAAGGAACACAATCCAGATGTAAAGTACCACTGTCACCAGGGGAGAAGACCTCCTGCAGACAACTGAGATATTGCTATAAAGGACAGTCACCTCTCTCTGTTTTGGGGACTTCTCCATTAGAAAGCAGCTGCTTGATTAAGTAAAGTTGGCTTATCATCTTCAGAGTTTTCTTTTATTAAAATGCTTGTCACTTCTAATATTATGTGCCCCAGCACTTTGGGTGGGTGAGGGGAATGATTGTCACGTACTGGTAAAACAGGAGTGTGTCTGTGTTAGGGTAAACTGCTTAACACACTGGAAGAAAACTGTGATCCTCCCAGATGTCTCTCAAATTAACTCTGCTTCCATTAGTTTGATGCTGAGAATAGTTGATCCTGTCTATATTATTCAGTTCATGTGTTGTTTGTGACAAAAGAGAAACTTTTTGCTTCAGACTTCTTTAGATAGTGACATGCAAAATGTGGAAGAAATGTGTATAAAAAGACCAGTTCTAACTGTGGAGTGACAGATGTCTTCTTGTCTTTTCGACAAATGCTACAGTAGCTTGGGAGAATGCTTTCACTTATGGCAAAGGCTGCGCAGTAAGAAAAACTAATGAGAACTTTCCCTTTCCTCCTTCCTCTCTCCCTGTCTTCCTTCCCTTCCTCCCTTCCTTCCTTTTCTTTCTCAGGATCAATCCCTGGGCCTTGTGCATGTACTTGTGGTCTCTCACTGAGTTGATTCCGAGCCTGATATGTTGTACTTTCATTTATATTCCTCTGTTTTGAATGTGTGTGGTATGCATGCATTCATGTAGAAGCCATAAGTTGTATCAGGTGTCTCTCTGCATCACTCTCCACCTTACTTTTTATTTTTGAGACAAAGTTTGTCACTGAACCGAGCTCACTGATTTGCCTAGACAGCTAGTCAGTGAGCCACAAGGATTTCTCTGCTCCCCTTCTCCAGCTGATCTCATCCTCCTTTCTACTACTGTTTTTTTTTTTAATTTTATTATTTATTTATTTATTTATTTGACAGAGAGAGAGAGAGAGAGAGAGAGAGAGAAACAGGCAGGTAGAGAGAGAGAGAGAGAGAGAGAGAGAGAGAGAGAGAAACAGGCAGGGAGAGAGAGAGAGAGAGAGAGAGAGCATTCCAGGGCCTCCTGCCACTGCAAACGAACTCCAGATGCATATGCCCCCTTGTACATCTGGCTTACGTGGGTTCTGGAGAGTTGAGTCTTGAACCAGGGTCCTTAGGCTTCACAGGCAAGTGCTTTAACCTCTAAGCCATCTCTCCAGCCCTCTACTACTGTTTTTGATTTACTGTCCTTCAGAATTGGAGGCAAGAGGAGGCTTTTACTCCATGTAGTCCGGGACCTCTTCTTAATAGTTTCATTACTTATTCCGTAAGTTAAAAGTTTTGTAACACTCAGATATATAATTATGAAGCATGGTATAATGAATACTTGTATGCCAACTTCCCTTTTGAAAAAAAAAAGAACACTAGCCATTGCCAGCTTGATTGACGAGCTGCATATCAAGTGTTCATACGTGACAAGAGGACGCAGAAGAGTGAGGCAAACCAAGGGGCCTTAGGAAGGGACTTGCTTTCTCAGCTATCAGGAATTATTGTGGAACTCCAGGGCAATGTAACAACCATTGAATAAACTGATTGACGGAATACATAGGAAGGCCAGAAAGGCCCAGACTCATGGTGAAATTAGCATTTAATCTTTGTAGAAAGAGATACTCTTTTCTATAGGGGTTACTATAAAATCCATTTATGAAAATGAAGTTGGACAGCAACATCATACCATATATAAGATAGTGAGAAAGACCTCATTTATGAGAGACTGTATATGAACTTATAAAATATGTGAGGAAGAGAAAAAAGGTATCTGTATAACTCTGAGAAAAAAATGCATTTCCCAAAGAGAAAGAGAGCCACAAGAAGAGAAATACATTAATAGGCCTGGTTCCCTGGAAGATGTCACCAAGAAAACATGTGGACCTCTGTAAATAGGGAGAGACATCTTTAATACTACTACTTAACTGGTATTTAGACTATGATTTTTAAAAGTATTTATTTATTTATTTATTTATTTATTTATTTATTTATTTATTTATGCCAGGGCCTCTAGCCACTGCAAATGAACTCCAGATCCATGTACCATCTTGTGTATCTGGCTTAGGTGGGTACTCGGGAATTGAACTTTGGTCCTTAGGCTTCACAGGCAAGTGCCTTAACTGCTAAGCCATCTCTCCATCCCTAGCCTATGATTTTTAATGCATGCATGTATGTATGTGTGTATGTATGTGGGTGTACATAGGAAGCAGAGGTTGATGTTGGAGTCTTCCTCTATTGTTCTCTGTTTACTAAGGCAGGATCTCTCATTTGAACCTAGAGCTAACATTAGACCAGTCTAGCTAGCCATCTTGCCTCATGGTGCCCTCTGTCCACCTCTCAAGTGAGGTGGGTACATTTAGGTGGGTACTTGAAATCTTAACTTGGTACACTTGCACAGCAAGTACTTTATCCACTGGGTGATCTCCCTATAGCCCCACATTATGTTTCTAAAAACCCTAAACACCAACAGATGCTAGGCGTGGGGGAACATACCTATAAGTCCAGCCCTTAGGAATGAGGATGCAGGAGGCTCAAAAGTTGGAGGCCAGCCTTAGCTCCATAGTGAGTTCTAGGCCAACAGAGCTACATAAGACTTAAAAAAAACACTACAAAACAAAAAACAAAACACCAAATAAACTAGCCCAACAGAGAAATAGACAAAAGCTTCCGGAGGCACTGGACACACACAGAGGAAACTGACAAATGACCGTATACATGTGAGACAAATCCAATTCCCAGCTTCATTACAAATTAGGATAAAAGGGCTGGATGATGGCTTAGTGGTTAAGGTGTTTGCCCACAAAGCCAAAGGACCCAGGTTCAATTTCACAGGACCCACTTAAGTCAGATGCACAAGGTGGCACATGTGACTGGAGTTCATTTGCAGTGGCTGGAGGCCCTGGTGTGTCCATGCTCTCTATCTGCCAGCCTTTCCTTTCCTCTTCTCTCCTCTCCTCTCCTCTCCTCTCCTCTCCTCTCCTCTCCTCTCCTCTCCTCCCTTTCCCCTCCCTCTCTCCCTCCTTCTTTCCTTCCTTCCTTCCTTCCTTCCTTCCTTCCTTCCTTCCTTTCTTTCTTCCTTTCTTTCTTTCTTTCTTTCTTTCTTTCTTTCTTTCTTTCTTTCTTTCTTTCTCTCCCTCTCTCTCTCTCAAATCAGTAAGTAAAAATAAAATATTTCTTAAAAATTAGGATAGAGCCAGGAGTGGTGGTGCATGCCTTTAATCCCAGCACTCAGGAGGCAGAGGTAGGAGGATCGCCATGAGTTCGAGGCCACCCTGAGACTACATGGTGAATTCCAGGTCAGCCTGAGCTAGAGTGAGACCCTACCTCAAAACTCCCTTCCCTCCAAAATTAGGATAATGCATGTTGAAATAACAAGGAGATTTTCTCTTCATAGTCACTACAATGAAAAACTGAAGAAGTCAGACAATACTGAGTGTTGGCAGGAATGTAAAGCAAAATGAACTTGTCTCCCCTGATCACAGGAAACATGGCATGAGAAAAACTCAAGAGATGGGTGGTATTGTATTATATCTTTTCATATGTATTCATTCCTGTGACAAAGCTTAATTTATAAATCAACAGTGAAGAATTACTAACAAGTAATTATAGTAGTATTGTGTATGTGCTAAAATATGAAATATTATCTATCAAAACCTCTTACTATTGTGTATTTGCCTTTCTCGGGTAATGCATGAGAGGAGATGATATCCACATGATGAGGTGAATGACCCAGATGCTGAGATGCACTGTTAGAGGATGACTGACCTTAAGACAGTGTGATCCCTCAAGAGGAGCCTCACTGAGCTACGACAGTGCCCGTAGACTGCAGACAAACAGAACTTCAGAAAGTCAAAGTGTGAATAAGGGAACCTGCCACACTTTCATTCTTCCATCCACACATCAGACTCTGTCCAGTTATCTATGCAGTGGTCCTGAAAGGTAGTTTTGAGTGCAGTAGCACGTAATGCCTAGGGGCACAACATGGCACTTGGTGTTTTCAGCAGCCCTGCAGGTGACTCTGATGCATGGTCTAGTTTTAGAAAAAGCTCTTGGAGGAATGTTTTGTACCTTGAGACTGATTCAAGGCAAAAATGACATTCTAGTTTCTACATTCTGTTATTTTGGCAGGCTGAACATCAAACAGCAAAAAAGAAAGAAAAGTGAAATTAAAGAGTACCTTAACACCTCATGAGTGTAGGGCTGGAGGATGAGGGGAAGGCGCACACATGCACTGGGAGCTGTTACATGGCACTCACTCGGAGAGCATCTTGGAAACACCTTAGAACATCCATCCTCTGACCCAACACACAGTACATCTTATAACCATGTAGACCAAGAGAGTGCTAATGATGAGTCAGTGGGTTTCCTTTTTCTTTTTGTGGTGCTGGGATAGAGCCCTGGGTTACATGAATGCTAAGCCAGTGCTCTGCTACTGAGCTCCACCCAAGCACCAGTCAACAACGTCAAACTGACAGATCCAGTGAGATGCAAGCCTGAACTCTGGACTTGACATTAGGGTCATAGCTAGATAGCTCATTACCAGATGTCTCACACAAGCTCATTCACCTAGAATTCTTTCTATTGTTCTTTATCTCATTTAATTTTTTTGTATCTGCATGTGTTTCTATGTGTGTGTTTGTGTATGCGTGTGCACACTTGCAGCCCAAGCACAACCTCAAGTGTCCGCTTCAGGAGTGCTGTCTACCTTCTTTGAGATGAGGTCTCTCACAGACTTGAGCTTACCGACTCCTGGCAGGACTGTCTGGCCAATGACCCCTCCCCTCCGGACTCCTTCTTTCTTTGCCTCCCCTTGCACATACCAGCATTTCTGGAGTTTTTACATGGGTACTGGGGATCAAACTAAGGTATCATGTTTTACCTGAAGCACTTTACTTACAGAGCTATCTCTATAACCTTCTCACTCCCTCAGAATTCTGAAAATTCACATGGGTGACCAGGTCTTTCCTCAAAATACACTCTTTTGGTCCATTTTTTTTTTCACTTGTGAACTAGACACCACAGAATAATTTACTTGAAAAAAATTCTCAAAATAGACTAACTTCCTTTGGTATCAATCAACAGATGGTTAAAATTTCAATCCACATTGAAGTGTCTGCAATATGACTTTTTTTTTTTTTTTTGCTACCCACGCATACAGCAAAGACTTCAGAAAAATCGTTAGAAAGCTTGGACAACCCAAGAGCCCTGTTTCTTCCAGGGTTTTTGGTTTAACTGACAACAGAGGATAGTGTGACATGTGTCATGATTTCTGGAGGACTCAAGGGATGCAGACTGGTGGCCCCAGGCCTAGACATGCTGGTTGTGGAGGTCAGAGGCAGGGTCTCTCACAAACTTAGCAGGAGAGGGCCCTGTGAATCCGGGAACACATCTAAGATCCAGTGACTCAGAAGAAAGTTCTGAAGATGTCAATGGTCAAACACGCTACCTGTGGTCCTCATGACAACTCACATCAAGAGTCCTGTGCAGCCGGGCGTGGTGGTGCACGCCTTTAATCCCAGCACTCGGGAGGCAGAGGTAGGAGGATTGCCGTGAGTTCAAGGCCACCCTGAGACTACATAGTTAATTCCAGGTCAGCCTGGGCCAGAGTGAGACCCTACCTCGAAAAACCAAAAAAAAAAAAAAAAAAGTCCTGTGCAAACACATCTGCACACTGGTGCTAATAATTCTCTTTCTTTTCTGCACTATTTCAGCCTATTTTTAATCATAAGCTAATGAGGATAACCAAGTGTATTTGAAAAACAATTTTATTGCGTTAGAAAGAAGGAATAGGGACCCTTTCCTCAAAGTTCATCAATGGACACGTAATTCAGTATGCCCTTGGTAAGCAAGAGGGAAAGTTGACCATTTTGAGGAGGACAAATTTACTCCTGACACTTGTCAGGGTAGAAGTTGATGTTCAACATTGCAGCCAGACTACACTTCACCAATATTGTGATGCCTGTCACATAAATGAAGGTGCTTGTGTTAGAGGCTGGCTTTGCAGGCTTAGAGAGCGAGGCCTCATTCCCTGCTTCATCCCACAGTGATCAGAGGATGTGGGAGGAGAGGCAAGGCTCTGGTGTGTCTTTACTCAGAGCTGCTGACCTCATTCTTCTCTACTCCCCCTATCCCCCCCACGCCATTTAACAATGACCTCTCCTGCATTATTAATGAACACATGAGAACTCATTTATTAAAGCTGCATTTTTTCACTCTTCCATATGTTTCTTTCTGCCTGCCATGGCAGGCGGGTGACAGGAACACAGCGAGAAGGGCTGCTGTCTCCCTGTGACCCCATACCACCTGCCTCATGGCAATATGCAGCTGTATCTTTGAAAGCCATTAGAGACTTGGGACATGGACTCATTTGTCATTGCTAAAAACCTTCACAGACCAAAGTGAGACCTACTCTTCACGTTTCTTATTCAGAAGCTAATTTGGTAAACAGATTTTGATGGCTATAGGGTTACTGGGGGGTGTTGCTCAGGGCAAGGCAAAACCCTTACTTTGTGGGGCTAATATTTTCTGGAAGTTGGGGACTCAAGGCAGATGGTGAAGAAGGGGATAGCTGTATTGGTATTAGGTAGTGCTCAGCAGGAAACAGTGCACAGAGAGGTTCACACAGATGTAGGACTTTCTCGGGCCCGGTAAGGTCTCTGCAGGAAAAGCAGTTTCGATGTCTTGAGAGGGCAGGAAGAAGGTGGTTTCTGGGTACTGGAAGGAGAGCCCAGGACCAGGGTGGATGAATGCAGTAAGAAGGTTTTGGACAGTTTAGATGAAGCCTGGTGACATACAGGTCACAGTTAAGCAATTCTCTTTATTTTAAGGGCTCCCGGGAGCCAATGAGCATGGGGTGGGCACAGGGTCCGCTGCACATGGTTGGCTGGCTGGAAGGCTGAGCCTAAGTGAACAACATAATGAACACTATGCAGCCCCTTTTGTTCCCTCTTCCCTGCTTGGTCCAGACCATGGTCGTTTTGTTCAATGCTTGGTAACTACTATCCCTGTTTCTTTTCTTATTCCTCATTCCTATAAGCTCCAAAGCATCCAACATGCCCAACTGTGTTTTGAGTGTAACCAGACCTCCCAAATTCATGGTGTAACAGGTGGTCACAATGATATAGGATTAAATTAGGAAATGAGGTCGAGTAGTAGTGAAGCCCAGAAGTGGATGGGACACGGTGGGAATGTTCATTGCAGGGGACACAGTAGCACTTCAGGATGTGGTGGGCATGCTGCGCAATGGGATACAGTGGGGCTGTGGAGTATGGTGGGAAAGCTTAGGGTAGGGAAACAGTGGTCCTGAAGGGCACTGTGAGACTGTTCCATGTAAGGATATAGCAGTACTGCAAAGCATCATGGGATCACACACAGAAAAGCACCTAACAGGCTAAGGAGGAGAAAAGGTGCCCACTCTAAGGGAACAGGAAAACTCCTCTCAGGCTCTTTCCAAAGCTTTCTTTAAAAATATTTTTTTTTATTTACTTGAGAGAGAGAGAGAAACAAAGAAAGAGGCAGATGGAGAATGGGCATGCCAGGGTCTCTAGCCACTGCAAATGAACTCCAGACACATGTGCCACCTTGCACATCTGGCTTTATGTGGGTACTGGGGCACTGAATCTGGGTCCTTTGGCTTTGCAGACAAGTGCCTTAACTGCTAACCAGTAAGCAATCTCTCTAGCCCCCAAAGCTTTTAATCTAAAGAGACGGGTAAACAGAAGTGAGGTACACCTGGTTCCAGCCCAAGATGCTCCTTTTCATTTCTTCTTTTTTAAAGACTAGTTTATGTATATTTTAAAAATATGTTTTTATTTATGAGAGAGAGAATATTAGTATGGGTACACCAAGGCATCTTGTCTCTGCAATCAAGCTCCACACACATGTCCCATGTTATGCATCTGACTTTATATGGATAATGGGGAATTGAACCCAGCTAGCAGGCTTTTCAAGCAAGCACCTTCAGACACTGAGCCATCTTCCCAGACGCTTTTTCATTTCTTAATCAATGTAAAAGTAGTTTATGCTCAGCAATGAACAAATAACAGCCAGTGATAGGTAAATGCTCACATTAAACAGTGGCTTCGTTTGCTCAAAAGTTCCCATTCTCACAAAGAGCCTCAATTTACTTAGTTGGGAAGAGAGAAGATTTTTATTGAAGATTTTTCTTTTTGATAGGAGCATCAAGTTACCGAGGCTGGCACTGAACTTGCTCTATAGCCCAGTTAGTTCTTGAACTTGTGATCCTCCTGTCTCAGCTTCCAGAGTAGCTGGGATTACAGGCCTGCATAAAGCCTGTGTAAGCTTTGTTTTTTTAGTTTTATTTTTGCAAACCTGCTTTGCGTAAGTGAATTCAGACTGAAAAACAGCATCTTTAACAGTGCTTTTGGAACTAAGAGGCTGTTCAAGCAAATACTCTCCTGCTTGCAGGAAAAGTTGGCCAGGATCAGCAGTGCTGTGTGGAGGTCAAGTTTATGTTCATCCAATTAACTGCCACCGACTGTCCATACTCAATCATAGCATGGCCCAGCTGATTCACAGCAGACCCTCAGTTGCCTGTGCTGCAGCAGTGAACTCTAATTGAGTATTGCATACAGCTAATTAAGTATGAAAACAGGCTTGTGTGCAGTCAAGTTTCCAGCCTGCCTCTGAAACTTGCTCATTCTAATTTGTATTTACCATAGAAATCGGGGTTTGCCTAACCTGCTGGTTAATGGGTTGATGTAGAAAGGGACAAAAATAAGGACTGCTATGTGTTCTGGGAAGGCACAGTTACTGAATTATTTGCTTTCCAAAACTAAAAATTTTAGTCTAAAAGGCCTAAATTTGGTTGAGATGATAGCCTAATGAGTAAAGTAATTGCTGAACAAGCAAAAAGACCTCAGTTTGGTCACCTGTAATGCTAGCACTGGGGAGGCAGATACAGGAAAAAACCGGAGCTCACTGGCTAGCTAGTCTAGCTGAATTGGTGTGCTTCAGGTTTGGTGAGAGATCCTGTCTCAAAGAATAATGTGGGGAGTGAGGAAGATAGCTGACAGTAGTACCTGGCCTCCATATATACCTTCATGTGTGTGCAAACACATAAACATTCATGCACACACGCATGCACACCACACACACATACACATGTACCCCCCCACAAGATACTCAGTGATATTTCCTGCTACAATTAAGAGGCAAAAGACCTGGAGCTTTCTTGAATCATCCATTCTGCAAGCTTCCCAGGAAGTTGGTGGAAACTCTGTGCTACTTTTGAACTCATTTCTCTTTATCCACCACCCATTCCCAGAATCCTTTTTCATGGGGTGACAAGCTGTGAGGAGGCCAGTTTGAGAATGCAGGATCTTCAGTTACACAAAGGCAAAAGTGACAACTCTTCCTAGAATGCTGGCTGTGTATTCTTTGACCTTGCTGAAAATAATGTACAAGTAAAGGTTCTTGGGCTTGGGAATCACAGTGCAGATATGACCCCCCCCCCCAACCTCACTGGCAATTCCTTTGTGAGTCAGTTTCTTCATTGTGAACTGAAGATAATACACTACCTGCCTTTTCAGGTTACTGTATGGATTTGATGGGAAAACAGATGATTGGCACTTAACATAGTCCCAATAACATAGTAAGTGTACAATACTGTGGAAAACTATTGATGTTTATAGAAAATAGTACTGCAGTTTTATAAGTATGTTTTCATTGTCACTTTTAAGTTGGCACACAAACTTTAGGAGAATTTGTTAATTGCTAATTTGAAGTCCAATTCAGTTTATAAATAACAGAATTACTTCTGCTGTCTAATCAAATTTACAAAAGCCTCCATTGTGCAGAGTCTCTGGGGGACTTCGGGAAAGGGAGGGGAATGAACGGTACCGTGTGGTGTGCCACTCCTTCCCCTTTCCCATAGCATCCATTGAAAGACCCTCTTCAAAGCATCCACAGACTGGCCTCACCTTTGTCTTTCTATGACACAAGACAGTACTTGGTCAGGGAGTCATGGGTGCTTAGATAATAGGCCACAGTCCTTCCCAGGCCTAGACCCTTTAATCCTCACCCCATGCACAGCAGCCTTGCCGTCTCAGCCCCAGAGCTGACGGGCTCTCTCTCCTTTTGCCCCTTGAATATAAGCTCCCTAAGTTGAAGATGGAATCTCTTAACAACTTCAAACATCTTTCTTTCCTGTTTCCTCTTCTTTCACCAGTATTCAAAGTCACATAACATAGGTTAATATTTTCCCAGGCACAGAGTAGGTGCTAACTTAAATTTCCATTTCCAACAGGCACAGAGCCTATCTTAAAGTCCCTACCCAGGACACTCTGTCATAAAAGCACAAGGACCTGTTGTATTCTGAGGATCTGACAAGCCCTAGAGCAAGAGGAGGCCTGTCTTGTCTCCTTAGAAGAATTCAAATGTTCCAAAATATCTCGGCACATCCCCTAACGCATGCTGCCAACCACTGATATGTCTGGACTCATTGTGATACCCTTTAATGAGCAGGCAAGTTGGAGAGTTGTTGTTTTTCTAATGTGATTAAAGGTACAATAAGGTATGTGTGCAACTCGAGGCAAAGCCATTGTTCTGCATCATTAAGCTCGCAGCATCCCCAAAAAGAAATTGTAGGCAGCTTGCCAATGGCCCTAATGAAGAGCATCTCTTTGAATTATCTCAGGATGAGGAAAGGATCAAGTTGGAGCCCTGGAATATTTGATCCTCTTTGTGCTGCTGTTACAAGGGCTTACTGAAGCCAGACACACTGGACCTTCTGGAACTGTAATTTATGGAAACCTTAATTTCTCTGCTCTAATAAGGCTTTGCATAATAAGATTGAGAACACAATGATTAATTCCTGCAAGTGTTTTGTGAATTCCTCTATGCTACGGTTCAAGACTCCCAAAGAATAGGAGGCAGGGGGATTTTTCTTAGCTGAAAAGTTGTTTGAGTTTTGTGAAAATAAATCTGCATGGCTTCCCAAACTGCTGACAACATGTGTTTCAGATGGAAGCCATTTATCATCAATTGACTGCACCATACGTCAGCCAGAAAGAGTCCCACATAAATTCACCTAGTAAAAAAACAAACAAACAGAATCCAGACTTCTTCTTTCGGGGCAGTTATCAGGGGTCAAGAGCACAAATAGTGTAGATGAATAAAAGACAGGTCAACATGGATGGCTGGGGATGTGACAGAGCTGGTTCTGGAGGCGCTAACGTGATAGTCATGGATGCCAACAATACTTTGGTACATGGGTGGTAAAAGAAAACATGGAGTTTTAAGACACTGCCGCTGGACTCATTCTGCACTGCAGGAGCCAAGTCTCATACAGCACCTTGCTCAGTTGATCGGATCCAACTCACTTCTGAATGCTCGGCTCAAAGAGAAACCCTGGCTCATTGCATAGAATCACTGGGCAAACAGGATTATGACACAACACATGATCACATAAGTAAGATCATCAGTGGTGACAGCACTGTTTCCCAAGACCTCCCACATGTCCCCAGAATTCTGGGAAAAGGACACTGGTCTAGCAAAGTCCTGAGCATAAAGGTGAAAGCCAGAAGTCCATTTCTAAGGCTTAATTAAGATGATTTTTTTTGTGTGTGGGTAGGAGAGTCCCAAGCCTCAAAAGGTTTGTTTCGACTCTTTTCTATGTGCTGTGCAAAGCAGACAGGCAAACACCCAGACACACTTTTCTTTTTCCACCCAGGGCTGTTATGGTATCATTAGGTTTTGGTCACAGAAGAAGCCAGCATACTGAGCTGTCTCACTGTCTACTAATGGTAGTCGCCCTCTGGTGGCTCATAAGAAAATGACATTCAACTGACAGCTAATCAAATTCTTTTTAAAGTCTAGTCTGGCTATTAAAAAAAAATGTTATCTGTGCACACTTCAGCAGCTCATATACTAAAATTGGAAGGATACAGAGAAGATTAGCATGGCCCCTGCACAAAGATGACATGCAAATTCATGAATTTTTTTTTAAAAATGTATCAGTGCCTCAGAATAAACTTCTCAATAAAAATAAACAAGTTCATCCATCTCATTTGTATGCAAATTTGCTTTCATCTTTAATAAATTGTAAAATCATATGTAAAATATGTCAATATGCCATTTATTACTATAAGTGAGGAACATGCACTTGTTTTCCTGCTTGTCACGATGTTATTTTACCATGCTGATTCAAAAACTTACAGGATTGTGAGTGATTTTTCTGATTACTGAAACAAATTTCAAGGGATAGAATGATTTAAGAGGAAAATCCTTATCTGCCAAGTTAGGTTACCAAGAACCATGTCAAACCTCCTGTTTCAAGACAGGACTTGAATACTTAACAAGAAAACACTCAGCATGGGTGTAAGACAAGTTATCTGGGTTGCAGTACAAATATCCCCTTACATTTCAACTGAAATTTAATGTGAGCAATGATGCTGAAGATATGAGAAGTCATCTGCCATGCATGACAGTCCCTAAGCTTAAGTCACTTGCTCTAGAAGTTGCTAAAATTTCACAGATAGACATATAGAAGTGGCAAGTGTGAAGCATAAATTTGAACCACATGTCCCATTACGAGAAGCTGCTGAAAGAACTAGTCGGCAGTGAGCTGTGCTCCATTGAAAGCGGCGCCTTGTAACTATTTGTAAACAGAGACAAAACCCTGCAAACATCCATCATCGTCCCCGTCTTCCCCAACTTGTTCAAAGGGTGCGTGACCACTCTCTGACCCTTCCAGTTGGACGCTCTGCAAAGCACTCAGTTGTCAAGGAGCTTTGTGACACAAACTGCTTCAAACACATTTAATGACCATCAACAGCTACTTAGACTCTCAAAAACAGGCATCGAAGAGCTGCTAGAAGGCAAATTTCCCGAGAGTTAACAGAGAAGTGGGCAAGACTGGCTTATTCGGAACACAAACACACACATACACACACACAAAAGCCCCAATTCCTACCCTGGGAGTTATGCTGCCAGGTGAGTGCTGGCACACAGCTGCGGTATAACCAGCCATGCATTACCTGGCAAACTTCATAGAGTAATTTGTACTGCTCCTCTTGCTTCTGTGCGCTGCACAAGCTGCATCCCATGTTTGGAGAAATGCCAAAGGAAGACTTCAGGACCGCCAGCACCGGGAAGCAGCTCCCTCAGCATGCAGGCACTGAAGGGCTCTCCGAGAGCCTCAGGTGAGCCAGGCAGTGGCAAAGCTTCACACAGGCATGGCTCTCCAAGGCTGCAAAGCAACTCTCTGCTCCCTCCACACTCCCTTCCTTCCCTGGCAGCATGCACGCACGCGCACACACAGACACACACATCCAGACACACACATACCACTCTCCTCCTCCCGGTGACTCTGGCAGCTGGATTGTGGTCCAATGCACACACTATATATACTGCTGCTCATGCATATTAATCAGATCTCATTGACTATTCATAACAGACAATGATACAGAAGCTATAATTGCCAACTATGACAGTTGAAATTTCTCTAATTAACAAGCAAGTGCTCCAGTGGTAGGGAATAATAAAAGACACTCACAATTTTGCAAGCCCTTTTCTGGCACTTACAAATAAACATGACTGCATTTTTCAGCAAGGTCTCTTAGGATAATCCCTAATGCATTTCAGCTAAGTAGGAATTCATTTTTAAATATATCATAAACTTCCTGATGATATAAAATGTATTTAATGCTGCAGATAATGATGGTACATAAACGGATTTTATGGGAAGGACATGTCTGGAATAACATTACTGTAATATTTAGCACTGTACAAAGTTGCAGAAGAAAATACCTATGAATAAAATATAAAAATTTAAATTGCAAGCTAGATCCATGAGTATGCAAAGTAGCTAGGGGTCAGAAGAAGAGATACAGCCCTCCAGGTGAGCAAGTGCATTTACCAACAAGCACAGTCATTTCCAAAGGCAGAAAGTTATTTGTCAAAGCAACCTGGAAGAAGGAGGAGACATTGCAAGCTTCACGCCATCTCCTCAGCCACACAGATGCCCCAGATACTTAGTAGAGACCACATTGCTGAGCTAATGACCACTGGCTGCTACACATAGGAATGGGCTACTCCATGTCTGCCTGAACTTCTGAGGCTATTCCTGGTGGCGTGTGTCAGGAAAGCAGTGAGGGGCAAACTGAAGATGGAAGGTGAGTAGGGACCACATAGGAGTTTTATTCTGCACTTCTTCCTGCCTCTCTGAGTAAGCGTCACAGCTTTCTAAACAACCTCAATAATACTAACTGCTTGCCCTGCTGCCTGCATGAAATGCATAGGTGCTTCTTGCTTAACCAAAACAGCAGTGCTTAATTCTCACAATTGCTTCTAGAAGCTTCACCACCCCCTTCCTTTGATAAAGGGTGAACTTACTTGAGAAAGACTCCCACGTCTCCTGTCCAGAGGTGTCACGGGGCTTCAAGAATAATGCTCCCATTTTCTGGGAGCCCAGACACACCTGAGACGTGAGTAAGCCAGTCCCAATAAAATTCTCCTTGGGCTCGTGGCCAGAAGATGCATCTGGTCCCATTTCTCAGACAGAAAATGAGGCAGTGCTCTGTGGCTGGCCAGCTCACTGCCCTGAGGCGCTGGAGGACAAGTGTCTGCCTTTAGGCCCTCACCTGGTATCACTGCCATGGCTTGAGCGCAGAACTGAAGTGTGTTCCCAGGATAGGAAGGTGAAGATGGGACTGGGTAGGCGCTTTGATGGCTGGCTTTCTGGAATGCTAAGAAGGGTCTTAGCAAGCTCCTGACACCTTAGTATCCCAAATTCCAAGTTATTGGTATGTCGCCAACTGTCTTATAGAACATTCTAGCAAGGATTTGGGAGAACAAAAGCTACCCAGACCCAAGCCAGAGGCCATTCTAGTTCACACTTTTGTCCCATGCTCACAACTGCTCCATCACTGTATCTGGTCTGCTCTACTTCAGACTATTTATGCTGGCCGCACTGGTCATGGTATGGCCATCATCCCTTATCCTGATGACACTGAAAGCCTTCACAAGTGGCCTTTGCTTCCTCTCTTGCCTAACACTGTTATCTCCATCCAACGACCTATCCTCCACAGCCACTTTCCGAAGAAATGTAGAAAAAAATTGTATTCCTTTATCAGTCACTTTCTAAAAGCTCTCCAGTGAATTCTCATCACATTTGGATGAAAACACAAATACCTCCCTAGGGCCTAGAAGGCCCAGAGGCATCTAGTTCTGGCTGATCTATTTCCCAGAACTCTCTTCTCCCACCAGCTTCAGTTCTCACCACACTCTTGACAGACGTCGTTTTTTTTTTCTCAGGGACTTTGCACAAGAGACCTCTTTCAAAACTGATTTTCCTTTCTCTTTTTCTGGCCAACCCCTCATCCTCTTTTCACCCAAAGGAAACTTCCTGAGAGCAGTCTACGTGGGTCTCTGCAGGCATCTACTTCCCAGGGCTCCTAGTAGTTAGTATGTGGTTCCATTTTCCCAGTTCCTCAGGGTAACTTCAGAATCATGATGATCCTGAGCACTAGGGCCCGTTGGTTCAATGTTCCCATCACAAGCATTTGCGCTCCCTGGGAAAGGTGCTCAGGAGACACAGGAGTCCTAGCAGTCACATAAACTCATAAGTGACAGTGAAATCTGGCAAATAGCATCAAGCTACAGAAAACAGAGTGCTTGGAGATCCCTGTGAAAGGAAGGCTTGCTGTCATGGTTGACTCCCCTCTTCTAATGCTAGAAGGACTAGTGGTTTCATAGTGGTTCTTTGTTTTCTCATGTCTACACATCCACAAATAAATGTTGAAATGAGTCCAAGCTAAGTGGAGGAGATGTAAATCAGTCCTTTCACTCTTCGCTAGGAAGCTTTCACATCTTAATCACAAGCTGAGACAGCCCCTAAGCACATATCTTATACAGTATCCACCGAGGAACCTTTAATCTTAAAAAATGCTCAGACTGGAGAGATGGTTAAGTGGTTGAGGGCACTAGCTCTCAAGGCTTCACGGTCCATGTTTGGTTCTCTACTGCCAACATAAATCCAGATGTCCAGAAGTGGGTCATGTGTTTGCATTTGGTTTGCAGTGGGAGAAGGCCTTGGTGTGCCCATGATCACGTGCTATCTCTGTCTGTCCTTTTCTCTTTTCCTCTCTTTCTCTCAAATAAATAAATAAAAATACTTCAAAATATGTTGAAGCTGGGTGTGAATACACACATGCAATCTCAGCATTCAGGAGGACGAGGCAAGAGGATTGCTGCAAGTTGAAGGCCAGCCTGGGTTACAAAGTGATCACCACTTTGTCTCAAAAACATGTTGAGAACTCCAAGGAGACGTTATTTAGTGGGTTATATCTATCAGTATTTACCAGGTTGGAAGCAGTCAGAAACCTATGAGTTGTTTTGTTCATTAATTCATTTAAAAATAGTAGTTACAAACCCAAAATATTAGTATAAATGCCAAGATTTTATGAAATTCTGGATTTTACATTTCCCCCAAAGCTATTTGCAGTCCAGCTTCATAGAAAACAGTGAGGTTTTCATATCTTTCTCTGTATCCAATGCTTGTGACAAGTAAGCAGATGCTGGCAAACACCTCCCTACTGTATGTTCCTAGCAGAATGTGATTCAAAGAAGAAAAGGCTTTTTTAGGCAGATATTTTTGACCTTGTAAAGCCAAACATGTTTGCTCAGATTATACTTTGCTAGTTGCCCTCTTGGAAGGAAGGACATTTCAGGGAGCTGGTTTTCACCAGCCTTCACTTCAGGGTGTGAAGGGAAGTGGAGAAGGCACTCATGCAAACCCCACTCCTGGTTGCTTTTCCACACTTGGGATGAGTATGTCGATTGGAATGAATGATGAAAAACTCTCCTGTACACATGGTGCCTGAAGTAAGACTTATAAAATGGGGATCTTGTGCTCAACATGCCCTTAACTTGGTATACTCATCAAATACAGCTATAATGGAATTTCATTTTAAAAATCCCACTTAAGGCTAAAGAGATAGCTCAGCCTTTTAGGTACTTGCTTGAAAACCTAAAGGCCTGGGTTTGATTCCCCAGTACCCACCTAAAGCCAGATGGAGAAAGTGGTACACACATCTGAAGTTTGTCTGCAGTGGCAAGAGCCCTGGCATGCCCATTCCTTCTTCCCCTCTCCTCTCTCTCTCTGCCTGCAAATAAATAAATAAATAAATAAATAAATAAATAAATAAATAAATAACATCTTTTTAAAACAGAGTATGTAAGCCACACAAATAGGGAAATGGTGGTTCTTTTGTGTGATGGTGCCTACCATGACATCCAGTCAAGCTGACCTCAGAAGCAGTGTGAGGGTGCAGAATATGTTAATGACAGAAAGTTACTTGCAACAGAATTGTTTTCAAGACCACAGCTGTCCCAGGAAAAATGAAAACCTACTAGCTGCACAAAGACACATATTGTCTGGTAAAGACACTTAACATCTTTTTTCAATCAGTAACTGCTTTATCTGAAGGTACCTTATAAGCTCACCAGAACACAGGGTGATCACTGGGTGCTCTTCTCAGCTGCTTTGCACCAGCACAAGTCCACCTCTTCCTGGCTTTGTGGAAATTGAAAGAACAAAGAAGGGTCACCAAAGAACGTACACTGGGGCTAGGAGACAGCTCAATGGTTTGAATGCCAGCACCTACATAAAAAGCCAGGTTTGGGTTTGTCATGGGTTCCTTCCTATAAGCCCATCACTGGGGTGTGGGCAGAAATTGGAGGATTTCTGGGACTTGCTGATCAGTAATTCTAACCGAAAAAAAAAAAAAAAAAAAAAAAAAAAGCTCTAGGTTCAGTGAAACACTCTGTCTCAGAGAAAATATGGTGGAAAGGGTGACAGAGAGGGACCTGTGTAGGTGTGAGCACAGGGAGCATGCATCTGCACACGTGCATACACACTGCATGTGTATAATACATACACACACCACAATACTATACACATACACAAAAATTTGTTTCTTTTTGAAAATAAAATTGCCCATTGAGACACATATCAGAGGCCCATATGAAAGAGATGGCAGTGCCCAGGGAACATCCTTAGTAATTGTTCTCTGAACTTTCACAAGTCATCACAGATGTTGAGAGGAGGGAGCAGATGTGGATGCATGAACTCATCGTCACTTAATTGCTGACTAAGCTATATGATACAAACACATTATTTTCAGCACACTCACTGGGTTGTCTTTTTTTTTTTATTTCTGATATCTCAAACAGGACCTCCTTATATTCCCTAGCTGTAAGAAACGTGGGTCTCATCAAACAACAAACTGTCAGTTGTGCATTATGGGTCTGGGAAGACACAAGCTCACACAGGGCCACGGAGGCAGAGAAGTGTGCATGGAATGGAGGCATTAGCAAGTCATGGGGCAGATTTCTCCTCCCCAAACCTAGAGTTGTTTGGCTGAGTCAATTAGCGCTGCTTTTTGTTGGGCTTTTTAAAAAAATATTTTTATTTATTTGCAAAGAGAGACAGAGAGAGAGAATAGAGTGACCAACAGAGAGAATGGGCATACCATTCAAACTCCAGATGCATACGCCTCTTTGTGCATCTGTATTTACATGGGTACTGGGGAATTGAACCTGGGTCATTAGGCTTTGTAGGCAAGTGACTTAATTGCTGAGCCACCTCTCCAGACCCTTGGGTTCTTTTTAACCTCCTTCCTGACCACAGTCTTATTTTATTTTATTTTATTTTATTTTATTTTATTTTATTTTATTTTATTTTAATTTTTGGTCTTTTGAGGAAGGGTCTCGTTGTAGCCCAGGCTGACCTGGAATTCACTCGGTAGTCTTAAAATGGCCTTGAACTCACAGTGATCCAATTACCTTTGCCTTCCAAGTGCTGGGATTAAAGGCGTGCACCACCCTCTGACCACACTCTTTTATGAACTTGTCTCTTTCTGGTTCAAGCCACCCTCTTCTTTCAGCTCCTACCACACATCACAGCCAGAGCATTCCTTTCTACACATGCATGCACATACACACACATTCACATCTGACTAATCCAGCCTGCAAGGGGCCCACTACAATCTCCCACAGATGGGGAGCCAAGCTTCCTGGTCTCTCTTATGTATATCCTCTGGAGACATACACTCTGGGGTCTAGCAGAACTTAATTAAATTAGGTTCCCCTGTGCCTCCACTGAGCCTGTACTGTGCCCTCTGCTGGGAGTTCCCAACTCTATGCCCGTCAGCATGCGCCTTCAACCTCACCTCCTCTACCCTGGCTGTATCATCATCTTCGGGTGATGCTACTGCCTGCAAGAGACTAGTGTGTGCTTGCCCTAGGCCTCACTCAGGTATGTCTGCCCAACACCTACCTCCCTTCTGTGTGAGTGCTCAGTCAATATCTAATAACAGAGTCAACATCAGATATTTACTGAGATATCCGATCTCCTACCAAGAGCTTTTTTGGGGCTCTGAAAATACTGATCAGATGATCAACTGTCCAACATAGACACAGTTGTCTGCTCCCACAAGAAGGTCATAGTCTTAAACCTTAGAAAACATACCTTTTAAACTTTCTTGGGTAGGGCAGTTATAAACCCTATATGCCAGGCATGGCCAGAGATTCAGAGACATGGTCTGTGGAGGACATGGTTTAGTGATTTTTAGTTAACCTTTGATTAGGTAAGGTGATTTGGCCCTTGGTTCTTGAGCAAGAAGCATTAGGTTGTAAGAAACCATGCCATTACAGCTAAGAAAAAACAACCTTAAAGATGCCAGGAAATTTAAAAGAAGACGGCTTAAACAACAACAACAACATATAATAACAGCTATGAGTGTGGTTTTGTTTCTGAAAAGCTGTATAAGCCCAGAACATCTGCTCAGGACCTCACATCTTATTGTGAACAATGAAAGGATATTTTTCTTTGCCAAATTGATCGAGGGCTGCCATCTCGGGGGCATTTGCTCTGGGCTGCAGGAAGCTGATGAACACCTTGACTGCTAGAGACTGACAGCTCGCTGTTTGCACTTGAAGTGATTTGGAGAGGAGGCCCATGCTGTGCCCTGCGAGGACCTGGAGTAAGGGAAGAGGCAAGCTACCTATTGCAGCTACACACATGCTACTGCTATCTTCAAATACCACGCAGGCAGAAGAGCATCTACCTCTAAGACCTGTCTTGAAATCACAAAAGAGGCTGTTGGCTAAGAATGCAATAAGAGCAACAGGGGCCAGCAGTGGGGAGGCCAGAATACAGGTACTTGTGTGAGCACAACTGGGACTGGCTGCAGCTTTAACAGAAAGTACAAGCTTTCTGATGGACTTTAAATCCTGGGGTCACTCCCATGCTATTTCATTACTCCTCAGACAGCTACAGCACACTAAGGCAATACCTGTGGCTCTTCTCGTCACTGGTGACAAAAGTATGTCTTCATTTCCCAGAGCTGGACTTGAAATTTCTGTGAAGGGGTTCCCTCAGATGTCTGGAACAACCCCCAGACCCAGGAGGCCCACATTAGGCATATGGGATGACCAAGAATGGGTTCCTGCATCATAGAGGACACTCATGTGGGCTGTGTGTGGATGTCTGGATCGGGTAGGAAAGCACAGTGAGATTACTCAGCCATCTACTGAATAACTTCTGCAAGAATGCAGTGGTAAGTTCATAGCCTCCTAGTAACTAGATCTCTCCAGTGCATAGTAGGTGGCCACCAGCTCTAAGGTTGGTGAGGGGGCTTGTCAAAGAGCAGAGGCCCCTGAGGGTTCTTAGAACACAGTCTGTGAGTATGCAATGAAATAGAAGAAAAGCAACATCCTAGAAGGATGGAAAAACCTTTCTATCTAGTTCTAGTACAGGGGTCAGCTTAAGGGACAAGAAGCAAAGTCAAGGCTATTTCATGGGTGATGATTGGACAACCTCTTAAATACACAGAATGCATTCATGTCTTGTAGGAATTATGGAGACGAGCTGAGTGTTGGTGTGGTGTTTGGACCATCATTTACAAGCAGGACTATCAGAGTGTGAGCAAAGTTTTCTTGATGCTCACTGACGATACAGTGGGCAGTGATTTTCTATTTCACCCAGGCAAGAACTGTAGCTGAAGAAATCAAAGTAATGTGCCCAGTAACACCCAGCATTCACCTGGCAGGGATGAGATCAGAATTTGGACCATGTGAGCCCGAGGCAGGTAAGACCTTGCTTGTCCAAAAGGAATGCTGATGCATACAGTGGGCATTAAAAGTTGGCTTCTTGTTGGGTAAGGAAAACAATTTAAGAAACACAATGTCCTCATGGTGATCTTGATCAACATAAGTGATCTTTAAAGACCTCGAGGCTAATGGAGCTATGACTTGGGGGTGTCCTGTCTCATCCTGGACAACTTTCTATCTTCATCTTCACATTCATCAAGCAACATGGTCCTTAGGACCTGAGAAGTCTGGAGGATACGAAGGGTCTCACATTGGCTCCTGGTCTCTGGACATGCATAAATGTGATATATGAATCAATCTTCTTTAATGAATGGCTTATGTGTGTGTGTGGGGGTGACAAAAGAGGCTCTGTGACCCTAGCCAGGATCCCAGCTACCTTGGTAGTGATCACAGGCCTGTGGGAATCTTGAGGATCTGCTCCAATCCTTGGACATGAGGCAGTAAGAAAGTCAAGTTGGGTGGATGGAGGAAAAAAGACAAGTGACCCACGAGGAAAAGGAAGGGGAGGTGAAAGGAGAGGGTGTTTGGGTGAGAGTGGTGGGAGTTCAGACAGGGGCACCTGCAACTCTCAGAGTCCTGGTGGGTCTAAGCCAGGCTTAGCTATGAGTGTATAGGGCTCCAAGGAGAGAGGAAAGCAAGTGGCAGGACAATCAGAACACAGTAGAGGGAAAAGGAGAGATTTAGAATTAGAGTTGTGGGGACTCAGGAGCACAGCACACTTTGCTCTGGAGTTCAGAGTAACTAGCTTAGAAAGAATGGTAACAGGACAACCTCACATTGAAAGGCCATGAGGGAGGAGGCCAGCAGGTATGATCTCATCGCATTATTTTAAAAATAACAACTAAATTAGGGGTGTCAAATGATGCTGGACCAGTTGTAGCATCTTCAAAATTTTAAATTAGGTGATAATAAAAAAATCCAACAATTGTCATATAAAGTACTATTATTTGAAGAAATATATCTTTTGATAAACCCCTAAGATTCAACATATAGAATCTTGCACTCCCATGTGACAAAACTGAATTGTAGCAATCAAAGGGAGATGAGGTGTATAGTCTCTATCCTACAGCTGCTCCAAGGCCATGTCATGGGACAGTTGATGCTGGAAAGGGCCAAAGGGCCAGGTTTCTTTGCTGATGGTTCTAGATTCTAATATACAATAGAAGAGCCTCAGTCTGAGGCCACAGGTGCAAAGTGTAGCCAAAGCCACTGGAGGCCCCACTGCCTTTCTCCACTTGAAGGGAGGCTGTGTCTCCCAGGAGTTCCTCCCAGAGGGGGTGTGAGAACCTCACTGCTCCTGTCTTCACCTTCCATGGCCCAGGGCTGAAGGGACAGAAGCAGCGGTGTCTGTTGTATGGGTGGAAATGAAAGCCTTGCCTCATCCCTTCCACCCATCTGCTCACACACCTGAGTCATCAGCTACTGTGGGCCAGACACCACTGTTTAGTGATCAGCACAGCATGTCACAGTCCCTGTCTGCCTGGAGCAGCCATCCCCATGTCACCTGTGGCTGTCATAGGACTCTAGATGTTTGGGCTAAGTTTTCTGATCACTTTCCAGTTGCCAGACTCTAGCTGTCCCTTGGTCCTTGGCCTGGATGACATTTCAGCAGCTTCCCTTCCTCCATCTGTGTTTTCCAGACATCTGGTCATAGAAAACTGTAGTGGTCTTTCATGAATGGACTCTGCTACTATTTACTAATACTGTTCTTTAAAATGGCTTACTTTGCTTTCCTTAAATGTATCTTCCAAATAAAATCAAATCCCTATCATGAAAATCAGTTTCACTTGCAATGTATGAAAAATAAGCGGCCCAGGGAGACGCTTCAGTCAATAGAAGCGTTTATTGCACAAGTATGAGGACTTGAGTTTGGGTGCTCAGCACTCATAGAAAAGGCAGTGAGAGAGTGCATTCCTATAAGCTCAGCACTTGGCAGACACAGGGGGATCCCTGAAGCTCATTGGACAGCTAGTCTAGCTGAATCCATGAGCTCTAGGTTCAGTGAGAGGCCTTGCTTCAAGAAATAAAGTGAATAGAACTGAACTGAGAAAGACACTTGCTCTAGACCTCTGGTCTTAACACACGCCCACACACATAAACACCCATGCATGCATCCACACACACAAAAATGACTATCACCTAACCGTATGAATTTCAAAATTAGAGGAAGACTTATCCCCTACCACATCACTTTCACATCTGTCATGTTTGTCATGTTTAGAAGCAATGTCCACTTTCTGCTGAATTCTAGCCTCATTGTGACGTTTCCCACACCTGTCTTGCCAGCTCTCTCTGTCTGGTTCTCAGACCGCTCCTGTGCTCTGATCTGTTTTCTGACAGATGTCCTCAATTCCTTCCATTCCATCATGCATTTATGAGCTGGAAGATCCCCCGCACTTGCCTGTGCTTGCTGCAAGCCGAACTCCATCCTTCAGCTCCCACGCATAATAAAGCCAACCCCAATTTCACCATCAAAATTGATTTTGAGCTTCTCCTCCATTTGCCACCATCTGTACTCTGCCATCTTCTTCAGGGCATGTCCATCTGTCCTCTCAACTATTTAATCCAAGTGGGCAAGATTTATGTTAAGCATTTGGGATAGAATGGTGACCAAGGCCAGCCTCTTCCATCTAATAGGAAAGCTATAAATTCCAGAAGACGGAGAAGTTTATGGCCAACAAACAGCTTTATGACATAGATGAATCAACAGGCTGGAGCTGACCGAACCTCTGTGCTTAGCAAAGCAGCACAGGTGAGGGGTGCAGAAGGGAGACCTCATCTCCAGAATCCAGAGGCTTAGTGCTTCTTCTGTAACAGGAGAGTTAGTACTACAGAGAGGAGAGGAAAGGTCCTCACTGGGCCTGTGAGGAGCAGAGGAAATGAGGAGCTGCTGGCTAAGACAGAGAGGATGGGAGCACAGGGAAATCCCATCAGGGCTGGAACTCCAATGTGTGGAGAACTTGCCTAGCAGAGATGAAGCCAGGAGCCTGGCCTCGAGATGGAAGTCTTCAAGACCAGTGGGCAATCAGGGCAATGGAGGAGGAGATGCTCAGGAGAATGCGGGAGTGGTGTGTACACTGCAGGGAGGTGGGAAAGCTTTAAAAGGTACTACTAGGGGACAGAGGCAGGGAGAGTCCAAATATGAATTTAGAAATAGGCATCTAACTGACATATTGCTTTGCCTTTTCTCTGGTGGCCTCAGGTTGAACAGAGCACCAAGTGGATCTTTTGAAAACTTTCTCTCTCTCTCTCTCTCTGTATCTCTGTCTGTGTGTGTGTGTGTGTGTGTGTTTGACACAGTTGCTCTCCACCTTTAGTTTTATAAGATAAGAGTCTCTCACTGAATCCAGGATTCACTGACTCAGTTAGCATAGGTAGCCAGTGAGCCCCAGAGATTCTCCTTCCCAGCTCTGGGATGATAGGTTCATACCTGGCTTCTATGTGGGTGGTGGGGATATACACTCAGACCCTCATGCTTATCTAGTAAGCATTTTATCAATTGAGCCATCTCTCCAGGCCTTAGCCTTTCCTTTTTATTCTTTGTCAGACTCTAGGATCAGGACATAGCCCCACAGTAGACCATCCTTATAATTGAGTCCTACACTGCTTGGCTGTGATGTCTGAAGGAGTCTGGAGCTGGGGAAAACGTATGCTAGCTTGAAGCTGACTTGGGCACTAAAGGGGAGCTGGCTTAATGTTTTCAAATCTTTACTCAGAAGATAAACATGGAGCAATGATGAGACTTATTTGGGGAAAAAATAACATCAATGTAAACTGAGTCTTCATAATTCACCCGTACCTATAAGGTTTATGTGCTATCAAGTTTGAAAATACTTAGGAAGTGTCTACCTTGGATTTACTTTCTATATAAAATAACACTTGAGAGAATAAGTTAGTAAATGCCATTATGACCAATGGCTTAAGAGAAAAATGCTTCTAACAAATGGTGATAATAATTTTTTTAACATTCTCTGGGAAAATGTAACAACTTACTGTGCTTGAGAGCTGGCTTAGAACTGTTGACACTATACTTAATCTTCAAAATGGATACACGTGTGTCCAAAAGCTAATAAAGTTTCCTGTACTATAAATAGGAGGGAAGAGAACACTAGATCACAGGCAACATGCCCGCTTAGGAGTCTGAGCTTATGGCTACAGCCCAGGGACAGGGAAAATGGAAGTGATTTAAAATAGTCCCTGGTAGGATATATCTGATATTAGTGGGCTTGCTGAAGCGAATCAGTAATACCAGCAAGATACAAGGGTGTGAAAGCCATTAACGTGCGTCCAAATGTTGGGAGGCCTTGACCTCAGCATCTTGAAGGTGATCTGTTCATGGGCGCCTGCAGCAGTGTTCAGGATTGTATCGACGAGGATGCTGTTAAGTGGCCACTATGAGATCACTATTCATTTTTTGGAACAAATGGTGGAACATTAAAAGCTAATTTCTTCTTAAGCACTTCATGGCAGAGGAGTCCCTTAAGCACTGAATTCTTCTCACCTTCTTTTTGTGTCCACCTGCCATAACCCACCTTGGAGCAAGGCATTTTGTTACAAGAAAAGGAACAAACACATGGGTCTATGGATAAGGAGTGAGTGTTCCCTCAGGGTCTGTGCACATTGAGTGCTCCTTAAGAGTCCTGCCCCAGCAAGCTATGTCATGGTCCCACTTGACCATATCATGCACACTCGATCAAGCGATAGTACCCTTTCATGTAATCCTATGAATGGGTACAACTAAATTGGGAAGATGACGAGAAAGAACAGCACTTCTTTTGTTGTCACCTCTATTGGAAAAAAAAATCTCAAATGAATTAATGGACATAACCTGAAATTTTTTTAAAAAAGGAAAACACTATAAATGTCATTATTCAATTCTCAGTGCTCTGTCTTATTAGCCTAACCTTATGTCAAAGCATCTGGCCAGTGTAGGTATAGACACAACTCAGGGTAGCAGGAAGGCAATATGGAAAACATGCTTTATTAGTTACTTTCTTATTGCTGGGACTAAATACTTGACCAGACTCAGCTAAAGGAAGGAAAGGGTTTATTTTTGGCTCACATTTTGAGGGGAAGTGTCCATGATGGTGAGAAAGGCATGGCAGGTCTGAGCAGGATGCCTGGGTCACATCTTTACATCACCAGGGAGGAAGTAGAGACAGTAAGCATAGTTAAGCTATAACACACTTCCTCCAACAAGGAACCATCTTTTTTAAAAAAATTATTTATTTATTTATTTGAGAGAGAATGGGAGGAGGGGAAAAAGGAAGAAGGGAAGGAGAGAGAGAGAGAGAAAGAGAGAGAGAGAGAGAGAGAATGTGCATGCTGGGGCCTCTAGCCATGGCAAATGAATTCCAGATGCATAAGTCACCAGGTGCATCTGGCTTTATGTGGGTACTGGGGAATCAAACCTGGCTCCTTTGGCTTCAAAGGCAAGCACCTTTAACTGCTAAGCCATCACTCTAGCCCATCACTCTAGCCCCAACACACCACCTCTTAAAGGTTCCACAACTTTTCTAGACAGTACCACCAGCTGGGAATTAAGACAAATAAGTCTATGGGAGCCATTTATATTCAAACTACCGCACACACTGCTTCTAGAGATGGGAGATTTCTACCACTTACAAAGGAAGGGTAAGTAGGCATATGGAAGAATGGAGAAGCCAGTGCCTCTTCTGCTCAGTGACTCCTGCCATATACTGAGCCATACTGTGGCTGGTGTGACTTTTTTGTCTCTGTTCTCGACTTGTTTTTCTGTGTCTATCTAACAGTGCCTGGTGAAGGTGCCTGATACACAGGTCCTGTTCCCTCCCACATCATTTCTTCCTGTTCCTGCCAGCTTAATCTTTTTGCTTCCCGCCAACCTCTTGGAATGATATATGTCCACGTATTTCTCCTCTGCTATTTCCCTCTGCTAACATTATTATTCTGGGTGAAAACACACTCTTGAGGTCTTTCTCTCTCATATGTGAGTATGGTGTATGTACATGTGTGTGGGTGTATGTACGTACATATGCATGTGGAGACCTGACGTTGACATTGGGTATCTTTTTCAATTGCCAGAGCTCATCAAACTGGCTATGCTGGACATCTAGAGAGCACCAGGCATTCCCTATCTCTGCCTCCCCAGCAATGAGATTATAGGGGCATAGATGCTGTGAATCCAAACTTAAGTAAAGGTACTGAACCATCACTCCAGCCCTCTGAAGCCCTTCTTAACTGGACACACTTGTGCTGTCTTCCCCAGCCCTGGCCTGTGGCTAGCCAATGTCCTGCAGGAAGCCAAAATTTCCTCCCTTCCTGTTAACTAAAGCTTCCTGGACTCAGAAGCGTGGACTCCTGCATGGCCATCCAGTCACCTGGCTGAGAACTCTGGCTGCTGCTAGTGTCTCCCCTTCCCCAGGCCCACACATTTCCACAGACTCATCAGGACTCCCGAATCTGTCAAGGCCCGACCTCCTCATCTTCCTCCAGCCTTTTCCTGCCACATTTGTTCACATGTAATTCATCCTTTCTCACCTCCACTCCTTCCTCCTATTTATTATACCATACCACTGAGGGAAGGTTAGGTAAGATCTTAAACTTTGCTATCAGGAGCCTTTTATGAATTTTCAGTTGAGACATGATAAGCAGGAAGCCAGAGAGGGCCATGGTTCAAGTTTCACTTTCACTCATTTTCAAGATAATTAAGTTGCTGTCAAAGAATATAAGGGGCCTTGTGAGACAAGGTTGCCTAGGTGGTAGCACTGAGATGTGGCAGCCTCTTAACTACGAATGCTAAGGTCCATTTTCTAAGCAGGGCCACCTGCTTTGTTTTCCCTGTACCCTCTGACTTTCACTCTGGCACTCCTAACATTACAGACTCCTGAGTTCTTACAGATCCCTACAGATCCCTCCAGCAGCCCATGCTGGCCCCTCTCTTTCCTCCTTTCTCCTAAATCACTGTGTATCTTCCTCAAAGACCATTGTTTTTCCACCTCTCAGCACACAAGTCAACTTTCACCTATCTTTGTACGCTCTCAATGGAAAAGCAGCCGACCGGCTTCCTTTGGACATTTGCCCGTGAACAAGGTCCTACCTTGGGCAGCTCGGTAGAGCTGGCACCTGGGATTAGGATGTCTCACTTCAAGTCCCTGCTTAAGCTCCTTTAGCAATGATGCTGTGACATGGTCAGCATCTTTCTGAGTCAACATTTCTTCCTCTAACCACACAAGATTGTTCTGAAGAACTATTAGTACTGAATTGCTCAATGGAGTGTCTGCCTCAAAGCACTAATGGCAAATGCTAGCTAGATACTTGATCTCTCTCTTTTCTTTTTAAACTTTTCATTGTTCATGTCCATCAAGCATGATGTATTTAACATGTAGTTCTTCCCTTGAGTAGCTCAAGGTCTTGGGAAGCCCACAAACATGAAAATAAAATGATGTAATTAATCAAGCTTTCAATGTGTCATGGCAAATGTTTACAGAACAGAATGGAGAGAGAAGAAGAAAGAGTTAATTCCACTTGGCATATCAGGGAAAACTACATTTGAAGCGCTAAACATTGATATGAGTCTTATTTTTCCTCAGGGAACTGAGCCCTGATATGTGAACCACAGGTGTACTTTACATAAAAAAAAATTCCCTAAAAGAAAACATTATGTTGAAGAAAAAAACTTAACACAAAATTATTCAGAATTTGGGATGCATTTTTTGGGGTGCAGGGATGAGCAAGATACAGTATAATTGATGGCCACCCCTTAAATACATTCTCAAAAATTCACACCTGATATGATCTATCCACACCTGTGGTGCCTTCCCATGAACATATATCACCATGACTACCACAACCCAGTTTCCAATGCTAGCAGGAACCTTTGTGCTCACCCTGCATTGGGGTATGGCTGGACCCATAGAGCTGATTTCTATGGGCCTTTGAACCTCCGAGTCTATGATGGCTCTTTGAGTTTCATGTTAAGCCTGGTCTTTGCTGAGATGGGGGAGGAGATCACAGATAATTAAGGCTGAAAATATTCTCATTTCATGGTGGGCTAACAAGTGAGACTACGAGTAATGATGTAATCCGACTTGTCAAAAAGGAAAATGAAAAGAGGAGACAGAAGGCAGGACAGAGCCTGGGGACCCGGTGTGCCATGTCATCTTCTAATTAACTAACTGATCCTTTAAACTGTCAAACTCAGCGAGGAACTCCATGGCCTGGTGCCTGATTAATATTCATATTTGGCCACTGGGTGCTCTGATTTAGGTCCCAGTGGTTGTAGTTAAACACCAGTCTTTAAAAGAGAGAGAAAAAGAAAACCCTGCCTGGCAAGCTCCAGTGTCCAGGTTTTGCATTCATAGGGAAATGAAGGGAGGCCACCCCGAGGTCCTCAATTCACACTGAGAACAAGCCCCAGGGATTCAGATTGATCTGTGCATCATGATGAGAACTTGTATATTGAAAAAATAATTATTTTGCTTCTTCCTTCTGGCAGCCACATTGTTGATGACACTTGGTGCCTCATTGTTAAATAAGTGAACGACGTGTAAAATTACATAGCATTTAGTAATAGAATCAAGCCTTTAATTTTAAAACAAAAATAATTGAATATGTAATTTAATCCAAACAGCCTAGAATTGATTATTTAGTTAAACTGTCCTAAGTGGCAACCCAGACTTTTCTTCATATACATCGGCTACATTAAAGACACAGTCTCTAATACTTTTACTGACTAAACACCTTAACCCAAGGTGTAAGATATACCCCAACGAAACATATTCTTTTTGTTGAAAAGGCAACTGGTGAAATGAAACCAAAACCTGCCCTGTAGACACTGTCAGGGTGCATTTCATACTCCAGCCACCAGCTGCTTAGAATGCATGGTGGTCAGCTTCAAGGGAGGATGGGTGACGTGGATAGGGTCGTCAGGAGCCACAGGGGTGGGAGGGTGGGGAGGGGATCATATCTTTCCTTTCACTCTGAGTTCACTTTTTATTTATTAAAGGCGTTCCAAGAAAGAAAACAGTCAACCTATTTCTAATGCATTAGCTTTTAGGAAATATTCTTTAAAATACTGTCACATTTTAAAAATGTGGTCTATAGGCTGGAGACATGGCTCAGTGGTTAAAGGCACTTGCTTGCAAAGCCTGATGGCCTGAGTTCTATTCTCCAGTGTCCGTGTAAGCCAGATGCACAAGGTGATGTACACATTTGGAGGTCATATGCAGTGGCAGGAGGTCCCGGAGTATCCATTCTCTCTTTCTTAAATAAAAATATATTTTTTAAAAATATGGTCTAAGTCTCACTGCATATGTCCACTCTATAGTGCTCTAGGTCTTACACTGTCATGTCATGTCATGCCATGCCATGCACACATCTTGTAAACCTCCATTGCAATACTTCTGTGTTTGACAGAGTTTATCCTACAGCTTCCAGCTCTTGCTAAACTTGCTACCAACCTATTTCAATTTAGGTTTAAAAACAGGTGCTGCTCCTAATATGAATGCACATACTGAGTTCATTCTTCACATCCTTACCAAATACAAGAAGTGTGGACCTGCTATGCCTGAGGTACCACAGACTCTGGAGCCCTGCACGTAATAAGACCTTTCAAGTCCCAGTTAATTTGCTCTGTTGGAGCATGAGCACATACCCAATATACACATCTTTTAAAGAAATACCCAAATCTAATAACGTATATACATCCTAAATGGTGGAAAGTGTTTTCCAGATTGAATAGATATGCATGATTAAGCTGGTTCAAGTTCAAGTCTAAATTCCTTACAGCTTTTTCTGTATTACTGCTAACTAGTGAAGGATAGGGAGCATTACTGATCCTGGGACACTCATATGTGAAAGACCCGACCTAAAAGGCTAAAGAGGAAAGATTGGCAAGTACCTTAATTCTATCTTCCCCTCTAAAGGAGACCATCAAAATGAAGAATCAAACAAAGTTCATCTTTCTGGCAATTATCTCTAGGACGATTTCGAACATTTCTCATGCGTTGGTTAAAAATAATATATAAAAAGCTGACACACTCCAAATTTCTTATATGCCCATCTCTACTGTTGAGTGAAGCGCTCAGGGGACCTACCGTCACTGCCCATCCAGACCTGTGAACTCCAAGTCAGGACAGCACAGCCTTGACATCTCTCTTCAGAGGACGGTGCCAATGTTCTGCTTGCCAGATGACACCCTGTGCTGTGTTCCTCGGAGCTGCAAATACCTCTTCTGGTGAGGAGCAGGCTCCCCGACACCGAAACTGGCTCAGATCCACCGACAATAAAGTAATTAATGGTGCCTTTCAGGGCAAGCGTAGTAAAAAAATAATTGCTCTCAATTTTTTTTTTTTTTTTTTTACTGCTAATGAATGATTGGTACAGTCAATATTTGTGTGTATTGGGAGTGGATGTGTGGATGGATGTGTGAGCAGGATGAAGAGGGGAAGCCTTTGGCATGCAAATCCTCAAACTAGTCCATCAGGCCAGTGAGCAACTCTGAGCTGCGGACCACAAGCGTAGAGTATGTTGATGTTAAATGTCTACAGGGAACATATCATGGATCAAATAGCACACAGATTAATCCAACAGAGACTGACATCTGCCACTTTGGTCATGGTGCAAAGATGCTCAAAACAGGGTCACTTAAGAGAGTCAAAAGGTGGGACACAAATGTCAAAGCACAGTTGGTTTCAAAGAGGAGATGAGTCACCAGCTACCTGTCCATCTTTCCTTTGCTAGCACATGTGCCCACCTATGTTCAAGCATAGCTTCCTCCCATTTCTTACAGTATGCAACTCCCTCCTGTCAGAATCATTTAAGGTTGTATATGAGGTCATCAGCTCTTTCTCTGTTGAATCCCATAGACACTCAAGCTTCTTATCACACACAGCCCCCTAAGCATATATTTACAGATTAACACACTCAAGGTCTTCACTGGTCAGTTCTACAAAGAAGCAGGGCTCATCTATTGCTAGCAGCCACAGTAAGCACAGAAAAGAAATAGTGAGAACCAAACAGAATTAGATATTCACTTTAAAAATGTATATTTTATCTTATCTGCTTATTTGGTTCTAAAATTTCTGATGATCTAAAAGCCAGCCCCTGGGAGAGTGGTTCCTATAAAGGCTAAAGGTGACAAGCCACATGAGCCAAGAACATTACTGAACATCACCTTGATGCAGGATCTACATTTATTGGCCTTAAGAAGGTTCTGATGGACCAGAGGTTTCAGAACAAGCTTGCAAACCACAGCCTTATTTCACAAATAACTAAGTAGGCAGATTTTAATAAGCAAGAGTAAATGGATACAGACCTTCTAGAAGATGTTTATCCAGATCTTATTGCTGTATATTGGGATACTGGGCAGGATGAATCTCCTCCTAAGGTTACTAAGATGTTGTCCTCATGCACTAGTGTTTGTCTAAAGGACATCATCTCTGGGAGGTATCCTGAACATCTGCTCTTAGCTGGTTCCCTTCACAGATACATATTTTCTGTAAATGCTCAATTTTTGTTTCCCCACCTTGAGGTTTTGTTATTGCTTTTCTTGCTATCTGCTGACCCAGGATAGGGCTTGCATTATAATTTTTATTGCATTTACTTATTTATGACAGAGGCGGGGAGAGAGAGAATGAGACAAAATGTACATATTATGGGAATTGAACCTGACAGAGGTCCTGATTACAGAATCAATTCAACAGGCAAGTGCCTTAATGGCTAAGCTATCTCTCTAGCCCTATTATAATTTTTTGCAAATATGGTATGGGGGCATGTTCATGCATGCATGTGTGTAGATGGAGGCCAGAGGTCAATGTTAGGGGTTTTCCTCACTTGTTCTCTACCTTTTCTTGGAGACAGAGTCTAACTGAACCTGGAGCTCACTGATACAGCTAGACTAGCTAGCCAGCAAGTCCCACGGATTCTCCTGTCTCTGTCTCCCCAGCACTGGGACTACAAGCATGTACCACCATTTTATGGGGGTGCAGGGATTCTAACTCAGCTTCTCACACTTGCACAGCAAACACTTTAGCCAGTGAGCAACCTCCTTAGCCAACGAACTGGCATGCTTAATTATTATATTACACTGACCTTTAAGAGATGGCCACATTGTGATGCCACCCTTGAGAAGTATGCTCAGACCCAGGGAGTCAAGGCATTGGTACTACTTGACACCTATAAAAGTCTAGTTTTAGGGCTGGAGAGATGGATTAGTGGTTAAGGCATTTGCCTGATCTGAGTTTGCTTCCCCAGAACCCACATAAAGTGTGACACACAAAGTAGCCCATGCCTCTGGAGTTCATTTGCAGTAGCTAGAGGCCCTGGAACACCCATTCTCATTCTCTCTCTCTCTCTCTGTGTTTGCAAATAAAATAAAATGAAAATAATCTAGTATTAGCTTACAGAAGCTCTCAGCATCCTGATACATATAATTTCTTAGCTTCTGTTTTTTTCCACTCGAACAAATATAGTGTATCATGCATTAAAAATTAAAAAGTTTTTGCTTTCAAAATTCTCTGAGAAGGTAGGATGTATTATTCCAGTTTAAAGAATGATAAGTGGCTGTGGAGACGGACACATACACACGCAAATAAACAATGATGGATTGTTTTTCTCTATCACAAAGCAAATAAAAACATAAAACTATTTAAGTGGGATTTTCCTGAGACAAGGTCTTGTGTAGAAGTCTGGCTGTGAAGAATATAGCTGAGGATGGTCTGGAATTCCTGATTTTCTTACAACTGACTCCCAAATGCTGAGATTACAAACAGTGTACCACCATGTCCAGCTGAGTTTTAAAAACTTAGATGTAGACAAGTGAAAATGTTCATTTTCTTCCCTAGGCCAACTGTCCTCATCTGACCCCTGCTAATTTTCCTGATGCTGTTAGAACAGAACCTGCTGATTTAGGTAATTCCATGTCCATGCACCAAAAATAATTGATGACATCAGCATAGTTATGGGAATTAGACTTATTAGTTAATTACAAAGCCAGCAGAGGGAGCACAAGGCCTGCATAAATAATCACCATCTCTTCTGCGTGTCTTACAGAACAGCAGTCGGGGTGATGAAGGAAGTACACTTTCATGCTAGATGAGAGGAATCAGAAGATGGTCCTTACAGTCTAAAGTACAAATGGCGACTTCTTATGCACATGTGAGAAGGATGGATATGGGGTGTGAGCATGTGTGCTTCCCCACTGGTGAAGTAATTCAGGGCAGATGGTGAATGCTGACTTGCCCTCAAATCAAAGAGGCTTTCATCTCAGTCTTGCCCTCTCAAACAATGTTTCAAGTGAACCAGCCTTATTTGTCTAAGATACAATCAAGATTTATTGACTAAAGAGAAGACAGAGACATAACCAAGTAATATCTATTGGTACAAAGAAAGAAAAAGTAAAATTCTTTTTAAAAACCCTACATCTTTTGTAAGTACTACACTCTTATGATTAATAAGGCAGTAGGTAGATTTATATCTCACACGAAAGTAACACTGGCATGGGTAAGTAGAAGTTAAGATGAAGGACACCCACCCATCCAGCCATCAGTAAGACAGGCAATACATTTAGGGCCGAAACACTTACAAGTAGGCCAAGTGCTTAAAAGGCAGCTAGAGTTCTATCAAACACATCAATATTATCCCACATGATCTAGGATTTAGCCAAACAAATAAATATGAATGATTTGATTTCTGTACTATGTATTTCTTTTCTTGCTTTTGAGAGGATGTCTCATTCCTCAAGTGGGAAAAACCAAAAAGGATATTTAAGTCCTTACTGCATGCCATCATTGAATATTATGCATTCTGATGCTTCATTAGAATAGAATGTGTTCTTGGAAAAATGGAATGAGCCGGGGGTGGTGGTGGTGGTGGTGGAATTTCCCCTTTGTCTCACATTAAGGGAATGATCAGGGACAGAAGCAAAGAAATGGGGCTGGAGAAGAACTGGCTTGGGGAAGAATGTCCCAACAGGCATCTGTTTGGTTCCAGAGAGAATCAGTTTGGTGCTTGTGATGATTTATCCTGATTGTCAACGTGACAAAACCTAGAATCCCCTGTGAGGGACTATCTTGACTAGGTTAAATGAGGTGGGAAGACCGACCTTAATAGGTGGCACCATTCCATGGGATGGGGTCCTTGGCTACATCAAAAGTGGAAGTGAAGTGAGCATGCACCCTCAGCACTCTACTTCCTGACTGTGGACACAATGAGTCCAGCTACTTTATGTTCCTGCCACCATGACCACATGGTGGACTGTAATCTTGAACTGTGAGCTAAAATAAACCCTTCCTGCTTAAGTTGCTTCTGGCCAGGTATTTGATCACAGCAACGAGAAAGTAACTAATGCAGGGAGGCAGAGAAAGATGGAGACCAGCACACCACAGCAGTGCCTGTTGTCGTGGTGTATCCATGGGCTCCATCTGACCTTATCTTCCGCACTGAGCCCTGGGTCTGTGGACATCCACTAGCATACTGCCTGGTACCTAAGGGATATCACCATCACCTGAATGTTTGTCCCATAAATCTCATTCTGAATCTAATCATGACCAGATGGATTTAAGAGATGGGCCTTTGGAATGGGCTCAGTGGGGGTGGCCCAAGAGCTACCTCAGCCCTTCACCACTCCAGGGTGCAGTGAAGAGGCATGAGCTATGAGCCAGGATGGGGTTTTCATCAGACACCCAATCTGTCAACACCTTCATCCTGGACTGTGAAGCATCTATGACACTGAGAAACAAACTGTCCTTCACAAGCTACCCAGTCAGGGATGGCAGCCGAGTGCATGAGGGAAGGCGTGGAAGGGCAGAGTCAGCAGCAGACTAGAGTAGCACACTGGTTTCCTCTTATCAGTGGTGGTGAATGCAGTCTGTCCTTGACTTTTATTCTTTTTTTCCCTTGAAGGACTCGGAACACAGCTGACCATGGAAAATGTGGCTCTTGCCAATGGCTGTCAGTTGAAGTTTACAGTGGTTTTGTTTTTTCACTTACATGATAAGCAAACTACGGGTACCTGAGCATCCTCCTTGGTATGTCCTACTCCTGATGCTCTGCGGGTACACTTGTCAGTTGTTAACTGACCACTCCCAAATCGAGAGCCAGCACCTCCCTTTCTGACTCCTCTCTTCCATTGCTTTGATCACATTCCCAGAGACTTCTGTCACGTTCCTGGGAAAGGGTCCCATGCCTACAGTAGATACTTTTGAATCATCTATTTTCTTCATTTAAAGAAAAATGTCCCCCAACTTTTGCACTTTGCTGAAAATTTAATGGCAAACTAGCATTACTGAACACCTCCTACATACAGGCATGACCACAGAATCATAACTTCTTGTTCTTATAGATCCCAAAGCCAGCATATGAGTTTTGCACCCTTTTCAATTCTTATGTCACGGAATAGAAATCTGAGATGCAGAGCAGTTAGGCACCTTGCCCAGCATTACTCAGCTGGCTTGGGTGGAACCTGTCACATGTCTGCTCATGGGAGCCTGTACTCCCCTTTCTGCCACAGCTCACTGTAGATGACAATGTTTATGGAAGGTTAAAGAACCCATTACTGTCAGAGCGCTGACACACACACTGAACAGGCTTTTTTGTTATTATTTTCTGTAAATGAAAGCTTATTGAGAGAATTAAAAATTAAAGAAAAATCTTAGCAAAAGAACCTTGTCACTGAAAAGGTATTAGAGTTAAATGAAGAATGATTGGGAAATAACAATGTACACTACCATGATCTCCAGGGGTCCTGAGATTATACACTAAGTGCTGTGCCCCCATAGGATGGCTGACATTATGAAATGGATCTATGAGGCAACTAGCCCTTCAGCAATGAGAGTTCAAGACCAAAATCAACAGGGCTAACATTCTGCAGCCTTGAATCATGATTTATCTAACCATTGGCTGGAAACTACAGGTTTTCCATGACTTAAGAAAATTTTTAATTCTCCACAGGAAGCACATTAAATTTCTGGCAAATGTAGCCCAACCATTTTCTTTAATAAGAAATTGATCAAGAATGAGGAAACAAATGAACAATACCCGTTTTCATCTAGTAAATGAACTTAACAGAGCCTGTTCATGGATTAGGCAGGAACACAACCATTTGTTTTCTTTTCTCTATTACTCATTATAATGAGTGACAGTTGGCCTCAGAATGAATGAACCAACAGACCACTGCTGGGTCTCATCCTACAGTGATAGGAAATGGCTGAAATCTAAATCCTATCATTTATTTCAGTGGAAACAGCCAGGCTTGAAAAAAGCTAACCATTAGTCAGACGTAAGTTCCATCTATGTGCTTTTATTTTGGCAGATCACAACCTTCCACAGTCAATTTTGTAGATAATTCAAGAAGGCATTTAAACCTAAGTCAAGTGGAATGAGTTTGGAAACCTCAGAAATCTTAAAAGAAATCATTTAAACACTTCTCTCATTTAGTGACATAGATAGCAGCAAGATCAGTACTAGCAGAGTCATCTCATGAATATATTAGGTGGTGATCTCCACAAATGTGTTTATTAAAAATGGCTACTCAGGTGCTGGAGGGATGGCTTAGCACTTAAGGCGTTTGCCTGCAAATGCAAAGGACCCAGGTTCGATTCCCCAGGGCCCACGTTAGCCAGATGCACAAGGAAGCACACGAGTCTGGAGTTCATTTGCAGCGGCTAGAGGCCCTTGGCACGCCCATTTTCTCTCTGTCAAGTAAGTCAATAAAGGCTACTCAGCACCACTCAAATGTTTAGAGTTACAATTTCCCACTAATAATAAGGTTCTTGTGGTAACCTGGACATAAAATGTATAACTTTTCATGTATGTATTAAAGCAAGACCTGGAGACAATATTAAGCCATTTGGATGGTTCGAAGGACAGCAGATGTAACATATCACAGACATGTCACATGTACGTGAAGAAGTACACTTTGCAGTCAGCCACTGCCAAGTCATGCATAGCCTGGAGTTCCCCAAGGACAGAGGTTCAGTCATGGGGCATGGCAGAGAAAGGGTCATGATTCACCATGGCAGGACCAGTGCCTGGACACATTGTCTTTAATTGTCTGGTTGTCATCTCCCAGGATCCTCCTGGGTGACATTGTGCTAGAGTAATGAAGAAAATAAATAAACAGAATCTCATATGTTCCACCATCTTGAAATGCCTATTTATTTGCTCAATATTCATTAAGGAGAGGGAAAAAATTAGAGTTCATCTTTCATGTTTTGGGTCACTACTGTGTATCATTTTTTACTGAGCATAAATTGGCATGTTACACTTTTTCAGTTATATAAACAGCAAGATATTATGTAATATGTGTTTACAAGAGAGCTATCCTTCATGCTCAGGTGTTTGGTTGTAAGGGTTGCAGTCAGAAGGCATGGAGAATTGGCTCAGAGACATCTGAATGGCATTTGCTCTAGAATTTATCACTCAGGGTTTACAGAGTTTGTGAGCCTGTAAAAAAGGTTTTCAAGGCATCCAAGGCTAAGAGATTTCTTCATATTGTGTAAGGTTGCAAAAAGTAAGTCTGAAACACTTCATTTGTGTGTAAGGGCAGGTCAGCCCTTGGCTGGGACTCTTCATCCTCTGTGTGTGCTGAAAGGTGGTGGCCCCTATCCCTAGCAGCTCATGGCAGTCAGTGCGGCAGTCACTGGTGAAGCGGCCATGTTCATAACAACCTTCAGCAGCAGTGTTATTGGTGAGACTTACACAAGTGAGAAAGTGAGGCTTAGCAAGACCACGAGGCCCAGATTCAGGATTCCTAGAAGGTCAGCCTTGCTCCCAAGCTTATGCTCATGACAAAACAATTGAAATTGCCTAGAATTAAATATCTCTGTTTTGTGAATAGTTGCTGGTGGGATCATCACTGTTAGTAATGAAGACCAAAGAGAGATGTATAAGGAAGGCTGGGCATAATTGGGAGAAGAGAAGTGAAAAGGGATGGTCATGTTATTGACGGAGGAATAGTGGAGTCTAATCCCAGGTGCCTCTTACTAGCAGGCCCAACCTGTGAAGGATAGGGCTCCAGAAGCAAGCAGTAGAGTGCTCAGAAGGTCAGGGGCACAAGGCTGATCCTATAGACCCAGTATGTGTAAGCTGCCTGGTCACTCTGTCTAAAGAGGCTGTGTGGTTCCCAAGATGACCAATATATGAGTAACATCAGAAGGCACTTCCTGATTTAACATGCAAATGACATTCCATATAGGCACTTCTCTTTATCGTTGGTATTCCTCATTATTTAGAAACTTTACATACATACATTCACTATATGGGATTTATCACTTAAAAAAGCATATTTGTTTTTCAAGATTGAAAAATTATCATTTATTTGACATTACATTTTAAAGTTTTTATTTATTAGAGAGAGAAAGAGAGAGAGGCAGATAGAGAGAACGGGAGAATGGACATGTCAGGGTCTCCAGCCACTGCAAATGAACTCCAGATGCATTTGCCACCTTGTGTATGTGGCTTACATGAGTCCTGGGAAATTGAGCCTGGGTCCTTTGGCTTTGTAGACAAGTGCTTTAACCATGAAGCCATCTCTCCAGTCCATTATTTGACATTACTTTTGAATAAAGAAATGCAATTTGTGCATATACTAATTCAAAATATTTTTTAAATTTTTTATTTATTTATTTGAGAGAGAGAGAGAGAAGGAGAAAGGCAGATAGAGAATGGGTGCTCAGGGCTTCCAGCCACTGCCATCAAACACCAGACAAATGCACCCTCTTGTGCATCTGGTGTACGTGGGTCCTGGGGAGTTGAACCTGGATCCTTTGGCTTTGTAAGCAAATGCTTTAACTGCTAAGCCATTTCTCCAGTGTATGGCACAGTGCAGGTTGGGCCCTAGCCAGGCCACCTGCTAGGAGGAACCAGGAAGTGGCTTTTGTGGACATGGCATCCTGCACAGGCCTGGCGTGACAACAGATACAGCCCCATGCCCACGAGCAACCTGCTGGGAGATGATTTGCCTGGAGACAGGCTGTCATTGGTCACAAGAAGGGAACCACCCCATACAATGATTGGCCAGCCAAATCCTTAAAAAACCCTACACTTCCTTAAATAAATGAGTTTGCAGCAGCTCACCCTCTGCTTGCTTCCACCCAACTCCCTGTGTCTGTGTCATGACTCTGCGCCTCTCACCACCTACCTGGCAGAGACCCTGCATCTCCTCCTGGGCTGGCCCTAGGAGGAACCCCAACACTCCAGCCCTCAAAATATTTTTATTTAGTGCCAAGTAGAACAGTTTTCAGTATTTTCATCAAGAACACTTCTATTACTGAAAGACTGATCAAAATGTAATCAGATTGCGAAGGAGACCAGGAAGAAATGGAAGTGCCTCTGGGTAGGACGACATACTGTGAGGCATTGTCCTTGCAACATGAAACTGGTGCATCCGTGACCCACAGTGGTTAGCAATGTCCCCGTGGAGGAGGGGCCTCCTCAGTGGAATGGGTTGAGGAAAGGAGAGGGGACAAAAGAGGAATATGGCCAGTTTACAGTACTAGCAAAGCTTTTTGTTGTGTGTGTGTGTGTGTGTGTGTGTGTGTGTGTGTGTGTGTGTACGCGCACACGTGTGCTGGGGTAAGGGGAGTGCATGTGCATGTGGAGGCCAGAGTTTTATGTCAGGTGTTTTCCTTTATTACTCTTCACATTATTTGAGACAGGGTCTTTCTCATGAACCCAGAGCTTACCAATTTGGCTAGATAAACTAGCCAGCAAACCCTAGGGATCTGCCTGTCTCCATCTCCTCCATGCCAGGGTTTCAGGCACAAGCCACCACACTCAGCTTTTATGTGGGTGCTGGGGATCCCATTGCTTTTTACAGCTTTTGTCTTTTAAAATCTGGAACTCTGAATTGACTGTTAAATTTCTGAATATCCTTGACTGTATTTGATCCCAAATGTGGGCTGCTAAATTGTCTTTAGATGGGTTACAGTTAACCTGCCTAGTTAATATGAGTCTTACTTTTCTCTGGAATGGAGCAGTGCCCTCCTCCCTCTGCCAGAGGACTCTCTTATAGGTGGAGCTGGCTTCATGTCCACCACTTGACCCCAAGTGCTCAACCTGTTACATTGTACTAATTCACTAAATATCTGAAAAATGTTGAAATGTATCTCATTTTATGTCTTTAATAAATGCCTGCAGTTTGAATCTCTGCCTCTCTTCTTTTTAATGCATAATCCCCTCAGCTTCACTATCTCCCTTCTCAGATAAATGGTGTTCCATTGGTACAGTGCAACCAGATGTCCTATGAATGTTGAGAATCGCCTATCTCCAGGTAGCAGAATTTGCTGAGGGTATTTGGAAAATAAAACCCAAAATGAAAACAAACAAAAACAATCAAAAAATAAATAAATAAAAGAAAACCACCTCCTTTTTCATCAAGAAAACCTCTGCCGGGCCAACAACTGAAGAACAAGACCCTCACCTTTATGTAATCACGAAGCTACCCTGGTCTGAGCTCTGGGAAATGGCTTCTGGGAATCGCGATTATTGTTGTACATTATTTGTGTTTAGTGCCAGAGAAACGATTTTCTTTTTGCAATATCTCTGTCCCAATAAAATTAAGAACTTAGTGTAGGATCCAAATCCCCCCCAAAGGATCCAGCTTAAAAAAATTTATTGGCTCTGCTGCCACAGGGATTTATAGCTGCTTTCTTAATAGTTACAGTCTGGTATACCATAGTTTCTTTGGTCACTGGCTAGATTCATTTATCTTTCTTTTGAAACATACACTGAAGGTTTTAAACAAAATCTGGCCCTCCAATTGACTGCATCTTTCATGGACGGACAAACTGCTGAGTGACTTTGGAATATATCTCCAAAATAAGATGGCCTTAAAATAAAAACCGACACTGAAGACTGTATTTTCCTGATTGTCAGTCAAGCTAATTATGCTTTACTCGAAAAGCTTTGTCTATCAGGCGAGAAAGGGAAAGGCAATTGGGGGCTCTCTCCTTGCACAGCCTGATGTCTGGGAATATAGCACCAGTTTATTCACAGCGGGAGACCACTGTAATTGGCAGTTCCATTTTCCCTACCACAGGGTAATTTTCTAGCAAGAAAACACAATGTTAACAAGAATTTACAAATTTAACATATGGCATCCTATTTAAAATGACCAACAAAAGTTCTTCCTCTGCCCCAAGCAAACACAGTTACCCCTGGGCAGGACTAAAGAGAATGGTGGAAGGAAACTGAAGACCCTGGAACTCTTTCAGGGAGATCTTCAATCTGGGGTCATAACAAGCCCCCATTTCATAAGAAAAGAAGGTAAGCCACTCTGGGTGGATATGTCTGAGAGAGCTGGAAATGAAATGACAACCAGAAAGCTCACTTAGAATGTGGGGCTTCATTAATGTCAGTTCATCATGCCTGGGGCATTCAGAGCGAGGATACAGACCCAGGAGAGAATCCTTAGTGAGTCCATGACATCTGAGGATTTGGAGTGCGATGGGTCCACAGAGTAGGTAAGATTAGGAATTACAAAACCTCAGCAGAGGTGCTGGGCTTATCTATTTCTCCTCCCCAAGCAAACAGAAACTCCAGAATACATTTTTAGGAAGAGTCAAAGTGCTTTGATGTGATCCCCAGAGGGCTCACATCACCATAATTGTTGTTTAAAACCATACACCCCAATGAGGTCTCTAATTCTGTTTTAACTCACAAAGGAATAGAAGAAAGAATATTTTGGCATCCAAAACACCAGACAGGAATCAATGAGAAGAACAATGGCTCTTGTCCCTTTTCCTCGTGAAAATATTAAGTGGTGCATCATTTCATTCTTCCTTGGAAGGCCATTTGAGTAGATTCTACTGCATCCTGGATCCACTGCTAAGTTACCCACAGTTTATTACCTCCAGTCACTATCCAGGGACTGTTAGCAGACTCCATCTGATGCTCTCTCTGACCCCAGCTGCAGAGATGGGCAGGAAATGGAGATTCATGACTGGGCAGCCCCATAACATCACATGGAGGGATTAATAAGGAGCTCCCAAGCACCAGGTACTGTTAGTAAAGGCAGAGAATCAGGTGAAGTCCCGATTTTCGTGGAGCATTAAACTGCCTCTTGATGCCGTCTGGTGACCCGGAATTGACAATCTACTGGAATCTGCCCAGATGGAGACCGGAGTGGAATTACAGAGTAACATGTTTGTCTTATTTCACCAAATCACATTCAAATACACACACATATTCACAGTACTCCAGGAACCATTTATCTTTCAACACTTAACATTATATTTGGCTGGTTTGCTATTCCTGCTTCTGTCTTCTCATCTGCCCACAGGTTCTACAGGGCAATCTCCACTAGCATCTGAGCTATTTCCATGAAGGACAGGGAGAGGCCCTGAGTGAACACTGAAAGCACACTGCTATACAATTCTGTTTTCTCCAGTGTCTTGCTATCTTCCCCTTTACACCCGAGTTTGTTTGGTGCCAAAGTATTTCCTGCACCTTGTTGACATCTGTTAACCTCAAAGGGAGGGAAGAATATTGGTGTGTCTGACAGCAGAATCCAGCTAGCACCTATGGCTGGCTATCTTCTTTGGATTCACTTCCAGGGTTATTTGCTCTACTGACAAATTTTTACTGATTTTTCATTTTGAGAAATGAATAAATATGTTCATTGAAAAATAGTTACTTTTGATACGCAAAATAAAACAATCACAGAACAAGTGCTGTGTGATTCCACTTACAGTGGGTACCTAGGATAATCAAGTTTGGGGATACAGGACATAGAACACAGGCCACCAGGGCTGGGAAAAGGAGAGCTGTTATTTACTGAGTATGGAGTTCTATGTTTTTCATGATGAAAAAGTTCTTGAGTTTATTTGCACAATAATGTGAGTGGATTTAACAATACTCAACAGTACACTTGAAAATGATTAAGATGGGGTTGGGGAGAGGGCTCAGTGAGAAAAGCACTTGCCACGTGTGATGGTTTGAATACAGAACGTCCTCTATAGCCTCACGTGTTACAATACTTGATCCCCAGCAGGGTGACACTGCTTGGGAAAGTTATAGAACCTTTAGGAGGTGGAGTCTTGCTGGAGGAAGTATATTACTGGGGATGTGCCTTGAGGTTGTATAACCCAGCCATGCTTGGTGTTCTCTCACTGCTTTCTCACTGCCAATGTGAAGATGTGACACCAGCTGTCTGCATCCACCATGCCTTTCCCATCATGATAGGCTTCCCTTCGAAACTGTAAGCTAAAAAGAAATCCTTTCATTCCTTAGCTGCTTCTGATCAGGGATTCAGTCCCAGCAATGAGAAGGTAGCTCATACATTATGCATGCATGAGCACCTGAGTTTGAATCTCCAGGTCCCGCATAAAATCAGGAAGCTGCAGTGGGCTCCAGTAATTCTATGCCTAATGGCAAGATAGGAGGCACAGACAGGAAATCTTGTGGAAGCTTGTGGACCAGCTTGTCTGGCAAGTGGAGCAGTGAACAAGGAGAGACCTTGCCTCAAAGGAGGTAGAAGATGAGAACTGGCATTCAAAAGTTGTTCCCTGACCTCCACATACATATATGCACACTTGCACTCACACACATGAATACCCACACCCCAAAAATGGTTTAGATGGAATTCTCTGTACTCCACCAAAATAAATTTTAAAACTGGGTACAGGGAGAGAGAGGCAGAAAGGAGGATGCAAGAAGCTGTGACTGCAGAAGAAGGTCAAAGACATCTAAGCTGCTGGTCTTGAGTTGGATGAAGAGAGCATGAGGCAAGAAATGAGGACAGATTGCTGGATCTAGGAAGGACAAGCAGCTTTTCTCCTAGAGCATCCAGAGGAGAATGCAGCTCTGATGTCATGTTGATCTCAGGGTTCCAGAACTACAACACGATCATCTGTGTTGTTTAAGGCACCTTCCACATTCGCTCTTCACCAGCCAAATATAGATTTTCTTCTGAGTCAACTACAGCACATTTGAAAACCATGGTGATGAGGTAGTTGTTACATGTCTATGAAAAAAACTAAGAGGAAGACAGATGCATGCCTCATGTTTGGCAAGCACATATGCTAATTCTTAGGCTGTTAATTGCAGACTAAGTTTCTCACACTTGATTATACATAAGTGACATCATGATTTTGGGAAGAGAAGGAAGAGGTTAGCTCAACTATGGGCGGTATTCTTCACTCTTTCAAAGAATCCAGCTTTCCCATTGTGTTGAAAGATGCGAATGGGTCCCATGAGTTAAGAAGGGACCAGCAACTTGGCTCTTCCACTTGCCAGTACAATAAACCTGGACTTGTCACCCAACCTCAGAGCCTTGCTCCATCTATGTATGAAATGGGATAGTGGATAGTTAGTGTTGCCACGACAAAAGAGTTGCTTCAACGAAGAAATAAGACATTTGTCAACTTTTGATTCAGACCTGGCACCTAGAAGATTTTCAAGCAATGCTGGGTACTATTTACTAGGCATTCTACCAAATACATGTTTTTTTTTTTTCCTTTTAAACTGGATTCAGGGTGACTTGGGAGATAGCTTGGTGGATCAAGTGCTGGCCTTGCAAGCACAAGGACCAGCCTTTCAGTATTCTAAAGTGTCATGGGAGTCAGGGTGATCCTCCAACGAGCCAGGCTGTTTACCCTTGGGCATGGTTCTCCTAGGTCAGCTCCGAGTGAAACCCACCAATGCCTTGCGATCAGGATCTGTACCATGCATGTAGGTTGTGCTTAAGAACTCCATCCGTGAACGTGAAATGTTTAAAGCCTGGCTGGAGAGCGGCATCAGTCTGTAGCTGTCATTGATCACTGTCAGGACACCCCAGGGCATGTATTCATCAAATCTTTGACTTAAGCCATGGGGATTTTTTTCTTTCATAACATTAGAAAATATTATTTCTGATTAAATAATTTTCTTGACAGAATGGGAAAAAAAAACAAAACAAAACAAAGTGCTCTTAACATGGCACCCATGTTCTGACTGGATGCCCTGATGGAAGGTGGACACTTTCACAGATACCTTGCGATCACATTGCTGTGTGACATGTTGGGCAAAACATTTCTTTGTTATGGGGTGGGCTTTGCTGTCCTATGTGTGTTGGCATGTTTAGATGTCATCAGCATCCCCCACCCCAGCTGTGACAGTCAGAAGATGTCTTCAGATATTGTTCCATGTCCCTCCAGGTGATGACTACTACTGCATTGGGGGTATACAGTATTAGCTCTGAGTTTACTAACTGTGGCTGTGGGCTAAGAAAATAATTAAAATATTGAACATGGGAAGATTCACAGTTATGACCAGCAGTTGTGAATAATTTAAAAGAAGCATTTTTATATTTTTAATAGTGTCCCTCAATCAATAAATATAAATTAAATGTAATAATGAATGAAAGTGCTTTGTAAACTGCATAGTGTTAATGAGTGTTGAAATTATACCAATGTGCTTGGGGACTCTATAAATGATGGGCTGCCCGAGGAGCTAACATTTTATTATGCCTATGACATGTGCTAAGCACTTTGCCCTGACTAGCTCACTTTAGTTTATCCTCTGTGCAAAGGCCCAGCATGATGAAGGTCATCCTGTAACAGCATGGTCCAGATCACACTGCTGGTAAGTCAGAGGTAATGGCAGGATCTGAATGTAACTCACCCAGGCCTACGCTCAGCCATGCCATCCACTGCCAGCCACTATGCTTACAGATGCCATTAGTCAACTGGGAAAGAAACACACACAGTCTTTGGCAAACCCTCCTCACATGTATGTACACATACCTCCCAGATTCAGTGCTCACCTCCAGCATGGAGAGGAAGGTATCTAATGTGGCAACTCAAGCTAAAATGAAGAAACCACAGAACCAAGAATCAAAACACTTCTCCAAACTAGTTACAAACTACATCTTGAGGCCCAGTATTCCTTCTATGCTATTCTTTCTTTTAAAAATATTTTTATTTTTATTCACTTATTGAGAGAGGGAATGAGGCAGGAAGAGAGACAGAGAGAGAGAATGGGCGTGGCAGGGCATCCTGCTGCTGCAAATGAACTCCAGATGTGTACGCCACCTCGTGTATCTGTCTTATGTGGGTCCTGGAGAATCGAACCTGGGTCCTTTGGCTTTGCAGGCAAGTGCCTTAATGGCTAAGCCATCTCTCTAGCCCTGATGTTCTTTCTTTTCCTCTTAAATGTCCACAACATTGATCTGCAATGATGCTATCTTGGGGAAAGATATTCCAAACTGACCTAGATAGCAAACGAAAGAATTTAGAGTCTGTTTTGAAATTTTTAAATATAGTGCCTGTCAAGTGTCCTCACTACAAACATATGTAGAGGGCTGAACTACCAAAATGTGACCTTATTCCCAAAGTGGGTCATTACAGGGGCATTTGAGTCAAAATGAGGCTATTAGTGTGGGTCCTAACCTGATATTGAAAAGGGATCTTTGCATGCAGAGAAAGGCAGATAGGGAAGGTTATATGAGGACACAGAGGAGGACGTCACATGAGGACAGAGGGTTGGAGAGATGCATGTCACCATAAACAGAGAAGCTGGGAGGAGCATGCAAGGATCCCCTACAGGATCCAGAGAGAACACCACTCTGACAATATCTTGATTTTGGATTTCTGGACTTCAGAAAATTGTCAATAACTCTCCTCTTAGTCATCTAGTTGATGTGACTTGGTGACTGTAGCCCTAAAAACTTCACATAACATCTATGTACCAAATTCATCTAGAGATTTCGTTTTTAGAGTGCAACAGTCCCCTGTCCATGCATAATTTTGCTTTCAGGACTTAACACAACTAACCATCATCCACCAATATTACAAGAAAAATCCTAAAATTAAACAACATTTTCACGTGTGTACCATCCCAATAGCATGATAAAACCTTGCATCATCTACTCTGTGCCACCTTGGATGCTAACTGTCCCTTCTTTCACTGTCATCGTTGTATGCATTACCTGCCTGTTAGCCACCTAGCAGATGTCTAGGTCATTATACTCAAGGTCACAAACAGCTGTGGTGGGCCTCAGGGGACCCTTACTTTACATCAGTGCCCCAAGCACAAGCACAGTGATGTTGGAAGTTTGCATGTGTCAAAAGAGAGGACACAAAGTGCCCTGAGTGAAGGAGTAAAAGCATTTTTGGCAAGAAAAACCAAGAGGATGCCAAGGTATTTAAGCTTTATGGTGAGAATGAGGGACTCTAGCTAGGAAGTGACTAAGATTTATGTAGGTCTGTGTAGGTCTTCTATCTGTGAAGCTCTGAAAGAGGATAAAAATACTCATTTAAAAAATATTTTATTTTTATTTATTTACTTGACATACAGAGAGAGGCAGAGAGAGAGAGGGAGTTAGATAAATAGAGAGAGAGAGAAAATGGGCACACCAGGGCCTCTAGCCACTGCAAATGAACTCCAGATGCACATGCCATTTTGTACATGTGGCTTCATGTGGTTCCTGGGGAACTGGACCTAGATCTTTAGGCCTTGCAGGCAAGTGCCTTAACCACTGAGCCATCTTTCCAGCTCAAAAAGTCCATTTTTATTTTGGTAGTCACACTTCAAAATGCAAGGTATTGTCACATTGCATGATATGTGCTTCCTTAAGATGGAAAAGGCATTAAATTTGTATAGGCACGTAAAGGGAGAAAATTCTGTGTGTATGCGCATGTGCGTGGTTTTGGTGATATCTGTAATTTCAGGCAACCACTGAAAGTCTTGGAAGTAAGCCCTGAGGAGAGTCGCTTCACTTCTATTTTCATGAGCATAAAGCAAAGGAGTTTTCTGAGAGGCCTTCTCAATGAGCTGTGCCCACCATATGCAAGACCTGGCTTAGTGCCATGCAGTCAGGGCCCTCACCCATGCCAACTGGCAGCTGGGGCCCAATCAGCCTTCCTCACACTTTGCCCTCAAGGAGGTCTTGCTGTCTGTCTTCAGCTTCTCCCCCTTCCATGACCTCTTTTGTCCACACCCCTCAGGCTTCTCTTCTCTAGCTCCAAGGCCAAAGGGACTGCTGGTTTTCACTCCTTCGGTTGAGAACATTTATTCCTTGTTCTTATGGATGTATAACCATCACCTGTCAAATTAAAAATTTATGAATGTGATAACCACTTAAATAGATTCAGAGAAACAGGAAGACTCTTTACTAAATGCAGACACATGGTGACATTCATTTGCAAGTTAGACACAGAGAGGCAGAAGTTAGTAGGATGTGGGGGGGAGGGAATGACAAAGACTTCTCTGGAGATTTTTCAAAGTGTCCCGGCATTACTATCTTTAGGAGACTATGGCGGGGGGCAACCTGGGTGAAGTTAAGAAGTTCACGCCTGGCGTTGCTGCAGCCATGCAGAACAGCATTCAGTTCTCTCTCGGCTGAGCAAGGCGGCTGCCGTTATTTAATTATTTCAATCCTGGCTTTGTTAGAGCTGCCAGTGCTGGGTTTGTTTATAGGTGTCCTTTCCTTCCAATATGCCCACAGGGGCTCACTCATGTCATTTGTCAGGGGCTAAATAGCCCAAGGCCTCGAGGAGACATTTACTTACAGAATCTTCAGACTCTTTTAAATAGGCCTTTGGGGTTTCACCACTGACCATTCCACTGCAAAAGGCTCTGGGACACCTTGCTGGATGTTCGTTTTAATTGACTAACATCCATGCCACCACTGTTCAAAAGCCCTGTAAACCACATGAGTCCCTGGTTTGAAGCTCCTAATGACCTTTCTTTGGCCTCAACACATATGGCCGAGACAATGCAAACATCATTTGGAAGATGAGTAAATTCAATAACTCAATTACAGCCATACCAAAGCACCATTTATCAAACCCGGACCACAGCACTTTGTCTCTCTTAGCCCTCTGTTTTTCCACAGCCGGGCATTTGGGAGAAAGTCGCTAATCAATTTAGGAATGATTAAATTGAAATTTGTAACACTTTCCATTATTAAACCTTCAATCTTCATTACCACAACTTAATGATTACATCATGGCTGAGAAAAACAAATTATGGGGACCTGGTATCTACTTTCAGAAAGCTGGAGAAACAAGTACATTGTCATAAATGCCACAAGCTTATATATATGGGTGTATATGTGATTGGTCAACATACACAGGGAACACCAAGTAGCTAGTCATTTTTCAATAAAAGCATGTATTAAAACTTGGCATATGTGTTGCTGTTGATGACATTTTTGCCCACTTTGTGGATAATCTAGAGGAGATGGAGGGGACCTCTCAGGATTCAGGGAAGACAGGGCTATGTGCACAGGAATCTTATTTCTGCAAGATGTTTGGTGCAGAGACCTCATGAGGCCCTGGACATAGGCTAAGACACTGTCACCACCACGCTTTGCCTGTTCGCCTTGTTTCTTTTCCCCAAACTCCAGCGCTGGTTCTCTGACCAAAAAGGAATAGGCAGACACACTTTCTTCTAATTGCTTTATTGACAAGGCCCATATTTTGTGCACACTGTCCACACATACTACACCCAGCTACCCTCAGTGATCAGCTATGAGCACGGGGCACTGCTTCTCATCTGTCTGTGGGAACCAACATTATAATGGGTGCTGAGGGTGGGTAGCCATGGGAGACAGTGACATCTGATGGGAGAGAAGTTGGTGACAGAGGAAAAACAAAACAAAACAGGACTTGGGGACACATACGAGTATTTCAACACTAAGGGCATGATGAAGTGGAGGAGAGCGACAATGATGAAAGTGACAACAGTAAGGAGAAGCTCCTCAGTGAGTCAGTGACACACTCAATGCATTGACTGAAACGTTCTGACTCATACGGCTCTTGAGAGCGTTACTGTTCCCTTTGCTTTACAGGGGAACAGGTGGAGGATCTTCGAGTGAAGGGCTCTATGTTGTTGTGAGAAGATGCACATGGCCAGGCATAGCCGCTTGTCAACAACCCCCGGAATGAGCCTAAAGATGGATCCTTCTGTCCCAGACCTGCTACAGATGATGGTTGCCCCAGCCAGCACTCTTGACTCAGCCTCACAACAGAGTGCCACAGAGCCATCAGAAACTATGCCACTCCTGATTCCTGACAGCCAGCGATGGTGAGATGTAAGGAATAATCATTGTTTGAAGCCACGGTGAGCTGGGATAGCTTATTATGCAACAATAGGTAAGTCATAGTCTAGTCCCACAGGTACTAAAGGGTACAGCTTGGACCTAACCCAAAACCTAATCAGCCACAGAGCTGACACACACAACCACCATGCTTCCCTGCCACCTTGGTGTTCTAAGGCACTCCTTTCTTTACCTTCAGGAGGAAAGCACATTGTACTCCTGCCCACTGCCAACTAAGGCACATTCACAAGCAGCTATGATCTTCACCAACCGTCAGTCACCAGACAAAGAGAACATGGCTTATTGTTCAGGCAGATGGAGAAATACCAGCACTTAGCAGGAATACCCTTGCCCTGCCTCAATCACTTGAGGAGCATGATATTATGCCTGCAGCATTTCTAAAGCAAACTGCTCTCAATGGCATCCAACGAGCAAATATAATCACATCTCCTAATTACCTTATTTATTAAAAAAAGGTAGAGCAGATTCAATTCACTGAATAGCATCTTTCACCAAGGGGTTCAAGCATTAGAGCAAATTTACTGAATAATAAGAGCATCCTCTTGTGTTCTATTTTCATGTAAACACCGACTTGGTAAGAAGGAGGCCTATGTTAAAACACTGCAGGTCTGTAATTTCCTCGCAATCCCAACTCCAATTACAGTAAGAGTCCAGAGAGAATGCTACTGTGGCATAGGTGTATGCTTTTAATCCCAGAGAATAGAGAGGCACTAAAAAACAAAAGAGAACCAGCAGGGACTCCATTTCTGGCCTGGGAAAGGTCTCCCTGCCAAGTGAAGGGGGAAAATGAGGTCCTAAGAATAGGGAACACTGTGAAATGAACCACAGATGCATAGATGGGATGGTGTGGGTCATGACCTTGCAAATTCGTCACATAACCCTTCCACCACGGGGTTGCTAATAAAGGGCGATGCCTGGAAATGAATGGAGTGGTGTGGGCTGTTAGGGCGAAAATGGGAACAGGGTGCTTTTCCCTAGTCCTTTCTGCACAGAATCAGGCAGAGTGCTTATTATAGCCTCCAGCGCTATGCTAAGTTAACATTTCACCATCATGTGGTAAGAAGGAGCAGGCCACAGCATCAAGTACCCAAACATCTACTTACAGCTAAACAAAAGCCAGGAAGGACCATGAGTCCTCAAAGAAGAAAGAACGGGAGACCTGCCTGTCTGATCCTACTATGAGCCCTAAAAGAAAAAGAAAATGACAACACACCCATCTCATTCCAGACTGATGTTCTGATGAGGCAACAATCTTCATGGTCTTTTCTTTCAAAATGCTCCTTTTACCAAGTGGGCACCGGGAGAATGCTCCAGTGAGAGATCGTACCCTCCTCACATCTCTCCCAAACCCTCACAAATAGATATTTACAGCAAACACAAAACACCAAGCATGCTGACTTATGAAAGGCGATTTGTTCCATCTGTGAATTGAGACCTGAAACCTTTCTCCTTTCATGTTAGCTGTCATTTTTCTCCCACAAATGAAATGAATAATTCCTCCTCATGGCACTCAATTTCAAATTCACAGCATCCTTACCCCACCCAAACCTATTATATTTTGTTGCATAAAACCTATCTCATAAAATAAACCTCTCAAAGTTGTAAATTAAAAAATAAACATTCTTGAGAAAATGTCAAATGGAGGCCTGAGAGAAAGGCCAAAAAATCCATTTAGGGGAATATTGCAGTGAATCCATCCCCAGAATATTGGGGTGGGGGAACACTCAGTGTGATGATTGAATATAAATTCACTGCCTTCAGCCAGTCTGTAATGAAATGGACCTGTAGCTAGGGGTTACTATACACTTTTAAAACTAGCTATAAGATGAGCTATGCCCACAGTCGAGGGAGATCAAAAAAATGTGCCAGAATAGTAAAATAAAAGCTGGGTGAACAAATGGCACAGGGGCAAGTGCAGGTGTGTAGCACCATCTCTGGGTGTGCAAATGTGAAGTCACAGAGAACATGCTCCAAAACAGCATGGTGGCTGTGCTTCATCTACAAAACACAGCACACACCAACTGCCAAAGCTGATAGGCTTTTTGGAAGAAAAGCCTTATGTAATTCCAGGAACGTTTTCCTAAGGTCTCTGGTCAGTTACCCGTCTCCATGCTTTGGTATTAATTCTTAGGAATATAATATGCCACTGTGGCTGTCAGCCTCCACATTGGCCTTCAGTGACTGCCACCTCCAGATATTCATGCCTGGAGCAGGTAGTTCCCACCTGAACCTTATTCCGAGGTGGCTCTGTGTGACTGAAAATATAGCAGAAGTGCTGGCATTATACTTCCTCTTATAAAAGTCACTGCATCTCTAGCTTTTGCTTAGTCTTATTCTTGGGTTCTTATGGTCATTCTCTGTATCTCTCTCTCTTTCCATTCCTCCCTATCTCTGTCTCTCTTCCATGTGTAGTGTAGTAGAGGGGACCAGATGGCTTATCTCAGGCAGCCCCTGGGAGAGGTCCATGTAATGAAGAACTGAGGACCCTTGCTAACAGCCAGTGAAGATCTGAGGACTTTACTGTTGCAGTCAGGTTCATTGCTGGCAGAAATCACCTGATTGAGAGCAGTTTGTGGGGGGAAAAAGGTTTATTTTGGCTTATAGACTCTAGGGGAAGCTCCATGATGGCAGGGGAAAATGATGGCATGAGCAGTGGGTGGACATCATCCCCTGGCCAACATAAGGTGGACAATAGCAAGAGGAGAGTATTCTAAACACTGGCACAAGGAAACTGGCTATAACACCCATAAGCCCACCCCCAATAATACTCTGCCTCCAGGAGGTGTTAATTCCCAAACTCCATCAGCTGTGAACCTAGCATTCAGAACACCTAAGTTTATGGGGGACACCTGAATCCAACCACCACAGCCTGACACTCAGCCTATGAGGGGACCATCATAGATGCTGACCCTTCAGATGACTGAACTCCCAAGTCTGCAGCAAGAGAGCTTGAACTTAAACAATTTCTGACTTGGAAACTTGGAAATAGCATTTGTTTATTAAAACATTACATTTGGGGGTAATTTGGTTTTTTATTTTACTTTTTACTGTTCTGTGTGTAGTGTACTTGTGTAGTGTACTTGTGTATGCACATGCAGGTGTTGATGTGGTGGTTCATGCACATACCTGTGGCGGGGTGAGTGGAATGTAGAGTGTCCCACTCCATCACTCTTTCACCTGTTCTTACTTGAGCCAGAGTCTCTTACTGATCCAAGAGCTAGCCATTTATCTTTTTACAAGCTCTGGAGATTCTTGGGTCTCCCTATAGGACTGGAGTTACAGATGTGTGTGCCATAATCAGCCATTTACATGGGTCCTGAGGATTGAAGTCCAGCAATCTCTCAGACTTCCTCAGGCCCTCAGGCCCTCAGGTTTGCACAGAAAGTGCCCTAAACCACCGAGCCATCTCTCTAGCCCATGGTGGGAACAATTTGTGGCACTGCAATAGATGCTTATCAGAACCATTGTTGACACTACATATTGAGTTCAGGGAATGTAACAGATAGCATGTGAAATCTTTCTCATGATCTCATTTACTCAACAATTCATCACACCCTATCAAGCAATGAGAAATACATGGCATGCCATGCATTCAGAACCATGCCTGACACAGATATCACTAGAGGAGGAAACCAAGGTTCAGCCATAGGATGTGCGAGCTCTGGTCTACCTTGTCCCCTTTATGCTGTCCTCTACCACTCACCACAGTCAATGACTCTGTCAGCACAGCCAGGGAGGGACAGGGGGCATCTGCCTGTGTGCTGTGGACAGGCACTTGTTGGAACTTATCAACCTCCTGTTTGACATGGAAAGTGCATCACTATTTGTGCGGCCGTCAGCAAGTACCTGGAGACTGTTGCTCTAATGAGAACCTGGACCAACAGCAACAGGCCTTTCTCTACTCCTCTAGTCTCTGCCTTTTCCCACACCACAACTGGATGATGGGGCACCCCCCCCCCAAAAAAAAAGAAACCTCCTGAGTCCCATTCTTTTTCTTAACCCTGGACTGAGATCCCAGCAGGAATCAGAGGAGGCTCTGTTTAATCTTCACAAACATGGAGAGTGGTCTAATGTATTCAATTAAAAAAAAAAAGAAAAAAAACACTTATTAATACATGGCTGGAGGTGGTGTGGGAAGTGGAAGGCCAGTCTAGTGAGTGGGGGCAGGAAAAGAAATTAGGTTAGATGCAAGAGACAGTTTAGTACATTGGAATATAATTCTAATACAGACACAGGAACCAGGTGTTCCAATAAACCCTTTCGTTGGTAATGTGATTTTATTGGGGGCAATCTAATTATAGGGAAGTTCAAACCACCATCCTTGGAGTACGACCTGAGGCCAAGGTCTAACTATTAATGACTGTATTAATATTTCGTCTCACCAGACAGTGTCTGCCTTAAGTTGTGACTGCCTGTCAGACAGAGCCATGATTCTAAGACTACGGGGGTATGAAGCCAGCCTGCCTGAAGACCTTGCTATCAAAACTGTGGCCTATAGGCTATGAGGTTGCAAGAGTTCAAGACCCAGAGTGGGCCCCTTGAAATTCATTTACTATCTCATCACCCCCACCCCCATTCTTGGCCTTTGTTGAAATGGAGTGGGTTCAATATTCAAGCAAGTTGGCTCAATTCCTTGGTGATCTGCACACAAGCATTTCTCTGCCTGGAAGGGCTTCGTAATGGAAGTTTCCCTCCCTCCTAGCCTATGCTGACTACACTCATCCCACTCCTTCCCGGATACTCTCTCTAACCAGCCCTTGTTGTGAATAGAAGATGTTCAATATAGGCTCAATGTGTCTGAACCCTTGGTCCTAGTTTGTGACATGATTTTGAGAGACTGAAAATGTTATGAGTGGAATCTGGTTGGTGGAAGTAGGTCACTGGGGGCAAGTCCCTGAGGGTATCTTGTCCTGGGCACCCTCTAGTAATGCTTTTGTCTTTTTTCTCATCATGAAGAAACTTTTCTGCTGCATGCTTTCATGGCCACAACTCAGCCCAAGAGCATGGTGCCAGGCAAACACATACTGAACCCTGGAAAACCATGAGCCAAATAAGTCCTTCCTCCTTTAGGTTCTTTTAGGTATTTTGTCACAGGGAGGGGAAAAGTCACTAGTAAGGCACTTCAAGCCTGTCTTCAAAATTTTCTCCTCCCTACCATGCTGCCCATAGTCCATGCTTGCTTCTGTAACCATGTAGGATACGAATAGCTGCTGGTCCCACCACTCCCCCAGTAAAGCTAACACCATGTGGACCTTTATGATTTAATTATATATCTTGTTCTTCCATGACTGACCTGTGCACAGAAACTGTTCTATCCCACATTGTTGGGCCAGTCCAGCAGTTACACAGGATCAATGGCCCTGCATTCACTGTGATTGTTAATTAAACAATCACTATCATCCTTCCTTATCATCCTTATTATCCTTCCTCCTGGCAAAATGAGGAGAGGTACCCCTCAATGTGAAAAAGACCACACAACAAAAACTGCATAGCACCCCCCTACTAAGTGAGCTAGTTCAAATGGAAGTATTGAACACAGGTTTCCAGAATCTCAGCCAAATGTTCTTCCCATTATGGAAAGATGGCAAATTGTCTTCAGTGCTAAGGGCCTTTCTGACTGACATGCATTTGATGCTTGGAGTGACACAGTAAGAAAACTTGGAATCCATGGGTGGGGCTATAAGGATAAAAATCCACTGATTGATGAGTTATGTCTGAGGTGGTTTTGAGATGAGAACATGGGAGAGTTAGTTGCTCCCTTTTCAAGATCATTCTTCCAGAAATTAGTCATAACTATTTAGCTGCATTCAAATTCATAATTTATCTCAAGAGCATTTAAATTAATCTCATGACAAATCTAGTTCAGCAGATGGCTACAATGCAGTAGGAGATAACACACTTTGATATGGCATACAGGACCTCAGAAATTTAGACCTATCTGTAAAGGAAGGCCACAGGAAAAGTAGATATCACTACAGATGAATCTGAATCTAATCTCTACATTCTCTTTTTAGATATATTATATTTTTTTATTTATGAGAGAGAGGGAGAGAAAGAGAGACAGAGAGAGAATATGGGTATGTCAGGACCTCCAGTCACTGCAAACAAACTCCAGTTGCTTGTGCCAACTTGTACATCTGGCTTACATGCTTCCTGGAGAACTGAACCAGGATCCTTTGGCTTTGTAGGCAAATGCTTCAACCTCTAAGCCATCTCTCCAGCCCCTACATTCTCTTAAAAAAAAAGTTAGTACATGGTTCTTTTTGGTTTATAGTGGCTGTGGTAGTTTGAATATATGTCCCCCAATATATTCAGCGTTTTACTACTTATAGTTTGCATCTGCAATCACATTGCTAGAGGCAAGGTCACTGGGGGCCCGGTCTTAAGGTGTGGTGATGGTTTGAGATTCCATTGTAAAGATATGCAAATGTGTCTAGCAGGAGTTCCTGAAGTGTGCTGTGTGACCTTTTGGCTGTAGTTTTGCTCTGTGTGCTGTGGTGGCTGGTTGGTTTTTTCTCTCTGCTTGGCCCTGTGAAGAGCAGGCTGCTTTTCCTGCCTTTATGGAACTTCCCCTGGATCTGTAAGCTTCAATAAATAATATCCCTTCCTCCATAACTGTCTGGAAGTTCATCTCAGCGAACCCGAAGCTGTCTGCTACAGTGGCCAACACTTATCTAGGCTACCTTTGAATAGACAAATCATACTTCTACTGCCTGGCTTCTTAGACCATTTGAGTTTACGAAAAATATTTTATTTATTTATTTATTTATTTATTTATTTATTTATTTAATATACACACACAGATCGGGAGGGGTGGGAAGAAAACGGGCACACTAGGGCCTCTAGCCACTGCCAATAAATTCCAGACACATGTACCACCTTGTGTATCTGGGTTTACGTGTGTACTAGGGAATCGAACCATGGTTGTTAGGGTTTGTAGGCAAGCACCTTAACTGCTGAGCCATCTCTTCAGGCCTCTTTTTCTTTTTCTTTTTCTTTTTTTTTTACTTTTTATATCTGACATTCTTCAATTTCATTAAAAATAATTTATCCCACCAGGTGTGGTAGCACATGCCTTTAATCCCAGCACTCAGGAGGCAGAGGTGGGAGGATCTCTGTGAGTTTAAGGCCACCTTGAGACTGCGAATTACAGGTCAGCCTGGACTACAGCAAGAATCTACCTAAAAAAAAAAAAAAACTGAAAAATGAAACAAAAATAATTTATCCCAAAGGTACCCATGGGTTGTACTAAGAGAAAGTGCTCCCCTATGCTGGGTAAGTGCAATTAAATCGAAGAGCACAGGGCTGGTCCAAAGCCCTTCAACAATAAAAATAGAGGCCCTGGCACTACTGTGGACAGCATAAAATGACACAGCATCTTGGGGTCCTGATCCTCCAGTTCCCGAGAACACACCGCACCTTGTCCTGCTCCGGGGCAGTGTCTGAAGCCATCTGTATGTGCTCAGGGTTAATCTAAAATGAGCACTATGCTCCACTTTCTATCATTACACATACACAATTTTCCTTCAGACACCACAGGACTGAGGGACTTGCTCTTGATGGCACTTGTTTGACAGTAAATTAAACTCTAGTGCATTAGGGCACAGAAGAAAACCAAAATGTAAGCCTTGTCTCGCCTCTGCATCTTACTTCCGAGTAGACGGTGGCACTTTCTTTTCTCTGCACTTCAGAGGAAGTCGGTTAAAGAAGGAAAAATTACTGTGATTGTCACAGAAATACCAGGCACCCCTGTGACTGCTCAGAGCACTCAGAGGGCAGCATGTCACCAGAAAAACCCACAAGGATTAAGTGAAGAGCTTCATTCTGAAGCCATTTGTAAGAAGCCACAGACCCGGTCTTTCATGGACTTACACTTCTCCCATTTGAAAAGCCAACATAATGAAGATATGTGTGTGACAGCAGTTAACACATCTCAGCCGGATGCAAATGGGAGCAGAAGGCTGTTCCCACATCTCCCATCATGGTGAGAGGGTGCTCAGAAGAAAGATGCCCTGAGTTCACAAAGGCTGCCATGTTTACAGAGGAGACAAAACTAGCTTGTGTTCTCAAGAGGCTACCACGAGGACGACGATGAGGTTTTCTTAGGTTCCCTCCTGCTCTGTCTTGTCGGGGAAAGCAGCTGCCATGCAGTTCAGAAAACACATACTTATTCTTTGCAGGACCAAGAGAAGCTGTATAAATAGGTACACATGCCATGGACTGGAGAAAGAAATTCCGTTGTAACAGCAAAGACCTCACAGAGGAACAGTGTGGGGGAGGATTCTGGAGAGGCACAAACTTAACTCTGCCTACCTACTATCCATTTGGGGACAGGAGACACTTAGAACAAGTGCTAAGAAGAAGTTGGTGGATGTGACAGTTAATCTTCATTGCCAACTTGATTGAATTTGGAATCACTGAGGAGACACACCTGTGGGCGTGTCTGTGAGAACAGTGACAGAGTTGACAGAGAGTTTACCCGAGGAGGGAAGACCCGCCCCGAATGTGGGTGGCATCATTCATTCCATGTGATGAAGAACTGAACTAAATAAAAAGCAGAACGGAAGCCAAGCACCCACTATTCATCTGTTTCCTGCCTGCGATGACCAGCCACTCTTGTTCCTTTCACCATTCCTTCCCCACTGTGATAGACCATGCCTTCAAACTGTGAGCCAGAATAAACCCATCCTTCCTTAAGTAGCTTTTGTCAGGCATTTTTGTCACAGCAATGAGAAAAGTAGCTACTTCAGTGGAAAAGGTGGCCACTAACATTATTGGTGACCTGTGCTTGACCCATGTATGCTTCCGAGTTAGCGGTGAGCTCTCTCTGCTTTGCTTTTCTCTCATCTGTTTTCAGGGGGAGACAGAAAGTCAATGCTCCCAGTACCTTTGTGGAAATGAGAAGTGCAATCCAATAAGGGTGAAGAGTAGTTGGGGCTCACTGACAAGACTAGGAACGGTGTCTAAGCTAGAGGAGAGAGTGGACATAAGGACATTCCCTGGTAAATCTGGGAGACAGGATGGATGACTCATAAGGTCTGAGTCAGAAAGAGCAGGTTAGAGGGGATTATGAGAGCTGGGAGAGGAGTACAGGGACTTAGAGGTCATACAAAGGAACCATTGCATTCTCTGAGAGGGATGTCAGAACTCCTTATAAAGAAGTGCTTGCAGTACTGGAGATTTCAGAAAGTCCCAGTGTTTGGGAGTATTGTAACAAAAGGACTGTAGTTAGGAGAAAATGGAAGGAGGTGCAGAGTAAAGGAGGGGAGAGAACAGTCCTGGAAAAGACAACTATGGGCCTATCTTGGATATGCGGATAAGGGAAAGTCAGTGTGAGCAGGAATCGAGCAAGACCCAGCGTTCAGAACATCTCTGAGGTATCTTGCATTCCATAGGAGTGCAGACGTAGAGTTGAAAAGGAGAGTGAGCCAGCAGCAGAGGCCTTGGTCTCTCCCCCTTAGCTTTGAGGTATGGTGACAACACAGCGTAGCCATGCTGAACATGGATCTGGTCTCTGGAACATGGCATGGTCAGCTGGGAACTACAGACAACATGAGATGACCAAGAACATGAAAGAGAGGTGAAGTTAGATGACTTGCTGTGCAGCGAAGGGGACAAATGCTCCAGAGGTCATAGGATACCTGCTGTACATGATTGGAGGAAGGTCCTGTGTACCCTTGTCCAGAGGAGGTTCACAGGAACTGGAGGAGGAAGTGGAGGGGGAAGCCAGACCCTGATACAGAAAGAAAATGAAGCCAGGGCAGACTGCTTTCTCCACCTGGCTATGAGAAGGACGAGGAGGAAAGGAGAGGAGAAGTACAGGGCTTCCTGGAAGAGGAGGAAGTAGCATTCAAGGAAGAGGGAAAGAGAGAAAGGCAGAGTTTTGCTGCTTGACAGGAACTTGGAGTTGTAAGCACCTCATAGGAATCGAGTCTAACTTGCTTCTGTGCAGGAACCCAGCTAATGGGTTTGCATGGTCAAGTCTGAGAAGCTAGCTGTCCAGGACCTATGTGCTTGGGCCTTCTTTGTGAGCAGAAGGGAAGATATTGCTGGAGGGAGAGCCAGTGCTCTCTCATGGGAAGGGAGATGTGATAAAACAGAGCTAACTGAACTTGAGAATGAAGCCAGAGGGGCACATATTCTAATATTTCTTCCTCTTCTCCTCAAACTGTCAATGAAAACAGACTATCTGTGGGGCTCAGTCCTCTGCCTTGTAACACAAAGAAATGAAAATACCTGTCTCAAGACTGTTATGAACACAATATAGCAGCACCATTATCACTGTCAAATAAGGTATATTTTTCCATTCCTCTTAATTCGTTTGCAGAATGACATCCTTAAAGTATTTGAACCAAGGATGAAAGAATTTTTCATAGTTCATAAAACTGTTTCTAAATGAATGCACCTGACAAAAGTAGTTTTCCCAATATTGTTTGGCTACTAAAGCATCTAGAACCTTCATAATCAAAGGTAGTTACAAAGAATTAAGCTCTTTAATCTGTAGATAGTGATAGTCTTGAGATTTTTATAAACTCCAATGGCCTAGTAGCGGAAGATGCCAACTTTATTTTTTTTTTTTTTTGTTTTTTGGTTTTTTGAGGCAGGTTTTCACTTTAGCTCAGGTGACCTGGAGATCTTCCTACCTCTGCCTCCCGAGTGCTGTGATTAAAGGCATGTGCCAACATGCCCAGCTGAAAATGCTAACTTTAAATTATAACATGATGAAAATGTTTGTTATTTATATGTTTAGTGTGTGTGGTGTGCATGTATGTTCATGTGTATAAGTGTATAAGTGTGTAGGTATGAGTGTGCATACGTGTGTGTGAAAGTGTGAGATCTAAGAAATTAAGATATTGCCTTTAGCTTCTGTAACTCCGCTTGCTAGCGCTCCAGCTTGACAGTAGTACTGCCATTTTTAAGCAGATAGCCATTATAGTAAAACAGACTGCCATCTGAAATAAAAAAGCCCAGGCCTGACTCAAATGAGAAACTTGCGGGCTAATGTACTGACCTTTGCTTCTTTCCCAACCCCCTCCCTCTCTCTTATCGTTCATTCCTGGGAAGTCTTAGGACATCCCGGAGATAATAAAGGATCTGCAAACAAGTGGCTGATCCTAGATAAGCAGCTCAAAATGAGCTTTTGAACCAACCATTTCAAATGTTGCAATATGATGTAACTGCTGTATCCCTTCTCTATATGGTCAAGAGTGGGGGCTCTCTCTCACACTCCCACCGTTGGTTTGTGTGGACAGAGTCCCAGTCTAGGCTTGGTAATAAAGAATTCCATGTAATTGCAGTCGAGCTTCTCGGTCTTGTTGTCTCACTGGGTGACTCCCAAGGACCCCAACCCACATTTGGGGGTCCTGGCACTACAAAAGCCAGAGGTAGGTGTCAGATATTTCCTCACTTGCTATCCTCTTTATTTCTTGAGGCAGAGGTCTCACTTGAGCCCAGAGCTCCCTGATTCAGCTGGTCAGCCCCCTGGGATCCCCTTGTCTCCACCTCCCTGGAGCTGAGATTACAGGTGGGCTGCACATCTGCCTGGCACCATGGGTGTCGGGGGTCTGAATTCAGGTGCTCACTTGTGTGTTAAGTATGTTGTTGTTAAGGAAGAACATAACTCTATAAGAAGGTTACCTCCAACTGTAATGTTCAGAAAGAGATTAGAAAGCATATGTAGGCAAGGATGATTTAAAAAAACAACATAATTACAACTAAATGGGAGTCCATGTTGCATTTATCAAGTAATTAACAACATGTCTGGTGAAGAATGCATACGACTCACTCTTTCCAATTTCTTTAAGTGAACTTTAAGCCTATCAGCCTTGTCCTGGCTAACACAGACCATGGGACATGGCCAAGCAGATCTTGTGCATAAATCTTCCTATCTGTCCAAGGAAGGTAAATGGAGAAAGTTGATGGGGACTGAGAAAGAGCACACAGCTAGAACTACCGCTGTGGTGAAGGAAATGGCTTACTACCAGACAACGAGGCCTGGGAGATATGGGTGGCTGGGAATGGCTCGCTTTTAGGTCAACAGCTCAAACCTGGCTCCGATGGGCAATTACAGCATGCTCTATGGCCTGTGCAAGAGCCTGTGATGGGAGGGCTGGGATTCTCATCCAGGCACAAATGTACAGTTGGGACTTTCCACGCATAAGAGCTGGAGGGCATCAGACAGGAGAGAGGCATGAGGTGGAAGGAAAAAAATCATTCCACCGACCAAGCTGATTTTTAGAAAAGCTGAAAACAGCCCTATAAAACCAAAACCAATCAGCAGAAATGAAAATGCCACACAAATGCATAATGGTGACAGAGTTTCTGTTTGGGGCAGTGGAAGTCCAGAAAAAAAAGAGATTGGTGACAGTACCACACTATGAATATCATGTATGCCACAGCAATGTAGGTACAAATGGCTAAGGTGGCAAGTGCTATTGATATTTTGTCACTTTTCTTTAAAAAAAAAAAAAAGACAATGACATACATTTAACTTATCCCATGAATGTTTTTACAATGTAGTGTTGGGTTAGTTGGGTGTCAGAGTTATTATTATTTTTTTAGTTATTAATGAAGAGACAGCTTATGACAGGCAATATCTAAAATCACCATCAGATACATCAAAGGTCAGGTGTTTTCTTTCACATTGGGAAGGCTAATTATTTTGAAGAGATTAAAAGGATAGGAAGGAATTACCCTAAGAAATCTCCTTAAGCCTATGATCTGTTATAAGCTAAATCTTCTAATTCAATGTCATTTGCTCCTAATGTATGAGTACATCTTCACAGTAAACTGGTTAGAACATATAAATATTCAAAACTTCCCATACATGGAACTCAAATGAATGTTCACAGACAACAGAACTGATACCACATCATGAACAGGCTTCTGATAGAGGGACCTACGTGCCACTTTGCTGGTCTTGCTTTCAATAGCTTCTATAGCTCTACAGTTAGAGAGAGAGCTCCTAAGTGATGGTTTCAATTCTAAAATGAAAAGTCCTTTCTCTTTTAAAACGTTTCTAATTGATTCAAAATAACATTTCATTCAGTCTTAATTATAGGGTTTGGTGCTTCCTTAACAAGACATATATATATATATATTTGTCATGGGAGGAAGAAGTCAACCATAGAATAAGTATGTGAAAAGTGAAATGGAGCCAGGAACCTGAATAGTCATTTTAAATATCCCATCCACTCTTTGTATCCTTCCTGAGAAATCTGTCTTTCACTCTGTTTTTTGACAGATGCATGTGTTAGCTCACGATGATACACAGGATCAAGATGCCATAGTTACCTAGCCCCATCTAATTACTCCTGGGACCATCCAGGGCACGATTCCTGTTCTCATGTGACAGTAAGTTATTGTCTCTTTGAAATACCATTTTTTTTCCCCTTTCCTTGCAAATTTAGAACAAATGTACTCCATGGAATAGGCAGAACACTCACAATCTTGCTCTTCTCCAAGCACCTAAAAAAAAAAAAAAAAAAGGCTCACGTGGAAGCTGAATAATTTCTGTGTCACTCTTTGAATAAAGAGCAGACAACTTTTGGAACTCAGGTGACCTTTCTCTGCTCATTACCTAAAGCATCTACCTTTGGGGCCACTTGGCTCCTGGTGACATCCTTTCATGGGAACCCGAGTAACTGTTCTTACCACTTAGCAGTGTAGGCAAAGAGCTGCCTATGTACCTGCTGCTGGTCGACTCTCCCCAATTTCAGATAAGCTGTTTCCAGTGAGGTTGCAATGGAGATACCAGGCCTTTCTATTTCAAGGAGGAAAAGGAAGACACAGAGCAAGCTCAGATTTTCAGATTAACTCCTAACAGATGGGCCAGCACAGGTCCCCAGTGAAATGCCTCTCAGAAGAAAATAACTGAACTCTAAATGTTTCTGGTAAAGGCTTCCTTACAACAACAGAAGGCCATGCTTTTTAGGAATGGACTAATCTGGAGTGGTGAAGGGTGCAGACCACACACACTGTGAAAGTTGAACTGGAGACATCTGAGGAACCTAGGGCTGTGATGGGGGAAGTGTGAGTGGGATCCATCTATCGTGGCAGGGAGGGTTTGGTGGGACTGGAGAGCTCACATCATAGCAGATGTGGTCCTAAACTTATTCTTAGAAAAATGTTATTTATTTATTTGAGATAGCTAGAGTAAGAGAGAAAGGGGGGGAGAGAGAGAGAGAGAGAGAGAGATAGGGAGATTGGGAATGAGTGGGCATATCAGGGCCTCTTGCTGCTGCAAATGAACTCCAGGTAATACCCACTTTGTGTACCTGGCTTTACGTGGGTACTGGGAAAATGAAGCTGAGCTGGCAAGCTTTGTAAGCAAGTGTTTTTATTTATTTATTTACTTTTATTTTTTGAGGCAAGCCCAACAGACTAGCCTTTTTTAGTGAGAGAGAGGGGCAGAGGAGAGAGAGAAAGAGAAAATTAATTGGTGCACCAGGGCCTACAGCCACTCCAGATGTGTGCATGACCTTGTACATATGAGATATTGTATGCTTGTGTTACCTTGTTCATCTGATCTACATGGGACCTAAAAGTCAAACATGGGTCTTTAGGCTTTACAAGCAAGCTCCTTAACCACTAAGCCCTCTCCAGCCCTAAGCAAGTTTTTAACCACTGAGTAATATTCTCAGCTCTAAAACTTGCTCTTCACTCCAAGTCTCAGCCAGTTCTCTGTCTTTCCCCATTCTATCAAATGCCCCTTTCTTCTTTAATCTCAAGACTTAGCCCAAATGCCTCCTTTTGTTTTTGCAATGAGCTAAACCCTTTCCCACCTATAGGTTTCAACATGCTGTACTTTCTGCCTGGAAGAAACTTCTACCCAACTCTTCCCCCAGCAACCTCCTTCTCACAGCTGTGGTCTTGAGAAGTCAAACACTTATTATTCAAGAAGCTTCCCACCTGCCTACCATCTCTAGAAGTTTGTCTCTTGGTCTTTTATTGTTGTAATCTTGCTTATTTCTTATCTAGCAGTAATCAGTAGACATCATATCCATGGGCTGAAGATAGTTGCCTCCCATGCAGTTTCCGTCCTTAATTCACACAACACTCTCTCTTTCTAGCAAGGCTGGCTTCATACTCTTGGGGATTAACACTCTGTAATCACTGAAACTCTTAGAATTCTATCTGTGCACGTGTGTTTCCTAAGGAAATGAAATAAGCTTGTGAAGCAGGCAGTGGGGACTCAGAGACATCATTCAGGGCAGTCTCTCCAGGTCCTGCCTGGCCACCTCTTTCCTGCTTCTGCATCTGCCCTCCAGCCTTGGTGAGAACAGGCAAGGGCATTGTTGGAGTCAGATGCATGTACCTGTGGCATCTTGGCTTGGTACACATGGTTGCTACAGCCTCGAGGGACATACATTGGCTGTGTATTAGACTCAAGTCCACTGCTTGGAGAGATACCCAGCTAGACTTCCTGCCCAAGGCACAAAGCACAGGGTGAAGGGGGAGGCACCAATAGGATGTGGCTCAGCAGGTGGGCTGCTGCAGGGAGGGGCCCTTGCCACATGTCCTCCTTCCTATCTCCTTGCTCAAGGAAGCATGATATTAAATAGCAAGAACATGACAGGCAGAGGCGCTAGTAAAGCAAATAGGAATATTTATGTTTTAGTGCCTTTAATAGTATTTTTTCCATGCTTTTTCAAACAATGGATCCCTTATTTTCATCTTGTACTGGTCCCTGAAGCATCATGGTTGGTCTTGTTCACTCTGTATGGCTAGCATCCAGCACAGCGTAGACACTCAAACTGTGAATAAAAGCCCTCTTCTCCAACTGTTTTGTCAGGAAGAGTGTATAGAATGTTCAATACAGTACCAAGTCCTAAGTGAGCTGTAGCCTTCTGCAGGTGCCCAAGGCACGGATTGCTTAAGAATACATCTCTGGCCCACAAACACGATTACAAAATCATGATCTAATTTTGTGAGCAGTTTGTGGGATTATTACATTACTAATAATCACTACTCTTCACATGTGAACATAAAGGTCTGCTAAAAAATTACTGAACCTTAAAGGCATCACTTTTTAAAACAACTCATTGCATCCCCATGCCTGAGTACATGGGGCTGATCTCTCCTTTGCCCAGGAAGCTTCCTCAGAAGACTCCTTATTTCTGAGGTTTGATGGGAGAGTCCCCTTCCAGACACTCTCCGGGACTGAAGCAATACTGAATGTCCCATTCGAGAAATGTACTCCCATGCTCACTGTAGTGAGCTCCTGGGAGGACTCTTATCTTCTGTGGACAACTGGCATGTCTTTTGTCTTTTGGTTTTAGTTCTCTCCTCTCCAGGTTGGGGGAGGACTCTTTCAGCTTACTGCAGGAGCACATCTGGGTCATCTGGATTCCTTCTCCATAGGCAGCAGTCATAGTGGGCAAAATTCTTACCCCTATACACAAAGAGCACTTCACCAATTTTCCAGCTATTCTTTCCTGTGTGAAGGAGTCCACCAAACCTGAGGGTAAAGGCTTTGATCAGTTGAAGAATGAGCTTGCAAGCCCATACAAAAGTGGCCTTTCCAATGAAGGCCTGCTTCTTGGCAGTGCAGTGACCCCAGATCCCTATGCTGGCCTTCTGGAGTAAGGAATGCAGACAGAGCTACTACTCCCAGCGCCCCTGAACTTCAAAGGAATTGAAGCAACTCAGCCAAGTTCACTGCCAAAGAAAATAGAGTCCTGGCTAGAGGTAAGTGCCAGCACAGCAGTCTTTCAATGTATAGAGCCTCTCTTTTCTGCCCCTTGAACCTCACGGGTGAAATGACATCAGGAGCCAGTATGAACCTGTCAGGCAAAAGCTCTATAAAGTTCAAGGTCAGTTCAGCTCATTCCAGGAAAGCTCAGAGGTGGCTGCAATTCCCAACTGTCCCATTTCCTCAGCTCAAAATTGTGACCCTTTGGCCTCCTGGCAGGCAGGTAGCAGGGCTCCTTGCACCATACGGGCTCCTGCTCAGATTACACAACTCATATTTTACATCGTTGTAATTCTCTCTGGGGTGCTCAGGAGGAATTCCTGCAGCCCATGCTATTCTCAACTGCAGGAACTGCACTCAGATTAGCCTACAAAGTATTCAATGGTTCACCAGGGGCCCTTTCCCAGCCTCCCCTCAGCATGTGTTCCCAGAAGGGGGATCTCTGAGTCAATGCTTTCTGCTATACTCCTGGGCTCTAGGCTGGCTCCACTGGAGCCTATTCCAGAGGAAGCCAATTTATACCGCTTGGCTGGGGTCTGTGCCCCAGACTCCAGCAGAGATTTTTAAGCAGTAAGTACAGGTCGTGGGAGAAGAGAACTTCTTAATGCAGGTCAAGATGCTCTGAAGTCACTGGGAAGAAAAAAAGGGATGTCTTGTGGGAGGTGTATAAGTGGACCAAAGACCCAGCATTCTAAGCTCCGTAGCTCAGGATACTATATCAGAAAACCAATTTGGGACTTTCTGTATCCAATATATGCTTTTCCTCCAAAAGAAAAACTACACAAAGCAGTGGGAGAGTAGATATTTACTTTCTGAGAACTGGGGGTGAAGACACCTTAAGCCACTGTCTCTCATGGTCTCTGCTCCTAGCATCAACCCCCTTCCTGTGTCAGCAGCACCACACCACCAGTTCCAAGGGTCCTGTGACATTTCTAAAGTGGTGGGCACATAAAATACTCTATTTATTAGAAAAGCCCAGATTTCGTTAATCTCTTGCAAACACATTGAAGTGCAGGTAGCTGTCTGCTTGGGCCAACAGCTGACTGCGTCCTGGTATATATCATAGGTATGATTGTGTTCCTTGACCCATAGTCCTCCTGCATCACTCCCACTTGAAACTAGCTTCCTTTGCTGTAGGGGACATTTGAGTTTATGACCCTGGTTCCACACATGTCGTGGAAAATATAGGATTCACTACTCAAAGCCAGGGAAGGAATATTTACTGAATGCTCACATGCCTTTGTGCTGCTGTTCTCAATGTCTAGGGCTGCAGAGGTGTTTAAATTCAATGCCTCATCTCACAGGCTTACAGGGAGGCAGGAAAAAGAGGTGAAATAAGGGAGGCACTAGAGAAAACAGTGTGGCCTGAGAATATTTTATTGGTGTGTGTGTGTGTGTGCGCATATCTGTATGTGCGTGGAGAGGCCAGAAGTCACCAGGTATCTTACTGGTTCACACCCCACATTACTTCTTGAGACAGGGTCTCTCACTGAACCTTGAGCTCACTGATTTGGCTAGACTAGCCAGTCAATAAGGCCTAAAGATATGATTATCTATCTTCATCTCCAGAAAGCTGGGATTTCAGGTGTGCACCAACATGCAAGGCATTCTTATGTGGGTGCTGGCAATCACTTTGCCCACTGAGCCATCTCCTCAGCCCCTAGACCCAGGGTTTAGGTCCATGTGTGGAGGTGCCTAGTGACCTTTCCAAACCCCCTTACAAATGAGCATGCACAGGGTTAGACTAGATGGAAGGTCTAGTCCCCCTTTGTAAACCATGTACACCCATTTCTTAATGGAAATGTTACATAGGGGGCTATGGCTAGACACCATTCTCCCTGGCCCCAGAAGGTCATTAAAAGAGCTCAAAGCTCTCTGAGCCTATAATGAGCCTTCTCAGCCCAAGGGAAGCCTGGCTTCTCCATACTCTGTGTCTCTGAAAGTTCACAGATCAGGGAGGGCAGGATTGACATGGTAATACAGAGAGTTCCCTAGTCCCAGACTGCAGAAAATATGTGGGAAGAGACTGAGAGTGACCAAACTCAGAACTTCATACATGTGGATCATGTAATGCTAAAGCAGTAACATAGGAGGTTAAGCAGCATCCCAAAGCATTTATAAACATGGGAGAGCTAGCATTCTAGCAGCAGGAAGATGAAGGTTGTATGCTCATGTACACACACACACACACACACACACAGCAGGAAAGACACACACCGGTGAAAATCAGACAGGCTGCAAATCCACATACTGTACACTCACACTTCTCATTTCTGACTGCTCCATACCCAGTCATGTTATGAGGTCCTCATTTCTCTGGACACCCATCCTTCCAATTCTTTTTCAGCATGGTCCAGCTGACCCTGACTTCATGTCTCAGGCTTGGCCAATCAGATCTCTGTAGACCTTTGGTGCTAGTGATGGGTCCAGGAATGGTACCTGGCCTAAACTCAGCCAGTGGGTGCCCTCTGTAAAACTGCTGATGGAATTTACAATGGGGTTGCTGGGCTGGTAAGACTCATCATGCAAGTGGTAGAGAGGACACTTTTAGTGCTTTGCAGAAAGAACATACCCCACCTCAAAAACCCCACCATAGCCAAGTATGGTGTTGCACGCCTTTAATTCCAGCACTTGGGAGGCAGAGATAAGAGGATCGCTGTGAGTTTGAGACCATATAGTGAGGCATTTGCCTATGAAGCCTAAGGATCCCAGTTCAATTCCTCACGTAAGCCAGAGGCACAAGGGGGCACATGTGTCTAGAGTTTGTTTGCAGTGGATGGAGGCCCTGGCACGGCCATTCTCTCTTTCTCTCTGCCTCCTCCTCCTCCCTCTCTCTCTCTCTCTCTCTCTCTCTTTCTCAAATAAATAAATAAATAATAAATAAAATATTTTTTAAAATGAAAAGGCCAGGGTTGGAGAGATGGCTCAGTGGTTAAAGGCGCTTGCATGTGAAGACTGCTGGCCTGGGTTTGATAACCCAGTACCCATGTAAAGCCAGACACACCAAGTGATACATGAGTCTGGAATTATTTTGCAGCAGTAAAAGGCCCTGATGTGCACATATTTTCTCCCTCCCTCCCTTTCTCTCTCTCTCAAATAAATAAGGCATATTAGCTTTCTTTAAAAGAAAGAACTAGAAAGACCAATGTCCAACGACAAGATTTGAATGCCTGTATTTAGCTGAGCCTAAGCTACACATCATGTATGCTCCTATGCCTTCAGCCAAGAACTGACATTTGTTCTTTGATTTATCTTGTCTTCAGCTAAAGCCAATTCAGACCTGGGATTATGACACATACATTCCAGACCAATATAAGCTTTCTTCACTGGCCACAATTGTGTTCAAACTAAGAAGTTTTTGCTGCAAAACCAGAAAGATTACTATCAGTAAATTAAAAAGTAAAAGGCTAACTCTATTATCTCTGCATTAGTAGCTATAGATCTTTAACCCCACTCATCAGAAAAGTAATTTTTGGCTAGATGTCCAAATCTAGCCATTCCCTAAGATAACACACTTTCCTTAGTTAACTGTGAAGCTGAAAGTAGGGCAGTCCTGATGGATTTACACACAGTAGTTCCCGGGGAGGTGTGTGAGTAGAATATATGTCTGCCTCATGAAAGGTCATTTGCTGTCAGCCAAAGCACCATAAAGGGGCTCAAATACCTCATATAACATGTACAAAGGGAAATGTTTATACTTATGGAAGTCTATATATAAGAAGGCTTCATAGCAACTTTGTATGAATTGATTCTGCTGAGATATATTTAATATGTATTTTCATTATGTTTTTAATTCTACTATATTAAAGGGACATTGCTTTTAGATATAATACTTCCTTTAGCTTCTGGAAGAAGTATAATTTATAAAGAAACTTTTGTCTGTCTATGGTCTTTTTATTCTGCATTAAGGGCACTTAAAAAATTTAATGTGTTTATTTATTTCCATGTACCACACAGTGCCAAAAGACATCTAAAAAGTGCATATCATTTTTTTAAAGCATCATTCCTTAACTTGCCCCAACATACATGATAAACTAACTTTTCAAAAACCAAATAGAGTAAAATCCAGTATTACCAAAAATATTTAAAGTTGATAAAAACTATTCATTTACTAACTCATTTTAAATTGGTTTTATTTTAATATTTTATTTTTAGTTATTTAGCTGTTTATTTTAAAGAGAAAGAGAAGGAGGCGGGGTGTGTGTGTGTGTGTAATGGGTGCACCAGGGCCTCGAGCCATGACAAACAAACTCCAGATGCATGCGACACCTTGTGCATCTGGCCTTATGTGGGTATTAAGGAATCAAACCTGGGTCCTTTGGCTTTGGTGGCAAGAGCCTTAACTATTAAGCCATCTCTCCAGCCCATACTAACTCATTTTAGTAGTAAGATTCATTTAGCCAATGGCTTTCCTTTAAGAAATAATAATTACTGGAGTATGTGTGAACATGTTTTTGCACAAATATACAAATGCATACATACATACACACACACCAAGCAGAGTTATAATACCTTTGGACCATCACTATTCCATGAGGAATAGATCTCACTTCTAGATTATACTGTTTGGTATGCATGTGTTTTTCCATCCATTCTATCAAACATTATGTATTGCTGGACATGGTGTCATACATCTATAATCCCAGCACTCAGGGGCCTGAGGCAAGAAAACCAGGACTTCCAGGCCAGCTAGGGTACACAGTGAGACCCTGTCTGAGAAAAACCATGGGTGGGGGTACAGCTCTGTGGCAGAATGCTTGCCTCTATGCATGAAACCCTGGGTTTGATGATTAGCATTGCCAAAAGGCAAACCTGCAAAACCAAAGTAGACGAAAACAAATCCTACCAAAACAAACAAACAAACAAAACTAAAAAAAAAAAAACACAAAACTCCAAGTCATTATGTGTTATTTTGTAACTTGATTTATTTTCTTTCAGAAAATAGGTTATGGATCTTTCCTTGTTAATTTGTTAATGCACATGTTTGTCTTATTCGTTTTCAATTCATCTTTCATTCAACTATTCTGTAGTTCATATCCATTTAGGATGCTTTCGATTTTCTTTTTCCATATCAGAAGCAAAGTTTTAACAATACCCAGGTATACGTGCACACACACACGCACACACACACACATGGCCAGGAATTCCTTGTGAACTGGTTTCTTCTCACTTTTTGAGACAACTGTTAGGTAAAGTAGGTAGAGGTAGAGTAGATAAGGTAGAGTTTTGATAACGACAATCAGCAAAATAAAGACTGCATGAGGGCTGGAGAGATGGCTTAGTGGTTAAAATGATTGCCTATGAAGCCTAAGGACCTATGTTCAACTCTCAGGTACCATGTAAACAGACGTACAAGGTGATGTGTACACACAAGATGATGCGTGAGCACAAGGCGGAACACACATCTGGAGTTTGATTGCAGTGGCTGGTGTGCCAATTCTCTTTCATCAAAAAAAAAAAGAAAAAAAGATTTCGTGACCTTAAGTTGTTCCTTGTTCCACTTTTGTAGCTTTTAAGAGCTGTTGAGTATTTAAGGAAAGTACCACATTAATAGTAAAAATTACAGCTTTTCATCAACAGAGAATTTTTAACTTAATCTAATTCCCTGTCCTCCCCTCTGTACATCCCCAATCCAAGAATGTCAGCATCAACAGATCCATTTTAATTGCTGTGTTAATTATGAAGACAATTTCTTTGTCAAAGTACAGCCCAAAAGACTAAGCTGAAATCAAGATATGGATGTAAAAAAGCAGAACTATCCTAGCTCACAAGCTTCATTGCTTAAATGACATGTATCATACACACAAACAGTGCAAACTGTGTGCACAGTACAGAGAATGAGAAATCCTCTCAGCTCACTAGTCAAGAGAAAAACATTCTCTACATGGTCTGACGCCTGCTGATGGTTCTAGGCAAATTTCCCTCCCCACTCCTCTTCATGGGGTAAGCACTGTTCTGATTTGATGGTCACTTTTCTCTTTTATCAGTCTAACATTTTACTACAGCAATTTTCAAATGTACACAAAGGGATGGAGAATAAGTTAATGAACACCCATGTACCAACCCAACACACAGCTTGAACTACCGATCAACATTTTGCCATCCTTGTTTCTTTTTTATTTCCTGAAGTATTTTAAGCCAAGTACCACAGACATTTCATTTCATGCAGAAATACTTCACAGTGTATCTTTAACAAGGGAGGATTAAAAGAAAAATCATTCAACATAATTCCTAACTCCTTGATTTCACTGTACACCTATCCATATTCAAATTTCCTCATAACTCACATGCACACAATAGCCCCCTTCTGGTCAGTAAAAAAGTAATTAAACAAGTAAATTAATCTATAAACAAAACACTATATTATTCTTAAAAATATTTTACTTAAAGCTTTACCAAATAGTCAATCTTCTCCTCTCAGCATGCACTGGGGAAGTTTTACTATGTGATCAACAGCTCACTGAACATTGCCAATTACTATACTCAAAGAAGTCAGTGGGGGACACAGTTCCCTTTTCTCTCGTCCCCCATATTTGCCAGAGTGTACAACAGAATCATTAAGGGACGGGCACAGCAATTGGGAGGATTTTAAAATTCACGAGTGTATTGATGCAGTTAACAAATGAACTAAATTACATGACTGCAGTGTTACGACGTGACTAATATACACTGTGGGCCTTATTCTCCCAAGCCTAGAAATAATTGGGTAACACTACAGAGTAGCTGGGTTTTGGTCTTGTTTGTTTTTCTTGCTTTAAGGAAGCATATGATTAATTTAAACACAGCCATTCAGGAACATTTGGGCCCCTGTTCTGTTTGCTCTGTGTACTCAGGAAAGAAAATATCCATGTTAGTGAAATAGGGGCACAGATGCATTTGACAGGCAGATTGTCGGGTAAATGCTGGAACAAAAGGCTTCCGTCGGGCTTGGTCCTCTTTTTCTTGGCATGTTTATCAGAAGGGAGGAAAAACATGGAAACTCATCTGGAAGCCAAATAGTCTTAGGTTTGTGAATTCAGCTCATTTAGGAAAAGCAAATGCCTCATTATTGTTGCTGAGATGACAGATGCACCTTGATTGAGACAACTTGAAAAATTAAGGGCTCAAATAAGGGAATATTGAGATTTTAAAAATATGTTGGGAGGGCTGGGATTGAAGCTCAAAAGAAGAGCATGTGCTGAGCATGAGAAGCCCTGAATCAAATAATAATTATGAAAAAAATTCAAAATATATTATAAAAGTAAAGGATATAATGAGGTCCTATGTGTCCATCACTCAGCTTAAAAAGTTACCAACATTGCTAACCTTCTTTCATTTATACCTTAGTTTTATGATAGTTACACCATGGAGGAACTGATTGGCATCTATGAGATCTCAGCAATGCAAGGAAGGCAAGAGAACTGTTGCAGAGCAGGCACAACTACAGGTCTCCCCCCAGTGCATTATGGGTGCATGGCTACAAGAGCCCCATCTTTCCTCAGGGGAGCAGGAGGATGGGTGTGCAGTGAAGCTGAGCTGCCAACACCAGAGCCTATGAGGTCCCTCTTTTCCAGGAGAGATCTGCCTCTTCTGAAGTTATCTCAGAGAAGGGGAGGCCACAGATTCATTTCATCTGCCATTGCCGCACACAGACAGCAAATGTGTTTCACCACCACTGACTCTTATCATAACTACAAAATGCCTCCAAGACCTGCCACCACAACCAAATCTCTGGACACCACATCTCTGGGAAGCTTTGTGTATATCCTCAGTATCCTAAACAGGCCCTTGCTCCTACACAGGAAGAGAGGATATTCAGTGGTCAGTCTTGTGAGGACAACAGGTGGTATAGTTTTGGGCCTTGCTAGTAACAGGCTGGACCGGTGAGGAGGCTGGTCTGAACTACTGGACATGGTCAGGGACCCTGGGCTGTGGGGTTGCAGCTGGCCCTCTGTCAGGAGTCCCTGGAGACGGTAATGGCCTTCCCTATGTTGTAGGGTGTAGTGAGCTGTCATCGCCCAGAGTGGGCAGAACTGGCGAGGCGCTCCCCCAGACCCCAAAAGGCTCTGACCATTCCATAAATCAGACTTTGCCCCCACAGTTCCGCTAGCTGCCCAAGAGACCCTCATGTGGCTAAAGTCACGTAGCCTTCTCACCCCCCACAGTAACAGAAGTCACAGCCTCCTGTTAATCTCCTCTTCCACTCTTCCCCCTACCTTCCCTTATCTTTCCCCCATAGCTTTGAAGTTACTAGTCCTTCCTCTATCTAGATAACAGCCCATAAACTATGCATCCGATTGCCATATAGTCTGTAAGTGCCATCTCAACCTTCCCCAAGTGTTTATAAACACCCCCACCCTTTGAATAAACGAGTACTGTCCATCAGATGGTCTCCCTGGTGCTCATTGCCCCGTCATGTGTTCATGTGTCCGCGCATCACACTCACCCGCCCAGCCAGAATGACCCTGCTGCTCCCCTCCCAACTCCTCTCTCCCTCGCCCGGGATGTGGGTGACCAACAACCCCCGGGGAACGGAAACGGAACGAGACCCACAGAATAGGTGAAACCCAGATTTCCACCAGCATCCATCTATCAAAAGACAACCAAAAACTATCAACACTGCTTTCATTCCAGAATTCAAATACACACAATGACATATGTCAAAAATGGCACAGACAATGTCATCTCTTCCAATTACGACACCTCAAAAGATGGACACCTTGCTACCAACTATAATCTAACTCCATCTTTTGGGGACAAGAGTAGGAAAGGTAAGGTTTCAGCTGACCGTTGGTGAACTCTCCACAGCATGTGCAGGTAGATCATGGTGGCATCTGGGGGAGTCACTCATTACTGTCTCCTGAGGTAAAAGATGACAGGAACATCCCAGCGTGAGCAGATATCTAGTCTGTTCCTTCAGAGGAGATGGGACCACGGAGTTCCCATACCCAGTGATTCCAAAAGAAAGAGGTCAATGGCCACATGGTCTGTTGCCAAGTGCACCAGATCTTTCAGCGACCTGCCAACAACATGGCTTCTTTGAGGCTCGAATCCACCAACACCAGGTGCCAGGCACTGTTTCCACCATGGAAGAGTGACAATAAGTGAATGAGACTGACCAGTCCTGACCTTACCGCTTCCCTTTGGAATGGACACAGTGTGATGAGGTGTCACCCATGGTCAGGACATGAACCCACAATGGCCAGGTTGGCCCCAGATGATGCTGGGCACCTGGAGCGTGAGCCCCTCACTCAGTTCTGCCCTGAAGTTGCTTACTCCCTAAGAATCCTCATATTAACTCACCATCAGAATCATCTAGAAGCACCTGCCTCTCTGAGCAGAACGCTCTGTGGTAGATTCTTTAGACATCAAAGGGCACAATCTCTGGATTTTCTGAAATGACCCTAACTCAGAACCTATTGAAGTCGCTCCCCAGAAGGTAAAAAACCACTGATGTGCCAACACTCTGGCATCTAAATGGCATCTTGTGAAATGGCTAAACCCTGAGTGAGGGGTGGGTTTGCCACCTTTGTCTTCCTGGAAAGGAGTCCCTTGGCAAGAACAGTGCCTACCTTGTGAGGCTGTCATGGCTAAGTGAGTGAACACACATTCAGAACCCAGACCAGTGCCAGGTACACAGAGAGCACAACAGATGCCAGATCATAATATCACTGTGGTATTCATTTGGAGCCAGTCTTCCCTTGGGATCCTCATGGGTTTGGTTCTAGAACTCATGGTAGATAACCAAATGCAGGGATCCTCAAGCTCTGGCTTGAGTATCCAGAATGGCATGGTTTTGGCATATAACCTATGGTTATCCATCTACAGACTTTAAATCTCCTCTAGGGTGCTCATGGTACCAAATACAATGGAAATACTATGTGACCAGTTGTTATACTGTATGCTAAAAGCACAATGTCAAGAAACAGATCTGTATGTGCTCATATATGTGTAACTTTGAGTATATATGCATGTGTGCACTTTCAAAGTGCAGTTGGGTGAATCTGAGACTGCAGAACTCACAGTCAGGGGGCAGCTGCATTCCCTGAGTTTTCCATCTTATCCACTTCCAATGTTGTGATGATTCATTCAAGACATATTTATCATGTTCCTACTAAGAAAAGAAATATAAATCATGTTGGGAAGAGAAGTGGCTATAATGCTGGACTTTTAGAGGACATAGTGGTGGAGTGCTTGTTTAGCATGTACAAGACGCTGAGTTCAATTCCTAGTGCCATAACAAAACAACACCACCCAAACATTCATTCTTTTAGGGTATCAAAAAACCATATTAGGGGCTAGGGAGATGGCTAAGTGGTTAAATGCTTGCCTGTGAAGCCTAAGGACCCCAGTTTGAGGCTCAATTCTCCAGGACCCACATAAGCCATATTCACAAGGGGGCACAAGCATCTGGAGTTCGTTTGTAGTAGCCGGAGGCCCTGCTGCACCCATTCTCTCTTTCTCCCTGCTTATTTCTGTATCTCTCTCTCTCTCTCTCCCTCTCTCAAATAAATAAAAGTAAATAAAAAATATTTTTAAAAAGCCACATTAGAGGCTGGAGAGATGGCTTAGTGGTTAAGGTACTTGCCTACAAAACCTAAGGACATGATTTTGATTCCCCAGTACCTATGTAATGCCAGGTATACAAGGTTACATATGTGTCTTGAATTCGTTTGCAGTGGCTGGAAGCCCTGGCACACCCATTCTCTCTTTCTATATGCCTCTTTCTCTCTCTCTCTTATATAAATAAATAATTTATTAAAAAGCCATATTAAATTTGGCCCTTGGGTCCCATATTTGGTAAGAACAAGGTGGGTGACACTGTCATCTAAACTCTACTACAAGCCATCAGAAGCCGCGTGCACTGTCTCCAGCTTGCAGACTAAATAAGACATTTTCCTCAGAGCTGTGCTATTAAGAGACAAACACAATGGTAGGCAATAAGAGACAATGAGGAACCACTGCACGCGCACCTTGCTGGAGCTGACTTATGAAGAGAAAAGATAGAGACACCCAGAGCATCAAATCATGTGCAAAACCTTTCATCTGAGGTAATTATGATATCTCAGTCAAAATTACAACTTAGTTGCCACCAGAATGATAGGTTTTAACAACAAAAGAAGTTTCATTTCCATAATGGTGTTCTTTAGTGTCTAAATCAATGGCTTCCCTTAAAGAGAGAATTATCAAAAGGACCCAAGTAAAGGCACTTTGTTCACTTTAAGTTAAGGTTACTGACAGCTAAAATTTTCTTCAGCATTCATTATTCTATTTAATATTTAGCTTTCTGAAATTTCCTTGACTCTAGAACTTTCTGATGGGTAAGGCTACCTGACTGACCAGAGTTCCCACGTAATGGTGTGTTATGTCTGGGTGATAGTGTCATAAAATCAGGCAGTGGCAAGACCTGACACATTCCAACTGCACAAATGTAGAGGAGACACCTCCATCAAGGACGTTAAGTAGTGTGACAGAAAGCAAATCCCTCAGGCCATGTATTCCTAAGGATCAGTGGTGTGGCAGAAAGCTGCTCTGTCCTAAGGCATAGCGTGAGAACACCCAAGTCTCCACAGAGGAAAGAAATTATAAAAACACATGGTATCAGAGCGCCACCACCTGGCATAACTCTGCCAATGCTTTGCACCGATTCTTCTAAATGAGGGGGGCGGGATTCTTCCTATGTCAGAAAGGGACAGGTTGGCAAGCACTGTGGTAGTTTGCAGGACTGGGGCTGGGCAAATGTCTACAATTTGTTGGTCAGAGATGCATGCTCTTAATCCCAGCACTTGGGAGGCAGAGGTAGGAGGATCGCCATGAGTTCAAGGCCACCCTGAGACTATATAATGAATTCTAGGTCAGCCTGGGCTAGAACAAGACTCTACCTTGAAAAAAACAAAGAAACAAACAACAACAACAAAAAAGGTGTTGTACAAACAGTTGGTAGTTTTGTTGTTTGAAATAAAGCAATGGTATCTGCATGCTTTTCTGACCTCAATTTAAAACTCTGTATATTATAAGTATAAATCAGCATCAACTCTGGTGATCAAATCTTTTAAAAAATAAACTAAAGTGGTTTTAGATACCCAAGCTTCCTTCCTTTATCATAAGCTAAATCCATACCCATTTTAATAGCACCTTCAACATTTCTTTCTCGTAGGTGCTATCTTTACAAGCAAATGTGTAAGTGGTCCTGTGTTTACCTGAAGAGCCCACAGAGCTTGTAAATTGGCTGTGTCATTTACAGGTGATGGGTGTACTGGCCATGTGGGAATGCATAACCAAAGTCTAGCATTACCGATGAACAAGTCTTTATTTTTTAAACCTCAAGAAAACATGATTTCATTCTTTAAATAACAGTTTTCAAAAAATGATCTCTTCATTTTAAATCAATCCTTTATCCATACTGCCTTATTCAAAATTTTATTCCCACTCACGTCTACTCAGCCTTACACAGTAAACAATGGAAGGGCCTTCTTTTTGGCCTGTGTGGTGGTTTTGACATCACCTAATGTCTTTCCCTAGGCACTGTGCAAGGTCTTAAATGACATTCCCAAGCACATTTCCAAAAATACAACACAGCACTTATTGTGTCTGAACTCAGTTCTCAGTACCACTGCAAATGTGTCTTGAGAAACTTGGTAAGAGCTTTGAACTTCTTTGGGACAGAAAGGCATCACTAACTGAAATAAAAACCCTACAATTAAAGCTTTTATACCAAATTTATACACAGATCATGTTCTGCACTCGGATACATAGGAAAGAAAGTCAGAGGGAGCAGGGACAGAATTAGGACAGATGTGTTTTTGTCTTATGTAGATGGCATTTGCGTCTGAAACATAACCGTGAAACCGTAATCCCAGCTGTGTGACTTCTTTTCCAGAGAACAGAACTATGATGAGAGTATCCCAAAGTTTCAGGGCATGCAATAGATAGATATTTGTCATGCTTTTGCCTGCTTTATTAAATGGAAGTGACTTATTATGTTCTTGGCAGTGTCGTGTGTCTGTGCTAATAGGACATCAATATTCTCCCCAGTTGAACACCTCATTCTCACCATCAGTGAAGACTGATATGGTCAACACATGAGATACAGAATGACTTACCAAGTGTGGTGCATGTAACAAATGAACTCACATAAAATTTACATGGGATTTAATTGGTCGATAATGGGTCACTAATTGAGGGGCTCAAGAAAGGAAACACATTCTTTCAGACACATAAAGGCGCCATTCAGGAAGAAAAGATTTGTTTTTTCTCAGCCCTTCTCAGCAAGCAGAGCCACCTGTGCAAATATGGGACTCAAGTCCTGATGACAAGCGGGGTTTTTATGGTACCAGGAAGATTTCCATCTCCATGACAACCCTCTAGTTCCAAACAGAGAAGGTTGTGTTTTGGGAGTCAACATCTCCACCATGCAGCAGACTCAACTGGAGCTAGACACACATCTCACTGGTCTTTCCTGGATGGCCTTTATTAACCAGGCTGAGTTTCCCAAGCCACTGCTAGCTGGTGGTTACACATCGGACATATTCTGTAATCATTTTCAAGAAATGAAGCAAGGCTCTGACTCAACAATGCCCTGCAACAAACCACTTTTCCCAGCTCTGAAGTACAGGATGTTTGTTAGGGGCGGGGGTGGAGCAGTTGCCATGGAGTGAACTCAGGGTCTTGCACATGCTAGACAACCATACCCCCACTGAGCTATCGCCCCGATCCTATGTCATTTTTTATTAAGGCCTTAAACCCACACAAGGAACTAGGTTTTGCATCAAGATAATGGATAACTATGTGAACATCACTTAATTTCATACATGTAATTAATTTAGTTTTTTTGTAAGATTAATTAAATGATTCATTCATATGAGGGAGAGGATTCAACAAAATAGTTTACTGGGAAATTCTCTCAAAGTAAGTTTGAAAAAAACAACACCACAGTAACTTTGATCTTGTGTGAATGGGCTTGGGATGTGGAAAACAGTGTTTGCAACAACTTCAGCAAGCACTCCTTGGAAATGATATTCCATCAAGGTTTTGATGTATAGCCAAATCTCATTCCTAGTCTCAGATAGCATGACACCCAAGGGAGGTGGTAGTTCAGGATTTGGGGGTATGATATGGCTATGTTGAAGGCAAAGGTTTCATTCTTGTAATGAAGAAATAAGCCGTCCTTTTTAAAATTTTTATTTATTTGCAAGCAGAGAGAGAGAGAGAGAGATGAAAGGCAGACAGAGAGAGAATGGGTACTCCAGGGCCTTTAGCCACTGCGAACGAATCCCAAATGCATGTGCCCCTTGTGCATCTGGCTTAAGTGGGTCCTGGAGAATCGAACCAGAGTCCTTTGGCTTCGCAGGCAAATACCTTAACCTCTAAGCCATTTCTCCAGCCCAAGCCGTCCTTTTGATTACACATGCTATGTGACTGATGCCCATGAATAACCATTCAAAAGCTCTTTCTGGAATTTTAAAAAATATTTTTATTTACTTACTACTTATTTGATAAAGTATAAGACTGAGAAAAAGGGAGGGAGGGAGGGGGGAGAGAGAATAGGCATGCCAGGGCCTCTAGCCACCGCAAACAAATTCTAGACACATGTGCCACCTTGTGCATCTGGCTTTTACATGAGTACTGAGAACTGAACCTGAGTGCTTAGGCTTTGAAGGCAAGTGTTTTAACTACTGAGCAATCTCTCCAGCTCCCACTGAGAGCTCTATTGATACTTAGTGTCTCTGTAACAGAACCCTTCCAACAAACTCAAATCTCTTAAAATCACAGACTTTGTCTTAGAGTTCTAGGCTTAGAATTAAACTTAGAACTCAACTCATGGGACTTTCTTTACACTGTCAAGTTCGTTGCTGTTTTTAGAGAAGTGAACTACAATAATCTTTGGTAGAAAGTATAGTAGAAATAATCATAGAACCCTCCTAAGTGAAAATCACAGAACATCAGTTCATTGAATTAGAAAAAACTTGAGGAATCAGAAGAACTATAAGTCCCCCAAACAGCATTTTTGAAATGTCTATCCTGTGGAAAAATATTCTTTTGGAAACACTGAATCGGTACATCTTGAAATATTACTTAATACATATTGTTAAATAGACTTTTTTTTTTTTTTTTTTTTTTGTTTTGAGGTAGGGTCTCACTCTAGCTCAGGCTGACCTGGAATTCACTATGTAGTCTCAGGGTGGCCTTGAACTCACGGCGATCCTCCTACCTCTTCCTCCCGAGTGCTGAGATTAAAGGCGTGCGCCACCATGCCCAGCTTTAAATAGACTTTTTATTTCATCAAAGCTACATTCATCTTCAGACATTACTTAGGTATCAGAAGGTCACAAGTTTCAAGTAGTGTGAGTTCATAGGTGCTTTTCCTATCTTCTCAAAAGTCAGGACATAAAATCACTATGAAGTAAAATGAATTGCATTTAAATGCTTGAGGCAAAAAGCAAAGTTGCACTGGATTATGAGACCCACCAACCCCAGCCAATCCTCCACTCTGACCCCTCTGTGATGAACTTTCAGCTCCCCTGCTCAGTTCTGCCACCCCGGAGCCTTTCCACTATCTTCAACATGGTGAATCTTGTGTGTGACACAAATCCACCCAACAGACTTGAGTGCTGCAGGTAGGGAAGAGGAAGGAAAACAAAGGCAATAATGTCCCCTGTGGTTCCATAGCCACTGGAAGTGCACCCTCTATTCAAGATGGCTCCAGAATCATTATAAAGCACTATTAACACGGGGGCGCAGCAGAGCTTGCACAGGAGAGCAATGCTTATTTCACATCCTAAGCACTGGCAGGCCCACGGTCAGGGTGTCAGGTTTGGTGTGGTAAGGGCCTCCATCCGTCTCTTTATAGGGAAGGTGGAAAGGCCCTAAGCGCTGTGAAGCCCTTTTATAAGAACTTTAATCCTACTTATGAGGGAAAAAGCCTTATGGCCTAATTACCTCCTAAAAGCCTCACGTCTTAGCATTATCACTCTGGCAACATTTGCCATTTGGATGTGACGCAAGTGAGTCACAGCAAAAACAGAGTACAGGTGGAACTCCCAGGCTCCAGGGCTGTTATATTTCTGAAGTGGGGACCAAGGGACAAGGAAGCATTACAGTTCTCTGATCGTGTGGTTTTTGTATCCCTCATACCTCAGGGAAAAGCAAGCCTTCATAGGGCTTCCAACCTGGACCAGCTTTGTAAAGATGACAGTGATGCAAGGAACCACTAGGGGGCGGTCTAGGAATGGGCTGTTTCCATCTGCAGGGAAAATCAGCAAAGCAGCCTTTAATTTCTAAACTTGTCACTGCCAGTCACTAGCCCCCAAGTAAAGCCTGCTTTTAATTTTAACTGTAAATATAAACAGCATCTTTATTTTAGAATTCTCTGAAAATGTAAGCAGAAGAGCTTTCTATTAGAAATGTGTGAAAAGGGAGGGCAAGAAACGTAACATTGGAAAGTTGGAAGCTTTTTTCTCTCCAATGTCCAATTTCCCTAGGCATAACCAAGGCCTCCTCATCTAAAAGAAAATAAGAAAGAAAAATAAACCTGTGGCAACAGAGCCACTTGTGTCCCTGTGAGTTTTATTTTGTGTATGTGTGGTACATGCACGTAGAGGCATGTGCCTCATGCTCATGTGTGTGGAGGCCACAAAAAAAAAAAAAAAAAAAATGGCATCCTCCTTTATCCCTGTTATTTTCCAATTCTCTCATTAAATCTGGGGATCCCATTTTTTTGTTGTTGTTAGGCTAACCAGTGAACTCCAGGGAGCCTCCTATCTCTGCCCCTTTGGCACTGGGATTACAGACATGCACAACCATGCCAGGCTTTTTCTATGGATGCAAGGGATGGACTTCAGGTCCTCATGTTTGCTCAGCAAGCACACTTACCCATTGAGCCATTTCCTGAGCCTTTCAATTTTTATTTATACATTGTGACTGTGATTTCCATAGCAAACCATAAGAACTTCCTATGGCAGCAGAAACTCTCACTCTTGTCACCAGTAAAGTTCGCGTGGCAGCCAGTCAGCCCCTCATCATTGCCGTTGTGCTTCAGCTTTCAGAAGCTGCCTCAAATCCTTGGTGGAAGGAGCAAGATATAAATAATCATTTTAAAGCACAGAGGCTCACTCTGCTATTTACATTTCTCTGGTGTTTGACTTTTTTCCTTTCCTTTCTTCCTTTCCAAGCCCCTCGAGAGGAAGTGGCTTTGTCTCCATAGTCACACTGGAAACCAGGTGCCCGTTCACTGAGTACCTCCCACATGACAGGCTCTGAGAAGGTGCTGGGATGCACCCACTGGGGCTACAGCCCTGGATAAGGTGAGGGGCTGGCCTTTCCTTATTGTTAGTTCTGAGTGAACTAAGCTTTCCATTCATACTGCCTGGCTGTCTGTATCTCTTAGGTTTCTCATTATTTCTCATTATGAAGGTGGATATCTTGTGTGAGCTTTTGGATCTCAGGGTGCCACAACTCAAGAGGACACTGTTTCAACTGGCAAGCCCAGCTGTGAGCCCTAAAGACACAGGTATGTCACCTGAAAGTCATATCAAAACTTAATTTCACACTGGGGAGTCTGGCTTTTAGGTCTTCCAATAGCAAAAGCCTCCTCCCTGCTCTCTGGGCTGTTGTAAATGGTATCTTTTGGCTCTGGTTGAAGATGCGGTTCTTGCCAGAAGAAAACAGTGAATACCCAACACACAACTTCCGGCCCAGGACTGTTCTATGACATGACTGAAAACCACAGCAAATGTTTCCTCCTGGGGACACAAGGGCCAGGGCCTCCTGCCTCCCTTTCCTTGAACGCCATAGTTGCAAATGTTTTGAAAACAACAGATTATCTTGAAAGGAGAAGCAACAACAAAAAGCCATTTGTTTCTTCTGCTGTGACTGATTCATTTGTTGGACATGGGGGAGGGGGCGGTGGAGGGGAGGAAAGGCCGCAGACAAATGTTTCCTACTAAAGACAAGTAGTTTGGTAATCAGAAAAATACCTTATAGGTTTGCAGTCAGCTTGGTAGACTTTTTAGCTTGAGGTTCCACGAGAAAATGTATGCCTCTTTCAGTATCCCATTAACTGTCCCTTCTCCTGCTAAGTAATTTCTTGGCCAGAAAACAAGCATAACGGTAATAAATACAGTCCTGAGTGTATAAGAGCTAGTGCCCCCTTGCACTGGTGTTTGAAATCTGGCTTTGCTCAGGGTCCAAGTATACGCCTATCTTTACTGAGAAGAACAACACATATATACACAAGAAAAATGCCCGTGGTTGTCAGAGCCACACTGCTTGGAAAAACAAGCAAAACTGTAAGCAAGGAACTACTCAGCCACAAGCCATTGGAGAAAATTTGGGTTCTGTGGTGGTGAAGATGCCCAAACCAGAAAAAAATGAAAGATCGGGTGAGTATCAAACACAGACTGAACACATATGGAACACATTGTAGGGACTGGTCTCTGCAGGAGAAGGGAGTCTAGTGTACTGGGATGGTTAGATCCAAGGAGGATTCGACTTCTATATATATCATTCTACATTTCTCACACTAAGATACAAAAATACTACCATCTACCATCTTTGAGCAGATGAGGGAAAAACAAAACATGGATGACAGGTGTGGCAAAATGCTGTAAGTAGTTGTCAGCAACATGGGTGACCTGATTCTTTCTGTGTGCTTTTCTGTGGTTTAAAACCTTCCCTTTCTCCTAATAAAAATACCAAGTAAGGGGGCGGGAGAGATGGCTTAGTGGTTACGGTGCTTGTCTATGACGCCTAATGACACAGGTTCAATTCCTCAGTACTTGTGTAAGCCAGATGCATAGGGTGGTGCGTGCATCTGGAGTACATTTGCAGTAGCTGGAGTTCCTGGCACACCCATTCTTTCTCTCTCTATCTGCCCCACCTTTCTCTCTCAAATAAATGGATAAAATAACATAAAATTTAATAAAATTTTTAAAAAATGCCAAGTAAGAGCCGGGGAGATAGTTCAACTGGTAAATGGCTTGTCATGCAAGCATAAGGAGCTGAGTTAGAGCCTCAGCACCCACTGTAAAAGGTGGGCATGATGCAACCTCAACTCTGTGCAAGTGGAGAGAAGTGGAGACAGAGACTCCCTAGGGCCTTCTGGCTATCCAGTCTAGTTTAATTGGTGAGAGAATGTAGCTCATAAAATAAGGTTGGGGGCTGGAGAGATGGTTCAGCGAGGGCTCGAGACTGCCCCAGTTCAAATCTCCAGATCCTGCATTAAACATTTGGGTGTGATCACACATGTCTGTAACCTCAGTCCTATGGGGAGGGGAGACTGAAGAATTTCTGGGCCTTGTGAGTAGCAAGCTCTGGACTCAATAAGGGGCTCTGTCTCAAGGAAAAACAGATGGGTCAGTGACGAGGGGAACTCAGTGTTTTCCTCTGGCAGCTGTAGGTATGGGATGCCACATCAGCACATTCATGTATATCCATCACATGCACACACCACACATACTATGCATATGCAAAAAATAAAGTATGTAGAGACGTCAACTTGTGGCCTCCATGTGTACACACATGCCTGTGTACCAGCACATATATATGACCACATGCATACCTACATGCACACATAAGACCCACAAAACAACAACAATAAAACAAACTTTCCATGCTCTCAAGAAAAACACAAATAAGCAAGCCTTTAGCTGTATATGCTGCTGTAGATTCCCCTAACCCCGTTAGGGAGAATAAAGTTTATGAAGGGGCTTCAAACAATGCAAAAAATAAAAATGAAAATAAAAAAGAAAGGCCCAAGCAGGAAACAGGAACTATGCTCTCAGCCAGTCTTGTCCCTGCTAGAAGAATGGTCTTCCTTCATAACCTCCCCAGGCCTGAGTATCCTCTGGTCCCCCTTCCACAGCCCAAAGACCCGAGAGGCAGCCCCTGAGCTGGGCTGCAGCTAGTCAAGTGCTGCTGCATTCCACACTTGGCCCTGTTCTGCATTTGGGGCACCAACATTTCCCTTCCTATTTTCCATTGCTCCTGAAGTTTTGCATTGCATCTCCTGAAATCCCATCCCAAAGGCTGCTGGCTAGGGTAGATCAGGGAACGGAAACAGAAAACGGCCAGCCTTCCCACTGCTCTGAAGTTCTGTCCACAGCCCCAGCAGACAAGTGGGGCATACTGGAAAATGTCGCTCTGCTGCCAATGGAAAACAAACCCACGTATCTGGACCAAGGCTTGCTGGGTGCATCTTAAACACACACTGCATTGTGCTTCCTTTAAAAGGAGCCCTTTAGAAGTGAGGCCTTTGGGGCTGACAGTTAAATCACAACGGCCCATATTGACATGAATGGTTTCCAACCGTCTGAGTGGATTCATAATATTTCTATTTCACAGGAAACAGGCATGGTCAGAGGCAGAAGCCAGGGACACAGAAAGTTACCTTCTGATAAGTAGGGCCATATTGGAGCCCACAGCTCATGTCTTTACAGGAGTTCACTCACAGCTCCTGTAAACACATTATTGTGTATTTTAAAAAAATATATTTATTTATTTATTTGAGAAAGAGAAAGAGGCAGATAGAGAGAGAATGGGCATGCCAGGGCCTCCAGCCACTGAAAATGAACTCCAGATGCATGCACCTTCTTGTGCATCTGGCTTACGCGGAAAAATATCTTAACCACTAAGACATTTCCCCAGCCCCATTATTGTGTATTTAAATTTTTATTTATTTATTTATTTATTTGAGAGAGAGAGAGAGAGAGAGAGAAGGGGGAATGGTTGTAACAGGGCCTTTAGCTACTGTAAACGAACTCTGAATACACATGTCATCTTGTGCGTCTGGCTTTATGTGGGTACTGGGGAATCAAACCTTTGGCTTTGCAATCAAGTATCTTAACTGGTAAGCCATTTTTCTAGCCCTCCCTTTATTTTTCAAAAAAAAAAAAATTATTCGTTTATTTGAGAGAAAGAGGCAGAGACAGAGAATGTTTAAAAAATTAAAAGACAAAGAATGCCGCCCCAGGTATGCCTCAGGGGAGCTTTGTAGTGTTCAGTCCTGTGTGTTCCTAAGAGCACTCTCCACCATGCACGCATTAGCAGGGAAGCTGGGTGACTGAGGTTCTTGGAAAAAGCTAGCAGTGTCCAGCACCACCAGCTTCTGGAAGCAGAGACCCATTCCAAATTCAGACAGGAAACACCTGGGCCTCCACCCCCACTTGGAACACACTTTACATTTCAAAACAGATGATTCGGAATTGTTCATAAATATTTGTCTTGTTTCCATAAGACCCTCTGCAGCCAGTTTCATAAACCCTCCATGCAGAAGGCGGACACGCTACCAGCCGGTCACATTCTTTCAACGTGGCGTGCATTTATGTGGACAATATCCTGGGAACATAAAACCCAAAGGAAGGCATTTAATAGCATCATAAGGGAATTTCTGTAATTTTCTTTTTGTTTTTGTTTTGGGTGGGGGGCAACTCTCTCTATTCATAAATAAAGCCTAAATCAAATCCTATTTGCTTTCTTGGAGGAAGGAAAGAACAGAAACTATAAATTAAACTAAAGTTTTTCTAAAATGCCTATTATAGTAAATAAGACCCAGAAACCCTCTCTTGGAGGTTTAGAAAAGCTTTACTATAACTGATTATTAAACTCTAAGCTATAGGACATAGTCATACTGGATAGCCTTGTAGCCTAACAGTTCCTCACACTTGAATGTGTTGAACCCTCTACAATGCTTGCAAAACTGTTTTAAACTCTAAAATGAAAATTTGCTTTATTTCTGTGGGAAATTAATTTTTGAAAAGCCATTTTATGTCTTATTTGCATATCACCTTGAATGTCTACCAGACCATGAATGTGGTCTACTTTCACTTAGTTTTATGTACACTCTGATGGTTAGACACATGAACATGCTTATCCACATGTATACAGAGGAGAGGAGTGGGATACAAGGGAGAAAATGGAGTTTGTTCCTAGCATTTGGAAGGGGTGATGGAAATATCACGGTTCTAGAAAGTACTTCTGAAAATCACCCAGAGCCACTGAGAAGGTATCTGCAGGGCCTCCCTTAGCCTGCCCACCAGGGTACCCAGACTCTACCTCCTTACTGCCCTGTAAAATCAGAAAGAAAATAGGATGTCTGAGGTTCCCAAGAATTAAATGCGAAACTGGGTCATGAGATGGTAAACTTCTAAACACAATCCAAAAACTGTCCAGAGTGGGTTGTTGTTTTTCTTCTTTGTAAGCAATTGTAATTAAAAATTCTTCAATTGTCCATAAACTGCTTAACTCTGGTCCAACTAAGAATTATTAGTGCACTGTCCTGATTAATGAAGATTAGGCTTGGCAGTGATGTAGCTTCTTAGGAGCTCTTCAGGACTGTAAAAGGTGGCCTTTCTGGTAATGATAAACCCGCTGTAAGCAGGCCACAGATACAGCCTAGGTTAAGGATTAACGGGCTGGACTCTGGCCAATTGAGAAGTTGTTTAACCAGAGCTTGAGAGGCAAACCTGCTAACATTCACACGTCTATAACTGTCGCTGTTTTCCCTCTCTCTAAGGGTCTGAAGTGTGTAGTTTTCACCTTGCTGAATTTTAAGTCAGATCGTTCACCGGGCAGGTCTTGAACAAAAACTGCAGCTTGTGAAGTTGTACAGGATTCCTAAATCTTTACTGAAACAACCAATCATCATGGCTTAGTTCTAGTCTGACCCATAGATGAGTGATAATTGCTAATAGCTTAGTGTACTTGAATTAATTTTAAAAATAATAGATTAATTAAAAGACTAACAAAAAATACACAAAAATTTTCGGCATGATGACAAGATTATACTGAGGGGATATGCCTGAATAGAAGAATCCTATTTGTTCCTATATACAATGCTTTGAGAATTTTCTAAAATAGTACCTTCCTAGATAGGTCATGTGGATAGTGAAGGGACATCTGGGATACTTAATTCTCAGAACAACAGTTATTTGAGGCAAGTGATTAGTAATGCAAATATGCAGCCACCTTTGAGTGGGATAAGCCAGATAAACAAGGGCTACTTTGGACTATCTGTGTTGTCTTCAGGGTTAGGAAGCCTTGCTTTGATCTTGTTGAAAGGCAGACTTAAACAAAGATTGAAAAGCTGGGTCTCCATAGTAGGTCTGGGGTCTGTTTGTTCTGCTTAGCTTAAGTTGGAACTAATGGCTGTAAAGGCTTGGGATGATGACCCTCAATTACTCTTTGGTTGGGGCACGCCTGCGGCAAGCCAGCCATGTAGGAAAATGAACCACAATGTGTAATTTGTATGTGCGTAATATTAATGATTCTATCAAGATTTGAGTTAAAAAACAAAAAGTTAATGACAAAGGTCCGAATTGGAAGACTGGGTGCAAGGAGATGGTAGTATTCAGAGTATATGTAGGTCTTATTCAGGTAACTTCTCAGGTCTTGAATTGGTTTATATCATGAATACATAAATATACTTAAATTTTTCTCCATTTCTTTAAAACATCTGATCTCAGAAAATTTCAACCAATACTTTCGGATCTGCTATATGGTATACTTCACACTGGGGACCTGGCCAAGAGTTCTGAGTTCTATTCCTGACTTGCTTTCTTGGGTGAGTGATACCCACTCTGTAATCACGGTGTAATAAACTCCTTGAATTTTTTTTGTGTGTTTTTTTTTTTGTTGTTTTGGTTTTGGTTCAACACAGTAGAAATGGATATGTTATAGAACTGTACCCCAACAGTCTATTAAGACATGTGACAACTCAGACTTACCATTTTGTACATTCAAAGATAACCATTTTTCCTACCTCGTCTCCTTTAACCCATTTCACAGATGAGGAAATGAGATACACTAGATTACAAAGGGAAGAAACAATGGGAATCATTTCTTTTTTTTGCATGTGTGGTATGAATGCATGTATGTACGTTGCTGGGATCACATCAGTGTGTGGGTGTGCACGCACGTGTGGAGCTAGAGGATGATGTCAGGAGTCTTCCTTGATCACGCGCCCCTGTATGTCCTCAAGCAAGTTCTCTCAGCTGAGCCCAGAGCTCACTGATTCAGTCAGTCTACTTAGCCAGTTTGCTCCAGGGATTCCATCTATGCCTCCTGAGTACTGGGATTACAGGGAGCCACCATGCCCACTTGGCATTTATGTGGTCACTGGGGAGGTGGGATCTGGGCTCTGGTTCTCACACAAATACAGCAAGCACTTTATCCACTGAGTTATCTTCCTAGCCTCATGGAAACCCATTCTAATCTATCTGTCGTCTATCGACTGCCAAGCAGCATGGCCCTGTACTGTTTCCCATTATGAATAATTAACTTCTTCTGAAGGAGTTTATCCCCATAAGCTCATTAGAAGTCTAGCACTGGAGGTCTCTCAGCATACAAAAGCCCAGGTGGCTCTTCCTGACCAGACAATTGGGACAAACTCCCTCTCCACCAAAAAATCAACCCTGAGTAAATGCACAGAACCCTCCACCTCTGAAAAAGTTACAATAAGGAAATGACCTCATGTACATGACTGCATCCCTGTTCCAAATGTAACCCATGCAAGACTTTTAAAAGAAGAATTTCCAGAGAGGCAGAGCCCAGTATTTATCCAGATCACAATCTATCTTGGAAATGAGCTTTGTGCCCCCCAATGGATAACTCCGTATTTTTCCATTCCAAATTCAATCAAGCTAAATTTGGTTATCTATAATTATAACACTGTTTACATGGACTTGAAACACATTTTTATTTTTTAGTAGGCAGAATGCACAGGAAAACAAACTTCTTAAAACATGTAGAAGGATATAAGCCTAGGTCTATGCACATTCCGAAGATTTCCCTAACTTTAATCATGGTGGATGGCTTATGTGTGTCTTTAGAATAAAGCATGTGCTACTACAAAGATACAGTCAGAAAAAAAGTCCAACCTGTAAGTACTTCCACTAAAGATTGATGCTCTCTCCAACTGAGGGCTTGCTGATCAGTCCATCCTCTTTTTAAAAAAAATAAAATCCATTTGTTTTTATCTTTTTATTTATTTATTAGAGACAGAGAGAGGGAGGGAGAGAGAAGAGAGAGAGAGAGAGAGAGAGAGGGAGAGAGAATGGTCATGCTAGGGTCTCTAGCCACTATAAGTGAACTCCAGATGCATGCGCCACCATGTGCACCTGGCTTATGTGGGCACTGGGGAATCAAACCTGGGTCCTTAGGCTTTGCAGGCAAGCACCTTATCTGCTGAGCCATCTCTCCAGCCCTGTTCATCCTTTTTAATAGGGTTTCCCTATAAAAAGTCAAGAGGGGCTGCATTTATTTAATAGTTCATTTGCTTCTAATTTGGGAGGAAGGAATACAATGCGGTGCATTTTTTTTCCATTGCATCATGCTACAAGTAGTACTGTGTGTGTGTGTGTGTGTGTGTGTGTGTGTGTGTGTGTGTGTACGTCCACATCTTGGCATATCCTTTTATGATTGCATCCATAATGTAGATTACGGAATTTATGACCCAGACAGAATGTACATTTTAGTTTTAATAGATATTGCCAAAAGCTGCACCAATTTAAACTCCCACCAACGGTTTATGAGAGTGCATTTGTCAACACACTCATCAGTGCTGCTGTTATCAGACTATTGCATCTCTGCTGGCCACAGTTCATTCTGCATATTCTTAATGAAGCTGAGCACCTTTTCTTAAGTTTATTGATCATATTCTTGGCACACTTCTATTGGGTAGTCTTCTTTTTGACATGCAGAAGCATGTTAAGAAAACAGAAAAACAGCCCTTCCTCTGCTCATACCAGTTTTTTCTTTTTACTTTCTATCGTGCATGCATGCATGCATGCGTGTGTTGCCATATGTAAGTTTTAAGCTTTGTATACTCAAATGATCAATCTTTGTCTTTATGGCTCTGAGCAGGCAGGATAAAAAATAGATTGAAATTCAGACCTAAAAATAGGCACCCATGAAAAACGTGCAATCAACTCTGGCCAGAATTATCCTGAGTTCTGACATTTAAAGCAAACACTTCAGAAAAGGTCTACACTTGTTACAGGACAGAGTGTTCTGGACACCTGCCCAAACCTTCCAGAGCTGAATGCTCCAGGTCCATTTATGGTCTTGATCTGTGGCAGGCTGGGCTCATTTGTCTATAGATTTGGGCACTGAGGTTTCTTTCAGATCAAAGCCAAAGACACAACCAATGGAAAAGTGAGCTCCAGTTGCTAGGTTGGGTTGTTACCAGAGCTGTTTTAGGGTTTGGAGGATTCTTCTTCCATCCATTCTTCTCAAATACCTGGAGGAGGAGGAGGAGTATGTGTATATGTGTGTGTGCGTGCACACACACATGTATCCTATTACAGTAGAAAAACTAAGGCTTCAAGGTGGAAACTCTATTTCAGGGTTATGAAAGTAAATATAAAGTGGTGACAATTACTTTATATATTATTGGCTATAGTGAGTACCTCAGAAGACTTATCATTACTGTGATAAATAATTCATACATGTGACTAACTTCTTTGAAAGTTATAATGAAGCTCTAAGAAAATGACTGTTCCTCTAAGTGTATAATCCTGGTTTACCAAGGATTCCTGCTGTGGCCTTCTCTTCCTGAATGAAGTCACAAGTTGGTCCTGTTAACTTATTAATTATTAATTATCATCAGCACCTACAAGATAAAATCTTGCCATCTGATGGGCTCAAAAGGAAATACAGAAAGATTTTATATTTTTTTTTATTTGAGGGCAGTGCACAAGCAAGAGAGGGAGGGAGTGGGGAAGAGGAGGAAGAGGAGAAGAAGAGAAGGGGGGGAAAGCATGAGCACACCAGAGCCTCTTGCCACTGTAAACAAACTCCAGACACATGCACCACTTTGTGCGTCTAGCTTTACATGGGTGTTGCAGTTACCTTCTCATTGCTGAAACAAAGCACCCAACCAAAAGTTGTTGATGAGAGCAAAGTTTTTATCCTGGCTTATAGTCTTGAGGGGAAGCTTCCTGATGGCAGGGGAAAGCATGGTATGTGCAGTGGCTGGCCATCACCTCTGCCACAGCAGGTGGAAGAGAGCAGCAGGAGAGCAAAGGGGAGCTGGCTATAGCACCCTAACCATACCTTCAGAAGCACACCTCCTCCAGTAAGGCTCCACTTCCCAAAATGCCACCAGCTGGGGACCAAACATTCAGAACAAATGAGTTTATGGGGGACAAACCACCACAGTGGGTCAGCAGGATTTGCAAGTAAGTGCATTTAACTTCTGTGCCCCCCAAAAGAGAAACTTGTAAAAGCTGTGAATACTTGGCTGTATCAGAAAGATACCTCTAAAATGTCCATGAGGAAATGACCTTCTCAGACTGGATGTGCAGACTCTATAGCTGTGGCAGTCTACATACTCAGCATACCACTGGCTAATCTCCATCTCTGTAATCCACACATCCACTTTGGAAAGAGCTTCCTACTACATAGGGATGAGGATGCAATTTCTGTTGTGTGTCTTGCTCATGTGGTGGATGGACTAAAATAATGTCAGCAAAGAAATTATCGATGAGGTAAGACAAAAACAGTTCACTTCATGTGCGTGATGCGGGCTTTGTTGATGCAGAGCACTATATAGACAGAACGAACACAAGCAGAGGTCTTTTGGGTCAAAGCAAATGACACGTATCAGAAGATAGATGAGTATGGCATTTCCCTTCCTCAAAATTAAAAATAGGGTCTCAAAGAGATATTTACACGCCCACATTGCTAATAGCATTATTCACAATTGACTGAAGCAGGAAGGGTTTATTTTGGCCCACAGTTTGAAGGCATGGGGCAGGTGTAGGGCAGTTCCCTCCCCCCACCTGGAGCACCTGGACATCCTGATAAGACTTAGGTTTCATTCCCCGTGGCCACATGACCTTTTTTACTGTTCACCCTGAAAGTCCCTATATGTTAATGAGGTATTAGCAAGCAGCCTTCACACAGCCAATCCCCTGTGACCCGTATCCCATACCTCTTCCCGCCACTACATGAACACTTATAAGCCCATTCCCTGGCAAATAAATGAACTGTCCTCCAACACAGTCTCCCAGGTGTTTCTTCCCTTCATGCTCACAGCCACTCAAGACCCTGATCCCCAGCTGCCTGGATGTCTCCAGGGTGCCAGTGCACAACAGCCCCCAAGCAGCCAGGGATCCACAGTGCAGGACTCCTGATTCTATATAAACATGTAACCAGCGTTCTTGTGTGTGTACATGTGCGTGTATGGATAGATGCAGATCCCAAAGTCTGCAGCACTGAGATGGTAATGGAACTTTGGGCAGAGATAAGGTTGCTCAGGGGTGTGTGTGTGTGTGTGTGTGTGTGTGTGTGTGTGTGTGTGTGTATAAACACTGGAAAATCAGTGGGCTGGGAACAGGGGTAGGCAGAAGTGAGAGGAGGAGGTGTTACACCTGGCTTAGAAGCCAGAGGGCTGGAAAAAGCCACAAGAATCTAACCAAGGAGGGTTAGCAAGGGAGAATCGAGAGTTTAGCTTCACAAGACAGAAAGAAGGTGGCCCAGGGATCTGCTGCCAATACATTTTCTCCCTCAAGAAACTCATACATAGTGTGTTAGCAGCTCCAGTAGTCCTCCCTTAGCTCTGCTCAACCTCTGCCACTGGCTAGACTTCATGCTTCCGGACAAGGCTTTAGAGGGCCAAAGCCTGGTCTTCCCATCCCTGCTACTTTTCATTTTTAAGGAGTTGAGCTCAGTTGAGGAAAGCTTTTGCCAAGCTTCAGAGGATCAAAATGTGCCCTGGGGAGGGGTGGGTGGGGAGATGGCGCCGGATGAAAAAGATGCTGAGTTCACTTGCTGCCCTGAGGTCTGAGTCACCTCCAGCACAGAAGAGTTGAATCAGGAACTGCATCTTATGACCTGAAAACAAAGTCTCTGCAAAAGGATTCAGCCCTCGGTAAGACATGGGGGGTTAGGAGGAGACAGCGACAGAGGGCCTGGGAGGTGGAGTTGCTGCTGATTCTACACATACCATGGTGGACCTGAGACAGCCTTCACACTGAGTAGGCCTTGTCTACCATTCCACCCTGTCACTCCTATGCAACTGGAGATCGGAAACTGAGAAGGAAGATGATCTCACCCACCTAAGGATCCCATGCAGGCACAGGCCCCCCACATGTGTGGTAAGTTGTCACAGCAAGGACATGACCGTCCTCTCTACACTCATCCAATGTTTTAAGACTTTAGTATAGAGAGCAGGGAAGACAAACTATAGTCGGTGAGCCAAATATGGCCCATGAGCCATTTTTATGAGGTATGTGAGGTCTGCAATGACTGAAATAATCAAACTTTGTGATGTGTGAAATTCTGTGAAATTCAGATTTTTTTTTTACAGAAATAAAGTTTTTACTGGCACGCAGCCACAGCTATTCATGTTCATTTTGCCAATGTCTGCTGTCCTGCTATATTAGAACCAAGAAGCTTGGATAGAAATGTCCCACCAAGCCTAAGATACTCATCCTTTGACCTTTCAGAAACTGCATGCTATAGGGTATAGGGTGATGGGACATGACCTACTAGTGAGCTATGCATTGCATGATGAGTTCTATAAGGACAGTCATGTTAAATTTAACCTTGTACCCTCTACTCAGTGCTATGAAAACAAGACATTTTAGTTCATCTTGGGGCACAAACATCATAGTGGTATAACAGAGTATGTTAAGTGCACATAGCAATCACCTATCAGGACGTACAATAGATTACCTACTTTCTAAGCCTCAATCTGCAGCAGTGAAATGGGTGCAACGCTAACATCTAATAAGCATTTGATACATGGAACTATAACTGTCCCTTATTATTTTTGGAGAAATATGTAACCCTTCAGAAGATATACTCTCCAAAACTTACATCTGAAATGAATTTCTTATATCAAACTGTTTGTAATGGTAAAACCTGAAATACTACTCTAGGACCTAAGTATTAACTATGAATTTGCTGCAACTCCATGATATGTATCTAAATAAAGTTAGATATTTATGAAAGAGCTACATGTTCTACCAGTGAAATATGACAAGAAAAACATAATAAAAGTATAGATATTTGATGAGAAAAGCAATTTCTATTAGAAATGACATGATAGGCCACTTCAGAAAAACAGCAACTCCCCTAAAATACTATTTAAATGGATATCAATTGCATTAGCTATGCTTATATGAAATATATATGTTTGTATAGGTACACATAATGCATATCCACATACTTCTACATTATCCACACACATAAAATATCAAACAGAAATGAAAATGTACACTGATTCTTTGCAGAAAATAATCTTCCCACAATGTTGTATTGAAGACACTGGGAATGGAATGTTATGAAAAAAATGGATCATAACACTTCAAATAAGTGAAAAACAGGACCACAAAAACAGAACAGCTGGTGAGAGGTCCAAAGTGCAATATGGTGACACTGCACAGAGATGGCAGCACTTCAAACAAACCTCAGCCACAGCATGGCACGGCCACAGCGGGATGACACACAGCCCTCCTTGCTCAGACGTTGTTGGCTAATGCTTCTGGAAGCTGTTTTCACTTAGGAACAAACAGATTCAACTGGTAGAAAGGAAGTAGAAAGTTTTTGGGAAAGGAGCAGGAAATGAACAGGGACAGGCTGCGTTCACTGAGACCTGGCCAACGGTCCCCAAGCGCTCTTGGAGAAGGAGTTGCAAGAATGGGAGCCAATCTACCACAGGTACAAATCAGAGAGGGAGCATTTCAATCTTATGAACTGCTTCTTACTTGCAGATAGCAGAGGACTTGCTTGCCCTTCCTTCCAACCTTGCCTTTTACCAGATACTTGTATTCTGGGTGTTTGGGTGACTTTTAGTCATGAAGGGCTGACTTTCACTGTAATAGATAATCTTGCAAAAAGGAAGGGATGACAAGATACCATCAGCTTTTTAATAAGGTTACAGGTATTGAAGAACTTCAGAGACTGAAAGCCTAGCTAGCAGAACTAAAAAGAAAAACATAGTTTAAGTAGAAAATACAAAACTATTTTCCCCAATGATATTAAAAGCAGTGTTTGTTTTTAAGCTTAGAAATTATAGCAATGCAAATTATCACCAATGGTCTGCAGGAAACCACACTGAGACTTCAAGTTCTCTCCATTAACTAATTAGCCCCTCAGAAAAGATTGGGCTTAGAAGACTCAGTGACCTTTAACAATGGACTTTGACCCCCTGGGCCACTCACTGCAGGCTAGCTGTACCATGGGTATATGGTCAGGTGCGCCTGCCTGTGAGGATCAGAAAGCCTCTTTATTAGAAATGAAAGAGAATTTGGTCTTTTCTTGGTGCTTTGATGTGAGATCAGCAATTTCTAATAAAAGGGATTTTTTTCCCCCTAGACAGGGCTACAGAACAGAAATATATACTTAGAAGGGTTATGTTTTCACTGGCAAGCTCTGGTTTAATTAATTTCCATTTATAAAGGAATAGCAAAGGTTGGTGACACTGTTAACCAGGCATGCAAATTAAAAGGGAACATAATCCTAGTTTACATTTTGGGAAAATAGCCAGTATGTCTCAGGAGGTGAAACACCACAGAGAGGCAAGAGGTATTATTTCAACAATATCAAAGAGGCATTATTTTAATAATTTAAAAAATATTACCTCCTATAGCAGAATATAAAGTTATGGGTAAAAATAGGCCAAAAACCTTTTTGGTGATGTTCACAATTTTGCTGCAAAGAAACAGAGCAAAACAAATGAGCATTCATTAAGTTATGCATAGCACCAGCAACTATAACCATGAGGTCCTTTTGAGCTCCCTTGCTCAGAGTTATGAGTCTGTTTTATCTTTTTTTTTTTTTTTAAAGTATACAAAGGCTGAAGAACATCATGTTTTATGAACATGTCAGGTTGGAAGGATCCAAGCCCCATAAAAGATCACTAAGGAAATATTTAGAGGCACAACTTCAAGCCTTTTCCTTCCTTCTGTTTTCCCACATTTGGGAAAAGGGACAGGACTTGCGAAATGGGGCCTGTTGTGGGCATTGACGAAGGCTTTCTTTCATGTTTGTAAAGTTGAACATATGTAATAAGATGGAGAGCACACTGCATCCACCAGGCAGCAACAGGTTCTGTTTTCACTGAATGTGAATACTCTGTAAGCTCAGAGGGTCCTGGACCAGTAACTATGTCTGCTGGTGATAGGGAGCTACCCAGAATCTCTGGGGTCTGGATTTTCCCACCCTCAGGCTTACACATACTATCTCCTTGCTGAAACACAGTGCACTTTACATAGCACATGGGTGAACTTTCTAGATCTCATGCCCTCACAGAGTGTCACTCTCTGGGATTCAGCTTCAGCTGGTCTGCTCATCTCTTTTGTCTTGTCTCTCTCTTTCCCAGTCCTCACCAGTGCCCTGTCTTTATGCTTCACTTCAGTCCTTTGACTGGACTGTGAGCTTCCTGACAGCAAGATTCTTGGCTCAGCCAAGCACAGACATTATGATGTCATGGAAATTCCAGTGGTAGAGAAGGGTTTCTGGATTCCTCTCTTGGCTTCATCATATATTGGCTGTATGACCATGGCCAGTGGTTATTCCACTGTTTAAAAATTATTTTTAATTATTTATGTATTTATACGTGTATGTGGGGTGTTTGTGTGAGAGACAGAGAGAACAGGGTGCAAAATGGCCTCCTGTCCCTGCAAACAAATTCCAGGTGCTTGTACCACATTTTGCATCTGGCTTGGGAATTGAACCCCAGCCAGTAGGCTTTGAAAGCAAGCATAAATGCCTTTAACAGCAGAGCCATCTTCCCAGACCCTTTGGTTCCCCATCTCCTATGGAATAAACAATATCTGCCTCATGTTATGCTTAAAATAAATTGTGATAATGGAAGAAAATCACTTAATATTATCCCTGGCAAAACACAAGCAGGTCATAAATGAACACTATTATCACTCACCATCTTATACCTAACACCAAACACAGCTATGATACTCGCAGATGCTCAATAAATATTTATTTATTTAATCACTTGGGGAAAGGTCTTATGTTGCTCAGACTAGCCTCTAACTTGCTCTGGAACTCAGAATGATCTTGAACATCTGATCCTCTTGCCTTCCCAGGGCTTGGGTTACAGGTATGTACCACCACATCTAGTTTATGGGGTGCTGGGGATTGAACTCAAGACTTTGTGCGTGCTAAGCAAGCAATCAGCCTACTGAGCCACATCCTCAGCCCACAAATCAACTTTAACATAATAGTATCAGAGGATAGTCCCATCATCCCATGACCCATCCCTGTACTTGTTACACTGGACCCAAAGAGATTATCAATGACTCCTCAAAATTCCACAGCCAGCAGGAAACCTGTTTCTAAGCTGCAGCCCCAACAGCATAACTCAGAAGGTGGTTTCCCTTATGTCTTTCCTGATGGTTTTCCACATCAACCTCACTGGAATCATGGACAGTGAGAGAGCGCAGACACTTGGTATCTACGACAAGCAATGATGCTTATTCACTATCTCCAGTCCTGTGCCCCAAACAACAAATCTCAGATTTTCCTTTCTGTGGAACAGGGACTTGGGGCAGAAGGTAACCTGTCTGCAGTACTGCACTGAGTGAAAGGAGGAGCAATGCATGGAGAGGGCCTCCCACCGGGCTAGGCCTTACAGTGCAGGTACTCAGAACGCACTGCTTCTCTACTCACTTCCCCCTCACTCCCCTGAAGACACGAGCCAGTCTACCCAGGATCTCATTGACTCTGCGCAGAAGGTCCTTTCCAAGGTGGCCTTTGTTCTGGTGTTGCTCAGAGCAGTACGAACACACAAATCTCTGATGGCAGCAGATATGGTATTGGGTAATTCTTCCTAAGAGTTTCCAGTTCTTTAATGATGTGGTAGAAAAACCAAAAATTCCATCGGTAATACACTTCTGGACGCTAGCCTGGCCCCTTTCAATTCTTAAATCCAGGAGACATGGCAAAGGAAGAGCTCACACATTCTCAGCCGGGCAGAGTGTTCTCAGGAGCAAGAAAAGTGGCTGTCTTTTTCTGAGGTACCTCCAATGGTTTAACTAATTATGAGGAAGGTGGGCCCACTCCTAATAGAAGAAAATCACATTTGCCATGACATAGTGAATGGGGCTCAGCATTGTTGCATGGACAAGAGGAACCCTAAATCATCATTTTACTTGTCATGTCTCAGACCACCCAGAGACCATGGGATCTAAAACCAACTCAGAAAGTGTGGATAAGAAACAACTCTTTTTCTGGAGATGTACAGAAATGTGAGGTTCCATTCATGAAGTCTCTTCACCCCACAGCATAAGTCTACTGGCTTATATTTACACACAAACTAAAACAACTTACTCATGTCAAGGTCGCAGGCCAAGGGCAGAAGGCTCTGAGGTCAAGGGCTGTCCAGCACAGACTCAGGAGGTAGGAGGCAAGATCTCGCCTCACTCCTGATGAGGAGGCTTTTAGATCTACCTGAGAAATTGGCTCTCTGAGCAGCAGATTCAAAAGTGCTACTGGGTGATCTTTCAAATCCTCACCCTACTTTTATCCAGTGTTCAGTGAAAACTAAAGAGCCTGGTGTTCCTTCTCAAGTTTGAGGATGCTTCTGACCCAGTCTGAAGGCAACAGATGCAAAGAGAAACCCTTCCATGGGATGATGGCTGAGGGCTGCAAACACCAACAAAACCCCTTAAGGACTGGGAAAACCATCAACATAAAGGAGTGCTACACTTTAAGTAGATTAATGTTACAAAGACAATGTGGCCCAGTTTTTGCTCAAGGAAGAAGAAACTGTCAAGTATAAACAAATGACAAATGACAGGGGGGGGGACAGAATGTATTGTATGCGTGACTATGCAGTCATGTAGCTGGTTTATCATTCTGCTCATTCAAAAATACCATTCCGGGGCTAGAGAGATGACTTAGCAGTTAAGGCGCCTGCCTGCTAAGCCTAAGAACCTGGTTCCAATCTCCAGGTCCCACGTTTAGCCAGATGCAAAGTGACGCAAGGGCGCAATGCCGCACTTGACCACAAGGGGGCGCATGCATCTGGATTTTGTTCACAGCAGCTGAGAGACTGCTGGTGCGCCCATTCTCTATCTGTCTCCCTCTCCTTCTCTGTCTGTCTCTGTGTCTCGATCCAAAAATTTTAAAAAAATTAAAAAATATTTTTTAAAATACCATTCTGTACCTAATTTATTTTCTTTTTTCTTTGCATGTGTATGTGTGTATGGTTTGCTTGTACATGTCTGCTCATGTGTGTAAGCTCGTGTTTGTACATATGCACCTGTGTGCAAATGGAGGCGCCTTCCTTGATTTCTCCTCACTACTTCCTGAGGGAGATCTCTCACTGAACCCAGAGCTCACTGATTTGTATGTAGCCCATGTAGCCAGCTCACTCTGGGGATCCCGAGTCTTTGTTTCTCTGTGGTGGGATTACAAGAGAGCTTCCATGTCTACTAGGCTTAATGTGGATAGTGGGTATCTAAACTCAGGTCCTCATGTTTGTATGGCAAGCACTTTACAGAGTCATCTCCCCAGGCCTCCTTGCTGTAATTCTGATGCATTCTTTTTTTAAAAATATTTTAATTAATTTATTTATTAGAGACAGAGAAGGAGAAAGAAAGATAGTGAGTGAGAATGGGCATGCCAGGGCCTCTAGCCACTGCAAACAAACTCCAGACACATACTCCACCATTTGCATCTAGCTTATGTGGGAATTGGAGAATTGAACCGGGGTCCTTAGGCTTTGCAGGCATGTGCCTTAATGGCTAAGCCATCTCTCCAGCCCCTGATGCATTCTTGATAGTATTCATGGCATAACAGGGTCATGCAGTGAAAATAAAAGAACTAAATGACAAGTAATAGAATGAATCAACTCAATGGGCCATTGAAATAATGTAAACCAGAATGGGGAGTGGGAGACTGCATAGGTTGAACAGAACCTGACATTGGGAACTGTGCATTAGAGCTTTCTGGGGCAGGGAGGAAAAGAACAACCATAAGACAAAGCACAGACTTATTGTCCTAAGAATTTCTTTGAAAAAAAAAAGAAAGAAACAGTTAGTAGGGATTTGGAAAAAGAAAAGAAAGAAACAGGTAGTAGGGATTTGCTTTCAAAATCTGTAACATCTTCCCAAAGGGCAATATACCTTGCTGAACTTTGATAAAATGAGTATATATTTAGGAATATTTAAGAGGCACTTTCTTCATGTCCCACGGTTAAGGATAAAGAAGGATCCAGCAGTGGGGTCCATGTTTGCAAATAAAATTAAGACCCTCTTATGGTTGAAGAATACTAACTTTCTGCATACCCTGCGTTTTGCTAATGATATTGTTGCAGACAGCTTCAGGTTCGCTGAGATGAACTTCCAGACCAGGCACAGTTATGGAGGAAGGGATATTATTTATTGAAGCTTACAGCAGGGAAGTTCCATAATGGCAGGAGAAGCAACTGGCCTTCACAGGGCCAAGCAGAGAGAGCAAAAGCCAACCAGCCACCACAGCACACAGAGCAAAACTAACTACAGCCAAAAGGTCACACAGCAGACTTCAGGAACTCCTGCTAGACACATTTGCATATCTTTACAATGGACTCTCAAACCATCACCACACCTTAAGACCTGGGCCCCAGTGACCTTGCCCTTGCTAGCAAGGTGATTGCAGATGCAAACTATAAAGTAAAACACTGAATATATTGGGGACATATATTCAAACTACACATTCCGCCCTGGCCCCAATATATTTAGCTCCTGGCCCCCAATAGATTTATAACTATCACACATTGTAAATTGTACTCAGTCCAATTTCAAAGGTTCTCACAGTCTTGATCAACTTAAGATAGTGAGTCCTGTAAAATCAAACAAGTTAAATACTTTCAACATGTAAAGGCACAGAGTAAACATTTTTAACTGGTAAAAAGCAAAGAGAGACTAGAATAATGCAAACTCAACCACCATCAGCCGTCATCAAACTTCTGCAGTTCAAGTTCAATATAACCATAGACTGACAGTCTTCAGGTTTTCCAATTCTGCCCCTCCAGCTGGGCAGAGTCTCCAGGAAAACTTTCATCCCATGCCAACACTGCACTCCATGGTAGCCCTTTTTGCACAGTCCTGGTATATCCAAAACATCTTCAGGTCTCCATGCAAACCACAGTCCATCTTCCAAAAGGCTCTTGCAGCCTATTCCTCAGGACTTCATGCCCTGCCTTCATGCTGCATCTCAGCAGCGGCTCCTGGAACCATGTGCAACTCATGACCACTCCATGCATTTTCATGCTTCCAAAACTAATACCAGGTGTGCAGGACACAGCCATATTCTTAATCCAGGGACAAAATAAACCATAGCCTTGAAAAGCAGGTTCCTTCTCCAGTCAGCTCTTTACAAGAATTTGCATTTTTAACAGTCTTTCCTCAGGCATCCTCTCCATTGTTTTAATGTAAATCAAGTCGGGCCACCTTCCTTCCACCTTCCTTAAGATTGCTAATGCGTTGACAATAGCAGCTCCAGTAACCTAAAACCAGTCTCAGTGCCTCTGCTTTTAACTTGATTGAGGTTTTCCAACTTAAAATCTTAAAATCTCAGTTCGGTATCCTTAGCCAAGCACATCAGTCCATTACAAATTTAACCTTCATGAAACTTTCTGGGCCTGGATAGCAGAACGTAGCCATCCCTTATGCCAGTAGCCCAGTTCCAACAAAGTCCTCTGCAGTCTTTCCTTCCCCTTAGAAACCTCATAAGCCAAGCCTCGAAGTTCAGTACTATCTGCACTTAGCATTCTCAAACTCTCATCAGAATAGTCCATAAAACTTGGCTTACCACTCCAGAAGGCATCTTCAGTTGCAAGCACCAAGTCCATGCCCATTCCTCCAAAACAAAGGTTCCAAAAGATGAATATCCACACGGTCAGGTTCATCTCACCCCACTTCTGGTACCACTTTACTGTTGCAGACAGCTTCAGGTTCGCTGAGATGAACTTCCAGACCAGGCACAGTTATGGAGGAAGGGATATTATTTATTGAAGCTTACAGATCCAGGGGAAGTTCCATAATGGCAGGAGAAGCAACTGGCCTTCACAGGGCCAAGCAGAGAGAGCAAAAGCCAACCAGCCACCACAGCACACAGAGCAAAACTAACTACAGCCAAAAGGTCACACAGCAGACTTCAGGAACTCCTGCTAGACACATTTGCATATCTTTACAATGGACTCTCAAACCATCACCACACCTTAAGACCTGGCCCCAGTGACCTTGCCTCTAGCAAGGTGATTGCAGATGCAAACTATAAAGTAAAACACTGAATATATTGGGGGACATATATTCAAACTACCACAGATATGATACTTTTCTTTCTTACATATTGTTTTGAGACAGGGTCTCATGGAACTTGGGTAGTCTACTTAGTCAAACTCCTCAAACTGACCATACAGCTGAGAATGGCCTTAAATTCCCAATATTCCTTCCTGCCTTTACCTCTGAAGTGCTGGGATCACAGACATGAGCCAACCACTCATGATGCTTCTAAATAAATGCAGACTTACAAACCTCATAGGCTGGAAGTTCTACTCTGAACCTGCGAGGCAGAGACTGTGAAGGTATTTGAAGCTTTTACTCTGACACAGCATGTCCATATGTTCATCCATAGCAGAAAGAGAACATGGAACCCAGGCCAGCAAAGACCTGCTATATGGTGGCCTGAAGTTTGATTTACCCCACAAGTCACACCCCCATATTCTTGGATGAACTGACAACACTTGCAATGCCATCTCTGGGGTCTTCTGCCTCACCACAGCTCAATAGAGTCTATACCATGCATTCCAAGTCAACCCAGCAAACATGACCTTGGTGGTTTGAATGTAAATGTCCCCTCGTGTATTTGAATACTTAATCTCCAATTGGTGGTACTATTTGGGAAAGTTGTGAAACTTTTGGGAGGTGAAGTCACTGGGGAGGGGAAAGTCTTGGGGTGCTACAGCCTAGCCCCACTTGCTCCACTCAGCTCACTTTCCTTCCCCCTACTGATGTGAGATGTGATGCCTGCTGTCTCCTCTTCCCATGCTTTCCCTGCCAAGACAGAAATGTCCCCTTGAAAATATAAGCCAAAATAAACTCTTCCTTCCATAGCTGTTTCTGGCCTGGTGTTTTATCCCAGAAAGTGAGAAAGTATTGCTACAATAAGTTTCTGTCAACTGACAGTCACATGAAACAAAGGAATCTGAGGATAGGCGACATGGGAAAGAAAGGTGTGGCAAGGGGCTAGGAAGAAATAGATATTTTTCAAAATACTCAGTTGATATTTTTCAATTATTTCATCATGACTCACTTATATTTGTTTTTCAAAAGAAAACAGGAAGGAGAAAAAAGCAAGAATTAAAACACGATCTGGCTTTATCTTTCCTTGAGAAACCCAAGCTCTTTTAGGTGGTCCTTTCATCCTTTTAGCAAGCCATGCCATCTGCCTCTCTATCTCATAAGAGATTAGAAATGTGAAGCTAGTTGTCCCTTTGAGCCATGGAGGACTGCTTCTGGACACTCAAGCCCATGGAGGTTCCTGCCTCTTATACAAGATGGAACAGTATTTACATAGGGATATCCTCCAGGATGCTTTAATTTATCTCTGGATTCATAATGCTTATTACAGCATGAATCCTGTATTAATCATTGTCATACCACATTGCTTAAGGAACAATTCTACCCCATCACTGGATATTCGTCTGTATGTGTTCAGATACTACCATCACAGGTCTAACTACATTATACATGTCAAGAGCAACAGAACAGTTTGATCAGAGGTTGGGTGAATCCATGGACAGGGAACCAAGGACACTGCGATGAACTGTAAGAGGAACTATGAAGGGAAGAGAGTAATTTGCATGAAAAATCCAGAAGTAGCTAACAATCCATTCTCAGGGAAAAGAGAGATCAACATGCCTGCGTGATATAAAGCTATGTGTGTGTGAACTCCGAAGTGAAAAATGCAGGTTCTCTGTAAATAGCAGGAATTTGGCCCATATACTTTTCTAGGAGAATCTGCAGTCACCTTCTTCCCTGCAGATTCAATGTGACCTGCACATATTTAAATTATACTGTCTCGGTGTTCTCCAAGACAACAGGCATATGTGGTGACTCTTAGGACATTTGAATCCCTGACAGCATTAAAACTAGAATTGCTACACTACTCAGCCATCCAGGCCACTGAGTTAATCAACAGGGGAAAGTGAAGTGTCTATATGGCATTTTCTTCAACTGTTCTTGCAAGGAGACACAGGAACAAAGATCCTCCACCAGGCTGGATTGGGAGTAAGTTCTGTTTCTTTACTAAATGTACCAAATTGAGAAGGTCATTTCATCTCCCTGGACCTCAAATTTCTCGTGCATAAGTAGGGGAGAGTCACAGACCTTACTACTATGATGGGCACGAAGATTGCATGCCTCACTCAATTCATAGACGCCCTCAGCATGATGCTTGAAAAACACATAAACACTGTGCATGTTCAGTCTCCACGGTCACGCCAATTGGCTTCATTTGACCTCTGTCATATTCCCCTCATCACAATTCCTTCAACTGCTGAAAACCACTCCAAAAGTCTAACATGAGGCCACAAAACACCAATTCCATTTTACTCTGCAGGGCCAACTCTGGCTTCACCACTGTGGTTCTGCTGAACTGAGTTCTCTCTCAGCCAGAGTTAACTGGTGTGTTTGAACAATGACCACAAAGATGCCTAGAGAGGTCTGGTTCTTTTACTGAGCACAGTGTAGACACTTTTTATGGCTTAGCACCATGGCAGTAAAAAATTAAATGGTTACATAAGACCACTACCAAATGAAAAACCACGATTATGTATGAGTTCACTACCAAATCCTTCAGAGACGTGGATCTGAGTTGCGAGTTAGCGCTGAACGTGAGCTGCCTCAGCATCAATGACATGTTCCAGTCTTTACTCAAACCAAGGCAAAACTTGATGCCTTGAGAATTAAAAAAAAATTCAAAGTAACCATCAAGCCATCTTATAAAAAGCCCTGATGTACCTGGTTAAGCTAAAATTAAATCAAATATAAGAACCAAATGGCTTATAACATTGTAAATGTCATTCATAGCTGAATGCAGCCTCTTAAATTGTGGTGAGAACAATACAGATCAAATGTCGCATGCACGCTCACTCTTTCTCTCTCTTTTAGTGAATTTAAACCAGAAGACTTGAATTTGTTTCTCAGGGAAAAAAGAAAACACAAGGAAATCTTTGGCTTATGTTCATTTGATATGCAACTCAAAATGGAATCAAAACCTTGACTTTTAAAGACGAAGTATTACTACTAGTTTATGAAAGTAACATGGTAATGGATAGCTCACTCTGCTGTGACAAGTTTAGCAGGTTATGATAAACATCAAATGAGGGATAAACTTTGCGAAGGAAACAAGTGTTGATGTAATTATCTTACCTTTTTTCTTTTTATTTATTTTTATTTGCAAGAGATAGAAAGAGGCAGAGAGAGAGAGAAAGAGAGAGAGAGAATGAGAATATGAATGTGCCAGGTCCTCTAGCCACTGAAAACGAACTCCAGGCACATATACCATCTTGTTCCTCTGGCATACGTAGGTCCTGGAGAATCGAACCTGGATCCTAGGGAATCAAATCTGGGTTCTTTGACTTTACAGGCAAGTGCCTTAACCACTATGCCATTGCTCCAGCCCTATCTTACTTTTCTTAAGAGCACTGTTCCTGTCCCAAACCAAAAGATGTCTGATAATGAACTATGCCCTTTCTCTGGAATCAGTTGAATCAACTTCTTCCTTCTGACTTCTTCATGGCTGCATACACCTCCCTTAATCTACAGATGCTACTGCTCTCATTTCCCCCATCCTAATCTCTGCCAAATACACATTTTCCTGTGCTACAAACAACAGCGACTTGAGTGTGTGTCTATCACCATACTTACAGCTGGCTACACGGGTTCATCTTCTGCCCAACTCAGTGTCCCAGTGCTACTTCCAATTAGGAGCTGCCAAAGCTGCACTCTCAAATAGATAGCCTCCTTTCAGGCCTGAACCTGTTCATCCTCCAGAGGTGTGCAAGGAACTGCCTTCCTGGGCAAGAGACAAAAAATATCACCTATCTAAGTGCCAACCAAGCCTGATCCTTCCAAATACATCTCACGGCCCATAGGCTACGCATGAGTTCCCTGTTCTAGCCTGACATCTAGACTGGGTAGTGGCCACACTCCAGGTACCCTAGGAGTATAGTAAGGGACACCAAGTGGGAAAGAGAGCCTGGCACACACTTCTCCACCTAAGCGAGGCTACCACTTCCCAGCTCCTGCTGATGGCATGCCCGGTGGGAGACAAGGAGGGGCCCAATTCTGCCAGACACAGTGTTCAAATAAAGCCAAAAATCCTGACTTCTCTATAAAAATCTGATGCTAAAATGCTGGGAACAAGTTTCAAACAGCTTTTTTAAACACAGTGTTTATTCAACAAAACACTTTTATCTTGGCCGTATCAGCCTACAGGTGGCAGGTTGTGGAGATGGCACCCAAAAAAGATCAGGAAGCATGAACAGCAACTCCTACAGCAATAGATTTGCAAAGGACCAACGAATAATGAATGCTTGCCATGTGCCAGGAACCTTGCTACTTGGAATAAATCACATCTCATTTCAATCCTCATCTCATAGTAGTTATAGACAACATTGTCCACGTTTTTACCTGAAGATCTGAACTTGGATCTGCCTGACTTTAAACCACCTGCTTCCACTAAGCAAATGACTTGCATCTTGCAAGAACAAAAACAAAGTGCAGGGCCGGGCGTGGTGGCGCATGCCTTTAATCCCAGCACTCGGGAGGCAGAGGTAGGAGGATCGCCATGAGTTTGAGGCCACCCTGAGACTACATTGTGAATTCCAGGTCAGCCTGAGCCAGAGTGAGACCCTACCTCGAAAAAAAAAAAAAAAAAAAAAAAAAAAAAAACAAAGCGCAAAGGTAGGGCCTTGTTGTTTGACTCTGAAATGTGCCCCATAGGCTCATGTGTTTGAACACTTGGTCACCAGCTGGGGGTGCCACTTTGGAAAGCTATGGAACCCTTAGTAGGTGCAGCCTTGCTAGAGGAAACGGGTCACTAGGGCAGGTCTTGAGGTCTGTATGGCCTAGCCCTACTTCCTGTTTGCCTTCTACTTCCTAACTACAGACACAATGTGACCAGCTACCCAATGCTCCTGCCACCACAACATACCATATCCCTTCTTAAAGTAAGCCAAAAGAAAACCTTCCTATCTTAAATTGCTTTTCTCAAGTATTTCGCCACACCAATTGAGAAAAATAACTAATTCAGGCCTGATAGATCTGGGGACCAGGCAAAGTGATAACGATGGTTCTCCAGGTTATTTGTAAAGTATACACTGCCGTACCCGTTGTCAGTGAGTGCAGTAGTCCGATGTAGAATTCTAAGGATTGAGAAATAGCACGTTTGACCACATTTCAAAGATATGCCTTCCAGTGAGATGATGGCTGGTGGGCTGTCGGTGCAAAAAGAATCTTGACATCTGGCTGCTAACTGCATTTGCAAGTAAAACTGCTCCTCAAAATAATGGTCATTGGAGAGAGCAAAGCTGCAAAGGCTTGCGGACGCTTTCAACTCAATGTCTTCATGTCCATAGGGTTCCCATGTAACAAGTTGATTCTAATCAGATTATTTCAACATCAAAGAGAAAAAAGCGTTCCACATCAAATGGGTCAGAGATGAAGCACTTTACAAAAGAGGTCTAATAACGTCATCTAGCAATCTCTCTTTAATTAAGTTAACTTAATCAAGTTTCCATATTCCTTGATGCTTATGTTTTTGGCAAAAATAAAAGTAAAATCAACTGGAATCCACAATGAGTGCGCAGGCTGGTTGTAATTTTCACTCTCCTTCATTTCACAGGACAATACAGCCACTGTGAAGGACACAAAACTTCTACCTCGACCCTCCCACTCTTGACTGTTTCAAAAACAAGCACCCATTATTATTTACAGGACTGTAGAACGTTGGGAGCTTTTAATCGTGTATTAAACTATTCCTGACTCAAGATCCAATTGCAGGAAGAAAACTGCTGAAACATCTACCAGTGGCATAGTAATAATAACAACAGCAAGAAATTATGTGGGGCCAGATTCATTCCCACGTACCTTAGGCAATGAGAGTGGCCCACATTGGAGTTGTCTTGGTAACGTTCCACACAGCAGACAGGATATCCACCAACTGTCCACAATCACCACTATTATTTTTGTGAGATCATCCGCTGTCTCTGCACTGGCAGAGGGATGGTCTCATAACAGCATCTTAGCCTTATATTTAAGGTAAGATAGTCTAAAGGCGAAGGTACCAGCTACAGGTGAAATTATTGACGCGGGGGGGGGGGTATCAGCTCTTTTGCTTTTGGACATCCCACCTTCTTTCTTCTGTTGAATGTAGGTCATCCCTTCAGTGAGGCTACCCCAACTCCCTGTACCAAAATAGCATGCCTGACCACCTTACCCATCAAAGAACTCCCTACTCTAATCCTCTATTTTAATGATATTGCTTGACCTAATATACCCTGACCCTTCTCTATCCCCCAGTGAAAGGGCGTGGCTATGTGGTCAGTATCTCTATGTCATTTGAAATGGTGTGGCCATGTGGGCTATATTTTTATGTCATTTGCTCAGTGCTGAGTCACCAGCATATAATAATATGTTTTATTTGTGTTTGATCTTTTTTATAGACTTTTTACTTTATTTATTTATTTTTTTTTGAAGCAGTGTCCCAATGTAGCCCAGACGTGCCTAGAATTGTAGTATCAGGCTAGTCTCAAACTCACAGCAATCCTCTTACCTCTGCCTCCTGAATGCTGGGATCAAAGGCATACGCCACTACACCTGGCTACTTAATTTTTTTTATTTTATAATTATCACATGCATTATCAAAATTATCACATGCATGGCTAGAGATCCCATGTACTGCTTACCTAAAATTCTTCTAATAGTAATATCTTATAAAACTACAATACATGTATCAATCTGTTTCTGTTGCTGTAAGAAGATGTACAAGGTTGCAGTCTTTATAAGAAAAAGAGGTGCAAGTACCTCAAGAACATGGGGACAGTCCCTGTTTTGCTGACTACAGTGTCATCATAGCAAAAGAGGGAGGGATATGGGGTGATATGGGAAGCCAGATAGATTCAGGGGTGGGACTGCTCATTTTATATCAGGAGAACTCACCAGTATGCCATGAGAATTAAATTTTTTTGTATGTTTTTTGAGACAGGGTCTCACTAAGTAGACCTTGCTAGCCTGTAACTCCCTATATAGGCCAGGTCTTCCTCAGATTTGTGGTGAGCCTCTTGCCTTTGTCTCCCACTGCTGCAATTACAGGTACGTACCACCTCTCCTGGCTCTTATCTGTTGAGTAAAATCATATAATTGGGGATGAAAGATCATCAACCTGCACTAGAATGTAAATGTCTCAAAAACAGGGCTGCCATCTGACCCTGTCATCCCTGACAGCTCCCTCCAGTTCCTGAAGCTGGCATGATAGAACTAGTGCAGAATCACTGAGGAATGAAGGGGGTTCTCTGGTTTATTCTGAAGCTTTCTAAATCCACTAGCCAGGCTACATTACTCTTCCATGCTTTATCAGGGCTTCAGTGGTGACATCAACATCATGGAATACTACTCAGCTTTAAAAAGGGTGGGGATACCATGTCATTTGTGACCCCTTAAACTTTGAGGATATTCAGCCACAAAAAATCAGGCCAGACAGAGAAAGACAAGCTCTATGATCTCACTGGAATATGGAGTTTAATGAAGTTGAAGTCATGCAAGCAGAGAGATCAACAGTTACCAGGGGCTAGAGAAGGGGTGTGAAGGGAGTTTCAGATACACAGGAAAGTAAGTTCAAGATCTACACATAGCAGGGTGAGTGCAGTCAATACAGTGTACATTTCACCATAATTGAGAACATGTTTCAAATGTCTCACCATAAACAATAGGTAACAAAGTTGATGGGCATGTTAGTTGAATTTAATCATGCCACATTGTATATGTCTACCAAAACCTAATTTAATCATGCTACAGTGTATATATCTATCAGAGCATCACACTGTAGCCCATGAATGCAGTTATGAATTGTCAATATTTTTCTTAAAAGATTCCAGGAGAGGTTATATTCTGTTTTTTTTTTTTTTTTTTTGAAGGGGACAGACAACCTCCCCAAGACCCCACATTTTCAGAGGTTAATTCTTCAGCTTGTTGGTCTGGTCTGTCTTTTACACATTGATTCGGTTGTTTTTAAGTGCTCAAAGTGTTTCTTTGTGGGGAGGAATGTGTCTAAGAGAATAGGAGGTAAGGAAAGGGATGAACAGACTCCAGGAGGTTCTGAAACCCCTGGGTCAGATTTGGGAGTCTCTGGTCTTGCAAGCTCAAGTTTCATTATGTACTTCACCAGCTTCCCATGAGAGACAACACTCCTTGACCACGACTGTGGGAGAGTACCCTGAGAACATCTGTTTCTCCTTCTGTCCCGGACTGGTGACGTCAGACTCCACCTTTTACTTGATGATGGCATGCACCTGGGGAAAGCTGTGCCCTGCTGAGCAGAAGGACTGTCACCTGGTTCCTCTGCTTGGAAGGCAGCCTGGCCCAGCTCCTTCAACCTGGGATTCAGGAGGGCTGATGGGCACAGAACAGAGCTGCTGTTCACCAATACGGCAACAGAGCAAGAGCAAGAAACATACCACCCAAGGGCCCACAGGCAGCAAAGGCCAGTTTCAGTCAAATCATGGCCTTTCCACCCCCAACCCCTTCCGCCAATCCCAAAGCTTAAGGAAAAGTTAAACTGAGCACAAAGGCTCTGGGAAAAAGAAAGCCAGATGCTCATCCATACAGATGACTTTCTGTGGAGAGAATATCTGTGCAAGTTTCACCTGATCATTCACATGGGCAGGCTGCACGGTGAAAACAAGCTCCGCATAGGTCCCTAATTAGTGTAATTGCATGCTTACAGCTGCTATCCCCTAAACTGTCATTCTCCAGCACTCTGCTTACACATGATGGGGGCCTTACAGAGTAGTAGTTACTGTGCACCCATGTGTGGGAGACAGGGTTCAGTAAGCAGTAGACTCCAGGGGCGCCTGAAGAAACTCAGCTTGCCATTTAACTGCAGTCAAAGTGAGAGTTTACAAGGCTATGAATCTGAGGTTTCCATAATTATATATTATGTAACCCTAATGTAAAAGGAAAATATGATATGATCTAGACAAGTCTTATAACACACACATACAAAAAAAAAAAAAAAAAAACAAGACAGATAAAACAACAAAAATCCTAAGGAGTATAATTAATTTCATTTTGGAGGGCCACAAATTTTGCTCTGGTAATAAGCACAAAGATCTATTCCACCTCTCTCCACAGTGAGCCATTTCTAAGACATCAGCATCTGGTGTCTCCCAGACATCAACTGTGTATCTCAGGGACACTGAAAGCTTCATTAGGTTGGATGTTCATAAGACCCCAAGAACATGTGCTCCAATTCCACAACTGCATTCTGAATGCCAGGGCAGGGCTCGCAATGGGCTCCCTAGCAGTGCTCCAAGTGGAGGTCTGTCCGCGGTCCGCCCCAACAACCTAGCATCACTGCTACTGGGGCAGACACCCGAGGATGTGGCCTTGCTGGCATGACAGGTATGCGTGTCATTTCAAAGCATGTGTTGTGCCTACTGAAAAACTACATAGAGGCACATCTGAAAGCTCTGCCCTTTACAGACTTCCAGCTGCTTCTCATCGTGAGCGTTGAGAACTTATTTTAGGAGACAAAGACTTTTTAAACCAATATCCATAATTCACAGACTGGAAGGAGGGCCTTGTGTCTAGAATGCCACACGTGTTCTTCAGCTGTCCCCATCCTTAAATCATCCATGGTGGCAGGTCCCTACACAAGGGGAACAGGTTTTCCACACTCAAGACATACCACCTCAGAGACCAGATGGGAAGAAATGGATCCCAAGGGAGATACTACTCCATCCCAAGAGGCTCTTCTGTTGGGCAGCAGGGGTGGTAGAGATGGGGTCTGGAGGGATCCAGAAGATGTCCTGTTTGCTAAGAATCTCTGCATAAAGAACCATTTCCACTATATGCTGTCCAGAGCAACTAGGGAGACGTCCACTCATGTCCCACAGTTCCAGAGAGTACAGGAGGAAACCACCACTGCCCACGGGCATGGCTCTAAGCCCTGCTGAGCCTTGCAGCCTCTTGCAGGTAGGTGGGGCGCTGTGTCAGAGTGCAGAAGTGCCATGTACTGATCCTGAGCATGGCTCAGTCCCTTTCCCTCCCCACCTGATCCTTATTGTCTTTCTAAGTGGAAGAACACAGAAGACCCAAACAGGCTGGGGCCATGAAATAGGAGAAACACGGGTTCCTGAATGGCTCAAAGCACAGAGCTGTCACCTCCTGCCAAACTGTATGTACTTGGTTCTGAACTTGAGCAAGTAATGAGGACTTGCAGTTTAAAGCTCCTGAAGGACTGGGGTTGCTTGTTATAACAACAGTTCACTCTGATACAGTGATAACTTTGCCTGACTCAGCCAAATAGCTTAAGTTGGCAAAGGTGAACTATTTAATATTTGGAAATGTGTTACCTCAACTTTCCATGTCCTGTAGAATCCTTTGGAATGACAGATAGTACTAGCTAATGATGGCCACGAGGATCCAATCCAACCATTACCTTTACAGAATGAAAGGTCTTTTGTCCAGGTATCACCATCACTATAGTCACCAAGCTTACTATCCTGGTGAGCATTTATGGACCTCAGTGCCCTCAAAGCTTGAGGAGGCCTGGTTATCAAATCCTAGGAACACATTTACTCACTGGGAAGGCCATCCCATTCACTTGTCCACTTACCTGAAGGTCTCAGACATCCCAGGACATACTCAGGATTAATTTCCCACTTTCCTTTTACACTCCAGACATGGAGGAGTCTCACATCTGTTTTCCAGTGGCCACAAAAGACATTCACTAATTGCTTGTCAATGGAAAGCAGAGACTTTTCTTTTTTTTTTGCACAGCACACGCACACACACCACATACTGCAACCAATGCGCTCATTTTATTTTCTGTAAATACCATACTTTTTTTTCTCTCATTGGCAGAGAAAAGAAGAGCCTTTACAAATCAAACTAATACTCTTTAAAAAGGCAATGCAGTTTTTTTGAAGGTTGGAAAATGAGCTTAGCCAGAGCACCAGGGACTCCAATTACACGTATTTACCTGATGGGCTTTTATAGTACACATAATTCACAAATTGCAGGCTGCCTTTTATGCTGCGTACCATGCATTTAAAAAATGTATTTATTATGTTGAGCTCTTGCTTTTGTGGTTTCTTGAGGCAACTCCTTCTTCAGACTCGTTTCCTGGCCTTTCCTGATGCAAAACAATGAGTTAACCTTCTGCATACAGAGTACTTCGGAGTTCTGCAGCTTGGTTTGTATTCACTTTTCTTCTGCCTAGAAATTTGACTTTTCATCTGTTTTTCATTTTACACAACCATGGAGGTAAAGGCGGCCCATAGGCCTGGTAATTATGCCCTCATGGCAGCTCTGCTGATGCACACGAGATGTTTTCTAATTACAGTGATGGGCCAGCTCGCCTCAGAAAGTGGCTGGGTTTGCTAAGGTGTCTCTTTTGTTCCTTAATCTACTTGCTTACAAAAGAGGCATATGAGCCAAACTGCTTTGTGGCAACAAAGAATATCCTTAAAGAAATGTTGACTTTATAAAACAGCCCCATGGGCTTCAACAATAACAGATACAGCACTGTTTTCCCTTAGTGAGGCATCATAAAATCTTTCCCCACCCCCAGTTCTTCAAGACGGACAACAGATTTTCATTTCTTCATGGGGTGGCTTCATTACCGTCACATTTACTAAAATGTCACTTAAGATAATTATTCCTCAGACAATGTGATTGCCTCTGTTAGAGTCCTTAAACAGGCCTTCACAGCTTATGTCACTCTTCACTGACCTGGTTTGGAATCACATGTTTATGTTTGGGGAAGATATAGCAGCTTTAAAGCATGTTCATTCAGGGGAAGCTTTAGGTGCTCATAGAAGTCACTAGATATTAGGTGCTAAAAATGAGGCTGTAGTGTGTGGACAACAATGGTGTCTCTGTTGTGCTTCTCAGAGAGAGAAGTAGAACCTATTTCCTCACAGGATTCTGGGCCAGCCTCATCCTTCACAAGGACTAGTAGAATCCTGAGACTATGTCAAGATTGACCTTTGTAGCTTCTATTCTTGCCTTCTTGTGGCTCAGCACCTGTCACAATTAGATGCTTGCATGAGCCTCCTATAGCAGCAAAGACCAGAGAGAAGGTGTGCCTGACATCCCACATCAACTGTCACATGGGAGAGAGGCCAACAAGGACAAACCATCCAGACCAGCTGTCACATGAGTGACTCCAAGGGCAACCAACAGAAAGACAACATTGTTAACTTTCAGGTGTTTTTATTTATTTATTTGAGAGCGAGAAAGAGAAAGAGAGGGGGAGAGAGAGAGAATGAGAATGAGTGAGCCAGGGCCTCCAACCACTGCAAACAAACTCCAGATGCATGTGCCCCCTTGTGCATCTAGCTTATGTGGGTCCTGGAGAACCGAACCAGGGTCCTTTGGCTTTACAGGCAAGTGCCTTAACTGCTAAGCCATCTCTCCAGACCAAACTTTCAGGTTTTTAAAAACTAAGCATTGGGCTGGAGAGATGGCTTAGCGGTTAACGCGCCTGCCTCCTAAACCTAAGAACGCTGGTTCCAATCTCCAGGTCCCATGTTTAGCCAGATGCAGTGATGCAAGGGCGCAATGTCGCACTTGCCCACAAGGGGGCGCACACATCTGGATTTCGTTCACAGCAGCTGAGAGACTGCTGGTGCGCCCATCTCTATCTGTCTCCCTCTTCCTCTCTGTCTCTGTGTCTCTCTCCAAAAATAAATTTAAAAATTAAAAAAAAAGGAAGCATTGTGGGTATTTTAAGCAACAAAATTGTGAATAGTATGTTACGTAGCAAACAGGATAACAGATGTGAGATAGCTGGTAAAGTAATTGCCTTGCAAGTATGAAGATCTGGGTTCAATCCCCAGAACCCATGTCAAATAAAGCCAGCCATGGTAACATGCTGTGAGCTCAGTAGTGGAAAGTGGAGACAGGTACAGCCCTGGGGATTACTGGTCAGCCAGTTAAACACAGTTAGTGAGTTCTAGGCCAGGGAAAGACCCTGTCTCGGAAATCAAGAACAGAATCTGAGGAACGACATGGTAAGCTTGTGCCCGACCTCCACACATACACATGCACCTGCCCACATAGACATGCATAGATACACATACAATAAAACTGATGTAAAATTATTCCTGGGGGAGAATTCTATACAACCTCACATGTCAGATGTCACTGGAAATGAGTCCTTTACAAATTAATTTTAAAAGCAAATCAATAAGTAGTTACAGAAGCCCAAATATACTCTTACAGGAAGAACAGGAAAAAAAAATTAAGTGCTACATGGACAAAGGTTTATGGCTCAAGGGAAACTTCCTGCACTGTGTCCCCTTTAAGAAGCAGTGTGCATCTGACCACTCAGGTAGCAGTGAGCCCAGCAAGCTTTGAGAACCTATTGTCTGAGAAAAAGCAGCTCTTAGGAAATGATGATGGTTCTAGTGTTCAATATGCAAGGCAAGTCTTTATAAAACTGTGCAGGAAACACAATTGAAAAGACCACGTTTCTAATTGAGCTTACTTCATGTGGGCTTTGTCTAAAACTATCAATATGTAAAACAAAAAATTTTATGAGTAGACATTTCATCATTTGCCAGCATCTGAGATATTGCCATGTTCGGGTGAGTCTCTCTGAAACAAAACAAACAGCCCCCAAAATTTGTTTTTGAATTTTCACATGGGAGAACTGAAGGGAATGTCGTATGTATTTGGGCCTCAAAACATACGTGACTGAACTGAAATAGACCTAAAATGAACCCAACATGGCTTAGGGAAATTCGCAGAAGGGGGGGAGCGGAAAGATTGTTAGAACCATAAGTTGGGTCATTATGCCCAGAGACATTGTGTCTCCCCCATAACTGATGGCTATCCACCCAATGCAAGACCCACAATCCCTGAGGGGGGAGAGCAGGGAGAAGGCAACGATGGTACCTTCATGGCTCTATGCACATTATATAGATAACTAATAATAACAAAAAGAAAAAAAAACCATATGTGACTGAGAATGAGAATTTGGTATGAAATTACTCTGTGGACATCTAAAAATTTACATTTATTTTCCAGAAACAATTTCAGCTAATTAAATGACCTCATGAGTGATGCCTATTTACCTAGTTCTCAAAACGTAGCATACTGTTAGAGGTGAGAGAGGGAATGAAATAATCCAATGTAGGGAAAAACTTTGTGAGAAGAAAAGAGGTTTTAGGAATTTGTACAGACCTTTGGATTCCATTTTTGGAGGTTGACAAGGAATTTGAGTTGAATGTTGGCAAAACATCTTTCTTAACTTGATAAAAACATGTTCTCCATTCATCAAAGTATGACTCACTGTGGGATATATGTATTTTAGAAACCTTACTGAGAGACCTGGCTTGAAAAATATTTTTCTTCTATGAAAAATCATACACATCCATTGCTGAAATAACAAAAATGCAACACTGAAAAAAAAAATATGATCTTCCTTAATCTTGCCTTTCAAATATGTTCAAAAATTGCTCACATTCATTGGGCATACACTTGCAGGTCAGTGGTCTAAAATCTTCACCAAATTAATCCATTTCATCTGCCTAAGCTTATGAGTGATATATTATAACTATTCCATTTACAGATGATGAAAATGAATCACAGGTTGTTACCTTCAGTTATATTATCTAGCAGCTCCAAGGGGAAGAAGTGGACTTCCTGGCTTGAGTGTAACCTCTGAGTCCTTGCACATGCTGTCACTATTTGCCTGCGCTCTGTGGCTTCCCTCCAGGCTTTCCCCCACATGTGTATTATATGTATATATGTAGTATATATGTGTGTGTATATAAATTATGTACAGCATATATGTTAGACTCATAATTTTAAAAAATATTTTTATTTTATATATTTTAGAAAGAGAAGGGGGGGAGGGAAAGAATGGGTATATCAGGGCCTCTAGCCATTATAAATGAACTCCAGATATAGGCACTACCATGTGCATCTGGCTTAGGTGGGTTCGAGGGAGTTAGTTGAACCTAGGTACTTAGGGTTTGCAGGCAAGTGCCTTAACTGCTAAACCATCTCTCCAGGCCTCATATTATGAATTTTTGAGGGATCTAATGACCATGTAGCAGTCTCACCTTTGTCAAAAGTCTTTCTAAATATCTTCAGGTCTGCACTAATTTCCCTTAAGGAGTTAGCAGTGCAATTCCAGATGGCCTATCCCACTATGGCACACTCAGTGCGCATCGCAAGTCATCATGCACTGCGTACATCGGGACCACATCTTATTTTTTCATTTCCCAACTTCTTTTGGTATATTTTAGAAACATTTGGGTGTTTGACATATTTTGAATACATACTTTTAATAGAGCTAAAAAAAAAAATCTAAGTACTTTTCAAACAACTTTGGAAAAATTCTAGACCCTGAGCTACAGAGCAAAGAGATACCAAAAGAGACTGAAGCTTTAGAGGAAGCCATGAGAAAATAAGAATAATATTGTGTTTTGCCATAGAGAACTATTAATAGGGACAGTGTTGGACCAGGTCTTCACTGTTTTGTGATTTCGGAAAAATGTACACAATGTAACTCACATGTTAGTAGTGTTATTACACAATTTCAGGGTAGAGTAACATGAAACAAGATACAGATTGGTAAAAATATTTGACGGTTCTTTCTAAATGACTAGAAAACAGCAGGAACCAGGGCCAGGCAGGAACACCCGGACAGCCATGTTTGCATGTACATGGTCACTAAGACCAGCAGTTTTGCCATCACACTACCTGAGTTTCAATCCCAGGCCAACTGTTCCAGCTTAGGGAGTTTATAGCAACTGACTTGCTGTGCAAAAAATTCTTGCATGCAGACCAAGGGATTAAAAATGGCATCCCAACTCTTGTGTTAAAGATCATTCTAACATACACATCACACCGCACCACATACCTCCCCCACACAAACACATACAATTTTATGTAATGCCTTCACTCTCACAGCAGGTGTGCAACAGAAAATGGCACTTTCCTTTGTGCACTATAAGCTGCTGACACTCTTCAGTAGCGTTTCTACCATATAAAGCATTCCCTCTTTGCTTTGCTTTTGATTGTTGTCTCTCCCACAGCCCATTCCCAGGGAGACTTCTTCATGCAGCTGGTATTGACAGGTGCCACAGGCACATTTCACAAAACTGGACCAGCTGCTTAACTCAGACATGAAGGGCACTGCAGGGAGTGGGCTCAGCAAAGCCAGTCCTGGGTCTTCAACATCCACAATAAACAACTAAAACTGATCAGGGAACAACATGAGCATATAATGGAGAGGGCATTTTACTACTTGATCCAAATTCTGTAACTTGCCTATTATTAGCAACATAAATAATGACCATGAAGGTCATTACAAAAAAAAAAAAAGTAAAGAACAAATCATATGACACCCTTTGCTGACACTTTAATCTTCATATGGCTCTGCCATTTGCTATCGAGGCTTTATCTACCCCATCTGTGTTGTTATTATTTCACACTGATGAGACCATACTTCACCAAATCTTCTTAAAGAGAAGTTTCTCTGTAACTTAGCACTGCATTTTGGACTGTCACATACTAGGCAGTGGTGATGCTTACTAAACCTTTAATAATTGTACATTTTCCAGATTTATGATGATGGTATAATTGACAAACATAAATTTTCTCTATTTAAATATGCATATATTCAGCTATACATTAGGAAAGCAACACATTCAAGCTAATTATCATATCTACCACCTCACTAAGCTTCTATTTTCTTTATGATGTTTATAGACATTTGTATTATAGACACCAAGAATTACTAGAGGGAAAGACAAGTATTCTGAGCACATGATCGTCCCACTGAGCCAATAGAGTCAGTGTTGTTAAATTTTTCCCACCGACTTTGTCTCTCCAATATCTGGGCTTGGAGACACATCTGTTGTTGCTGTTGTTTTTAACTGAAAAGATCAAGTTGACGAGAGGGGTTGGCATTTAAAGAATACAAGGAAAATGCTTTTGTTTGAGAAAGAAGGAACTATCTGCTGGAGTTATTAATGGTGTTTTCTTAGGCGCTTGTGATATGCCAGGTCACTGCCCTATGGGATATTTCTTCGCAGAGTTTAGAAGAACAAGTGTGAGGTTGGATTTGGAAACAGAGCCCTCCTCCTGGCTGCTCACCAGTCATGGCAGCTGTACCCCTACCTTCACAAGCAAACGAAGACAAAATTTGCAAGGGAAGAAAGAAAAGAAACAAGTTTGCTTGCATTTCCTGCTCATTTTGTAGTGTGCCTACCTACACTGGCATTTAAAGCAACACCAAGCATCACTGTTGCTCACTGGCCCGAGGGAGGGATGTTGAGCCTTATGGGACTGAAACCTCCCTCTGTGTGCTTGCTCTCTCTCTTAACATTTCAGGGATCCTTTCCCTAAAGCCCCAAGAGATGACAACAAAGGGAAAGTCATTTCCTGAAAATCAGAGGCTTGAAGACACACTTTTTGCTGAATGGAGGATCACACTGTGAGAAATCCTATCAGCGGCTGCTGGAAAGGCTATAGGAAGCAAGTTTTCAGTAAGAGGCCTTAAAACTTCAGCTACTAAAACACACCGTGAAATGGACAAAAGACATATGGTCCAGACAGCCCAGAAATACCCCAGTGCTTGGGACATACAGAAGTTCTGTGTGACTTAGTAAGCACTAAAATGATCCAGGTACAAAGAAGGTCATGTACCAATCTGATGGCTAGAAATAGGCAGCAGAGGGCCATTCTCACCTATGGAGAAGAGGAAGGTTCACAGCAGCTCCAGTCTGTGACGCAACATCACCTGGAAACTGCTCACAACACATTGATGAAAACACCTGGGTCTTCAAACTTCCTCACACAGCAACTTTCTAACAAGCATGTTTTCAACGTGGGCTCTGTGTGGAGAAAGGGATGCTCAAAGGAAAATTAGTGTTTTGGGGGAGAAAATTATAACATTCTGAACAAGGTGGGTCATGGTTTAGATACAAATGTCTAGAGGTTAAAGGCTTGATCACCAGCCTGTGGCACTCTCTGGGGAGGAGGAGGATCTTTTAAAAGGTGGGATTGAGCAGAAGGAAGTTACATCACTGGGTCACATGTGGTGTCTTTTCCTCTCTCTCTGCTTCCTGGCCATCAGGAGTTGAGTACTTCATTCTACCATATGTTCTGTCTTGCTATAGGTCCAAAGGCAAGGAGGCCAAGTAATTATGGATTGAAACTACTAAATTTTAGAGTTCAAGGTTCCCTAAGATACAGTTCAAACTTCTTCCAGAACACTTTATAGTTGATGTGAGTTATTTCCAAAAGTCTATTGAGAATGACTTTCCCACTTCTCCCTCCGCCTCTCTGTCTCTCACAAGCACACACATACAGGAAGTATATAATATAGTCTTTTCATGTGAGATTGGAGCAATCACTTTCTCAATCACTTTCTCTAATTCTGTTTCCTGGAGGATGAAATCTCTGCAGAGGCATGTTTAGGTCTGACATGGTTTATGAAGGAGTGGGTGATTTTGAAATTTTGTGGTAGCATGCTGATGAAGAAATCAACATACTCTGGAAAGAGCATGAGTTCAATAGCTAGAAGAGGAGTCAAGACCTTCTAGGCCTGGGTTGTCTCTCCATGACATGCCTCCACATTACCATACTCCCAGGTTTTGGCCTGATAGGCCAACAACATCCCAAATGAAAGAAACAAGCCAGCACATGCACAGATTGGGGCAGAATTCCTTCCTTATGCCCAAGACAATATCCAAGTGAGAAATCCTAAGCTCTCAATGGCTTTCCACAATTCATCATCCCAGGATAAAGGAGAAAAATACCCCAGAGCCTCTCCCTCACCAAGTGCTGGAAAAAGGTTGACTCATTTCATTTCTGTGGTTTTGCAAAGTAAGAACTCTCGAGTCTTAATGGCAGAAGTAGATTTTCTCTGAAAGCTTCTAAGCCTTTATTTTTTTTCTGAAAAAACACACTAAACACACAAAAAGGTCATTAAATGACAAAAGTGCCAGCAATGCCACCCTAAAGTCTGGTTTACAGTTTTGAGTACCTCTGTCACTGTACAAAGGACACTCACTCCTGGTAAAGAATCCATGTCCTATAGTCTTACATGCAGAGCTTAGGGACCTGGGAGCAGGGTCAGGCAGTGCAGCTTAGAGGATGCTCTCCTTTGAGTGCTGTGCTGCCATCTGACTGTTGGCTTCTTGCTCCAGGCCAGATGGAAGAGATTCAGCTGTGTGACAGCTGCATGGAGTTCACTGGCTCCTTCAGAAGAGCCCGAGACCAAGCTCACTGTTACAGGGACTTTAAGTGGGTGTTGTATATACTTCCTGGCACCTCGAAAAGGGCCAGTATCTCCACAGCTATTACCAAAGCCGTGAGGCTGCTGCTGACTCCCAGCAGAGGTGGGCTGCATCCGCCCCAGAGCCAACCCAGAGCTTGATTTTATTTACTCTTGGCAAGTCCTAACTTCCTGGTTCTAAGAGGGAAGGGGGAGGGTGGTTAAAAGTCTCATAAAAAAGGTTCCAAAGACTTCTTGGACACCAAAGAGCTCTTACAAAACTATGTTTTGATGAGCTGCATGTAAATGAATCAGAAACATATGGATTTCATTTCCTTCATAACGCACAGGGGTTTCAGAGTGAAGAGGTGGGGGAAGTGCTCAGCTCACCATGATGAATTTGGGTTCTGATGAAAATGCTAAGGGTTTGGAGGGATACAGATATTTTCCAGGCCTAAATTAGGCTTGCAATGGCACCCTCAGCCCCTTCTATGTGTGTTTGATAAGCACCAGCCAACATGAGGAACTTGAGAGGACGTAAAGTCACCGTCCTTAAACCTGACAGGCACCTGAGTGCTGTGGCTTTCTCCAGTGATTCAAATACTTACATGGTTTTTGTAGGCACCGCCTGCCAAATATGGGACAATGAGTTGGATTTGGGGACCCATTTAATGGAATGTATATAAATTTCCATGTCAGGACTGGGGAGATGGCTCAATGGGAAAGCACTTGCTGCACACGCATGAGGGCTTGATTTGCCCTAAGTTTGATTTCCCAGCACCGCACAATTAAAAAAAAGCAAAGCTGGACATGGCCCCATATGACTGTGACCCCTGCCCTGTGGGAAACAGACATGAGAATCACCACTTAGCCAGTCTGAAAATAAAACAAACAAACAAACAAACACACAAAAAACCCAGCAGCTCCAGGGTCAGTGAGAGATTGTGTCTCCAGGAAACACATGTTTGAGTAATAGAAGAGGGAGGACACATGACATTCCCCTCTGGTGTCAGTGTAGGGCAGATGCATCTTCACATACAAGTGCATATACCACACACATGCAAAGAAAAATTCCATATCTCCAAGCTCCCAGTACAAGGATGGAAGTGGTGATTCCCTGAGAGGTGTATACTGGGAGGTCAAGGAGAAGGGGGAATCTTGCTTTTGAGTATCGGTGAACTTGCAGCAGATGCTGGAGCCTCGATGTCCCATTGTGTTTCAGGGTCATTTCGATCCCTTAGATGTGAGATGGAGAGGAGGGTGGGCAGATGTGCACACTGACTGTGGCCTCTGCTGACTCACACAAACGTTTTATTAAGCTAATAAATTATACAGGGGCAATAACAAGGTTGGAAACAAGTGAGGCTTTTGGAGTGAACCACGTGAGAGAAGCAATCACTGAACACCTTTTGGGTAAGAACATGAAGTGAATTGTCTTAATTTTACTATTAGAGAGCCAGGGTGTCCTGCCAAAAGAAGAGATTCTCCCCCAAAGAAGAAACAAAGAAATAAAAACTGAGAAGCAGTGAAACAGATACCGCTAAGGGACATAAAAAGAAAAATGGAAAACAGGCAGATGTTGCAGAGACAGTCTCAGGGACAGATGCAAAGGCACTTTAAAAAAAACCACAAGAGAGAAAATGGATGGGAAAGGGCACTTGACCCAAGTGAAACAACACAGAGCTGGCTGTCACAGGAACATGACATACCAGAACCTTGCTTTTTTTTTTTTTTTTCTTTTGCTAAGCCAAGTGGCTGATGGGATGTCTTTACTTGCTTTAGGAACACAGTGACAGTCACTTTCTGTTGATAATCATGTTAAGCTTAATTATACAGAGGGTGCACCCGAACATTTACTTCTTAAAGCTAAAGCCACAGCATGATTTTGCATCTCACTGCAGAATAAGGGGAGCTCTGTTCACCAAGTTCAGGAGTTGCTAACCCAACAATGGTGAATGCAATGGGCAGCCCAGACGTCAGTGGGCATGATTGCTACTAATTAGGGGTCTGTCAGATTTGTAGAATGGGGTCTTTTCTTCTCTTTTAGCCAGTAAAGGGCACTTGACTGAGGAAAGTTGTTTGGCAGGAAGGAAGGGAAAAGTGAGGCAGTCAAGGTCAAGCTGATCTGTGTGCTGGAGACTTGGGCTCAAGGGTCAATTTTGCAAGGTCTCTGGATGCATCACAGACATTTAACGAAGTTTACACATCCATAAAGGCCATAAGGAGAAATAGATAGTCATGCAATAAGTACACACCTGGTACCTGACAAAGATGCTGCCTAGAACCCATACACTGCACAATGGGTTGTTCACCTGCAGTTTATGGGAAGTGTTTAGAACAGGAAATGACGATAGATGTTCCAAAAACTGAACACAGAGAAATGCAGAATCTTCATTCATAGGTAAGATGATAGATGCTTCTATATGTGGACCATATATTCTGCAGATAAACGGACCTCTTGGGCAGGGGAGAGCAAGTACCATGTTTGAGTCAGCTCTGCACTTCTGAGCCATACTCAAGCTGACTCAAGGACCCCGACCTTTGGCCATTGCTCTATTACACTGTCCTCCACAAAGTTCACATGCAAGAACTTGCAACCGAGTTACTTCAAAATAAATAAAGAAATCTCAAAATGTTTTAAATTTTTATTGTTTCTGTGTTGGGCTGCATTCCCTACTGTCCTTGGCTACATCAGCCTCTTGGCATGGGCTAGACACTCCTGGAAGCAACATAAGCACTGCCATGCATTTCTGCCCAGGCTGTACATCTCAGGAAAGTCTACGATCCATGGGCCATTTCTTGGCCTTTGTAACAATTCTATTGACTTTTAGAACATTTTCTTTTTTTAAAAAAAAAATAATCATTCTGAGCCTTTTAGCTATGGTCATGTGGAAACAATAGCAACATCCCACCCACCTCTAGTTCAGTTCCTTCCAGATGATGGGCTCCAGCAGCCTGCTAGTTAATGGGGGTGCTTGATTATGGGGGAAAAAAGGGAATGGCCCAACATATGCATGAATGGTGAGATATTTTATTTTCCTGCCTAAAGCTTCCTTTGGCTTTACCTGTTATATCATCATATAAAAGTCACTGGAAAATTCCCTAGAGGCCAAGGCTTCTGAAAGTGGGTTCCCACATGTAGCTGAACAGCATCACCTGGGAACTGGCATGTGGCTCTCAGCTGTGCTGGCTCCACATTTGTCTCAGGGGTGCAGCCCAATGCTCGATGCTTCAACAGGTTTGTTGGGTGGTTCTTGTTCAAGCTCAAGCAGAGACTGATGGTGCTAGGGCATGGGCTGTCAATAAAGCCTGAATTTTACAAATCCAGGGAAGCTTCTAAACTAATACTTGGCTCACCCTTCTAAATCAGTTCACCATCTCTGACAGTGGGTTCTGTCTTCATGTAAAAGGCTCCCAGCTGGGATGACTCCCAAGCCAAAACTGAAAACCACTTCTGTGGGTAAGAAGACCTGCTCTGTCATTCAGCTTGAGGCACAAACCTCTTGGCTGTAGGCATTTGCAGTGTCTGCAAGCAGTGGTCTCAAAGCCACTATAGTATTATTGCACTACGACATCATTGCAGGGGAGTGCCGATTTCTGCAAATGAAGGCATGCCGAGGCACCATGGGTTTTGCCCACAGATAGACTGGTCGGGTTTGTGAATTATAAAGAAACAGGTGCCAATGGTCAGGGCAAAGAGAAGAACAATAAACAAGTGGAGAGGAGGATGGAGAAGGAGAAGGAGGAGGAGGAGCTTCAGTAGCAGCTGTTTTGGGGTTCGCTTCAGAAACCTGTGTTTGTTGGGATGAGAGTCACATGGGGGACAGGGTGCTGCACTGTCTCTTCCTTATAGATGCTGAGGATCCTTCCAGTGTTTACAGTGAGATGATTAGAATGAAAACTAGCTGACGCTTGCAAGTTTAGAAAAGAGCTCAGGGGGCTCATAAGGAGCTGATCAAGTGATACGAACTATAATGATATCATTCGCTTAAGTGCAAGTGACACACACAGGTAACAAGGTAGACATCATGATAAGCACAGGATTGCAGCTGGTCACTGCTTGATGAGAGATGGCTCTGACACCTAAGAGTAGACAGGTGACAACCTGACCTTCCTTCACACCAACCCTGTGGAAAGCACTATTCCCAGCAGACTGAATCACAATGTTGAGGGCCATCAATCAATCACACAAAGGAATGTGGTACCCTACTTGACTTTGCATCCTGTCTGCAAATGTGGTGTCTGCCTCACTCGGAGGTTCAAGTGTGCATCTTTGGAGGCACACCAGCCCTGAATTAAGTACTTTTGGTTGTTGTGACCAAGTACCCAACACAGACAACTCAAGGGAGAGACATTTATTTGGGCTGGTGGTTTGGCAGGATGATGCCCATCACAGTGGGAAAGCCCTGGTTGAGATGTAGTAGCTGAGGGAGTGGTTCCATCTCTAGCAGTAGGAGAGTGAGGCTCTGGATCCCATACTGCTACTAAGCAGGACCCAGAGAGTTATACTGGAGCCAGACCCAGGCTATAACCTTCAAATGGCTGCCCCCAGTGACCCACTTCTGCCAGTTAGGCCCCCGCTTCCTAAAGACTCCCCAGCCTCCCCAGCACCACCAGCTGAAGTGTTCTAGCATATGAGCCTGTGGGAGACATTACAGACTCAAACCCTAAGACATTTTTCCCATCTGTCTAAATGTCACTCTCCTTGTGCCCTCAATTCTGCATGAACTCTTCTAAGAAGAGTTCTGATCTGTTCACCATGCCTCCGACTTCATTAGATTCTCCCCTGCTTCAGGTCAAAGGCTGTGTTTGTTTTGAACTATAATAACCCATCAGTTTAATATCAGCTCTACTAGGGCCTTAAACCCTGGGATGGTTAGTACTACTCCCTTCAGTCTGTGAGAGCTGCTCTCTAAGCCCTTCTCTGCTCTTGTTAAAGCTCCACTTTAAGCTTCATAAGGAAGGCAAACTGCAGCCTTGGACTGGGAGCACAGACTTGAAAATCAGAGTCATGGGGCTCACTTTTTGTCTGCTCTCCCTATTTGCTTTTTCCTAAAGGAAGACATTTTACAGGGTTTTTGTTGTTGTTTTCTTTTGGAGGAAAAGGAGGTGTATGGTGTAAGCATGCTTACAGGTGTATGGAGGCCTGAGATTGACACCAAGGGTCTTCCTCAATTGCCCTCCACCTTATTCTTTGACATGGCCTCTCGCTGAACCTAAAGCACATTGATTCAGCTAGACCAGCTATCCAGCAAGCCCTAGAGAGTCTCCTGTCCCAGTCTCTCCAGTGCTGGGATCACAGATGTATGCCATTGCACCCAGCGTTTACACAGCTGCTGGGCATGGTAAGTGTTTAAGTGCTTTACCAAACTGAGCCATATTCCCTGCCCTATATTGACTTTTTAATTCCTAAGTTTTTGCATGTGTTAAATGGGACAGTGACAGGATCTTCTTCAGAGTTATTATACAAAACTTATAAACAACATAGGCATCACTTTGTGAACTGTTTTCAAAAGGTATAGCACTGCCAGTTTTCAGGGAGGTTTAAATGTTGTCACTTCTGTTGTGGTTGCTGAAGGAAAGGCTGATGCTATTTAGAGACAGATGCTGAAAGATGCTGGGGTATATATGACTCACTGACTCTGGTTTGCTTTGAAATACCTGAGTATAGTAAGAAGGCAGGCTGGGAGCAGGGCAAAACCAACTCAGGGAAAATCATGGCCTTGGTGCCCATGAGTAACAACCCGACTTGTGCAATATTGAAAACATCCATCAATATTGTCCTGATTCTAATGCCAGAAGTCCATGAGAAAGTCCTGAACATAATAAAGGAATATATTTTTATTGCATGTGTTCACCTTGAAGCAGTAGACTAAGTCTCTGGTAGTGATTTTTTTCCATCTATAGTTACACAAGACCATTTTCTTTCTCATATCAAATCTACAGAGAACTTGAGTTACAGAGAAGATTAAGAACTCAGGATAACAAAATGCTAGGACAAGGCTGAACTGACATAACAGCATCCATGCAACTCAGATGCTTGTGACTCCCTGTTGCAGTCAGGTTTGCATTTCTGGTAGAAATCACCTTACCAAGAGCAGCTTGTGGGGAAAAGAGGTTTATTTTGGTTTATAGACTGCAGGAGAAGCATCACAATGGCAGGGAAAATGATGGCATGACAGAGGATAGACATCCCCCTGGCCAACATCAGGTGGACAACCAGAACAGGCGAGTGTGCCCAACACTGGCATGGGGAAACTGGCTATAATAGCCATAAGGCTGCCCCCCCAAAATACACTGCCTCCTGGAGGCTTTAATTTCAAATTGCCATCAGCTGGGGAGACTAGCATCTAGAATATCTATGTATATGGGGGGCAGCTGACATTCCACCTCTGGCCCCATAAACTGATAACCATACATGACATGAAATGCAATGCATTCATCCAACTTTAAAAGTCCCCATAGATTTATCAATTCCAATGATGTTCAAACATCCCCATAATCCAAGGTCTTTTAACTATATATATAAAAGAATCCCCCCAAACCCATAATGGCACAGAATAAACATTCATACTGCAAAAGATGCATTGGGCATAGCGAAGAAATATTCATCCAATACAAGATTTAAAACAACCAGGGCAAACATCAAACTCTGTAGCTTCAAGTCCAACAGTTCTATTCAGTGACAAATTTCCAAGCCTGATAATTCTAATCAGCAACAAGTCTCTGGTGTTTCAATTCTGCCCCTCCAGCTAGTCTACTCATAGTCCTGGAAAACTCCATCCAGGGCCAGCAGCTCTTCTTAGCAGTCAGCTCGTGGTCCCAGCATCAGTCTCCACTGCAAGCCATGGTCCATCCCCACGGCTCCATTGGGTCTCCATGCAGGTATCCAGCAAACCTGCTCCACACTGGCCATGGCCATTTCCAAAACACAAGACCCTTGTTACAAATTCAATGACTCTCTCTTTTCTGCATTTCTTATACTCCACAATACCAGGTAGGGTGCCAATCTGTTAATCCAGGGTGGGGAATAAAGCAGACATTGAAGAACAGGACACTCCTTGAGCACTCAGGTCCCTTCAAAAGAGTCTACATTCTTCCTGTTGTCCCAGTCAGGTCAGCTGTCCCAATCTGAAAGGTTGTAATTTCTCATATAATTGCAGTTGAATGGGCAGAAGTTTCAGCTCAAAGATTTCATTTCTGTGTCATATATCTCTGCTCATACCAAACTGTTTCTACACAATTCAACCCTGAACAACTTCTAAGGACATGGCCATAACAGCAAGCCTCTCACACAAATTGCTTCTAGCCCAGTCCAGGCAAACTCTTTATCACCATCACAAGCCAAACCTCATAGTCCATACTTCTTACTGCATTCAGGTTTTTCGACTCTAATCAGAATAGGCCATCAAGTTGTACTTACAGCACTGCAAGGAGTCTCTTAGGCCAAGGTTTCAAATCCTGTCACATTCCTCTTGAAAATCAGCTCCAAAAGGCCAAATCCACACAGTCAGTTGTATAGCAGTAACCCCACTCCTTGTTACCAATATTACTGTTGCAGTCAGGTTCACATTGCTGGTAGAAATCAGCCAACCAAGAGCATCTTGTGGGGGAAAAGGGGTTTATTTTGGCTTACAGACTCAAGGGGAAGCTCCATGATGGCAGGGGAAAATGATGGCATGAGCAGAAGGTAGACATCATCCCTTGGCCAACATCAGGTAGACAATAGCAACATGAGAGTGTGCCAAACACTGGCAAGAAGAAGCTGGTTATAACACCCATAAGCCTGCCTCCAACAATATACCGTCTCTAGGAGGCTTTAATTTCCAATTGCCACCAGCTGTGGAACCTAGCACCCAGAACACCTAAGTTTATGGTGGACATCTGAATCAAATCACCACTCCCACACCCTTCAGCACAACTCCTGCCTGCCCTGCCCTGCACATCCATGAAACTCAGATACCTGCCACTTCCATGCCCTTCACTGCCTCTCTTGCCCTGCTCACAGTCCGCTCTATTCTATACAGAAAAACACACTCTTCACCTGGAATCCTTTCACTTTCTCATTTAGGGACCATCTTCCTTTGTCTCTACAGTTACTCATTTTCTCAGACCCCACCTCAAATCTCCACCTGAGTAATGTTTCTTATCTTTCTCTTGGGAATCAATCGAGCATGTGTACACAGGCACCTATGCCTACCCACAGTGCATCTTAAGGCTTATAGCAGTCCTTGTGCAAAGTGAACACTTTATAAATAATCCTTATTACATGTTTTAGATCTAACTTTCTTACCACTCATCCTTTCCCTTCATGAAGTGTGTGAATGACTGACTTCAGTTTTATGTGTTGGTTTTCTAAGACAGGGTCTCACTATGTACTTCAGGCAGGCCTTGAAGCAGTCCTGCTTCAGCTTATGGAGACTGGGATTACAGGTTGTGAACCCCACACTGGGCACACCTTTAACAATCTTGGTAGCAGAGCCACAGTTACCATCTCACTCCTCAGGAGCCTATGAAACTAGGGTATTTTGTTTCCTGGGAAAAATATGAAATTCCAAGAGATGTTCATGGTAAACATGGGGTTTGTATGCATACCTGTTTATATCAGTTTGTTCTTACCAACTGAATTCTGAAGGAACAGAGGAGGGTGCAAATCCTGATGGATAAGACATCTATGTATGTTTGTGTTAGTGAATTCTAATTGGATCTATCTAAATGTCTCCTAACCACAAACCTTCCCAAGAAAAACAGTTGCTGTTCCCTGAGAAAAGAACAACAAATAACCTGTTTAGAAGTTAAAGAAACTAAAGTAAGGGATTCAAAAAATAGACCTTCAAAGTGAAGGTCAATGTTCTCATTAGAGCATAAACAGCACTCGTGAACATCCAGCTTGGCCTATCAAGACTGACTGAAATGACAGAGGAAGAAACAAGACCTACTGTGTGCTCCCCTAAGCATGCTTTCCTCCTGCACAGAGATGCATCAAGTGACCCTGGCTCCAATGACTTAAAACTAACATATAAGATGGAATAAGGAAGGACTAAAGCAGAAAATATAAGGAGAGGAGGAAGAGAAGAGGGCAGCAAATCGACAAACCACCACTGTTTACACAATCATCTCCTCACTCTCCTGGACTCTGACTTACTATCCTCATTCCATAGTTGAAGAAATTCAAGGTCAGAACAATGAGGAAGGTGAGAGCCAGCATCTGGAGTCCAGTCCTCTGACACTAGTTTCTCTTCTTCAGTTTTCCCCTGTGTGATCCCAGAACACATCAGGAGAAAAAGCCTAGAATGGCTGGCCAGAGGGGAAGAAAAGACTACTTGGATCTCTGATCAACTACCAATGGGTTTGGATAAGTGAGGAGGGACTGACGGGTGATGGGAGAGGTTCAAATCTACATAGCATACGTATGCTGGGAGTTTATTCTGACCAGAGTCACACAGGCTGGGAAGCAAGCAGCCTGCAATTTCACACACAGGTTTTGTTGGCCACTGGATGCAAATAGCAGAAGCCAACAGATCCTGGAAGCCTGGACATTGACCAGCACCGAGCTGCTGACTGAAGATAACGGAAGCTTCCAGATGGAAACATTTAGCACTCAGGACTGGGGCTGGAGAACAGTCACCAATTAGGGTAGCAGAGAAAACTATAAAGAGGGACATAGATTTCAGCTTTCACATAAATACCTACACAGTTCTACATGGACTCAAATTCCAATTATGAAACCGAATAGCTGTTACACTGGTCAGATCACACACTTCTCTGTGGTTCTTGTTAGACTCAAGTGTAAAATGAGGATAAGATGGCTCTTAGAAGTATTGTGAGGACACACACACACGCACGTGGTAATGACACTGACATGGAGTGAGTGACTATATGTCTGTCTACTGTGTTCTTCATCATCACTGTTTACAAAAGCAGGATTGTTTATAGCACTGAAAAAAGAAGCAGCAAACCATAATATACACCATAGGGCAGTGGCTCACTAACTAAATATTTATATCACAGACTGTCACACAGCAGTTTAAAAAACTGAGGGCCTGGACATAGTTGAAGTGTGTCCCTGAAAGGTTCATGTGCTAAGAGCTTGGCCCCTGACTTAGTTGTGCTGAGGTGGTGAAACCTAGAACTCAGAGTGTAATGGCAGTAATTAGGTCATTGAGGGCTATTGCAGTTACCTTTCAATTTCCCGGATCAAACACCTGACCAGAAGCAGCTTATAGGAAGAAAGGGCTTGTTTTTGCTTATAGATTCCAGAGGAAGCTTCATCATGGCAGAAGAAGCTGGCTCACTTTAGCACCCACAAAAGAGAAGGGAAAGCCAACAGCAGCAAGCTTGAAAGGCTAGAACTGCTCTGTAAACAGGAAGCTGGAATTAGTATCCAAACCCAGTGACTTGACTCCTCCAGCAGGGCTCCACCTGCTGAGGAACAAGTAGGAAGTGTCGTGAAAAATACCTGTGTCTAATCAACCAGTTGGACAAGAAGTACACTCTTGTGCAAGAGTAGTACAGAGCTTCTGCGGGTAATCAACTGTTCTCTGATTGGACATGAGGCCCTCTCAGTATGAGTACTGAAACCAAGACAGATTGCCATAGTCAGGAAACTCATTCTTCAGAGAGAAGCGCCCACTGCTCTCCGGAGAAGACTGGGCTTGCACACCAAAAATCTCTCAACTAACTTTGAACACCCCCTTTATCCCAAGCTGCTCTCACTCTTGTTGGGGAATCTACTTTATTTTACAGATGGCAGAGAAAACAAAGGAGAACCAAGATCTATTAATATGACAGGAAGATAGCTGACTGCCTATTACAAAATGTGCCACCTCTTCCACATCTTCCAGGGCTCAGGAGAACTTGCAGTGGAAGCGGCACCATGAACACTGCTCTTACTGCTAACCTGACAACCAGCCCCAGAGTGATGGTGGAAAACACTGTGATCAAGCAGAAATCTAGAGGCTACAAAGAACTCAATACAAAATCAGACTGCTATGAGGCCTGCCATGGCTCAAGGAACATTGTGGAAGAGAGGGCAGAAAGACTGTAAAAGCCACAGAGTGGGTAGGAATACTTTGAGGCATAGTCCCCTCACTATCCCATTAAGACTAACTGAAGCATTCATAACTCCACAGTAAATCCCATAACCCTAGAGATGAAGGCCCCAGGGAAACAGGAACCTGGGAGGGGGAATAAAAAAGTATAATCTGTTAAAATAAAATAAAATAGAACATCAGAGTCTAGGGGGACATACATTTACATTCAAACCACCACAAACAAGGACACTACATTAGAAGGAGTGAATGTGGTTCTTGTGCCCCTCCTCAGTCTGTGCTTACACAAACAAGTTGTCACAAAAGACAGGCTTGGCTTTCCCTGTATCCTTGCTTCCTATCTCCCCCTTATAGTGCTTTTTCTTGAGCATATTCTCACCATGATGCCACCTTCCAGGAATGATGCAGCTGTGGAGAGCCCTCACCAGACTAGTGCCATTCTGTTTGGAACTAAATAAACCTTCTTTCTTTATAAACTGACAACTTGTGTATTCCATTATAGCAACAGAAAACTGACTATGACATATCTCAACTTGAATCACCTCCTAGGTATAAAATAAGAGAAATAATCCAAATCCCATCACCTCCATCTACACCCACTAACTGTGACAAGAAAGTAACCACCACGTCCTCAAACAAACCTTTTCAGTGTCCAGTGGGTCAGATGAGCCTTTTTAAACCCCTACATGGTAAGGACAGCAGTATATTGTTTTATCAGGACTCTGGTGGTGAGGGAAAGACTAGAGTCCAAAAGGCCTAAGTGGCTGCCGCCTGTTTTAATTACCAAAGGAGGTAAGTCACAGAAGGGATAGAAAAATTAAACATGCCTGTTCTTGTTTTCCATGGACAATTAGGAATTTATAGCTAAAGTGTTGCTATTTTTTTGAATCAGAGCCAGCAACTTTTTTCTTCTGAGAAGACAATTATACCATAATCACTGACATTTTTTGAGGAATGTTTTTGGAGGCACCATGTAATTCCCCTAGAACAAGCTCTCATTACTGAAACTTAGCCATGGCACTTGGGATATCAACCAAATGTCGAGGAGAAGGCCCTGGGGAAGCGCTCAGAAGAAGCACGTTTGTTCTCAGAATACAGCAACAAACCACCAGCTGCAGTGGACATCAAACTGCAGAGCTCAACCCCGAATGCGTGAGTCTGTGGGGAGAAGTCTCATTGCAGAGAGTCTTAGAGTCCAGGATGTTTAGAAAGAGTTTGGCTCTTTAGGTAATTAAAACTCCCACTGACACTTTCCTTAAAAGCCCATTCTCCTTGACATACCTCTTCCTTCCAAAAAAAAAAAAAAAAATTGCTCTGTGGTGGTGACCTCCAATCCTACTCTACTCCAGTTGGAGTCAAGAGCATATGCAAAGTCTTCAGCTTTCTGAAGAGGAAACTGACAGGAAACACACACAGTGAGGTTACATGAAGGGAAACTGCAAAAAAAATCCATGTTCAAGATCTGAACTCTGAAGGAATGAAATGAAGGGTCAACAGGAATGGTGGTAAAGCAACTGTTGTTTAAAATGCATAAAATAGTGGGCTGAAACACAAGACTGTCCATAGCCAGATTTATGTTCCCCCCACCTTTATCCACAACCAACACACACCTGACCTGTGAGGCATGTCTAGAACTTTATACACACATGGTACACAGCTGATCCCTGCAGAGGGTGACTCAGGAAACGTGAAACTAAGGATTCCTAAGGGAGGATTCTTGGAAATGTTCCTCACTTCTCAGTTTTCTTTCCTAATGTACCACGGACTGAGAAATCATTCTAACTTTCAACTTATCCATCTTTACAATAAGCAGAATAATCAGAAACTTTTCTTCTTTGAAATTTTAAATGCCAAGAATATCTTCAACATAATAAGCAAAATAATAATAATAATAATAATAATAATTAATAATAAGTTTGTGAGTTGTTTTCAATTAAGGGAAAAAATTGAATAAAAATTAAGACTTTGCCAAAAATGGTTTCAAAGTATAATAACCCTTCCACAAAACAGCACATTACTAAAATATAAAAATTTTAAGAAGGAATATTAATACAAAGATTAATATAATTTTGCCTTTTTCCTGTTGAGAAATGTAGTGCTAAGTTCTCTGAAGAAAAGCTATAAAAATTTACATAAATATTTTGATATCTAAATAAAGCAAGAAGTAAAATGACCTGTCAGTGGGTGATTTTTTTTCTTCCTTTGATGAGTAATTGATGGAGTGAGGATATTGGTGTGATTCTTGGTGCTAGGGATAGAGTGGTGGTTAAAACGTGGAGCAAAACATAAATTATCCCACAGTTGTTCTGTCTTATCCCTGGGGGTATATTCTAAGGGCTCTCAAAGGAGAATGAAACTATACATAGTAGCAAACTCTCATTCTAATTTTTGCCATATGTAAATATCTATGACAAAGCTTAGTTTTAAGTTAGGCACAATAAGAAATTCACAATAATCATAAATAGAATTGTAATGATATACTATACCGAAAGCTATATGAATGTGGTCTTTCTCTCCAGGACTTTACTGTACTGCACTCACCCTTCTTATGATGCCCTGAAAGCATGCAGTGCTTACATGATGAGAAGAAGTGTGGAGTGGCATAGGTGATGTACTAGAGCGTTAGGGCACTAAGTTAGGGGACTTGAACACCAGTACTGCAATACCGCAACAGTCCCTGTGATAACCAAGATGGCTGCTCAGTGACTAGTGCGGTGGCAGAGCATAGCAGATGCAGTAGGGATCCTCTCAACAGGGATGATTCACATCTCAGTGGAATGGAGCAGAGCGGTATATGGTTTTGTCACACAACTCTTAACTGCACACAACCTCAAGTGTAAATTGCTTATTTGGGAAAATTCCCATTGAATAGTGTTAGGCTCTTGCTGACCTCAGGTAACTGTGGCAGTAAGAACTAAGGGCAGGGGCCTACCACACTAAGACAGGAGTGGAAATCGTGGTCACTCACTATGACTACCATGTGATTGAGGAAGACTGTGCCAAGAAGCAGAGGCAGCCCTGAGAAACGAAAGCCAGGCAGTGCTTGAAGGTCCACAGTGAGTCAGCAGCATGAGGTCAGGAAATCAAGTCCCTTCCAGCCCATGTGTCTGTCCTACTTGTGTCTTTCAAGAATGTTCACAGAAGCTGTCTCTTGGAAGCCACATGGTGCCTCTTCCACCCTCTCTTGGAATTGCCCACTGGCCTGTGCTCTCTTCTGTAGGGTTTAAGATGGTGAGACACAACAGCCTCCATAGAGGAAAGGGGTGACTCCCATCACTGTGGTCAGGCTCTGCTCAAAAGTTGGCCAAACCCTGGTGACTCTCCTCACTTTCCCCAAGAGCCCATCCTGGTTGTTCACAGGCAAGACCTGGAAAAGGCTCCAGAAATAAAGAGCTCATTGCTGGGAAGCCAGCTGCTTTCCAAAGAACACCACCATACTGTATTCTGTAAGACCTTTTCCACTTCCGGGGGACAATGCACTGCATCGGAGCCAGCAGATGCTTTAGGTGAGTAAAATGTGAACTACCATCACTTGGAACCTGATCACTAGATTTAAATTAGGGAGCTGGATTCCTGGGACCATTTCTCATCTGATGATTTAAATTCTTTCTTCTTGTGGTGGTGATAAAATTGTTTGGTTGGGGCTAGAGAGAGAGATCAGCAGTTAAAGATGTTTGCTTGCAAAGCCTAACAGCCTGGGTTTGATTCCCAAGTACTCACGTAACACCAGATGCACAAAGTGGCACATGTGTCTGGAGTTTGTTTGTAGAGTCTAGAGGTCCTGGCATGCCCAAACACCCTCTCTCTGTCTCTCTCCATCTGTCTATCACTCGCTCAAATAAATATTTTTTAATTGTGTAGCTACTTTTTATCCCCAATTTAGGTTAATAATGATACAAACTATGCAATCAAATTAATGGTTATAAATAAAAGTCACTATAAGGCTGAGATGTATCTCAATACAATACAATGGACTATTATTGGCTATTTTCTTCCATTTAACTATCATAGCATATCTAATAGCTAACATGTTTCTGAAGAACATTTAAAGGTATAGGAGATCATATTGTTATAATGACTCAAAAAGACGTATAAGTTAATAAGGTTTTGTAGATATTACATTTCACTAATTCTACAGTCAATTATAAATAACATTTAGTGTTTAGTACAAGAGAAAGAAACAAAAAAACCCCAAGAAATTCAGTATAAGTTACATGATATGATGTCATTTTTTTCTATGCAGAAAAATAAGAGAATAAATTACTAAGACATCGCATGATCATGTCTAGATGTAGGATTTTCATTTTGTCACATATTTTTTAGAAAATGGAAAAACATTCATTTTACAATTTGAAAAAAGTGTTTATGTCTTTCATGGCTGTTTTCTCTTAATGACTGAAGAAATAAAAATAGAGAAATCCTATTACCAAGAATAGCCCTCTGTATTATAGCCAGTTATGTTTATATATTGAAAATAAAACTTTTGGATAGCCCTGCACTCTGGGACCAAAAACTGCTTGGGTATGTGAAATAATAATAATCTTCAAAAGCATATGTGGAAACTCAAGTGGCATGTGTTGTGGTTTGAATGTGAAGTGTCCCACACAAGTTCATGTGTTTGAACACTTGGTCTCCCAGGTGGTGGTGCTGTTCTGGAAAGTTGTGAGATCTTAGGATGCAGAGCCCAGCTAGTAAACTTAGGACCATAGGGTGGGGCCAGAGGTTTATAGTGGGTCTTAGTCCAGTCTGAGATCTTTGTTCCTGATCCTGGGGACCTAACAGGTCACTCTGTAAACTCCCAACCTCACTGATGGAGTCTCAACTACCGTGCCTCCCTGCCACAGAATAGTAAGCCAAAACAAATTCTCCCTTAAGTTTCTTCTGTCATGTATTTTGATCTGGCAACAAGAAAAGGAACTAATTTAGCATGCAATTTTTAAGAGTAATAAATGCTAATTTATATGTCCTGAATTTTCAATAACATGAGAGGTCCTTCTCAGGTATAAAAATCATTGCAAGGTTCAAATTATTATTTTGAAGAATATGTTTTCTTTTTAAATTATTTTTGTTTATTTTTATTTATTTATTTGAGAGCAACAGACAGAGAAAGAGGCAGATAGATAGAGAATGGGCATGCCAGGGCCTCCAGCCACTGCAAATGAACTCCAGATGCATGCACTACTCCTGCATCTGGCTTACGTGGGTCCTGGGGAATCGAGCCTCAAACAGGGGTCCTTAGGCTTCACAGGCAAGCGTTTAACCACTAAGCCATCTCTCCAGCCCCAAGAATACATTTTAATCTTGTGTATGATCTCCCCCAAATACACAAACACAGAAATAGTAAGTGCTAGAGTATTCACCCCATCATGACAGAAATAAAGCCAAGTGTACTTAAGGTGAATGCCTCCTCTGCATTCTTCTCTTGTGTAATCAGAAATATGTCCAGCTATGCCAACACAGAAGTGTGAGCACACTCATTTCTAGATGTCCTATTTCTGTCTGGATGCCCTGTCCTGGCCAGTGGTGAGGCCCCAGTCTACCTGAGAAGGTATGGTGGGAGGGTATTGCCTCCAAAGTCTTAGGATTCCATTCCAAGCCAACCCAGCTGGTCCTCCAGATTTCTTAAAAATACAAGTGGCACAAAGTAGTAAGCTTTAATTGCTTAAATACACTAGAGAAGCTTTATAATAAACTCTCAAAATAGTGAACTCATAAGCCATGTGTTTCATTACTGACCCCATGAGCCAAGAATCCCTGAGCGTTTGGCTATTTGCAGGCCGAGAAAGAAAGAAAGAAAGAAAAAGAAAGAAAGAAAGAAAGAAAGAAAGGAAGGGAAAGGGAAAGAAAGGGAGGGAGGAGGGGGAGGGGAAAGGAGGGGAGGGGAGGGAGGGGAGGGGAGGGAGGGGAGGGGGGAGGGGGGGGGGAGGGAGGGGAGGGGAGGGGAGGGGGGGGAGGGGGAGGGGAGGAAGGAAGGGAGAAGGGGAGGAGGAGGGGAGGGAGAGAGGAAAGAAAGAAAGAAGGAAGGAAGGAAGGAAGGAAGGAAGGAAGGAAGGAAGGAAGGAAGGAAAGAGTATTAGAGCAGAGTTACTAATGCACCTAAGGATCATGGATTGCTCAGCTTGGCCAGCAGCCAGATGTTCCAAGGTTACCCAACATTTACCCAACAAGGGCTGATGGACTGACTCTGCATATTGCTAGGTTAGGACTCAAGGACAAGGCTATAGTCATGTTGAGACTGGGGTCTCACCCTTAGCGAATGTCTAGGCATGAACTGCAAGCCTTCCGAAGACTGGGCCAGCCACAACCAACCACACCAGCCAGGAGGGCCAGGGCTCTCTCTCTGGCTCGCATTTCTCAGTGGCTTTAGAATTAACATGATGCTGGGCTGACAACAACCTTCCAAGACTGAAGATTAAATGAGAAGAGGTACTTAAAATGCATAAGTGGCACAGCAACATGGTAAGCTTTATTTTATTTTTGGTGTTACAGTGACCAGAGTCACAGAAGCCCTTCATGATAATGAAAGATAATGTTAGGATCTTAAGTGAGGTCTAATCTCCTAAACATTTTGATAGAGGAATCCAGAACCACCCTTAGGACTTGTCTAAGGAGTTTCCACGAAGGAGAAGTGCTTGGTTTGATGCATAGGCATCTTCCACCCTGTGTTACATGTTTGCTAATTTCTCTGTAGCACAGGACCTCAGGTTTTGCCAGTCGAATATTCTGCTAATCTCAAGATGCTATTGTCATTGCTCATTAAAGCCACCTTTTAGCTGCTGTGTGTCATACTCATTTCCCACTTATGTATGGAAGAGACTGTTACTTTTAAAATACATGTAACTATTTTTAAAAATGCACTTGCATTAAAAATATTAAATGACAAAAAAGGACAAAAGAGCTAATAATGGTCTTTGAGTGACTAAAGCTGACCAAGGCTGTGTTACAGCCTCAATGTGTGCAAGAAATCAGGCAAAACTAGAAGCTTTAACAACTAGACAACTTTTCACCATACTATCATTTCATTTCTTTAGAATCAAGATTTACATTCACGGAAGACATGTAGGCAGATCGCATATAATAGCTCCTGTCAAATGAGAAGCAGCTATGCCAGGCTTGTAGTCCCTAACACAACCTAATCAGCATGGGTAATATTTAAAGGAACATGTATAGTCTCTGCAAGGGATATCTCCCAGAGTCTATGCCAGGAATCAGAAACCAACAGGTATTAACAAGCGTGCATCCAGTGAAGTTTAAATCTTTTCCCCTCAAACTCTTCACCTTCAAATCTCCAGGGAAGGAGAGTATTTGTGAAAAATGCTTGACTGTGCCAATTCATTGGCTGGCCAATGTGAACAGAGCCTCCAAATTCAATCGCCAGAAGAATGCTGTCACTCGGTATACTGATGAAGAAAGCAGCTATGAAAGAAGGAGCAACAGTCAGCTCCCATGCTGAGTGCACACAACCCCAGGGTCATCTTCCCTCCTTCAAGAATGCTGTAAGGGAGAAAATATTTACAGCTCTCTCTCTCTCTCTCTCTCTCTCTCTCTCTCTCTCTCTCTGTGTGTGTGTGTGTGTGTGTGTGTGTGTGTGTGTAGCAAAGAGGTTGGGCTCTTTTGCAGTCCCTCTTTACCTTATTCTTGAGATAGGGTCCTTCATTGAGCCTAGAACTGGGATTATAGGCATGTAATGCAACCAGCTGCTGGGGATCCAAACTTGGGAACTCATGCAGTTTACCTACTGAGCCATCTCCCCTGCTAGATCCTCTTTTTTACATTCAGCTAGAGAAACAAGATATTCTACACCTGCACCATTGTACAAAGAGCAGGAAACCTGGAAAACCATCAGAACCTTATCTGTTTCATGGTATGTACAAAATGGCTTGCTCCACAACGAAATCCTCGCTCTTCTCATTCAAGGGAGTGTAAGCACACCTTTGCCAACTTTGTCACCTGTATCTTTGCAGTTCTCCTCAGCTTGGGCAGGAAGTGGCCTTTGGTAGACAGACCTCTTGTACCTCACCATCAGATTAACTGCAGAGATGGAAGGTTTAGGATAGAGATATTTCTGTAATACAATGCTAGGGATAATCTTTGTTCATGGCCTAAAGGTCGTGGTCTGCATTATTGAGATTCCTTAAATACACAAAGTTCCTGGGCTCTGGATATCCAGCAACACACTCCAGGCTCATGCATAAAATGTGCTTGTCACATTTCTGCAGTCAATCTACTTGCTCGGTCGAGATGGTGTTTATGAGACAATCAGAGAGGGGGGAGAAAGAAGAAGGCAAGAAAGCAGCAAACCAACTACTATGCAAACAGCTGCAATTAAGCACACTTTCCTACAAGCATGACATACCCCAACCAAAGGATCAGGACAGTAAACTAAAACGATTGTTTTGTTGCCTTGTCGCCAGTGAGGAATTCTTTGCTTCTCCTGCATGCTGAATAACTATGAGATCTGCAAGCAGATAATCATTTTTCTTTAGAGCCCCCAAATTGCTTTGTGGAACTGCTTTTAAGACAAGTGGCGGATATTGTGAAATCTTCCAATCCTTTTACCAGTGTGGTCAACCCTGACTAGGCCACTCCTGCCCCCTCCACCTTCTCCAGCCTTCATAATTGCTGGACCAGAGCAAGGCACTCACTCGAGAAAGCCCAGGGTGCAAAGGTCTAGAGCTTCCATGGCAAGTGACACTGTTACTCTCCTGACAGGGGATATCTTAAGTGTGCCCTAAACATTTGGCCACCAGAGTGTGAAAGCTGTTACTATTTCTCAGCATCTGCCCTTGCCAGCGTGTTTTCTTGAAGGATGCTGATATCATCTGAGAAATGCTGAGCAACATGTGGTACATTCCATGTATCACATTAGAACTGAATGCAGGGGAGTATACACAGTCTTCATATGCACACAGCTTGGCCACTACAACCCACTTCCTGAGCTACCTATTTGGGAAATCCAACTCACAGAATCCTGTGCCTCCATTTCCAGGTACAAAATTTAAAAAAAAAATCATTCCTCACTTATTATGATTTAAAACAAATATTCATAACTTAGTGTGAGATGGCAGTGGAGCTCAGTGGTAGAGTGTTTGCTTACCATGCATGAGGCCTTGGGTTCAATTCCAAAGGAAGGAAGGGAAAGGATTAGAAATACATTTCTGGGTATGGTGGCACATGCCTATAATGCTAGCACTGGTTAGGTTAAGACAGGAAGCCTGCCATATAAGCCTAGGATACACAGTAAGTTCTATATAAGCCTCAGATAACAGAGAGACCCTGTGTCAAAAATAAAAATAAAACCAGGGACTGAGGAGATGGCTCAGTGGGTAAGAATGCTTGTCATGCAAGCAGGAGGGCTTGATTTGTCCCGAGGTCAGTTCCCCAACACCCCCATAAAAAGCCAGCTTCATGCTTTCTTCAATTTTTCTTTTCTTCAAAATCTTTGATTTTCTTCAAAAATCAAAGCCCCAAAAGCACAGCAACAATGGCTTTTTGTAGTTTTTTTTTTTTTTTAGGTTTCATTTTTTTAAAGTGTGTATGTGTGTGGTGTGCATATGTGTATGGGCACATGTGTGTGAGGATATATATATGTGTGGAAGTCAATGCCAGGGTGTCTCCTTACTCCCCACTGTATTCTTTCAAACAGGGTCTCTTGCTGACCCTAGAGCTCTCCTAGGTTTAGCCAGACAAGCTAGTCAGTGCACCCCAGGCCTTTCCTGCATCTAGCTCCTCAGTGCTGGGATTACAGGCACAAGCTGCCAAGCCTGGAACTTTGTGTGGGTTCTAGAGAGCTGAACTCAGGTCCTCATGCTTGCAGAGACAATTCTTTAGATCCTTATACCTTTTCCCCCCAGTCTTTTTAACTTGGTGAGGGAGGAAAATTCTCTCTCCAAAACAGTTCCAAGATTCACCTCTCAATTACTCCTCAATGTAAAGAATGAAAGTTTCCTCTAAGTGCCAACATGCATCTCTATGTCACCTCCTCCCCCTTTCTACACACAGCAAACATGCTTTCAGACTTCCTGGTGGGATGTATCCATCCACCAGCTGAAACCTTCCACATAAGATTTTTCTATTATAAATAGAAAGCTAGATTTGCTGAAGAAATTAAAATCAGTGTTCAGGGAGAAGGTGAGAGAGATTTTCAAGAAAGAAAACATGTGCCTCACATGTTTGACACAGATGAAAAGCCTCCCATTAATTATGCAGGAGTGATGATTTCTGATCCTGACTGTGTTGATAATTAGGAGGCTGAAGTGTAATGTGCAGCTACCATTTTATATGGGTGTCCACGGTGCATTTCTACAAACTCATTATACCGAATAACAGATTTTGCCAATGTCTGAAGGTGTTTCCCACTTAGTAGAGGTAAGGATGTCCATAACTGGCATCATTTTGTACCATCAGGTTGTTAATAGAAAGAGTTTTTTACCCCTGTTCTAAATGCTTATCCCAATTGTACAAAAGAGGGTACCAAAGACCAGAGAAGCAAGGCCATCTACATGAAGTTTTAGAACCATGACGAAACCACTCCAGCAGTTACTGCTCCTGTTGTGATTTTATGGTCACCAACGTATACTTCCGTGCACACATAATTTTACTTGGGCTTTGCAACACCTTCAGTATGGCTTCTGGTTTAGAGGCGATGCCTCCATGTCTGCTATTTTCCACCCTCTTTCTGTCTCCTCAGCTCTCTGCTCCAGCCACAGCTTCCAGAGGCAAACCTGGATAGCTCTCCATGCAAACAGCCTAACCATCCCAGAGGACTGCCCTGAGCAGATGGCTGTGATGTAACATCTCGAAAATTCTGTGCTCCCATATGGGAAAAAGGGGGTCTCGGCCTCTCCCTCTCTCTCTGTCTCTCCTGGGAACTGCCTGAATACTTGAAGGGCTATTTGGAATGTAGCTGACATCTCTATCCTCTCTCCTCCTAGGCATTTCAATCTCATCTATCATCAAAGCCAGCTCTGAGTCGGCTCTCACTAGCAGCCATGTGGCTTCAACTTGCAGTTGTTACATTGGGGGCCAGATCTCAACGCCAGCCTCATGACCCTGCCAGCAAACCCCAGCATCTGCAGCTGCTTTCCCTGCAATGCCTGAATCCTTCTCGGAGGTTTCTTCTGTGCCCACACCGTCCTTCCTGGGCTGAAGAAGAACACTAGTTTTCACCTGATCTACACAGTACTTTAGGCTGCCATCCACACCTCCTCAAGGTCTTTTCCTTCTTCCAGGCCATCTCTGATGTCACTCAGGAACATCTCTCCTTGGCATCTTAGTAACACCCATCTCCACAGCCCCTGTAATTAGTAGCAAGTGTCCCAGTTCACAACCCCAGCTAGAAATGAGCCAACATTGTTTGGAGTTTTTACTGAGGTGCTTGCAGACCACAGATGTGAAGCTGGCCAAGTCTAATCTCTACACTTCCTTTTCTCCAGCTGTACAGTGAGGCTGTGATAGAAGTAGTGTGGTTCTCTCTGCATGCTTCCCAGGGTACAGAAAACTCTCAGCAGGTGTTATGTGTTGCTCTCTGAGAATTTTTATCTGCCTCCTCCTAATCCTCTACCAGTGCTATTTCTAAAATATCAAAGCTGCCATGTATAGAATAGTTAGTCAGGCACAGTGGTGATAACCTGTGATCCTACTAACTTGGAAAGCTAAGGCAGAAGATTGGGAGTTAAAGGACAGTCTGGGCCACAGCTCAGAAAAACAAATAACAAATAGAAAGAAGAAAAACATGTTAAAGCAACTGTGGAAACAAAGATCAGACAACATGCATCATATAATACACACGGTATCATATAATACAAACAGTATCATACAATATACACATAATTACACAGTTCACACTGCTTCATACAATATACACATAATTACACAGTTCACACTGCTTCATACAATATACACATAATTACACAGTTCACACTGCTTCATACAATACACACAGCATCACACAATACGCACAGCGTCATCCAATAGTGCATGTACCACCTATTCTTTTGGAGTACAGGAAATACCTACCAAAAATTAACAGAGATCAACAAGTCTCTTAATCCATCTCGATCTAAATTTTCTATGTGGCAAAGAGTTTGATGAGCTATAGTTAATATTTCAGCATGTTGCTCCAAAGAACAAGGCTGCTTTTAACCCCCAACATGCCTGGGGAAGACATGACAACCCCTACTTTTATCTTCCAACATGCCTGAGGAAGACACAATAACTGCTAAGCTGACTCTGTTAAACTATGCTTTCAATGAAAACCATCCCTGCCCTCCTCCAAGCCAGGGATGTCTTCATTCCTCAGCTTGTTTCCTGAAGCTTTCCCTGTGGGATTGGGATTTCTATGCAGAGGAAATGAGGGACATCTGAGGAAAGAAAAGAATAAACTCTATCCCTTTCTCAACTTCAGGAAACTCCAACCAAGGAAAGGATGAACAGCCAGATACTAAGGTAACCGGAATAATGAGGCAAGGCAGGGAGTACAGGCCTGGTACCGACAGATATGACACGGTGGCTGTTTGGAAAATTTTAAGTTCTATTTCAGATTTTACTTGTAAGAGAGAAAGAGGCATAGTCTGGTTTTCATCTTTGCAACAAGAGTTATTCACACCAATTCCCTTTCCTGGTTTATGCAAAGGACACTTCTTCCAGTACAAGGCTACACAGTCCCTCAACCGTCAGCAGCATGTGCTCCAATTGCTGGGCTAAGGTGCAGTACAGAAGTCTTATTGAGACATTCATGTGACTTCTTTCCCCATCAGGGAAAATACGGAAGGGGCAGCTTTACGTATGACAGTCTCAGGAGGAAACTCTGAATTGCTGTTGGGTCTCCATGAAGGAACCACTACTTTGTGGCACTCTACAAGCAAAACATCACAGCCCTGACGGAGGCTTCCAGTAGGATCAGCCCACAATGGCCACTTGTTGCGTACTCATGGCTTTCCTACCTTGGATGGCACAGACCGTATTTTTCCCACTCTTAGAGAAAGTGGATAAATCCTAATTGGCCCAAGTCAATCATGGTGATTTATAGTCATGATTATGACATACTCTGTCCCACAAACCACTGGTAAAGGGCAGTCTGTTCTAGGGCTTCTAAAAAAGCTTCCTTCATATTTATAGAGACAAGAAAATGTCATCTTGCTGGTGGTGTCTCTGGAGAGCCTCCTACCTGCATGTAATGCCCAGACCTTCAGCACGTGTGTTCAGACCAGGACATGACAACAGAGCACTTGGATCCTTCCTGAGGCCATGGAGCCACTCAGCTCACTGTCCTGGTGCTCTCCTAGTTCGCGTGCCTATGACACACACACATGCTCTTAGGATTTAAATCTCCTGTTATCTGCAGCTCAAGGTAACTCATGTAATAGAGCTGGCCCCATGGAAAAGTAAGGAGAAAAATCCAGTTGTTCATTAGATGTGTCCCGCCCAAAGGTCCGCTGGAACTGGATTATTCTGGTTCACCCATGTGGTAGGATGAGAAAGGAAGACGCTGAGTCTGACAGTTGGAGGAAGGTGGAGGTCATCTCTCACTGGACCTTTCCTCTGCACACCTGGATACCCTCACATGAAAAAGATAATGCCTAACCCACCCCCAGGTAACTTATACTCTGAAACCTGAAGTAAGACAAGTTTTAGGAACAACAGGATTCTCAAATACCATATGGCTACAATTAAGGATTAAAAAAATTAGCAACTACAAAAGCTGTATATAAATGCCAGGCAGAATTATTAGAAAGTTCCAAATCATGGCCTGCCTTCTCAAAGTTTAAAACTTTTTTCTCAGGGTTTTAAAGCAAAACTGATGATTAACAGATTTTTATCAGTTCTACTCGAGCAGAACAATCCCTGGAGTTGCTTCCAATTCAAAGTTCACTGGGGAGGAAAGTATCCCCAGAGCAAGCCTTACGTGTCTGCTAGGCAGTGTTCTGAGAACTCTGCACATGCTGAAGTACAAACCTGGTTTGGGTATGAAATGCGTTTGTGTCACAATCCTCACATCTCAAAGCCTTACCCCTCTCTGGTTTTTGCCTTTGAACATGCACTCAATGCACAGCTTGGCATGTGGCCCTCCAGCTTTTACTTTCCTGTCTGGAGAATTAGCCCAAGGACCTGTGGTAAGGCAGGTACTATACCAAGGCAGCTTCCTGTGTTGACCTGCAGTCCCTACTGTGAGCTACCTAAAGGTGGGAGCCTCACCACCTACAGTGTCTAGAGGTGGGGGCTGTGGGAAGCAGTTAGGATCCTATGAAGTCATCAGGGTGGAGCCTCCATTTTTGAATTCGTGACATTTTAAAAGGAGAGAGATCAGAAAATATTCAGAAGAATGTGAAAATGCTCACCCTAACTTCTGTGACACTATGTCACTCTGGGACTGCCAGAAAGACAGCCATCACTAATTGTGGCTCTCAACCTTCCACCTGTACAACTGAAATAAACCTCTTAACTTTATCTATTTCCTCAGGTTATGGTGCTAAGTTACTGGAAAAAGAAAAATGAACAGGCCAATGGTGGAGATAGACCAATGAAAATTAAATAGGAATTACCAATTAAAAAACTAATGCGTAAAAATAAAGTGAAGATGTTAATAGGAAGTGAGGGGCTGAAGGGAATACGCAGGCAAACGCCAACAGGGAATGAGGGAGTCCATCAGGTGAGCTATGGGATCTTCAGGATGAGAAATAGCCAGTCTCAGCAGAAGCACCCAGGAGCTGGGAGCCAAGAGAGATGGTTCTGGCAGGTACTGGGACCAAAACCACTGACCACCGAAATGATGTCATATGGGACAGGCTGCAGACCACCACTCACCACTCACCAGGCAGGCCCCCACAGAGCCAGCAAGAGTAATAGACAGGGAAGGTTAAAAACCCTATGAAGATTATTAATCTTCTCTTAAGGAGGCCTTACTTGCTCTGAAAATAGACACTCACTGCCATCTTATGTTTCATGAAGCCTTTCTGAACAGAGGTGTTACAGCTTGTTTTGGGTTGAGGATTTTTCAGTCTTTGCGATAACTGGACATCCAATGGGCTGTGTCTGCAAACTCCAGGAAATTTTAGGTCCCTGCCCTACAGAATTGTGGAAATACGTGCTATTAGTGTAAGGTTCAGCACAATGTCCCTCCACAATGACCCTGCAAACTCCCCAGAGGGGAGGGAAGCTAACCAATGGCAGGCTGGGGACACCAGGGTGACTCATTTGATACCACAGCACATGATAGTAAGGCAGCTGGAATTTGCAGGCTGACAACCAAACCCTGTTTGTGCCATCCTCTTTTTATAGAGCAGGAGCCTTACGGGTGGTATTTTGCTGCACAATTACATAAAAATTAAATCATCAGCCACAAAAAGGGACAATTTCCCAAGTTTAAACTGACCTAGTTTGTTTGATTAGGATAAGCAAGACCTGTGCAGTTTTTGTTTTGTTTATATTTTTGAGGGGAGGGGGTCTCAAGAATCTGACCTTGAACTCCATACGCAGCTGAGGATAACCTTGAACTTCTGATGGTTCTTCCTCCACCTTCTGTGTGCTAGGATTACAGGCAGTGCTGGGGGTTGAACCACAAGGCTTCACGGGTAATAGGCAAGCATTCTACCAACCGAGTTCCATCTTTAGGGCAGAACTATGGTTTTTCAAAGGGGGTTAGGTGGCAACAAGGGGAGGTCACCGAAACAACACACCCTGATCTCCCATAGCTTAGACATTAGTCCCACCTTCAAGTGACCCAAGCTTGAGTTCTAGGAAGCAAACCAACTAGCGGTAGTCTGTGCAGCAGCTGGGGTTGGCGCCAAGCCCACATGATTCTGAATGACCTGTGTCCCTTCTTTATCACATCACCAGCTCTCTGCTTCATCATGGTCAATCCTTCTTTATTCTCCAATCAAGTGGGAGTAGTCAGATTGCTGATGGGCCTGTAAAGAAAGTTAAGTCCCTGCAGATAAACCCGGGGAGCCTGAAGCCAGTTCTATGCAATGAAGACTGGATGGGTGAGTTTCTCTCCAAATAGCTCCCCGAGCCCATGGAGAAGGGGCAGGTGGATGATCTTTGTGACGGGCTGGAAATGTGCACCACATGCTTCCTGACTCTTGGATGTCACATTAGTTTAACTTGGAGGCACTGCTTGGACACTTTTTGCTTTCTACTGCACAAAATTCTCTTATCCCCTCCCATCCACTAAGATCAGCTTATTCACAGTCAATCTTACCCTCTTCCACATCCCCTAGATACTGTGCAAGACACCAAGGCCTATCCAGGTGCTTCTGGGATGCTGGGCCGCTCAGCTCTCTCATAGAGTGCTCTCAGACAGTCTCCTGGTTAATGTGAGGTCTTCTCTGAGATAGAGATTTCCCTCCTTCCCAGTGCTAAATTAGCAGACACCTTAGTGCCCTGAGGTCCAGCACACGCTCATAAGCCTTCTCCTGGCCCAGCGGCCAGGCTGAGGCAGACATAGAAATTTCTAGAGGCTCACTACAGGGGCTCTGGGTGACCCACAGGCCACCTGCTATGTTTATTAGGCCATGTCTTAACCACCGTGCTTTGATTTCCTTATCTGCTAATGAAGGTGACAGTCCTATCCACCCCAGCCCAGGGCTGTGCTCAGGATAAGGATAAAAGTCAGGAGGCAGAGGAGGGAACAAGCACACCTGAGGGTGGCTAAGAAGATGATGTCACCATGGCCCCAGTTAGTTTCTGGTCCCCCAACCTGGCTTTATTTTCCTTTTCAGCCTTACCACCCCAAGGATGTGTACTCAGCTTAGTTCATTGCTTGCTCTATCTGATGTGAGCACACAAATGAGAACACGGCTTCTATTTTATTTGTGTGTTGTCATTGAGGACAATGATTACTACACAGAAGGCCTCAAGCATTTCCTCAGTGGAGCAATGAATGAATCAATGAATGAGCATATGAACAAGGGAAGCGTGATTGAACACACAAAAACAGAGTGGCCAAGTCACAGAGCACATGGTCTAGATGAGGCTGAGCAAATGCTAGCAAGAGAGCAGACGAGAAACTGCTATTTTACAGTAATAATCACAGTCATAATTTTTTGTTTGTTTGTTTTTAGCAGTCACAGTGCTTACAAAGTTCTTGCAAGTGAATTATTTCTGCTTTCCTACTAGGTGACCAAGTCACTGTCCCATACCCTTCATTCTGTAATGAACATGTGAGCATTTACCAGTGGAGGTGGGCTTCAAAAGAGTCTTCTCTCTAAGATATTCCATTGATCTGAGTGGCCAGCTGTATTGGTCAAGAGATCATCAAGGAGAAGCCTTTTGACTGAAGTCAGGCAAGATCTTCCTGTACCCAGGAAGCATGGATGTGAGCCTCCACCCACGGGCACTAATGTCATGTGTCTTCCAGCACAGAGAAGGATGGGGGAGGTGAACCCCAGACTCTATAAGCCTCTCCGGGACTCATGCCTTCAAGGAGGTTCCCAAAAAGTCTCTTCCACTAGCTTTGTTCTTACTCTAAACAGTATTTGCTTCGGTTTGCTCCTTTCTCTCTACATGGCTGTGGAGAGAAATTGGTTGGGACACTTGTCTAGAAGATCAAGATACTAGGTCTTACTGCCACCATAGTCACCTGATGAGCATGTGTGACACCTTGCCCCTCACAGTGTCATGGTATTCCACCTGCCACGCAGGCTGACTTCTTCATGGTTTAGTTGTGTAACTGTAAAGCTTCAATATGGTTTCCCTCAGCAATGAGATTAGGGGTGAAGAGACTGCTTAGTGGTTAAGGCACTTGCCTGTGAAGCCCAAGGACCTAGGTTTAATTCCTCAGGACCCACATAAGCCAGATGCACATGGTGGCGCATGCATCTGATGTTCATTTGTAGTGGCTACAGGTCCTGGTATGCCCATTCTCATCCTCTCGTTCTCTCAAATAAATACAAAATGCAAAAATTTCTTTGAAAAATGAGATTAAAATAATGCATTCAACAATAACAACACACACACATTTAGACCAATCATAAATGGTCTGTACTGGCGTCCCCACACTAATGCTCTTGAGGACTTTTATTTTTCATTGTTTAAGGAGTTTTTGTGCCCCCCCTCCCTTTTCTTCAATCTCCAGGGGTAAGAATAGTGATTTATCAGCAGCTACCACGCCTCTACTCTGGATTCCCACCATTTATGGTGCCTTTGTGACAAAACTCTTATTTTCATAAACAGATAGCAGCAACCATTACTGCTTTTCATGTCTGTGTCCTTTTATTTAAAAGTGCCTCTGTTTTCATTATAAATCCTTAAACATATTAGCAGAGGACGCTTTCTGAGCAAATATCTCCAGCAAGGGGAGGTCCCAAGAGACATATTCTCACTTCTAACTGAGGGCAAAATCCTTAAGTCAACACGTTCCGCAGAGGCTGTGCTGAAGTACATTTTTCAAACACTGATGCCATTTGGCTGAAGTCAGCTCCGGAGGGCCACATACCTTTTCAATCAAAACTGCAGCTGCCCGGGTGAGAGTCCCCCGGGCCTCCCTCTAACTTTATCTGCCCTGTGCAGGCAGTACCCACTCACTTCAACACACCCTTCTATGAGTGAACCTCAAAGGCAGATGCTCAAAGTCCCGAGAGCATGAATGACAGTCACCACTACCCTGAGGTCTTGTAAGAAAACAGGAGAGCATATTACCCTCATCGCTCACTTGAGATTTCCAAGTTGGGACAGGGCAGGGAGATGAATGGTCAAAGGGGGTTCGGATTGGTCAAAAAAAAAAAAAAAAAAACAAAAAAAAAAAAACCCCAAGGCAACTTTGGGCTTTCCCTGAGCAGGGGTCGGTACCATAACTCTGAAAATTAATGAGATTTGTTGTGACAGAATTCTGGCTTGCAGAAAGAGACTTTAGAAATCATTTAATATCTACCATTTGCAACAAATAAGCAGGCCAAAGTGAACAGTTAGTATTCAGGGCTTAAATCAATCTTCTTCTCAAACTCAATCATCAAAAGTAAGCAAATCTAATGTTTGCTCTGAGCTCTGTGGTCACAGGGGTTGGTTTTCTTCCTGTATCTGTTATCTTGCTTTCAAAGATTTTAATAAGCTCTTGCAAAGCATAAACATTCCAGTGGAATTGCTAGTTGTTAACACAGTACTGTGGCAATCCAGCCCCATGCTTCATTCTAGGTGACTTCAGTTGACTTTTAAGAAAGAAAAAGAGAAGCATTGGTTATATTCATCACAGTACTTAGCTATAACGATGGTTTCTTGGATACATTCTTCTTCCACAGTCCTCAAAACCTCACATGGATATCAGAAACAAGTTTCTGCTGATCTCAGTGGGAACAACACCCATAAATCACACAGTACATTCCGCCTGTCACAGTGTAAGTAACTCAGCCACAGTTAACTGTGTCTTGGTTCCAAGAATACCTGAGTCATTGCAAGGTATAGGACAGCCATGTCAAAATGACAACTGTCCCCAAACAGCATCACTTCTGGTATTAATGGAAATAACGTCACTTTCCCAGAGGCCAGGCTGGACAATGAAGCACCTGTCCTGGGAAGAGCACCTCCCTCTAGTAAACTCATGGAGCCCGCAGGCACTCAGGAAAACTGTGCCTCTGTGCTACGGATTTCTGTGGTTTGCTGGGAGAATGGGAAAACTTCTGCAGTTTTGAAAAGCTAGTGTCCAGGGCTTGCTTTTAGTCTGGATACTCAAACAAAGTAAGAAGCGACCACACAACTCCTTGGCTAGAGGGAGGGTTTCTGCTCTGCTGTGAGTCCCATCGTGTGCAGGGACCAGGGTTATCTTGAAGCCTGAAACAAGATATGTGGTTGCTGATGGTTGGCTGGAAACCAGGGGCAGTTTACAGAAATATTGATCAATCTTACCTACCCTAAAGGTCTCTTTGAGGTCCTATGGTGACCTTTCCTGTCAGGACAGGACCTCAGAGCAAACCATCAGCCAGGCAAGAGTGGTGACGCTTATGGTTGCCAAGGAAGAAATGCTGAGCTTTTTGGCTATAGCTTGTGAACCATAGCCTACAGGTCACTTTGTATGTGTGTGGGGGGGTGGATGTGCCACAGTGTGTATGTGGAGGTCAAAGAGCAACCTACGGGGTTGGCCCTCTCATTCCACTCTGTATGACACAGGATCTCTTGTTGTTTGCCACTAGACTGCCAGGCTAGTTGGGCTGTGAGCACGGGGATTCAGCTAACTCTGTTTCCCATTGTCACTGCGGCAATGGAACTACAGAGGCAGATGTCACTTTGTGCCCAGCTTTATGAGGGTGCTGGGATCTGAACTGAAACTGACAGGTCTGCAGAGCAAGTGCCTTCAACCACTGAGCCATCTCCATTCCCTTTTTATTTTTAACCAAAGTTTTATAGGAGTACAGTGATACACATCTGTTAACTTGCCATGGCTGTCTCTCCACCACAACAGCAGAGTGGAATCACTACCGCAATGATGTTGTGGCCTCAGAGGTGAAAATATTTTGCTATCTTTATGGGAAAGATTTGCCAAACCCTGTTCCATGGAAATACATTAACTATAAATGTCTGACTCCCCTCATACATAAAGATTACCATACTAGACTCTAGATTGGAAATCCCATGGCAATACTTTATGAAAATGTCAGAGCCAATAGAGAAAGAAGGCTGTGTCTCCTCTGCTCAAGATAAGCAGGTCACATCTGCCTTGCCACAAATGCAAACGCCTGGCTGTGAGAAGAGCCTGTGGCTGTACTCTTAGCACATCCTCTAGACATGAGTAGTTTGCAGGAGGCACAAAAGCCTAAAGTGCAGAGGGCAAATCCCCTTTATTCTAACATCTTGGTGAACCAGCAGTTGTCAGGATTAACAAACCTGCTCAAATCCTACTTGACACTTGACACTCAGCCACCAACTGGGAAAAAACAAAAATAAAAATTCTTGTCAGCCATTAATTACCTTCTTGGGGGAAAGGCCAGCCTCTTGTAAGTACACTCTTACCCCTTCTCTGGAGCCCTTGACTGCTAATCTCTTCCTCATTGGGAGAACTACTCCAGGACAGGGACGTTTTCTGAGCTATAGCTATACAAACCTTCAAAGAGCAACCCGGGCCCTTGACCAAGATCCCCAGGCAGAGGGAGCTGAGTTGGTTCAACCAGAGAAGTTTTGTAGACACCCCCAGCACTGCTTTGAGCACAAGCTTGAGCATGATGAGTACAGTCTGACAAGCACAATTAGTCCTGCAGCTTTTCTGAGAAGCACAGGCCAGTATCGACTTGACCAGAGGACATGAACTACTCACCCTGTCCCCTTCTATCTCTAGCGCTTTTAGTCCTGTGCTGAAGGATCGTTTCATTTACAGATCATCTAACTGGGGTTCACTGTCAATAGTAGTTGAGCTGTAGGCTCCCATCCTACCAAATGGCTGTGATAAAATGCTTCTTTGAAGGGGACACAACACAGTCAAGGGCCATTTTATTTATTATTTTTAAAGCCAGTAAGTTAGTATTACAGAAAATGCCTAAGATCTGAAGGAGTTCATCTTTTTTACAAAAACTATTACTCTGTAATTCAGCATACTCTGTAAAAGTGATGGGTATAAACAGGTGTTATGTCATAATTAACAGGAAGAACAGGGCTTTATAATGATAGAGTTGACTGTGAGACAGCTCACAACAGATCCACGAATGAACACACTGTTTGTACTTCCCCAAGGGGCTTGGACCCCAGAAGCACCAATACTATCACCACCCTAGCTGCATGGCCACTCTTGTGCCACACACCACCTCAAAGACCACAGCGACATGACATTTGCAAAGTGAGTGTTGGAACTCAGGAAGAAATACCCCAAGTTTTGGCACTTTGACATGTTCGATGATGGCAGCAGCCTCAAAACCTCCTGACCTTGTCCCACACCACCAGCTTCAGATCTAGGGAAGGGCTTTCTCTATCTACTCAAAGTCTAGACCATCAGTGGAACGTGGCTGCCTTTAATCCTCTTACTGAAGTTTCATTAGCAAGGAGAACTGAGCCCATATCAGACTGGAAGAGGCTGAAAGTCAAACATCACACCTGGGACCAGGAGGAACTCTGTCACAGGACACTGCCTGTTTCTCTGGGCCCTTCCATCCCCCTAAAACCATTTACTACTTCTGTAACTACTGATGTCCCTGTTTCCCTCTTATTATGAAGGGTAGTGCAGCCTTGGTTTCTGGTCCTGAGTTCTCACGCTTTGTCTGGCTCCCATGCTATGCTTGGTGACACATTTATCGGGGTTTGGTGCTGCCATTCTGTCTGACAGCCTGTCTCACTGAACCCAATCACTGGTGCTTCTGAAGGGAAGCTCGACACTCCACTACACAGGTCTTTGCAAATATCAACAGCCAACTTGCTGAGGAGCCACATGAGGACCCTACTCTTCTCCTGTCCCCCACAAATGAAACACAATGGCCTGAGTTTCAAGTAGAAACTCAGAAATAGCCGTCAAATTGCATAAAAAATTACTAGATTGGATCATGTTTTCAGGTGAGCCAAGAATGTGAAGTGTGCTTAAAAGTTAAAAGTGCTTATAGGAACATACGTACTTTTTAAAGAAGAAAGTTGTAAGATGAGAAAGGGGAAAACATTTGGTGAGATTCTGCATGGTGTTGTGGGGAGCACTCTGGGTGCATGACTGGGCACCCATTAAATGAGTGCAAGATGGCCTGCAGCTCTGCCTGTTTGACCTCTCATTGCATGGGCAGGAGGTGGGTTCCCTTGCTCTCTGCACCTGCAAAGATTTTCTCTAATTCTTTACATTGATAAACCAATTTCAGGTACCAATTGAATAACTATCAATTAAAATCATAAAATCAATAAATAAATCAATAAAATCAATTAAAAATGCTTATTAGTACAACCCATCTTCCTTTTACAGAACAAAGCATATTGAGGCAAACAGGTATTCTCATCCCCACATTTAAAATAAGGGAGCTGCTGGGCGTGGTGGCGCACGCCTTTAATCCCAGCACTCGAGAGGCAGAGGTAGGAGGATTGCCATGAGTTTGAGGCCACCCTGAGACTACATAGTTAATTCCCATGTCAGCCTGGGCCAGAGTGAGACCCTACCTTGAAAAACCAAAAAAAAATAAATAAATAAATAAATAAATAAAATAAAATAAAATAAAATAAGGTAAGGAAGCTGAGCTCCAAATGAACCTAAGACCTTTACTCAAGGTCAAATGATAAATAATGAAAAGAATTGAAACTAAAATCTAAATTTCAATTTTTTTCATTTTAGTAATTTTTATGAGGTTTTTAACTTACTATACAATTTTCTTTATGTGTTTTTAAAATAAACTTCACTATTTCCTTAAAAATGTATGTTAGACCACCAAAAATCTTAGTGTCATGCAATTTGAAAAATAAGTGAAGTAAAGGATGGGAAAGAGGGTCGGAGGAAAAGAAGGAAAGGAGAGAGAAACCAAAGTAAATCACCATGAGTTGTATTGCTATCATTCTGCAAGGAATAACTGTGTGTACTTTAGAAGAATGGCAGCTGTACATACACACACACAGAGGCACACACCAGCATACACACATACACAATGGGGGTGATGTTTTCGTTTTCCCTTTACATACTCTATTCCAAACTGAGTGCTTAGCTTGTGTTAAGTAAGTATGGGAGAACTAAGTCTAAATTGAGACTAATTAAAATACTTCTACTTACACATGTGAATACAGGTGTTACCCAAAGTCATCCAAAACTAAAACTTATGTGAACGGAGATCTCTACCACGCAAAACTGCATCTTGGACAAATATTCTGTGTCTTGCCCATCACCAACCAACCTACAATCAAGTGCTCATCGTTCCAGGTTCCAGGACACCAAATAAGAATGTGAGGGTCTTGGGCTGAAGAGATGGCTTAGCAGTTAAGGCGCTTGCCTGCAAAGCCAAAGGACCCAGGTTCTATTCCCCAGGACCCACATAAGCCAGATGCACAAGGTAGGATGGCACATGTGTCTGGAGTTCATTTGCAGTGCCTGGATGCCCTGTCGTGCCCATTCTCCCTGTCTCTGCCTCTTTCTCTCTTTCAAATAAATAAAAATATTTTAAAATATATTTATCAGAAATGAATGTGAGAGTCTTGAGTGTGCAGCAGGAAATTTTCACATCCCCTTTTCTCTATGAAATAGATGAGTGATCCAAACTACACAAAAGGTAAAATGAATTTTCAGGGCCCTGTAAGTAGAATGCCAAGCTCTCCTCATGTACTAAGAAATTTGTCTACAAGTGGGCATGGTGGCTCACACCTGTAATCCCAGAACTTGAAAGGTTGAGGCAGGAGGAGTGCCATGAGATCAAGCTTAGCTTGAGCTACCTAGTTAGTCTAAGAACTATGTGGGTTATAGAGTCAGGCAATTCCTCTCCTTCTCAGCAAAGTAATATAAACAAACAAAAAAATGTAGAATGCAAGCATCATCCCCCAAATACAAGCTGATGCAACTCTTGTTGAAATTAATATCCTTTAGCTATTGAAATTTTGGCTCAATTGAACTTGCTGAACCAATATACTTGTTGACAGAAGAACAGCTGTTTACCATGTGTCTTAGTAAAGTTTGCAGAAATTATATCATGTTGGTTGGCTTATGATACGTTTGTTGCAGGTGATAGCTTTAAGAATTATTAGTCAAGAAGTCAAAGACCTTCAAGAGATAAACCACTTTGTGGATAATCAGGAAACTGAATTAAAAAAGAAAAATAAAGTTGAAATTAAGCCAAGTTGTACTATACAGTGTCAAGACCTTTATTTTCAAAGCATCTAATGACGTATCTTGGTAAGACTATCCAAACCTTCATTTCTGCTCATCCTGAGCTTCAGTGTGATGTGGGGTTTGGGGCCATGACTAACTAGTGCTCTCTTTAATGGAGTCACACAGTCATGCATGGTTGCTGAATCATCCTATAAAGGCCAGTTTTCACATATGCATTTTGGCAAAGAAGATTTCTCTGCTTTAATACAATGAAAACCATCAGAACGAAGAATCTAGAGGACAGCTTAAATAGCCCCAACAGCCACAGGAAGAGATGCTCACTGAGTCCACGGCACAGGGGACCCAGGCCAGGTGCACTGTGTACCATAGGTCATACATTCCTCCTACCAAACAGCCTCCTTTTTTCCCCACCCTGCTCTCTGTCCCCAAGTAGGACACCTGTATAGCATAGTTCCCTCGGTCATCCTATGGTGGCCTTGAGCTGGGCTTAGTCTATTGCCCAACAGGGAGGAGAAGTCATGGAGGGAAGAGAAATGAGATGCAATGCGCCCTGCAGTTCCTTCTAGGGGACACCCTGACAGCAGCTTCCTGCCAGTGATTCTAGCTATCTGGACAGCACATCCCACAAAGGATTCATTCTAAGTTCTAGAAACTTACTACTCTCCACTGTACATCAGAGCCCCAGAGTGTTACTAGCCTAGACCACAGCACTGAAAGATGTAGATTAGGTGTGCCTGTGATCACATTTACATCTGTTTCCACTGGATACCTTCAGACATGCACAGAAAATGCTGTACACTTCACGCCTCACAAAAGCAGCTATAATTCCAGATGAGCCTAACCCATAAAAGGCCTCTGAATGTCCTCAAGTCACAAAATGCCCTTTTCTATGTGATTTGCCACCTCATAACCTTGTCTTTTTATTCTGCAATGGGCTTCTGTGGAGCATGTATCAATTCAGTCAACTGGGAACCTGAAAGTCCATGTTAGGGCTGTCTATCTTGACTTAAGGAGGGAGAATACTGACATTTTGAGGTTTTCAAAGACCCAGTACAGAACTGAAGAATTCATTACAGAAAGTGTATGGATGGGGGGCTGGAGGGATGGATTAGTGGTTAAGACATTTGGCTGCAAAGCCAAAGGACCCAGGTTCAATTCCCCAGGACCCATGTTAGCCAGATGCACAAGGTGGCATGCATGCGTCTGGAGTTCATTTGCAGTGGCTGGAGGCCCTGGTGCATGCCCATTCTCTTTCTCTCTCCCCCTCTTTCTCTCTGTCAAATTAGTAAATAAATAAAAATTATATATGTTCCCCAAAGTAGTAGGTGAGCATGTATGAGAGAAAGGAAGTAAGATGACTCATTTGGGGAAGAAACACTCATGAGATCCTAGAGAGGCTCTGTACCCAAGTTATAAAGAAGCCCTAGTGTGAGGTGACAGTCATGGTTCTAGAACCTACTGTCAGCTCCTGCTAGCTCAGGCAGAGGAGTGAGGAGTCAGTATTTCCAGGCTTTTCCTCCTGACAGGCTTATCAGGTTCCTCTTTACTGCCTGCCTTGCACCCTACTCACAACAGGCTCAAAGGACCAAGTGATGTCATCAGACACCATCCTCTACCCTGGGGAATGTGACATAAAGAAGGTCATGTCTGACTCCCTCCAAGTGGTCCGTGTGCTTCAGGGACAGCAAGAGCCTCTTCTGTGTCCTGTGGCCATTTCCCTGTGAGGCAATTTCTTGGCAAGGCTTTCATTTAATCTTTACTTCAGCCTGCCTAAGCAAAATTGCAGGAGACCTCTCTTTCTACTTTTCTATAATTTTCTAGAACTGACTTTTGTTATTGCTGCTATTTTCCAGACTGTGGCTGGAACTGCACCCTGTTTATATCAATAAATGTGCCTCAAACTCAACCACAGTGTAGCCACCTGCAAGGTATCCTAGCAACAACTATCATAGAACACACTAAAAGCAACTGACAAACAGGTTTTATTGCCATACAATACTCTCTTCTGATGGAGGTGAGATGAATTTGGAGGCCAGAGGTTTCTTTACTCAAGTGTCAATTTCCAGGGTTCAAATATGCTTCAGTATGCAGAAGAACAGACTTGTTCAGAAGTAGGGGCCCTATTCTGCTGGGATTCTTCATGGTTAGACATGTATTTAATGGTTGTGTACATAAGCCCACATCTATAGGAGTGAGTCCTCTGATTTGCTTGTGCACTAAACGAGGCATCACCCTCTTTCTCCTGGAAGCAGATATGATTATGAAGAAATGTGACACACAGGAGCCACATGTGGCCTTCGATCCTGTCACCATGGTCGCCTTCTTGTGACTAAATGAGAGGCTTAACCAGAATTTCAGTGGTGTTGCCTATAAAATGAGTTCAAGACTACCTACTGTCATAGCGTGGTATGGAGAATGCATGAAGAGATCAACTGGAACAGCTGCACTACCTGTGTCATGTACCCACTGGTTACCGGAAGAACTCAGCAAAGGGAAACTACCAATAATAATGATATCATAACCATCATGTCATTATGTTCTTGTTATGCGCTAGGAACACTTCTCAGAGCTTCCAAACTTTTGAGATACACTAACTCATTTCAGTAAGCACCTCTAACTTATGAAATGGGGGCTTTCACTCTCACTTTTCCAATAAGAAAATGCAAGTACACAGAAGTGAAGTAACTTGTCTGATGCTATTAGGCAAAGCATTAGGATTGAAAGAGAAACATGCAGCAGCTCACTCTGAACTGAGTGGGGCTATTGCTCACCGCTGTGAAGGAAGGAGGATTTTATGGAAGATCTTCCCACTTCCTGCTAAGCGCTTCTGTGGACCATGCAATAACAGAATAAACAGACTTGGTTACATCAGCCTCAGGCCAAGAGTCAACATTCCCAGCATTGGTTTCCAGGCCTTGTCACTTGGTGACATGTGTGTGCTGCTACTTGGAGACCTCAAACCAATCCACATATGATGTTCGGCACTTTTCTCCCCAATGTCTCATAGGCATGACCACACTTGGCCAAGGACACAAGGACACACATGGTCCCACAGCCAAGGACACTCAGCAGCCAGGAGATTCTGTTATGGAGATGCACTCCAGGACCCCAAACAAAATTAAGCAAGAGGAAGCTGGGAGGGAAGCCACTCTCCCAACCAGAAGCTTTTGCTCAGTCACTGGGGGAGTCTGTACCCCAGGTGGGCAACTCATGACAGTGACTATCCCATTTAATGATGACAGCATGAATGGTCCCCTAGTCATGGGAATTCCACAAGCAGCTTATTAAATACACAGGCAAATCTAATGCCATGAAGCAGTTACTTATTTCCCATCTCCAGGAGCATTTAGTATTATGTGTGCCACCACATTCAGGACTCTTAAATTAAATCAAAATGGCATTTCAGTTTCCTTAAAAAGTCTGAGAGTCTCCTAGGTGGTCTGTAACGTTAAACCACCACCAATTAGCTTTATGCTTTCACTTCCATTGCCACTGCGGCTCTTTTCTCTCTCTGACAGGGTGGGACATTCCCTCTGCCTGCTGCGGTGAATGATGGCAGGATGAAGAGAAACAAGCAATCCATTTATAACCTAGAAGTTTTGCTTCCAGTGCCCTTCCTGAGTAGAACCCTGTGTCCTTGTTACAGAACCATCTTTCTACAGCTGCATCAGGACCTTGGGAGTCACAGGGTGACCTTAGGAAGGGACGAAAAGAACTAGGAAAATACAAAAAAGAAAAAAAAGGAACCATGCCCATGTAGGAAAGAGGATAATGAAAAACAGACCCTTTTCACTTTGTAATCAAACTTCAGTGCTAAAACCACTTTGTGCCTAATTAGGGAAAGGCTCCATTTCCAGTACAAATTATTAACTTTTATTTCCTAATTTGGTGTTCCACCTGGGGTGTGTGTGTGTGTGTGTGTGTGTGTGTGTGTGCGCACGCACGCGCGCGCGCATGCTCTGTTACTATGTGGGACAAAATAAATGAAAGCTAGTTTGGAGAGGGAGAAGGAAAAATTTATTACTAACGAATCCCCTTCATTTTGTTTTTGTCATTTCTAAGAGCCATTCTTACATAATGTTCTGAAACAATAGCATTCGTGACAATTAAGATCTGTAAAGTAGATGCAAACTGTATGTTACTTTCTAACATTAATCTGTTCATTAAAGTTAAGACAGCAAGCTAAGCAAAATACATTTGATGAACTCAAAATTACCCCAAAATTTGGCAAAACTAGACAATCATGTGGACAGTTTACCACTGTCTTTTTAATTTCTGCAATTGAGGTCGTACTCTGAAGGAAAAAAATAAAAGTCCATTTGAATGTATTTCGCTATTCCAAGAGACAAAGAAATGCACTATTTTTACCTTTTCCTTCCAAATTCTTTAGCCTCAACCTACCCACCATGTAAATTATTTTAATGTGATTCCAGAATGCCCCCACCTCTGGAAGAAAACAGCTTTAGGCTGGCTGGCGTCAAGCGGACGCCTTGCTACATCTGAACAATTTTAATTTCTTTCTTGGCTGATGTGTTTAAGGGAAATTTAAGATAGTTGTTCTATATTCATTTTACAATTCTAAAACATGGGGATTCAAGTTTAAATGTCCCTGTTAGCAAATGTTAGAAAATATGTTCAGGTCTGTGTATGGAAATATTTCTGCTTGATCATTCAATTCAGATTTGCGTTCTGTTCAGTTTAATATTCATTTTCTGAAGATATTCCTGTATTATGAGTTGTTTTTTTCCACTGGTTGAGCAGAGAAAATAAATCTCACACACTCTGAGAGACAGATACCAGTAGAAAGGTAACATAAATCTATTTATTGTGATAGGCTTTTAGTGTCCATACTGGGATGGGGTTTAATGGCAAGAAACCAAAAAAGTCCTTGTTTAATGTTCTCATCTGCATTCCCCACTAAGTCACCAGAAAGTTCCAATGTGGTTTATCGCTTCACTGAGAACTCAGTTTAATTAAGCAGCACTGGCAAGGGCATTATTTCTGGACATGTATGAAAATTCCACAGAAATGGTAGTGGCTGAACTTCCTTTGAAAAAGTACCACACTCAAGGAGGGAAGGGGGGAAAGCATGGCTGAGGACTACATTGTGATCAATATCACTTTCTTACACCTGGCCAGAAAGGAGAGACGAGATAAGGTTAATGAATGAGGAAGGAGAGGCCAAACATGATTAATGTTAAATATTCTCCAAATACAGCCGTACCACCAATAGCACATGAGCAAAAGGCCCAACTGATGAAGGGACCTTATGCCACCCTGTAGAAAGCAGGCTACCAGGAAATGACACCCTTGCCTATATCTTAGTGATACAGAGGATAAGGCAATATTTACAGGAAAAGCAAAGACTGCCCATTCTCCCTCCCCTATCTCTCTCTCTGTCTCCCTCCCTCTCAAATAAACAAATAAATTTTTTTTTTTTTGAAAAAAGGGCTGGAGAGATTGCTTAGTGGTTAAGGCACTTGCTTGCAAAGCCAGAGGACCTAGGTTCAATTCCCCAGGACCCACATAAGATAGATGCACAAGGTGGCACATGTATCTGGAGTTCATTTGCAGTGGTTGGGGGCCCTGGTGCATCCATTCTCTCTCTCCCCCTCTTCCTCCAACTCAAAAATTAAAAAATATATTTTTAAAAGTAAAGACAGGCTGGAGATGTGGCTTAGTTGGTAAGGTGCTTGCTGTACAATCATAAGTACTTGAGTTTGGATCCCCAGTACACACATAAAAGTCAGGCACAGTCGCACTCCTCTAAGCCCAGCGCTGGAGAGACAGAGACTGGAGGAACCCTGGGTTTTGCTGGATAGCTAGTTTAGTTGAATCAGTGAGCTCCAGGTTCAGTGAGACCTTGTCACAAAAAAAAAACAAAGTGGGGCTGGGGAGATGGCTCAGTAGTTAAAAGTACTTGCTTACAAAGCCTGCCAGCCCAGGTTCAATTCCCCAGTACCCACATAGGGCCAGATGCACGAAGTGACAGCATGAGTCTGAAGTTCGTGCGCTCCTGCAAGAGGTCCTGGTGTGCCCAAGTTCTCTCTCTTTTTCAAGTAAAATAAATATTTTTAAAAGTGGAAAACAATTGAGGAAGATACCCAGTGTTGAACTCTGGCCTTTACATACACACACACACACACACAGACACACACACGTATGTGTGCCTATACACATGAAGATCCACACACATATGCATCTGCCTACATACACGCTCGCATACATATGCAAAACAGGTAAAGGCCAGAATTCATAACTGTAGCAGAGTTCTTTCTTTAAAGTTTAACTTATAAAACCAAATGCCATATATGAGAAATTGAGTTTCTAATTTTCTTATGCCATTATATCTATCTAATTTTATAGGCAAAATTGAGGCTTCCTCGTGGTTTCTCTCTGGGAAGTCCATTTTATCCCATGTTTCCAAATAAAGGAACTGCACTCCGGAATTCCTCCTGACTCCGGGAGGGAGATCTATTTTAACCTGCTACTATTCCTGTGTGGGCAGCTGGCAGACCCCACCTGTCTGAGGGAGGTGTTGCCAAAATATCAAATGTCCGCAGGCCTCATGATATACTATCATCTTCCCTCCCCCATGAATGCATCTAATGTTAGGTGACCTGCCATTTTACACTCAGAAGTTGATCATCTGACTTAAGAATTTGTACCTGAGTGAGACAGCAGATACTGAAAAATCACACTCTTCACTGAGCATCGTGTCCATACTAGAACAGGAGATGTACAGAATTCAGTAAATGTGTCCCCACACTCAGGAGCTTATACACTCAAGTATACTCTCTCTGTCCTTCCCTAACACACCACAAGCCTCACAATGTCACTTCCTCATTGGTTAATAAACAGTAAATTCAGAAGCCTGTTTGGGAAAGACTTATGAATTCCCCAATAGCATCTTGAAGGCAGTATTAACATTTGTCACCAATAGCATCCAAACGAGATATCAGGCAGGTCCAAGTTTCCTCTATGAGAGAAGGTATTACATGGCACACCAAGGTTCCATGCTTTGAAACAACACAAGTTCCCAAAAGCTTGACCCAGGTTTCTGTGGCAAGTCTAATACAGTCAGTGTGAACCCTGGCTAATGTCATCTATCTCCTAATGGTATGTATAGCCTTTGGAGTTGGCCTCATGCAACATGGCATAAGTAAAAGGACTTACAAAAATTCTGTGTGCGTGTGTGGGTATGAGTGTGGGTGCATGCGTGTACAGTGTGCATGTGGAGGTTGGAGGATAACTGTGGGTGAGGGTCCACACTTCCGACCTTGTTTCAGGCATGGTCTCTTGTTTATTGTTGTATACAACCGGGATAGCAGGCCTACAAAAGCTTCTGGGGGATTCTTCTGTCTCTACGTCCCATCGCATTGAGGTTCACTGGGATTCCAGAGGTTGACTACTGTATCTGTCTTTACATGGGTTTGGGGGCCCATACTCAGGTCCTCACACTTGAGCAGCAAGTGCCATACTCATTGAGCCCTCTCAGTCTGAGACTTATTTTTGCAAACACAATCATATATTCTAAAGTCAACTTTGACTCTATTTTTTTTCTGGCATCTGGCTGGGAATTTGAGTTGCCACCAGCAGGCCTTGATGAGTTTAGGGTAATAAGCTCAGGGGAAAAAAAAAAAAGGCATCTGGCCTCCTAGGAGGTAGAGCTCTGTCTCCCAAACCAGAATATTTTCAAACTATAGCCACTGCTCGGGGTGCCATAGGATCACCTTAGTGGGCGGCTAACAGAATTAAAAGAAAAAGAATAAAATAAAAACACTTTACTGTATGTAGTAAGGCTAAATATCATTTGTGATGCTTTAAGAAAAATGGTAAGCATTTAGCAAAACAGGTAGTAAATAGTTGGCCTAAAGTGAGAGGGTGGTAGATGACTGCCTAAAGCCAGAGGAAAAACATTCCAGTTGCTGCTGAGTGGGATGGGCTAACCCAGGTTAATGATCATGCTGTGATCTTCCCTGGATGAAGATGGATTTTCTTTCTTGGCCCACAATACAGCATAAGAATAAATTTCCCTCCCCTCCCCTTTTCTCATCCCCTCTTCTCCTCTCTCCTGCTCTCCAAACTTGGGTCCTCACACTTGCTCTGCAAGTGTTTTGTTAATTGAGCCATCTCTCTCTCTCTCTCATCCCAAATTTCTTCTTTTGCATAACTGTGAATAGTAAAATAGCTCTCCCAGGAGATGATGTGATATGATTTTTATATTCTTCTGGCTTATACTTCTCGCACACAGCTAATCAAGATTGAAAACAGCTGACTGAGGAAGAATGAAAGCTCATCACGTGGGATGCCTCCTTTCTCTTTCCTTCTTCCCAAAACTGAGCAAATAAATCTTAAACTCAAGCTGTTGAATTTACAGCAACTCTCGTGCTTCAGCCTCCCCAGTGCTGGGATTACAAGTGTAAGCCAACACACTCAGCTGAATCCCTCTCTTCTTAAATATCTATTAGATTGTAAATGATCACTTAAAATTAAGATGTTGGGAAGCTGGGGAGATGGCCCCGTGGTTAAGCGTACTTGCTTGCAATGCCTTCCAGCCCAGGTTCAGTTCCCTAGAACCCAGGTAAAGCCAGATGCAAAAGCTAGAGCATGCATCTGGAGTTCATTTGCAATGGCAAAAGGCTCTCTTTCTCCTCACAAATAAATAAAAATATATTTTTTTAACTTTTAGACATGCTTTTATTCCAGAAACAATAGTGTTGCATCCACAGTTTTAGGTACAAACATGACTCCCACAATCTAATAACAAAATTCTTTTTTTTTACATTGTTCTTTTTTTATTTTAATTGGGAATTTTTAATAACATATGGCCACAAACAGCTCATGTTACTAAATGTTTTTAACAGTTTAATTGTAGGGAAAAGCAGCAAATGCTTGTATGGATTTAACTTTCAAAGATGCAAAAGAACAGGAGGATAATATCCATTCAATGAAATCAGGAACGGCCTTCACTACCTTCTTCTCTAAACTGGTGTCATCCTGCAGATGCTCTGTTAAGCCTAGTAAAGCTTGGAAGACCCTCTGCATTGTACCTCAGAGTTAGTTACCTAATGTGCTGACCAAATGAACCTAAGCTTATCTATGACTACCCTTACCTTGACAGGCAATCAAGCCCCCCCTCAAAACAAAGATCTCCTTGCCACCACTTTACATGATACTAGCTGTCCCAAAGATTCTCCTCCCATTGCTTGCACAGTTTTAATGACATTTATTAAATTTAGACTAAATCCAAGCACCATAAAACATCCTCGAAGTTGGGATGGGTCTCCAATAAGTGACTCAATACAAAATGAAAACAAAATCTCATGAGTTGCTCATATGAGGTAAGAAGGGGTCAGGAATTCAGGTTCCATCCAGATTCACATCCCTATTCATAGATATTCATGTGTAGTCACAGTTAACACCTAGTTTTCATAAGCTCTTGAAACAATAAAAAAATCTTATTTGCCCAAACACAGTGCATTAAAAGACTGGCCAATAAGTGTGGTTTGGAACTTGAAGAACACACAGATACCAAAAGTAAGAAAATGTTTCTCTGTGATTCTGGCAGCTGTAGCTCTCAGCATCCTTCCTCTGTGGGTCACATTTCTCTATGCCATTTCATATACAAAAAGCACATGCATCTTCCAGGTACCAAGGAGCTGACCAGAGCTCCAGACTGGAGACATCACCAAAGCACATGCGTCCTCCAGGTACCAAGGAACTGGCCAGAGCTCCAGACTGGAGACATCAACAAAGCACATGCGTCCTCCAGGTACCAAGGAGCTGACCAGGGCTCCAGACTGGAGACATCACCAAAGCACATGCGTCTTCCAGGTACCAAGGAGCTGACCAGAGCACCAGACTGGAGACATCACCAAAGCACATGCGTCCTCCAGGTACCAAGGAGCTGACCAGAGCACCAGACTAGAGTCATTACAAAACTTTACAGCTTCAGTAACATCACTGTGGTCCTTTAAAAGGAATAAGGAAAATAACTAATTCTTCCCACCAATCAAGCTTACCTCATGATAAAGAAAACTGAGCTGTTATCCCACTGACAGTCCTAAGAAGTTTCAAGATTTCAATAATAATACAATGATTGGTTTTTTTTTAAACTCAAATCCTTGTCTTCTGCATTGATCATCAATACATTTCCTCCAGGGCCCCATCATATGTTGATATTGCCTCACAATTTCCTATGGACTCACTGCCTCCTTACAGACCTTTCAAAGTATGACACCAAGCATCAAAAACCTAATAGTAATACATGGGCTGAGGACATTGCTCGCGGGGTAGAGCCTAGCGTGAAGAAAGGTCTGAGTTTGATCCCCAGCAACACATAAAAGCAATTGTAACCCCAGAACTCAGGAGGTGGAGGCAGGAGTAATAAAAGCTCAATGTCATCCTCAGCTATATAGGGAGTTTGAGGCCTTCCTGGGCTACATGAGACCCCATGAGTAGAGATATGCACAAGTAAATAGACACTTGAAACCTAATGACAATACTGCAACAGAATCTTAATCATATTTTACTTGAAATGCTCCCGTTTCATTTCAGCTAGAGGTTTATAATGGAAATATGTGTTCCACATGCAATTTCCATGCCCTGTCATATTCCAGCCTCATAAGCCACTGTTTCCACTTCTACATGATCAAACTGGTAAGGTTTGAGCTTGTTTTTTTTTTTTTTTTTTTTTGGTCAAGATAATTCTTTTTATCAGTAAATGTTGCTATTTTTTTTTTCTTGTGTTTTGCAATGTCAAGATATTGCAATGTTACCTAAAGGGAAATTACACATAATTTGCAATCTTAAAGCCAGATTTTCTTAAAAGAATACAAACTCTTCAGAATTTTAAGAAAACCCCAATACTCCTTATGAGTTAACATATAAAGGGAAATCCTAATCTGTTCTGGCACTTTAAAAATAACTGATACTGCACATGTAGTTGTTTCACTTTATTTTTAGAACAGTTAGGTCAGCACATATGCGATGAATTACCGTGTTGTTCACACTAGAATGTAAATGAAGAATTACTTCTGATTGATCAATTATCATGATTTATATGGCCACAGGAAGTGGCAGCTCTTATTCAATCCAGATTCAAAGGGTCACTAATTTCAAAAAGAAATCTAAAACAAATTAAAATGGTCTACTCATAACTGTAATTTCAGGTTTATGAAACAGTACTACAGAGCCGTCATCAAAAAACTGGCTCGCTGGAAGGCCCCTTAAGCTCACCTTTGAAAACCTACAGGAAACAACCTGGTGAGCATGTAAAAATCATCATATCCAGACACGTGATATTTTCTTTATTATAGTAGCCATAGGATATAAGTGACACTATTCATAGTCTACAGAAAAAAGCAGTGTGCAGAGGTGATCAGAAGTTCACTCAAGTCTGTGAGGGGAGTAAATGGTAGAGAGAGCTCCACTTCAAAAGCTGCGGGGGTTGGGGTGCTGTGGAGATGCCTAGGCAGATAAAGTGTGCTTGTGTGCTACCCTGAGTACCTGAGTTCAGATCTCCAGATCTCCCTTATAAAAGCCAGAAGCTGTACAGAGCTTCTGTAATCCCAGTGTTCCTATAGTAAAAGGAAGAAAGAGACAGGAGGATTTCCCAGAAGCTCAAGAATGGAGTGGAACAGTGAATAATAAAGACTCTGGCACAAAACAAGGTAAAAGGACTGACCCAAAAGTTGCCCTCTGACCTCCACATGTGTGCCATGGTGTACACACATGTGTACACATGCACACACAAAGGCTGATGTGATTCCAGATTCCATGATGCATAACCACTGTCTATATTAAATAACCTTCTAATTAACTTGGGGTCAGTTATCCTTCTCTTCATGTCGGATCTTACATACAAACTTCGTAAAGCCAGCGCTCACACATTAACTCTACACATCCTGACCTACCTCATATTAGGCAGAACTCAATACATGTCCAACACGTAAACAAATGCTGGCCCATGGTCAGGTTTTGGTCGTTATCCCACCAACTCATATATCAGGAAGACTTTACAAGTCATACCCAGAGAACCCAATAAATAGTTCAACTCTATGTATTTTAAAATCAGGCTCTGACCATTTGGGGGGGATGTAAGTTGGATTTATCTGGCTAATGAATGCTGAAATCAACATGTCTCTAAACGTACATTTCCCAACAAAGCTTCTTTTATGATGAGAACAGTGTCTTTTCTGAAAAGTGATTGTTAGCATTGATTATGTCCCACCAAAGAGTTGCTCCAAATATTAAGCCATAAAACATAAGAATACTTTGCTTATTTTAAAAAGTGAGTAGAATTTTCAGAGTGAGGAAGGAGCTATGAAACTCAGCTCCTTCAGACTTGAGGTTCTCCTGGTTCCTGGGAACTATCTAAAGAACCCCTCAGAGACCAGCAGGAGAAAAAAGAAGGAGAGATAGGGCTGTAGAGATGGCTTGGCAGTTAAGGCACTTGCCTATGAAGCCTAAGGACTCAGGTTCTATTCCCCAGTATCCACGTAAGCCAGATGCATGCATCTGGAATTCATTTGCAGTGGCTGGAGGCCCTGACATGCCCATTCTCTATCTTCCTCCCTCTCTCTCTCTGTCTCAAATAAATAAATAAAATTTAAGAAGAGATGAAAGAAATGAAGAGAATGGAAAAAAAAATAAACAAAAATCAGCATGGAGTCTCACGCTCAGGAGAAAAGAAGGAGAACCAGGCTGCAGGAAGTTCAAGGAGCTCTCAAGACAGGCAGGGTAAGAGTCAGAGTTCCCATTGAGCACAATAGCACCCTACGTGGTGGACTAACTCCAAACCATCTGTCCTCCACTGTGAGGCTCCAGGGAACTGTGTGCCCTCACCAGAAGACTCATCATACTGTTTATATCTACCCCCCAGGCAGGTGCCCAGGTGCCCAGGGAACGTGGTATAATTATAAATCATTGCTTGAAGCTGTTATCCTGACCAGAAGTCTTCCAAATTGTGATTCCCGTGGACAGCCCTATCAATGCTCCCTCCTACCTCCCAACCCAGAGAAGCTTGTCTACCTGCATTATGCTTTATACACATTCATAGCTTATCTTTTAAGCCTGACCAACCCAAACTAACCTTCCACATTCAATACAAGTGCAACCAGCTGTTCTTTAAAAACTTTTTTATTTTGCTTGTGTGTACATGTAGTGTGGTGTGTATGGTTTATGTGTGTGTATGTAATATGTGTGTGTGTGGTGTACAGGTGTGTATATAATATGGTGTGTGTGATGTATGCACATACATGTGCCTTCATGGAGTACCATGTGCTCGCCTGCAGGGGGTTGGCTACAGTAGAACATCAGGTGGCCCATTCCATGTTCTGCTCTGTTGCTCTTCCACCTATTCTTGTTTGAGCTGGAAGCCTCCTACTGATACCAGAGCTTGCTGCTTTTCATGAGCCCAGGCAATTCCCTGGTCTCCACCCCCCTTTCTGGGGCTAGGGTTACAGACACATCCAGGCTACATCCATATTATTACATGGGGTCTAGAGAACTGAACTAGGGTGGGTTCAGGGCCCCTCAGGACTTCATGCTTGCACAGGAAGTGTAATTAGTCACTGAACCATCTCTCCAGCCCTGTAACCAGCTCCTTTTGTCTTACAGAACCAGAAGAAAGGACAAAAAGACTTAACTATTTAAGAATGTGGGTTATTGCTCATAAAGCCTTCATACTTGAAGAAAAGAATGTAGATATCATGTGTAATGAAGGTGACTAAATATAAATGGCATTTTATCTGTGTTGTTGTCAAGGGCTCATTGAACTGTTTAATTGTCCTTAGGAAATTACCCAAGACTTAATGTTTTGACCTAATCTTCACTTGAGAAATGTCATGGGACACCAGTCACTTCTGATTTATTCTTGATTTTAAAATGCTTTGTGATCCAATTAAATCTTATTAAGAGATGATTATAAGAAACAGTTGAAACATCGGTGAAGTCAGAGTGCCTGGTCAAGCATGACGTGTCCCCATGAAGCAAACCCTGATTAATGGACAGATGGGAGACAACCTATCAGAGAGAAGCACCCAGACTTTCAGTACTAGTTGGAAGCCCACATAGTGTGTGTGCTTTTAAAAATGAGAATGCGATTTTTTTCTATAGCTAGAGATCAAGCCCAGGGCCCTGTATAAACCTGTTGTATTAGTAACTGTTCTCTTTACTGTGACCAAACAGCTGACCAAAAAAAAAAAAAAAACTTGTGGGGAGAAAGATTTTAATTTGGCTCACATTCTGGGAGGGTGGTGGTCATCATATCAGGAAAAGGGTGGCAGAGTTCATGGCAGCAGACGCATGTGATAGACCAGGAAGAAGGGAATGAGACATGCTGGTGCTCAGTCAGCTTTCGCCTTTCCCTCTTTCTACTCAGTCCAGTGCTACAGTTCAAGGGATGGTACCACTGACATTTAGGGTGGGTCTTCAGTTAAATCTCTCTGGAAACTCACTCAAGTACACACTGAGAAGTGTGTCTTCTAGAGGATTCCAAGTCCAGTCAAACTGACTTTCAAGATTAACCATCACAGTGCCAAATGCTCCTCTCTCTTTGAGCTACATCTCCAGCCTCATGCTGAATAATTTAGAAACATACAATAGAACATATAAGCAGGAAAACATATTATATATAATGTGATATATATGAAATACATAATATGATATTTAAAGCTCAGAAGAAACTTATACTCCACCTTTTCTTATTTCTATTATTTTATGGATAATAAAAAATATTTTAACAAATTCAACATTGCAAGAATGGGATTTCAAATATTTAAAGTCCTTCATAATTCCCACATAAAATACCTGTGATAATTATGAAATGTATAATAATTCAAATTATGTTTCTTTTGCAGAGACCAATACAGATAAATTTTATCATATCATATATTACATTTTTAACCTTTCATGTTTGTTTACCTGACTGGCATGAAATATAGTATGTTACAAAGACATTCATTTGAATGCTGAGTTTTTATAGCAAGATGATAATAAAATAATAACAGTCATAAGTAACAAAATAGAAATCAGCACAATGGGCCATGTGCAGTCATGAGAAAGATTAACACGTGACCTTATTTTTCTAAAAGACAGCCATGGAACAGAGAGGGAATGTTGAATTCTAACTGGAAAGAATGTCTCTCAGAAGTTGTTCGTGGTTTTCTCCAACAGCAACACCACATCCTTGTTTAAACACATAAGAGGAAAACAGACCCCAAGCACACGGTTTTTGCTAGCTTCAATATTTAGCTATTTTTAATTTTGGTGTACATTCTTATATCCTATCCCAAAATATTAGTGTGAGATATTAATTCTCTTTAAATTAATTTATTTACATTGTGGGAGGGATGTTAGGGTTCTGCCAAGTGAATACTAGATGCATGTGACACCTTACCTGGGTAATGGGAACTGATCCCGGGTTGGCAGGCATCTTTAACCACTGAGCCATCTCCCCAGCCCTGAAATAGTAATTCTTTCCATCTTTATTTAATAGCAAAAACCTTTTAGCCTATACTATCCTCTTGATGCATCTAAATGGCATGACAGGTAGTAAAATCCTTCTCATTCTACAGGTGACAGAAACCGAGGCTCACAATTTAGTGCTCTGAGGCTGCAGAGTGAGCAGCTGGGCAGATCCTCAAACTCACACATCCGTACTTAAAAGTCAGACCTTTTCACACCTCAATATGTCCCCGACCCAAAGGAAATCACTGCATTTTGGAGAAACATTATACAAATCTTTTGGGGCCCTGTACTGTTGTGGTGTAGGTTGTTGTGGTAAAAAGTAAAAGAAGGAAACAAGGGGGAAGGAAGGGAGGAGGATGCTAAACAGGTGCCCACTGTATTGTACATTTAAAGACTTAAAATGGACTGGTTCAGTATTACTATTAAATGCATAGCTATGACAATGCTGAGAGAGCCTTTACTTGCCAATGGCAGTGCAGCCATTCCAAAACATCACTACAGTGAGGAAATGCAGACATAGAACATACAGAGCCTAAACATCCCCCTCTCTTTCGTGCCCATGGAAAACATGACTAATTGATCACCACCTTGAATCCATTTAGCCAAGACACAGCTCCTGGATCCTTCCACTCACAATCCTGATGGGGCCACTGTCCACTAATTGTCCATGGTATAGGAGATGAAATTCCTGTGCCTGCCTCCAGAAGTAGAGAGCTGGAACCCCCAGCCAACAGCTGGTCTCTAGAACCACCTACAAAGACTCTTACAACACAGCTTGGACCGTATTACATAGCTGTCATCACAATAGAATATTTGGATAACGGAGGAGATAATTCAAAGTAACACAAGCAGGTTTTACTGATCTGCTTTTCTTTTCATTGGTCGGGTTTGGTTGGTTTGGTTTGACACACAAAACCTTGTTATGTAGTCCAGCCTCAAACTCATGGTCTACCTCCCTTAGCCTCCTGAGCACTGGGATTATTGGCATGTGCCACAGTGCTCAGGCAATTACTACTTTTTAAATGAGTAATGCCTGCCATTGAATGTGATCAGTAGGGATCAGTCACACCATGGGGCAAAGTAAATATAGCACCAGGTGCTTAACATTATCCAAAAATGGATTATGCAAATGTGCCTTTTTAGTGAGAGATTTCTTATTTGTATTTGCACAAGAAATACCGTCTTTCTTACTCTTCTAATAAAAAGTGTAATTCAAAAATCATTTAATGCACAGAATATTTTGTTTCTCTAAAAGAAACCAAAATCCCATATAGAAACATATATATATATATACATACATACATACATACATACATACATACATTTGTTGTTGTTGTTGTTGTTGTTGTTGTTTTGTTTGTTTGTTTTTCAAGGTAGGGTCTTGCTCAAGCCTAGGCTGACCTGGAATTCACTATGTAGTCTCAGGGTAGCCTCGAACTCATGGCAATCTTCCTACTCTACCTCCCAAGTGCTGGGGTTAAAGGTTATGTGTCACCATGCCTGGCTCGTTTTAATAATTTTTATCAGTAAGTTTTAATTTACTGGTAACATCTAAAAAAGATCATAGGTTTAATTATAAGGAGAAAAGCACATTGTTCACCATTTCCAATGACATTCTTGTGGCAATTACAAATCTATAGTGAGGAAGAATAAAACCAGTCATGTGAACTTGAACTGAAATTAGTTATTGATGTAGGCATGGTATTTAAAGTTCATATATATGGATGGATGGCGACAGAGAGTAAATTACTGGTGTGTGTTTGTGACTGTATGTGTACATATTTACTAGTTCTGTCTACTGAAGGTGCCTGGAAGAAAAAAAAATAACCACAGTTACAGCTGGGCCAGTTGATATATGCCTGTAATACCACCTACTTGAAAGACCAAGGCAGAAGGATTGCAAGTTCAAGGCCAGGCTGGGAAATTGAGAAACTCTATCACAAAAATAAAATCAAAAGAGGCCTATGGATATAGCTTAATGATAGAGTGTTTGTCAATAGGCACTATGCTCTAGGATCAATTCACAGCACTGGAAAAAATTTGTAATGGATATCATAGCACCTGTTTTTTGGTTTTTAAGCATAATTCTCCAATGAATAGAGTTAGAGCTTTCAGGGAAATTGCTAGAACTGGGGCAAGGAAATACAAGATGAATCTGGAACATCCTTGCTACAGCAGAAAGTAGGAAAGCACTTAAAGCAGGACGGGAACATGTCAAAAGGACAGAAGCTGAGGGCTGGAGGGGTGGCTTAGTGGTTAAGGGGCCTGCCTGCGAAACCTATGCATCTGGAGTTCATTTGTAGTGGCTAGTGGCCCCAGCATGCCCATTCTCTCTCTCTTTCTCACTCTGCCCCTTTCTCTCTCTGTCTCATTGGCTCTTGAATAAATAAATAAATAAATAAAATATTAAAAGGACAGAAGCTGAAAGCTTAAAAAAAGCTATGTCTGTCCAGAACTGGCCAGTGTGATATCATATTGATATAGACAGATGATCAGGAAGGTTAAAGAAGAGAGAATGAACACTCCTTCTTATAGTGGAAAGTCTACTCATCAATACGTTCACAGCAAGATTTGTAACCAATCACTGTGCATCAGGTATCGACAATAACACATCCATCACACATCAGGATATGTTGCATAGCCTCAAACTGTCTACCTACAAGATAATTACTAAAGAATGCTATAAAATATTACAAACACAATTATTAATCATAAGGAACCAGGTATGACTTGAGCCTACCTGTTTCAATTATCATTACCAACAAAAAGACAGATGGATATGCCTTCCTGCCTTCCCTCCTTTTCTTTCTTCCTTCCTCCCTCCCTCCCTCCCTCCCTCCTTTCCTTAAGTTGTCTTTGTCATGTATTTTGTCACAGCAATGACCATTATGAAACTATTTTAAAATGTGGTAAGTTCAGTAGGAAAAGGTCCTGTTCTGCTGTTCACTTTCTAGTTTAGATTACTGTCCTGCAGTTATGCAAGTGAATGTCCTCAGAAGCGGAGGGGGGAGCTGAGAAGATGGCTGTGTGGGTAAGAGTGCTTGTTGCACAAGCATAGAGGCCTAAGAGGGCCTGGTCTGTCTTGAATTTGATTCCCCAGCACTCACATGAACGTCTGCGCATGGTCACACCTAGTTCTGTGGGGAGTAGAGACAGGTGAATTGCTGGGGCTCACTGGTCAGCCAGTCTGACTGAAAAATTGCAGCTCTAGGTTCAGTGGAAACTCTGTCCCAAGGAAACTCATTAATACAATTATATCAAGATTTGTAACTAATCATTATGTGTCCCACAACAATAACAATACATACAACCCAAGGAAATGAGTGGACGAGTGATGGGGAAGATAAGTGATGCTCTCCTCTGGTCTCTGCACCATACTCTGACTGCTAGTGTGCACACATGCATGCAGGCATACATACTACACACACACACACACACACACACACACACACACACGCACTAAGGTTAAATATCCGAGATCAAAAACACAAAGTCGATGGGGTTGCTAGTATCCAGGTTAAAGAATGCACATTCATGCTTATCCGCCTGAAATTACATCAAAATAAAAAGTTAAAACAAAAAAGCAGATTTCTCTATTTCTTAAAAACATTGTATAATCAGGTGAATTTACACGCCATTCTGAGACTTACGGGTATCAGAACATCATCTTACCCCTAAAAACACCCAAGGATAACCTTCGCTCTGAACCGAGCAGCCTGGGAAGGAAGGCCCGACTCAACCTTTTGACCCAGACCAACTCAGCAAAAATGAAGACAGAGAAGGACTGGTTTATACACACCCAGGCCCCAAGGCTTTTGTGGCTGTCTCCTCAGGTCTTCAGTCCACACACTTTTGAGATGAGTTCGTATTTATAGAACATTACCCAAACTAACAGTTGCTGGGAACAAGGGTTTGATGGCATATTTGCTGTCTCAAACAGAAGAGCTTTTAAGCCATGCAACTGTAATAGAGATTCATTTACCACCCGAGGCAAGCCTGGTCCAACACAAGAATGAACACAGACCTCCAACTCATGAAGTCTGAAGATCAGCAAAAGAAAAGAAAACTGCAGATGCGGGTGGCCTCTGTATGTCTTTGAGAAGGACTTAGCAGAGTCACAACACAAAGTTGTTTAACACAAGTAAATCAGCCATGCTAGACAAGACGCAGATGGAAAGAGAAACATTATACGGAACACCACATGCCTCAAAGTGAACGTGCTGGTCTCTCCGTTAGCCTCAGCTTTCCTATGCTTTTCTCTCAATGAGCATTCTTTCAAAGGAGGAACCAGACATTAGAGGCTAGACATGGGAGTCACTTGCTGCGGCAATAGTGAGATGACCCAGTGCTGGCTGGTCTTACAGAGAAGTTGTGCTGTCCTACACAGCACCTCCCGAAGGGATTTTCAAAGGTAAGACTTACCTTTATGGGGTTTTTCAATGTTTGAGGAGAGTCAGGTATGACTAGACGTGCAGGGGAAAGTAGTATATGCATGAAGAAATCAGCTTACAATGGCTAACTTAGACTTTGGTTTCTTCAAAAATTCTTCCAAAGGTCCTATATCGTCGGAAGTGGTAAAACAGTTCTCTGAGCCGGGCATAGTGGTGCACGCCTTTAATCCCAGCACTTGGGAGGCAGAGGTAGGGGAACGCCATGAATTCAAGGCTACCCTGAGACAGACTACATAGTGAGTTCCAATCCAGCCTGGTTTAGAGTGAGACTCTACCTTCAAAAAAAACCCACACACAAAAAACATAGTTCTATAGAGTCCTGGGTATATTAACATTTAAGAGCTTTGTGTTATCTTTAGCTGGTAGGCCAGAAAACCGGGTCAGAGGCAGAAAACAGAAACCACTGGGATTGTTATAGTTTCATATTAAAAACTGTAAGATCCAGAGAGAAATATAATTTAGAGCTCTAAGAATGGATGATATGCAATCCAGAGTCACGAGTTGTAAATGAACCCAGGAGGTTCAGGAAGTAAAGTGGTTCAGAGAACACAACACATAATCGAAAGCACATCCTGAACAGGCAGGAACTTGCTAGGTATTTGTACTAGACATGAGGGAGGCCAAGTGTCCACTCAGGCCCCAGACAACTGGTGACCCAGGATTCCAGTGGACACTGGGTACTCCTGTAGCCATGTGCTGGGCCCAACATTCCCAACTCCAGCTCCAGGATAGCCAGCTCCAGCTTTCTCACAAGATGTGGGGAGCACAGTGACAGGGTTCCCAGTGGTGGCTGTCATTTGGGTCATCTTGGAACAAAGGATACAGACAATCTGTCCCTGAGCAGCTCAACTTCCATTGTGAGGTTTGGGAATTAAACAATCCTCTGATTCAGAGATTCTTCCTCGTGCCCATGTCTCTCCCCAGGGGATGTTTTAGAACTCTCTTGGGACATTTTTATCATTACAAGGGCAGGGATATATACTAGAGAAGGCAGAAGTCCTAAAGTGCATTGAAGTCCATGCAGCAAAGAATTACATTGCCTTCAGCATAGCACTGACATACTGCCTCCCCCACCCCAGACATTCCTGAAGACAAAATGACCTTTGTATAATTACCCAAGAAGCTAACTCTATTGTGCAAAGAAACACAAAGGATTTGTCCTGAAGTTTACTTTTACATAGGTTGTAAACTAATGTTCAGACAATAATTTTTTCCATGACAGCCCAAAGTGAAAGAACCAATGTCCCCACTAGTGAATGGATAAAGAAAACATGCTCTATAAGCACAGGACAGAATGCTACTCAGCCATAGGGAGGAAGGAAAGATAACAAGTGTCACCATGTACATGGATCTTGATGACATTATGGCAAGTGAAATGCTACATGATTCCCCTCATAAATTAAATGTACAGAAGCTAGAAATAGAATGGTGGGAACCAGGAGTTCAAAGAGAAGGGAACTCAATATTTAATGGGTACAGTTTCAATTGTGGAAGATGGACAGTTCTAGAGATGGGTGATGGTATTGATTATATAACACCAGGAATATACTGAATGCTATTGAACTTTCATATAAAATATTCAGAATGGTAAATTTTATAGTATGTATAATTTTATCATATGTACATTTTATAGCACAGATACATGTACACACATGCACATGTATACACATGACACATACACCTATACACAAGTTTCTAGAAATGTAACTCCTATATAAATCAAAGGAAGTCAGTACTTTGTTATACCCAAACTTGACAATAACCCTGGAAACTTGCACCATGAATTGTTGATGCCAGTCACAGTCCCTGGGTCCCTGTCACCATCACTCTTTGATATCCTGCAGCTGGTGCCTCCCATCACATCTACACAAGACTTCAAGCCCATGACTGACTGCATCACGTGTCTTCTAAAGTTACCTTGTCCAAGTACTTATATACCAACTAACACAATTACTACAAAATACCTTCCGTTTTTCCACCAGAGTGTGTGTTTCACAGTTCTGAATGTGTGTGTATGCATCTCACATCATGACACTGTTTGATGTGCTTCGATGGGGGGGGGTGGGGTTCTGACTGTGTGGTGGCTGAGGACACTGCTCTGGTTTCAGAAAACAGACCCCAGGCAGAATTCAGTCCCCTTACACTAATGACAAGTCTCCATGTGCCTCTGCATTTAACACAAGTGCCCACTTGCAAGAAATAAAATCAACACAGTGAAGTTCTGCTGGCAGCTTGATCATGGCCTTGAAAAGAGAGAGAACGGCTGTAAAATCAGTAAGGCCGACTCTTTACACACACACAGTCACACTCACGCATGCAGGCACACAAACATACACACGTAATCAGAGTCATACCCCTTAATAATAAACAACAACACAGACGAGGTGAACCACAGAACATATTTTCAGTCATGGGAATCACTGTGTCACGTCAGAAGAGATTAGGATTTGACTGAGGAGGGCACGGTATGTCAACTGTAATTACACATGTATCGTTTCTCTATTGTGATCATTCCTCTTTCCATCTCAACACTGGGACATGATTAATATTTTACATACTGTCCAAAAGGGGAATGTGACTTCCCAGAAACAGTACTGAACATTTCAAACACAGGTCATCCTCTGCCAAGAGAAAATCCTGCCCAGCTGTACAGCTCTCATTTGCAAAACATAAGAGCAATGAAATTCCATTACTTCGAGAAACTGGCTGTTCCACCAAACCCTTGGCAACACAGGCTGTACTTATCTTTTTGAACAATAGTCTCAGAAAATATATTTGTTCAAAAGAGATGGTAAAACATTTGAGCTCTTAGGAAAGGAAAATCTACTCCTTCACTTGGGAAGGACAAAACACAAAGCAGAAAGAACTAATACACGACCTTCGTAAAGCTCAAAGGGGATGTGACAACATTAATATTGTCCCGTAAGACAAAATCAAGTATCCTTTTGAAGTGTAAGTGACTACTCTTTACTTTCAGAAAGGTCCCTATGCCTTGACTCAGACTATGTACCCTTGGAGAATTAACCATATTTTCCTGAGGACATCAATCACCTGAGTCATATTCACATTGCATACTGTAGAATTGCCCCATGAGACCAAATAAGTGAGGAGTTGCTCTCTCTACTTCCTGACAGTCTATTTCCCATAAGAAGCCTATGGTCACATGCCTGTGGGTGGTACAAGCTTCTTCTAGGGCTTAGCTTATAGTCAATCTCCCACACAGCACAAGGTTTGAAAGGGGCCATAGAAATGCTCAAGAAATACAGCTGCTGGCCAAGTGTATGAAAACCACTAAGAGTCCTTGGTCTTAGAGCTGTGCTACTGGTCCCTGTTTCATACACAGTGCTATGATGATGGTTATGGATGAATTCCCTGTGAGATCTAGCACTCCATCTTGGGATCTCTTATTTACTGTTTTCCTAGTACAAAATGGAACAAACTTAGCTTGTGCATGCACTCATTAAGAGAGAAATCAGATCGATCCAAATTCCTAGCAAAAATCAGAGTTGTGTTTATCAGACTTTGCAACAAGAGCCCATAGAAGAAATGGCAAGTGACATTCTCATTTAACCACCCCAGAATACGAGGCAAGCCTGTTCCAAAGAGCTGCAGAGGGAAGCTGGGATCTACATCCACTACAGAAAATCTATAAACATGCAATGCAGAAGGTCTCTTTGCTTTCTTAATTTTAAAGAGTGATTTGTGCATGTGTGTGTGATATCTGTATGTGTGGGCATGCATCTGTTACTATACATGTGGAAATCAGAAGAGCAACTTTGTGTTGTTGGTCCTCTCCTTGGACTTCCTTCAAGCTTGTCTGAGACAGTCTTGTTTTTGCTGCTGTAAATAGACTAGCTGACCTGTAAATGTCAGGATTATCCTGACTCTGCCTCCAACTGCCATAGGTATGTTGGGATCATAAATGTGAGTAACATTATGTGTGGGTTTTTTTTTATGGGTTCTGGAGATCAGAACTCTGGTAGTCAGGTTTAAGGAGCAAACGCCTTCAACCACCATCTCCTCAGGCCTACAAACTTGCTGTACAGAAGACTGAAAAGATGAGTGGATAGCCACAAAGGAAGTGGTCATTGCTGACATGAGTAGAGCCTAACTTCAACTTTGACCTGCATAAGGTCATGATGGTCAAATTATATGACTGACCACAGGCCAGCAGCAAAGATGAGAAAAGAGTAAGTGATGTGTGTGTGGAAATCATGTGCTGTGAGCTCAGAGGACATTAGAATAACTCCAGGGCTGACACAATTGCACCCAATATGTCTAGATTCACAAAATTTGCCAACATGGGCTCTGCATCTGGTTCTAACTAACACTCTGCCCTCTGAAGGTTTCGGCGCAGAGCTAGAACTGAAGCACACAAAACAGATGTGGGTCCCCACGTTGAGAGCAGCTCGTGAACACGCCACTCGTTGTCCAGTCCTTCCATACTTAACAAAATCTTCACACCACGCCAATCAACACCCACTGTCATCCCACACGACTAGCAAAGTGTGCTTCTGTCCACCCATCCCCATGTGAGGCGCCCCCCCCCCACCCCAAATGTCCTTCTGTGAGCCTGGCAAAGGTAGATGGCAGGCAGCCCACTCAGACACTGGCCAGTGTTCACATACCTCAATAATCCTGTCATGAATTTGCAGGCCTCCTTCCTTGGCTGCAGGCCCACTGTCAACTATTTTGGATACAAAGATGCCTTCACTGGATGATCCGTCTTGATTGTCCTTTGGGTTAAAAAAAAAAAGGCATGAATGCTAGGCATGGAATTGCACAGGAAAGGAAAAAAAAAAAAAGAGGTTTGCACTCTTGCAGCAATCACTGACCCTGGCTTGTCAAAAGTGGCAGTAGGGTGAAAGCTGCTTGTTGTCACTAAGCTCTGTTTGATATGGAAATGGGCTCATCTGCATGATAAAATATTCAAAACCAGTGCCAGAGTCAGAAGATGGTAGGTGCTTGCTTTCTTCAAGCCATCGCCCTTCTTCATCCACTCCGCGTCAATGAGTATCGACATCCTTCTGAAATACTTTAATATTCCACCTTCCTCATGGGGGCTCTCCTCCCTTTTCATGCACACACGTCATTAGGCCACACCCACTCCCTTGTCCCTTGACTCTCACTTAACTCTACAAATCTTGGAGATCTGCCACTACTCACACATGTCTACCCTGTATTTTTTTTCCTTTCCACTTCTTACCCTCTCCCTTACCCCATCTTCTTTCTGCTTTTCTCTCCTGTCCTCTTCTCCTTCTTTTTTCCTCTCCTCTTTCTCTTCTATTTCCCTTCCCTCTCCTCCCTGCCATCCCTTCCTTCCTCCTCTTCGTACTCTTCTTTTGTATAAACATTATGGATGTGTGGAGTTTGCATGAATGTGTTTATATGTGTGGATGCACAGTGTTCGTGCATGTGCTTGGAGGCCAGCGGTTGATGTTTGGTATCTTCCTCTATTGCTCTCAATTTACTGAGGCAGTTGAATCCAGAGCTCAGAGATTTGGCTTATCTAGGTAGCCAGTTTGCCCTGGAGATGCCCTGTCTCCAATTCCCCAGGGCTGGGATTACAGGCAGGCTGCCACACCTACCTGGCATTTATCTGGATGCAGGGTGCTCAAACACAGGTCCTCATGCTTGCATGGCAAGTGTTTAATTCACTGTGCCATCAGCCAAGCCATCATCTACCCTTCTAAGTTGCTGGGTATGGAAGTAAGCCATCCTTCTGGCCATTGCCTCTACTTCCTGAAGCAGTAGAAGCCTAGCACATGGGAAGTGAGCACTGTTTCTGGTTGTTGCTATTGGAGATGGTGGTGTGACAATACCCTCCCATCTTCATTTATAAAGAACTTTGCTAAGGTCACTGAGAAATCCAGCTGGAGTTGAGCTGAAAACTTCTTCCCTGAAGACCAGCTGACAGAAAGCTTGAAAAAGCTATGCTGCATGTAGCCCTATGGGAGAAAGAAGTCATCAGTGGTGAAAACAGTGGACACTGCAAGCCTTAAGTTTGGTCATCCAGGCCAAATGACTAAATGGGTACAATAGTGGCATGTCTGTTACTGGGGAAACCAACTGTTCCTAATTGGACTGGAGACCTGCTCCATGGGAGGGAATATGTGCCTGGCACTGAAAACCTAAACAAATCCCTATTGTGGGGCAGGTCATGAGCATTAGGAGTGTAATACCCACTCTTGTCTGACTAAATGCATGTATTATGCTCTCCAAACTGCTCTGTAAGCACTTTTCTTAACATTCCTAGCCATATGTTAATGCTTCTCTCAGGTTTGGTCAAAGAAGCTTCTCTTTTCAGATGGCAGTGACCACTGGGTTGACCCAAAAGGCACTCTAGTGCTGAGAAGAAGTGACAGAGGAGTGTTTAGCACTGGAACATCTCTACCACACACTCTAAAGCTCAGGGTACATTGCAGAAGAGGCTGCAGAAAGAATATAAGAGTCAAAGGAAGGGTTAAGACTGCTCACAATGCAATCATTAAGATACACATTGGCCTCAGTATCCATGATCTTGCAGTGCCTAGCACAACCTACACAAGACCATCATAATAGGAGGAAAAGATGATGACATTAAAATAAAAGAGAGACTAATTGAGAGAGGGAAGGGATACGATGGAGAGTGGATTTGTGATAGGGAAAGTAGGGGAGGGGAGGGATTTATCATGGTTTATTGTGTATAATTATGGAAGTTGTCAATAAAAAAAGTTAAAAAGAGAAATAACTTTGCTAGTTTACAATGATGACAGCTCCCAGCAATTAGAACTGTTGAGCAAATTTGTACATTTGGTAAACATGGCTAACCTATCCTCTCCAGAACTTACACTGGGATTTCATCAGTTTGCCTACAGGGTCACTTGCAGAGAGCAGTTATGTATGTTAGTATCTATTTATCTAACTGGGAAAATAGGGATTCTCATTTTGTTATGATTTGCACCTGGAAGCCCATGGCCACCACTGCTCCAACCCTAATAAATTCAGACCCACAACTTTGAAGATCTTAGAACTAAACCTCAGAACAAAAACTTTCTAGCAAAGAAGACAGCTCATTTCTCAAACCCTCTCCTTTCCTTAAAACTGAAAGGTTCCAACAGGCTCATAAAAACCCTCCTGGCTTGTTCTCCAGCTTCTTTCTGAACAGCACTGAGATGAACTCTTTCCAAGTGTTTGGATTACATTTCTAGTGATTAGCAGATGGGTTTATAGACCAAATGGCATAAGCATGTGTTCTCTCCAAACAAAGTCATCTGATGCCATGCCTGATCTTACCTAAAAGGCCAAGAATGATAAAGCAAACTCATGTGACAAGTAAGTGTAGGGGCTTCCCTGAAATCCCAAATCCATCACATGGTACATTCCTTCCCATAATGCTATAGGACAGCCTATTTTAATAACACTATGTAAAACAAAACACCACAAAAATAACTAGAAAAATATAAAATTTTCCACTTCAAATAGCAAAAAAAGAAAGAAAAAATAAAAATACCCTGTATTCTAAAGAAGGAAAGGCATGACACTGAGCTGTTCAGTTTTCAAAGACAACCATCATAACTGAGGCAGGGGACATAAATATACAGCAGCCCTTCTCTCCCTCCCCCTCCATGCAGTTCTTTCTTTCTCTCTCTCTCCAAGTCTGTCTTTGTGGTCTTCTGGTTCTCTCTTTTGCTCTTTCTCTGTTAGGCCCTAGGCCTCTTTCTCTGTGTCTCTGAATGTCCCTGTGTGTCTTTGTTTCTCTGCCTCTCACTCTATATCTCTGTCTCTGTGTGTCTCCTCCTATGTCTCTCCTCTGTTGTTATTCATCAGAAAGAAACCCTAACCTACCATGAACAGCAAGTGATTTTCCTAACTTGAACCTCCTTTTACCCCCACGTGACAGGGATGTGTCTTTAGGAGTTCCAGCAACACACTGCCAAAGAGAAGTCAACAGTGTCTTGGATGTTGTATGAGGTCAGTGTTCTCTCACAGGGCATCTCCACCCTGCATACCAGCACTCTTCTCAGGCACTGACTACTAACCCTTCACCTGCCAACCAGCTATGGCTGCCTGTCTCTCATAGAAACCTCATCCATGCACCTGTCCCAATGCTACTCCTTACAGGGAGATTAAAGATATCAGCACAAGGATGCATGACTTTCTCTTTGTTGAGAGCACAGGATGCTGTGGGCATGAAGTGATGTTTTCTGTATTCCCCCTCTCTTTTTGTACCCCTCTTTTTATCCTCACAACATGCACAGTGGGAAGCCCTGCTATCACCTACCCACAGGTACAAAGCATGGGATTAGGAGAGGCTGAGTAATTTACATAGCACTGCACAACTAAAAAGGAACACAGCTTGGTTTACATTGGGACCTTACCTTCCCATTGAGTAGACTCTCAAAACACAAAACGGAGATAAATGTCCACAGTCCAGCCTGTGTGACATTCTAGTCCAAGAACCCAAAGTCTCATTATGAGCAGCTTGATCCCAGAGAGAAATGCTGATCCTTTTGTGACAGAGAGGAAGAGATGGGGGATGGGATTTGGGCTTTCTCTTGCTTTATTGTATCTAGACTGGACATAAGTAATTGTTCTCAAGGAGCCCAGAAAGCTCAAGCAAAAACCAGAGAAGAAACTAGAAAAGCCATATCTAGAATTCAGGTTAAGTAAGACCATTAGAAGGGGTGAGAGCAGAATGTAGAAAACACCAAAAAAAAAAAAAAAATCAAAGGAAACCAGATTAAGCTCATTCTTGATAGCTAGATTTTTCTCTTCAAAGTTGTCTCTTTCTTCACAGTTTATCTGGCTGTTCTCATAACATATTCTATGTCAGAGCTATTTATCAAGGTGACCTAACATGACTTGGGAATTATTTCATTTTGCTGGCTTGAGTCAAAGAAAAATGAAAAGGTTTGTTTTCATCCCAGGGGTACCTGGAAATAAAGTACACTTGTCAAAGGCTTAAGTGGACTTAAGCTTAAGATCACATGCACTGGCCTGATGGCCTGGCTACTGCTTCTTTAAGGCTATAAGAATGAATGGATGAGGCGATTTTGCTGAAAGCATTGCTTATAACTTCGCACAACAACAGATCACATGTCAGAGCCTCCAGGCTAGGCTATTTCACAACCAAACCAAACCAAACATCTGACAGGAATTCCTTGGGAAATGCACACATCCTTCTTACTGCTTTCTACAGGTGCTAATGTGTGTGCACTGAGCCTCAGCTTAGCTTTTTACTATGTGCTCAGTGCTCTGCCAGGCTTTGCAAGCTAGATTTTAATATGTAAATTTCTGCTAATCAGAACAAGTTCTTAAAAACACTACAGCAAGCTGGGCATGGTGGCGCACACCTTTAATCCCAGCACTCGGGAGGCAGAGGTAGGAGGATCACCATGAGTTCGAGGCCAGCCTGAGAATACACAGTGAATTCCAGGTCAGCCTGGACTAGAGTGAAACCCTACCTCAAAAAAAAAAAAAAAAAAAAAAAACACTACAGAGAACACATTTATATGGATGTGTTAAACTTCCCTCTGGAGTTCATGCATGCTGTTCTTATAAGACCTCATTAGCAGAAAATAACTTAGGAAAGCTACAAAAACAGGTCACGGGCTGGGAAGAAAACTCAGTGGAAAAACACGTGCCGTGCACGGATGAGGACCTGAGTTCAGATCCTTAGCAACCACATAAATGCCAAGCAGGTGTGGCAGCTGGCCTGTAATCCCCGTGCTTAGGGCAAGCTGGATAGCTAATTGAGTTCCAGTAAATAAAGTGAAAAGCCACACACACACACACACACACAAATAAATGAATAAATAAATTTGAACAGGCTTATACTTAAATCAACTCTTTAAGGAAAAATAAGAAGCATGCTTTTTGATAAGGATAAGCAAGAAATGTCATCTTGGGGAGGCAAGCCTGGCTCTCCACCTCTGCAAGGTATGCAAATTAACCACCCTCCTCTGGGTCTTAACAATCACCAGCCACAGACACACCTATCCACTCCAGTATTTTGCAAACATGGGGCTTTGATGTGGTTAGACCAAAGGTAGAGGAAAGGTCTTCCTAGTTCAGGCTCCTTCTGCTACAGCAGCTTCTAAAAAAAAAAATCACTGGAGTGAAGTGCATTTTAGTGGACTAAAATTATGTTTCTTAAAACTGATCACAACAGATGGACAGAGGAGGAATAATAGCTATAAAGATAATTCCAGGAGGGCCAAGTCTTCTCTTGAATATATTTTCTCATTCTTTTTTTTTCACTTTTTCCTTCCTCCCTCCCTTCCTTCTTTTTTTGTCTTTTTTCATTTTTTGTGCTGTGATCCATTCCAGGGCATGCCAGACCAGCACTATACCTCTGAGCTACATCCCCAGCCATGAACACGTGGTTGATAATATAGGTTTGCATCTCCTTCTGTTGTGTACTGGGGTGAAACACTTAGACACTGAGTCCTGGCTTGCTCCCTCTCACCCTCACAAATCTGGGGCATGTTGGCCCCTGGTTACAAGGACTATACAAGACAGCACAATGATACTAGCCTGGGATCTTCACCTACTGATAAAAGGAAAAACAGAAATATGCCAACCTCACATATTGTTGTATCTGAAGAATTCCAAAGAAACTATGGGGGACACATGGATATGTGAGCTCATTCCTTGGGTTTGGTTTGGTGGGATGATTGCTGCCCCCACCCACCTTCAGATGCATATTCTCCTGTCATCATTTAAAATATTACATGAAGCTGGGCATGGTGGCGCACACCTTTAATCCCAGCACTTGGAGGGGGGGGCAGAGGTAGGAGGATCGCCGTGAGTTAGAGGCCACCCTGAAACTACATGGTAAATTCCAGGTCAGCCTGGGCTACAGTGAAACTCTACCTCAAAAAAATATATATTACACAAGTCAGGTAATGATCATCATTTTACCACTACTTATCATGTATAGCACAGCTACTGTTTTATATAGCAAAACTTTGGTGTTTAAAACTGTGGCTTTTGCAAAAAGCTAAAGGAATTTCATAAATTTCTTCATGTTTCTTCCTTTGAATGAGGCTATAGTTTGGCCCCTGACTGCCCAAGTCATTTCAAACTCCAGACTAGGTCTCTTTCTGAGTACCTCCCATACATCCCTCAGTTCTAACCACTCTCTGCTACATTCAATTCCCCCAAAATCCCACCTCTGTCTTTACTCCAGGTCTCATATGAGCTGCCAAAGCTCTGACCCTTGGGTGAGCTCTGTCTCCTGTTTCTAGCTCAGTGATCATCAAACATTTTCAAAAACATATGAAACAATGAGCTGGAAAAGCTTAATATTAATCATTCTCATACTTTAATTTCATTAAATTTCTACCTTTTTATTTATTCTGTTTTATTTATTTAAGATAGAAAGAGGCACATAGAAAGAGAGAGAGAATGGCTATGTCAGGGCCTTCAGCTGCTGCAAATGAACTCCAGACACATGAGCCACCTTGTGTATCTGGCTTACATGGGTCCTGGGGAATCAAACCTTGGTCCTTTGGCTTTGCAGGCAAGCGCCTTAACCACTAAGCCATCTCTCCAGTCCAACTCCCACCTTTTGTATGAAACCTCACAGGCATATAACAATTCAACAATGAATACATAAATATGGATTTTTTAAAGTTTTAAAATTTATATTTATGTATTTATTTAGAGAGAGAAAAGGGGGTAGAGAGAGAATGGGTGCATCAGGGCCTCTAGCCACTGCAAACAAACTCCAGATGCAAACACCAACATGTGTATTGGGCTTACATGGCACCTGGAGAATTGAATTGGGGTACGTAGGCTTCGCAGGCATGTGCCTTAACCACTAAGCCCTGTCTCCAGCTCAAATATGGATATTTTATAGCTTGCTAAATATGTTCATATTTTTATGGTTAAGCACATTCAACTATGTCATACATATCTATGTGTATAGATAGAAAGATAAGATAAGACAAGACAGAGTCCTTGATGCTGGGCATGGTGGTGCATATATATAAAATCACCACTCAGGAGGCTGAGGCAGAAAGGTCACAAGTTTAAGGCCAGCCTGGGTTACATAGCAAGATCCTGTCTCAAAAATTTAAGATGCTCCTTTAATCAAGAAAAGGCCTATACATCCTTCAGAACTGAGCTACAGTGGATCTGTCCCCAGGACAGACACCTCCTTCTCCTCCTTTTAGTTAACTCATCCCCAGGGCATCTAACTAGATGCTGGTATTTACCAAGGAGAGCAATCCTTCATAGAGACTAGAGTTCCAGGAGAGCAGGTCAAACATTCCTCAGATCTGGATGGATGACATCATCTCTCATCTTCCATCTTTCCTGACTACCACTACTTTTTGCTTTGACCCCTCCATGTCTTTCCTCAACTGGACCTTTCACAGTCCATACCATATTGACTGTTTCTCACCTGACACCCCCACCAGGACATATGCTGTAACACTACAGGACCCTAGTCTTCCTGGTCTCCATGGGACCTCTCATCTCTTAGCAAATAACTTTGTTCAATATTTATTTGTTGAACAAGTAAACCCATTTCTGACTTCTTTTCCATCAACTCTTTTACCTGGTAAATGAAGAAATGGACAGTGCAAGAACACAACAAGGGAAGGTGCACGTTCATGTCCTTCCCCTTGAAAGGCAAGACCCTGAAACGTAACCTGTGCTACTGTCCAGAGCCCCCTTGCAGACACTTGCCTCATACTAAGCTGCAGAGAGACATTTGCCCTCTTCTTTCTAAAAGATGGTCTCAGAGGAATGGACTGTCCAGAGAGCACTTGTGGGAAGAAAAAAGGAAGGAATGCCACAACCCACAAATAGGACAGCACCCCTAAGTAAAGATGAGGGACAAACAGAATGCATTATCTTCTATCCAGCCTGGGACCCACACTCCAGTTTAGTCAGGAAGTGACCAGTTACTCGGTTACTCATTCCTTCTTTTTCTTTCTGTTTTTTTTTTTTTTTTTTTTTTTTTTTTTTGGTTTTTCGAGGAAGGGTCTCACTCTAGCTCAGGCTGACCTGGAATTTACTATGTAGTCTCAGGCTGGCCTCGAACTCACAACAATCCTCCTACCTCTGTCTCCCGAGTGCTGGGATTAAAGGCGTGCACCACCACACCCGGCATCTTTCTGCTTTTTGTTTTAATGTGTGGTGTGCACGAGTGACTGTGTTTATGTGTGCATACGTGTGTGGGGGTGGTGTACATGTGTGGAGGCCAGAGACATACATTCAGTGTCTTCCTCAGTCATTCTCTACCGCATTTTTTAAGACAGGGTCTCTCCTTGAACCATATTTATCTAGACTAGCTAGTGAGTCCCACAGATTCCCTGCCTCTACCTTACAGGCACATACTGCCATGCCTGGCATGTTATAAGGGTGCTATACATCTGAACCCAGGTCCTCATAGTTACACTGAAAGTACTTTACGTACTGAGCCACCTTCCGAGCCCTGGTTACTCTCATTTCTATGTGCACTCATCACAGACAATTTCATTCAGCCCAACGCTACACAGCTGGCCATGTACCCCCAAGGTAAACAGTTTGGGAAAGCTGTTGCATTATTGAGACAATGGTGTTTCAGGAGACAACAACAATATGCATGTCCCTTAGTGTGAAGACATCAGACATACAATGAACTCTCTAATTACAGAGAGCAGAATGAAGTCAGCAAGGTCTCCAATCCTCCTCAGTCCCCAACCTTGACCTCTCTTCCAGTCACCCTCGGGAAAGGAGAAACATATTGTAGTTATTCACATACCACACAGGGCCGGCCACCGATAATGTTGAATCCCAGGGAGCCAGAATCCCGATGCAGAACAAGAGTCAGGCTTTTGGTTTCTTCACCCTGCAGGGAACAAATGAGTTCAAATGTTGATTTACAAACAGGAAATTGAGAGGAGACATTTGTTTTCTAGCTAATAGGGCTTGGGACTACTGAGCTAATCAGTTTATAAATCTTTATCTCTTGCAAAGATGAACCATGGGAGCATTTTGAACCCAATCTGAAATTCCGTCTTGCCTTTAGGACATTGCAAACATGCCTGGATACCATCTAGTATGGGAGTGACCACAGAAGAATGTCTGGAGGTGTCCAGACAGACCCCATGAGCATCTGTAACTAATGACTCCCTGGTCTACGAATGCAGTGCTCCTGTGGCTGGCCCAATGGACACTGGCTGTCTAGACAGCTCCTCTCTGTGTTCTGAACAGCAGCATTCAAGCCACATCCCGAGAGGGTCAAATGGCAATCCTCTCGGAAGTGTGAGCACATGCAACACCCATCAATAGTCATCTCTGTTTGGGAGACTTGCAGAGCAAATGGTGTAAGAAAAGTCAGATGCAAATGTGGAGAGAAAACAGAAGGCCCTGAATCATACTGCAAGGGGGGGGGGGTGTTGTCACAAAGTCCTGTCTGTCCTTTAGCACAGAACACTCTGTGGAGGGCTGGTCAGCACGAAACCCTTTAAGTCCAACAAGCAGAAGTCACCCAACCAGGTCACACTTCTGACTATAAGGGACGGAGATAACAGGGCACCACTGCTAACATTCTGAAGTGACTGAAATGTGGTTAAAAATAGATTTAACGTCACGTACAAACCATCATATGCACTAAACTCACAAACACACATTTTAAATGTTTAGATGAAGTAGATGCAAAACCTTACATGGACTGACCACAAAGCTGCATTTGCTTTGCCTATATTTTCTGCTTAAAGGTGATACTATTAAAACGTGTATTTTCAAATATGAGATAGTTCTAAATAAATGTTGTAAAAATCAGCACTGGAGACCATTATAAAATAGACCTTATTCTGGTACTGTCTGCCATCTGAACAAGCCTCGGTGATTTCCAGGGGGAAAAATAGCATCATTTGAGTGGCAGGGATACAACTCTGACTACATCACCCACTGGTCAAGGAAAGCTGCTGCAGAGCCCCACGTATTCCAGAGCCCTGCTTCCTTACTGCTATGAGACTCTTTTTCCATATGTGGCCAGAAGTATCCCCCAAAGCACCTCCCCCTGATGATTTAAGACTCACTACACAGAACTGCCTCCCTGATTAAAGTTTTTAGTAACTGCAGCTGTCCTTATGACTAGTTAGTACATGGCTGAATCAAATATATTCTCAACATGTTCACAAAAGCCTGACCATTCATTACAAAATGAAGACAAAAGCGATAGTTCAGACCTGGTGTGGTAGTTTTTACTTATAATCCAGCATTCTGGAGGCAGATGCAAGGCGGTTGCTACAAGTTTGACGCCAGGCTGGTTTACATAGTGAGTTCAAAGCCAGTCAGCACTAACAGAGCGAGACTATCTCAATAAACCACAACACAACACAAGCCAATTTTTCATTAGAAAAAGGCATGCAATTTCTGGTGAAATAGCCTATAAGAACAACACAGCATTCATTTCTGAAGTTAGTTACTCCATATATAGAATATAAAACTGTGATAGAAAAGTGAAGCCAGTCCCCACCCCGTCACCCTGTCTGAGGAAAACCGGCAGTCTCTTTACAGCCTATTTTTAACAAAAAGTACATAAAACAGCCACATCCAAAACATCAGGGAGTGTTACCAACCTTACAACTAATTCAAAGAGTGATAAAGGCCATGGATTTCACTGATGTAAAAGAATAAAAATGTAGAATCAACCTAGTAGCTCTGAGACATAAACATGATGTCTCCCAAGCAAGCAACACTTTATATCTTTCTGTCTTGGATGCTGGAAACCTTCCTGAGTCCATTTCTTATCTTGCTATGTGAGAGGGGTGAAAAGTTAGAAAGACATGGGAACTTCAACAGGTTATCTTTCATATCTTACATGCATGGTTTTCATAACTAATCAGTAATAGAAACAGTACAGTCACATATTAATCCAAGGCACATGGCTCTAGCTCCAAATCTATTGTGTGATAATCATGAAGACAGAAGGGAGGGAGGGAAGAGAGGGGAAGGGAGAAATGCTGATGAAGAGAAGGGAAGTGAGAGGGAGGAAGGAAGGAAGAAAGGAAGGAAAGAAAGGAGGGAAGGAGAGAGAAAGTAAAGAAACGTGCTGTATTATCAATGGGAACAGCTATCATTTTTTGATTGTTTGTTGTGTTCCAGGAATTACACTAAATATGTAAGTGCTTTATTTCATTCATCAGTTAGGCCAATCTTATAAACTTATACCATGACTATCTTCTAGATACAGGCAGAAGATTGTCCCCAATCTGCCTCTTGTCAACAAACTAGTAGAAGGTTGAGCTGGAATTTAACTCTAAGCCCTCCAATTCTAGACATTATTTGTACGTATGTGTGTGTGTTAATGTGTAAGTACACATATTTGTGCTTGCATGTGCATGCAGACATGCACGTGGAGGCCAGAGGACAACCTCAGGTGTCACTCATTAGGAGTCATCCACCTTTTTTGAAACAAACAGGGTTTCTAACCAGTCTGGGATTTGCCTAATTAGGTAAAGAGTTCTATGGGCCCTCGTGTCGCTGCTTCCCCAGTGCTCAGCTTTTAGCCACATGCCTGGCATTTTTACTTGGGTACTGGAGATCCAACTCGTGCCTTCATGCTTGTGAGACAGGACTGTCTCAAATGAACTATATCCCCAGCCTTTAATTTCTCTCCCATAATGCTTTTTGTTCCATGTAGAATGTGGAAGGTAATTCCACAGAAGTCTGCAATACTTTAGGCCCTGTCCCAGGTACTTCCAATGTTGACATTTTGAAAGAACTCAAAGCAGATCTTACTCAGGAGACTAAAGTCAGAACAAAATTCCAATTATTTTTAATGTACTGCTAATTATCTCTAAACAATATAATCCAAGGTACCCAAAGACATTGAAGGCTAGCCGTGGCCTTCAGGAACTCTCTCAAGGGATCAGCGAGACAATTCCAGAAACAACATTCCTCAGCCCAATAGCAGCGTGGAAAGAACCTTTTGCCACTTCCTTGCCAGCTGAGCTCGCTGGGAAGAGAGAAAGACAGTCTTGGTTTCTACACGTTGAACTAGTCTGCTGCTCACGAGGGCTAGCCCCTGCTTCAGGAGGCAGAACGTCTCAGAGTCATAGCAGTACATCAACATGCAGAAGCTCCCCTTGGAATGTTGGGGAGGGGGTTAGGGAACATGGCAAAATATAGTGTGATGAATTCTTTCACTTCTCCACCAAACTGCCAAAGGTCACCACAAGCTTTATTCTGGGTTTTCCTTTTTACTCCCCTACCACCTTCACTACTTTTAGAGGTTATGTACCAATAGCAGTTTTAAAGACTAGGCCTCAGAAAACACAGTGAACATGCTAGCATTCATCGGTGCTTAACTGTGTAACCTGTTCCTGGGTTCAAAATGCTTGGGTCAGAGGGTATGCAAGTGACTCTCGCTCAATCATATGCTGCCAACTGAAGCGATGTGTAAGCAAGGGGCAGGCCAGACCTCTCACTCATGTTGCTCTCCTGACTTCACACTATTAACAGTGCCATCTTCACTTAAAGGAAAGTTTAACTGATGTTGGTGCATTTGGTGAGATTATAACCCATCTTATGCAATTTTCTTCAATATCAGAGAGGGGCAAGGGCCTTTTGTGATGTGAATAGCTAATTAACCAACATACCTGCCTCTGAAGTAGACATGACCTCAATGCTCTACACCTGAAGAAACTGAGGCTCAGGCAAAATTGTCTGCGACTCAGATACAGCATGGCAAAGGGTGCACTGAGATTGGAACCCAGGTCTGCATGATTCCAGCATCATGAATTTTTTTTTCTGGGATAATGGTAAATGTTTGCATAGTACCCCAAATCCATATGCCTCAAAAGACTGATCTGGGCAGGGATGGTTAAACAGCAAAACAGCTTTGTAATTGGAGTTTAACACATACTGGACTTTACAATAATAATCATTTCAAAGATTAAGAGTATCTGTTACGGTGTGATGAATCTTGAGAGTACCACGCCCCCAACAGGAACAACATGATGGCTAAGACATCAGGACTGAGGTCAGTTTCTTCATTCATACAATGGACATGATAGTTTCTTCTCATGCCACTGCGTTACCATGACCAGGGGTGAGACAGGCAACACCTGGAAGGTGCACACGCCTCAGCACACCTGGCAGTAACAAACAAGAGCAAATGCGGAGCTTGGATGAGCACAGCTCAGCAGTGAAGCTCCATGCTCTCTCACCCCATCAACTGCTCTTCTGTCGATCCGTGCAATGGAGAACGTCTAATTCTCCGTGCACTGAGTCCATCTAAACAGGTTTGGGAGGAAAGGACGGGGGCCTGAAATGAAGTAAATCAAGATTACTAGCCACCATCATCTCTTTTCTTTCCAATACTGGAGGGAAAAAGTGGCACATTCTAGGAGGCTGCGGGAATAAATACCAGGTAGGCAAGTTTAGTGTTGGAGAAGGGGTGGAGGAGCACACTGAGGACTGCAAGCAGAACACAGGAAAGAGAGGCAGATGGCTCTGACCAAGTGGACTGTGGGCCAGCAGAAGGAATGAGACACATGATCTGACCAGGCCTGGAGAGAGATGGCCTTTGCAGAAAAGGTGCAAACAAATGCTGACCCAGAAAAGGACAGAAAAACATTAATTCTGAGAAACTGTGGGCTTGCCTGTGAACTATGGAGGCAGAAGAGAGAGGGGAGGTAGACTGCTTAGGATGGTTACATACTCTGGTCCTACCAGGTCACAGGTCTTGGGATTTGGAAGGTGACCACGGGAGGAAAGGCAGAGGCAAATAGAGGTGAAGGGAGCTTGGTTGGCTTCAGAGTTCTGCTTCAGCTGACTTAACTTCCCATATCTCCTCTGTTACATGACGGACCCCAGGGGCAGGGGAATACTCACCAAGGGCCTGGGGTAGAGGAAGTGAAAGAAAACCTGCTCCTACTCTGCAGCGGGACAGGGAGGTCTAGCATGTCCTCAGCATGCCACCCTACCTGGAATTCGATTTAAGGAGATAGTGGGGCCTGCTGCAACATAGGTCTCTTCTGGAGAGTGTTCCAACCAAAGGGTGGAGAACAGGCACAGGCAGAATGAGCTCAGAGAAGGAGCTGTGCCTATGAAGACCTAAGCAATGGCTTGAACCACTCACAGTGCCCAAACCAGCAGGTCATAAGGAGAAATGGAAGCTTACTTGTTTAAAAACTCATTTTCAAGCCTTTCCATCATCTTCAAGCATGTGTCTAATGGATTGTCCAAAGCATGATTTACTTGGCTTTCAACTTAAGATCCAACTATTAATGAATTTGGACAGGGTACAAATGTCACTTTGAAAATCACAAATTCAATGTAAGGATACTTCATAATACAAGTGATCCGCTAAGATGAAACCCTTAGCATTGTCATAGCCTTCTGACTCCATACAGACTTTAGGTGTCTGCATGTGACAACACTGCTTCACATGGCATTTCTTAGGACATAACCCTGTTGTTAGTGACACATGAGTATACTTTGAGTGAAAGGCACCTTACCAGGGTTGCTGCCACTTGTTTATTTAAGCACTGAAGAGTGTGAACTGTCCTCCACAGGCAAAGTCACTGCTCTCCCCACAATCCAGCCACAGAAGCTTGGACGCACGCCATCTCCAATCAGCGTGGTGGCTTCCATCATCCATCCCTGTCACTGTCACCATGGACTCTTTCTCAAACCTCTTTTTGCTCAGCAATGGCCATTTCCTGCTCGCAGCAGGGAGCAGACCCACTGGAACACTGCCCGGTGGGGTTAGGAGAATGGAACTCACTGACTGCCAGGCTGTCTGGAGCAACAGAAACACCTCCTCTCTGCCTCACATTATGCAAAGCTCCCTGGGGCTCACACAGCTGGGAAGCAGCCTGTCTGTTGACTGATGACGTGAAAGTGCTGTAGAGTTGGCTGTGTCCAGACCAAAAAAAAAAAAAAAAAAAAAAATTTTGCAGAACTGTGGTTGAAGGGAGTGGGGAGCTAGAGAGAGAGGTTGCCAGCTGTTCTGGATGGAAGAGTCAGGATGTCTTCACTCCATACACTTATGCTTTCTTCTCTTTGTAGTTCCAACTGCCATCATTATTAAGGAAGCAGCGTCAGCTCCAGCTGACAGAAGGATTCTTAGAGCAAGAGCAGAAGGGGAAGCTGTGTGAGCCTAAGCAGGTCTCACTGTTGACGCCGGACAGTAAGCTGAAACTGGAAAGGGCAGGTAAGGGGAGTATGAGCCTCTGTCACCAAGGCAGGTGTAGAGAGAATGAGACGAGAGGTCTAGAGAAACCAATCTAAGCAACAGACACATAGCTTTTGTGGAGCTTTAAGATCTGCAGAATAGTACATACTAAGCACTTAGAAGCCATGCAACTTATGTTTGGAAAATATAATAGTAAGAGAAATAAAGATTTCCCAGTATTGCCACACATTGAAAGGACCATGAACTTAACTTAGAATGTTTATTCCTAATCTTTGCCATTGACTCATCTGCTTCTGTGTGACTATCCATAAGCAAGGTTTTGTCAAAATAACCAAAAGCAATGCAAAGCACCTCCAGCAGCACCATCACCTTACTTCAAGTGCTACTGGACCTTGACCAAAAGTGCAGGCCATGGTGTGAATGCTTGTGGGGCCTCAAAATGCTGAAAGTAACCCCCAAGTGACTGTAGGAGTAGGGGCAGGGACCTCTTGCCCTCCTACCATATGAAGACATAGAGAAAAGATGGCGGTCTATGGACCTGGGCTCTCACCAAACAATGAATGTACCTTAATCTCCATCTTGGACTTCCTAACCTCTATACTGTACAAACTAAATTTCTGTTGTTTATAAGCCAGCCAGTTTATGGAATATTTATCATAACATCCTGGATAGATTATAACAGGGTGACTAGAGGTTTTGAAATTTGCTTTTTGTCTAATTTTAATTTTTTTTGAGATAGGATTTTGCTGTAGCCAAGGTTGACCTGGATATCACTCTGTAGCCCCAGGCTGGCCTCGAACTCATGACAAGTGCTGGTATTAAAGGCAAGCACTGACGTCCTTTGTGCTTTTAACAGAATTTCAATATAACTTGGTCAGGCTTTTAAATTGGGATCCTCTGGTCTCAGCCTCCCAAGTGCTGAGATTAAACTTTTTGAGATTTAATCATTCAATGATCCATAGTGAAACCTTTCCTAAACTGTAGCCATCAGGGTTTGGCAGGTATCTCAGTTGAAAAAAGAGCATGCCTCACAGTATGTGGAACTGAGAACCCAGAAGCCATGTAAACACAGGTGTAATGGCACAGGCTTATAATCTCAGTACAGGGGAGACAGGCAGATCCCTGGGGCTTGCTGGCCAGCTAGTCTAGCCCAGTTGGTGAGCTCCAGGCCTATGACAGAACCTTCCTTAAAAACAAAGGCAGACAGCATTCCTGAGGAACACGAAGTTGTCCTCTGGCTTCCAAACACAGACACCCACACCCTCTCCACCCTCCGCCCCTGCCCAGACAGGATGACCTATTCAGCTATAGGAACATGCTTCTAAGAACGTGGAAGCTTCACCATGGAACTGACCTGAGCGTCACTCACAGACAGCACAAGGCTCACAGGAACACTTGCCTTCTCTAGATCACTTTAGATTTTGAACATTTCCTTGGCCATTTATTTGGAAAAAAAAAAAAACCCTAAAATTTTAGTGGTATTCAGTAAACTCTTGCTAATTGTCATTGTGTCCTTGATATCTTGTCTTAGTGACAATTCTAGGAGCATTCCTTTGATGACCCCCATGGTACAGAAGTAGCAAGTCAGGCTTAGAGGATGTTTAAACATCCAGACAGGAGTATGTGATACCCACATCATCCGTTCCAAGGTGGGATATTCATCTCACTCCAGATACCCTATAGCCTGGCCATGGACCCATTGTCTGCATCCAACCTTGACCCATGACCTGATGGGACATTTCCCCCTTTCCCTTGAACTAACCCTGAGCACCTGAAGGCAGCTACTGACAAACCTGCAGGGTGCAGTGCTTGCCAAGGACTCATGTCTGCACACCCATCCCCCTCCCCAGGGTGGGACTGCTGCAGGCTCCACTCACATGGAGGTGATGCCCTGCTCTACCCTTCCACTTGCCTGTAAGTATACATACTTCAGGGGTGAGAAAGATGGCCACCCAGGCCCATCTGTTAGTTATTTTCTTTACAAGAGCAATCATTACATAAACCCGTCTCCCTTCTTATTGGAACCAGCTTATTAGGGCACCACTAGTAAAGGGGAGACACCACTGAAAGACTTAGGAAGCAAAGAATAGTAAGTTTTAGTTGTGTTTTTGATTCACAACCAGATGCCTGACTGCTTCCCTGGGTTAAAGATGCTCAATTTCACCTTTGTTCCCATGGTGCCTGCCAAAATGCCTGGTGCTTGAGACATAAGAATGTGGGGAGCTGGCCACTGGGGAGATGGCTCACTGGGTAAAGTGCTGGCTGAGAAAGCATGAGGATCTGAGTTGGACCCCCAGCACACATGGGAAATTTGGACATGGCTGTGTGTGCCTGTAATCCCAGTCAGTGCTGGGAAGATGAAAACAGGAGAGTTTCTAGGGCTTGCTGGGTCGCTAGTTTAGCTGAATCATTTAGCTCTGAGAGACCTTGTCTCATAGCATAAAAGGGAGAGGGAGGAAGTTCCTGGCATTGACATCTACACGTACACATACATGCAAACACTCATACAATCTTGCATACATGTCACACATATACACAAAAAGAAATGTGAAACTCTGGGCAGCAAGAATACATTTGGAAGGATTTCATTTAGCTCCCACCATGAACTTCTCTTAAAATAAGTTGGGTAAAAATGAAACAACTCGATTTCTTTCGTTTAATCTCTTTGATTCTACTTTGATCTCACTGTGCTCTATGCCAGCTCTATGAACACATGAATTATGACAGGGGATGAATACCATGAACTGGGAGACAGGGGAGCATTCTGGCCAAGTTACTTAACCTCCTGGGCTCTGTTTCTTCATCTGCAATGTGGGAAAAACAGGATTCAGACCTTACCATGTGATCCTGAAGATGAAATCAAAAAATACACCCACACCTCCAATGCACATTGTGCTGGGCATGGGACACCACAGTTCATTGGAAGCCCATCCAAGACTTCAGAAGGGGCACTGCTTAGGGAGAAAAATGTTTTTTTCTGGTATAAATAATAGTGTATAAGGTTGGAGTCAGGGAATAACCAAGGTTCAAACCCCAGCAAACCTTTGTCTTTAACAAAGTGACTTAGGATGTTTTATAATCCCCCTTCTCTCCCAAAAAGAAAAAGAGAAATCAACTTAATGAAAGTGGTGTCTCTAGAAACTCATGCATGTACATACCCAGTACACCATAAGGTGTGCAGCACCCAACAAAACTCAGTGAACTCACTTTTCTTTCCTTTTAGGCTCCCAGGTTTCCATTCCAATGCATAACTGCCTCACAAATAGTCCTTTACTCATCAAATACTTTTGCAGCAAGGCAAGCATCACTGCCAAACACTGAAAAATCCACTTACAGATCAATCTCAGAATTCCCAACTCAAACCATACAGTTATGCTCATTTAAACTAGTGCAGCTGGACAATATACCTGCAAACCAAACCCTAAGTCTATTTATAAATCACTGAGATGCAACACAAGTGATAGCCCAAAGTTCTTTTAGCTGAAATAGGCTGTTTTGTTAGACACATGTTTGTTAGGTACATTTTAGATGGCTAACACTCATCAGAAACCAAGAACCCCAAATGGTAAACAGTCAATAGATACATTTCAAAGTCTTCAGACATCTGGAATACTTTTGACACAATTGTTTGTTAAATTTACTTCTGTCCAGTTCTGAAATGGACAAAATAGTTTCAGGGATTTGGGGCTTTATACAACTTGATCTGGGTGGATCTTGTGGAAGAAAAATGATGCTTTATAGAAACCTGGAAACAATTTTCTTAATTGAGGGTAGGGGTGCACAGAAAACTCATTGTTTTTTAACACACTCTCACTCTTGGTGAGCAACGTAAAAGGTTCTTCTGATGCTGACAAACTTGCTCTTTCAATTGTGAATTCATCTACTATCTTGATCAAGAGTGTACAAGGCACATGGCCATAGCTCAGGAGGACACAGCCTGGAATGACACACACTCTTCCCATTATTGAGTTATACCTGGGATATGTGCTATAAGAACGAGAGCTTTAGGCCATTAGATGGAGTCTAAAAAGCCAGAGAAGCCTAGCTTCCTGGAGGCAGTGATATGGGACCTACTAAGTGAACAATATAAGGTAAGGTTATCTGCTAAGGATCAAACCTAAGTATGACAGAATGATTGGAAGCAGGAAGAAAGAAATATTCAGGTTACATATGGAAGAGTGCTTGGAAAGGATGTGTCAGGTAGAGAAAAGACCAAACGCAAAGGCCTAGAGGTAGGAAGGAGCTTTGGGCGACCCAAAGAGCCCTCAGAAAAAAAAAACAAAACAGTGAAGGGAAGACTAGGAGAATATGACCGGTTGGAGGCAATAGGATGCAGAACTTTCTCGACTTTATTCCTCACCCCAAGGCAAACCAGAAGGAAGGAAGGGGATAAGAGAGAACAGTGGTATCAGATTGACATTTCTAAGAAGTTATTGCTGGTGCAAAGTAAAACATAAATTGAAGTGAAGCAAGGGGATAGATGGAAAAACCGTTATGGTCTCTCACAAGTGCTGGTAGTGGTTGAGACAAAGGCCAGATTTGTTCACCAATTAGGCAGTACCTCGAGATATTCTTGTCACAACTTTGAAAGTTCTAGTCTCCAAGTTACTATACCCTAGAATGCCCAGAACAACCTCCTCTCCCACGAGCACACATAAAGAACCACCCAGGGTAACATGTTAACAGTGTTAAGGTTGACAATCTCTGCTTGAGACCAAAGTGCTCAATTAAATAAACTAGAGAAGAGTGAACAGAAGCAAAAAGTATTTGGAGGTAAAATCCACAAGGTTTCATGACAGACTAGATGTGGGGTCAAAGGGCAGAAGGTACATGGATGAGTCTCACATTTCTCAATAATTCCAAAGGAAGTTTTATCTAGAATGTCTCCTTTCCCAGGAGGAGAAACAAACTTGCTCTCAAATGCTTTTGCTCTTAGAAACCAGTGGATAAGTGAGCATGGGAAACAGGCTGGGGACAAATCTCTATAACATACATGTGCCACTCAGTGCCAGGTCTGCTAAGACCTAGCTGTGGCTTCAGGCAGGTTACATAAATCTTTCCACATGACGGTTACCTGTCATTTAACTGCTGCCCATATGGGGTTTTTGTAATATTTTTATTAATTTATTTGCAAGCAGAGAGATATAGAGAGAGGAGAGAGAATGGGTGCACCAGGGCACCTCCAGCTGCTAAAAACCAACTCCCAATGCTTGTGCCACTGTACATCTGGCTTTACGTGGGTACTAGGGAATCAAACTCATGTTGTTAGGCTTGGAAGGCAAGTGTCTTAGGTACTGAGCCATCTCTCCAGCCCTGTATGGGTTTTAAAATATTATCCTGGTCTTGACATGTTTAAAAGAGGTGTTTAGACGATGATCAGAAGGCTGCTCAGGGGAAAAGTACGGGCCTAGCAAGCATGAGACTCTGGGTTCCATCCCCAGCACTGTAGTGAGAGAAAACATCACAGAGTAGAGCTGCCTTGCCTGTGTAAGGATCTGGGTTCAACCCTAGCACCACCGAACAAGCAATGGTCTGTACAGTAACTGTGGGGCAGAGTGATGAATGCTTCTTTTATGCCTGCAGTTGGGCTTGAAATTCTTTGGTTGTTTTAACATATGTGTGTAGTACGCGTGTGTGTTGATGCAAGTGAGTATGTGCAAAAGTGGGCATGAAGAAGACAGAAGTTGATGTCAGGTGTCTTCCTTAGCGGCTCTTTGCCTTATGTTTTGAGACAGTGTCCCTAATTGAACTGTAATTGACTAATTAGATTAGCCTGAGTGGACAGCAAGCCCCACGGAGTCTCCTGTAGCCCTAGCAGAACTGGAAATATAGACACATTCAATGCTCAGCTTTTATGTGGGTCCTGGAGATCCAAACTCAGGAACTCATGCTTGTGCAGTAAGCACTTTACCCAATGAGCATCTTCCCAGCCCCAAGCTTGAACTGCTGACCTAGCTCTGCAGCTACTCAGAGAAGTGAATCATAGAAGCGATCCCGAGAAACCCAGAATCACAGGCCTCACGCCAGCCCTCATAGGACCAGAATCTCCGGGAGAGATGTGGATTCCAACAAGAATGTAGGTTTTAACTAGCTCTCCCGTCATTCTTATCACAGAAGGCTTGTGAACCTTTGGCTTAGTTCATGTTTTAAACAGAGCAAACCAGTCCATGCAGGTACAGCCCTGTCAACTGCTAGACACTCAGCAGGTGTCAAAGAACTTCAGCTTAAGATAACTTGAAGCATGCCACATCATTTATGAAGCATCTTTTAGGTACTGGAGATCACTGTTTCTTATCTACTTCAGCTTGCAACAGAGAAGCAAACACTAAGGCGTACAAAAGATGAAATAACAGTGTTATGTATGAGAGTTTCCAGGCAATGGAAATCCTTCTGCCTTTGGAAAAGAATAAACAGTTCCCAGCAGGAGCAGAGAGTTGGCCCAATGAAGCAAACAAGTTCTTAAACAACTTCCAGTGGGAGGGTTTCTATTGCTGACGCAGGAGAGCTGACCCTCTCAGCAAAGGCCATGGAGGGTTAACTTGGGTACAAAAGAAGCCAGCTTCCCCAAGACCTCAGCTTAGGCCAGTGAGAGACTGAGTCCAGAGAAGCCATTAGGGCAAACTTTGGGGCCAGGACATCCCTGGCTCTCTGGAAGGCTAGTACATCAGTCCATGACAGTCCTCAGCAAGGCTCCAGCTCTAAAATGAAAATTTCCCAGTGTGCTCAAAATGAACATTTGTCTCTGAGCTTAATACTCTGCCCCACTTATCCAAGAGCTTCAAAAACACCACAGTTTTGATTCAAGGATCACATTTTTGATTCTAAGAGAGCATTTACCCAAACATTCCACAAAGAAAACAGAAAGGCAAGAAGAAATAATAAACTATCTCCACAATGAAGGATATATGAAGTCAGAGGGGGTTAATGGCTTATTTATAAACAAGCATCACTTGTAAAACAGCGTAGGAAGTCCAGATGACAGCATAAACAAGAAAAGCTCAGAACTCCTCCATCCCAAACCAGGCGCCTGATTGAAAAGCAAGCTTGGGCTGTCTGTCTGGGTGACTCTCAGGCTCACACCAGCCCTTTGTGTGTCTGTGAGGTCTTCTGTGAGCTTCGGAGCTGTAAATATTTGCCCTTCACCCAGAGCTGGCCAGCTGTGGAGGCTGTAGCTGACAGACAGGCCAGGGGCCAGGAAGGGGGTAAGGGGTGGAAAACTTTGAGGCCTGGTGTGTAGGCATGGAAGAGGAAGCTGAGCCTGGGGGAGGGGGCCAGGGAGACACAGGGGGACAGGCAGATACAGGCCCCTGGAGCTCCTTGGGCAAGTATGATCCCTTCTCTGCCAAGCTGTGTCTGGCACAGGCGACCAGCATGGCAGCTGAAGGACCCATGCCCCTCCCCAGGAAACAGAAACACCCAGCTGATGAAAATGTGTCTCCTGCAAATAGGGAAACGTATGCTTCTCAGCTGGGGTTGTCCTGTTTCCCCAGAGGACACTTGACAATAGCTGGAGGCACTATTGGTAGTTAGGAGCCGGGAGGAACTCTGCTAGCATACTAGGTTTGGACTAGGATTGTTGCTAAACGCCCTTCAGAGCACAGAACACCCCAGAACAGAGATGCACAACACAGGCCCACCCTAACAAAGAGTTTGCCAGCCCTAAATGTCAACGCCTGGAAAGGTTGAACCTGACTTCAGGTAAACCTACCTGCTTTGGGAGGTGGAACCTGAATCCAGCTTCCCCCCCTCCCCACCCCCAGTCACCATTGGAGTTTGGATGTGTTATGTAATCTCAAGGAGTCAGTTTCCTCATTGGGAAGGATTACATGGTTAATAAAATGCCTCCCACTGTGGCAGGTCCTTAACAAACACAGAGTAACCTGTACTCTCGTTTATACTGAGAGTCACCCCAACAGTGGTTAAGAGCTGGAGCTAGACAGGTGTGTCAAAACCCGCTGAAGCCTGAGCAGCAGATGGCCCTTGAATGAACCTCAGTTAATTCATCTACAGAGTGCAAAGCCCATTTCCTACTGTCCGTATTGAAAGAAGAAATGACTAAGAGGAGTGGAGCCAGGGCCTGGAGCAGAGAAAGCCCTTGTACAAGAGGCTGACACAATTCCATGGTTCAGCTGCGCAAGGGGATGGCTCAGGAGGTGCTGTTTAAAGTAATTGCAGGTAACACGTGCAGAGAATGTACTCACTGTCAGGCACTGTGCCAAAACCCTTTCATATATTCTCTCCCTGAAGGAAACAACGTCCTTTTACACTGGAGGAAAACTGAGGCACTGTGGAGGTTAAGCCACAGGTCACCCAGCTGGTTAGCAAAAAAAAAAAAAGTCCAAATTGGAAACCAGTTCTAACTCCAGAAGACTCACACTTACTTACTGTTGGAGGAGGGGAGAGATATTTAATTCTTTCTGAAGTCCCTACATGAATTCTCTGAGGCTCTCTGGTTGCGTTTTCCTGCTTTTTGTCTTTAGGAGCTGTAGTTTCCAACTTTGGAAGGGTTAAGCTGTTTGCTCAAGGTCAGCCATGAAGCTGGCAGGAAAATTCACGCCTGAATCCAAATTTTACCCCAGGGGCCTCTCTCCTACATCCCTAGTATTCAGGCTCAGGGTTCTTTACTCTTTCAGGAATCACTAGAGGGGGTTTTATAACCAGATCACCCATCATGTCCACAGGACCATGGTTTCTGAACTTAAGGAAACCAACTCCCTCCCAAGATCACCCAGCTAGTTTGCAATGAAAAGAAAAAAAGACCAAAAAAAAAAAAAAAAAACCACCTCTAAATAGTTTGATTTGGGAGCCACATTGCTCATTCTTCCCCTCCACTTGGCTGCGGGTTCCTTTTGAGTGTTTGCAGAACCCCTGAAGCTGCCCCTGTGCGACTGGCCTGTAGGGACGCTATTTGCTCAGGGTGATGGAGCGGGCAAAGCACTGCCCAAAGAGGGAGGCAAGGATGCTCCTGCGAAGAAGAGTCTGGCATCCCTGTACGCCCAGGACCCGGATAGGGGCCCGTCAGGATCCCTGGCCAGGGGAGGGATAGTGGCGGCGGGTAGCGACGGCGGGGAGCCTACCTTGCCGCCGCCGGGAGGCGCGGCCACGCAGCGGCTGAGCGAGTCGAGGCGCGCGCTGTACTCGGTGAACTTCTTCTGGTAGCGCAGCGCGGTCATCTGCAGCTCCAGCTGCGCGGCGGCCAGCTGAGCCACCAGCGACTTCTCGCGCTTGCCGGCCCGCAGCGCCTCCTTCTTGAGCGCCTTGTGCAGCGCGCCCAGTCGGGCCTGCAGAGCGCCGTTGTGCGCCCGCAGAGCCCGCGCGCAGCAGTGGCCGCCCGCGCGCAGCTCGCCGTGCGTCAGCGGCAGCCCGCAGCCCTCCTGGCAGCGTCCCACGGGCCGCGCGTCGCACGCGTCGCGCATGTGCGCGTCCACGTCGCGCCGCAGCAGCAGCTGGCCGCAGCCCGCGTGGCGGCAGCGCGCGGGCGCGAAGTCGCAGCGCTCCAGGTGTTCGGGCAGCTCCTGCAGCTTGACCACCCGCTCGCAGCCCCGCGCCGCGTGCGCGCACTTAATGTCCAGCTTGAGGATGAGGCGCTTGAGCGGCAGGACGTGGTTGAGTTCCTTGGCCGACAGACGACCGCGACAGCGCGCAGGGCAGCTGCCCTCCTGCACCACCCAGGGCAGCACGCAGCCCGCGCAGAAGACGTGGCCGCACGGCGTGGTCAGCGGGTCCTCCAGGACCTTGTGGCACAACGCACACTTCAGATCCGGGTCCACGTCGCCGTCGAAACGGTCCAGCTCGAAACCCATGGTGGCGGCCGGGGCCCGGGGTCACCGCCGGGCGTCCGGCCGCCCCCTCCCCTCCCTGCGCGGAGGCCCAGACCCGCCGGCTGCACCGCCCGCTCGCGCGCTCGCTCTCCCCGGACTGAGCCTAATTGCTCCAGACTTCCTTGGAAAATGCCCCGGGAACAGGACTCCTCCGGCCGTATTGGCGAGAGCAGGAGCGCACGGAAATCCTGACTCCGCGGCCTCCTGTCCAGCCCTTGCTCTGAGGAAGGAGGCGACGAGGCAGAAGAGTCTGGGGAGAGTCCGAAGCTCTTTGCCGTGTCGGGACGCCAGGCCGAACCCTCTCCTGGCACTACTCTCCAGTCTCTTGGAAGTTTTGCTATAGGCGACAATACGCTAGCCAAGAACACCTCACTGAATTTGGAACTTGGTTTATGGCTTTTGCCCAGACCAGTTCTCCCAAAGCCCCTCCTGCAACCGATCCAGAGTCTCTCCCCACCCCCACTTTCCTCTTTTCTCCGGGCCGATGGCAAAAGGCAGAAACATCGAGGGCTCCGCTAGCTCAGCATTTACGGTTCTCATTTATTTATTTCATTCCAGGGAAAGTTACAGCAGCGGCTGCGGGACTCTTCTGCTGAAACTTCAGTGTCGACCAGAAGAGCTGCGATCCGCAGGGCTTGGCAGCTGGAGGTTTCTAGGAGCAGAGGGCGATTCTGCAGAGACTAGACCTCCTCTACAGCTGTCTGGCCGAGAGAGGCCGAGCCTGAGAGCTGGCTCAGTCCACTTCAACTAACACTTATGAAGAGGGGGGCACTCCAGCCTGGCATGAATTATTTCGGGCGCTTCTAAATCGGTCGTTTTAAAAACCATAAGGATTAGCTCCGTTTGGAAACATTTTCCCCAGATTACAAAGGGTGAATGCGCTATAATGAGAATGGCCAGAAATGCAGACCTTCAAGTCTCTGTAACTCCCATCACATCAACTGCATTCCTTCAGTTTTGTTTTGTTTTCCCACGTGAATTCTCGCTTATATTTCCATCTTCCCATTGGGGAAACTCGAGCTTGGAGAAGGCAATGAGTTTCCCTGCAGAGAGCCGTAGATAGTGCTTCCAGGTTTTAACGTGGCTGGTTTCTGACCCAATGTCTTTTGGTTGCCCCTGACAATACACTGAAAGAGCCTCTGGAGTGATGCTGAAGCCCATAGAACACACCAGTAGGCGTGTTTCATTGGATTGGAAAGCTCTGGCCATCCTGGGATATCCACTTTTTTTTAATTTTAATTTTTATGTATTTGTTATTTGAGAAAGATAGAGATCGGTAGATAGAGAATGGGCGTGCCAGGGTCTCCAGCAACTGCAAATGAACTCCAGATGCATGGCCACCTTGTGCATCTGGCTCACATGGGTCCTGAGGAATCGAACCTGGGTCCTTTAGCTCCAGCCCTGTCCACGTTTTTGCTTCTGCTGTGGGGTTAGTAGTACAGCCAGCCTAGTCTTGACTGCCTAGTCAGTATTCAACAACACTTGTGAGTGTAGAAAACACTGGGATTCCAACCTAAGCGGAAAGTTCGTATTCATAACATCACCCATGCAATTTTTTACCCTCCCAAAGCTGTAGACATTCCTAAGAAACAGTCAGTGCAGGGGAGAGTGAAATCAGGTTATGGAATTCTCATTTGGACTCCGCTGCCAGATCCTCAAGCCTAGGGGCCAGGAAGGGGGAGCTCTGAGCTCCATGTGGCTCTGGACCCTGGAAAGCAAGATTATAACATCCATTTTGTCTAATTACTCTTACTTCTCTCCTTTATGAGGCTGCTAAAGACCCGTGACCTTCCCTATTGAACTGCTTCATTGGAGGGAAAGAATTGACTTGAAGTCCACAAGGATTGCTTGTCCCAAGTGAACCTCTGCAGAGATCTCCGAGGACTTCCCAGTACATGGCTGAGATCACTGGGCAGCATCTTTAATCCGTGTTGGCATTTGCTTTCTACTTGTGATGCTTTCTTTTCATTGCATTAATCAATTAATGGGTTTCTCGGAGAGGACTCCACATGGGGTGGAATATGTGTGGCCTTTGTTCTGATAAGCTGGGTGGGGAGTCCTCCTTCAGTATGTTTATTAAGCTGCTCCTCAAGTGCTCCGATAATGGGTAAGGGACAGATTCTTTCAGCCAAGGCGTGTGGGCTTGTCAGTTTCCCAGACAAACCAGTGTCAACAAGGTGGTAATCTTCAAACCAAACTGGTTTTGAGGAACAGGGAAGGCTTGTAATACACCATCAATGGGAAATTAGCACTTACTTGAGATAGACACTGTTGTTAGAGCTGTCCCTCCGCCCACAGGTGCCCCCCACCCCCATGAAAGACTAAGAGGATGTAGCTGGAAAGCCACAGTCGAAGCCACAGAGAGGCTACTGCTGACTGTCATTTAGTTCCCTTAGGCAAAAGCAGTATCTTCTCATTAGTTAATGTTAGCTTTACTATTCTTTGAGGTCAGCAAAAAACAAACCAAGTTTTAAAAAAGAAAAACAGAAACACACACTTCTGGAATGTCAGACCTGGGGGACAATGCATATGATTCTATAAATGGACTGAACAGTCAGGGAGGAGAACCAAGAGCCAAAACTATTCAAATCCCAAAGACATCCAGCCACTGTTTCTCAGCGTTGGCCTTTGTGACATTTTCAGTCTATCTATCCTTTGTTTTGGGGGCTGTCTTCTGCCATGTGGGATGTTTAGCCACGTTAAATGTAGTAGCAATGAATCCTTCTCCTACCCCAAGTGTGACATCCCATCATTGCCAGTGTCCCCTGGGAAAAATCTTCCCCAGGTTGAGAAACAAAGTGTTTTGGGGCAACCTGCTGCTCGTGGCTAGTCCCAGAAGGTTGGGCATAACCTGGGAGCTTGTTGGAAATTCAGAAAGACCCCACCCTGGCCCTACTGAGTCACTGCAGGTAGCAGAGTGAGAGCGGACACTTATGTGATGCAGGAAGGAGAATGCTCAGCATGCCGTGGCAGACTCTTGAGAAAAGGGTGGGTTTTTCTGAGCCGGGTCACATACTTAACCATCTCAGAAGCCTCCAGGTGTTGATACATGGATGGATTCCTCTGGACAGATGGATGGGTTACTTGGCAAGTTTTTTTTTTTTTTTTTTTTTTTTTTTTTAACCATCATCTCTTTTATTTGCTAAATCTGTACTTTCTACCTAATGTACTGGAAAGCCTCAGCCTAATGGAGGTGTTGTATCTATATGTTCACCACCATCACACTATGATTGCATGCTCTGTCCTTAGGTCACTTCTATTACAATTCTTTTTTAAAATATATTTTTTAAAATATTTTTATTTATTTATCTAAGTGACAGTAGGAAATATGGAAAGGAGAATTCCAGAATCTTTGTTCTTTTTTTAAAAATATATTTATTTATTTATATGTAAGGCGAGAGAGAGAGAGAGAGAATGGGCATGCCAGGGCCTCCTGCCACTGCAAATGAACTTGACACATACCACCTTGTGCATCTGGCTTTATATGGGTACTAGGGAATTGAACCCAGGTCATCAGGTTCTGCAAGCAAATACCTTAACCACAGGACCATCTCTCCAACCCCCAGAATCCTCATTTTTAACTTCTGTGAGCATTATGTTTTCTGTCTATCGCCCAAAACTTGGGAAGTACTGCCTTACAAAAGATGCCAATAGCCATTCCCCACCTCAATCCTCGCTCATCTCCTTTTCCCCAGAGCACCCTGAGAGTTCATATGGTTTGTGGGTTCCATATTAAGAAAAGAAAAAACAAATCAAGTGTCTGTTTTCTTTGGTGACTTCCACAGGCTTTGTATTTATACTCTATTGGGTGACATAGCGCCATGCAATTAGACAAGAATCTCCTTTTACCAATAGAGTGGAAACATGGAGAGGAACGTTCTAGCAACCATCTTCCAACATGTATGAAACAATCATATCCCTTGCCTCTTGACACAACCAAAGTGAGCCATTGTAGGGGCCTGTAAGTTGACTTTGGCCTTGGATCAGAGGGTAGGGAGAAAAGAAGGGAAGCCAAGTCAGGCTGTTGCAGCAGGAGATTGAACCAAGGAATAGGAAAAGTTGGGAAAGTGTGCCTCACAAATTTCCATAAAGCCTTGTCCTGAAAATTGGTGAAGCTTCCTTCCCTCACTGTCTGTGTAGGATTGGTTTCCACAGCTACATGCATGTTCTCTTGTGCACTATTGGTCAAGGAAAAGTCTGCATTTGTTTAACAATTATTTAATGGCCACTATTTAATGGCTTCTTCTGCTCTCAGTGCAGGTCTACAGAGGTAAGCAAGATCAGCAGTGTCCCTTCCAGAGTAAGGAAAGGCAAGCATACAGTAAGTGAGGTGATTACATGCTGTGTTCTCTAAAGCAGTGCTACGCACAGTGTGCTCCATGGACCACGTGGGCATAACCTAGGGGCTTATTGGAAGTTCAGACACTCGGCTCTGCCTGGCCCTACTCAGTCACCATCTGTATTTTAACAAGACTCCTAAATGATTTATACAATTCAAGTTTGAGAAGCACTGCTCTCAAGCCCATATGACACGTGTTAGAGAGAAATTCAAGGAAGTCACCTCAAACAGGGCAGTCTGGGGAGGGGAAGTGAGAATTGCTTGAAGGATGAGAATGTAACATTAGCTGAGATAAGAACATTGCAGGCAGAACAAGAAAAGGTGTGAGATAGAGAAGCTGTGCCTTTGTTCTATCTGAATTAGTCACAGCATGTCTAGAACCTGGCACACAGGGAGAAAAGGGCCAGGAGCCTAACATTCAGGGATCGCAAGGGGAAACCTAGGAAGGTGTTTGACTTGACTGTAGATACTGGGTGGCATTGTAGAGTACTAACATTGTAGGTGCTGCATGACATCATAGAGTGCTGATAGTGTAGGTCAGGTGACTTGCAGTGTACCCATATTGATTGTAGTTGACTCTGTGTTCTGGATGACATTGTAGAGTACTGGGTCACCAAGGTCTACTTTCAATCCCACATCCTGTACCTTAGAAGAAGAGAATCACATCCACCTTTTATGCTCCAAATTGAATGCTTAGTGGAAACCTCATAAATGTTGAACAAATAACTATTTCTGGCTGGAGAGATGGCTTAGTGGTTAAGGCGTTTGCCTGCAAAGCCAAAGGATCCTGGTTCAATTCTCTGTGACCCACATAAGCCACATGCATAAGGGGACACATGCATCTAGAATTTGTTTGCAGTGGCTAGAGGCCCTGGCGTGCCCATTCTCTCTCTCTCTCTGCCTCTTTCTCTCAAATAAATAACTAAAAATTTATTTAAAAAAATAACCATTTCCGTGCTCACTTCGGCAGCACATATACTAAAATTGAAACGATACAGAGAAGATTAGCATGGCCCCTGTGCAAGGATGACGTGCAAATTTGTGAAGCATTCCATATTTTTTGTGCTGAGAAAAAGGGATGGAGGAGTGCCCAGCACTGAAACATTTCTGTCACAACCTCCAAGGCTCAGGGCCCATTGCGGAAGAGGGGGTGGATAGGATGGAAGAGCCAAAGGAAGGGTACGACTCCTTACAATGCAACTGTCCAGACAGAAATTGGCCTCGATATCCATGACCTTGAAGTGCCTAGCAATACCTTCACAAGACCCTCATAATAGAAGAAAAAGATGATGACATCAAATTAAAAGACAAACTAATGGAGAGAGGGAGGGGATATGATGGAGATTGGAATTATAAAGGGGTATGGGGGCAGGGGAGGGAAATATGCATTTTTTTGTATGTAAATATAGAAGTCGTCAATAAAAATTTTTTTAAAATAACCATTTCCTCTTGCTCTCCTGGTAAGTTCCTGTTTCTAAGATCCTAAGCAGAGCTCGATGTCACCAGCATGAGCTGTATGTATCACATTATGGACAATATAGGCCTTTGTGGCCTACATAGAGTACATCTCATTTAGAGCATGTGATAATGATGGTTAATCGTGTTAATTTGATGAGATTGAGAATCACAATAAGCTTGTCTAGGAAGGAGTTTCTAGATTGGGTTAATTGAGGTAGGACAACCCGCTCTAAAGGTGGATGGCACCATTTCATAGGCTGGGGTCTTAGACTGAAAGAGAGAGAGAGAGAGGGAGAAAGCTAGCTGAGCACCATCATTCATCTCTCTGCTTCCTGACCTTAGAAGCAATGTGACCAACTGCCTGAAGCTCCTGCCACCACACCTTTCCCACCATGATAGACTTGATGTACCCTCAAATTGTGCCCCTTAAGTTGTTATTATCAAGGGTTTTGTCACAGTAAAAAGTAAAGTAATAATAAAATAAGATAAAAACTTTATTCTGAGCCGGGTGTGGTAGCACATGCCTTTAATCCCAGCACTGGGGAGGCAGAGGTAGGAGGATCGCCAAGAGTTCGAGGCCACCCTGAGACTACATAGTTAATTCCAGGTCAGCCTGGGCCAGAGTGAGACCCTACCTCAAAAAACCAAAAAAGAAAAAAGAAAAACTTTATTCTGAATTCTGAGCAACCAACTCCCATATGAACAGCTATGTGGTCATCTGATATAGAGGTAGTGGCAGGATTACTATACAAAATGTATGTGTTTATATAAACACACACATGCACATTCAGACATATACATTTATATGTATATAACATCCAAGTGTGTAATGAAAAGTTAGACATATTTTGTTCCCAATAAAATGAGAAATACATATGATCCATAGTTAGTTGCCCAAGGCAGGTATAGCAGCTGTTAGACCTCTGGACTTCTGCATTCTTTTCTCTTCCTGATCTACTAACTGTAGGGCCTGGCTGCTGTTCTCACTTCATGGCTAAAGAGTCAATAGACACAGAGCAGTTCTTCCAAATGGGAAGTTAAGAAAAGAGAGATAAGCCAGGCATGGTGGTGCACACCTTTAATCTTAGCTTTTGGGAGGCCGAGGTGGAAGGATCACCGAGAGTTCAAAGCCACCCTGAGACTACATAGTGAATTCCAGGTCAGCCTGAGCTAGAGTGAGACCCACCTCAAAAAACAACAAAAAAAAAAAAAAAAAAAAAGAAAAGAAAAAGAAAGAAAGAAAGAAAAGAGAAAAAGACCAAATACTGTTTCCTCCAACTTAGACTTCTTTAAGGAGCCCTACCCACTGCTTCCTCTTGTATGTCAACAGCTGACCCCAAATGTAAGGAAGAGATGCTGTGAAGTCCGTCTTGTACAAGGCATGATGCTTCATGAGTACGAATAGCATTCTACTAGCTAGTACTCCTTCTTAATCACAAAGATGGCTAAAGCCAAAAAGACAAGTGTTAACAAGGATGTAGAGAAAGTGGAACCTTCCAGTACTGACGCTGGTATTATGAAATGGGAAAGTCATGGAGAAAGATAATTTGACAGTTTTTCAGAAAGCTAAACATTGAATTACTGTTGTCCAGCAATTCTACTCCTAAATATGTACCCAAGAGCACTAAAACCACGTGCCCACTCAAAAATACGTTCACAAATGCTCATAGCACCATTATTCCTAACGGCCAAAAGTTGAACACATCCAAATATCCACCCATAAATGAAAGTACAAATGCAATACAGTAAGTAAATCATGCAAGTGAATATCATTCATCATATTTAGAGATGAAATACTGATTCATACAACGGAAATTTACATTAAAAACGTTATTCTAAGTGAAAGAAGCCACACAAAAGGCTAAATATTGTATGCTACCCTTTGTATGGGATATATAGAAACAGAAATTAGATTAGTGCCTGCCCGAGACGGGAGGAACAGATAAATGAGAGTTATTGCAAGTGGCAGGGGTTTCTTTTGGAGGGGATACAAATGCTCTAAAATTATCTGTATTCACACACATATGTATGTACAAAACTTCACTAAATTGTGCTACGTGAAAGGGTGAATTTTATGGCTCCAGAATAATTATGTAAACACAGTATAGAGTTCTGTTTAGAAGGAAGAGGTTGCTCAGTGGTTAAGTGTGCTTGCTTGAAAAGTCTGATGACCTGGGTGTGATTCCCCAGTATCCACATAAAACCAGGTGCACAAAGTGGTGCATGCATCTGGAACTTTTTTGCAATTCCCTGAGACTCTGGCATGCCCATTGTCTGTCTGCCTCTCTCTCTCTGTGTCTCTCTCTCTCTCACACACACACACACCCAGGAAATCATTGCTATTAGATAAAGGAGTATTTTGCAAGTGTGTTTATACATGCCTAAGGAATTTTTTTCCAAATCATATCTATTAAATATAGTTCATTTTCTTATTCGTGCCAAATGTTCTATTTTTTAAATATAATTGTATTGATTATCATTAGGACTCTTTTACCTGTATTCATTTCAAAGGAAATCATATATTAGGAAGAAAGAAGAAAAGAAAGAAAGAAAATAGATGATACCACTGAAAAGCACAGGAACAAAGTGAAACAGATATACTTGAACCCAGGTGTTCTCAAGGACACAGAGACCCTGCTCCAACTGGGTTAGCTTCCTCCTCAGACAAGTTCTTCTCCCGTGATCCAGTCCATGACTAGCTTATCAAACCCAGCACAGAGTCAATGTCAAGGCATGACTCGTAGCCTGTCTCAAGTTATCTGCCCAGCCAGGAGTGGTGATAGCTTCACCTGGACAAACCACAGGGATGAAGACAGAGAAAAGCTCCCAAAGAGATGCTGGAAGGCTAAACATGAGCAATCACTAGCCAGGAAGGGGAAGAAAGCATTTGCTATAAAAACATGCATGACATCATCTGAGCGTGAATCTCAGAAACATGAGCCCCTAACCACTGTTAGTAATTGTCTCTGTAGAGGAAAAGCACAGAAAAAAATACAACAGTACAACAGAGTCTTTTGCCTCAGTGAAATAACATGAAGGTACAGTTACTAAACTCAAATATAAGCTTTAATAAAGTTTGAAAGTGTAAAAGCATCAGTTACATGGGTCAGTGTTATGTTCCAGGGCCTGGACTGGTGACTGCCTCATAGACAACACTCAATAATCATAATAATTGCAATTATCCCGGTACTTACTATTACAAGCATAATCTTTTGGAGTTCTAAGACCTCAGAGACACTTGAATATTCCTAAGGGGTTTTCTGAGGTAGGGTCTCACTCTAGCTCAGGCTGACCTGGTATTCACTATGTAGTCTCAGGGTGGCCTCGAATTCTTGGTGATGCTCCTACCTCTGCCTCCCCAGTGGAGTGCTGGGATCGAAGGCATGCACCACCATGCTCGGCTCCTAAGGTGAAATAAAAACACCCTCAAGGTGAGGGATTTCAAGAGTGAGATCTGCGACTACATGGATTCTCTTATCAGAAATGAGATGACTGAGTCATTACCATGAAGGGAAGGCACGAAGGAAGAATACTGTGTTGGGAAGACAGCTCAGTGGGTCACATGCTCATCATGTAAGCATGAGGACCTGAGCCTGACCCTAAGAACCCACGAAAGATATGAGGCTTGGAGGTACACTCCTGTAATCCACGTTCTGGGGAGGTGGGTACAGAAGGATACCTAGGGTTCGTTGGTCAGCAAGTCTAGCATAATTAGTGAGGTCCAGGCCAATGAGAGACCCTGTCTCAAAAAAGGGTGGAGAGGGCTGGAGAGATGGCTTAGCGGCTAAGGCGCCTGCCTGCTAAGACTGAGAATGCTGGTTCCAATGTCCAGCGGTTCCAATCTCCAGGTCCCACGTTTAGCCAGATGCAAAGTGAGGCAAGGGCGCAATGCCGCACTTGCCCACAAGGGGGTGCACACATCTGGATTTCGTTCACAGCAGCTGAGAGACTGCTGGCGCGCCCATTTCTGTCTCCCTCTCCCTCTTTGTCTATCTCTCTCCCTAAAAATAAAATAAAAAATTAATAAAAAAAATTTTTTAAAAAGGGGTGGAGATAGTGCCAGACTCCTAGCACTAATTCCATTAACAGATAAGAAAATTTCAATTTGGGAGATGGACTTTTCCAGTGTTCAAGTATCACTTCACAGTGTGTCCTTTAAAATAAACAAGCTCTTTAAAGTCCCTGCCACTCAAGCTTGTGATCTGGGAACTTATTAATTTTAATTTTTCTCTTGGCACCTTCTCCTTCACTCTCATTTACTCAGTCTGTAAAATTATGATAATAATAATCCATGCTTACCTAGCATAGGGTAATAATTGCTAATTAACTAATTTTTATATGTAGAAACCAGTGAAGACATTGCTCAGGTGTTAAGAATTATGAGCACTGGGTGGTGGTGAAAAGCAACTTTCTGTTTACAGGAGATGGCACACTGCGGCTGCTCTTTCCATGGGAACAGAAGCTTGTAAACCGATTGCACCAGTCACCTTGCTTCTGATGCTTTGATGGGCACAATCCTGCAGTGTGCTGGCACTTTCTGTTGAGACTGAGCACCTGGAATAGCCAGCAGGTGGTCAGTATTGTATAGATGGGAGACATCACAGCGGGGTAGCACCAGCTTTGCCATTGGGATCAGTGGAGTCTGAACATCAGTGGCAAAGGACCACAGCCCTCAAAACCAGTGACTTGAGAGAGCATTCTGCCCTTCATGTACCATACACAATTCTTTCACTTCAATACCATTGAAGCCAGCCTTGGTGGCCTAAACCTGTAATCCCAGCACTGGAGAGGTAGAGGCAGAAGGATCACTGCCTGCATGACTTATGCAGGCTACATAGTGAGACCCTACCTCAAAAAACAAATGACAATAGCAACAAAACCATGGCATTTAATTGTTTTGTAAAGGAGACTCATGCCTTGCTTTATTTCTTACCATTTCTTTTTCTCATGGTCACACACACACACACACACACACACACACACACACGAAGAATAGCTGCTTTTCTTCTGGGATGGCTTTAGGCAGAAGATTTTATTTTTTCTGAGACATCAGTCAACCCAAAGAACTATGGCATTGGTGTTCTTTGAAATCTTGTTCTGAAACTGTGGTTTGGTCCCCCAGATCAAGTGGGTACTTGGTGATGAAAAAGCTTAACAAAACATTCACCAAAAAAGTTCTCCAGTGGGTGGTGTTTCTAGAATAATCTTTTGTTATATTTTAACAAACAAAAGCCACTTTAACTATTCATCCCATTTTCACTGCTTTGCAAGCACAGACATGAAAGGTTTCACAAGGCTGGCTAGGAGCTTCATGAGACAGAAGCAAAAAAGTGATGGTGGAAAAAACTTCACCCATAGTAATGTTTTTCTATAGAGGTAGAATGGAAAACGTGTCCAAATGCTGGCATACGATGTGTAGTGTTGGCAAATAGCACACTCCATTTTGACAGAATCTAAAGAGCCTTAGAAGTGGAATCCAGAAAGATGAAAGCACTTGGAGGACAGTGAGTCAGTTTGTCATTGGTGGGAATCTTTGCAGTAACTTATAATTTATCTGGATTGTGTAAGCTTAAAGATGAAGATAGTGCAGAGCCACAGAGCCCTCATTGGCTTTCTCTAACCTTGAACTACAAAGGTTCCTATAGTTTTTTAAACAGCAGGCAATAAGGGACCACCATGTCTTTTTCACTTTTCTAACATGTTTGTTATTTGTTTGTTTGTCTATGTGTTTGTTTTGCACAGAGGGGCTGTAACTGAGCATCACCATAGGCAAGAAGCCTCAGGTGTGTAAATGGAACCAGAGATCAGCTGGAGGAGGGGTGGTGGCAATGATCTAAGAAGTGAAAGAGACTTCAACAACTAGTAAAGACCTATGAGTGCTTTTTGGGAAGAGCCAAAAGAAGTCACACATTTCTCTGTCCAATTGAAAATGGTGCATTTTTCATCTGTGCAGAAATCATGCCTTGGATAAGCTCCTGGTATTAAGTTTTTGTGTTTGAATTAAAAATGTATTGAATTGGGCTGGAGAGATGGCTTAGTGGTTAAGGCACCTGCCTCCTAAGCCTAAGAACCCTGGTTCCAATCTCCAGGTCCCATGTTTAGCCAGATGCAAAGTGATACAAGGGCGCAATGCTGCACTTGACCACAAGGGGGTGCACGCATCTGGATTTCGTTCTCAGCAGCTGAGACACTGCTGGTGCGACCATCTCTGTCTTCCTCTCTCTCTCTCTCTCTCTCTCTCTCTCTCTCTCTGTGTGTCTCCCTCCAAAAATAAAATAAATAAATAAATAAAATTTTTAAAAAAATGTATTGAGGCAGGGTGTGGTGGCACACGCCTTTAATCCCAGCACTTGGGAGGCAGAGGTAGGAGGATCGCTGTGAGTTCGAGGCCACCCTGAGACTAATTCCAGGTCAGCCTGGGCCAGAGTGGTGAGACCCTACCTCAAAAAACCAAAAAAAAAAAAAAAAATGTATTGAATTAAGCTAGTACCATAGACCTACTCTTTTTACAGCTTAGCTGACCTTGAGTTACTGAGCAGCACCTATCTACTCAATGGAAGCAACTTTTTGAGAGGAACTGTACATAAAACTGTGCTCTCATGTGGGGTTGGCAACAATTTTCTGTAAATGCTTTTGGCTTTGCAGGCCATATGGACTCTGTCATGACTACTCTCTGAATATGTAGCACAAAAGCAGGCAAAGGGCAACAGGTAAATGAGTGGGTGTAGCTCTGTGCCAATAAATTTTATTTTTCAAAAGGGCTGGATTTGTCCCATAGGTATTGGTTTGCCAAAAGCTGTTATGTAGGAACACATTGCCTTTTTTGGGGGGGGGGCAGAAAAAATCAGCTGCATTTGAGACATTAAGGACATCATACTAAAATAGAACAATACGGACTTTACAAGACATAGAGGCTCAGTAAATGATCCAAGGAGTCAGCAATCAAATGCTGGGTAGGGCAGTGATTCGTGACCCATCCTTGCAGGGCACCCACTTCACTTCAGTCTTCATCTGTATGAGTCCCTGCCTCATAAAGCATGTAGATTGAAAGTAGTAACGTTTACATTAGGAAATACACGTAAAAGTATTTGGCATGGTGCCAGAGCATCCTATGCTGAATGACATTAGGCACAAATGAATGAATGGCTTTAAGGAATGTCGGTGTGGTCAGCATCACTCTGCCTTTGAAACTGTCACCCATGAACCCCACCAGGTTCTCTGGAGTCCCAGAACTCAAGGATGCTATGCATGTACACATAGCCTACAGGTATGGGAGCTAGCAAAAGATAATTTGTTGACAAAATGTAGCAGAAAGAACTTAGAGGGCCGAAGGTAAGAAAAGGCCCTATTAGAGCTCTGAACCAGTCTTCTCCCTCCTGGAGTTATTTATCATTAAGCGAAATTGTCAATGACTCACCATAGCGATTCTGACAACACATAAACAAACCAAGATAACAAAGAACGCATTGTCCTTTCCCTTTGGGGGAAAAAAAATGGTGCCAATCATTTTTGGGGCAATTCCTTGAAAGTATATGCTGGGTTGGCATTGTTTGTCAAGGTCAAATGTGTCCACCACACTAAATGCAAAACTAAAGTGAGCTTTGCAGAATCCCTGTGACGGAAGCAGCCAAGTAAGATGCCTTCATTACTAGAAACTCAATTCATTTCAAACAAACGTGGAAACATCCAGCTTGTGTTCAAAGAGGCCACTGGAGGACTGTGGTTTGAGAAAGTCATAAGTTTATGTCATTTTCATCTCTGCCTCCCTAAGACTGAACTTGGTCACTGGCATCCAGTAGATGCTCATGGCCTTGCTGGCAGAAAGAAGACAGGGTGCCGCTTCTTTTTTATGCTTCTTGGGACACAGCAGCCCAGTGCCAGAGCATTCTGTTATCCAAAGCCTTTTCACAGCACTGCGGGGCATATTGGAGACAGTCGCCGATTGCGTCATCTTGGGCACTTGGCATAATTACACCATAGGCTTTTGTCTCCCTTGGTGCCAGTTAGTCTAAAATAAATGCCACTTTCTCACTTTGCTTATGTGGAGTACTGGGGTTGCTCACTCATTACTTCTGGGACTTGTAAATGCCATATCTACCTCCTGGGTCTCAATTCCACTCTAGAGAGAAGCAGAAAACCTTTCCCGAGGGACCATGAACTGTAGTTTTGGGGTCTAGAAGGAGAAAGAGGTAGATAAATAGTGGGCTCAAATCAGGTACCCAGTCGAAACAATTGCAATAGAAGTATATTTAATAATTATAAATGATTAAAGCTGCTTTTCCTAAATTCCTAAAAAGGAAGTTTAATCTGCAGGGTACTAAGTCTTCCTCCGGTCCCTTCTATGACTCTTCTGTCCATATACTTCATCTTCCCCCATCATCATCATTCAAGCTTCCCTTTCTCTTAAAGTATTTCCCTTCCACTCATAGCATGGTCCTTGTGATTCATTCTGTGTATTGCTGTAGGAGAAATTGTCTTAAAATCCCCCACTTCCCTGTCACCCAAGAGAAAAACCGGGATCCTACATTTCATTTCCAAGGGTGGAAGTGATCTTACTCTGCTTGTCTTGCCAGTCTTATTTAGTGATTATCTTCTAGTTCTATTCTATTCTGACAATTGAAGATGCTGATCATTGTCTCCCACTAGCTGTTCTTCATTAAAAGATAAAAATGAGGTCTGGCTGGGTGTGTGACTGTAATTCCAGCACTTTGGAAACAGATTGGTCCAACTTTGAGGCCTGTCTGGTTTACATAGTGACTTCCAGGCCAGCCAAGCCTACACGGCAAGATCCTGTCTCCAAAAACCAACCAATCAGGTCAAAATGAACAAGATTAGCACTTCTTGAAGCCTTGATCACACAAGTTTCCTACTATAATGGACAGTGGTTAATGCAGAGACACCTAGCTGGCAAAATTGCCAAGGATAAGTGATGGCTGTGTGCTCAACCACCCCTCCAAGGCTCAGTGAATCTCCCAGAGATGGGAAAGAAAGAGTGTAAGAGCAGGAAGATGGGGAGGAGAGCTGTGAAACATTGTCTTCTGTATGCAACATGGCTGTTAAGCTCATAAGTTCATAGCAGCAGTTGTCTCTGCCCAATATTGAGACTGGCAATAGATCATCTTCCATGAGGAAGGGAAACATAAGACCCCACATCGTCTGGAGTCACTAATGGTGGCTAAAAGGTTGCTGGAAGAGGGGTAGTAAGGTACCTCAGTGGAGTAGCCACTGGCAAGTTATCCATTCCACACTGAATAACCTTCCATAACCTTCCACCCATAATCAAACAAGCTACCTGAATTTAAATCCATGTTTAAAAAAATGTATTTATTTATTTATTTGCAAGCAGAGAGAGAGAGATACAGAGATAGAGAGAGAGAAGGAAGGAAGGAAGGAAGAAAGAAAGGAAGGAAGGAAGGAAGGAAGGAAGGAAGGAAGGAAGGAAGGAAGAAAAGACAGAATGAGAGAGAAGAACTGGTCATACCAAGGCCTCTAGTCACTGCAAATGAACTCCAGATGCATGTGCCACTTTGTGCATGTGGCTTTACATGGGTAGTAGGGAATCAAACCCAGGCTGACAGGTTTTGTAAGCAAGTGCCTTTAATGGCTAAGCCATCTCTCTAATTCTTAAAATTTTTTAAGCATAAAATAAGATGGGGATTAGTGAGGAAGAAGAAATGTGTTAATTGGAGGGGAGGTAAGAGACAGAAATAAGATAAAATACATTAAACACATGCATGAAAATGGAAAAAATAAATTAAAATTAAAAATAAACAATGATGATAATAAAGATCTCAGATGTTGACCTAAATAAATGATAAATAAACATAAAAATAAAAACAGACCAAGTTTTTTTTTTTTTTCCCAGGGTTAAGATGCCAGTCCCAAGCTCCATGTCCAGCCTTTCTGAGTTCTGGCCAATGGAACACACAAAGAAGTGATGGACCCAACTCAAATGTCCCTTAAAGTAAAACAGGGCTCACCTGCATTTCCATGTTTCCCCTTCCATGCTTCCCCTCACACTGGCTTCCATGCAAATCAGGCAGGATCCAAACTATAGCCGGTGGACACAATCCAACCCACCACCTGTTCATGTGCATAAGTTTTATTGGAACACAACCTGTCTGTTCACCTTGTGACCATCCATGGCAGGCCTCAATCATGTTAGACTTCAGAAGTTAGAACAGAGCCCCGATAATCCACAAAGCCATGTCCAGTCTGGTCCTTGGTGGAGAAGTTTGCCAATTCTTGCCTGGGACAATGCATAGCAATAGGATAGAAGGTTCAGGGGTGCCTGTTTGTGTCACATATAACTGGCCACATTGGCCTCTTGATGGGAGGTCACACATAGAAAACAAGCCTATCGTGTTCAGGCCTCTATATTTAGAATTCCTTTCAGAGTTCTTCAACTTTGTCTTCCTTAGAATTTGGGCCCAATAATTCTTAAGGGGCTTGTGCTAGGCATCACCCCTTACTTCTCACTCTATCCCATTGTTGTGATAATTAAAAAAAAAAAATGTATCCAGACATTACCAAGTGTTCTCTGGGGGGGGGGGATCGTACCCAGTTGAGAACTTCTGTGTTAGAGCAATTTTACCAGCCATGCAAGGTATTTCCTTCCTTTAACATTCTGGAACCACACTAGTAGTTTAATTTCATTCATTCTTTCGAAGGATCTGCTCTTTCTCCATTTTTCACTTGGGTATCTCCTATGTATCATTCATGTGGCAGCTTTAATATCATTTCCTCAAGAAATTTCCACTGATGTGCCCACTAAATAAACCCTCTGGTGGATGGGAAAATGGCTCAGCAAATAAAAGTTCTTTTTTTTTTTTCTTTCTGGAGAGAGACAGAGAGAAAGAGAGAGGAAGACAGACAGAGATGGCCACGCCAGCAGCCTCTCAGCTGCTGCAAATGAAATCCAGATGTGCCCGCCCCCTTGTGGTCAAGTGTGGCATTGCGCCCTTGCATCACTTTGCATCTGGCTAAATGTGGGACCTGGAGATTGGAACTGCTGGAGATTGGAACCAGTGTTCTTAGGCTTAGGAGGCAGGTGCCTTAACTGCTAAACCATCTCTCCAGCCCTAAAGGTTCTTTTTTGCAAAGCCTGCTGGCTTGGGTTCAGTTCCCCAGCACTCATATAAAGTCACTCATAGGTAGACCCATTTTCAGTGGCAATAGAAGATGGTGGAGTACAGACACTTCTCTGACCTCCACATGCGTGCTCCCCCGCACACATATAAACACATACATATAAATAAATTAATTAATTAAAAATCAACCGTCTGAAAAGTTCTTGTAATTTCCCTCTGTTGTAATATTGTGATTATTGACGTATTATTCTTCATTCATAGGCACACATGCAGGCATGCAGCACGCAGTCAGTGGTTGATGACTGGTCTGCTGATGGTATGTTGAAATGTTGAAGAGAAAGCAGAGATCTCTAATTACAGAGGAAACAACTCACTGTGGTCCAGACAGTGAGGAGAGTGGCTCATGTTGCTGATTGCAGAATTAAGAAGAAGCAATGAAGGAGAAATGGCTTTCTTTACTTCCAGAGTTCCCACATCCATGGAATCTGCCATCCTTCCACAAAGACCAAGCAGCTTCTGAAGCTAGTATGGTTCTGTGTTTCAGAGGAAAATATGAATGAATACTCTGCTGCCTTTGGTCTCAAAAGCATTTGCTTCTTAGCCATGTATTTTTCAGGCTAAGTGGTACATTAGGTGATTTATTAACTCTGTAATACTGTCCTCTAAGTACAGTTAAAAATAACTTCTATGATAATATTTTGAATCCACATGCAGACAGATAGGTTTCTCCCTACATTGGCCACCTCCTCCTGTTACATGAGGTTAGAGCCTAACCATTTAGACAGGTTTGCCTGCTTCCTCAGCAAGGCCACGGGGAAGACATGTGTGGTATACTTAATCTTGTACACTACTTACTCTTTCTCTCCAGTCAATTAATTTATCTTCTGCCTTAATTTCTCTCTTCACATTTTCAAGTCTGCAAAACTAAAATATTTTATTTTCTCAAGATCTTTAGATTTCAAGTATTCACCTGTACTCCTTAAAAAATAGGACTTTCTTGATCTCTTTTTTTTATTTGAGAGAGACAAAGAGAGAGAGACAGATAGAGAGAGAATGGGTGTGCCAGTGGCTTCTTAGCCGCTGTGAATGAACTCCAAACACATGCACCCCCTTGTGGGCAAGAGTGGCATTGTGCACTTGTGTCACTTTTTGTGTCTGGCTAGACATGGGACCTAGAGATCGAAAGGGTGTTCATAGGCTTGGCAGGCAGATGTCTTAACTGCTAAGCGATCTCTCCAGCCCTTAACCTCTTTTAATAGGACATACTGTAGTTGTGTTGGTGTGTGTATGCTTGTATGTGTGTATGTTTTAAATAGTTGCAAAAGATATTTTACCAACTGTTGCAGTCACGTTTGCACTGCTGGCAGAAATCACCCATTCAAGAGCAGATTTTGGGGAAAAGGGGGTTTATTTTGGATTATAGGCTCGAGGGAAAGCTCCATGATGGCAGGGAAAATGATGGCATGAGCAGAGGGTGGACATCTCCTCCTGGCCAATATCAGGTGGACAACAGGAACAGGAGAGTGTGCCAACCACTGGCAAGGGGAAACTGGCTATAATACCTATAAGCCTGCCCCCAACAATACACTGCCTCCAGGAGGCATTAATTCCCAAATCTCCACCATCTGGGAACCTAGCACTCTCAGAACACCTAAGTTTATGGGGAATACCTGAATCAAACCACCACACCAACATACAAAGGGCATGCATTTTGGAGTCAGATATGGTGTTTGAGACTTATTTGTAGCAATCAGAAAGATACCATAATAATGTTACATTATTTCTCCAAACCTCAGTTCTTTCATCTTTTAAATGCTTTTATTTATTGATTTGCAAAGAGAGAGAGCAAGAGAGTGAGAGAGAGAATGAGCATGCCAAGGCCACTTGCCACTGCAAACAAACTGCAGCTCCAGATGCATGTGGCACTTTGTGTATCTGGCTTTCCAGGGGAAATGGGGAATCAAACCTAGGCCAGCAGGCTTTGGAAGTAAATGCCTTCAATTACCAAGCCATCTCTCCAGCCATATCCTTCATCTTTAAAATGGAGCTAATAATATTTCCCCAAGATGACAAGGGTGTGGAATAACACTGCTCCTTAAACATAGCAGGCAAATGAGAAATATTAGCCTTCTTTGTGACTCATTTACCCTGAATTCTCTAGAAGCTTCTAGATAGATGGTCATCTCTGAGATGATCAGCTGGGTCATGGGATAGACATGTCTATACACTGAATAAAGGAGAGGAAAGGAACAAGAAAGCCTGAAGGGCACCCAGGATCCATCTCTCTTTCTTCTTCCTGAATGTGGGCACAATAAAACTAGCTACTTCAGGGCTGGAGAGATGGCTTAGTGGTTAAGGCGCCTGCCTGCTAAGCCTAAGAACCTGGTTCCAATCTCCAGGTCCCACGTTTAGCCAGATGCAGTGACGCAAGGGCGCAATGCTGCACTTGACCACAAGGGGGCACACACATCTGGATTTCGTGCACAGCAGCTGAGAGACTGCTGGCGCACCCATCTCTATCTGTCTCCCTCTCCCTCTCTGTCTCTCTCTGTGTCTCCAAAAATAAATAATTTTAAAAATTAAGAAAAAAAAACAAAAAACTAGCTACTTCATATTCCCACAACCTTTCCCTCAATGACAGACTCTATCCCCTCAAACTGTGAGCCAAAATACATATATAAATTAAACATTTCTTTCTCTCGCCTGCCTTCCTTCCTTCCTTCCCTATTCTGTCCCTTCTCCCTACCTTTTACTGGCCCCTTTCTTCCTTACAAATAGTCCCCCTTCTGCTTTAATGTTACATATGTAACATATGTATGCATGTGTGAATATATATGCATATGTTTCTATTTAACTGTATATGCCCAATGAGAGAAGACATGATGCTTTGTATTTCCCCTCCATGACCCTCTCTCTGTCATGACTCCATTGAATCCTCATAACTGTATGGGTTTATATGGCTTCACATGGGTATTGAGGAGTCAAACCTAGGCCAACACAAGCCCCCATGCAGCAGAAACAAATGCAGAATGAATCCACAGCTCCATACAGTCAAGCCAACTTCTCCATAAGTATGAGCTGAAATCCATGCCAACATGACTTATTATATAGGAATATTATTTCAAACTCCTCACACTCTATCCTTGTCTTTTCAAATAAGGCAAATAAGACTATTTGAAAAGAATGATGGAAAAGACAGCAGGCAATACTAGTCATATTTCAAACTCTGAAAAGTATTCTATTAAATTATTCCAAAGTAATAACAGGAGGAGAGAATGAAGTGTTTACTTAAAAAAAAAGCATCATTAACTTCTTTTCCCTGCAGCCTGAAATTATTTTCCCTCTATTTCTTGAGTCATACTTTATCCAGCTGAGTCTCTGGCTTTCGGGGTCAGCTTGACTTTTATGAATTTTCCAGGTGGTGAGAAACCAGGAGTAACTAAGTGACATCTGCAGGGCTTCACTTCCAGGCTGCATGCTCCACCCTGCCCTCTTCCAGCTCATGAAAAAAGAATCCAACAGAACTAAGGTACTAAGGTATATTTCTTGGGTAGTAGGCATAAAACTTTTTTTTTAACCTTAAAATTAACTTACCCATTGATTATTCATAACATTCATTACAGTTTAAAGTTTGGGTATTCACACTTGATGATCCAGATTTCTTTCCTATGGTGGGTGCCTCGTATATTCCCAGATGATTAGAAACCAGCCTGGGCTCTCTGCTCTTTGTACTTGAATAAGGAAAAAGAAAACACACAGAACAAATATGCAGACAGAGTGGTACCTAGTCACCCACCATGTGCTTCTGATGGTCCTGGATTTGTACTTTTATATGATAGGACTAGAATAGAGACAAGAGCTAGTTGGAAAGTCCAATGTCTCTGTGTTCCCCTCTGTACCCTGGAACTGGGTTTGATTTAGTATTTCTGGATGGAGTGCTGAAAGGGCAGCTAAGACTCATGTGATACTTTGGTTTCCAAGTTTCTCTGCCAGTGTAGAAATGTTGGGCCAGGCTCTGCTTTTAAAAATCTACAGATTACGTCATTTCTGGCCAACATAGAGAAGGGTCTATAAGATTTCTGATTTAAACTCATTTTTTATTGTACTCATAGTTAAAGTTTTATTCTTAAGGTTGAGGTCCTTCAACCTGATATAGTTGGCCTTAGGGCAAGGAAAAGCTGTCACTGTGTGGTGTAGACAAAAGACAGCATCATGTCATGCCTTACTCCTTAGAAATTCCAGGAATGGTCTCTGTTACAAGCAGCTGCTCTCATGTCTCCATCTTATCCAAACAATTATCCACGTGTATCCTCACGTTTTAATATTTTATTTTTGAATGCATATGTATGTGGGTATGTGTAGGCATGTGTATATGTGCATGTGGAGGCCAGAGGTAAATGTCAGGCATCTTCCTCAGTCACTTTTTGAGACAAGGTCTCATTGACTCAGCTCAAGACCCAGGGATTCCCTGGTGCTGCCTCCCTGACCTTGGGATTACAGGTGAATGCCACAAAGCCTGGATTTTACATGGATGCTGGCGATCTAAACTCAAGACTTCATATGTGGCAAGCACTTTATCTACCGAACCATATCCCCAGACGCTGTCTCCTCACTTTATTGACATATGTAGTATGTTTCATGTGATGGCCTATGCAGGTGTGTGTTGATGCAATGCCCCATGGCTTATCTGCGGAGGCCAGAGGAGAACAATGGGTGCCCCCCTCCATCATTCAGCCACTTGTTTATTCCTTGTGACAAAGTCTCTTACTGATTCTGGCGTTTGCTGTTCGTTAGCCCTAGCCATTTTCTGGTCTCTGCTCCCCATAGAACTGGGGTAACAGGCATGTGTGGCCATGCCCAGCTATTTATGTGGGTTCTAGAGGTACAAACTCAGGCAGCCTCAGGCCTCCTCAGGCCCTCATGCTTGCACAGGAGCACACTTAACCACTGAGCAATCCTTCCAGCCCTATTCTCACTTTTCTAAAGGTAGAAATTTGACCTCTCTATTTTGACTTATCAATTTTGGAGGGCAGCCTGCAGCAGCTGCCATCCATACTCACAGTTATCTTGAGCTTGGTACATAAAGGTGTTACAGAAGGTAAGGTGACTTTATGCTGATAGTGTGGCAGGATGACTGGAAATTTCAGGTGCTTCAGTCTGTATATTTGAGAGACTGAAATGGTCTGTGCATGGCTGTGGTTTGTCCCAACCTGGCATCCATGCTCAGTTCTTCTGGAGACAACTCTCTGATTTCCTCTTTGAGGTGTTCTGTGCTCCCTGCTTTTAAGACAAGACATATTCACATCTCTTGGATGCAAAAGTGGGCATAGGATTAGTATAAGATTAGATATGTATTACACGATAGTGCAATAAAAAAATCAATCAATAGTTCGAGAACTATTGGGATGAAAAGATTTCTTTAATGCTGGATTTGTTGACAGACAAATTCTGTAATTCTGGCCCATGCATAGGAAAAGAGAGGCAATAATACTGAAGGGTTGAGTTCTGGTGATAGACATTGTCTCCTGGATCCGTGTCTGAACGAATATGGGCTCTTGGTCTTAACACTGTAATGTATAAATTAAAAATCCCTTTTTGTCCTAAATAAAACTTGGAGTTTCATAATGCATGAAACAAAAATGTTGATTTTAAGTCAGGCTTATGTAACCCTCATTCATAATTTTTAAGATGTGAGCCATGGAAGAATTATTAAGACTTCTTAGCCAGGTGTGGTGGCGCACACCTTTAATCTCAGCACTCAGCTGGGAGGCAGAGGTAGGAGGATCACCGTGAGTTCAAGGCCACCCTGAGACTACATAGTGAATTCCAGGTCAGCCTGGACTAGAGTGAAACCTAGGCCAGCAGGCTTTGAAGTAAATGCCTTCAATTACCAAGCCATCTCTCCAGCCATATCCTTCATCTTTAAAATGGAGCTAATAATATTTCCCAAGATGACAAGGGTGTGGAATAACACTGCTCCTTAAACATAGCAGGCAAATGAGAAATATTAGCCTTCTTTGTGACTCATTTACCCTGAATTCTCTAGAAGCTTCTAGATAGATGGTCATCTCTGAGATGATCAGCTGGGTCATGGGATAGACATGTCTATACACTGAATAAAGGAGAGGAAAGGAACAAGAAAGCCTGAAGGGCACCCAGGATCCATCTCTCTTTCTTCTTCCTGAATGTGGGCACAATAAAACTAGCTACTTCAGGGCTGGAGAGATGGCTTAGTGGTTAAGGCGCCTGCCTGCTAAGCCTAAGAACCTGGTTCCAATCTCCAGGTCCCACATTTAGCCAGATGCAGTGACGCAAGGGCGCAATGCTGCACTTGACCACAAGGGGGCACACACATCTGGATTTCGTTCACAGCAGCTGAGAGACTGCTGGCGCACCCATCTCTATCTGTCTCCCTCTCCCTCTCTGTCTCTCTCTATGTCTCCAAAAATAAATAATTTTAAAAATTAAGAAAAAAAACAAAAAACTAGCTACTTCATATTCCCACAACCTTTCCCTCAATGACAGACTCTATCCCCTCAAACTGTGAGCCAAAATACATATATAAATTAAACATTTCTTTCTCTCGCCTGCCTTCCTTCCTTCCTTCCCTATTCTGTCCCTTCTCCCTACCTTTTACTGGCCCCTTTCTTCCTTACAAATAGTCCCCCTTCTGCTTTAATGTTACATATGTAACATATGTATGCATGTGTGAATATATATGCATATGTTTCTATTTAACTGTATATGCCCAATGAGAGAAGACATGATGCTTTGTATTTCCCCTCCATGACCCTCTCTCTGTCATGACTCCATTGAATCCTCATAACTGTATGGGTTTATATGGCTTCACATGGGTATTGAGGAGTCAAACCTAGGCCAACACAAGCCCCCATGCAGCAGAAACAAATGCAGAATGAATCCACAGCTCCATACAGTCAAGCCAACTTCTCCATAAGTATGAGCTGAAATCCATGCCAACATGACTTATTATATAGGAATATTATTTCAAACTCCTCACACTCTATCCTTGTCTTTTCAAATAAGGCAAATAAGACTATTTGAAACGAATGATGGAAAAGACAGCAGGCAATACTAGTCATATTTCAAACTCTGAAAAGTATTCTATTAAATTATTCCAAAGTAATAACAGGAGGAGAGAATGAAGTGTTTACTTTAAAAAAAAAAAGCATCATTAACTTCTTTTCCCTGCAGCCTGAAATTATTTTCCTCTATTTCTTGAGTCATACTTTATCCAGCTGAGTCTCTGGCTTTCGGGGTCAGCTTGACTTTTATGAATTTTCCAGGTGGTGAGAAACCAGGAGTAACTAAGTGACATCTGCAGGGCTTCACCTCCAGGCTGCATGCTCCACCCTGCCCTCTTGCAGCTCATGAAAAAATCCAACAGAACTAAGGTACTAAGGTATATTTCTTGGGTAGTAGGCATAAAACTTTTTTTTTAACCTTAAAAATTAACTTACCCATTGATTATTCATAACATTCATTACAGTTTAAAGTTTGGGTATTCACACTTGATGATCCAGATTTCTTTCCTATGGTGGGTGCCTCGTATATTCCCAGATGATTAGAAACCAGCCTGGGCTCTCTGCTCTTTGTACTTGAATAAGGAAAAAGAAAACACACAGAACAAATATGCAGACAGAGTGGTACCTAGTCACCCACCATGTGCTTCTGATGGTCCTGGATTTGTACTTTTATATGATAGGACTAGAATAGAGACAAGAGCTAGTTGGAAAGTCCAATGTCTCTGTGTTCCCCTCTGTACCCTGGAACTGGGTTTGATTTAGTGTTTCTGGATGGAGTGCTGAAAGGGCAGCTAAGACTCATGTGATACTTTGGTTTCCAAGTTTCTCTGCCAGTGTAGAAATGTTGGGCCAGGCTCTGCTTTTAAAAATCTACAGATTACGTCATTTCTGGCCAACATAGAGAAGGGTCTATAAGATTTCTGATTTAAACTCATTTTTTATTGTACTCATAGTTAAAGTTTTATTCTTAAGGTTGAGGTCCTTCAACCTGATATGGTTGGCCTTAGGGCAAGGAAAAGCTGTCACTGTGTGGTATAGACAAAAGACAGCATCATGTCATGCCTTACTCCTTAGAAATTCCAGGAATGGTCTCTGTTACAAGCAGCTGCTCTCATGTCCCCATCTTATCCAAACAATTATCCACGTGTACCCTCACGTTTTAATATTTTATTTTTGAATGCATATGTATGTGGGTATGTGTAGGCATGTGTATATGTGCATGTGGAGGCCGGAGGTAAATGTCAGGCATCTTCCTCAGTCACTGTCCTTCTTACTTTTTGAGACAAGGTCTCATTGACTCAGCTCAAGACCCAGGGATTCCCTGGTGCTGCCTCCCTGACCTTGGGATTACAGGTGAATGCCACAAAGCCTGGATTTTACATGGATGCTGGCGATCTAAACTCAAGACTTCATATGTGGCAAGCACTTTATCTACGAACCATATCCCCAGACGCTGTCTCTCACTTTAGTGACATATAGTATGTTTATGATTTCATGTGATGCAGGTGTATGTGTTGATGCAATGCCCCATGGCTTATCTGCGGAGGCCAGAGGAGAACAATGGGTGCCCCCCTCCATCATTCAGCCACTTGTTTATTCCTTGTGACAAAGTCTCTTACTGATTCTGGCGTTTGCTGTTCATTAGCCCTAGCCATTTTCTGGTCTCTGCTCCCCATAGAACTGGGGTAACAGGCATGCGTGGCCATGCCCAGCTATTTATGTGGGTTCTAGAGGTACAAACTCAGGCAGCCTCAGGCCTCCTCAGGCCCTCATGCTTGCACAGGAGCACACTTAACCACTGAGCAATCCTTCCAGCCCTATTCTCACTTTTCTAAAGGTAGAAATTTGACCTCTCTATTTTGACTTATCAATTTTGGAGGGCAGCCTGCAGCAGCTGCCATCCATACTCACAGTTATCTTGAGCTTGGTACATAAAGGTTTTACAGAAGGTAAGGTGACTTTATGCTGATAGTGTGGCAGGATGACTGGAAATTTCAGGTGCTTCAGTCTGTATATTTGAGAGACTGAAATGGTCTGTGCATGGCTGTGGTTTGTCCCAACCTGGCATCCATGCTCAGTTCTTCTGGAGACAACTCTCTGATTTCTCTTTGAGGTGTTCTGTGCTCCCTGCTTTTAAGACAAGACATATTCACATCTCTTGGATGCAAAAGTGGGCATAGGATTAGTATAAGATTAGATATGTATTACAAGATAGTGCAATAAAAACATCAATCAATAGTTCGAGAACTATTGGGATGAAAAGATTTCTTTAATGCTGGATTTGTTGACAGACAAATTCTGTAATTCTGGCCCATGCATAGGAAAAAGAGAGGCAATAATACTGAAGGGTTGAGTTCTGGTGACAGACATTGTCTCCTGGATCCGTGTCTGAACGAATATGGGCTCTTGGTCTTAACACTGTGATGTATAAATTAAAAATCCCTTTTTGGCCTAAATAAAACTTGGAGTTTCATAATGCATGAAACAAAAATGTTGATTTTAAGTCAGGCTTATGTAACCCTCATTTATAATTTTTAAGATGTGAGCCATGGAAGAATTATTAAGACTTCTTAGCCAGGTGTGGTGGCACACACCTTTAATCTCAGCACTCAGCTGGGAGGCAGAGGTAGGAGGATCACCGTGAGTTCAAGGCCACCCTGAGACTACATAGTGAATTCCAGGTCAGCCTGGACTAGAGTGAGACCCTATCTCAAAAAAACAACAACAACAACAAAAAAAAAGAATTTTCTTTACTGAGGTTTTCGTTATATGACTTTTTTTAAAGGCAAGATCTGACCTTTTTATGCAAGAGAGAGAGAATGAGAGAAAGAAAGAAAGAAAGATAGATAGATAGATAGATAGATAGATAGATAGATAGATAGATAGATAGAAAGAATTGGTGCACCTGGGTCTCAGCCACTGTAATTGAACTCCAAGATACATGTGCCACCTTGGACTCACATGCAACCTTGTGAGCTGGTGTCACCTTTTGCATCTGGCTTATGTGGGATCTGAAAAGTCAAACATGGGTCCTTAGGCTTTGCAGGCAAATGCCTTAATTGCTAAGTCATCTCTCTAGCCCTTTATATGACTTTTAAATGCTGTGATGACTCTGAATTGCACATGTCTGCTGGATTTTTCCCTAGTGTTATAAGATATCTAAGTGTGTTTTCTAGTGCATTTACCAGGTGTATTAGTCAGGGAGCTCCAAAAGACATAACTAAGAGTAGACTGATTTATCTATATATCTATCAACCTCTGTCTATCTATCTGTCTATCTTTCTAATCTATCATCCATCTTATCTTTGGGAATTTATTATAGAAACTGGATCCTGGAATAATGTAGACCAAGACGTCCTATGATATACCATCTGAAGCTGGAGGACCAGTGAAGCTGGTGGTATAACTCTCAGTCTGAGCTCAAAGCCTGAGTATCTTGAAAACTATTGGGTACATACTCTAATCCAGATGTCTGAAGATCTGGGGTATTCAAATTGGATGTCCAACTCCAGACGAAGGCAGTACATTTGCTCTCCCTCCACTCTGTTCAATCTAGGCCCTCCTGGAATTACCACATGGGTGTGAATACATCCTCTATACCCAGTTCACTGAGTCCAATGTGAATCTCTTGGAAAAATACCTTCACAGACACCTTAAAAGCATGCTTTGTGGGTACCTTCATCCCAGGCAAGTTGACACCTAAAATTAACCATCTGATTAGGATCTTTAAAATCATGTAAAGCATTGCACATCTGTAACTGACCTCCAGAGACATAATCTTTATTTGGTCACTGTCATCAGAAGGGCCAGGCCATATACTCAAGTGTTGAGCCTAAAACTAGAGGAACTGATCTGATTCAGGGAGCTCTCCTTTACCTCCCATAGCTAAGCCATCAGAATATCCTTTTTGCTTCACCACTAAAATATACCTCAACTCCACAGACTTCTGACCATCTCTGCTGTCTTCACTCCATCTGAAGGATTCTTAACCCTCTCCAGGATTACTAGAACAGCATCAATCTCTTGTCACTTTTTAACCCATGATAGCCACAAAGACACTTTGCTTTACATAAGATACAGAATGAACCTCACTGAGGTCCTAAGGGCTGTGTGCCTAGACCCCATCAGCATCTCTGATGTTAGCTTACACTATTTTTCTGAAGCATTTTGTCTAGTTCTTATGAACTTGCCCTTGATAACAAGGACATGTGCATGCTACTTGACTGTAAGTTCCTGGCGTTGTTCCTTTTCTTAGTACACTCGTCCTTCTCCCTCTGCTCCTCATGTGTCTTTTGCTATCTGTCTCTAAGACCCAGATTGAACAATGGTCACTCTTCATCTCAACAACTGACCGAAATATTTCTTTCACATACATCTACATCTCTGAAAGGACTTATTTATTGGTAAATTTAATTTAGTTTTTTGTCTTGTCACTCTACCAAAGTCCATGAAAGCACATGATAAACACATGGTAAGTATAACTGGATGACAAAGAGATCTGGGAACCCACATGCAGACAAGGACATGTCTACAGACCCAATAAAACAGGTGTGTGGCACATTCACAGCCCCTTTGTCATATGTGTACAAAATTCCTGTGTGTACCAAAGCCAAAGTTTAAGACCAAGTCAATGAATTTTGGTATTTCTTTAGCTCAAGGTTTCTTCCTTATATAGGATTCTGCCCAATTTTACTTCCTGGCAACCAGGCTCTGGTAATTGATACAAGCCTCTCTCCTTGGATCCATCCCCTCCCTTTCATGCTAAAAACTGGTGCTCATCACTTTCACACTGAGACTTCTAATTTTGAGGTTGCCAAGAATAAAGACATGTCTCCACAAAATGAAAATTACATATTGAGTATGAAAGTAAAATGGGCCATAACCCAGGAGTGGCTACAGGTTATTTCAGCACTATTTGAATTATACCGTTCCTCACTGCTTTTTGGCAGGGGGGCCTTTAAAAAATTATTTGCAAGGATAGAGAAAGAAAAGAGAGAGAGAGAGAATGAATGAGAATGGGCATGCCAGGGCCTACAAACAAATTCCAGACACATAGACCACTTGGTGCATCTGAAAAGGCATGGGGAGGAAAAGAGGGACCTAGAACAGAATTTCTCCAAATGATTTGGTGACACATAGCCCCTAAGGCACTTCCAGAAAGAAAGATGACTTTTGTATTGATGGCATCCTCAGGTGGTGTTGCCATTAGCTTTGTGTTGCTGGCACAAAGCCCCTGACCAAAAGCAGCTTATGGGAGGAAAGATTTTATTTTGGCTTACAGACTCCAGGGGAAACTCCATTATGGCAGTGGAAAACATGCCATGAACAGCTGCTGGTCATCACCTTCTGGCCAATGTCAGGTAGACAACAGCAGCAGATGAGTGAGCCAAACACCGGCAGGGGGAAGTCAGCTCTAACACTCATAAACCCATCCCCAACAACACTCCTCCTCCAGAGACTCCAATTTCCAAATTGCCATCAGCTGGGTACCTAGCATTCAGAACACAAATATTTATGGGGCACACCTGAGTCAAACTATTACATTCTACCCCTGGCCCCCATAAACCCACAATCATCCATGATATAAAATGCAATGCATGGGCTGGAGAGATGGCTTAGCAGTTAAGGAGCTTGTCTGCGAAGCCTAAGGACCCATGTTCTACTCTCCAGATCCCACATTAGCCAGATGCACAAAGGTGAAGCAAGCTCAAGGTTGCACATGCCCCCCAGGTGGTGAAAGCATCTGGAGTTTGATTGTAGTGGCTGAGGCCCTGGTGTACCAATTCTCTGTCTCTCTATCTCTGTCTGTCTCTTTCCTTCTAAATTGATTTTTAAAAAAAGTCCACATAGTTTTTATCAATCCCAATGCTATTCAACTTCCCCCCATAATTCAAGATCTCTTAACTGAGCCATAATACCAAAAAATAAAATAAAATAAAATAAAATAAAATAAAATAAGCCAAACACCATAATGGCATGGCATAAGCATTCACACTATAAAAGATGGCACTGGGCATAGCAGACAAAAATTGAGATTTAAAGAAAGAGGGCAAACATCAAATTCTGTAGCTCCAAGTTTTACAACCCTAACCAGTGGTGAATTTCTGGCATTCAAATTCCACGCCCCCCTCCCGCCCAGCTAGATTCCTCACAGCCTAGGGAACAATGCACCCCAAACTGGCAGCTCTCCTTAGTGACTGTCTCACAGTCCTGGCATTTCACTGGGTTCCAATGTAATGCACAGTTCAACCACATGGCTCTATCAGGTCTCCACACATGACCTTCCAACAACCCTGCCTCACACTACCCATGACTAGTTTCAAAAGACAAAACAATTTTCACTCTCTCTCTCTCGCCACCTGCCTCTTTCTTTCTCTCAAATAAATAAAAAATTTAAAAATGTTTTTAAAAACAAAGGCTGGAGAGATGGCTTAGTGGTTAAAGCACTTTCCTGCAAAGCCAAAGGACCCAGGTATGATTCCCCTGGACCCATGCAAGCCAGAAGAACAAAGTGGCTCATGCATCTGGAGTTCATTGGCCATGGCTGAAGGCCCTGGCATGCTCAATCTTTTCTCACTCCATCTGCCTCTTTCTCAAATAAACTTAAAAAAAGGGCTGGAAAGATGGCTTACTGGTTAAGACACTTGCCTGTGAAGCCTAAAGACCCAGATCCCACATAAGCCAGATACACAAAGTGATGTATGGTCAAGGTCACACATGCTCACAAGGTGGTTCACACATTTGAGGTCTAACTGCGGTGGCTGGAGGCCGTGGTGCACCAATTCTCTCTGTCCCCCCCCCCATAAAATAAATAAATGAATGAATAAATAAATAAATAAATAAATAAAAGTTTATAAAAATGGCGTTGTGTATGATGGAGAGTGGAGTTGCAATGGGAAAAGTAGGGGGAGGGAAGGAATTACTATGGATTACTGTCTATAATTAATTGTGGAAGTTGTCAATAAAAAATAAATTTTAATTTAAAAAACAGCATTGCAAGTCCAATGACCTTATTTTTTCTGCATTTGTTATATTCCATAGTACCAGGTGGGCTACCTGGTACTGGTACATGGTACTAATTTAGGGGTTAAATAAAGCCAACTTTGAAGATCAGGACAAACCCTCAGTATTCAGTCCCTTTACTTTCAAAAGGGTCTGCATTCTTTCTGCTACCCCAGTGCAGATCAACTAGCCCAATCTCAATGTTTGTAATTTATCAAATAGTTGCAACTGAGCAGAGCTGTTCTCTTTAGCCCAAAGCTTTTGTTTCTTTCTGTGCCATATCTATCTGCTCACACCAGTCCATTTCTATGTAATGCAATCCTGTACAAATTCTCAGGAGTTGGGAGGAATGTGACTTGTCTCTCACACAACTGCTTCTAGCCTAGAACCAACAAAGTTCTTCCTTCTCCTCATAAACAAAACTTCATAGTCCATAGTTCTTACTGGATTCAGGTCTCTTAGCTTTGACCAGAATGGTCCAAACCAGCCCTACTTATAACAATTAAAGGTGTCTCTGAATCTAAGGTTTCAAATCCTTCCACCTTCCTTCTGAAAATCAGTTCCAAAAGGCCAAAAGCCACACAGTCAGGGTCTAGAAGCAACAACCCCACTCCTGGTAACAATTAATGTTGACGTTACCTTCACATTGCTGTTAGAAAGCACCAAACCAAGAGCAGCTTGTAGGAGGAAAGGGTTTATTCTGACTTATAGACTCAAGGGGAAGCTCTATGATGGCATGATCAGAGGGTGGACATTACCTCCTGGCCAACATTAGGTGGATAATAGCAGCAAAAGAATGTGCCAAACACTGGCAAGGGGAAGCTGGCTATAACACTCATAATCCCACCCCCAACAATACACCTCCTCTAGAGACTCTAGTTCTCAAATTGCCATCAGATAGGGACCTATCCTTCAGAACATATAAGTTTAAGAGAGATACCTGAATCAAACCACCACAGCTGGTCAGTTATCAAGAAAGAAACCACATGACTGAAATAAAAAATGACAGTGAAGAAATCTTTGTTCAAAATCATGCAGAGGTGTTTAAATGTGAGGGGCCACCTCACTGAAGAGTTACACTGAGTGGAAACTTGAAGGAAGTGGTGAGGAAGTGAGATTTAAGGCTGTATTTTAGCCAAGTTATGCCAAAAGGGCCTATGTTTTTATTTATGAACAGTTTGTGTATCCTTTAAAAAAATTATTTTATTAATTAATTTATTTTTTAGAGAGAGACACAGAGAGAGAGAGAGAGGGAGAGAGAGGGCATGCTAGGGCTTCTAGCCACTACAAATGAACAACACATAGACACATGCACCACCTAGAGCATCTGGCTTACATGGGTACTGGGTAATCAAACCTGGGTCCTTAGGCTTCTCTGGCAAGCACTTGTCCACTAATCCATGTCTCAAACCCTTTTTTTGTGTATCTTGATGAGGGAACAAAATTCAAACTTTCCCAGTTACAGAGCAAATAAAATAGTCTCTTATTCACTAGTTACATATACAATTTTATATTCTTTTGGTCATTCTGTTATGTTTCACATAATTGTGATATTATTTTTAATTTGTGGAGCTGGGAACATGTGAAGTCTGCTCCATGAGTTACTGTGACACTATATTTTTTGATCTCTAAAATATATTTCTTATGAACAAAACCTGTACTGCCCCTATTGGTGGCCAATTGCTATATGTGGACAATGAGTATGTGAAATGCATCTACTGACTTAAATTAGTATTAAGCAACATTTTATTTTGAAGACTTAGGATGAAAAAATAAGATATTCTGGAAATAATTTATTTTGTGTCCTTTACATTTCAAAATATATATATATATATGGTTTTTTCATTTTTTGGTTTTTCAAGGTAGAGTCTCATTCTAGCCCAGGCTGACCTGGAATTCACTATGTAATCTCAGGGTGGCCTCAAACTCATGGTGATCCTCCTACCTTTAAGACCTCCCAAATGCTGGGATTAAAGGCATGCACCGCCACACCTGGCTAAAAATTGTATTTTAAAATATATTAGGTTAGAGAAAATATATTTGACAATGATGTTCACCTATGTGTGTTTGGGTGTGTATGTGTGGAGTACATGCACATATGTGTATGGGTGCACATGTATCATAGATGTCTTGTGTTTTCCTAAATTATTTTCTAAATATGTTTTATGTGACAGAATCTCACTGAACTTCTTCCAATATAGCTAGACAAGCAAACCAGCATAGCCCAAGGATCTACTTGTCTTGACCTGGGATTCACCTACTTCCACCTCCCCAGCACAGGATTACAGGTGCATGTTATCACATTTGGCACTTTTTTTGTGGGTTCTGGGGGCCTGAACTCAGTTCTGAATGCTTGCACAGCAAGCACTGTACTCACTGAACCATCTCACTTCCTCAGAGCCCTAGTTCTGACAGAGCTATTGAGATGTATGTGGTGACCATGTTAACAATGATGTTACCAATGCTCACTAGATGATTATTATCACCACAGTGACTCCCACCTCTCTCACTCTATAATCCTCATCAATTTTGCTGCTGCCACCAAAGTGAAAACTCTGAATTGCAGATACCAAGCGGGCCCTCCTTTACATACTGCACTAGTTGGCTTTTCAACAAAGTTATTTGTTTTTCTCAGCAATGACAGAGGAGGAATCAGGGGCTGAGAAAGATGAGTAGGTCACACTGGAACAAAGGGGCTGACATAAACCATGTAGGGGAAGAACTGTTTATTTTGGCTCACAGTTTCAGGCATATTAGTCTATGGTTACTTGACTCTGTGTGATTGGCAGACATCATGGTGGTGGGAACATTAGTGGGGTCAGTGATCACTTCTTGAGTGACAGAAAAACAGAAGAAGGCAGGACAAGAAAAAGTTTGCAGAGACCCCCTGTCCCACCATTACCTAATTCCTCCAACTTAGCCCTACCTTTTACTGTTTACCACCTCCAAATAGTGCCAATATTTATGAATCTACTATGGGGTTAATCCACTTATTGGGTCAAAGTCATTGTGATTTATCTCTGGAAATTCCACTGTAGACACAGGTATGCCTCTCTATATTCCTAAATTTCTCTTAATCTGATTAAGTTGATGATCAAAATTACCTCCACATATTGGTGTTGACCTTCACAGGCAACCTTCTAGTGTTCTTGGTCTGAATGTTTGTGACTCCACAAAATTGATGTGCTGAAATCCAAGTCCTTAAGGTGATGGTAGTAGGATGTTGGCCTTTGGGAGGTCATGAGGGTAGTACCCTTGTGAATAACATTAGTGCCTTTCTAAAATAGGCTCCAGAGAGCAACCTAGCCCTTTCTGTCATGATAAATTGCAAATAAGGCTATATCTCTCAACCAGCAAGTAGATCCACATTTGATACTGAATCTACCAGATCCTTGCTCTCAGAACTAGGAGAAATAACTTTCTGTTATTTATAAGACTAGATCTAGCCAATGGTATTTTTGTTACAGCAGCCTGAAGCGTTCAGATGAAGGATGCTTTTCTCATCAGTAACAGGAGGAAAAAGAGGTACAGAGAGATGAGTAACTGGCTGCAGGTATCACTAGGACTAAATAACAATACTGGGAAACAAATCCAGTCTCCACTCTCTGGCCTTCCCACTCATGCTTGTCTCTGTAACATTGGTTTTGGGCCATGTGCAAATCCCCATTGCCAAGAGTGGATTGTCAAGAGTGGGTTGATGCTCCATGTATGCTCATTAAATGTTCTTTTCCCAATTAGTCAAGATGTGAAGCAAAGTAAACTAGCTGAGCTTCCACAGAGAATCTTAAAGGAACAGACACACACAGCACATCTCAGTCCAAAGGCCAAGACCATGGCTCAGGAGACAGTTTGGTCAATTAGATCTTGCTGTGTGAGCATGAGGACCTGAGCACGACCCCAAGAACCTTTGTTAAAAAAGCTGGGGGTGGTGGTGTGTGCTTAGAATCCTAGCACTGAGGAGGTTGAGGTACACAGAGCCTTGTGGCTCATTAGCTAGCTAGTCTAGTTCACTTGGCAAGCTCTGGGCTAATGAGAGACTTTGCCTCCTGAAAGGTGTATGGTGCCAAGGAATGACACTCAAGGTTGTCCTCTGGCCATGACACACATTGAACATATGTGCATGCGCACACAAGTCAGGGCAGTGGAGTGGCAGATTGTTGTGCAACTGAAATTCTGTGGCACAATCACCATCAGGATGTTTGATCCTATAATCAACAGTCCAGCCACATGTCTCAGTTCTTCCTGTCCCAATGAGGCTGGGCATGAGGCTCTCAATTGATCATCACATTTTATTCAGTTCTTTGCCTCACCAATTCCCACTCATCTTGCATTCTAAATTTAAGTGTTTTCTCCTTTCCTGACCTTTTTGTTCTAAAGTCAGGCCTATCTTGAGTTTCTATTTCCTAGTTCCTTTGGAGTTTTATTCATATCAATTATTGCCACAGCAACTGGTTCCTGCTAACCTTTATGATCCACCAGATTCTACTGTGGTATCTGAAACATTTATCTCAGAGCTCAATAAATACTGTGGGATGAATGAATGGTTTCATCATATGGCATTCTTTTCCTTTTGCCTTATAAGCATATGCTTATCTGAGACAATGCTCTGCTAAGATGCAATTTGAAATAATCATCAGAGATCATCAACAATAATCTGGTGGTTGGTTTCCTGGGTGCTGCTCCAGGAGTTCTGATACTTGCTATCTGTGTGACCTAGAGCAGATCTTTAACCTTGTGCCTGTATTCGTACCTGTTTCACAGGGGTAATAATATTAATTGGAGATACACTGAGGCACTGCTCTAGAGGCACTCAATAAGTGCTTTAACACTGCACAAAACCATAAATTTTATTTTTAATACATTTAATATATTTGAAAGTATAACTTTAAAATACTTGTAACCCTATGGCTTTGGTTGATTCCCCGAGAGCAGAACCTTCCATGAAGATTTATGTGAAAAGGATTTATTGGGAAGGGTTCAAAGGAAAAGTCAGTGGAGGAATGAAACCAGACAAGGGTGTTAACCAAGGATGCCGTATGATGCTCCACCTTGCCAAACCTGAACAGTTCTCCAAGGGAACACTGGTCGTATTTTACCTTCACCTCAAATTGCCATGATGGGGGCCAGAGAGCAGGAGTGTTTCCAGCCTTAGACACATTAGTCATTGATCAACAGTTGCCCCCTGTCCCGAAGTGAGGCACATTTTTCCCAAGTACTCCTGCTTTGGCTCTTTTTGGCAGGTAGGAAGAGCCCTCTCAAGTAGCCCAAGGGTGCTTACTAACAAACAGGTGCTGACTCTTGGGAATGAAAGGATTCCAAGAACTGGCATGCACACACAGGACAAAGGGATTAAGGGAGAGGAAAAAGCACACACCAAGAAATTCCCTGTCTCAATAACAGAGTATTGTGCTTGGCAGTGGCATTCACCATTATGAATGCAGATTGGATCTGAGTTCACTGCCACCTTGCATTTCTGCAACTTTTCTCCTTTCTCTTTGAAGTGCTCTCTATATAACTCATGCATAGGGAGAGCTGAAAGCGGGCTTGGTTGGCTCACGTGCAAACCATAAAAAAGTAAATTTTCAAGGGCAATAGGTTAAATAAAGGAAAGAGGTTCACTGGTTTTACAACCATGTGTAGTTTCTAGTTTTTACTAAGTCAAACCCTTCAGAAGATATGGCTGAATGGGCACAGAGCCCTCTTGGGGGAAAGCATGCCTTTATAGTTTGATTTTCTTTGGAGCAAAGGGGGAGAATGCAAGGCAAGGTTCAAAACTATCCATTTCATCACGACTATGAAAACACTTCTCTGCACTTCTGTGATGGCGAGGACATTGTATAAAACATACTTCAAAGGCCTTCCTGATTTTTGGATTTTTATTGTTGCATTTCACAATTCACTCTGTCTAGCTGGAAGCTTTGTTCTACTAAGTCTTTTGGTTCACTGTACGTGGCCCACCTGCATTTTGGACAGTGGTCTACTTTAATATAATTTCATTAAGTAATGACAACAATAATAACTCCACAGCAACAACCAGATGAGTGTTGACCAGGAATCTGGACACTGCAGCTCAGCCAAGTTAACATATGAGGTCAGCCACCTCAGGTTCTCATTGCTGCATTGGATAGATGTAGCTGAGCTTCAGAGAAGGCTATGAACACCAGCAAGACCCAAGGTGGACCTGCAGCTGGAGAGGATTCCTGGCCACTGACAGTACAGGGGAACCAAACTGACCAGGAATTTGCCTTGTGATCCATGAAAACTTACAGCTTTCTTTGCCTGACCTTAGAGTTTGCATTTTTTTTCTTTCTCTCCACCCATTAAAAATGCTCCAATTCTTCTGACTTCAACAGTTCTCCTCAGTAATGTTGCGGGCCAGGAAGGGGATGCCATTGTTTCAGCTCCTGGCCTGTCCCTCACATTGGGGACACACTTCTCTTTGCCCTTTCTCTGAAAACTTAATGGCTTGCTTCATGGAAAGAATCTCGTTTTGGATACTGACACGGTTTCACGTGTGTTGGCAGGCTAGAACCTATAGGCCATCCTGTCTCTCTCCTGTTTTAATATGGCCCCTAAGCTTTTGAATAGATTTTTAATGGTTAGGAGGAAGTTGGAAGAACTGTTATCCATCTCATGTAAAAATTAAGTGAAATTCAAATTTCAGTATTTGAGGTTTGATTGGACATATCCATTCAATTGTATTTTATTTATAGCTTCTTTTGGGCTGAAATGGCAGAGTTACATAATCAAGACAGAAACCTAAAAATAGCTAAAAATATTTACTATTAAGTCCTTTAGAGGAAAACTTTGCTGTTTCCTGACCCAGGGCAATTATCTTGTTGGAAGCTCACTTTGTTCTTCTATAAAGTGCGACAATAAGGAAACCAACCTCCCAGGCAGACAGCTTAATGGGGCCACAGGTTACATGGGCGGATGATGATCCTATCTTAAATCCTAGCTCTGGACATTTACTAACTGGATTACTTCAGGCATGCAACTTACTTTCTCAGGGCCTCAGTTTCTACTTCTGTGAAGTGGAAATGATGAGAGACTCCATCTCAGTTTATTACACGTGAGGCACTTGGAATAGGACAGGCACGCATTCAGTGCTATGGACAGTTGATAGCTACCGTTACTCTTACTGGCTTTTGGGGAGAAGAAACAGTTACTTATTGCAAAGAAAAAAGGTATATCATAATCTTTTCCCACCCTGACATCACAGCTGCTCATCTTACAGTACAGAACCTGCCCATGGCATGAGAAGAATTAGGGCCCTGGTGTAAGTCTGGCCACATGAAAGTCCTAGCTCCCTTCCTCCTCCTCATCCCTGACCTTGAACATGCTGGCTACTCTGGGCCTTGGCATGGGTAATAATCATGATTACTTGCTTGGGTTGTTGGGAAGATTAAATGATTCTGAGGGTGCATGATAGACCAAGAACAGTATCTAGCTGAGGGTTCATATTACTGGTCATTACATAGTTTTGAATTCCATCAGAATAAATGCATAATTATGAAAGCAAGGTTTACCCAGTAATGGCCTAAACATTGTAACACATATCCCAGTGGTGTGTGTACCACAATTTGGAGACCCTGACCTAGAGGAAGGCGCAGTCCTAACAAGTTAGATGGAAGACAGAAAGCTATATCTCATCCTTGAAATAGTCAGAATAGGATGGACACTGTGCATGGTCACTTTAGACAGTGACTGCTCAGTATACCCCAATCCCTACTCTGATCAGTCCCTGGTCATAACCTTCCTGTTTACAGGACTCTTTTGCTCTGTTTCTCAGTTCCCGTGTACCCGACATGCACAGGGCAGATCTGGCCTCCTCTCTGCACATGCTTTTCTTGTTCTACTTTTGCCCTAATTCAGACACAATATTGGTCTGAGAGAAAGCACACTGACATTGTTATGGTAACATATCTAGATTTTCCACTTTGGAAGATCTGAGGAAAACAAGTTCCATCTCTTGCTATGAAAGCTAAGAGGGAAGGCACACTCTCCTGCTCCCTAGCTGTATAAGCAGGTGTCATGATCCAAGAGTTAGGTTCATTTTCTCTTCCAATTAAAGAATTAAGAGGCAAGGAAAAGTTTAAAGGTAATACTGAGCAAAGTTTATTTAAAATGAAAGTAAGAGGCAGGGATAAACAGAATCCTCATGGGAGCAGGGGATTTGGAAATTGAAACTTACCCTCCACTTGAAAGCTGAGAGAAGCCTCTTGTCTCCATGTTCTAATTGGTCATCACTAACAGAGATGAGGGCCTTGATGAGTCTACAATGTATCTTGTACTGTGAAGGTTCCAGAAAGCCTACAGGGAAGCCTTATGACAAATAAATGCACCATGTACCAGAGAAGAATTAGGAAGTGACCCCCCCCACCTTAGGACACTTCAGAAAAGGAACATAGCCACCAAGGGCCCCCTTCCCAGTCTGTCTACCCAGCAGGGGAGATTATCAGCTCCTATGGGCCTCCATGGAGATCTATGATCTCTGCATCATACACCCAGTACTGAAGCTCAGTGGAGGGACATGCAGGCATAGCATCAGGTGGAGGTGACTTGTGAATACTCTGAGATCCCAGATGCATGGGGGCAGACACTAGTGGCAATGGCTCTGGTGGCAGCAACCATGGCCACAGGGGAGCTCTCAAAGAGGATCCTTCCTGAAGCTCAGCCTGGCTTTGCCATGCCTTCTTCTGTCTCTGTCATCTCTGACTTTATGAGCTATCCAATATCCTTCCAATAAATGTCTCCTCTGAGTCATCTAACCAAAGAGGTTTCTGTTTGTTGTAAGATTCTGAAGAGTTTACCAGAGTTGGGAAACTGGACCATGCCTGTAGATGTTATTCATTTCCTTTCTCTTTTGGCACGTGGGTGTGTGTTTATATGTGTTGGGTATAGTGTGTGCGTGAGTGCTCATGCATGTGTGTGCTTGTGCATGACATTGGGTAACTCTTCCATCTCTTTCTACCTTCTTTTTTATTAAATAGAAACTTTGTAAGGACACATCATATGTTGGTACCATCATTTTCCTCCTCATCAGCCTTCCTTCCTTCCCCCACTCCGCTGAGGGCCCTCCTTTGTGCAATGGCTGATATTCACCGTGGAGTTGTGGGTTATGAGTTGTGATCACAGCAGTCATTGTGGTGGGGGAGGGTGCAATGCATCTGGATATTCCCTCCCAACCTGTGGCTTTTGCATTCTTTCTGTACCCTCTTCTGCAAAATTCCCTGAGCCTTTGTGGATATGCTTTAAGTCTATACTAGTGTTGAACTCTCAGCAGCTTCTGGTTTGGTGTGTTTTGAGGATCCTCAGTGACTGTCTCAATCAACCTGGTCCAGGTTGTCAGGCTCACTGTGGAAGCAACACTCTTGTTCATCTTGCCAGTTCCTTTATGGTTTCACCTGGGCCCAAGCTGCTGTGAAAGGGGTGGCTCATCTCCTGCCAGAGAGTCAGCTTTTCTTGTCTTGTTCATAGATTTTGGTTGTCCTCGGCTCTCACTGAAGAAAAAGGAAAACAGATTCTCCAATGGAGAGTGTCACACTGCCTTCTTCATTGAGACAGGCTCTCTCATTGAACCCAGAGTTCACTGATTCTGCCTGTCTACCTCCTGAGTACTGGGATTACAGACAAGTGCTACCACACCACACATTTTCCATTCACTGCCAGATTCTGTACTAGGAGACCCCCACCCCCTGGGAACACGCAGGCTAGAACCAATACTGCTCTAGGGTTTTTATTCTTAGTAGCAATGAAAACAAATACATTTCTTCCATTTTTTCAGACTCTTCTTGCATTCCTCAATGTCTTTCAGACCACGTGACATACATTTGGTTTACAATATTTAACAATGTTGGTAGAGTGGGATTAAACCAACAAGAATAGGGGAGAAGATTTCATTAAAAATGGAACTTCTGGACTGGAGAGATGACTTAGCGGTTAAGGCACCTGCCTCCTAAGCCTAAGAACGCTGGTTCCAATCTCCAGTGGTTCCAATCTCCAGGTCCCACATTTAGCCAGATGCAAAGTGATGCAAGGGTGCAATGCGGCCCTTGTCCACAAGGGGGTGCACACATCTGGATTTCATTCGCAGCAGCTAAGAGGCTGCTGGCACGCCCATCTCTATCTGTCTTTCTCTCCCTCTCTCTCTGTCTCTCTCCAAGAAAAAAAAAATGGAACTTCTTTGAATGAGGCCATTCACACTCACTGGGTAAAAAGTCTGCATTATTTTCTTTATTGAATTTTCAGTGACTTGTAAACATTGGGTTACCTACTCTAGGCATGATTCTATACTCTTACTTTCTATTCCTTGTTGTCTTAGATTTTAAAAATTGTACATAGAAAGGACATCCTTTTGTGCTTGAGGGTGATATTTAGAGCAGAAATGAACATGAATTCCTTAAAAGTGCCTTTAACTACTGAGCCATCTCTCCAGATTGAGATGCATTCTTTATTGTTATAAATTAACAAAGTGATCCAAGAAGATGTAAAACATGCTCACATCAAATCAGCTCCCTCAAACTAGGCAATCATTACCAATCAGACACTTCAAAAGAAGCCTTGTAGTTTATCTATGCACTTGGATTTGTTCTTTAATGGTTTCTCTTCTTGGACACACACACACACACACACACACACACACACACACACACACACACATATCCCATTTCATTAGATACTTTCTTATCAAGTGTTAATTGTGAACTCACCTTCTCCCAGCACAAAGACACATGAGGAGGACATTCTTTTCTTCATACCTTTGCTTTTGGGACTCAGGGTCTGCATCTTCTTTATTATAGCATGACCAGTCTATGTCTTTGCTTGGTATCCAGCAGGCATTCCATGATTGAATGACAAGTCATACTCTCAGGAAACTCCTGGTATAGTGGCCTGGGTATATGAGTAGATTTAAAAGCTGCATGGAGGAAGAGAAGTTGCTAATGGAATATGAATATAGAGTGGTCCTGTAATTAAGGTCATTCTTCAGGGACAAAAGAAAATATCAACTAATGGTCTAATGGGAGTCTGAGGTTCCTCTTTAATAAACCAATATATGCCAATGCACCAATAAACTTGGGGTATCCCTGTATTCTTGTCATATGAACGTAAAGAATTAAAATACACATACCAGAGGGTAAAATTTAGAGACACTTTATTAGATTAACAGAAGAAAAGAGGAGGAAGTACAGAGAGCTCCCACCATGTGGAAGGTGGAGGGGGTAAAGGCCCATATGGGATGGAAACACACACACACACACTCCCTTAGGAAGTGGAACCAAAGGATGTAAGCTTTTCATCTTGACATTAGGAAAAATAAATTAAGAGGTCAGATAGTAAAGGGGCCCTCCCCCCATCTCAGCCCAGCCAGATTGGGATGGGGGTAGGGAGGGAAAATTACTAGAGCAGGACCTGGGGATTCAGGAAAGATGAATAGCCCAGAAGGGGCCTTGCCCCCCAGTAAACATCTACTTATAATCTATTCTGGTGGGCTTCACTCTCAGGCTCAAGTGCATTCTGAGCGAGGGATGACTGGTGGAGGGGAGCTGGCTAAGGAGGAGGTCAGCACTCCTGAATAGGGGGCACTGTTGCCAGATAAGACTGGAGTAGACTGAATTCTGGTTCTGCTGGAGCAGGCAGTATGATATCTCTTTTGGTTCCCTCTTTGAACCCTCTCCTAGCTGACTATGTGAAAAGAAAGCTACCTGACTACCTGACTAAGTCCCCCCTCCCAATGGGAGGAAAGGTTTTATTTTGGCTTATAGTCTTGAGGTGATGCTTCATGCTGGCAAGGGAAAGACAGTCGATCTGATGCTGGACATCACCTTCTTGACACAGCAGGTGGGAAACATCAGCAAGATAGTGAGTCCAGCTCTGGCAATGGGAAGCTGGCTATAACAACCCAAAACCCACTCCCACCAACACACGTCCTCCAGCAAGTCTCCATCCCCAAATTCCCACCAGCTGGGGACCAAACATTCAAAACACATGAGTTTATGGGGAACATCTGATTCCAACCACCATAAGTGATAAGAGAAAAGAGGGGAGAAGGATAGAAGATAGGGAGGGAAAGAGAGAGAGAGAGAGAGAGAAGCAGCAGTCTATGTCCTGCTGACTCTGCAGAATCTGGTCCTCTGGTCACATCTTTCACTGTCATCCTCTCTTATCACTTCCATCCTAGACTGGACCCTTCTCACATCTTTTCCCAAAGAACTTTAAGAAGAAATGTGTGGGGCGGGATGTTTTCACATAATTATTTTGTGAGTGTGTGTATGCATGTGTATGCGTGTGTGGTATGTGTCTAGATAAGGTGTGCATGTGCCATGGCATACATACAGAAATCAGAGGACAACCTTGCGGGGGGGTGTCAATCATTGTCTTCACCTTGTTTAAAATAGGATGTCTCTTGTTTAATGCTGCAAAGGCCAGATTAGTTGGCTCAGAAACTTTAGGATTCTCCTGACTCTGCCTCCCATTGCTGTAGCTGCATTGAAATTACCAAAGTGTGTGCTATTTGTATCTAGCTTTATGTGGGTTCTGAGAATGTAAACTCCAGTTATCAGGCTTGGAAAGCAAGCTCCTGTAACCACTGAGAATCCCATTCCTCTGCCCAGGTCTGCTTATAGAACTTTTTGGTCATCACATACCACAGTTAAATAAAATTCCAGATTGAGCATCTGATGTCCCTGATTGTATAATGCTACTGACCACTCAATGCTCCAGGAAACATTCTGAATGAACATAATAGGTGCCTCCATCCCCAACACCCAGCTACTTCTAAATCCTGCTCATTTCTTTTCATGCTTAATAGGTGAGCTCCCCTCTTCCCTTACCTATCTAGCCTTTCTTTTGCAGAACTAAAAATGTCCTGGTGATGCTTTGTTCCACAAAGGACCATCTACATTAGGCGACCTTCCTCAGCCTATCTTCTGACAATGAATTGAAGGAATGCCACACTTGATGTCCCAGACTCAGGCTGGAATCCCTTCTTCACCAACACAAGAAAGAAGGCTGGGGAGAGGGGAGAGATACATCTTTGTTGTTATATACCTTACATTGTTGGATGTGAATAGGAACTCGGAATTATTCAACAGCATGAATGGGGGAGACAGCAAGAGTGAGTGACTACTGAGGATGTTCCCAAGGTGGGCCATGCAGAGATGGACATGGGTTCATGTGCTAGTCTTAGCAAGGATAAAAAGCAGAAATAGGGCTGGAGAGATTGCTTAGTGGTTAAGGTGCTTGCCCGTAAAGTCAAAGGACTCAGGTTCGAGTCCCTAGGACCCCCATAAGCCAGATGCACAAGGTGGTGCATGTGTCTGGATTGTGTTTGCAGTGGCTGGAGGCCCTGGCATGCACCCATTCTCTCCCTCTCTCTCTCTTCTCTATCTGCCTTTTCCTCTCTCTCAAATAAATAAATAAATAACAATAAAAGCAGAAATAAGCAGAGATAGTCATAAACATTGAAGATAAAAATATCTACATTGGATTAAGATATATGCCTCCCCTTTAATTTCTTCTGCACAGAGCTGTAAATGGGCCTGGGTTGAGAGCATGTGCTACCATGAGGCTTGTCCTAGGCTGATGGAGCACATGGGTGTCTAGAAAGGTAACTATGAATGTGGAAAAGCTGCTTGGATCAATGGTAAGTAGAGAGTTTGGACCTTTGTATCCTTTTGGACATATGGGATTGGCTTTAACTGTGTCTTACAGAACCCTAGCTGATCTCAAATTCCTAGTTTTTTCTCTTCCAGAACAGCATGAAATCAACAGGCCTGGCTCTTAGTCCTTCCCCTCAGTTTGTCTGGGAAGCCCTGTATCATCTTCTCTAGTTCCAGAGATGGATGACATCAGAATGAAGTGTAGTCAGAACCTTCTACCTTACCCAATGACATAGATATATAGAATTTTCCAGCTTTACTCAAGGAAAGAAAGAGAAAGGACTGAAATAGAAAACCATACCCTGTATTTTTTCCAGCATGTTGTCAGTCTGAAAAGGGATTGTTTTATGGTTATGTAATAAACAGGGTGACATGGGGCAGATATACCAACATCTCTCCCAACTGGCCCAAGTCTGAAACAAACAAAATAAAAATTGCCTGTATTTATATGTCCCTTTATGGGTAGGTATTATAATAGATAATGAGTTGCTTATCAATTCTGTAAACCACATAACTGGCAGAATTTAATGATTAGAAAGGTTGTCTCACATCCGTTAACTTCACCTCTTACTGGCATCTGAATCTTTACAACTGCCATGTAGCTGCCATGTGACACCTCCTACATGGGTGGCCCATCATTGTTTGAGTCACTGCATTTCCTCATGCCAGATGTGACTGTTGGAAAGACTTCATTTACATAGAACCCAGTTCACCAACATCAGCCCTATTTCTACCCTGCAGTGAAAAAAAAAAAAAAAATTATTCGTTCTGCTGTACAGGATAGCAATCTGAGACACCTTCTTTGGTCTTCTTTGTCTCTTGTACTCCTTCACCAATCCATCCCAAATGCCATCACTGCTACCCTCAGGTGTCATACTAAGCTTCAGAACTTTTCATCTCTGTGTCCGGCACCTTACCATGAGCTAGCCACATTCTTATGCTTGAGAACACTACAATTATCTCCTGATGGAACTCCATGCTTTCCTTTTCACCTGTTTCCACCTGTTATCTATACAGCACAAAGAGGAGATGCTTTAAAAAGTGCATGGTCTATTTGAAAGAAAATGTCTATGAAACCATCACTATGGGCTTTGAATATACCCCAAGGAAAAACAGGGAAAATAGATTCTTTCAAGTCAAGTCATTCTCTCTGTTAAAACTTGCCAGTGGCTTCTTAGCCTATCAACATTGTAGCTCTGCAAGAGTATAGGATTTGGTCCCATTCTTGGTGCTCTCTTTCTCTCTCATTCTTCTCTCTCTTATGCTTGGGGAACCAATCTCCTTCCTTCTTATTTCTTACTCACTATTTTATAACCACTCTAGGATATCTTGTTTAAGAAAAGAAAACCCAGGTTTTAACAGCTGCTGCTCCCTGTCTGCCATGTTCTTCCCCCAGGTGATTCATGACTAGATCCTTTGGTCCTATAGGTGACTGCCTTTTTGTTGTCCTGAGTTTACTGGTTGTGTTGATATCTACAGAAAATACTTGCAGGAATCATTCATGCTGAAGAGAAAGCAAAACAAACACAGCAGGAAATAGGAAAAAACAAACCATACTCAAATAACAGTTAAAACAAGTGAGTAAAGTGAAAACAGGAAGAATTACAAAACAAGAAGAATGGTGAGAGCAAATACATATCTTTTAATAACAACTCTTAATATCAATGGCCTCAATGCCCCAACCAAAAGACACAGACTTGCAGACTGGATTAAAAAGCAGGATCCTACCATCTGTTGCCTCCAGGAAACTCATCTCTCAATAAAAGATAGAAACCTTCTTAGGGTGAAAGGTTGAAACAAAGTATTTCAAACACATGGGCCTAGGAAACAAGCAGGGGTTGCTATTCTAATTTCTGACAGGATAGATTTCAAACCAACATTAGTGAGGAAAGATAAAGAAGGTCACTTTATACTGATTAAAGGAACACTCCAACAGTATGACATTACAGTCCTAAACATATATGCCCCTAACATGGGGGCTCCCAATTTCATCAAACAAACACTATTGGACTTAAGGTCAGAGATAACTCCTAACACAATAATAGTGGGTGACTTCAATACCCCACTCTCATCACTTGACAGGTCTACCCAGCAAAAAATAAACAGAGAGACATCTGCATTAAATGATATCATGGAACAAATGGACCTAAAAGATATATACAGAACATTCCATCCAAATGCTGCAGAATATACATTTTTCTCAGCAACACATGGGACATTCTCTAAAATAGATTATATAATAGGACACAAATCAAATCTTAACAAATACAGGAAAATTGAAATAATCCCTTGTATGCTATCTGACCACAATGGGATTAAACTGCAAATCAACAACAAGAAAACCTACAGAGCATACAGAAATTCATGGAGACTAAACAGTACATTATTGAACGATGTATGGGTCACTGAAGAAATTAAAAGGGAAATCAAGAAATTCATAGAATCAATTCATGCACACATATGGGAAATCTGAAGAGCCAGGTTGGTGAATGCAGTGGTGAATGACAAAAGAACTTGCCTCAAATAAGGCACAAAGTGAGGACCAATAACTAAAGCTTTCTCTGACCTCCACATGTGCACCACACTCACATATATGACCATGTGTATACACACACATGAGATTATCTGAGATCACAAGGGAACATGCAGGAACATCCATGAAGGATCACCAAGCATAGCAGAACCAAAAGGTGCTGCTTTGGTTCCCATCTGAGTGGGGATGAGTGTCAGCAATGCAGAGAGACATCCATTTTCTTATCTTCTGCCAAAACCTTCCTTCCTAGTTTCAGTTCACTGGGTGAGATAATGCTGGGCTACTTCCCAAGGCAGGCAAATTTTAGTTCTTTAGCAAGTATGGGATTTCCCATTAGCATCAGTCTTCTCAAAAGATTTAGGGAATTGAGGTTTTAAATAGACATCCATCTAGTGCTAAAGCCATAGCCTCATCTGTTCCCCATCCTGTACGTCTGACCTTGGCTGGATTCAAAAGCCACAGCCAGTGCTATTTCAGAGCAAATGTAATTTACATTATCTGATTGCCAACAATGCAATATCTTTACTCAAGAGAGCCATGGCCATGGAACTAGCTACAGTAATGAATTTATGTGAATAGGTCTGGTTAAGGACTTAGGGTAATATTATTTATGTAACTGCAGCCTTTTATGCAGAAACAGTATAGAATATAATATTATGTGAAGAATATATTGATGACATGTGCCTGCTAAACACATGTCCTTCACTGTTGCACAAATTTACCTTGAAGACAGCTCCTTAGCATTACATTCTTTTGGCTAGAAATGGATCCACATCACTACATTGAAACAAAATGAACATGTCTTAGTACATCAAGATAGTATACATCCGGGTACTGCCAAGCATGGATGGTGCACCTAAGGGCCTAATGCATTGTCTGACATTGAAGGTTCCCTTTTATATTTCTATTTCTTATGCCACAGGAAATGTTCATGTTTTTCCTATAATCTTTCATACAGATATTTATTATATATTTTTATTCAAGGAAAATAAATGCCTTTCTTGTTCTGTTCAAAAAAGAGTATTCTCTGGAGTTACCATACTCGATGGGTTATATTTGTTTGTTTTCCAAACACAGGCATCTTTGAAGCAGGCAATTAAAGGCTACTGTGCCCCCTACTTGCCCTCACTCTTGGAAAATGAACATAGCCATAACTGAGCTTTAAGGGTATAAGGCAGAGTGCAAGGCTGAACCTTAGCAGGCACTTTTTCCTTCTCTCTGAGACTTTCCATGCCTGAGGTCTGATCAAGTGAGATTTCTTTTATTCTTAAACAGTTCCTGGAACTTTTGATGGATCTTGGATTTCACTCCTTCTTGTGATAAAAAGTGTTTCACTGTGACAAGATGGGTGTTGGGGGGAGGTCTATACACTATATCACAGGACCAGGGAGGGTCATAAAGTTGGCTGAACCTGTGGCAAAGAGCATTTTAAACCAAGGCCTTTGAAAGTGAGATTCCCCATGCAAAGAGAAGTGACCAATTTCATCTCAGTCCTTCTTCCTCAGGCATGAAAATGACTCCACATCTTGTCAGAGCGTCTATGTTCTGACTGTTAATTGGAAAGTGTAAACCTGACCATGTTTCTCTCCCATTAGTGATTATTTATACTCAGATGAATTCTGACCTCTGGAGGCAAGCTCATGATGTTAGTAAGATTGGCTATTCGAACAATGCTTTTATCCCCACTTCACTCTGCTTTTTAAACATCCTGGGGGCAGATTCCATTATTTCATTTCTCTTCTGACTTTACAAAGTGGATGATTATTTTGGTAAACCATTCCCTTGCCTCCTCATTTTTGTAAAAATTCAGTAAGAGGTAATCAAAGCCTTTGTGTAATTTCCTAGAAGACAAGATCCACGTGAACCTTCAGAGTAAATACATATGTGAACTGGTATAATTAATTAAAACAGAATGTACTTTCATCAACATGACATCATGACATGGTATGATGACATGGTATGAATGAACTCTAGGGAAACCTAGGTTGCAGACACACATAGGGGCAGAAGTCAATATTGCAAAATGCATGTAAGCATGGCATGACTTCTGGAATTTGGTGCTGATCATGCAGTTCTGGGAATGGTCCTTTGGTCAGCCATGGCTCTTATCTCAGTGCCTGTTTTATATCAGCCTCTTGGATTCAATCTTCCACCCAGCTGATGATCCTCAGAGCCCCGGGCTGTACTGTGGGATGTCACATGTGTTATAACAAATGACTGTCCATGCATGGAGGCAGACACAAAGTGCCTCTAGTGACATCAAGGCTTCATTTTGCAAATCTAGTTTCATATCATGTGTGGGAAAGTGATCTGCTTCAGGTTCTGTTGTAAAAGTTTAGTTAACTTGAATCGCACAGAATTACACAGCCCACTGGCATTGAGACCTTGCTTATAAAATGCTAAGATGTCTTTCATCATCAAGTAATGGGGACAATGACTGATACTATAGTAAAAATTTGTGTTGTTCTCCAAAACCCGGTGGATTCAAAGCTTAGTAGCCAGTTGCTGCTATTGGGAGGTGGTAGAAAGGTGAAGTTGTTAGGCCAGTGGGAAATCTTCTGCTCACAGGGCCATGCCAGCCAAGATGAGAGTGGGTCTCTACCTTGTCTTCTTCCTCTTTCTCTTTTTCCTGGATGTTATGAGGGGATAGCTTGCTTTACCACATAGCCTACAGTGGTTTACTGCCTTATTATGGCCCTAAAAGAAGCCATGGGCAGAAATCTCCAAAAGAGTAAGTAAAAACAAACCTTTTTAATTTCTTCCTAAGTGGATTCTCTGAGTTATTGCTAGAGTAACAGAAAGATGACCAATACCACACAGGAACTAAAATTCCTTAAGCAAGGACCAGATGAGGGGAAGAATTCCTCAAATAGATTTGGACGCAACCTCGGAGCTGCCATGTTCACAGTGTTCTGCATAAGAGTCATCTGGAGCATGCTGAAACAGACAGAGAAATGCACATGTGTGCACACACACAGCTTTCTAGACCTAACATGAAGAACATTATTCTTTAAGAATTAGGAAGGATCTCTGTACTTTTAATGACCACCTACAATATTTGAAAGCAGAAATATAGACTTGGAAGGTGCTGCTGGGCATAGTACAAGACATGGACAGGAAAGACATGGAAATCCAGCTGCCATGGGTTTGGCTGCTGCATTGATCCCTAGTCAGATTTTCTTTTTTAAAGCTTTATTTTGCTTACCTACAAAATCAGGATAATGGTAGCCCCTGAAGTGTGTATTTGTGTAAGTGGAATATCAATATACAACTGGATATGTGATAGAAAGTCAATACATCAAAGTTACTTTGCTCAGTACCTCACAGTGTACTGTTTTTATTTTATTTTATTTTATTTTATTTTATTTTATTTTATTTTATTTATTTTATTTTTATTTTTGGAGAGAGACACAGAGAGAGAGAGACAGAGAGGGAGAGGGAGACAGATAGAGAATGGGCGTGCCAGCAGCCTCTCAGCTGCTGTGAATGAACTCCAGATGCGTGCGCCCCCTTGTGGGAAAGTGCGGCATTGCGCTCTTGCATCACATTGCATCTGGCTAAACGTGGGACCTGGAGATTGGAACCGGGTTCTTAGGCTTTTAAACACATTCAAAGAAGTCCTAGAGTGGGGTTGGGGAGACAGCTCAGTGGATAAAGCTATGCAAGCATGGTTTCCTGAGTTTGGATCCCTAGCACACAAGTAAAAGCTAGGCATGGCCATGTGCACCTGTAATCCCAGTGCTAGCGAGATAGAGACAGGGGGACCCCCAAGACTTGTTGGCTAGATAATCTAGCCTAGTCAGTAACTCTAGGCTCAGTGCAAGACTATGACTCAACAAATAAGGTGGAGAGCAACTGAGGAACACACCCAGTGTCAACCTCTGGCCTTCACATGCACATGCATATTCACGCACATGCTTACTCACACATACATGTGCACCCATACCCATATATCATACACATATACACACATATGCAAAAAAGAAAGCCCTTAGATACTTAAGTACTAAACAAACTCCTATAAACAGAATTGGGTGGAATGGGGCAGTAAGGTTAAGTCAATAAGAGACTCTGGGAACATCAGCAAAAAGACCAGTATGAAAGGGAGATCATTTGAGAATATAGATGACAGGCAATAGCAAATAGGGATTGACTGTAGAAATGGAATTCTCCATGCATCAGATGGACCAGAAGGATCATGGACCACTTAGCAACTTATTGTTGCTAAGACTGAGGCTTAGCAGCAATAAAGAGCTGACCTATACTTCTTTATCTGCAAAATGGTTTCTTGTCAAGCCAGAGGAAGGTGTGAGGAACCACGCTGGTGAGAGCAATATGTGTGCTTCAAATTCTTGACCCTGACCCAGGCAACTTTGGGGCTTGGGGCTTAATGCCCAAAACCCAAGGAGAGCACAACTGAGCAGGTTTCAGGCTGACCAAGGTCATCTAGCTGCGAACTTTGTAGGTGGGGTCAGGGGAAGAGCCTAGCTTGCAGCTGTGGTCCAAGCCTCTGTGACAGAAGTTATTGATGGTTGCCCTTTGTTAAGGATGGGGGAGACACCAGAGGACAATGCCTATTTACAGAATGAACAGGCTAACGTTGGAGTGGTTATGTGAGCACAGGCTTGTTGAAAGAAAACAAGCAACTTGCTGAAACACCAGTTAAGTAGGTCTTTTTCAGAGTTCCATTGTTGTCTGCATGAGGATGGGGACATTTAAATATTTATAATGGTTTCTTGTTTTGCATTTTATTTGGCCCTTGGAAAATATTACAGAGACGGATTTCATGGTAGTTAGTGATGATTAAGTTTTGTAATGAATTTTAAACCTAACATGACCTGCTGCTAGTTCTTTAATCTAACTAATGAGATTCCTCAGCATTTACAGGAATTTGCATGAACCAATTAATCAACATGACTAAGGGGAGATGCTAAGGCCTCATGTTCTTACAGCCACAAAGTCAACAGTCCATTTAAACATAGAAACCTCAGGATGAAGTTTGTTTATGTCCACCTTCCCCAATTTAATCATATTTGGACTGTGTGCTGAGATTTCATTCTTCTTCTTTTATTTCTTGAGATTATTGTGGTGATTGTGCGGAAGAGCCACATGGCGTTGAGATAACAAGAGAGGCTGTTGCAGTGCCCTCATGATGGGCTTTTGTAATTGCTCCATTAAAATGGAAAATGCTGTGTGGGCCATTCTTCAGTGAAAGGAGGTTCTCCAAATCTCTGCTGAGTGGGTTAACAAGTCTGCCATGCTGGGTTGAAATGAAAAGGAGCCCCTAAAATGCTCATTGCCCACACATCCATTTTCCTTTAAAAGCAACTGAGATACACATTTAAGGTTTTTAAATCGCCCCTGCCTGGTTTGCTTTTGATAACAACAGTATGAAGACTACATAAAGAGAAGAGAAGGTTATCAATTCCTTCAAAAACAAGATTAAAAAAAAAATCAAATAAAACTGTCTTTCACCAGAATCAAACCTTCTTTTGGTCTGTTTTCATGTATATGTTGAAACTGGGACCTCAGAATGGCAATGAATATCAGGCAAATATATTTGTTTGTTTTAATTTGTTTATTCAATTGGTCTTAGAACCCACTTTAAAAATACATAAATATTTTCCTTGGAAATGCATGCACTTCCTGCATTTATGAAGGAGACAAATAAATGAAAGTACTGTTTGTTTTTGCAGGTCCAGATGGGGATGGAATGCCTTGTGATATGGAGCAAATAATGACTTCCACTGGCTTTGAGCTCCTCGCTAGCACCAGCCATGACCTCGGGGGAGTCACCGAAACCATCTCTTCAGCCTCACTGTCATCTCTGAAATATCAAGCAGAAAGTCGCACAAATGTTTCCTCCAGTTACTCAACTTGTCACTACAAGAAGCTCCCTTTTTCTCCCTTTCAAGTCTAACTTGGTTCAGTGCTTCTGCCCTGCTATCCTCTTTCTTCCAGGTTCACATTTATATTTTCTTTTACCCTCTGGTGAAGTTTCAAGGCAAAAGTCAAACATGTGTCCCAGCAACAACTTCTTCTTCTTCTTCTTCTTCTTCTTCTTCTTCTTCTCCTTCTTCTTCTTCTTCTTCTTCTTTTAACCTTTATTTTATTCAAAGACTTGACCTCACCAATACACACACACACACACACACACACACACACACACACACACACACACACACACCATGATGCTGCTAGTGCTCAAGGTGCTTCTGCTTCTGTCAAGTTCTCTGGAGGTGCTACCACACAGATGTGCATGGAGTTAAGACTGGACACAGGTCCACATGGACTGGACAGTCCAGCATACAAACCCTGGTAAACTTTCATTGCTTGTGTGGACTCTCATCAGTATACAGATATCCAAAACTGAGGAGTAACATGTTTATCAGTTGGTCTTGTTCTGTAGCCTGGATTGGCCTGAAATTTACTGCAATCATCCTGCTGAGTTCCCTCTGGAGTGCCAGGATCCTAGGCATGAGCTACCAGGCCTGGCTGAACAACATCATTTTTTAACCCCAAATTAATGTAGGTTATTAAGTAGTTAGGTCTGTTAATTAAGTAACTTGTTTTGGGTGAGTGTATGTGTATGGGTGCATGAGGTCAGAGGTCAACCTTGGGCTCTGGTCCATGCTGGCCCCCTGGTTTGAGGCAGGGTCTGTCCTTCTTTACTGCTGTGTTCACCAGGTCAGCTGGATTACAAGCTTTGGAGGGAGTTTGTTATCTCCACTTTCACCTCGCCACAAATGCGCTGGGATTTCTGACTCCACCCCAGTGCCATGTGGGTTTGGGGGATTTGAACTCAGGTATTCACATTTGCTCAGCCAGGAACTTTTTTAATTGGAGGTGTATTGCTTTTCCTCATATGGATCCACCGTCCTTCTGTCTTTGGTTGTTTATCAATCGGAAGACTTGTAATCAAGTGTTCACAGGCAGAGAACATGCAAGCAATCATTGTATAGTCAGGCAAGCATACACTCCAAAATGAGGTGGTTGTTGATTCATTTAGAGAAATGTCAACATAGTCGACTGCCTACATCTACATTGTGTAAGTTTAGGTCTAGCAGGATCTGCGGTGGGCGGAGAGGAGCGTGGAGGGAGGGGAGGCAATGCTTCTGTGCAAAAATGTCCCAACTTGTGGCTCTAACAATCTTTCTGCCCCTTCTTCCACAAAATTCCCTGAGCCATGTTGGGTGCATTTTAAGTCTACTTCAGTGAAGGGCTCTTACGAGTCTCTGGATCTCTGGTTTGGTAGGTGTTGAGTGTCCTCAGTGTCTATCTCCTTCACCCTTGTGCTGATATCAGGTTCACTCAGAAAGCAGTACTTGTGCTCATTTCCCAATTCCTCTGTGGTTTCAGCTGGGACCAGGGTGGAGTGCACTGGGTTGTTTATCTCCTCAGTTAATAAAGGGATAACCATTATTAACTTAGAATTTGAAGGGTGTAGACCCTCTTATAGCCCAAGGTTAATGGGAGCTTGACAATGGAAAGCACAATCATTATCTGGATATGATTCTAACTTGTCTTCCAGTTCCAGATATGGTTTCCTTTCCACTGAGTGGGTCTGTTAGCCAATCCAAGAGCAGTTGGTTACCCACCATGGCTGTGTGCCACTATTGCAGTTGTGTGAGCATCATGTCACGTTGTTTACTTCTGAGTCACTTAGACTTTGAGTTGCTAGGACAGATGTTGACCACTTTCCCCTGGTAGCTCATGTAGCACCTTCCAGTACTAATTGTCTGGGGACTGGCTCTCTTCCAGATTTCATCCATGTCTCTCCATGGTCTGTGCCAACCGCATATAGTGTCTTCAGCAGTAGAGTCTTACTATTAACCTCTGGTGGGTAATCAAGTGCTCTGACAGAAGTCTGTCTTGTTTATTTTGGGAGACCTTGTAGGTCTCTTCAATCAACAGATCATTGTGGGTGTTAACTGCATCCTGATACAGGGAATTACAGGTCAGTGCCAAAGGAAAAGAAAAAAGAAAAGGATAGAAAAGAAAGATAAATAGGAGAAATTTAAGGTTAGGCTTCATCTCACCCTCTCCAGGGCCCTTTGATTCAGGTACTCCCCCTACAGCCCTCTTGAGGGTTCAACCTTTTAGTCTAACTTCCAGGATATAGATTTCTATGGTACCAGTTCAACTTGGATTCAGTTTTGTGTCCCCCTCACACCTTTCCCCTTCCCCCACACCCTACCCTCCCTATTGTCCAAGCCTCAAGATGTCATTGAGGTATGTCAGCAACTTGGGCTGATCAAGGTTAGGAACTGCAAATGAGTGAGACCATATGATGGTTGTCATTCTGTGATTGTGTGAGTTCACTTAGTATGCTCTGTTCCAAGTTCAACCATTTCTACAAATTTCATGTGTCATTTTTTCTTACTGTTGAGTAGAATTCCATCATATAGATATACCACATCTTGGTTATCCATTCGTCCAATGATGGGCATCTGGGTTGATTCCAGTTTTTAGCTATTATGAATTGAGCAGCTATGAACATGGTTGAGCAAATATCTCTGAACTGAGATGTGGAACTTTTAGGGTAAATGCCCAGTAAGAAAATAACAGGGTCTGTTTGTAACTCTATATTCATCCTTTTCAGGAGTCCCCATATTGATTTCCATAGTGGTTGTACCAGCTTACATTCCCCCAACAGTGAATGAGTGTTCCTATTTCTCCACAACCTTACCAACATTTTTTTCATTTGATTTTTTAATGTTTTCTATCCCTACTGGGGTAAGGTGGAATCTCAATTTTCATTTCCCTAATGGTTAGGGATGTTGAACATTGTTTTAAGTGTGTGCTAGCCATTTGTGTTCCTCTGAGAACTCCCTGTTCAGTTCTGTGCCCCACTTTTGGAGTGGGTTGTTTGATTTTTTTATTGTTTAGTTTTTTTGAGTTTTTTGTAGATTCTAGATATTAGGCTTCTGTTAGTGGTATAGCTGGCAAAGATTTTCTCCCATTCAGTGAGTAATCTATTGGCTCTGCTTATGGTATGTTTGTCTGTGCAAAAGCTTTTTAGCTTCATGAGATCCCATTGGTTGAGTGGTTGAGTGATTGTTTAATTTCCTGGGCTCCAGGGGTTTTGTTTAGGAATTCTTTTCCTAGTCCCATATCATGGAGAGTGCTTCTACTTTTTCTTCCTATAGTTGAAGAGTTTCAGGTCTTATATTGATGCCTTTAATTCATTTGTACTTGATTTTTGTGTATGGCTAAATGAGTGGGTATAATTTCATTTTTCTGCATATGGTCATCCGCTTTGTCCAATACCATTTATTGAGATGCTGTCTTTTCTCCTGTCTGTATTATTGGCACCTTTGTCAAAGATCAAGGAGCTGTAGTTACTTGACCTAAGGTCTGGGTCTTCAATTCTGTTCCATTGGTCTATGTTTCTGTTTTTATTCCAGTACCATGCTGTTTTTGTCACTATAGCTTTGAAATATAGCTTTAGATCAGGTATGGTGATACCCCCAGAGATTTTTTTTTTTTTTTTTTTGCTGAGGGTATGTTCAAACATTCGAGGCCTTCTGCCATTCCATATAAATTTTGAGATCATTTTTTCAATCTCTGTGAAGAATGATGCTGGTATTTTTATTGGTATTGCATTAAATCTGTATATTGTTTTTGGTAGAATTGCCATTTTCACCATATTAATTCTACCTATCCAGGAGCATGAGAAATCTTTCCATCTTCTCAACTCCTCCTTGATTTCTTTTTTGAGTTTTAAAAAATGTTTTCATTACACAGGTCTTTCACATCCTTGGTTAGTGTTATTCCAAGGTATTTAATTATTTTGTTGCTATTGAACATGGGACAGTCTCACTGATTTCTTTCTCTGTATATTTGCTATTTGCATATAGAAAAGCTACCTATTTTTGTGCATTGATTTTTATCCTGCCACCTTACTGAAGGAATTAATTACCTTTAGAAGTTTTTAGATGGAGACTTTTGGGTCAGTTATATATAGGATCATGTTCTACCCAGCTTTTTAACAGAAAATACTGGTGTGTGCAGTTTAAGGGTAACATTATCTAATATTGAGGAGGCTTTGAGTTATAGGATTGTAACTTATTGTGCCATGTGACTTCACTATTAACCAAGTAATGTTACTATTTTCTATCCAGTTAACACATAATGGAATCATTGAAGTGGAATTATTAAGGAAGGGCCCAATGAGCTACACAAGGTTTTTTTTTGGTGTGTTTATGGTATTTGTGTATATATGTGTACATGTGTGTGTGTGCATGCATGTAGAAGCACACATTTGTGTGTATGTGTGTGTGTAGGTCAGAGGCTGACATCAGGTAAATTTTTTGGATTGATTTCCACCATATTTATTGAATCAAAGTCTGTGTCTTGAACTGAGACTTTATTGACTTCTCTAGTCCAGCTAGCTGCTTTATGCCTCAGGGATACCCTGTGTCTGTCTTCCTAGTACTGGGATTACAGGTGAGCTATCATGCCCACCTGGCATTTATGTGGATGGTAGGGGATCTGAACTCAGGTATTCATGCTTGCCCAGCAAATTCTTTATCTACTGAGCCATCTCCCTAGCCCCAAGCTGATTGAGATGAGAGTATCACACATCTCAAGAACAATTTCAAGATCCATGTAGATCTAACACCACCCTTATTTATTCTTGTAGAGATGTTAGCATTTTTTTTTTCTGATTTTAAACCCAAATTCTCCCTAGTGAAAAGGCAAAAAAAAGAAGCTTCTCAAAAAATTTACTCCTGAAAGATACTTACTTAAGTAGTTTTTCTTTTCTTATGAATCATTATTGTTCTATTAGAAATTTTGGATTTCTGTAGCTTAAAGATATAATTAAAAATACCAAGGCTGGGCGTGGCTCCCAGCACTTGGGAGGCAGAGGTAGGAGGATCATGGAGAGTTCGAGGTCATCCTGAGACTACATAGTGAATTCCAGGTTAGCCTGAGTGAGACCTTACCTCGAAAAACCAAAAAAAAAAAAAAAAAAAAACAAACAAACAAACAAACAAAAAAACAAAAACAAAAAAAAAAAAAACCAAAGACACAAGAGGCCAGAATCTGTACAACTCCACTTATACAAGGAACCTATGGTGGTCTGAGTCATAGAGACAAACATTGGACTGGAAATTGTCGAGAGAGAGAGAGAGAGAGAGAGAGAGAGAGAGAGAGAGAGGTTTAGTCAGAATTTAGTTGGGGAGGATGAAAAGGTCTGTAGATAGGTGGGTGGCATGGATAACTTTGTAAACATGTGCAATGCCACAGAACTACATACTTCACAATGGCTTTTATGTTATATATAACATAAATTAAATTAAAGGAACACAAAAAGCTTCCATGATATTCTGATATGCCCTTTGTTATGGTTTGGATATAAAGCATACCCCGGAGCTCATCTATTGAAAGCCTGGCCCCCAGTGCAAGCAGCCAAGTCACCACAGACTGAAACCTCTGAGATTGTGAGCTAATACAAAAGTTTCTTCTCTATGAACTATCCTCTGAGGTATTTTTTTTTTCATTTGAAAATGGTCCTAATATACTCTTAATTTTATTTTTCACATGGAGACCACCACACTAGGGTATTTCTGTATCCTTGGTTCAGGATGCTGATTTCACTGTCCAGCTTGTAATATTAGCACACAGATGGCCAAGTGAAAGTGTGAGAGAATTCCTTAGCAAAAGCAGAAATTACAGTACAAACTTTGAGTTTCTTAAAACTGCCTTAATAACCGAGAAACAAAAAGGCAGTGAGCACAACATCGAACTGTCATGTCCCTAGGATAGCCCTGTCTGAGAGGATAATGGCGGCCACACATGCAATGTAAAACCCTCTAGTGGCCATAAGTAAAACCAAAGACAAATAAGTAAATTTACGTGAATTGTTTTTGGAAACCACTTTTCATATTTTGGCAATATTTGAGACTGAACTCAGGGACTTTCACATGCTACCACTAGAACCCTAAACTGAGCTATATCCTCAGCCCCATGGAAATATTTCCTCAGAATTTAGACCAGTTTTCATAAGATTTATAGTAAAAAAATCATCATAGTGAAGTAGATTCCTATATCCAGCTTTCCAAAAAACCTAGAAGTCTTCTAATCCATGCAGGAAAAATAATGCCTTTTAATATTTCCATATGTATCAATAAAACTCATAGATACCTTTTTTTCATAGAATTTATCTGACTTTGGAACAAAATTGTAACATATCATAGATTAAAAAAAGGAGAAGGGCTGGAGATATGGCTTAGTGGTTAAGGTATTTGCCTGTGAAGCCTAAGGACCTAGGTTCAATTCCTCAGTATCCACGTAATCCAGGTGCACATGGAGGCACATGTGTCTGGAGTTCATTCGCAGTGGCTAGCAGGCCCTGGTATGCCCATTCTCTCTCTATCTGCCTCTCCCACCAAACTGCCCTGGGGGCACTTTACTTAATGTTCATGTTCACATATTAATGCTACTCTCACTTCTGGTTAGAGAAGCTTCTCTTTTCAGATGGCAATGACCACTGGGATCACCCAAAAGGCAACATAGTGCTGAGAAGAAGGGATAGAGGAGTGCCCAGTACTGAAACACCTCTGTCACACCCTCCAAGGCTCAGGGACCATTGTGGAAGAGGGGGCAGATAGAATGGAAGAGCCAAAGGAAAGGTATGACTTCTTACAATGCAACTGCCCAGACAGAAATTGGCCTCAATATCCATGACCTTGCAGTGCCTAGCAATACCTTTGCAAGACCCTCATAATAGGAGAAAAAGATGATGACATCAAATTAAAAGAGGGACTAATGGAGAGAGGGAGGGGATATGATGGAGAATGGTGTTCTAAAGTGGAATGGGGGGAGGGTAGGGAAATATCATATGATTTTTGTATGTAAGTATAGAAGGTGTCAATAAAAAATTAATAATTAAAAATTTTTAAATTATTTTATTTATTTTTGGAGAGAGACACAGAGAGAGACAGACAGAGAGGGAGAGGGAGACAGATAGAGATGGGCGTGCCAGCAGTCTCTCAGCTGCTGTGAACGAAATCCAGATGCGTGCACCCCCTTGTGGGCAAGTGCGGCATTGCGCCCTTGCGTCACCTTACATCTGGCTAACGTGGGTCCTGGAGATTGGCACCGGGTTCTTAGGCTTAGCAGGCAGGCACCTTAACCGCTAAGCCATCTCCCCAGCCTGAGCATTTTTATAAGTAAAGCTTTAGTAGGGAGTTACTCATGGGTCCTGAACTCATAGAGAAAGACTTAGGTCCTGGGAGAGAGGGAAGTTAGTGCATCATGATGGGGTCTCTAAAGCCAGAGATGGGTTCTAGTTTTCTGAATAAAAACTTCTTGCTTTATGTAAGATTTAAGGAGATGGGGGAAAGTTCTACTACACACACTCAGCCTATGTACTAGGAGCCACAGAAGCACTAGATATGACCCCAGGCCACAACTCAGGTGACATTGAGTTTCCCTGGCAGCTTTCCCATATGGGCCTGGTCTTGGCTGCAGAGCCTTTTAAGTGACCACATGTATGTTATAACAGGTATAACCTATAATGAGAAGAAATTATGCATTTTTTCAATATCAATAAATAGTCTTAAATTATTTCCCTGTAGGTTTTGTAATGTATGTGAGATAAGGGATTATAGTGAATATCTTTGGCAAAATGATTCATATTCGGATGAATGTGAAATCAACACTATTGGTTTGTATTATGAGAAGTTTCAGGGGCTGTAGTGATGGCTCAGTGGGTAAATTGCTTGCTATGCAAGCAGGAATGCCCAAGTACAGACGCCCGACACTCCCACATAAGAGCCAGGTGTGGTGGTGCTAACTATAGTCGCTGGGAAGGCAGAGTCTGGGAATCCCTAGGCTAGGGCCTGCTGTCTGCTAGTCTGGATGAATTTTGGTAAGCTCTAGGTCCAGTGAGACACTTGATGCCCACAAAGATGGTGGAGAACAACTGAGGAAGACAACCAATTTCAAACACTGGCCTCTACATGCATACACACACATGCTTACATGTACCTGAAAACACATGTGCACTGTAGCAGACAGCTTCAGGTTCGCTGAGATGAACTTCCAGACCAGGCACAGTTATGGAGGAAGGGATATTATTTATTGAAGCTTACAGATCCAGGGGAAGTTCCATAATGGCAGAAGAAGCTGGCCTGCCTTCACAGGGCCACGCAAGAGAGAAAAACCAACCAGCCACCACAGCACACAGAACAAAACTACAGCCAAAAGGTCACACAGCACACTTCAGGAACTCCCGCTAGGCACATTTGCATATCTTTACAATGGAATCTCAAACCATCACCACACCTTAAGACTGGCCCCCAGAGACATTGCCTCTAGCAAGGTGATTGCAGATGCAAACTATAACTATAAAACACTGAATATATTGGGGAACATATATTCAAACTACCACATGCACCTACACACATATGAACACACATGTGTACTCCCACACACATACACATAAAAAAAAATGCATGTTGCTATAAATTCTCATACAGGTTTGTTAAAGGAGCTTTTTGATATCTAAATGTAACTCATTCATATAGATGGGATATTGGTGAAAAGCATACAATAATCTGTGATTTTTTGTGTGTTTAATTATTAAATAGTTGGAAAGCATTTATTTTGTTTCAAGAAAATCTTGGATTGGAACTATGTCTTTACACAACTCTCCCATGACACAACCTTGTGTTGGTAAGGCATTTAAGACTGTAAAGAACACTGTCTTTTATTGCTGTCAACACTGTCATAAACTGACAATGATTCCTGAATTTATACACACATTGTATATTTAAAATAATTATCTCCACGACACTTTTTATAGTCTTTGCTTTTGAAAACAGCACAGATATTTTCAACACAAGCCTTAGAGTGGAACAAAATAATCTAGGTATTATACTTCTTACATTAAAGATACAGGAACGTGGGCTGGGACGATGGCTCAGTGGTTAAAGGCTCTTGTTAGCAAAGCCTGCTGGCCTGGGTTTGATTCAACAGTGTCTGCATAAAGCCAGATGCACAAAGTGGCATATGTGTCTAGAGTTTGTTTGCAGTGGAAAGAGACTTGTCATGTCTATGTTCCCTTTCCCTCTCTGTCTCAAATACATAAATTAAAATATTAAAAATTATTTATTTATTAGAGAGAGAGAGGCAGATAGAGAGAATGGCCACACCAGGGCCTCCAGCTACTGCAAATAAACTTTAAATGCTACCATGTGTGTCTGGCTTATGTGGGTCCTGAGGAATCAAACCTGGGTCCTTAGGCTTCGCAGGCAAGCACCTTAGTCACCAAGCCATCTCTCCAGTCCTAAATTAAAACATTTTTAAAAGGTAAATGAATTTTTTTTCGGGTTTTCGAGGTAGGGTCTCACTCTAGCTCAGCCTGACCTGGAATTCACTAGGTACTTTCAGGGCGGCCTTGAACTCATCGTGATCCTCCTACCTCTGCCTCCCAAGTGTGCCAGCACGCCTTTCTATGTTTTGACCTAAATATTTGGAATATTATCCATCATGACAGAAATTAAATTTTTATAACTTGCAGAAAATTCTTATTTGTCAGATATAAAAAGCTGAAAAATATGTACTAAGTTTAAATATTTTTGAATTGATATTTCTTAGAGTGCTAATCAGGTAGTATGTCATGAACAAATAATTTGAAGCTCGAATATTTATAATTTTTATCATGTTTTGAATAAATAGCTCTGAGATATAGTTAGAAAAGCCTGTATTCTACCATCAACTCTATGCTTCACTGTTGCAGTCATGTTTGCATGGCTGGCAGAAATCACCTGGCAGGTTGTAGGGGAAGAGGAAGGTTTATATTGGCTTACAGACTCGAGGCGAAGCCCCACAATGGCAGGAAAAATGACGATATGAGCAGAGGGTGGACATCACCCCCTCGCCAACAACAGGTAGACAACAGGAACAGGAGAGTGTGCCAAACACTAGCAAGGAGAAACTGGCTAAAACACACATAAGCCAGCCCCCAACAATACACTGCCTCCAGGAGGTGTTAATTCCCAAATCTCCATCAGCTGGGAACCTAGCATTCAGAACACCTAATTTTAAGGACACCTGAATCAAACTATCACATGCACTAACAGAAATACTTTCACTGTTTATAGTTTTCTTTTTCCATGATTTTCAAGCACAATTTTTGTCATGCTTTAATCTCTTTATCATGTCTACAATCTAAACTGCTATAGTTGACCAAAGTTAGAAGGCTAATTCCTAGTAAAAAAATCATGTCTGTTTGCTGGACACTTAATTTAGATTTTAGGTGACTTATTAATTTCTTTGTCTTTTGTTTTGTTTTTTTTTTTTGAGGTAGGGTCTCACTCTGGTCCAGGCTGACTTGGAATTAACTATGTAGTCTCAGGGTGGCCTCAAACTGATGGCAACCCTCCTACCTCTGCCTCCTGAGTGCTGGGATTAAAGGATTGTGCCACCACACCCAGCTATTACTAATTTCTTCATGACTTCTGAGGGGAAACTCATTAGCAATATTATTGAGCCATGTTTTATGAGGGACCTCATAATAAAATGCACATGAAAGCAATTGACTCAGTTATTAACTCTGAATCACATGGCATGAACTTGAGAGATCAACGTGAGAAAAGTTTAGAAAACTAAATTCAAGTTTCATAATAAATGTTCCTGGTTTAATCAGCCCTGCTTATCTTGGGCATGGAGTGGGAGAGGAAGCAAATCTATCACATATCTATTTTGGAAAACCACCCATCTGTGATTGAGAAGTCTAACAGCTCAGTATATATGACCTGGGGTAAATTACTTATAGTCTTCATATCTAAAACTGTAATAGAACCGCTAAACACTGGAACTAAAATAGCTCCATGACCCCTCTCCTTCCCTCTCTCTCTCTCTCTCTCTCTGTGTCTCTCTCAACTTTCTCTACTTAACCAAATGGCCTTTTCTAAATATTCTGCTGTTTTACAAGCTAACGTTTGCTTGTCAAGGTACCAATTCCAACTTGCAAGCTCTTTGGCTCCATCTAACAATTCTACCTGACTCAAGCTCTTTATGTTTTCTTTCTTTCTTTCTTTCTTTCTTTCTTTTCTTTCTTTCTTTCTTTCTTTCTTTCTTTCTTTCTTTTTTATTTGAGAGAGACAGAGATACAGACAGAGAGAGAGAGAGAGAGAGGAAGAGGCAGAGAGAGAACGAGTGTGCCAGGGCCTTTTCAGCTGCTGTGAATGAACTCCAGATACATGCACCCCTTTGTGTGCATATGTGACATTGCGCACTTGTGTCACTTTTGCATCTGGCTATATGTGGGACCTGGAGATTTGAACAAGCATTCTCAGGCTTCGCAGGCAGGTTCCTTAACTGCTAAGCCATCTCTCCTGCCCCCTTTTTACTTTTTTCAAGGTAGTGTTTCATTGAAGCTCAGGCTGACCTGGAATTCAATATGTAGTCCCAGGGTGGCCTCAAACTCTTAGCTATCCTCCTACCTCTGCCTCCCAAGTGCTGGGATTAAAGGCGTGTGCCACCATGCCCAGCGCTCTTTATGTTTTCTAGGTGAGATTCTTAAGAGCAATGACATGGCTGATCACTCATCCCTGTCACATTTAGCACTACACTATCCAGCCTACTGAATCAGATAAACATCCTTGGCCCAATCAATTAGTTGTGAAAGTGAGGTTACACTGCACAAATCGTGAGCATGAGGACAGTAGGTCCACATAGTGTGAAGCTGGCTGATAACTGAATGCAGGGAATTGACATAGAAAATCCCTGTAACTCCTATTGTCATATCATGAACTGAACCACTTCAAAGATTTAGAAGTACTTTCTGAGGAAGCAAAAAGATTTTTGAGGCCTTTTGGGGTGAGGGTGATGGTGGGGATGAACCTTCAGCTAAGCACATACTCTATGACCGAGTTAGTTATGACTCAGTATATGAGAAAAAGAAAACAATGACTTCAATACTATCAGTGACCCTTAAGCTAATGTTGCCTGAATTCCTTCTTGTTTTGCCTCTCCCCACTGCTGAACACACCATTCCTCGCCTTGTCCCTTCCTGCATAGTCTCCCTCCTAGGCCAGACGCTCCTGGCTGGCTTCCATGCAGGCAGCCATCCTTTGCACATAGTGCATTCTACACTTGCAGAGTCAACCAACTATAGATGACAAATATCTTAAAATTTTCATCCATGGGTGGGGAGACAGCTTAGTCAGTAAAGCACTTCCCTCACAAGCATGCAGACCTGAGCTTAATCCCCAGGACCACATAAAAATACCAGGTGTGGTGATACATATTTGTACTCCCAGTGCTGGGGAGGCCAAGACTGGTAGATCTCTGAGGCTCTCTATACTACACTGCCCCAGCGAATTTAACCTAATGGTGAGCTCTAGGCCAATGAGTGACCCTGTCTTAAAAAGAAGTGGATGATATACCCGAGGAACAACACCCAAGGTTGTCCTCTTGTTCCCAAATACAATTATACATTTGTGTATGTGCACACACATACATACACACACACATACTAATATACATATGAACATACATACACATGCAAATTGAAAACTAAAAAAGTAATCTCTACTGGACATGCACAGTATTTATCCTTCATTATCACACAAATAATATGCCACAACTACATGCATAGCATTGGCATTATACTTGGTGTAATAAATAATGAAGAGGTGATCTATAAAGTTGATGGGACATGTGGATGGGTCAGTGAAAATGCTCCTCCATTTTACATAAGAAATTGAGCAGCTGCAGATATTGGTACCCCAGGAAGGGTCCTACAACCAACCACTCAGGGACAATTGCATTTTACTTAAATGTGATGCCTGAGTCCATCTTCCCGTAGTCCAGAACTGAATTACATCGTCTTTTTCTTTTCCCCTTTTTATTGACAACCTCCATACATACTGAGTTATGTCTTCTAATAATTCCGTTTGATAAATATATACTGTGCTGGATGTATTGTATCATAAAAATGTGAACAAGATGTCTACCAGTCCTTAAGGAATGGGGAGTATAAAGACCTTTATGACTTGTAATTGATACTCTGTGATACGTGATGTCCTAAAAAAGTATTGGATTTTTTTCTTTTTAAAAGCAGTGAATATTCAAAACAATGGATAGAAGGTTGTTCCAGTGTCTATTTTTTTTTTAAATTTTTATTGATTTTTAATCTTACATACCAAAAAAAACCCCACCTGATATTTCCCTCCCCTCCCCCATTCCACTTTAGAACTCCAGTCTCCATCATATCCCCTCCCTTTCTCCATTAGTCTCTCTCTTAATTTGATGACATCATCTTTCTCTTCTATTTTGAGGGTCTTGCAAAGGTATTGCTAGGCACTGCAAGATCATGGATATCGAGGCCAATTTCTGTCTGCGCAGCTGCATAGTAAGAGGTCATATCCTTCCTTTGGCTCTTCCATTCTACAATGGTCCCTGAGCCACTGGAGGATGTGACAGAGGTGTTTCAGTGCTAGGCACTCCTCCATCCCTTCTTCTCAGCACTATGTTGCCTTTTGTGTCGTCCCAGTGGTCATCACCATCTGAAAAGAGAAGCTTCTCTAGCCAGAAGTGAGAATAGAGTTAATATGTGGACATGAACATTTAGTGTAGTGTCCCCAGGGCAGCTTGGTGGGAATAATATATACATTTAGTCAGACATGAGCAGGCTTATACCCCCAAGGCTCATGACCTCACCTACCATAGACTTTTACTTAGGTTTTTCAGTACCGGGTATGTATTCCCTCCCGTAGAGAGGGCCTTCAGTCCAATTATGGAGCAGTTGGTTACCCCAAGAGTAGACACGCCACTATTGCACCCGTTCAGTCATTGGGCCTGTCTGGCCAAGCTTGAATATTCAGCATCCACTATTTTCACTGTTGATGGCTTCTGTCTCCCATACGCTGCGTGCAGTGCAGCTTTTTCCAGCTTTCAGTTGGCTGGTCTACAGGGAGAAGGTTGCACCTGGTTCTAGGCTAAATGGTGGAAGGAGGCCTGAATTATAGCAATTACTGGTCTCCATAGTGTAAATATTCCCATTAGAACCAATCTCAAGCTACTGACCTGAAGTCACTGAGCCCAGAGCTGGAAGAGACATGTAGTAGTCCATCATTAGATAATACTTCAGCCACACAGATGGGATACTTATGAATGATTCCAAGAGCCCGGAAACAGAATATAGTAAACTTATTAAGAAACATCTTATTGTCTATGTTTTTAATGCCATTCGTTGAATGTTACATTTATGTAATTAGATTTTTAATAATATTATGTCTAATAACTGGCTTAGACAATTTCTCAAGATTTAACCATTGTTATTCTGGAGCTAATACAAGTGTGGGCCAGCAAAGGATGGAATAAGGGGTTGTGAGGAATCACATTCTAAACTGAGAATGGGATCTATCAGAAGGGAGCTGTTGAGTTCTTGAGTTGAGCCTTAAAATACACACAGGACTGAGGTTCTGGACATTAGAGAGGAGTGTGAGGAATATTCTCGAGAGAAAAATCAGTCAAGGGCACCAGAGGACAAAAGCTTCCTCATGAGTGGGAGTGTCAGTGATCATTTCTTTAACAGAAACCTATCATAGTTCCTGACGTAACTACACCCTAATTCTCACCCCTATCCCCATCTGACCCACTGCACATGATAACAGCAGCTCTCACACTACAGCCAATTCCCATGGATTCTCCATGCCAGCTGCAGTGGTAACTAGGGAACCTCTCACCATCCCTTGCCTAAACCTTTGTTTATCCTGGTGCTCATTAGCTATTGCCTCCCCTGAATGAGGCCACGCCCTTCTCTGCCTTTCCAGGGAACCTGCCACTCACCCACTGTCTTTCCCACACCCCTGCACAAGCTGTCATTTGTCATTGAGCTTGTGAAAATCTTCGGAAATATTTCCCTGTATCCATGACTCAGAACTATCAAAACAAATGACCATTTCTTCCAAGAAAGATGGAGAAGGATTGATTTCTTTAAAGAGATGAATACTACTCCGTGTTTAATGTGGAACCATCTGGCCTATTTTATTAAACTGTATTCTGTTGGCCTGGTGGGTGTTTGAGTGTGGGGTCCTGTTTTGGTAAGCAAAACAGACACAGCAGTATGCATTCTATAAATGGTGAGTTCTGCAGCTAAGGGTTGCTGTATGTACAAACTCTACAAATGGAAAATATATCTGAAAAAAGTTAAACTCAATATAAAACTTAATATTCATCAAAATAACCTTAACAGAGTCTGTCTGTGCAGGACTTCTTAGCAGTTGGTATGATGAGAAAGAGACTTGGTCCTTCCTACCAGTTTCTCATATTCTGTGCAATCTTACTTCTCACAGTTTTAAGAAATTACAGGAGCATGTTGCTATAGTGTCACTCCAATTCCAAGCATGATAGGAAACTGAAATAAAAAGATGAAAGTGTAGCTAAGATTAATGATAGTCCAAATTCTGTAAGACGAGTCATTCAGTTTTTATTTAAGGATCCATTTATTTTAGAGTAATTCATCTGCTCTCAACTGGGATGAAAAGCCCACTTCAGGGAACAGCCACGCCTAGGGCTCCAGTCTGAGATTTGTTGTTAAGGCTCAATAAAATGTGTAAGCGGAAGGGGGCTGGGGAGATGGCTCTGTGGTTAAAGGCACTTGCTTGCAAACCTTGCTGGCTGGGGGTTCCATTCCACAGTACCCACATAAAAGCCAGACCCACAAAGTGGCACATGTGTCTGGAGTTTGTTTGCAGTGGCAAGAATCCCTGGCACACCTATTCTCTCTCTCTCTTTCTCTCTCTAAGTAAATCTCTCTAAATAAATAAATATTTACCAAAAAAAAAAAAAAAAACCGAAAGAAATAAATGTTCAGTGGGAGGGAAAGTGAGAGCACACTGGAGAACTACTTAACTCTCCTCACAGGAGCCTGTGTTAACGGAGCTCTATAGCTTGAGACGCCCAGGGAAACAACAGAACTTGTACATTTACTACATAAAATGTGTGTTTGCATGCATGCATGTGAGGGGGAGAACTCACCAGATGATGGTTTATTTTCTGACAATTCATATTTGCTTGTTCCCACAAAACAAACACCCAAGAGGCAAATACCCTTTCTTTTCTCCAATAAGACATACTGAATGACATCAGCGATTATTTCGTATTAAAGATAAAACCATCTTTGCTGAGGGCACATGAATAACGTGGCTTTCGAGCCACCACTTTCACCCATCCTGACCAATAAACAGCAAACTCAATTTTCTCTCATTTATGGTCAGCCTGTTTAAATTATTGCTATTTGGCCCAGATCATTTCATAGGGATTTAATTGTGCTTACAAATTGAGTTTCTTTCAAACTCATCCTTTTATTCACAAGAAAGTGAATGCTTCCCCTATGTCTCATTTTGCATATGCTTGTGAACATATCAATAATGTATGCTACCAGGCTTGGTCCTCTCCTTTGTAAATGCACCACACATGTTCTGCATTGTGGAGCGATGGCAAAGGAAGTGTGTACATCCAAAACGGGTATTGAATTTTTCATGAAAGTTGGTTGAGGCCAAATAGCACTCTGTAGATCTTTGGAAGAAGAACAAATCTATTTCTCTGAAAGGGATTCAGAACCGAATAAGAACACTGCTCATAATAATACTAAGAAAGGTAAGATTTGTGGGGTGTCTTTGGGTCATTTCTTTTTTTTTTCTTTCTTTTTTTTTTGGTTTTTCGAGGTAGGGTCTCACTCTAGCTCAGGCTGACCTGGAATTCACTATGTAGTCTCAGGCTGGCCTCGAACTCTTGGCGATCCTCCTACCTCTGCCTCCCGAGTGCTGGGATTAAAGGCGTGCGCCACCACTCCCGGCTTGGGTCATTTCTTTTATCCTGAGACGTTAAACATCTACATATGGCCTGATCCCTACAACCCACTGCATGGAAAGCCTTACTACTTCCCCTTTACAGAGCAAGAGTGATGGCTTAGCTGGAAGAATGCGGATAGCTCAGTGTCACACAGCTACAAAGTGGCGGAAAGGGACTTGAGACTTCTAAGCCCACTTCTCTCATAATATTTCTCTCTATGTTACTTTTGCTCAGGTGTTGAGCTAGAACCCCAAACTCTTCATGAAAACAATTGTTTTCTTCTCATCTGTCTTCTTCTATTCTGAGTCTTGAGATTTAGAGATTTAGTGATGAACCTGAGGGTCTGATATGAACACGGGAGAGAAGGAAGAGAAGACCTCACAACACTGTTGTCCATTAGGCTCAGCGTGGCTCTTCCTGAGTGGATACCAAGTTGATGTGGAATATTCCTGCCGTCCGTGTCTACCCAACTCAGACTACATGCTATATCAAGGTCATTGTATGCCTCTAGTTAATCCATAGAGTGGTTATGTCTCGCCTCCTGTTTTTATTAATAGAACTTCATTGGAACACAGCCTAGTCCATGGTTTGTGGCTGTTTTTGTCCTACCATAGCAATACTAAGTAGCTGAAACAGGCACCAGACAGCCTGCAAAGATGAAAATGTTTACCATCCTTCCCTTTCAAGAAACATGAGTTCACAATATGCTAATGATGAAAATTGACACAACTTTTACACTTTGGAAATTTGTAGGGGTCTAAGAAGATGGCTCAGTGCTTGCCATGTAAGTATGAGGACTTAAGTGCAGAGCCCCAGAACCCACCTAAGAGCCAGGCATGGTGGCACATGTCAGTAATCCCAGCAGTGAGTAGATGGAGACAGGAAGATTCCTAGGGCTTGTTGTTTAGCTAGTCTTAGCTGAATCTGAGAACTCCAGGTACAGTAAAAGACCCTGTCTTCAAAACATAAGATAGAGTGACACATGAACACATATGTACATGAACCCATACACATACAAACATATGCACACATGTAAAAGCAAAATAAAAATTTATGATTTTGTGTGACAGACATATTTATGCAATCAGTAGATGCTTATCAATTGAAATTCACTATAGAAATAAAGTACAGTAGAGTGTGGAGTGGATTTTACTGTGCTTATCACTTGCCACTGGTTCTTGAAAGTTGATAATTTGTTTCTTATTCTTTTCCGTTAAAAAGCACTTCTTTTCTGGGATGACAAAAATTTCATTTATTCATTCAATGAATACATATGGAGTTTCCATGGAATATCCATGCACACTATGTTAGGCTTAGAGGACCGTGGTGTAAACAAATGTTTGTAGCCAGTCTTCTCTTTGTTAACTCTCTGGCCTTACTTCTCTAGGGCTCAGATGAGGAGAGTTCTATTTATTTGGCCCCATCAACCTCCCAGCAGAATCAGTAAGTCTGCCACTTTCTCTTTTTATAATTTATAGCCTTTTCTTCTAACATGGAAACTCCCGGGAGTGGGTTTATATTACCCAGAACTCCCACAACTTGGAACTCAGAGACTAATCTAGCTAATGAGTCTGGTGGTTTGCATTAGGTGTCCTCCATAAACTCTTGTGCTCTGACTGCTTGGATCCCAGCTAATAGCAACTTGGGAAGTGGAGCCTTGCTGGAGGAGATGCGTTGCTGGGGTGGACTTTGAGGTTTATTAGCCTCTAACTTGCTAGTGTTAGTTCGCTCACTCTCCTTCTGTTTTCTACCTGCTGTGGCAGAGGTGATGTCCAACCTCTGCTCTACCATTTTTCCCCTGCTGTCAGAGAGCTTCCCCCCTTGAGACTGCAGGCCAACATAAAAATATTCTTTCCATCAGCTGCTTTTGGCCAGTGTTCTGTCCAAGCAATGAGAAGTGACTACAAATGGGGGGAGGGGAGGGAAATCTCATGTGTTTTTTTGTATGTAAGTATAGAAGTTGTCAATAAAAAAATAATAATTAAAAATTAAAAAAAAATGAGCACGTGGCTTTCTAGGCTCTATTGTGGGAGGAAGCAATCAGACAACACAACGCATTGGGAATGTCTTCTAGGTGGCTAACGTGATCTGCTTCAGTTCTGATCTTGGCTCCTTCCCTCTGTGTTCTTTCTGGTTGAGTACTACCTCCTTGGTGGATTCTGGGCCTGGCTTTCTGTCTCTCTCAGGTCTTTATTTCCATATGCCTGCTACTCAAGCGTGCTTGAATGTACCATTGGCACCATCAGCCTAATAGGTTCCAAGTAGACCAGATTCCTTCCTTCCGCACCTTCTCTGCTAACCCCACACCTGGACTACACCCTCAGAGACAAACATGGATAATAGAGACAGCTGAAACCACTCACCCCTAGCTGCAGGGCGGGGTGGAAGCTACATTGTGAGAACATCCCAGTGCCTTCTGCCTCTCTGTCTTTTACTCAAAGCTCAGCTTGTCCTCCTCAGGACCATCATTTGTCCCACTTCACCTTTCCTCTTCCTCCTAACTCCAGCTTTCCTCTCCTCAATTTTGATCTGGTTCTCTAGTTCTATGACCTAAGTTTTTGAACTGAACGTTTATTTTCTCACTCTATGTTATTCCTGAACTTGAACAATGTGCCTGTCCTGAGCCTCAGGAATACTGAAGAAGTTTTACTATTTGGCATTTATATGTGCTACCTAGTATAATCCTCAAAGCTATCCTGTGACGTTACAGTGTTATTATTAGAATAATAATGATTATTTGTTTCATGGACAAGGTGGGGCACTAACAGGTAATGTGTCACAGATGACATAGATTGTATTGAAAATAGAATTCCTACCAGGTCTGTTCGGTTCCATAGAATCACTCCAGTTTCTTCTTCCTACAACTGGCCATTGATTTCTGTTCCTGTCTTTCCTGCTTGTACTTTTCAGCGATTTTGCTCTTACATCTTTAACACTTATGTCACATGTCAGTAATTTTTCTCTGAACACAAACATATAATACTTTCAGCTTCTCAGGATACATACTTTCTGTTTCAACTACTGGTTCTATCATTGCAATATGGTAGCAGCCATAGGCAGACGGGAAAGATATGTGCAAACAACATCTTATTCATAGACACAGAAACGTGATTTTAAATAGTTTTCACATGCCACTAATTACTCTTCTTCTTTTTCTAACAATTAAAAAAATATAAAATCATCCTTAGCTCATGAGCCATAAAGAAATGGCATCAGTCCAATTTGGTCCCTAAGCCATAGTTTACCAACCCTTATTATTTACACATTATTTGAATTTAAGTTTATTATCTTTCCAAAAGACTCAGTCATTTGCTATAATTTATGGTGAGTTGACTACAGCTCAATTTTCTAGACATTGTTATGTAATTCGACTATTGTGATCTTCTCAGGCACCCTATGACCTACACTACTGTACACAAGGTTGTGCGTAACTAGGAAATGCTAGGGATCAATGTATAGTCCAGGCCATCTGACACCAAACATCTTCAGCATGAGGTTACACTTCCGCACTTGTGCCTATGAGCTAAGGTACAGTAAAATGCTTTGAAAGATATAAAGGGTTATATAAATATACACCGATAACTATCATAATTATTCATGTTACATCTTCACCCAGGTTTCTGAGGAGATTGGATTGCAATCAAATTGATATTATTCCAAATGAAAATACTCAGGCATGGTGAGGGATGGTATCTATTTTTCTGTCCACTTTAGCATTAAACTTTTGTAAGCATTGGATTTCCATCTCAAATAAGCAACTAAAGAGCCTTCTTGTTGAATGTGGTGTGCTACTTGCTCCAACTCCCCTGCACTTGGCATGATGCCTTGTTCCTGATTGAAACCAAAACGAAGCTTCTCATAGCAAAGACAGTTGCATGTCGATAAGGTGGTGATGAAATTGTTGTACTTTCCCCCCACCCTTTTGTTTCTTTCAGGTTCTTAAATTAGATAGCAGGAGAAACATGACTTAATTCTTGAGAATACATTGGAGCCAAATGGAAAATTATACTACTCCTTACTCTGATGCAGTGTAATTAGAGCCCAATTATTTCTCTCATTTGGCACTAATGAATGAAGATCAATTAAAAAAATAATGTAGCTATGAATTGCTTTTATTGAGCAGAGAGCTCTGAGCAGCTGAAACGGTCCACTCTTTCACTAATTGAAAATCCTAAGCAAAGGCAAGTCAAAATGCAATTGTCATGTAATTTTAGAGCAGTTTGATTTTCAAAACTCACACAGATGGCCAAAGCTTTGCATGAAAATCATTTCCTGGGTACACTATACTGCTTTTCCTTCCATGGGGAGACCTGAAATAGGGCTGAGGACATTGTTATTCCCCTGGTGATAACATCCGGTTTGTTGGCAGGATGTTATCGTGCCTTCTGGGCAGGTTTTGCTTGGGCAAAGATGGAATGTCTGATTTGCTTTCTATTTCAATTTTCTCCTGATTAGTATATCCATTTCATCAAATGCAACCTGAAAACATTTAGTTAACTATAAAAATTCTGATTGAAAGAGACATCTTGATTAGAAGCCTAGAGTCATTTTATAGGGACATGGACTTACCTGCTCCAAGATACCAGAGTTCAAAGAATGCCTTTCAAACATCTGATTAAACTCAACCATGAAAGTAAGCCTTCTCTGTTTAATGCAATCTGCCATACATGTTTTAGGTGGGTGGTATGCAAATGTCAATTCTTTAGGTTGGTTCACAGTCCAAGTTGGCATTCTCATGTAGCAATAGTAGAATAAATATTCTTAGGGCCACTATTCTAAAAATGAAGGAATCGACCCACTTGTAACACGGGAGTTCTGCTTATATAAAGGTACATATTCAAGCCTCTCACCTCACTCCCCCACACCTACTTTCATACACAAATTCTTTATAATTCCAGTCTTATTCCTCCTTATACTCCCACAGCACCACAGGCAATAAATAAAGCCAGTTTTGTCCTCCACATGCAAATATACAATGACACTCCAGAGCTCAAAGGGCACCATAGCACCTTAGCCAGAACTACACAGCCCCACGGTGGCAACCATGAAAGATGTTCCAAGAATTGTGCAAAATGCAACTTGCATAGTCATCACTCCTCACTGGGACTCGTAACTCAGCCAAAAAGACAACAAGGATGGAGAAATGTAGAAGATTCTGAAGTGATGCGTCATAATGAAGGCAAACCTTAAAACATTCTCTTAGCATTTATGAAAGAGGGTTGGGTGTGGCCAAAGTCTGGATGAGCTGTGGCCACCAGGGCTTGGCTATGTGGTTGGGCAAATGAAAACTCAAAAGAATAAAGCCCTTTGTCCCTGCCCCACAGCCCCTGAGTTAGACTCGTGTGTTTCACTAGTGTGGGAAGATCAGAGACGGGACTTAGGAACTCAATGATCAGTTACAGCTTTTGCGCCTCTGCTCCTTTCAGGAGCAAAGGCATTCTCAGTTGAGCTATGTTCACCACCATCAGGTCTACCGCATGTGGTTGGAGGCCTGAATTAAGCTTGGGCCTTCCAGCAGCCTGGCACATCCCGTTGTCACCACCAATAAAGCTATCTGCACAGTCTTACAACTGTACCTCCCTACATGAGTTCACCAAAATTAACCTCTTTCTTTGAATAATTCTACAATCACCTTGTAAACAGTACTTTAAAGGCTTGCTGTGGCTTCTATGTATGTCGCGTGGTAAAGTGGAAACTAAATGAACACACTTAAAACATTCCGTTTTTTTTTTTTTACACTCTCTCCACGTGCCTTTAGGGGAAAACAACATATTAAGACCTAAGAAGATATGAGGACAAGCAGGTTTTCGTTGTTTGCTTTTCTTAATCCAGAAAAGCTTTCTCAGCATTGGGAAAGAAAGACCGATGAGGAGGGAGGGCAGCAGAATTGTGACTTCAGACTTGAAGGTGCAGTTGTGACCAGCTCCCTTCTTAAGCCTTAGACAATGACATCTCTTTGAGACCTCAGCTTCCTCATCACTGAGATAACTGCTGACGTCTTCTTCGAGGTATTATGCCATGAGTTCAGGGCATCTTGCAGGAAAAGGGCCTGGTGTAAAAAGAACCTCCTCATGGTCAAACTCTCGGGAAAATTGAGTGCTAACAGTTTCCATCTTTACCATACACAAACATGAGTATTTTGGGGAGATGTTGAGTGAATGATATATTTTCTAGGAAGGGGTGAACATGGGGTCTCTGAAGCCTCTATTGCTGAAATTGGTACTCGCTTCTTCAGTAATTATTTGAAGAGACATTTATTGAGCTCTTCTTTGAAGAAACCCATAAAAGGTACGAAAGACACAATGATGAATGAAGCAACTGCCCTTGGTCCGCGCAGCATGCATTCTAGTGAGGGGACAGATAAACAGAGCTTTCTAACTAAATAGAACGGTCCATGGAAAATAGTAAATGAAGTCAAGCAGGGATAGAGAATGGTTAGAAGTATGTGTAACAAGTTAATGATCCTGGGGGCTATTTCAAGAGAGTGGACAAGGTACTCTTTTATGATGGGTGGCATTTGAAGAGAACTCTGGGGTAGCAGACACCACATGAATAAGTGGGGAGTCGACTTCCAGCAAGAGAGAAGAGTAAGTGCAAAGGCCCTGAGGCAGAAGTGAACTTCCTGAGGCAGAAGAAGAACTCCAAAGAGAGGATGTCTGCTAGATGAAGTCACGGGTAGGCGATGAGGTCAGAAAGGAAAGAAGGCAGGATGCACATGTCTATGCACACCCAGCTAAGGATGCACATGTCTATGCACACTGAGCTAAGCCCTAAGTTGCCTTCTAGATGTGTGGTTGAAGACTAATGAAAGGTTAGTAGCCAGAAGGAAATTTTGAGATTTGCATATTTTTATATTCCCTTTTAGGCAAAGGATTGATTTCAGAACACAAGAGACAATTCCAGGAGAGCAGTGAGGCAATTCTTGCCTATTAGCACTGTGATCATCTGCCTTCCAGCAGCTACAAGGAAACTTGTGAGGCACAGTCAGGTTAGGCATCAACGCTGAAGCCCTGCTGTTAGAGTGGATGTGGGTGTGAGGGAAAGGAATGTGTCAGTGAGATGTGGGCCCGAACAATCTGGTGAATGTTGGTGCTCTTTACCAACATTGGGAAGACTGGGAGGCAAGCAGGTATTGGATGGTGCCATGGCAAGCTCTTGTGAGAGGCTTGTTCAAAAGATGCCAAAGGGTTAATTGGATGCATGAGTTTCAAATGTGGAGAATTTTGGTCTGGCAGCATCCTCTGGGAAGGAATTTGCATTAATAATGTATTTAATATTGACCATGTCTCACATACAGGTTGCCCATTAGTCTAGTCTCTTCCCTAATGCATCCAATCTGTGTATCTTAAGTGTTGCTATGAGTTGCTATGCTTAAGTCGTCTTTTAGAAGTGTATTGAAATCATTGCTGGGGCTCAGGAGATAAGTCATTTGGCAAAGCGCTTACCTTCCAAGCATGAGGCCCTGAGTCTGATTCCCAGTACTCACATAAAAAAGGCAGGTATGGTTGCATGCTTGTAATTCCACTGTTGGAAAGGAGACATGGGCAGACCCCCAAGGCTTTCTGGCCAGCCAGTCTAGCCTACTTTGTGAGTACTAGGCCAGTCAGAGGCTCTGTTTTAAAAATAGGTGCCTCCTGGGTTGGGGAGATTGCTCAGTGGGTAAAGTGTTCGCTATACAAGCATGAGTTTAAGTTCAAATCCCCAGAATACAATGACTTGCCAGATGCAATAATGCAAGAGTCTGTAACCCCAGTGTACCTACACTGAGCTGGGAGGCAGAGACAGGAGAATACCCTGGAAACTCATGGGCCAGCTATCCTGGCATAGGCAGTAGTGACAAACAAGAGATTCTGCTTCAAACAAGGTAGAAGGTAAGGATGGACATTTGAGGTTGTCCTCTGACCTCCACATGTGTGCTGTGGCACACACTGACCTGTACTCACACACATGAACACATCCACCACCCCCCAAAAGTTGGACTGTGCCTGAGAAATGACATCTGAAGTTGTTGTCTGGCCTCCACTTGCATGTACACACATGTGCATGCTTATTCATATGCACACACCTACCTTTGCATGTGTATTGCACACACTCAAAAAATATATAATGCTATTTTTTCTTAGAAAATCCCACCTGCTTTTCTCTATTAGTCTTTGTTTGTATAATAGAGGCATACATATGCCTATTACTCCACTCCTTTCCTTGGCAGTCCTTCCAGCATTTCAACATAATATGCATCATGACTATGGCTATCAATATTGAACACACTTCATGCATCAGCCCTTAATCCCCCCAACAAAAGCAGGGTTCAAGGGTACAGACAGGTGCAAGAGATCTGGTTACCAGTGACAGGAAGAAGAAAAGCAGTACTTGTGATCTGGTCTTAATGTGGCTCTTTAGAGAGTGTGCTATCTGTTTAAGTATTTCAGAATGTCTGCCAAACCCAACGAATATGATCGCCTCTGTGAAAAATGTGTACTCTTGTGCCAACTGCTTGGAAATGCTGGCGAAGACATGGACGCTTGTAGTGAGGTAGAGATGAAGAACCATTTTAATCATTCAGTTGAATTTATGGCATGGGCTTGACTTTGGGTCCTGAAAACCTTGGAGCCAATAAATTCCAAATCAAACTGGTAAAGACAACAAGGGGGAATTTCCTAACTCCTGTAGTAGGAAAAGGAAGCAGTGTGTTTCGAACAAGGCTGGATCCAAGTTCCAAATGAAGTTGTCAAAGGCATCTCTAAGGTTTTGAGAACAGATTATGATGTAGGCCAGAAGTAGATGCAACAAATGCCCCCACCCCAGAGCAGGACCTGAGGGCAAGGGAAAGGGCTCTTTTTTCACAGGTGATTTGGAAGATGAAATTTGTGTTTTGCACCAGTGTAGTAGACAGCTTTAAGTTTGTTGAGATGAACTTCCAGACCAGGCACAGTTATGGAGGAAGGGATTTATTGAAGTTTACAGATCCTGGGGAAGTTACATAATGGCAGAAGAAGCTGACCAAGCACAGAGAGAAAGAAGCCTCAAGCCAAAAATCACACAGGAGCTGGAGAGATGGCTTGGCGGTTAAGGCTCCTGCCAAGCCCAAGAACCCTGGTTCCAATCTCCAGGTCCCACGTTTAGCCAGACGCAAAAAGTGATGCAAGGGCACAATGCTGCACTTGCCCACAAAGGGGTGCACACATCTGGAGTTCATTCACAGCAGCTGCCCACTGCTGCACCCATTCTCTCTCTCTCTCTCTCTCTCTCTCTGTGTGTGTTTATCTCTCTCTCTCTCTCTCTCTCTCTCTCTCTGTGTCTCTCTCAAATTAAAAAACATACCACACAGCACAGCATACTTTAGGAACTCCTGCTAGGCACACTTTGTATATCTTTAGATTGAAATCTTAAATCCACCATCACATCTTAAGATCTAGTCTGTAACATTGCCTCCAGCCAGGTGGCTGCAGATATAAACTAATAAAATACTGAATATATTGGGGGACATATATTTAAACTACCACATTTCTGTCTCTGGCCCCCAATAGATTTAAAATCATCATACATTGTAACTTGTATTTAGTCTAATTTCAAATGTCCCCATAGTCTTGACCAACTTAAGATAGTTCTAAAGTCCCAAATCTCATCTGAGATTTAAGATCGTCTCTTAGTTGTGAGCTGTAAAACTAAACAAGTTAAATACTTTTAACATATAAAGGCACAGAGTAAACATTTTCAACTGGTATAAGGCATATCAAGGAGAGATTAGAACAATGTAGACTCAACCACCATCAAGCAATCACTAAACTTCTGTAGTTCAAGTTCAATTCAACCAGAAACTGACAGTCTCTAGATTTTCCAATTCCGTCCCTCCAGCTGGGCAGAGTAGCCAGGGAAAACTTCCATCCCAAGTCAACAGTGTATTCTATGATAGCCCTTGCACAGTCCTGGTATATCCAAAACATCTTCAGGGGGGTTGGAGAGATGGCTTAGTGGTTAAGGCCTTTGCCTGCAAAGCCAAAGGATCCCGGTTCAATTCTCCAGGACCCACATAAGCCAGATGCACAAGGGAGGGGGGCGCATGCATCTGGAGTTCGTTTGCAGTGGCTGGAGGCCCTGGCATGCCCATTCTTTCTCTCTCTCACTTTCTCTCTCTCAAATAAAATAAATAAATAAAATATGGAAAAAAAAAAAAACATCTTCAGGTCTCTATGCATCTTTCAAAGGTTCTACTAGCCTATCAGGGCATCATGCCCTGCCTCATTTCGCATTTTAGCAGTGGCTCCTGGAACCGTGTATAATTCATGATCACTATGTATTTTTTAATGCTTCCAAAACTAATATCAGGTGTGCAGGACACAGTCATATTCTTAATTCAGGGACGAAATAAATCATAACCTTGAAAAGTAGGTTCCTTCTCCAATTAATCCTTTCCAAAAGAGTTTGTATTTATCATAGTCTTTCCTCAGGCATCCTCTCTATTGTTTTAACATAAAGCAGTCTGGCCATCTGCCTTAAGATTGCTAATGTGTTTCACAATAGCAGTTCCAGCAACCTAAAACCAGTTTTAATGCCTCTAATTTTAATTTGCTTAGGTTTTTCAACTTAAAATCTTAAATCTTTTAGTTTGATATCTTTAGTCAGGCACATCAGTCCATTATAAATTTAACTTTGATTTATCTCTCTGGGCCTGGACAGCAGGATGCAGCCATCCCTTATGCCAGTAGCACAGTTCCAATAAAGTCCTCTGCGGTCTTTCCTTCCCCTTAGAAAGCTCATAAGCCAAGCCTCCAAGTTTAATATTGTCTGCACTTAGTATTCTCAAACTCTCATCAGAATAGTCCATAAAACTTGGCTTACCATTCCAGAAGGTGTCTTCAGTTGTAAGCACCAAGTCCACATCTGTTCCTCTAAAACAAAGGTTCCAAAAGACCAACATCCACATGGCCGGGTTCATCTCACCCCACTCTCAGTACCAACTTCTGTAGCAGACAGCTTCAGATTCGCTGAGATGAACTTCCAGACCAGGCACAGTTATGGAGGAAGGGATTTATTGAAGCTCACAGATCCAGGGGAAGTTCCATAATGGCAGAAGAAGCTGGCCGGCTCTCACCGGACCAAACACAGAGAGAAAGAAGCCTCAAGTCAAAAACCACACAGCACAGCACAGCACACTTCATGAATTCCTGCTAGGCACACTTTGCATTATCTTTAGATTGAAATCTCAAACCCACCATCACACCTTAAGATCCGCCCAGTGACATTGCCTCCAGCCAGGTGTCTGCAGATGCAAACTAATAAAACACTGAATATATTGGGGGCCATATATTTAAATTACCACAACCAGTATTTAAAACAAACCAACAAACAAATCAACCAGACAATGGACTGTTAGTGAAGAAAACAAAGTAAACTTGATTCACACTTGAACTAGAAGGTTCTACGTATGGTTGGGAGAGGATCCATGATGGCTGATCAACTGTCAAGGTTTGTCACATCCTAGCCCTATGGCAGCTCTAGAGTTAAGGAAGGGCTAGTTATTACCTTCTCGTTGCCGGAACAAATCACCCTTCCAGGAACAGCTGGTAGGAGGAGAGGGGTTCCCCCCCACCCAGTCTTACAATTTGGAGGAGAAGTTTCTTCATGCTGGAGAAATCAGGACAAACCTAAATGGATGCTTGAGTCACATGGTATTAGAACAGCAGGAAAAGGAAGTATTCTGAGTGAGCTATCTCTGAATGCCCAGTAAGCTGGGCTAATAAACTCCAAGGTCTGTTCCTAGTAACACACCTTCCTCAGCAAGGCCCACCTCCCAAAATGCCACTAGCTGGGGACTGACTCTGAGGCTTAATCATAAACACATGAGGCCATGGAGACGTTTCACATTCAAACATGGGTGGGCTTTGATTCTAGGATATTTGGGGCATATATTTAAATGTCTACTCAGATCTGCAACTTACAAGTCATGTGATCCAGGAAACCGTTTCATTTTGGGGTGTGTGTGTGTTGTATGTGTGGCATGTATACACAGGTGTGCAGATGGAGGCGTCCTATGTGCTCACATGCAGAGGCCAGAGTAGTACATAGGAAGCCCTCCTCTATTGGTCTTTCACTTTATTTCCTTGAGATGGAGTCTCCCACTGACCTGGAGCTGCTTTTTTTAGGTCAGATTGGCTGACCAGTTGAGGACCAGAGATTAATGTCTCTGCCCACCTCATCATGGGGGAGTTATAGGCATGTAAAGGCACATCTGGCTTTTTATGTGGGTGCCAGGGCTCAAACACAGGTCCTTGTGCTTGTACAGCAAACACACCCACACATTGAGTCATCTCCTCAGAATCCCCTCTCTCCCTTTCCTTTCTTTCTTTTTGTTAGTTATCTCCTGAGGACAATACCATTGCCACAAGATAAACCCATTCCACCATCCGAAACTCTTTAGTCATTCTTATTAGCTGGCTGGAATGTGACATTAGAATCCATTTGCCTGCTGGGTGCCTTTTAAGGAAGGGGTCTGGACTTCATTCTACTCATGATTTATTTTAAAATGCCTGTAAGCAAGGAGACATGAAATGTTCTGAGGCGTCCACGTGTGCGACTTGTCCCAGAGTGATTCTGTGACTGTTCATTTGCTGTTTACAGGGCTCCACTGTCTAATTTATAGACTCAGAAGAAATAAGGAGCTTTCGGGTTGCTTAATATAGTTTATAGTGCAACCATAAATTTAGAACAATTTATGGAACATTATGACTTGCAAACATCTCCCCAATTTTATTACTCAGGGAAAGAAAAGTGTAGTGCTCTCAATTGCTCTAAAAACTGTAAAAGCATTAAAAACCTCAAATGGAACTTACAGAGCACACGGAGCCAGGTTCACGTGGAGCTCACCGTGCATAGCACTAGACACAAGCTTTTATCTTGTGTGCCTTGTAGAAAGTCCAGCTTTCTACTAAGATGTCAAATTGTTTCCCAACAGGGATGCCTGGCTTGGAATTCTCATTCAAAAGAACTTGCTTTTACTCTCTCATATTAAAAAACATTTCTCAATGCTTGAAAAGAATTTACCAATTAGATGATTGCTGAATATGGCAATCAGCATCTGCCCTGTGTATATATTTTTTTCTTAGCATGAAAGATGTATAATTTGAATAAAAGCTTTCCCATCCACAGTCTGACACCCCCCACAGAGATTTTATCTTGTTTAAAGTCATTATCTTACAATTAAGCCTGAACTTAGGTGTCATACAACAGAACCCAGTGACTCAGGTGGTGCTTTCAGGACACTATCTGGGGTAAGCTATTTTTTATTGTCCTGGGTTTGTATGGAAAGGCCTCTGTTCTGTTGTCTATCACCCCCCCCACCCGTCATTGCCTCCCCCCACTTTATTTCTCTTCCCTTGACCACAATGAGAAGTCCCAGGCCTGCCTGAGTCATGACAAGATAGTGTTATCATAAAAATAAACGGGAGGTCGTCCATTTATCTCTGTCTCTTTGTCCCCCCTCCAGGATCCAGAGTGAGACAAATTATGGATGAAGTCCTTTTATCCAAGCAAAGCTGGGTTGGAGATGAATGGCTTGGGGTGGGGAACAAAGAGAAACAGAGCTGTGCTAAGGAATGTCTTGGGGGAGAAGTTTCTGCTGTATGGAGTCTTCCAGCTGGCTCCCTAGGGAGAATCTCAAAACAACCTAATGGGACTCCATGAAGACATCAGGGGAGTGAGGTAGGAGACAATGTGTGGAAGAGCAAATTTCTGTCATACTCTTGGCTCTGTGGAGGGCTCAGGGAACATGGGGGCACAGGTCAAGTGTCTAAAGCTGATCAGTTTGATTTGAAACATGCTTATATTGGTTTTCTTTTGCTGTTGTTGTTGTTGCATGTGGGCAAAAATACAATTTCTGTCAGCCAAGGTGCCCCACCTGTCAAAAGGTAAAGATCAGTAGTCCATTCATTGCACATGACTGACTGGAGTACCTAGAGCAATGGTTAGGAAGCTCAGGGCCTCATGCCTGACAGTGTGAGCACCTTCCTGCCTGTGCTGCAGCATTCATTCATTCATTCACTCTCTAAATAATTCCTGAGTACTTTGATGTTCATGGCACTACTGATAAATATGGGAGTCAGGGTTTTGGAACTCATGAATTTTGTTAAAATTTTAAATATCATTATTATAATAAATGAAGCAAACAGACTTCAAGAAGTTGAGTCATGTATTGGTTTGTTGCAGAGCCCCAGAGTAGGGTTTTGAGTTGTGTTTCTACCTTCTGTCCCACCCCCCAGCCTATGAGGCTGTCTACTCAGTTTGGTAGACTCAGTTGTCTTTGCAGGAAGTGTCTGTTTTGTTAAACAATTTTCTTTTTAAAGCAGTTGTATATTTATGAAAAAAACTACAAAGATAGTATAGACAATTCTTATGCACCTCACACTATTATCTATTGTCCTTCTTATTAACATGTTATCTCAGTATGGTGCATTTGATATCATAAATAAATCAATAATTATATAGTATTACCACATTCTTGACTCAGATGTCCTTACTATTTTTTGTTGTGTGTATGTGTTCATGTGTGTAAATGGTGGCATGTGCATGCCATGGTGTGTGTATAGGACGGAGGATAATTTCCAGTGTTGGTCTTTGCCTTCCACCTGACTCAAAACAGAATCTCCTGTTGTTCACTGCTAAGGACACCAGGCTAGCTGGCCCATGAGTAGCTTTCAGAATTTTCTGCTTCCATACCATTTCTTGTTGAAGGTGCACTGGGATTACAGATGCTGTGCTATGTCCAGCTATATGTGGAGGTCATCAGGCTTGCACAGCAAGTACTTTACACACTGAGCCATCTCTCTAGCACTTTAGTGTTATTACTTAATGTTGAGTTGAATTTTCCTAATGTATTTACTGCTCCAGTCACCCATGCAAGGCGCTAGAGTTCATTTAGTCATGGTGTCTCCAGAGGTTCCTCTTGTCAGTTTCTCATTTACCATTCCCTGTTTCTATGATTCTGAAAGTTTTAAGGAGTCCTGGCTACATATTTCCCAGAATGCTCATTAACATGGACTTAGCTTCTGTTTTCCTCATGACTAGATCCAGCCACAGGTTCTGGGTGGGAGAACACAGAGGCTAAGTGCCATGCTCACCATACTGTTGGAAGGAAGAGTGTAGAATGTCAACATGACGTGCTATTGTTTACGCTGACCTTCATCACCTGGATGAGGTATCATAGGTCAAGTTCCTCAGTCTTTTCTTTCCCTTTCTGTCCTCTACTTTCTGGAAGGAATTTACTGTATGTAATCCATCCTTGAGTACAGAATTGTGTTCTATCTCTTTGTGGGTGGAGTATTTCTATGAAGATTCTGTCATTTTTTCTTTTTGGGGGATATATTTTTGCCCCTTAGTGTAGAATCACGAATGCCTAGCACATACCCTTGGGTTATAATACAGTATACTTATTTCTAGTTTGTGGCTCAAATTTCTTCAGCTTTGGCTATTGGGAGCAGTTTCAGTTGCTTCTGGATCCATCTGATACCCCAACCAACCCCACCCAGGTAGGGTTTCTTTCTATGTGGAGTATATATATATATATAATTTTTTAAAGCACTTTCTTGTTTTCTGGAGCCACATGATTCTCTTAGCTCATCTTGTATATTTTTTCTGTACTAGATCTAGCATCAGTCACTTCTCTAAGGATCCCTGACACCTATTATTACTACAGACCAATGACTTGGCATGAAATGTACTCACTGCTCCTGAGATGAGGTTGCTTTTATAACCTCCCTGTTGACAAAGTAAGGAAATCTATGAGTGTTTATTATCTCTTCCATGTACAAGTGCCTATAAATGTCTCTATATGTCATTTTCTGTGTTTGTATCAGGAAACGACAGTTCACACAAATGGCCCCATCACTATAGGGGCCACTCAAGCCTCTTTGTCTTGCTTATCTACAAACTGCCACTCGGTTCTGAGAAACTTGGCTCCGTCCTTGAACTTATTTATTCATTAATAGAGAAATACAGTCATTCTAGACTGTTAACCTATAGTCCTGTGGGGAATCTTGACAACCAGAGAGCAACATTCATGCACACTTCCTTTTGCTTTCAGTCTTACAGATTTTATCAAAAATGTATCACATTTTATGAAATAATAACATTTCCAAAGTTGAGAATATTAATTTTCTTTGTTGTTTTGTTTTCATTGTGTGTGCATTACTACTGGCTTCATGGAATGTGTTGGTGAATATTTGCTTAACTTCTATTTTCTTTCCTTTTGAGTGCATGTGTGTGCATGCATGTACATGCCTGCGTGCATGTGTGTGTGTGTGTACAGATGTACATGTCTGTGGCTGTGGATATGTGTGGAGGTCTGAGGACAACCTTGGGTGTCATCCTCAGGAACATCATCCACCCATTTTAGAAACAGAGTCTCTCATTGGCTTAGAGCTTACTAAGTAGATGAGAATGGCTAAAGCCCCCTATACTTCCTTGAATAAATGAGTTTGCTGCAGCTAGCCCTCTGCCTGCTTCCACCCAAGTCAGGCAGGTTGCTGAGCTGGGAAAAAACCCTAACTCAGCCCTTCAATCCCCAGGGTGGATACTGACTAGGCTATTGTTGCAGTCAGGTTCACATTGCTCCTAGGATGGTGGGTAGTCAATGACTGGTAAGACCCCATGAGATGGGGCAACCTAAGACAGGCATTACATGATGATCCCTTAGGCCTGGGTTCTTGCCTGGCTACCTCAAATTGTGGGGAAAAAGTTTATTTTGGCTTACAGACTCAAGGGGAAGCTCCATGATGGCAGGGGACAATGATGGCATGAGCAGAGGGTGGACAGCATCCCCTCACCAACATCAGGTGGACAACAGGAACAGGAGAGTGTGCCAAACACTAGCAAGGGGGAGCTGGCTATAACACCTATAAACCTACCCCCAACAATACACTGCCTCCTGGAGGTGTTAATTCCCAAATTTCAATCAGCTGGGAACCTAGCATTCAGAACACCTAAGTTTATGGGGGGACACCTGAATCAAACCACCACAGCTACCTTCCCAGCCCTCTTCCCAAGTTCCCTCTTTGTGAGGGCTCTCCTTGGAGATGCTGACTCTATCATATCAGAGAACTGTGCTTACAGGTAGACCAAACTGAACAAACAACAGTGTGACTGATTTGTCACTCCCACCTTGGAATGCCAACTGTGACTGTGATTGGAATAGGAACTAGGCCTGGCTTATGGAACACTGAACACAAAACTTCTGTTATGATGGGTTCCTCTTGCAACCTCAGGGGTAGAGCTGTCCTAAAATATGCCTTTCCACTTTCCTCCTCAAATAGCATCATGCCAAGTGGTGCCATTTATGCCTCTTTACCACACTCACAGCCACTGAAAAGAAACAAAGCAAGATCATCCACTGTGGTCCCTATGATTGGTAGCTTCAAAGCAATTCATTTAGCCATTCAAGTTCACTCAGATGACTGCTCTTAGACCAACTATTTTAAGTCTCTGTAGGTACTATATCACATAGAATGGGACTGATTCCTTCTTTCAAATAATATCCTTTTCTGCACTTATTTCTTAGTCTTTTTAAAATATTTTATTTTTATTTACTAGAGAGGGAGAGAGAGATAATAAATAGGCACAACAGGGAATCCAGCCACTGCAAAAAAGCTCCAGATGCATGTTCCACTTTGTGCATCTGGCTTACCTGGGTCCTGTGGCTTTGCGGGAAAGTGCCTTGGTGGCTAAGCCATCTTTCCAACCCCTTCTTCCTCTTTCCTACAAAGTATGAAGGGTGGAATTGTAGTTACTGACAGGTGTGGGTTACCTGTAATTTCTCATGACAGTAGACCAGTAAGAAAGGGAAGGATTACTTTAGTACTGTATGCAATTGACACCGACAATTGTAACGAGCTAGAAGAACTCTTGCATAGTTGGAGCAGTGAGAATAATGCCTGAAACCCTGAGCATTCTTGCAGTGTCATTTCATCCTGCCAAGCCTGTTGATTGCCTTATTGCACCAGGCAAACATTCCTGCTGAACTGCTAGCCAGATTGTAAGGTATTCGTCAGGGTTCTCCAGACGGAATCAATGAGAAATGGAGAAGAGGGGAGTGGAGAGGACATTTATCAGGGGATTGGCTCAAGCAACTAGAGAGGATGATTAATTACATGATAAGCTGCTTGCAAGCTGGAGAACCAAGGAAGTCAGCAGTGCGGCTCGGCTCGAGTCCAAAAGGCTCAGAAGTAGAGAAGCTAATGGTAACAGCTCTCTATCTCAGGCCACCTGAGAGATCAGGTGAGAGGATCTGGCACCAAAGGCCAGAAAACCCGATTTTCAAAGACAAGAGAATAAAGGTGTTCTGGCTCTGGAGGAGAGGTCTTTCATACATGCTATGAAAGCTCCTGGGAGCACATGTGGTGTTCGTGCAGGTGTACTTCATAGGGCAACAACTGACCCACACAGAACAGAAGCCAATAGATCAATGTTTCCCTTTTATCCGCTGGGATGAGTCAAGCTTTTCCAACAGTTCCACTTGCCTCCAGTCGCAGCCATCAACTTAATGATGCTGTCTTCTATGTAGCCTCACTCACTTATTGTGTTTATCATTTTCCCCAAAGCCTCCACATAATCCGTTTGTATCTAAGATTTTTCTTCAAGATGTACTGTTTTGAGACATCCCAAACTAAGCAAAAGTAAAGCAAAAGCCGGGCATGGTGGTGCACGCCTTTAATCCCAGCACTCGGGACGCAGAGGAAGGAGGATTTCTGTGAGTTCGAGGCCACCCTGAGACTACATAGTGAAGTCCAGGTCAGCCTGGACTAGAGTGAGACCCTACCTCAGAAAACTGAAAAAAAAAAAAAAAGAGTAAAGCAAGTTAAGAAAAGAAAATATAGTGTAATGGTTTGAATCTCAGATGCTCCTCCCACAGGCTTAACTCTGTAATATTTATTTCCTAATTGGTGGTGCAATTCTAGGAGTCTAAAGTAACTTTAGGAGGTGGGGACAGGAGGGTAAAATTAGGTCATTAGGGGCAGAACTTTGATGGTAATAGCCTGGCCCTTGGTTCTTACTGTGTGCTGCTTCCTGGTCTACTGTGTGGCCAGTAGCCTCTGCCACCTGAGTGCTGTGCTTTCCTGACCATAAGGACTGAAAACCTGCAGCTGTAAGCAAAAATAAATCTTTCCTCTATTATGTTGGCTCTATCAGAAACGGTGGTCATGGCGACGGGAAAAGAACTCTTCCATATGGATAATTAACATTTTCTCAACTTGAGGTAAATTAAGAATAAAAGCATCTCTAGACATTTTTCTCCATATTATTTTAACTATCACATTATTATTGAAACCCTCAAAGCTTTATACAGATCAGTATCATTACACGTCCTTTTCCAACTAGATGGTCATCTCTATAGTTTAGAGCTGCCACTCCATCAGAAATTCTGACATTTTGGGGAGGAAGAAAGCACAAAAAGTTTGTCCTTATTTAGCTTTTGAGAGTGAAGCTAGGAGAAAGGCTCATGCCTCAAATTAACTATGCTCAGTTGGATGGTGGAAAAGTTACCAATTTTAAAGCACATCATAACTTGTCTATTGTTTCTATGTGGTTCATGTTGGGGCCACGGCTGTTTCATCATGCAATGAAGAGAAGAACTCTTATGCTTCCTTTAACACCCTGTTATTATGGTCTGAACTTTATTAAAGATGCATTAAAGATACTTTGCTAAAGTCACATCAGTATAAGTGTGTCATGTTTGGCGAATGTGTATTTGGCACTTATTTATTTCTATATAAAGAATCATCTCAAATACAGTCAATTTCAACATGGTTTGGTTCACAAGCCTTCAAGGAAGGCTGGGTACAGTGAGAATACTTTGTATTCCACCCAGTTTTAGCCAGAGCAGCTCAAAGCTAGGATGGGGAATCATTAGAAGCCTCACATGTTTAGGTTTTCAAGCTGGCTGTGAGACAGGCCTGTAGTAAGAACTGTTGGAGAAAGCAATTACCTGCAGGCTTTATATGTGGCCTTTTCGTGTGAAAGATGGTAACTGGATTTTAAGGATAAGCATTTCCAGTGAGCATGAAGGGAGGAATGAAAGGGGAATGGATGAACAAATAGAGGGAAAGATAGGGAAAGAGAGAGAGAGAGAACCAGAAGCCAGCCTGATGCTCCAGCTGCCTATTCTGCTATGCTTTCTACATCATGATGAATCTATAAGCTGTCAATAAAATCTTTCTTCCTATAAGTTGCTTCTGGTCCAGTGTTTTATTACAGAAAGGAGAAAGTAATTGCCACAGTAAGTGAATATAAGTTTTACTTAATTTTAATTAATTTAACTGGGGCTGGAGAGATGGCTTAGCAGTTAAGTGCTTGCCTATGAAGCCTAAGGACCCCGGTTCGAAGCTTGATTCCCCAGTACGCACGTAAGCCAGATGCACAAGGTGGTGCATGCCTCTGGAGTTCGTTTGCTGTGGCTGGCGGCCCTGGTGGGCCCATTCTCTCTCTCTGCCTCTTTGTCTCTCTGTCTATCACTCTCAAATAAATAAATAAAATAAGCAAAATAATAAATTAATTTAACTTTAAGTACATGTGTGCAGGGCTTATTATGTTGGGCAGTTCCGTTCTGAAAGAATAAAGGGATAGTACGTGTTCATCACTTTTGGTTGCTGTTACAACATACCTGACAAAGCAACTTCCAGGAGAAAGGGTTGATTTTAGCTAACGGTTTCAGAGGTGTCCATTCCATTCCATTGTTGTGGGCCTGCAACATCGTGGTAAGGAAGAAAGCTGCTCAACTTATGGAAGCAGCCAGGAAGCAAGAGAGACACAGAGAGAAAAAGGCTTGGGACAAGTGATAACTTCCAAAGGCATGCCCTTTGCAAGCCACTTCCTCCAATCAGGCTCCAGCTTCTGCAGTTTCTGCCACCTCCCAATAGTTCCTTCAGTTATGAATCCATTCGTTGATAATTAGTTCACTGATTAAGTCAGTACACTCAGGATCCACTGGTTCCCCAATATGCCTCTCTGTATGAACTTTGCATTGAGACTAAACCTTCAATACGTGAGCCTTTTGGGAGAAAGTTCCTATCAGTCTGTTCCATCAGCAACTTTAAATTCCAGCAGTGATGTAAGTGTTGGGCTGCCTTTCTAGTACAATGCTGTGGCGTTCCAACTACAAATAGCTTGCTTCTAGGCCTCTTGACCGCACTCAGTGCTACAAATGGAGAGGATTTGGCCTAGGATGTCCTAGAGAGGAGAAATTTCCCAATGTGTGGGTGTGGAAAAGCAGAATAATCACTGGTGAGAAGCGTCGGGACGACTCAGGTGGGCAAGATGCTGGAAGCGTTTAGACTTGCAGGTTGTTGCTCAATGCCCTCTCTCCACACAGACTCCAGCCAACTTCTTCTGGCCTAAAGTATGAGGCATCTTCAGAGCTGGCACTCAGAGGATGACCACTTCTGGAATTCCTGTGTGTACCCGTCGTCCACGTCTGTGTTCCCTGGCCTCCTTATCCTTTCTACCATGATCCTTCCTGCTCCTTAGCTTCAAAGTTTTGGACTGTGGAGTCACAAGTATAAAGAAAAATCTTGGCTATGTCAACATAAGCAATCACCATCCAAAATATTTCTTGATCATGTCCTGCTATGTATAAGGCTCAGTGCTAGTCTTGACAGCAGGGAATTGTCTCTATCATTGGCATGTTACCATGGAGTCAGCCAGATTTAATAGACTAGCTAACATTATGCAGATTTTATTATGTGCTAAATACCATGCTATTATTTTGGTGAATATGATCTCATTTGGTCCTTTTATAACCCTATGATATAGCTATTTTAATACATGCTTTACAGAGGTATGAGGAATTGTTTTTATCTATATATTGTGAGGTAACAGGCCCAAGAGGTAAACTAGCTTGCTTAAAGTAAAATGCTTATGAGATTGTTGAGTGGGGTTTTAGAGCTAAGCTGGGTGAGCACCACAGCCCATAATCATCACCACTCACTCGAGCTTATGTGCCGTTACTCTAAACCTTTTTTTTTTTTTCTCTGCTGGAGATGGAACCTCAGCTTTGTGCGTGCTAGGCAAGTGCTCTACTCCTGAGCTTCAGCCCCAGCCCTTATATCTCATTATTCTAAAAGGCATTTTCTATTTCTTTGAGGACTCATGCTTGATGAAGCCATCACATTCATTGTTGGGAAGACTTAGCAGTGTTCGTGTGTGTGTGTGTGTGTGTGTGTGTGTGTGTATGTTCACATGTGCATGTGTGTGTTTATGTAGAGGTTAGAGGGCAACTTGGGTGTTGGGTGTCATGCCTCAGGCACTGTCCTCTCTTTTGGAGAAAAGATCTCTCACTAGCTCGTAACTCTCCAAGTTTCCTAGACTGGCTGGCCGAGGAACCCAGGGGTAGTCTTGTCTCTATCTCCCCAGCACTGGGATTACACAAGTGCGTGCTACTGCGTCCAGGCTCTTTTGTTTTAAATTTTAACTTGGGACCTGGAGCTGCAACTCAGGTTCCAATGCTTGTAAGTCAAGCACTTTACTGACTGAGAAACAGCTTAGTTTCTAAAAGACACAAAAGCATTGGTTTTGGGGGTCACCCGAGTGTTGAGGTTTGTTAGCCCCACAGACATGATAGTAGGCTGAGAAAAGAGTTGTCAAGGAAGGCTGTAAGAAAACTTTGGTTTAGAATTTACTACTTGGGGGGCCTGGAGAGATGGCTTAGTGGTTAAGGCGTTTGCCTGCGAAGCCAAAGAATCCTGGTTCGATTCTCCAGGATCCACGTAAGCCAGATGCACAAGGGGGTGCATGCATCTGGAATTAATTTGCTGTGGTTGGAAGCCCTGGTGTGCCCATTCCATTCTCTCTCTCTCCATCTTTCTCTATCTCTAATAAAGAAAATATATTAAAAAAAGATTTACTACTTGGAGAAATACGGTAAGAACACTCAGGTAGCTGGGAAGCGCTCAGTGGTGAGAGGCTCTTTTGAGACTTGCAGCCCTTCTGTGCAATGTTGAGTCCTGCCAACTTACTCTAGCTGAAAAGGAATGTTCCAGGAGGTGTGCATGTTTCAACTGACTGAGCTCATCGGAAAGCCTTGAGGAATTGCATTCAAATGCCAGCATAAGCCTCCTGGGTGGGTGAGCTGTTCAGAGCACCACAAAATCCAGGAAGGACTCTGATTAGCTAGAAAGGGAAGAAGCCCCACTGAGGAGATACAGAAAGATAAGGAATTTAATGGGATGGCTGTTTATCAGAAACTCACTGTAGGATAGAGGTTAATTACTTAAACCCTGAGTTCAGAGAGCTGGGAATTCTAGCACTTTTACTTATGAGTGAAGTAGCTCTGGACAGTGTCCTTCATTTCTGTCAGTTTCCTTCCTTAGAAAAGTAGAGACAGTAAGATATGTCTTAGCGGTTGCTAGTGAAGATGAAATGAAGTAAGTCATGTAAAAAAGTGCAGTGCAGACACCGTGTATGCTCAGTGGATGGTAGCTACTCTCGCTTTTAAAGGTCAATCGGCAACAGCATGGACTCTGGGATGCCCCCAGCAGCTGTGTACAAATACAGCTCCTACTACCAGTTAGCCATTTTGGAGAGTTTCTTCATTTATTAAATGGAGTTAGGTGGTGCATGCCTCTGGAGTTCGTTTGCTGTGGCTGGCGGCCCTGGTGGGCCCATTCTCTCTCTGCCTCTTTGTCTCTCTGTCTATCACTCTCAAATAAATAAATAAAATAAGCAAAATAATAAATTAATTTAACTTTAAGTACATGTGTGCAGGGCTTATTATGTTGGGCAGTTCCGTTCTGAAAGAATAAAGGGATAGTACGTGTTCATCACTTTTGGTTGCTGTTACAACATACCTGACAAAGCAACTTCCAGGAGAAAGGGTTGATTTTAGCTAACGGTTTCAGAGGTGTCCATTCCATTCCATTGTTGTGGGCCTGCAACATCGTGGTAAGGGAAGAAAGCTGCTCAACTTATGGAAGCAGCCAGGAAGCAAGAGAGACACAGAGAAAAAGGCTTGGGACAAGTGATAACTTCCAAAGGCATGCCCTTTGCAAGCCACTTCCTCCAATCAGGCTCCAGCTTCTGCAGTTTCTGCCACCTCCCAATAGTTCCTTCAGTTATGAATCCATTCGTTGATAATTAGTTCACTGATTAAGTCAGTACACTCAGGATCCACTGGTTCCCCAATATGCCTCTCTGTATGAACTTTGCATTGAGACTAAACCTTCAATACGTGAGCCTTTTGGGAGAAAGTTCCTATCAGTCTGTTCCATCAGCAACTTTAAATTCCAGCAGTGATGTAAGTGTTGGGCTGCCTTTCTAGTACAATGCTGTGGCGTTCCAACTACAAATAGCTTGCTTCTAGGCCTCTTTACCGCACTCAGTGCTACAAATGGAGAGGATTTGGCCTAGGATGTCCTAGAGAGGAGAAATTTCCCAATGTGTGGGTGTGGAAAAGCAGAATAATCACTGGTGAGAAGCGTCGGGACGACTCAGGTGGGCAAGATGCTGGAAGCGTTTAGACTTGCAGGTTGTTGCTCAATGCCCTCTCTCCACACAGACTCCAGCCAACTTCTTCTGGCCTAAAGTATGAGGCATCTTCAGAGCTGGCACTCAGAGGATGACCACTTCTGGAATTCCTGTGTGTACCCGTCTCCACGTCTGTGTTCCCTGGCCTCCTTATCCTTTCTACCATGATCCTTCCTGCTCCTTAGCTTCAAAGTTTTGGACTGTGGAGTCACAAGTATAAAGAAAAATCTTGGCTATGTCAACATAAGCAATCACCATCCAAAATATTTCTTGATCATGTCCTGCTATGTATAAGGCTCAGTGCTAGTCTTGACAGCAGGGAATTGTCTCTATCATTGGCATGTTACCATGGAGTCAGCCAGATTTAATAGACTAGCTAACATTATGCAGATTTTATTATGTGCTAAATACCATGCTATTATTTTGGTGAATATGATCTCATTTGGTCCTTTTATAACCCTATGATATAGCTATTTTAATACATGCTTTACAGAGGTATGAGGAATTGTTTTTATCTATATATTGTGAGGTAACAGGCCCAAGAGGTAAACTAGCTTGCTTAAAGTAAAATGCTTATGAGATTGTTGAGTGGGGTTTTAGAGCTAAGCTGGGTGAGCACCACAGCCCATAATCATCACCACTCACTCGAGCTTATGTGCCGTTACTCTAAACCTTTTTTTTTTTCTCTGCTGGAGATGGAACCTCCAGCTTTGTGCGTGCTAGGCAAGTGCTCTACTCCTGAGCTTCAGCTCCAGCCCTTATATCTCATTATTATAAAAGGCATTTTCTATTTCTTTGAGGACTCATGCTTGATGAAGCCACCACATTCATTGTTGGGAAGACTTAGCAGTGTTCGTACGTGTGTGTGTGTATGTTCACATGTGCATGTGTGTGTTTATGTAGAGGTCAGAGGGCAACTTGGGTGTTGGGTGTCATGCCTCAGGCACTGTCCTCTCTTTTGGAGAAAAGGTCTCTCACTAGCTCGTAACTCTCCAAGTTTCCTAGACTGGCTGGCCGAGGAACCCAGGGGTAGTCTTGTCTCTATCTCCCCAGCACTGGGATTACACAAGTGCGTGCTACTGCGTCCAGGCTCTTTTGTTTTAAATTTTAACTTGGGACCTGGAGCTGCAACTCAGGTTCCAATGCTTGTAAGTCAAGCACTTTACTGACTGAGAAACAGCTTAGTTTCTAAAAGACACAAAAGCATTGGTTTTGGGGGTCACCCAAGTGTTGAGGTTTGTTAGCCCACAGACATGATAGTAGGCTGAGAAAAGAGTTGTCAAGGAAGGCTGTAAGAAAACTTTGGTTTAGAATTTACTACTTGGGGGGCCTGGAGAGATGGCTTAGTGGTTAAGGCGTTTGCCTCATGAAGCCAAAGAATCCTGGTTCGATTCTCCAGGATCCACGTAAGCCAGATGCACAAGGGGGTGCATGCATCTGGAATTAGTTTGCCGTGGTTGGAAGCCCTGGTGTGCCCATTCCATTCTCTCTCTCTCCATCTTTCTCTATCTCAAATAAAGAAAATATATTTTAAAAAGATTTACTACTTGGAGAAATACGGTAAGAACACTCAGGTAGCTGGGAAGCGCTCAGTGGTGAGAGGCTCTTTTGAGACTTGCAGCCCTTCTGTGCAATGTTGAGTCCTGCCAACTTACTCTAGCTGAAAAGGAATGTTCCAGGAGGTGTGCATGTTTCAACTGACTGAGCTCATCGGAAAGCCTTGAGGAATTGCATTCAAATGCCAGCATAAGCCTCCTGGGTGGGTGAGCTGTTCAGAGCACCACAAAATCCAGGAAGGACTCTGATTAGCTAGAGAAAGGGGAAGAAGCCCCACTGAGGAGATACAGAAAGATAAGGAATTTAATGGGATGGCTGTTTATCAGAAACTCACTGTAGGATAGAGGTTAATTACTTAAACCCTGAGTTCAGAGAGCTGGGAATTCTAGCACTTTTACTTATGAGTGAAGTAGCTCTGGACAGTGTCCTTCATTTCTGTCAGTTTCCTTCCTTAGAAAAGTAGAGACAGTAAGATATGTCTTAGCGGTTGCTAGTGAAGATGAAATGAAGTAAGTCATGTAAAAGGCTTAGTGCAGTGCCTAGGACACCGTGGATGGTAGCTACTCTCGCTTTTAAAGGTCAATCGGCAACAGCATGGACTCTGGGATGCCCCCAGCAGCTGTGTACAAATACAGCTCCTACTACCAGTTAGCCATTTTGGAGAGTTTCTTCATTTATTAAATGGAGTTAAAAGTAAACCCTTTCGGGCTGGAGAGATGGCTTAGCGGTTAAGGCGCCTGCCTCCTAAGAACGCCGGTTCCAATCTCCAGGTCCCACGTTTAGCCAGATGCAAAGTGACACAACACAAAGGCGCAATGCTGCACTTGACCACAAGGGGGTGCACACATCTGGATTTCGTTTGCAGCAGCTGAGAGGCTGCTGGCTCGCCTATCTCTATTTGTCTTCCTCTCTCTGTCTTTGTCCGTGTCTCTCTCCCCCCAAAAGTAAACCCTTTCCTTCAGCAACCACATTCTCTTCAGTTGTATATCCATTGGTAAGTGGTGGGGAGAAGTGAATTAGAGGGGAAAAGAGAGGGGAATGGGGAGAACCCAAAATCCTTGTGCACTGTTCATGGGATGTCACATGATGAAGCCTCTATGGAAAACACCATTCTTAGCGATGCCTCAAAAAATAACACACAGAACCACCATATGCTCCAGCAGTTCTACTTCTGGCTAGAAATACAATGGAACCGAACTTGGGACCAGCATTATTCACAAGAACCAGCAGGTGTAAACAACCTAAGTGTCAGGTGACTTAAGTAACATGTGTATACATACAAATAACCAGTCTTGAAAAGTAAGAAAATTTGACACATACCTCACCGTGGATGAGCCCTGAGATAAGATGCTAAGTGAAGTAAACTGATCATGAAGGACACATCTTGTATTCTTACTTTGCTATGAGGCACCTAGAGGAGTCATGTTTACAAGGAGAGAGAGCAGAGTGATAGTTAAGGGCTTGGGGGGGGGGTGGTAATGGGGAGACAGCTATTGTCCTATGGATGTACAGCTTCAGTATATGCTGAGAGGAAAATCTTCTGGATGGTGGCCAAGGCTACACAACCCATGTGAGTATGCTTCATGCCATTTACATAGACACCACAGAACGTGTGTGCAGATCAAAGGACAACTTTGGGTGTTAGTTCTCATGGTCCACCTTGTTTCAGGCAGGTCCTCTCACTGCTAACTGCTGTGCTTGCTGGGATGGCTGCCCCATGTGCTTCCCGGTGATTCTGCTATTTCTACCTCCCTCCTTGCTGCAGGTGCACTGTGATTACAGATGCTCCCACTATAGCAGGCGAGGAGCTGGAATCAAACACTCATGCTCACGTGGCAAGCACTTTATCCACTGAGACATCTCCCCAGCCCTTGTTTTTTTCTTTGGAAAGAGCTCATCTGCATAGATTGTTTAGAGGCTGCCTGGTACTTAGTAAAAAGCTTTGCTATGATAGAAACAGTGAGAATGATTATCATTATTTATTAACACCTTTACTGGCACAAACCCTGTGCAATGCTATATGAGTTAACATTTACCTTCTGATTCCGTGTCAGGATAATAATCACCAAGAGTTAAACAGAAGATTAGCACTCAGCTGACCTGGTTTCCTCACCACACTGATTTTTTTCTAATGTATGAGAAAAATTAATATTAATGACCTTCAACTTCTTCCTATTTCTTTTAAAATTTAATTTAATTTATTTATTTATTTATTTGATAAGGGGAAGAAGAGAGAGAGAGAGAGAATGAGAGAGAGAGAGGGAGAAAGAGAATGGGCACACCAGGGCCTCTAGCCACTGCAAACTAACTCCAAACACGTGCATTCCCTTGTGCATCTGGCTAATGTGGGTCCTGGGGAATCAAACCTGGGTCTTTTGTCTTTGCAGGCAAATGCCTTAACCACTAAGCAATCCCTCCAGCCCAATGAATTACAGACACATGTGCCACCTTGTGCATCTGGTTTATGTGGGTCCTGGGGTATCAAACCAAGTTCCTTTGGCTTTACAGGCAAATGCCTTAACCTCTAAGCCATCTCTCCAGCCCTCCTTCTTCCTATTTCTATGACTGACTTTGTAGCATAGAAATCAAGGGAGAGAGATGGAGAAAGATTAAACTGGGGTTTTATTTGTTTCTTTTGAATAGAAAATCTAAAAAAAAAAAAAAAAAAAATCAATTGTCCTGCTACTGATGGAATCCAAAGAGGAGAATAAAATAAAAATGCCACTCAATTATTAGCAAAAATGTTGAGAAGGTCTGAAAACCACCCATCTGGAAGAAACTGTCCACATGTCACAGGAAATAATGCTAATTTTCAAGTAAGATACCAAATTAGTTGAATTTTCCACTTCTGGGATAGTGTGTGTTTCCACTGGTGGTGATTCCTAACACTGACAGGAACAGAGAATGTGGTTGAAGAAGAGGAGTACAGGGTCAAGGACAAGGCCTCCTTCCATTTACTAGTCATGTGACTTTGGACCCTTGCTCACCAGTGAGTCTAAGGATCAGAATATCACCTGCCTCAGAAATGTACTATTAGGGAATAGACAGAATGATAGTTGGTAACTAGGTGATAATTAGAACACAATTTAGGCCATTAGATAATAATTACCTAATAAATTAGGTATCAGTGGATGAACTGATCATGAGATAGTGCATGTGAGTGCTCAGTAGACATTTTGGGTGATTGTGTTGATAATGCTGATGTGAATGATAAAAGCACAGGAACTGAGAAAACTTAACACACTCAAGTTACATTATAAATTCTCTGTGGTACCCAAAACCAATCACTCAACTTCTCACTACTAAAAATGCTTTCAACAACCAGCCTCCGAAAACCCACATTCAAGTGTCTTGTAAGATATGCCATGGTCTTAGAGAGAATGTGCAGCTATATCAGCTCAGAATCTCTATGACCTTAGTCCCAGCCGTGATTCCTGTGGCTTCATCTTCATTCCCATTGCTTTATTGTCACAAGATGGCTTCTGTAGTCCTAGATACCATGTTTGAAGAAGCAAGGCATAGAGGATGGCATGAAGTTTGTTGTCTTTCCTCAGAGAAGTAAAATTTATCCAGAAACTTGCTGCAGAAACTTCCTTACAGCAAATTGGCCAGAACCAATCTGGTCTTATTTTTTTGGGTGTAGACATTGCATCCCCTTTTGCCTTTATACTCTGGGACAGTGTCTGTCACATACCAGGTGCTCCTTGAAGATATACTAGGATGAATGAATGCACGATTACATGGTACTGTAACCAATGTACAGATGTTCCTTAATTTATGATGGAGTTAAACTTGGATAATCCCTTCATAAATTAAAAGTATGTAAGTGAAAAATGCATTTAGTTTACCAAACCTACTGAACACCCTAGCTCAGCAAGACAGTACACTGGAGCCTGTCAGCTGTGTCCTCTAGTGACTCATGGCTGACTGGGCACTCTCATTGCCCCCCATCAAGGCATCAGGGTGCAGGATTGGGCCACATATCAGTAGCCTGGGAAAATGGTCATAATTCAAACTTGAGAGAAGAGTTACTACTGAGTACCACAGAGAGGGAGACAGATAGAGATGGGCGCACCAGCAGCCTCTCAGCTGCTGCGAACGAAATCCAGATGCGTGCGCCCCCTTGTGGTCAAGTGCGCCATTGCGCCCTTGTGTCACTTTGCATCTGGCTAAACGTGGGACCTGGAGATTGGAACCGCTGGAGATTGGAACCAGCATTCTTAGGCTTAGGAGGCAGGTGCCTTAACTGCTCAGCCATCTCTCCAGCCCTGAGTACCACTTTTAGTACCAGTAAATTGAAGCATCACCTCAGGTACTTCATAACTGTTCAGATAGTCAATGTTCCCCACAGGTTCATGCAGCGATTCTGGCACTACTGGGAGGTGGTGGAACCTTTAGGAACTGGTCATGGGAGCATGCCCTTGAAGGGGAAACTAAGACCACAGCTCCTTCCCCTCTCTCTGCTTCCCAGCTGTCATGAGATAAGTAGTTTCCAACCCCACTTGTTCCCTGGTGAGGTACAATAGCGTCACAGGTACAAGGGCAGTAGGACAAGAGACAATGTGAAACCTCTGAAACCAGGAGCCAAAATAAACCTTTCCTCCTATCTCTATCATAGCTGGCATGGTGCAGGCAACATTTCCGAGGGAGTGATGGGTTCAATATGGATGCTTCTCTGTTAGCCTAGTCAGAGAACCTCCTCCAGGGAGATGGGGGCAGATGCTGAGGACACTCAAACTCATCCAAGTAGAAAATCAGAGGCTACTGGGAGTTCAACACGAAAGGAGATTTGTAAATGGCCTCCAAAGCTTAGGGAACATTGCAGAAATGGTGACAGAATTATTGTAAGAGCCACGGGGGGGGGTAGGGGGTGGAGGAGTATCCTCAGTCATTGTCCCCTGCTTAGAAACTGACTGACACATTCATGACCTCACAATGACTACCAATTTCACTGCTGAGGAGGGCCCTCAGTGGAATGGTGGAAGGGGAAAGGGAACACAAGAGCACAACCTGTGTACAGTATGCTAAAAATAAACACATTAAAAAAATAAGCCTTTCTTTACTATATGTTGATTATCTCACAAATTTTGTCACCATGACAAAATATTGACTGACAGGACCTGTAAGCTGACTCTTACCATGCACACTGCTCTTGGTACTGGGAACTGATTCTAAATCATATTGCAATTGGGTTGCAGTCTGCCCTTGACCCTGAGATTAGCAACTGAATTCACATGAGATGCTTTAAACTACGCTAAGAGGCACCTTTGGTATTTGTAAAGGTGTTGGGAATTTGGGGTTAATGTTTTCACTGTAGTCACAGAGTAGCCTGGGTCTAGTTAGTGTTTCTTGGAGCAGGATTCTTCAAAAGAGTTGAGCATGGAGCCTGAGAATTGGATTCTATACAGTTTTAAATCTGAGCCTTCCTACTTATTAGTGGTGTGGCCATGAAATAATTACTTATCCTTTCAGCAAATCACTTCATAAGATGAACAAAAATAATAACTACTTTTAAAGATTATTGGAAGAATTAAATAGTATTTAAGCACATAACAATGCTGAAATACAGTAAGTACATTATACATGTTAACAGCCATTATTTTTTTTATTAGCCTATGGAATGCTAATTAGTCTTCTTGCGCGGGGGGGGGACTTGGGAAGTAGTGGGTTTCAAGAATATAGAAAAATTTCCACAATGTTACATGACCATGTTACTTTATATTGAAAATATGTATCAGGAGGGAATACAAGGTGAGATTTCAAAAACTTATTTGCTCAAAAGGTGAAATTTCCATAAGCCACCGGCATTAGTTTCTTATTGCTGCCATAGTGAGTTACAGTGTGTTACTTTATCCATGGTGGATAAATTCTTAGTCCCCAGTGCAAGCCTGAGGCACCTACAGAGTATCAGACTCCTTATTTACTATGTTCCCCACTTATACATACCCATGAAAAGGTTTAATTTGTGAATTAAACACAGTAAGTGATAAATAACAGTAATAATCAGAAAAATTATAACAATCTGTAACAGAAGTTATTTGCCATTGAACTGACATTCTTTTTATTTCTGGGATTTTTTAAAATACTTTTGGACTACCATTGATTACAGGTAACTAAACTTGTGGGTAAAAGGGAACTACTTTTCCACAGATGTAATGACTTGAAGATGTCTATGCACATGCATGTAAATAAATGCATTATTTTCTAGTTCTGGAGGCTAAAATCCAGGGTTGGGCAACGTTGGCTTCCTGTGGGATGTCTTCGGGGAAATCCCACCTCCTTGCTTTTCCTTGTATTTCTTGGCGTACGCTTCCTCTTTGATCTTCGAGCCAGCAGTGGGGCTCATCCTGTCCTCGGAGCCCTTGTTCTTCTCCCCATGTGCTCGTGGACTTCAGCCATCCAAGGCCCTGTCACTAGATCAGTCCCTCGCCCCTCCATTAACTTGATCACATCCTCACTGCCTCTTCTTGCTCTGTGTCATAAACTTGCATCGTCATGAGTTTGAAGATCAGAACACATTCAGGAGAGGAAGGACTGTGACATTCTTCTGCCAAACATCTGGCCAAGAGAGTTAGCTTTCTGAGAAACCAATTAAGCAAACCTGTGGCCTTCATTGCTTAACAATGAATTGGAGGGAGGGAAATACTAATATTATGAGCTCACATCACCCCAATGAATAATAAATACAGTTTGCCCTCCAGGTACCAACATGAAATGGGTGGTGAAGTGGGTGAGGGATGGCAGAGGAGATGATGCAGCACTGTAGTGTTTATGTTATGCAGCTTCCATGTAGCCCCTGGGCTCTATGTCACAGTGTCTTGTGACACTCCCCTCTCTTCATCTCTCATGTAGACACTGTGTGACCTAAATGATTACAAGAATAAGGGTAAGTATAATACAATAAAATATATTGAGAACGATATCACATTTGTATGACCTTTATTATAGTATAGTCTTATAGTGATTGTATTTTAGTGTTATTTGTTGTAATTTTGACTGATATATAAATTGATCTTTATTCACAGTATGTATGTATAGGAAACAACATAATGTATTAATAGGTTTTGGTACTGTCCTTGGTTTTAGGCATATACTGGGTCTCTTGGAACATATCCCTTGTGGTCTATGGAAGCTACTGTAAGTGGGTAAGACTAGGGAGAAGATAGATAAGAGTATATGGGCTTCAGGGAGTGGCCAAAGGGAGCCAGTGCAGGCTCTTGACTAAGGATATAATGTTAGACTGGGATGATAAGAAAATATTTTTTATTTTTTAATATTATTTATTTATTTACAGAGAGAGAGAGAGAGAGAGAGAGAGAGAGAGAGAGAATAGACACACTAGGGCCTGTAGCCACTACAAATGGACTCCAGATGCATGTGCCACTTTGTGCATCAAGCTTTACATGGGTACTGGGGGATTTATCCAGGTCATTAGGCTTTGCAGGAAAGCACCAGAACCACAGGGCCATCTCTCTAGCCACCCCCCCCCAAATGACTATAGTAAACAAACAAGCAATAATAACAATTTTTTTTAAAACACACTGAAATTGGGGCAAAGAGACTTGGGTTCTGCGTCAGGCTTCTTCTTCCTTTTTTAAAAATATTGTCTATCTAGATGAGGTTGATCCGACCACTGAATCACTTTAATGGGATTTGTTTCATTTTATTTTAGGAGAGGAAATAACAAATAGAGACACCTGGAATGCTCCCATACACACTTTGTCATCCTGGGTAAGGACTGACTTGTTGCTGACGATGTGAAGATTGTGACTGGTCTTTAGGGTGGATGAGTATGGTGGTTATTCTCCATTGCTAGCTTGATTTTCTTGATAATCACCTAGGAGACAAATCTCTGGACATGTCTATGAGAGATTTTCTAGATTTGGTTGATTGAGGTGGAAAGACCCCTCCATCTGTGGGTAGTACCATCCCACGGGCTGGAGTCCCAGACTGAATAAAAGGAAGAAAGAAAACTGAGTAACCGCATTCATCCTCTCTGCTTCCTCACTGTGAATGCAATGTGATCAGCTGCGTCAAGCTCCTGCCATGGTGCCAAACCCCACCATGATGAACTGTACAGTTTTTATTATTTTTTATTAATTTTAATTTTACATTCATGTTGGTGCCTTTGGTAGCCTCCTCCCTGTCCTCCCCCCTCCGAAGGGACCCTCCTCATTGGGGAATGTGGGTCGTGCATTATGGGCGTAGCCAACAGTTATGGGGGAGAGGCGAGGTCTCTGCATAATGACCCAACTTGTGGCTCTAACAATCTTTCTGCCCCCTCTTCTGCAAATTTCCCTGAACCATGTTGGGTTCATTTAGTTCTACTTTAGTGATGAGGTCTTGGGACGCTTGGTGTCTCTGGATCTCTGGCTAGGTAGGAGTTGAATGTTCTCTGTGTTTATCTCCTCCAGCCTTGTTCTGGTGTCAGGTTCACCAAGAAAGCTGCACTCTTGCCCATTTCCCCCATTACTCTATGGTTTCAGCTGGGGCCCTAGTGAGGTGCAATAGGTTGATCCTCCCCTGAGGTTTGGCGTCCATCTGAAAAAGAGAAGCAAATTCTCCAATGGAGAGAGAAGTTAGCACCAGGTAGATGGGATGGCTGTTGTTATTTTAGAGAGAATTTTGTATGCACAAGCCCTCTTGTAGCCCACCTTTGGTGGGAGCTCAATATTGGAGAATGGGCTCATGTTTTGGACATGGTTTTGACTTGTTTCCCAGTTCCAGCTATGAGTTCCATTCCACTGAGTAGAACTGTACTCTTGAACTGTGGGCCTCAAGCTGTTTTGGTCAGAGCAACAAGAAAAGTACAGTTACCAATATAAAGAGATACACTGTTAACTTAGAAAAACATGTAAAAAGTATTATAGAACTGAGATTAGTTTACTGTGCTTTCAATGTTTTCATTTATATGTTTCTTTTTTGTCTTCACATGAATTGCATCTCTACATGAGTTCCTAGCCCTGAAAGTTCAGTGCCTTGGTGCAGAGTAAACTTCATTGTGGAAATGGATGCTCTTCAAAGTGATAAACATGGAACTGACATGGGTTTTCTGTCCTCAGAGGGCCCGGGGGTTTATATATGTACTCGGCACTTTTTCCGAACCAAAAAAAAAAAAAAAAAAAAAAAGACCCAAAGAAAGAAACAGATGGACAAATTTCCTGAAGCAATTTTCATTTCTATTCAAATATATTTTCCTCAGAAGTGTTTGCTTTTGCTGTTATGTTCTTTTACTTCCTTGGACTATTTCAGATACAAACTTTAACTTTTTGACAATCTAGTTTAAAAAAGTGAATTAGGAATGGAGGGATAGCTTAGCGGTTAAGGCACTAGCCTGCAAAGCCAAAGGACCCAGGTTCTATTCTCCAGGACCCATGTAAGCCAGATGCACAAGGTGGCAGATGCTTCTAGAGATTGTTTACAGTGGCTGAAGACCCTGGTGTACCCTCTCTCTCTGTCTCTCTCTTTATCTGCTTCTCTCTCTCAAATAAATAAAATGAATAACTATCTTTTTTAAAAAGTGAATTAACCTCTCCTTATCTTCTCATACCATAATTATCTGTCAATAAAAAAATTGAGAAGAAGAATTAAACCAAGTTTATGATCTATCTCAGGCTCATCAGAAGAAAAGACATAACAACAGAAGGTTACTTTTTCCTCAAAGAAATTCAGTGTGAAATAAATGGGGTGTACACTGTTTGTCGTCAGTGGAGTGATGGCTAATAACATCAACAACTTGTACCTAGCCAGGCGTGGTGGCTCACGCCTTTAATCCCAGCACTTGGGAGGCAGAGGTAGGAAGATGGCCGTGAGTTCGAGGCCACCCTGAGACTACATAGTGAATTCCAGGTCAGCCTAAACTAGAGTGAGACCCTACCTCGAAAAACCAAAACAAACAAACAAAAAAAAACTTGTACCTATCCAGGTCTCCTATGTACCAGGTAGATAGTTTGGTTTTCTATCTGTAAAACAATGTAACGTAGCTTTTATTATTTTGGGAACACACCTAAAAGAACATCAGAGAAGTATAAAGGCTTAAAGAGTCTGCTTGAGGACACAGAGTTGGCAGGTATCCGATCTGGGCAAAAAATCAGCTCCCTCCACTCTTCTATCCTCTCTGTCTCTTGACTTCTCTTTTACTTTTCTGTTAAAATTTCGGGCTGGCTTTTTATATACAACACCTCTATTTTTTCTACTATATAATCTATCATTTGCAGCTCAGAATACGACTCCCAAGTTTAGTGGATTAAAATAAACTGCTACCATCTGTCAATTTCTGTGGCTCAGATATGAGGAGTCCTTCTCAGGGTCTCTTGGGGGCGGCTGTCATTTGAGGGCTGATCAGGCTGGAGGGATTTCTTTTACTGACTGTTTGACTGCCTCTAGGCTGTCTTTGTTCCCCGCTGGCTGTCCTTAGAAGACCTGAGTCCTTGGCCATGTGATCTTCTGCATAAGGCTTCTCTGTGTGTGTGTGTGTGTGTGCGTGTGTGTGTGCTGTGTGTGCAGTGTGCTGTATGCATGTATGTGTGTGTATGTGCAGGCCAGAGGAGAACATCAGATGGACCACTTTACCACTCATTCTCATGTTTCTTTGTGATGGATTGCTCACTGATTCTGGACTTTGCTATTTTAAGGAGCCCCAGCAATTCTATAGTCTCTGCACCCCATAGGACTAGGGTTACAGAGGTACATGGCCACACTTAGCTATTTGTGGAGGTGCTGGGGAATGGTACTTAGGCCCCCTCAGACCCTTGTATCTGGAAAGAACTCTTGCCCACTGAGACATCTCTCAAGCCCTCCACCAGTTTCTCACTTGTCCTCATCACAGGGCGGGTGGCTTCCCTCAGGGGGAATGACATAAGCCAGAGCAAAATGGAAACCCCGGGGCCTTTCAGGATCTTGACTTGGAAGTTGTTCTTCTGCACTCTTCTTCTTCTGCACTGTGCATGGGTGACACAGGCCAACTCTGTGCCGCCAGGAGAGACCTGCATGAAGGCTATTTACAATAAGGAATTTAGCTAAATTCCTAGTGCTGGAAACTGCCCCCAACCATCATTTGCTTCTTTCTTAAGTTTTAAATTTTCTTTCTTTTGCCTGGACTTTTAGAGACTTTCATAACTGTCCCCTTCAGTATCATCTTGTCTTTAAGTTTCTTTGCTAGATTTAACAATCTCTTGTCGTCATCTAATTCCCATCTTGGCTTTTCACTTAGAGGTCATAGTTAGCACTGTCCTGGGCTACCTGAGGAGAGGCTTATGAAATAGATGCACACTTGACCTTGTTTTCAGTTTCTTTCTCTTGCTATGCTTCTCCAGGTTTTCTTCACCAAGGCTGAGTCACAGCCTGGCCACATTTAGGACAACTGACATCATTTATTTGATTCAACATGAATTTCAACATTAGAAGGCAATGTTTAAATGCTAGAAGGTTTCACAGAAAAGCACAAGTTCCTGCCTTTCTTGAAAAATTAGAAGACTTGGCAAGTAAAGGGTGGCTGGGGTGGGGGTGATTGAGTCCCTTCCAAGATGGCAGCGTCCTTCAGTTCATCAAGGTCATCTTGTGCAGCTTAGGAGCCCAATGACCTGGACATGTAGAGTTCTCAGAAGGCCTCCAGCACCCGCATCCTTGACCTCTTTCCTTTCCTTTCTTCTCCATTCAGATTTGAAATGGGGAGTGAGGGGGAGATTTAACTTTTTACTTCAGAAGTGAGACTTTCTATTGTTATATGATAGACGAAAGCCACCACAGAATGCCAAGTCTTCTGATAAAAGCACACTTCTTTTCATAAAATGAAAAATTTATTTTTATTTACTTATGAGAGAGGGAGAGAGAGAATGAATGTACCAGGGCCTCTAGCCACTGCAAATGAAGTCCAAATGCATATGCCATCTTGTGCATCTGGCTTATGTGGGTACTGGGGAATTGAACCTGGATCCTTAGCTTCCCAGGCAAGTGCCTTAACCTCTAAGCCACCTGTCCAGCCCCACCCTTCCTGATGCATACCCCTGGTTCAAAATCTCTATTTACCTCCCTCTTTGTGACCTCCAAGAACATGTGCATCAGAGCTCAAGTGTTAGTTTGCATGCATGTGTTTGCATATGTGTGTGGTGTGCTTGTGGAGAGACAACAGAAGACGGGAAGGCAAGAGCACCATGGGTCCTGTAGGAGTTCTCATCTTTCCAAAGACAAGGTGAAGCCAAGGGCCAGTTTATCACCAAGAAGGAAGGTGCACATGAAACTTGTGGGTCCTTGCTGTTCCTGGGGATCATTGGCCACTGACGTCCTGGGCACAGGAGGAGTTGGGGGGAAGCAGGGTCTTGGAGCAGGTGAGTGCAGTGGGCAATGAATCACCCAGGAGATGGTCTGATGGATAGCGCTCTCTCATTTATTCAAAAGGAGGGTGGGTTTATAAACACTTGAGAAAGGTTGAGAAGGCACATACAGACTATAAGATGATTGGATACATAGGTTTATGGGTTGCTATCTAATTGGCTGGTGCTGGAAGGCAGAAGATGCAAGGAAGAGCTACAAGGGAGATGACAGAAGTGGCAGGAAAAGCTATGTGACTTCAGACACATATTGGATGGCTACAGCAGCAGGGAGACTGTTTACTACCATATAAGGGTCTCTTGGGCAGCTGGTCACAAGGTCAGGAAGTATGGGGGGTGCAAAACCTGACTATGGAATGGACAGGTGCTTTGGGATGAGGGGAGGGCCCACCAGTTCCACCTTCTCTGAGCGAAGATGGGGCACACTACAACCTTGAGAAAAGGGAGGGCCAGCTCCGTCACCAGAGTTGGTTCCTGACGATAAGGCCTGCTGAAACCCCCACAGCCCAAGGTCCCCAGCCATGTCCAACAGCCCAGGCTAGATTCCTCACAGATTCCATGTTTAGCAATGTCCAACAGACACCCAAAGAAACAAGCTCTCAGAGCTGCTCATGAATGTGGTGGGTGGTCAACCGAAACTGGATGGAAATTTAGATCTTGAAGTTTACTCATTTGAATATCAATTAAGAATTGCTTTTCATGCTTAATAGTGGAGAACCAACCATAGTTACTTAAACCAACCAGGGATTTCCTCTCCCTCACTTAAAAAAAGGTAGTGATACTAGTCTAGGCTAGTATGAGGACTCCAGAGGATGCAGCTTCTGACTCCATTTCAATCTACCACTCTCAAAGCATCATTTCCATCCTTACATCACACGTGAGCTGATGGAGTGCTAGCCTTCAGCTGGTTGAAAAGCAGTGAGGAGGAAAGGACAAGGGTTCTCCCAGAACATTTCTGCATCTATCTCAGAGGCCATTCCTATATGTAGAGGAAGAAAGAAATGTAGCTTTGTATGTTTAACACACTGCTCAGAATTTAGGCACAAAGGACTAGAGCACAAACAAACATAAGCTCTGCCAAATCTACTTAAGAGGAAATAAAAATAATTATCACTTGCTATTTACTGGGTGATGATACAATGTTATAAATCTTCTCACTAAATAGTCCAAACATGAAATAAGCTTAAGAAATAAGAAATGGCATGCCTTTCCTGCTGTAAGGCAGCCAAGGCTTCCCATGCTAAATGACTTGGTGGAGGTCACGTGATGAGTAAGTCGTCCATTTGTTTCCAAAGATTGCTGACTTGTCCTTGGAAATATACAGGAGTTGGGACCATCTTTCTTGATAACTGCTTTGTGTTTCTTTTACCCTTCTAAGGTAGAATTCCTGAAGATTGACATGAACCCCTAACACCTGCTCTTATGATTAGGCCTTTAATAGAACAGTTAAAATATTTGTGAAATGGAGGCTAGTAATCAATTACCTTTTTCAAAAAAATATTTTATTTATTTTCAAGGACAGAGAAAAAGAGAGAGAGAGAGAGAGAGAAAATGGGCATGCCAGAGCCTCTAGCTGCCATAAATGAACTCCAGATGTATGTACCCACTTTGTGCATCTGACTTTATGTGGCTAGTGGGGAACTGAATCCCTGCTTTTATGCTTTGCAACAAGTCCCTTATGTGCTGAGCCATCTCTCCAAACCTCAATTAACTTCTGTTCCTGTCTTACGTGTTTAGCTGAAGCTCTACTAAGATCCTATTATGGGTATGATGTTTGTCTTAGAGTCATGTTTCATTTGTTCAAGTCAAGATGATCTCACACCTAGATATTCCTTTTCCTTATCAATTTTGTCATTTTATAATCAGTTTCTTGTTTATTTTTCCCGTTTTTGACATTTGCATTACTGAATATAGGGCATTTTGACTTTATTCCCCTCAATTACCCTTTCTTATTCTCCCCTTCTCATTAACACCCTTCTTCCCCATTAATGTCCATCTTAGATTCATACCTTGTGTAAGCCATTGAGTTCAATTAGGGTTGTTTGCATGATCAAGGGTGGGAAGGTTATTTACTACGGAATAGGCAACTCACCAGTGGCTACACCTCTGATGAACTTGACTCCCCTCTTCCAGCAACCACTAGCTACTCTGGGAGGTGTGCAGGGTCTCTTGCATCCTTCCCTCATCAATAGTGCAGTATTAACAGGTTCAATTTGTGCAGAAAACCACCACTGCCGTAAATTCATGAATGTAACAGCCAACTAGAAGTCTGTTCCCAGTCCTCCTCTCCATCCTTCTGCTCTTACATTCTTTCTGCACTCCACTCCTCCAGGTTCCCTGAGCCCTGCAGGAGGCAGCTTAAATGTTCTGCCTGAGGCTGAGCACACAGTCCTCACTTACTCTAAAGCGAGTTTGCCAACCACATCTCTGCACTGCCCACTGCCCACTGTCATGAGGAACTTCTGTGGTGGAAGCGTCAAGCAGTACTCATGGTACTTTACCCTTACTAATATAAAAGTTATGCTTATTCTCCTCATTCCAATAAACCTGGTACATTTTTTAATACAAACTAAATGTTTGTGAGTACTGTAAAAAGAAGAGCACAGAGCCGGGCATGGTGTCGCAAGCCTTTAATCCCAGCACTGGGGAGGCAGAGGTAGAAAGATCACTGTGAGTTCAAGGCCACCCTGAGACTACATAGTGAATTTCAGGCCAGCCTGGACTAGAGTGAAACCCTACCTCGAAAAAACAAAAAAATAAAAATAATAAATAAATAAATAAAACAAAATAAAATAAAAGAAGAGCACAAGTTCACCATCTTCTTATGCCACGTCTTTCTTACTTTTAAAATTAAATTTTACCTTTAAAGTTTATATTCATAGTCCCACTTACCCACCCCCAATCCACTGAGGAGGATAGTTTTCACTATCGGATCCTGAAGGCCTCTCTCTCTCTCTCTCAATGTGATAGCGATGGGGACATGCCTTGGGCTAACCCTACCCACTCTGTGTCTCTTACAATCTTTCTGCCCCTTCTTCTGCAATGTTCCCGGATCCCTTGCAGGCTTGCTAGAGGACTGGTTTAGTGTTGCGTTCTCTGTAACCTCTGGATTTCTACTTTGATGAGTTTTGAGTGACCCCAGTGTCTTCACCATCTCCCTGGGGCTGGTTTTCAGAATAGCAGTTAGAGTAGTACTCGAGTCACTGTTTCCTCTGCAATGTCTCCTGAGCCCCCAGCAGATGTGGCATAAGTGACAAGTCTCAGAGTAGGTTGTTGTGTATCTTTTCTTTTTTTTAAATTTATTTTTGTTTATTTTTATTTATTTGAGAGCAACAGACAGACAGAGAGAGAAGGAGGCAGAGATACACACACACACACACACACACACACACACACACACACACAGAGAGAGAGAGAGAGAGAGAGAGAGAGATTGGGCGCACCAGGGCCTCCAGCCACTGCAAACAAACTCCAGATGCATTCACCACCTTGTGCATCTGGCTTATGTGGGTACTGGGGAATTGAGCCTCAAACCGGGGTCCTTAGGCTTCACAGGCAAGCGCTTAACTGCTAAGCCATCTCTCCAGCCCCTGTTGTGTATCTTTTCTTGTTGTATTGATGGATCCTGAATCTCCCCAAGCATTCCCTACCATCTGTAAGATAAAATGGGTTCTCCAACCAAGGATGAGAGCAGTTTGGGTTAAAGGTGATAAGCAGAGTTATTTGAGAGACTTATTGATGTACATGCCTTCTCTTCTTAGTCACAGAGCAATGGGAGCTACTCTCGGAGCTCTACGAGTTTCCTGACGATGGAATTCTGGCTTGGTTCCCAGTACCAGGTATGAATTCTTCTGCACTGAGTGGGCCTCATGTCCAGTTGATTTTGTAGCCTGCAGGATCTCTCCTGCTTATTCATGCTCTTGGTAACCATTAATCCCCCAGTATCTCCTACTGCCCTTTCCAGTACCATAAAGGCTAGCCAGGAGGGAACTGGTTTCCCTTTTGGTTCCAATTGTAGTCTCTCAAAGTCCCATGATGACAGGCTGTGCTACCTCCAGAAACAGGTTCTTACCTTTTAGCTCTGGCAGTTAACCCAGTGCTTTGGCAATGGATTGCACTGTTTTGGCGACCTCATGGGTCTCCCTGACCCATAACTCAATGTGGGTGGGGACTGAATTTTGGCCCTGGGATTTACCATCCAGAGTCCATAGTTTTAGGGTTAAGTTTTCTTCACCTTCTACAGGGCACTTCTGTCCAGGCCTCCACCCAATCTTATTCAGGGTTATATCTTATAGAGTGCTATCCAGGGGGAAGATTTCTAGGTACTGATTCATGTTTTCATTGGTTTTGTGTAATTTCCCCCCTGTATTCTTCCTTCCCCCATCCTCTGAAGGCTCTTCTACCCACCCCTGTATCTATCTATCCATCCATGTTTTCTTTCTTTCTTTCTTTCTTTCTTTCTTTCTTTTCTCTTCTTTCTTTCTTTCTTTCTTTCTTTCTTTTATATCCTTTTTTCTTCCTTTTTTCTTTTTTTATATCCTTTGGCTTCTTGTCTCCCTTCCCTCCCTCCTATATACTCTTTTCTTCCTAGCTTCATTCATTAAACTCAGCAATTTAGGAGTGAGGCTTTCAACTAAAGTATATTACTCATAGAGTTTATGATGGGAAATTTGGAAGTCAGGCCAGACTAAGCATAGTGACATGGGTTTTGAGGTATGTAAGGAACAAAAGGGAGATTTCCTCAAACCCATGAACAAAACACGTCACACATAGGAGATTAAACTGTGGATTAAGTGTTCAAGGCCCGGATCATATAGGTAGAAGTCCTTGTTATCGTTACCACATTCCTAGTGCTGAGTTACAAAGATGTATTATTGCCAGCTCATCTAGGTTTTCTGTCTTTTCTCCAGAAGAGGAGTCAAAACTTGGTATCTGGGATATCTTATAACACTCTGAACGGCCACGTACAGAAGTGTCTACCATTCCCAAGGCAATGCTCATCATATATCCACTAACCCAAGGACACAGAGGCACCCAGATATGTAGGCAATGTATGCAAGTAAGTGCTCTAGTTACCTCTTGGATGTAGTAAAATGCCCGAGGAAGACAACCATACTTTATGTGGCTCATACTTTCCTAGATTCAAGGGAATGGCACTGGCCCAGGCCAGTTCTGGTGAAGGACTTCTCAGCTGAGTCACTTCAAGGCTCATGACCATGGTGCATATCCTCTTAGAAACAGACCATTAAATTTCAAAACGGGAAGCTAGAGAGAGCTGAGAGGGACCAGTCTAAGACTATAGAGAGAGCTGAGTGGGACCAGTCTAAGGCTGTAATGGTAAATCTTCTGCCAAAATTACCTCAGAGCTGCATGACAACTACCTTAATCCTTACCTGTGAGTGGTGCCCTTGACTGACCCAAGGACTTCTGGCTAGTCTCTACCTCCCGACATTGACTGATGTCCCAGTGACGAGTCAGTAACTCATGAACCTGAGAGAAAAGAGTTGAACTTCTTGACCTGGCAGACTCCCTCCCCTGCCTCCAACCACCTCTCTTAACCTTTTCATACCTGACACCTGTCTCCTTTGGCCTAATGAAATGGTTTACAACTCCTCTGACCTTCTTGCCATCCTTGCCCTAACTGGTCTGGCAATAGCATTGGTCCAGATTGGATAGCAGTCTCCTCTGTTAGATGGTTATAATACCATGCTTAATTTCTTCTCCTTCTTGGGCTTTATCTCTGCAATTCATTGGCCTCTCTTTCATTCTTTTATGGAATGTCATTAATGTACTGTTGTCCATTGAATATATACCTGTGTATATATCTGCCTTCAAATATCCTTCTCTATGATTTACTCCTAACCTGATTTCCTGAAACTCCATACCTTCTGCCCTACTTTACCTATCTATGACTCAGCATCTGAAAGCATTTTGTGCATGTGTCTAAGAATTGATGCCTGGGCACTAACAGGCTTACACTCACAAAGAGATAGACTCTCACACCTGCATTCTCATCCATACACACACTTTTTTTCACTCTCACATAAGCAGCTCCACATAAATGGCTTCCAAACTTGGGAACTTTAACTAAAATATCTCAAGGAACAGTCTTCAAGCAGGCTTCATCATAGCCACCCCTTTCCTGAAAGCTAACCACAGAACTCTGATTATGTCTCCTTTTGTGATGTCCTTTCAAGGCACTTTCTCCTAGTGCATCAAAACTTTTTGCTTTAAAAATAGAGGCTGCAGAGAGAGAGAGAGTTCAGTTGGTAAAGTACTCGCTGCATAAGCATAAGGATTCAAGACCAGATCCCCAGGATACACACAAAAGCCAGGTGTGTTGGCATACACCTGTAACCCCAACACTGGGGAGACAGAGACAGAACGACCCCTGGGTCTTGCTGGCTCACAGGCTCAAATGAGAGAGCCTATATCAAAAAATAAATTGGAGATAAGGAGATGACTCAGAGGTTAAAGAAGCTTGTTTGCAAAGCCTGTGGCCCAGATTCAATTACCTAACCACCCTTGTAAATCTGAACACAAAAAGTGACACAAGTGTCCACTATTCTCTTTGCAGTGGCAAGAGGCCCTAGTATACACACACATACAAAACCCTCTAACTAACTAACTAACTAAATAAATTTTTTTCTCAAAAAATAAGGTGTAGAAGATACAAGATTTTCAGCCTCTGGCCTCCACATGTACATACACATGCATGCAACCTCCCACATGTTAACATACATATGAACATGTATGCACACACACATGCACATCACACCCATACCAATGTCCCAAAATGGTTTCAGCTCTATAGAAAAGTGAAGTAGCACATAAGATCCCAATAAAGAAATCACTCATCTCTCCTTAATATCTACTGCCACCATTATACAATTATGAAAGTTAAGGTGTTAACATTATCATAATATCATTATCTAAACTTCAGACTTTTTTCAAATTTAATCCTTTTTCTGCTGTTGCTTACTTTTCAGTCACAGAATTTCATGGGGTGAGGCATTTAGTTGTCATCTAGCTTCTTAATGTCCTCCCACGTGTGACAGTGGTAAAGGCCATCCTGACTACTCAGGTGATATGAGACCTCTAGGCTTCTCCACTTGAAGGTTACGATTTTCCCTTCATAACTAATGCGCATCTTGGGGAGATTCTTTGAGACGATACAGATATGCCATTTCCTCTTAATTTGCTGCCTGTTAATTTCAGCATTCATCAGCACATGTGCCCTGCCACAGCAATTACTGCGGTGTTCCAGTGGTGGCAACCTACTTCCTTTTCTCTCAACATTTAATGATTATTTTAATGATATTTGAATGAAAAGTTAGGAACAATAGCCATGAGTAGTTTTCTGAGGATTTACTATGTGCCAGGTATTGCATGATGCGCTTGAATGTTTTGAGTGTTATTTCACAGCCAGGGTAACTCTCTGAATTAGGTAGTTATTCCCATTTTTGTAGACCAGCAAAAGGAGATCTGGAGTGGCCAAATAACTCACTGGTCATGGCTAGTAGAACAGAGCCAGAATCCCACCTGTGCTTGTCTCATGCTCAAAGCGGTTCTCTTAATCCCTGCTTCGAGCTGAGTCACACCCACTCAAACACATGTTCATCGCCAGTCCTTACAGTTGTTCCTTCCCTCCAGATTTGCCCTTTAGCACCCACCAACATTCTGTCCTGTTACACTCCTGACAATGCTGCAACAGGTCCCATTAACAACAGGGCGAAGTCTGAAATTCTTACCTCATGCTGGAGGCATCTAACACCTGATCTGAGCTGACCTTCCATCTTCCCTTTATCAGTTCCTCACTCCAATCAAATTTCCTCTTCCCAGTGGCCTGTCAGCTCATGGTGCTTTCTGTCTCAGCTTTCCATTCTATCTCATTTAGCTTGGAATGCTCTCTCTCTCTGCCGACTACCTGAAGTCCATGTCCTGTGTGAAGTAGAAATCCTATCAGTAGCTTTATCTCCAGTACACATTCAGAGCCTGCCTTAATCCCATACCCATGGCTTCCCAACACCTAAACTACCATGATCTCATTCTTGGATTAATTGGTTGGTTCCCAAGAGTTCACATGTTCTCTTCTCTCCCTCTATCCCATCTTATGCAATAGCCACAGTGATGTGCACAGAAGTTTGTGCCTTTGCCAAGGTTCTAAATCAAGGTGTGTACAATGGCTGGATTAGTCTAACCAGATCTGCTCACTTCCCACTTCTCCAACGTCACCTCTCCAGCTGGATCTCTGTTTGCTCTCAGTGCTTGCAGTGCTCCAACCACTCTGATCCCAGTGTTGTTGCTGCCATGTTCCGGGCACACTGCGCTGCTGCAGGTCTGCATCCTGGCTGGTCTCTGTTCTCCCTTTAGATACTCAAATGGTCCATCTCTGTCACCCATCCTCTTTCCAGTGTTTGCTGAAACATCAGCTTCACAGTGAGCCTCATCTTCATGTTGTGGTGTTTTTCTTCTCTTTTGGCTTATGCTTTCTCCCCCTATTCTCATAGCACCTATCAGCTTTAAGTTAACTATACTTTTTAGTGAAAAGTATAAAAAGAAACTTTATTCAATGTGACCACATTGGGAAGAGGAAGACAGAAGTTCAGTGATTAGAATATCTCCTTCAAAATGACATTCCTGTTTCATCCTGTGAACCAGATAATGCCTGATGCATTCTCCCTGCATGTGCATTATTTACTTTTTCAGTGCTGTGACTAAACACCCAGTAAGAAGCAATTTAAGGGAGGAGGGCTTTATTTTGGCTCACAGCTGGAGGATTACAGTTCATCATGGTGAGGAAGGCACAGCAGCAGCAGGAGGATGCTGGTCATATTGCTTCTGCAGTCAGGACACAGAGTGCAGAAAAGAAGTGGGACTATAAAACCTCAAGGCTTGTCCCCCAGTGACCCACTTCTTCCATGGAAGCCCCTCCTCCTAAACTTCCAAACCAAAATCCAAGGGCTCAAACGTGTGAGTCATTCTGGGGGATGTTTTGCATTCACATCTCAACATCACATTTGATGAAAGCATGGCCTCACTTCCTCCCTGGAACTGTTGCAGAAATTCTCTGGAACGATCACTCCAACACCCATATGAGTGAAAGCAGAGGAGCTTGAGGTAGCCCTTCAAAAGAAGCTCTGGCCCCGAGCTGAGATTTTATTTCCATTGTATAGTTTTCTCAGCCGAGGGGAGGGGTAAGTGAACAAACAAGATGTGGCAACTGGCACATCAATCATTTCTGTAGTCAGGCCACCCTAACTACAAATGCCATTTTACTTAGTTTTAGTCTAAATAAACTGTCTTTCCTTCTTATCATCCCTTTGGGCCCTTTCTGGACAGTTCCCTTTTTGGGATTTTTCCATCCGCTGACAAAGATAAGTTTAGCTCCTCAGCAATTAACTCTTACAGTTACTCAGTGAATCAGTTCAACTTTTAGCTGCTTTTTACCACAGTAGCCATGGCCTGTCTCTCCACTAGAATGTAACTTTGAAGAAGTGTTTGTCAAGTGTCTATCCTCCCTCCTTTGTACAGCACTGTCATTTTCTCTTCAGATGAGCATTCCTTCCCCACCTTCCAGTCTGTGTGGTTCTAATTAGGCTAACATTTATCCCTACCTCAGGGTTGGATGTGTGCCCTAGACTTATCTGAACTGGGATTGGCAGTATCCTAGCAACATGATTTGATTTGGGGATACATAGATTCCAGCGAGTTACCTATGGGGAGAAAGGAACATGTATTCTGTTAAGGTTGCTAGTTCCCTTTGCCATCAGGATATGGCTGGGATCATGAACGGACCTCAAAGCCCATGTAGTACACGCATGGCTGCTATCCTGTGACACTATTTCAAGGTGCTGGAACCTTTATGAGGGGAAGCCAAGTAGAAAGAAGTTAGGTCATTGGGGCATGTTGCCCAAAGGGATATTTGGACTTCAGCCTCTTTGTTTCTCTTTGCTTCCCAACACCATGAAGTGAAAGTCCACTTTAGCCAAGAGCTCTTCTATGATGTACTGCACCTCGGGCCCAAAATGGCAGGGTCAAGAAATCAGGGGTTGTAACCTCTGAAACTGTGGGTCAGAATCACGTTTTCTAACTTTGAAGTTACTTCCCTCGGTATTGGGTTTCAGTGATGGAAAGCTGACTAGCATCCACTACTTGTTGAGTGCCTATGTGGAATTAAATACTTACCAGAAGAAAGGAAGCCCAGTGATGGAGACCAGCAACTTCCAAAAACATCACCTAGGTGCCTTGATCTAGTTATACCTGAAATTTAGCCCTAGAACTTGGAGTCACCTTGACCAAAATGCTCCTGTTATTTTTGTCTTGATTTTCATTAAAACCGTAAAAATAATCAGTAGTATAATGTTTCAGATTATCTAAACTCACTTTATTTTACTTCACATAGGACTTGAGAGGCTCATAATAGCATATACAATTATAAGATCCAAAACAGTTTTAAAAAATAGTTGAAAATGAGATGAAGGAACAAAACCAAACCAAACAAACAAAAAAAAAAAGCAAATGTAAAAGGCTAGTCTACATCTGCAGGAAGTTCTGCTCATTCTTAACGGCAGGCCACACACTGAGCTCTGATCTTTCAAGAGCTAAGGTCAAAAGTACAATAAAATTGGTTGCAAGAGTCACAATATGGGTAGATAAAAGATTTCAGATTGTGAAATTCCACAGAAGAGAACTGGTCTTACTTTTTACTCATTTCTGGAACTGTATACGTTTACTGAAAGGATTTAAAAAATGCGTTCAAACAATGTGTGTATAGATACACAGCTCCTCTTGCTGAGGCCGCAGGAAATCTCCCGCAAAGTTCTTTCTAGTATCTTTTGTAGAATTATTCAGGCACATGGGGGAAGCTTCCAATTTACCATCTTATACTGACAGTACCTCCACTCTGCAGAATTATTCTGAACCAAAAATTCTCTCTTCCACAACCCTACTAGCATAGTGAACATTATATGTAGATAGGCAGAGTCTCATGTAGCCCAGCTGACCTTGAATTCTCTGTAAAGCTGAGGATTCCCTTGAATAATTTCTCCTCCTGCCTTCCTGCCTCCCTTTCCTAAGTGATGAATTGTAGACATGGGCCACCATATCTAGCTGGCATTATAAACACATATTTGTGCAAGTTTTGCTTGTCTTGAAGCAAAAATACAGAATAAAACCTTCCAACTTTCATTCCATTTATAGACAAATTTTGTTTTGTGCAATAAGTATGTTGTTTATAAGGCAGATTGTGTTTTCTACTGTATTAGCCAACTTCTCATTGCTGGAACAAAATACTTGACAAACATCAATTTCAGGGAGGAAAGGTTTGTTTCATTGTCCTGTTACAGTCCATCATGGTAGAGGAAGCTTGGTGACAAGAGTTTGGACCTGAGGTGGTCACATTGAGGCTGCTGCTCAGCCAGCTCTCTCCTTCTCACACCGTCCAGGACCCTAACTCATGAAATGGTGCTTTTCACAGTTAGGATGGGCCTACTTATCTCAATCAACCGAATCAAGATAATTCCCCACTGATAGGCAGAGAGGCTAAATTAATCCCTCCCAGGTGATCCTAGGTGCTGTCAAGTTCACAATCAATATAACCATCATACTACCATGAATTCTTTTACATTTAGTGTTTACAAACTCTTGGGAGGCTGAAAGATTAACTTTACTTAGTGTCTGTCTTATACAAAGCTCACATTGTGGTTGGTTAGTTGTTATACACTGCCTGCTCAGCTCTCCCTGCTGTCCCATTTCTTTAAAAGTGCTCCTCGGAATAGTTAACTCATTCTCCTCTTTTTTTCTCATGTACCCTTCTTTTCTAAATCATAATTAAGTTTCAGCACCCTCAGGAGTTCATTGAAATCGAGATGACGGAAGTCAGCAGCACAGGCCACACCCTGTGGTGATTCTCAGCCCTTGCCCTTACTCCATCGCCATCAAGCAACACGGCAGAGAGGCCCGGCTGCTGCTTCCTTCTAGAAAGGCTGGCCTTTGGCTCCTTCTTCCCTCCCTACCCAGAGGCGTGTTGAATCTCCAGTTCTCAGCCCCGATTCACTTTTCTGTTTTTCTTTTCATGAATCTCCTGGGGATCTTGCCAGGACTGTGACTTTAGGACTGTCTCCTGACTGATGATTCTCAAATTTATACTCTACCACGGACTTCTCCCCTAAACTTTAGGCATCAATAGCCATTCAGCCCTTGAAGAGGCATGTCTGAGATATCTCATCACACGTCCCAAGCAGAAATAATTATGCTTAGCTCGTCCTACTCCCCAGGTAGTGTCACCCCCATTCAATGGAAAACTCTACAGCTTTTTCAGGGCTGGGAAAATGGCTTTATCAGTGTTTGGGTTTGGATGCCTAGCACTCATGTAAAAGCCATCTTTAATCCTAGCTCTGGGAAAGGGAATACAAGAGACTCCCTGGTACTTGCTGGCTAGCTAGTCTAGTGGAATCAGTGAACTCCAGGTTCAGTGAAAGATCCTGTCTCAAAAAATAAGGTGGAGAATCACTGGAGATGATACCAAGCTCCATGACTCTGGCTTCCACCTGCATGCACACTCACACGCATCAGTAGCCACACACATCTGAACATGCGTCCACATGCCCCTCCCCACAAATACACTTACAAATAAAGACTTGAGCCATTGATGAGTCTCTCCTTTCTTGAAAACTCCAGATCCAGTTAGTCAGCAATTATAGTTTGAGCTGCCTTGATTTTCATGCCACTAATATCATGTTCTAAAATTCCATCACCATTTGCCTAGATTGTGGCAATAGCTTATCCATGGTTTCCCAGCTGACATTAAATCCTCCAAGATGATCTTCATAATACAACATGTCGTATTTCTTCCAGAATCAAAACCTTCACTGTCCTCCCATCATACTAAGCCCTTGCTCTTCAGGACTCTACTCGCTGCCCACATTTTCTGCCCTTTGCCCTGTCATTCACTTGACTGCACCATTCTGGCCTTGATGAAGCACCTTGGCCTCATACGATGTGCTGCATTATAAAGCCCTTACTACAAACCACATCACTTTAAACTTTGATGTGTCCACTTCTTACTGGACTGCCTTGCTGCAGTGGAAGCAGCAAATCTGGCTTCTTCATCTTGTTTGCTGTGAGACATCGAGGGTTTAGAACTATGTGCTGTACAAGGAATAACTGACTCAGCGGGCATAGCTAATCATTTATGGGATATGTAGTTGTAATAGACATAGGACAATGCAGTCTGAATCTGGGGATGAGACAGTCCATTCCTGCCCCCAAGGAGCTCATGGTCGATATAATCATGATTGAAATGCACCTCCCTCTGGCCTCCAATTAGGATTGGCAGCCTCAGCATCACCTCAGAACTTAGTGGAAAGATCAGCTTCTAGGCACCACTTGAATTAGCTACAGTTGACACTAGATAATGACCTCCTGGTGTTCTTGTGTGTGGGTTTGAGATTCACAGTTCTAGATGGACAGTGGAACATCCAACAAGCACCTCACGGCCATGCTTTTCAGTGTCATTAGCAAATGACAGAAAATCTTTCTTAAAGATGAGACCCCCCCCCAAGTAAGTGGTAACAATTTCTTTCAACCTACATGTCCTTTTCTGTTTTCTAATACTAAGCACTGTTCTTTTTTGTTTGTTTTCAGTCAGGCCCTCATGCAGCCCAGGCTGGCTTTGAATTTGCTATATAAGTATGTAGCTAAGGCTGGCCTTGAGTTCTCGATTCTCCTGCCCCTGCGTTTCAGCTTCTGGAATCATGGATGTCTGTGTGTCCACACCTGGCCATCACTGTTCTGAAGTGGGTGATGTTATAGGATAAACCAAAGGGAAAGGAAAATAAAACAAAACAAAAAGAGCAGGCCCAGAACCAAGGGAGCTGTATCCCTGCTTAACCAGTTTTCTAAATCCAGTTGGACAAGGCTGTAACTCTGAAGGCTGGCCCACACTCTGCATTGCACAAACTACAGAATCTCAAGACAGTTGGGAACAACAGGCTCAGTGTTGTCCAGTGAGAGCCAGTGGAGGCCTAGACAATAGAAGCCATTTAGCAGTAGGGATCAAAACCTCAGTGGAAAGTTAGCCCCTGCCCAAGAACAGGTCAGGTGGGTTTCGGTCCCGCTCTGTCTGTGCTGACCATGTGAAAGCGACTTGGCTTGTGCTTTCTGTCTGCTAACAAGAGCTGCTGTCAGCCCAGGTTTTATCCAATGCTGGGGGCATGGGGAGCTGTTTTTTTTTTTTTTTTTTTTCTCCAGGGTTCTGTTTGGCTACTAACTTGTCAGATCCCAGTCAGCCTGCCCACATCTCTCTGATTCCAACTACAGATAAGAGGACCTCCTGGATGGTCCCACTTCATATTTATCTGTTGAGCAGGACTTTGAATCAGTTTAATTGGCCCTAAATACCACAAATTTGCTATCAGCTGATAAATCTGCTGGATACACTTAGAAAATCACAGAAGACCTTAATCTTATTTTAAAATGTGGAGTCATAGCCTGATGTGGTGGCACATGCCTTTAATTCCAGCACTCAGGAAGCTGAGGTAGGAGGATTGCTGTGAGTTTGAGGCTACCCTCAGACTACATAGTGAATTCCAGGTCAGCCTGGGCTAGTGAGACCCTACATGGACCAACCCCCCCCCAAAAAAAGCAGAGTCATAGCAAAAATAAAAAAGAAAGAAAGAAAGAAAAAGAAAAGAAAAAAGAAAATACTTAAGGAGAGAGGAGGGAAAGGGAGGGATAGGGAAGGAAAGATAGGTGAGGGAAGAAGAGGAAAGGAGAGAAGAAAAGAAGAGGAAAAAAGAGAAGAAAAAGAGAGGAATTTAAGCAGGTTTTATTGCAGTCAAATTATTGGCTACGTCAAATCTTCCAGGATTGGCAGAAGCTCATATGAAAACATTTAATGATATTCAAAGAGATGCCAGTATGCTAGGAATATGATAGGGGAGGCTGAATGGAAAATTCTGCAATTACTGTGTTCATATTTCATGGTAAAATATATTCAATATTAACCTTTTTCTAATAGAATGGTACATGTATCCAAAATAGTTGGGGCAGCTTGCTTGGGTGGGAAGGAGGAAAAATTTAATCGAGTCACAGAATGTTTGCAGAATTTTCCATACTATATGGCTAGTTTTGAATTCTTTTCTTTTCTTGTGTTTTTTTTTTTTTTTTTTTTTTAGAAGTAGGGTCCCCCTCTAATCCAGGCTGACCTGGAATTCACTATGTAGTCTCAGGCTGGTCTTGAACTCACAGCGATCCTCCTACCTCTACCTCCTGAGTGCTGTGATTAAAGGCATGCACCACCACACCCAGCTAGTTTTGAATTCCTTCTTTCATAGCTTTGAGCTGCTAGTCATGGAATCAGCATGTACAGAAGAGAACACAAATGACCAGTGCTGTTTAGGTCTTTTGGGTCTACACAGGTGGTGGTGTGGGACTCCATGAAGCGGTGAGGGTCCCACATTCCCCTAAGGCTGGCTGTGGGTTTTACAGCCATCCACTGAATTTGGAAACCAGTCAGTTTTTCTGAAAATATACACAATGTTAAACCACAGGCTGAGGTTTAGGTATGTTGTAAACATTCTCACAGTGAAAGCAAAAATAGACCACTTTGATTCATCACTTGACAGATCTTGCTCTTAAGAGTGGCCAAGAGGAGAAAAGGATCTGGAAATGAAAAAAGAAAAATAAAACAGAAAAAGAGAAATAGGAGGAGGAATAGGAGACAGTGGAAGAGGAGGATGAAGAAAAGGAAGGGGAGGAGAAGGAAGAGGAGGAAGAAGAGGACTAGAAAGAGGAGGAAGGAGCAGCTTTGAGTTCCCTTCAGTGAAAAGGCAAATGTTCTATCAGGACCCTCTAGGAATTGACGCCTGGGTTGTGTTAAAATGACTGGCTTTGGCAGAGCCTCTGGCCACCTGCCTGACCTCAGAATGTCACTTGGATTTTGGGTTCAGGCAAATATGAACATCAGATGGGAAGCAAAGACTCAACTACTAGCCAGAATGAATTTCCCATAAGGCTGTGAAGAAATAAGGGATTTTCCAGGGTTTCCTAATTCTCAATGAATCTTTCTCTGGGAGACAAAGTATACAGGGACCCATTTCAATACAGCAGAGAGGGCACAACTCAAAAAATGATGTTCATGGTGTTTAGAGTCTACACATGTAAGGGAAAAAGATAGGTGAAGGGAAAAAAAATGCTGATTTGGTTGACAGTTTATGCAACTTTTCTTTTGTCTTTGTTATTCATATTTTTCTTCTACTATTTTATACTCGATTTTACTACAAATTTATGGAGTTGAACCTTTTTAAAATAGCATTTTAACTGAGTTTGAAAAATGTAAATACCTGCTTAGCTTTCTCAAATTCTGCCTTGCTGTCCATATTTCCTGAGTAGTTAATGTCTTTTAAAGGATTCTGATCCTAGAGACGCTTGTTTAAGTTCCAACTTAAACACAAAGCTAAACCAGCAGAGCTGGGATCTGCCTATGAGAGAGAACACAAGGTGTTTGTCTTTATGGGACTGGGTTACCTCATTCACTATAGTATTTTCCAGCACCATCCATTTTCCTTCGAATTGCCTAATTTAATCTCCCTTTACAACTGAATATAATTTCAATGTGTATATACGTCATGTTTTCATTATCTGTTCATTACTTGATGCGCAGCTAGGCTGGTTCCATTTACTAGCTACTGTGACTGGAGCAGCAATAAACATGGATAAGCACATATCTATTGTGCAATATTTAGTCCTTTGAGTATACTGTAGGAATAATACAGCTGGGTCGTGTGGTAGTTCTAGTTCTAGCTTTTTGAAGCCTACACTGATTTCCATAGTGGCTACCCCAGTTTACACTTCTGCTAACAATGAATGAGGGTTCCCCTTTCCTCACATAATTTCTAGCACTTGCTGTTGTTTGTTTTCTTGATAACAAACATCCTGACTGGGGTGAGATGGGATCTCAAAGCAGTTCTAATTTGAATTTGTCTGATACGTAAGGATGTGTCCCTAAAACAAATCAGATACTCAATGTCCCGAGTTATTTTCTTAATTATCAGGGTTAGCAATTATGCACTTGGCTTTTATTATTATTCAGAGTTTATTTGTCCTTCACTGAATCATGCATCTCATATGAGCATGGGAGTAAGTGTGACAACTCAGGTTCTTGTTTGCCAATCTAACCTCAGAAACTAGCACAGAGAACATGCTTACTAAATAAATAATAGCTGCCTGAAGCAACAAGTAAATGCGCATCAAAGATTAATAGTCTCATAGCTGGGGAGATAGCTTCATTAGTCAAATTGTTCACCTTTCAAGTGTAGAGACCTGAGTTAGATTCTCAGAACCCATGTAAAAATGCAGGGCATGGTGCAGGTGCCTATAATCTCGGCACTGGGGAGGCAGAGACAGAAGGATCTCTGGAGCTCATTTTCCAGTTAGTCTAGCCTAATTTGTGAGCTCCAGGCTAATGAGATCTTTGTTTCAAAAAGAAAGGTGGGTGGTGCTTTTGAGGAAGACACCTGAGGTTGCACTCTGTCCTCCACATTCTTGTGTACCCATGTACACATGCATTCCCCCAACACACACACCACCTCCACACACACATACAGGCCAACAGACCTTGTCCTTATGGAGCTCACAGGCAGCTAAAGGCTGCTATCTAGTAGTCTCCAATCTATGTCTGCCATCAGACCTAAGGAAATGATAACACATGAGTCCCACCCAATGACAATCTGGCTAGTTAGGTAGCATAATAGGCCTAAATTGCTTCAGTCAGTTGAATTTGGTGGCTTCAGTTCATCATTGATTTTGGCTTACTATTAGGAAACTCCAAGGAATTTTTCTATAACTTTTGCTCCTGTATAATTTTCTGATAAGTACTTCTATAAAATTTTCTTCCTGAACAGTATTTCTGTTTTTCCTTGTAAATTCATGTTTCTTTGAGATTCTCAGAGGACTTTTTTTTTAATTATTGTTTTTTATTGACTTTTATACTTACATACAAAAAAACCCCATGTGATATTTCCCTTCCCTCTCCCCATTCCACTTTAGAACTCAAGTCTCCATCATATCCCCTCCATCTCTCCATTAGTCTCTCTTTTAATTTGATGTCATCATCTTTTTCTCCTATTATGAGGTTTTTTTTTTTTTTTTAAGTTCTGCTGTTTGGGTACAACATTTGACTATATTGTCAAACCTTGCTTGGTATTGCACTACCAGATGTGCTAATCTAACCACATCATATAGAGGGAAATAGAGACTGAAGGACTAAATCTGATAACCTAAACCCAGATACAGGTGATCTTATATCTTTATATTTCCTTTCCAACTGATATGAACAATAGCCTTATAGGAAAAATATTGTCAATATACAGTTGTTGAGTAATTATTACTATAATAACTTGTGGCATAGAGTGTAAACTTCATGTTATAAGATCTTGGTATCTCTCTCTTTCAATAGTTGGTTCTCTGGAAAAGGAAACTAACTCCCTCATGGCTAGCCCTCATAGTGCCCTCTTGGAGCTGCCAGAGGACAACAGTCACCAACAACATGAATAAGCAGGAGACCCTGAAGACCACAAAATCAACCAGCCAGACAAGAAGTATGCACATGTGCAATAGTGGCATGCAGCCTCTACAAGTAACCAACTGTTCCCTGATTGGACATGAGGCCCACTCAGCGGGAGAGAACTCATATTCGATACTGGAAACTAACTAAGAATCCCATGGTCAGGAAACCCATACTTCAGAGAGAAGCCCCCACTGCTGTCTGGAGAAGAAGAGTAAGCTTGCACACCAAAAATCTCTTAAGCAACTTTGTATACCCCTTTCACCCAGACTGCTCTCATGCTTGCAGAGAAAACAGAAAAGAGCCTAGATCCTTCATAAGAGAAGATGATAACTGACTGTCCACAATGAGACTTGCCATCTCTACCACATCAGCTGGGGTCCAGGAGAAGTTGCAGAGGAAGTGACGTCGTGAATGCTGTTCTTACTGCTAGCTTGCCAACCAGCCCCAGGATGATGGTGACAGACACAATTAATCCAAACCTATCATAGCAGAAATCCAGAGACTACAAGGAAATCAACACTCAATAGGACTGCCAACAGTCCTGCTGTGGCTAAGGGAACATTGCAGAAGAAGGGCAGAAAGGTTATAAGAGACATAGAGTGGGTGGGATTACTGTGAGGCATGGTCTCCCAATACCACATAAGGACTGAGTGAGGTCCTCATGAACCTGCAGTGAATACCTTAAACCCACTGAGGAGGGCCCTCAAGGTAACAGGAGTCTGGGCCAGGGGATAAAAGAGTATAACCTGTTATATGTAAAATAAAATAAAAAAATAAAATAAATAAAAATATATTGCTGAAGACACCACATGCTGCTGACATAGACCATCAGATCTGGTTGGAATCTGGAAAGAAGCCAGTTCCAAGATACTTAGCCCATATAGTGCTAGAAAGTGCTACGTGAGCTGCTGGGGAGAAATGGCTAACAACATTGTGTACAAGCAGGGGACACTACAATATGAAAGCAATCAGCCTGACAAAGATGTACACACCTGTGCGATAGTGGCACACAGCCTAGGTGGGTAACCAATGGCTTTCTGCTTGGCTAAGATATCTACTCAGTGGAAAGGAATTCATAGCTGGAAATGAGAACCTAGTCAGAATGAGTGTTCAATAGTAGTGGAAATAGAGATGATGCTGGAAATCCATGGTGATGTTGACCCAGAACTGGTAATTATATTAAAGTCGATCTAGATGACTAGTATTTAGGTTTGTGTCAGAGCCAAATTCAAGTTACTCATGCAGGAAGGCATCTTCAATGTAAGTCACACAGAATCCTCATCATTGTTTAAGCAATGAGGAAATTTATAATATCACACCACAGGAAATCTAAACATATGAGGGGTTTCAGGAGTGATCAGTTCAGCTGCACAACAACAGATGCATATTCCCTCTTTTCTGTTTTACAGCCCACACCATTGGCTTTATTCTACCCATGATTCCACTCATCTTTGCCAGGTGGCTGCCAGGGGCCACTGGAAATGTGTGCAATTATTCAAACCCAGTCAGAGAAGGGAGCTCTCCCTTAAAAGACTAGATAAAACTCTTGATAGTGAATGGGGCCAACACAAATCATGTGACCAATCTGGGCTAAGAGCACTTACTGATTGGCTTGCTGCTGAATTCCTTAAGCAATCACTAGCAAGGCAGAATTGATGTATGTAAATATCTTAAACTTATGGCTGCCCATAAAGTTAGCACTATAAGTAAATTTAATAGGCTTTTATTGTCACAGTGATTTATGGGAACAAAACAAAAAGAAAATTGCAATATAGCTCACACAGTAAGAAACTGTTCTCCAATCTCCAGGACTTCTTCTTAAAAAAAAAAAAAAAAAAAAAAACAGAAATTTTACTAACTTATAATTTACATACCACAGAACTCACCTATTTAAAGTGTACAATTCAATGTATTTTAGGATGTGTAATTACATTACCACCTGTTTTAGAACATTGTCTTTGACACTTCTCTAACCACTCCACCTAAGGAAAAACTATAGTACATGCATCGAATTACTTAACTCCTAGATCTAGGAAACAACTATTCTACTTTATGTCTTGATAGATGTGTATATGCTGGATATCTGACATAAATGAAATGAAACAATATGTGGCCTTTAGTAACTGACTTCTCGTACTTAGCATAAAATTGTCACTGGTCCTCCATGTTGGGGCACCCATCCGTCCCACTGATTTTCAGTGTGAGTGAGCGTTCATTGCACAGACAGGGCACAATTTTAGTTTCTTCTTTGGGTGATGAACATTGGGATCGCTTCCACTTTTTTATATTTTTAAAAATTTATTATTAATTAGAAACTTCATTTTATGGACAAATCACATGTTGGTCCCATTCCCCTCCTTCTCACCCCCATTCCACTCACAGCCCTCCTTAGTGGTATTACTGGTATTCACCGTGGGGTTATGGGTTATGTCTTAAAGATCAGCAGTCAGTCACTGTCGTGGGGGCCGGCAATGCCTCTGGATACTCCTTTGCACCCCGTGGCTCTTACCATTTTTCCCACCCCTCTGCAGCAATGTTCTCTGAGCCCCGGCAGTATGTTAAAATCTATATTAGTGTTAAGCTCTCAGCAACTTCTGGATTTCTGCTTTGATAGATTTTGAGGGTCCTCAGTGTCTATCATCATCTGCCTGGTGCGTGTTGTCAGGCTTGATATGAGAGCAGCACTCACTCATGCTTAACTAGCCAATTCCTCTGTAGTTTTACCTGGACTCTGACTCATGTGCAAGAGGTGGCTCATCTCATGATAGAGAAACAGCTATCTTTTCTTGTCATGTTGATGGATTTTGGTTCTCCCTGGTTTTCACTGCCTTTTGTAAAAGAGAAAACAGATCCTCCAATGGCCTGTAAGAGCAGCTTGGGCTAAAGGGGATAAGCATAGTTAATGAAGAGAGATTTTGATGAGTGTTTCCTCTATTTTGGCCAAAGACTAGGAGGAGCTTTTCACTTAAGTCTATGACTCTTGTCTCTCTAGGATTCTGACTTGGGTCCCAGTACCAGCTATTAGCTTCTTCCCATTGAGTGGGTTTCTTGTGCAAGCAGAAAGCCATTAGTTATTTGCCTAGTTACAGGTGTTCACATATTGTCTGGTCTGGCTGATTGATTTCCTCTCTAGCAGGATTTTCTGCTTGTTCACAACATTGGTGCCCATTTAACCCCAGAAGCTCATATAGCACTTTCTGGCACTATGAGGGCTAGCCATTAGGGAGCTGGCTTCCTTCCAAATTCCAGTATGAGCTCTCTCTATTCTATGTTGGTAGCTTATGGAGTCTTCAGCAATAGGATCTTAACTTTTATTTTGGGTGGGTAATCAAGTGCTTTGATGGAAGCCCGCATTGGTTTTGCGACTTCATAGATCTCTCTGACCAATAGCTCACTGTGGGGTGTAACCCATTTCTGGTACTGGGAGTTATATAAGCTAGAACCAATGATTGTGGGAATGAGTTTCCTCCCACCCTCTCCAGGGGTCCTCTGCAGAGAAGATCCCCACAATCCTATTGAGGGTTATATCGTTTTTGAATATATATTTTAATTAATTAGTTAATTTGAGAAGGGGAAGAGAGTGGGTGTTCCAGGGCCTTTAGCCACTGCATACGAACACCAGATGCATGTGCCACTCTGTGCATCTGGCTTATGTGGGTACTGGGGAATCAAACCTGGAACCTTACCCTTTGCAGGTAAGTGATTTAACTGATAAGCCATATCTCAAGGCCCAATGGTTATATCTTTTAGCTTGCTATTCAGGGGAAATACTTCTATGGTACTAATTCATGTTAACTTTAGCTTTGTGTTTATCTCCTACACTCTCCCTTGCTCCTCTCTCCATAACCTACCCCCCCTTAACCTGTCCCTTGTTTTGCCTGTCATGTATGCCTGCAACTCAAGCTGTTCCAGGTAGCCACATATGAGGGAGTACATATGGTGTTCATCTTTCGGTGCTTGTGTGAGTTCACTTTGTAGGATTTTTTCCAAGTCCATCCATTTTCCTGCAAATTTCAGTATTTCATTTTCTATTGTGTATATGTACCACACCTTCATTAACCATTCATCTGTTGGTAGGCATCTGGGCTGATTCCAGATCCTACTTATTTTGAATGGAGCACCTACAAACATGGCTGAACAAGTGTCTCTGTAGTAAGGAGTCTTTAGGGTATATGCCCAGGAGTGGTGTAGCTAGATCAAATGGTAGGTTTATTTTCAGCTTTAAAAATTTTTTAAAAATTATTTTATTTATTTTTTATTTATTTTTGGAGAGAGACACAGAGAAAGACAGACAGAGAGGGAGAGGGAGACAGATAGAGATGGATGTGCCAGCAGTCTCTCGGCTGCTGTGAACGAAATCCAGATATGTGCACCCCCTTGTGGTCAAGTGTGGCATTGCGCCCTTGCGTCACTGCATCTGGCTAAACGTGGGACCTGGAGATTGGAACCGGGTTCTTAGGTTTAGCAGGCAGGCACTTAACTGCTAAGCCATCTCTCCAGCCCAATTTTCAGCTTTTTGAAAAGTTTCCATACTGATTTCCATAGTGACTGTGCAAGTTTGCACTCCCATCAGCAGTGGATAAGGGTTTCTCTTTCTTCAAATCCCCACCAGCATTTGTTGTCCCTTGATTTAAAAAAAAAAAGTTTGCCATGCTGACTGGGGCGAGATCATATCTCAAAGTTGTTTTAATCTGCATTTCTCTGATTACCAGGGATATTGAACACATCTTTAGGTGTTTATTAGCCAATTGAATTTCTGGCTTTGAGAACGCTCTGTTCAATTCCCTTCCCCATTTTTGAGTGGGTTGTTTGACTTTTTTTATTGTTTAGTTTTCTTGAGTTCTTTATAAATTCTAGATTTTAGACTTCTGTCAGATGTATCGTTGACAAAGATTTTCTCCTATTCTGTCTATTGACTCTGCTGATAGTTAACTTATCTGTATAGTAGCTCTTGAGTGTCATGAGATCCCCATGGTTGAGCATTTTTCTAATTGCCTGGAACACTGGGATCTTGTTCAGAAGAAAGCCCACCATTGCCTATATATTGAATTGCTCTGCCTATTTTTTTCTACTAGTATTTTAGAGTTTCAAGTCTTATAATTATCACGTCCTTGATCCAGTTGTGGTTGATTTTGTGCAGGGTGACAAAAGAGGTTCCAGGTTCATTCTTCTGCATGTAGCTATTCAGTTTCTCCAGCACCATGGATTGAAAATGCTGACTTACTCCAGAATGCATTAAAAAAATTTTTTTAGCATGTAGTTTTGGTCCCTGTGTCTTAGATGAGGAAACAGTGGTTGGAAAAACTTATACCTGAATCTTCTATTCTAATCCCTTGCTCTATGTGTCTGTTTTTGTGCTGAACCAACTTCTTTTTATCAACATGGCTTTTTAATATGTCTTGAATCAGGTATGGTGATGTCACCAGAGGTGTTCCTTTTGCTGAGGATACTTTTGGCTATCTGGGGCCGTGTGTGCTTCCATATGAAGTTTGAGATTATTTAATTCTTTAAAGTATGCTGTTCGAATTTTGATTGGAATTGCATTGAATCTGTGTAGTGCTTTTGGAAAGATGGTCATTTTAACAATATTAATTCTTCCAATCCATGAGCATGGGAGATCTATCACCTCACATCTTCCATTTTTTTTCCCCTTCAGAGTTTTTATGTTTTCATTGTAAATGTCTTCTAATTCCTTAGTTAGGAATATTCCAAGATATTTAATTTTTTGGTGGCTATTGTAAATGGGATTGCTTTGCTGATTTCATTCTCTATATGTTTGTCATTGGTATATACAAAGACTACTGATTTTTGTGTTTTGATTTTATATCTTGCCACTTTGCTGAAAAAGTTTATCACTTCCAGAAGTTTTTGGTGGAGTCTTTTACTCACTTAAGAATCATGTCATTGAAAATAGAATTGCTTTGACTTCTTCATTTTCAATTTGTATCCCTTTAATTTTTTTTCTCTTGACTTATTGCTTGAGCCAAGACATCAATGACTATATAGAAAAACAGTGCTAAGAGTGGCTACCCCTTTCTTGTTCCTGACCTTAGCAGGGTAGCTTCGAGTCTTTCCCCTTTAATTTATTTATATTTATAAATACATTTTATTTATTTATTTACTAGTGACAGAGAAAGGGAGGGAGAGAGAGAGAGAGAAAGGGCACACCAGAGACTCTAGCCACTGCAAATGAACTCCAGATGCATGTGCCACCATGTGCTTCTGGCTTACGTGGGACCTGGAGAATTGAACCAGAGTCTTTAGGCTTTGCAGGCATGCCCCTTAACTGCTAAGCCATCTCTCCAGCCCTCTTTCCCCTTTTAGAATAATATGGGCCTTAGGGATGGTATATATGACCCTTATTATGTTGAGATATGAGCCCTCCATTCCTAGTCTCTCCAGTGTTTTGTCATGAAGGGATATTGTATTTTGTTGAAAGCCTTTTTGCATTGGTTGAAATGATCATGTGATTCTGTCTTTAACTCTATTTATGTGATGTATTATATTTATTGATTTCCATATGTTTAACCATCCCTGTGTCCTTGGGATGAAACCTACTTGATGGAGGTGGATGATACTTTTTTGCAAGAATTTTATTGAGAACTTTTACATCTAGGATCATGAGGGATTTCAGTGTATAATTTTCTCTTCTTGTTGGGTCTCAGTCTGGTTTAGGTTTTAGGGTGATGCTGGCTTCATTAAAGGAATCAGAATGCATTCCCTCCTTTTCAATTATACAGATTAACTAGAGAAATGATGAGTTCAGATCTTCAAAGAAGGTTTGGTAAAATTTAGCAGAGAAACCATCTGGGCCTGGACTTTGCTTCTACTTTTTAGCTATCATGATTGCTGCGTTTGGTGTTGCTATACAAATTTTTCATGAACATATGCTTATGTTCCTTTTGGGTACATATCTTGGAGTGCAATTGCTGGGTCATATGGTAACTTTAAAGTGTGAAGGAATAGCTAGCTATACTGTTTTCCTAAATAACTGGACTCTCACACAAGAATGGATACTCATGAGAACTGGGGCTCTGTGCAGAAAGAGGAGAAGGGGAACGCTATGCATTCACTAGTGATAGCTTTGTTTGAATCGGATATCCCCTATAAACTCCTGTTTGGTCATCAGTTGATGGAAAATTGGGAGTAGGAGCCTTGCTGAAGGAGGTGTGTTGTTGGGGGAAGGCTTAGAGGTTCCTCTTGCCAGATCTAGGCTCACTCTTCCGTTGTTGTTTTCCACATCCTATGGCAGATTGTGTTGTCTGACCTCTGCTCATGCCATGTTATCTCCTGCCATCATGAAGTTTCCTCTTGATACTGTAAGCCAAAGTAAATCTTTTCCTACTATCAGTTATTTTTGGTCAGGTGTTTTGTTCTAGCAATATGGCAGTAACTACAAGTGCCAGCTATAATGTTTAATATATAATGTTTAATATATAATGTTTAATATAATATGACTTTTGAATCTTGAGAAACCTATCTTGCCTCTGTCTTCTTTCTCTCTCTCTCCACACCAAATTATTTCAGTAGACTCCATTACTTATAATCCTTAATATATACAGGTAAAACCAAGACACGTGAGAAATAACTATAATTGAGGTGGGGGTACAGCAGTGGCAATTTCATAATCAAGAAGGGCTGTTTGTTGATATCATTAAGCTTATTTTTCCAATTGACTCTCATCAGCAAATGGCTACCGAAGAATGTGATGATAGATAGAGGAAACTCAGCCTTCATACTGAAAGTAGTACCTAGCATGCCTGTGAGCCATAGAGACTCCACAAGAGAACTATCATGGAGTGGAGCAGAGCTCATAACATTTCCCACCTCTGGGAATTTGGTGTGCCAAACTTGTCCTCTGCTCAGCATTGAGTAGCATCGCTCCTCAAGATCCATCAAGCAGGCAGTCTGTAGATGGTGAATTCACCTTTTCTCTGCAGTTTCAAACCTTGGTATGCATTGGAACCACAGCATGGGTATGCATATGAACACACACATTGTGAGTGAAAACCAGATTGCTAGGCTCTGTTCTCAAGTGATGAGCATCTTAGGAGTTGCTGGGTGCCTGAGAACTGCATTTTAAGCCATATGCTTTCTTCGCTTTCTTTCCTTCCATTTTTAGAATTCTGCTTTAGACCAAATGATTCTGGTCCTTCCTGACTGAGGCAAGAGCTGGGGAAATAAACACTGCCAGAGATTTTCCTGCTGCACTGAGCTTACTCAAATCCATGTGTCAGCTCAGCTTTCTGACTGCTTACAGAGGGCTACAAAGTTGGCTCTTCTCGGGTTGGCTGACATTCCCTCTGCAATGGAATTTCCTTTGCTCAAAACCCTGTGGCCTGCAGCGTGCTGTGTGCAGATTTTGTTTTTACTCAGTAAGCTTTTCTTGAAGTGGACTTGACTGAACCATAGTTAGGCATGGACCCTGAAGGCACTGGAAACATACCAGTTGCATAGTGGACATCCATCATGAAGGCTTTTGCAACATGGAATTAAATAAATGCCTCTTGTCACTCAGGAAAGGGATGGTGTCGTGCAGTTGATCATGTCAATTGCACTTTTAAGGACACTTCTTGTGCCCTGGCAGAGGAGTTAATCGTGAGAAAAACCAGGGTTAGAAAAAGTGATGGGTGTATTTATATATGTATTTAACCCCCAATGGGATGAAGTTTCTATGTTTCCAGCAGACTTTGATGTGGAGGAGAAAACACATTGGAAAGAAGAAATCCCGGCAGGAGAGAAGGCTTGGCTGCCAGCCCCCATGCCAAAGGCATTTCAAACCAGATAGAAAGCAGATCTTGAGGATATGAAAAGCTCAAGTGCTGTGGAAAACAGTCGTTTCAGCTGGGGTTGCCGGTGGGTGTGGAGAGATGACCCAGATTCAAGACAGTGAATCAGAGAGAGGCTGGAAAGGAGAAAAGTGCTTGGTAGCAGATGGCTGTAATAGCCTTTTCTTTCTGGAAATGGGGAGCTTTACGGAGTAGGGATACAGGGCATACATAGTGTTTTAGACAATGAGAGAGACAACATGAAAGCACAGGTGTGCTCAAGGAGAATTGTAAGCTACCCTGGTGACGGAAATGGTTTAATTCTTCCTGCATATAGTAGGCAGTCGGGTCATGCTCTCTACACTCATGCCTGGGACAGACATTGCCCATAGGTCACGGCATTCTTTTTCACTCCAGGCAGCCATTAGAGGTTAATCAGAGTTAACACTCAAGATGAGTTAAGAGGTGAATACTGCAGTTCTCCACCACGGAGATCTGAGAGGATGTCTCAAGCTGGATGAGGGTAGAAGGAAGACACGTGTTGCACAAGAATTGCCATGCTTTCAATATCTTGGAAGATTCTCTGATTTTTCCCCCCTAAATACTATGAGAACACTAGGATAATTTATATTAGTGATAATAGAAACAGCTATTATATATCAAGTATTCCCAATGTGCAGGTACTGAGCTATTTTTATGTAATGTCAATCCTATACCACTACTGTGTGAGGCTGGCATTCCCATTTCGTAGATGAGGGAACTGAGGTTTGATAGGTTATGTTACATTCGTAAGGTCACACAGGTGATAAAAGTACATCCTATCATCATTAGTATTGTGGAGTATGTGTGGTAGTATGAATGTATGTCTCCTGTAGATTCTGGTGTTTTATTAACGCTTGGGTCTCCAGCCACCTGGCGGGAGGACGTGTCACTGGAGCCAGATCCTGGGGTCCCAGCCCTAAGGTCTGTGTGGGGGCAGATCTGATTTCCAGCCCATAGGTGTGCAGAGAAGTTGGATGTCTGGCAGGGATCCTGCTGCTTGCTGATTTTTGGTGAGTGTGCTGGTGCTGGTGCTGGTGTTTGCTTGGTACAGTTCTCCTCTCTTGGTGGATCTGTGAAAGGGAGTCAGCTTCTTCTGCCATCTATGGAACTTCCCCTAGACCTAGAAGCTAAAACAAACCCCTTCCTCCCCGAAACTGTGCCTGATTTAGATGTTCATCTCAGTAAAATGAAACTGCCTACAACAGTATGTTTCACTGTCACCTTGTAACAGCACTTCGTCCCACTTTTCCAAGGAAATTTCATGTTAGACTGTCACCTACATTCAGGTACTGTTCTCTACACTGAAAAAGATACAAAGTCACATGTTCTCCCCCCACGTCTCTCTTTCTCTCATACATACCCCTTCCAAAGGTGCCTAGGTGGCCCTCCTCTGTACAACCACAGTATACAGTGTTATTCCTGTCAAACAGTATCGATCTTATTATTGATTTCTTTATTACTTTCTTATTTCTTCCACAGGTTCAAGAAATCTCTGCCTGTGTGTATGTGTGTGCGTTTCTTGTGTGGGAGAGTATGTAGGCATGTGGGCATGTGTGTGTGGAGACCAGAGGACAATCTTGGATGTTGTTCCTTGGGTGTTATCCTTATTTTTTTCTAACTGGCCTGAACCTTTCCAATTAGATGACATTGACTGGCCAGTGAGCCCAGGGATTTGCCTGTCTCCAGCCCGCCCCCCCCCCAGCTGTGAGATTACAAGTATGTATACAACACCTAGCTTTTCTTTTCTTTAAAATTTTTTTTTTATTTGAGAGAGACAGAGAGAGAAAAAAAATAGAAAGAGAGGAAGAGGTAGAGAGAGAATGGGCACTGTGAATGAACTCCAGACTCAGGTGCCCCCTTGTGCACATGTGCGACATTACATGCTTGTGTCACTTTTGCAACTGGCGAAATGTGGGACCTAGAGATTTAAATGGCGTTTTTAGGCTTTGCAGGCAGGCACCTTAACCGCTAAGCCATCTCTCCAGTCCTAGCTTTTTAAAATTTTTTTGTTTATATTTATTTATTTATTTAAGAGTGACAGACAAAGAGAGAAAGAGGGAGACAAAGAGAGAGAGAGAGAGAAAATGGGCGCACCAGGGCCTCCAGCCACTGCAAACGAACTCCAGATGCATGTGCCACCTTGTGCATCTGGCTTACATGGATCCCGGGGAATCGAGCCTCGAACCAGGTTCCTTAGGCTTCACAGGCAAGTGCTTAACTGCTAAGCCATCTCTCCAGTCCTAGCTTTTCTTTTTAAATGTAGGTTTAGGGGATCAAACTCAGGACCTCATGCTTGCATAGCAACCAGTTTACTTATGGAGCTATTTTCCTAGTCCAAGACTGTGAAATCATTTAACTTAGGCACATTCTTATTCTCATGTGTGTGCATGTATGTTAGTATGTGTGTGGGCACATGCACATGTGGAAGCCACACATCAATACCAGGTGTCTTCATCAGTTGCTTTCTATCTATTATCTATTTATTTTGGGGCTTGTATGTGTGTGGTACATGTGTGTACATGCATTTCTATCTCTGGGGGAAGCCTATGTGTATAGATGTGCATGCACATGAGTGTTGGGTGCTCGTGGAGCCAGAGGTAAACACTGTGTATCTTCTTCAACTGATTTTTTTTTCCTTTTGGTTTTTTTTGAGGTAGGGTCTCACTTTAGCCCAGGCTGACCTGGAATTCACTCTGTATTCTCAGGGTGGCCTCAAACTCATGGCACTCCTCCTACCTCTGTCTCCTGAGTGGTGGGATTAAAGGTGTGTGCCATCATGCCCAGCTGAGTTTTTTTTTTTTTTTTTTTTTTTTGAGATAGGGTCTCTCACTGAACCCAGAACTCATCAAGTTGGCTAAGACTAGCTAGCTATCAGGCCCCAGGTATTCTCTCCACTTTTCCCTCACTGGGATTGCATGCATGCTCCTTCACAACTGGATTTTTTAAAATAATATTTTTATTGGTTATTTATTTGCAAGCAGGAGAGAAAGAGAGAGAGAGAAACAGCTACACCAGGGCCTCTTGCCACTGTAACCAAACACCAGATGCATGCACCACTGTGTGTCTTTGTGCATCTGGCTTTATGTGGGTACTGGGGAATTGAACTTGGGCTATCATGCCTTGCCAGCAAGTGCCTTTGACCACTATGCCATCTCTCCAGTCCCACCCAGCTTTTATTCATGTATCAGAAACCTGAGCTTCTGCCTTTGTCCTTGTGTTTGCAAAGCTATCACTTACTAACCGAGTCAGCCTTCTGCCCCACCCTTCTTGTTTATTTTTGTAGGCTGCCACATAACCAAGATTTTTGAGATTCCAATTTATTCTGTATCATTAAAGGATACTCCCGCCATATACATGTCATTCATCAAATATCCTGACACTTATTCTCTCAATAAAGTTCTGTATAGAAGTGCTATGGGAATGCTACTTAAAGGTGGACAATTAGGGGGATTTCATTAAAAGCTCTATGTCAGCCGGGCGTGGCGGCGCACGCCTTTAATCTCAGTACTCGGGAGGCAGAGGTAGGAGGATCGCTGAGAGTTCGAGGCCACCCTGAGACTACATAGTTAATTCCAGGTCAGCCTGGACCAGAGTGAGATCCTACCTCGCAAAAAAAAAAAAAAAAAAAAAAAAAAAAAAAAAAAAAAAGCTCTATGTCAAATCAAAGCTATCCATCTTTCTTTTCTTTTGGGGACAACACTGACTTGTCTATGAGTAGTTCTGTGTATATATGCATTTTAATAATCATAACAGCTGCCATTTATTGACAACTTCGTGTGTTCTAGGGCCTGTGCTCAGATCCTTAATAAAATTATCCTATTGAATTCTATATTAAGATCTGCCTAGCATGGTTTTCCAGTACGGACCTGGCGTTTAGAGAGGTTAAGAAACTTGCCTGAGGCCACATAGCTAAACTTCAGATCAAAGGGCTGTGACAGCAGAGTGTCAGTTTGAAGCTGTCACTTACAAACCAGAAACTATGGGCTCAAGACCCTTCTTTCCTTTATGCCTGGCAAGCAAGGGGTGATATGAAAGCTCAGGCCAGACAGCCTTCATCCCCTAAGTGACTTATGTAGGGATTTCTGCCTCCACTACTTTCCCTCCCTGTGCACCTTGAGGGTGGGCTCTGTGGAAGGGAAGCATGCAGAAATTGTAAGCTGACACCTCATCCTCGCTCGCTTCCATGACTTAGGAGCACACATCAGACACAGAGTTGCCCAACACCCTCGCATCATACTCATGCTCTTCGGGTCCCAGCTGCCCCAGAGACTGGAAAAAAAAAAAGCTGGGGCTGGCTCTGGGGTCAGCCGAGCAAACAGATGGACACGGGCAGGGGTGACACTCAGGCAGGCCTCGGCATCTGCTAGGCCTTCTGTGGCTGCCCCATGTCTTGACCCAGCTAATCCTGCTGGCCGTCTTCAGGCCGGCTGTGCCATGTCACTCATCTCCTGGGGGTGACACTTCTGCTCACAGAGGCTCTTATTCAGAAAGCCTGGCAGACTGGTCCCTCACTGTTTACTTGAATTTTGGCCCTGGGCCCACCTTTAGCAGACAACTCTTTCATGGATAGATGGACCAGCTTCTGGGTAGCTTGCAGTCAATACTAGTCCATCTCAATGTTTTACCCTTGTTGGTATTTTGTTACCTGACACCAACAGTACATATTTATTTATTTAGTGAGTGTGTTTATGTCAAGTTTTAGGAATTGCATATAAAGAACGAAGGACACAGGCTTACATGGTCACTGCTTTCATACAACCACCTAGCTCTCTAGCAGGCACGGGACAGCCATGATTACCCACACTCCCTTTCACTCTATGACTTGTTCTTCTCCAGCACCCCAACATATACAACTATATTGTACATGGGATCTTTTCCTTTCCAGACAGATGTAGGATGGAAGAAGCAGATACTAGACCATCACAACATACCACAGCAAAATGCAGGTCATTCTAGCAGCAATGTAGAAAAGGCAGGAGTCTTCCGAACTTATTTCTGATCATATAGGAACAAAATGACAATAGGTTAGTAGCCTGGGTCACTCTATTTCCACTATAAGTTTAAAAATTCTACATAAAAAAGCTAATTAGAAAGTTCATTTCTAGTTATATATTATTGGGAAACAACTGGACTACTGAACATAGAGTTTCTTATTTTACCAGAATATTGTAATCTATATTATTCATTACAGGAAAAAATGTGCACTCTCAATATCCCAAATATTTAACCTAGGAATGTTTTTAACATATTGAAATTCACTGTACTGTCATTCCATGAAATAATTATCAAATATAAAAATATACTTATTTACTGATATAAAATATTTACAAATATAAATATCAAAATAAGATTCCATTGCTACTACATCTGAAAACAATACAATATCTTTCAAATGCTACACATCAAACATGAGCAATAGTGAATGTAAGGTACTTGTGCTGGGGGCGAATACATATCTCTTTTTTGTTATCTGTATTTTGTTTCCTTTCTATCATATCCTAGATTATTACTAAAAATATTTAAGAAGTTAATTTAAAATCATTTCCTTAACATACATGCCAATTAACAAAAGTAAGTATCAAATGTAACCATACTGGCAGCATCAATGAGTCTTGGTTAGATGTATTTGTATGTATGTATATATGTGCATAAACACACTTATATGTATATATATTTCTTATTTATAATCTCCCCCTACTTCCTTCTGGAAGGTGTTTTTTCCACTCTTTGTACTTAATTTCATCTTTTCCATAAAGAAGATAACCACATACTTTTTCTTTTAACTGGGATGCATTTAAGAATATTAGGGATCAATACTCTCAGGGAAACCAGTATCAACTGGTATCACAGCTGAGGCAGTACCTCTGGCCAGCCTCTTGTTCAGTATGCATTTTTCTTGTAACATTGTCTTAGCCATTCTGAATTCAGATCATTTTGACACATTGTTCTTAGGGCATGACTACAGACACAACTTTCATGCTCTGATCCTTTTCAGATAGTTGCTTACACCTTTCACTGTGACAGACCATGAAAGCATCTTATCTTTCATTTAGACACCCAGGACATTGATAATAGACATTGTGCTATTTCCTGATCCATCCTCATGTCTGTGCTGGTAAAATGTTTCCTAACTAAAAACTGATCAAAAGACTACATATATATATGGTGTGTGTGTGTGTGTGTGTGTGTGTGTGTGTATGTGTGTAATTTATTATGGTTACACAGAGAGTTTAAGGCAAACCCCCAGAAAGTTGCAAGTACATTGCCAGAGAGCTAACTGGGTTTCTAGTTCACCAGGAGTCAACAAGCAAAGGATAGGCTTAGGCTCCAAGCAGAGAAATGGTGAACAAATGCATTTGGAACCTCATGTGTTTCAGGGTGGGGCTTTGGAGCCTTTATATTCTTGTAAGCCACATGGCAGTTTTGAGTTTTTCATACACAAGACTTGGAAGTGAAAGTCAGATGTGATTAAAAATACACATCTTACAGATGTCTGGATGCTGTTCAAATCCCCAAAAGTGTGATAGAAAATGCAGTTACTTTCCAGATTTTCAGGGAGGGAACAAAAGGCCAAAATGGCCCCCTGGTCTCCTTATTCAGTGGGTATGTTCAAGTGGCGTTTTCAGTTTGTAGTGTTATCTCAGCTGCTTGCTTACCTTTTAGCATGTCTGCTCACTTCCCTGAAACTCAAAACAGGGCAACTAGAGAAACATATGAGTTGTCCCAGGAGATAAAAAGTCCTCATTATTTTTAACATATGTGAAGTACATATAGGTAAGTGAATATATTTGCATTATTTATGGGAACAGAAAAAACAACAACATAAAATCTTTGATTATACTTTCCTGATTCCAAAATAGAACAAAATTCTTTGAACCTTTTCCTACATCATCAGTTTTAAAAGGAGAACTTTAATTTTATTTATCTTACTTTTTTTTATAAGTACTCTAACCATAGCCAGCTGTCTGGTTTTGTTTATAATAACCTGTTTACTTATCATCAATGTAAAACCCCCATCTGAACATCTGCACCCTTCTAATCCAACTCATTTGTTTTCACTCTTCATGTTAGCTGGAGCTCACGGGAGTGGCAGAGCCCCCAGACGTATTTCCTTGTCATGGGTCTGAGCAATATGTTTGATTTAAAAAATCAGATCCAACCAAAAGCTGAAAAGCAGGAAGGAGTGAAAGAAAGGATGAAGGAAGGGAAGGAGGAAAGAAAAAAAGAGAGAAAACACTATAAAAAAATTATCTGTTTTGTACAGGCAGAGAACAAAATGGGAACGAAAGTTACTTTGTATTCCCAGACAAAGACATGCTATCAATTTCCATTACTCTGCATTCCCAAGACAACTGCTCAAGTTTGGCGTAGAGTCTACTTCTTTGAACTTACCAGAAAGTATTTTCTCTCTTGTCACAAAAAGCTGAAGACTACAGTTAATAATAGGATAGTATAATTTGAGTTACGTCAGATTAATAATTTCAGGAACTCTGATTTAGAAAGTGAAGGTTGGGAAGGAGAACCAAGCTGAACAGGGCAGTCTTTAACACAACTTAGGCAAATAGACTTCCTGGTTATCTATTTTTAGAAACATAAAATTATATGAATGCATATAAATATATGTGTTTGTCCTTGTTTATGTTTATCAGAGTATAAGATAGACATTTGTATGCCTTAATTAATCAGTAAGAAATTGTCACATCTTGAAGGGTACTGATTATTTGTGACAAAGAGACTTTTGCATTAAAGAGACAAATAGTAGAACAGTTATGATCTTCAAGTCCTTCTTCCTCTCCAGTTTTAGCCACTGGCCAACAACAATTCTTGCACAAATAAAACTCTAGCATGCCTACCTATAGTTTCCCTTAATCTATTTCCTATCAAAGTTTTACAGCTGGGTCTTTGAGACAGGCAGGGCTCCTGTTAGTGACTGCCCTTATACATATTGTTTGTTGTATAACTAGACCCCATAAATCACTAAACACAAACAGATGAAACAACTAAATGAAAGAGGCCATAGCATTTTTAAAGTCAATAGTTGTCCTTGTATATTGATAGCAATATAGAGTATGAACGTTTGACTTTTAGAGTTATCTGGACTAGGGATTCCTTCCAGGAGGAAGGTCTGAGTCATTTCATATGCCTAACAGACATTTTACTTGGCTGGCCTTTCTCTTGTTATGCAACCTAGGCTGGTCTTGATCTCATGATGGTCTTGCAACTCTCTGTTTAGTTCTGGGCTTATAGGTATACTGTCCACACCTGGTTTCCTCTAGAGATTTTGATTCAGCAGATGGAGTGGTTTATTGGGATGTGTGTTATTCGCATGCCCTTTGAAGGTTGTTATGATGGGGAGGTTTGGGCAATCACACTTGAGATGGTGCTGCATCAAAAACATTGGTACCACCGCGACACATGTCAGAAACATAGACTCTCCTACATACCCTACCCATGGCTGACCAGTCAAATCTGAAAATTAACCAGATCTTTGATGATTCACCTGCACAGAACCACTTGAGAAATACTCATGTGGTGCAAGGCAGAATGGTACTGCCCCTGCCTTGGTTAGAAATTATAGAATTCCATTTACATTCATCCCAAATTCTATTTCATTGTATTTTACTGAAAAATGTGCCACAAAATCCTATTCCTTTATATTTTGAATCTCATTTTAGGGAATGTGATTTCATGATGGTAAACCTATTGGCAAAAACAATTAGTCTAGTCCAATAATGGTTAGCCTAATTACTCATAGTGCTTGCTGTCCAGAACTTTCTCTGTATTACTGGTTCCTGTTATAAAATCATGTTCTATGGAAAGCTATGCAGACTGAGGATTCGCTGTACACAGAATGTATCCTGTATGTTCTATTGAAGTCATGCTCTGGTGGCTACAGCCTGATTTGGGGGTAAGAAAAGTGCTGGGTATGAGTTCTGGGTTCTTTTACTTACTACGTGAATGGTCTTGGGAAGTTTTTTTCTTAACTCTCTAAGCCTTATTTTCCTCAAGTTAAATGGGAAAAATGAGATGCTGTCTCTCATAGTACTTGAGCTCTCCTCCTTACGTGGTAAAGACTATTTTTCAATTATTGGGATGGTCTTAGGGAGCAGGTTTTCTTTTTTGTCTTTATACAGTGCTGCAGATTGAACTCACGTCTTTACACAAGGGTTCCACCACTGTGGTGTATGCTTTGTCTCCAGCAGGTGGCACTTTGCAAGATGGAGCCTTGATAACGGATGCATGTAACTGAGGGTGGGCTTAAGGGTGTTATCGCTGGCTCCCTGTTCCCAAAGTTCAGCTCACTCTCCTGCTGCTGTTTTCCACGTGCTGTGGCAAGGAGGTGATGTCCAGCCTTTGCTCATACCACGTATTCCCCTGCCATCATGGAGCTTCTTCTCCAGACTGTACCCAAAATAAATCTTTTCCTCTCATGTGCTCATAAGCTGCTTTTGGTGGGTGCTTTCTCCTAGCAACAGGAAGGTATCTATAGCAAATGAGTCAAACACTGGCCCTATGCTTTGTTTTTCATTGAGATATATTTGTGTGCCATAGAACTCACCAATGTTAAGTGTGTAGAGAATGGTTTGGGTTTGAGGCTGGTTTGGATGGATTCTTGGAATAGTGTTGATATGTTAAAGGCCCAGAGACCTTGTCAGTGGACATTGTGTAAGCATGAGCAAATTCAAGAGTCCTGAGTAGATTTCATCAAATTTCACAAAGGTCCTGAGACTCAAATATACATAATATTCTTTTATTGAACTCCAAAGCTACTTCTCATGTACTTATGATTTTATTTAATATTTATGATCAAGTATGTAAGGTCCACAACTCTTTGGAAAAACATGGGTATTCTTTGAAAACGGGAGTTATTTGAACAAGGCCTGCCAAAGGGGGCTTAGAGTGGGAGGCAAATCACAGTGTGCCTAGCTTTTCCTCACACTTAACATTTGAATTCATTCAGATTGAAATGAATTTTCAGAAAACAGAATATAAAAGTTACCTAAGACAAAATTCCCAGCTTGGAGTTTAACATATAAAGGACAAGGGTGGTTCCTATAGTGACAGTTGCCTAAGCAGATGGCCTCATAACCTGTTCAGTACCCTTCCACCTTACTTCTCAACCTGCCTCTCCCAGAGGCATACCTCCTCACCAAGCTTGCTTACTGGGTGAAATCACAATGACATTAAGATGTAAAGATATGGGTTCCATAGAAAATAATAGAGTTTCAAAATCATTTTTCTTTCATTTGTGATCAATGAAATAGAATTGATAATAAGAGGACTTTATTAACAAATTAGTAAAAAAATTCTGAGAGACCACAGTCAATTGGATAAATGATAATCAAACATTTATTCATAACCACTGCTGATGGCAGTGTAAATTTTGGTGATATGTACTGGAAACCTTTAGAAGTTTATACTTAAACTATAACCTCTCAGGCAGAATATAAAATATGATCAATAAGTATTTTATTATAATTAGTTTTCTTTTTATCAAAGAAATGAGTATTAGTAATTCCAAAACGATATAGAAATCAAGACTAAGAAAATGAGTTTAAAGGTTGTGGATAATACTAGGCATGCTTCTTATTATTAGAAAGGAAGTTAAAGCTATAGAAAAGGCAAAAGCTAAGGTTAAATCTTTTGCAATTGAATAGGATTGGTGATGGTCATGGTTTTAACTTACATAGACATGGATATAATTATAGATATGGATACAGAAATACATATAAATACATAGACACATGAGAGAACATGAGCATTCTATGTATACACTCTAAAGACACTAAACATAGCATCAAATATGTTGACAGAGTAGACTTTCTTTAAAAAGAAGTCAAGGACTAAAGATAAGTTCTTAAACTCTATGTAGATTTCGTTTGTTCACAGTCAAGATGTTCCTAAGTACAAAGGAAAAGTTTTTTTTTCTCAGTTTTATATTTTCTACTTTGAGATTATCCTTAATTTGAACAAGGGCTGTATTTTCAATGAAAGGTTCCATTAGGTGAAAAATAGAAAAAGTATTTTGAGTGCAAAATTGCTTAGTTCCTAACCAATTAGTATGCCAATTTTAAAGTGCAACCTGTCAACACTTTAGTCATTTTTACTGTATGTATTTCAAAGCAAACAAAATAAATTCATGAATTCTATTTCAGTGATCATTCCTTTAATAAACACAAATTCTCTGAATTATAGATCTTTCCTGAATGAATCTATAGGATGGAAGGTGTAGATGTTACTGTAAGGTATGGGAGAATTCCTCCCCGAAGTGTTAGCAATGATTTGTTTTCCCATTTATAACATACACTTATAAAATGTTGGCAAGGAGAGAACTTAACTGAAGATCGCATAGATCGTTACTCTGGGTAGCTGTAGATCTGGTTTGGTAGATCTTCCATATACAGACTCCCAAGGTTATAGAAGGGACTTGAATTTTGAAATTGTAAAATGGTGGTGGTGAAGGAAGTATTCTGATGGGTAAGAGCCTTTTCATAAAAATCAGACATGCCTGTTATTCTTTGAGAATTTTCCTTTCTGGATGTGGTTGATGGTGGTAATTCTACTTTGGGGGAGAGCTATAGTTTATGCAGAATATCCCATTGTACTGAAAGAGGAAATAGGAAGATGAACCCACTAGGGAATTGTGGTAGTTAATCGTGTTAGCTTGATGGCATTTAGAATCACAATGGGAACAAACCTTTGGCATGTTGGTGAGGCAGTTTCTAGGGTGGGAACCCTCCTTAACTATGGGCAACACCATCCCGTAGGCTAGGCATCCTGAACTATGTAAAAAGGAGAGTGTAGCTGAGCACCAGCATTTCTCTCTCTCTCTCTCTCTCTCTCTCTCTGTTGTTTACTGCAGACACCATGTGACCAGCTTCCTCAAGCTCCTGCTACCATACCAGCCCTGACAGGATGGACTGTAACCACAAACAGTAAGCTTAAATAAACCCTTCTTCCCTAAAACTAATTTTTTGGGGGTCAGGTGTTTTGTTATAGCAGTGGGAAAGGTAACTACTATAGGCATATTGTTAAGCAAAATCACAAAATGGATAAGGTTGGAATTTAACAAAAGTAAGCTAGCAATGAAAGATCACTGTACAAGAGCTTTTTTTTTTTTTTTTTGCACATCTATCATCTGTGTAACACTTTTCCTGCCTTGACCCTTAATACAAAATGTCTTACAATGAGTTAGTATCATCCTCAGTGCTTCTCATTCAAGTGGTTCAAGGAAGATGTCCTAGCTGACTTATTTATGGGAGAAAGGAATTGATTCCAAGCATGAAGCTCCAGAAGCAGGATCTCAGGTAAGCTGGAGGGCTTGGCAAAGAAAAGGTTAGGCAATGTTTCCATAAGAGACAATTGGAGAAGAAAGAGGCTGGAAAGGAAATATCTACAGGCTGTTAGGTTGCCATGAAGAGCATGACTCACTAGTGAGAGATTTGTTATCTGAGTCTCTAAGTCCCTTCTTGAAAGGTGATTATTTTTCTGAAGTGGACCAGACTCAAGTAAAGGTAAATGTGAGGACCTGTATCCATTCTATTGCAAGGGCAAGAGAAAGTAGACTAGCCTCTGCTGCCAGTACCTGATAGGCCAGGCATTGATCGCCCCTCTCCCTTTCCCATTGACTGTATTCCAGTGGACAAACAGAAAGAACAGATGGAAGGGAAGGGAAAGGAACCCACTGAGAGCTAACACGTTTTCCACTGAGTCATGCCTAAAATTTATTCCTTCCTCTTTCTTTTCCTCCTCCACCTTTTAATCCCACATCTGAAGTCAACAGTGACTTAAGACAGCGCTGAAAATTGGAGGGAGGGAACACAGTCCTGTTGGAAGAACACTGGCTTAGAACTGTGAAGGTTCACCTATGTCCCATTAGGATGACCATCAACTTCCACACACCTTAGTCTCTTCACCTGTACAGACAACACTTGTTCTCTCTTTCCACTGGCTCATTGTTGGGATTTTTGAACTCACAGGGGAAATCTTGGTAACTTTCAGAGGTCCTGCTTACGATGTATGGACCTATACCACTAGCAACCGTGAGTTCTGGGTAGACGTGTAGAATGCAGAGCAGGAAGACTGGCCAGTTGGTAAAGCCCTTGTTGTGCAAGAGTGAGGATTCTCCAGGCCCACATAAATGACAGGTGTGTTGGTATTCACCCTTAACCCCAGTGCTCAGAAAGCAGAGACAGATAGATCCCCACTGTAATCTGGCTAGCTAGACAAGCTAAACTGGTGAGCTCTGAGTTCAGTGAGAGGTTCTGTCTTAAAAAATAAGGAGGGACGGATTAAGGGATAAACCTGACAATGTCCTCTGGCTTCTACATACAAGTGTACACATGTGCACCTGCACACACACACACACCCATACGCATATAAATATGCACACAAAAGAAATGCAAAATCTCAGGCCTTACCCCAAACCTACTGAATCAGAATCTAACATTTCAACAAGACCCGGTGTTTTCAAAAACATTTCAACCAGCTCCTGTGGCAATGTGGTTGAACAAGAATGGTTCAGAAGTTCCACTCTCAAGAGATTCATAGGCTTTAAGAAATGCCACTGTTTTTAATATGGCCCATATGTTCAGAGGACAATGAAATCATCACTGGAGAAGGAGCCAAGCAGGTCCGTGAAAGGAGGTCAGCACCTCTGAAGGAAGAAGGCGAGGTGCCAAGGTTCCTCTGAATTCTTCTATAAGATGGTGGACATGCTTTGTGTGTTTGATATCACCCCTTGCATTGTATTTTAACCCATTTCCTTATCTAAACCCATCCATCCTGTGTTTCTCTTTCTGGAGAGCCAGTGCTGTAGCAAGGAAATACTGTGTGATGATTCAAATAACACTTGGTGCTTTCTCAGTGTGAATGGGCTGAAATGGCATCCCAAAGACCTATACCAGGTCAGAGGCAAATATGGAGTAAAAAAGAATACCTCAAAAGGTTTATTAACCAAAAACCACTGTGCAGCCGGATGTGGTGGTGTACTCCTTTAATCCCAGCCCTCGGGATGTAGAGGTAGGAGGATCGCCATGAGTTCGAGGCCACCCTGAGAATACATAGTGAGTTCCAGGTCATCCTGGGCTAGAGTGAGACCCTACCTTGAAAACAAACAAACAAACAAACAAACAAACAAACAAACAAGCACTGGGCAGAGGATCATGACTCTTAAGAACAACCTGGAAGCACCAGCACAGTAGGACTGTGGTTGGACTGTGAGCATCACACTCATCTTTGGGCATTGAGGGACTAGAGAAGAGGCCTGACAGGGGCAGGCTGGAACATCCCAGGAGAACTATTAAATACTGAGTATTTGCTGTGGGGGCTGAGGACGACACTAGGGCATGTGCTTTCACACATTTTATCCCACTTAATCCACGTGTTATAAATAGCCCTGTTTTATAAGCACACAAGCTGAGGTTATGAAACTTGCCCAAGGTTACAGAGCTAGTGAAAAATGGAGCTGAGCCTAGTACTCAGGGTGAATGGATGGCGGAGCTTCCTTTGGATAAGAATGCAGGGAAAGAAGTCCATTTAGGGGATGGAGAGAATGGCTTCATGGGTAAAGTGCTTGCTGCTCAAGTATGAGGACCTGAGTTCTGATCCCCAGAACTCAGGTGCAAAAGGCAGTTGTGGTGTTGTGCACCTGTAATCCCAGCCCTGGGAAGGTGGAGATAGGAGGATCCCGGAGCTCACTGGATAACTATTCTAGATGAATCTGTGAGCTGTACATTCAATAATAGACCTTGTCTCATAAAAGAAGGTGGAAGACATCGAATTTTGACCTCTGGCCTCTCTCTCTCTCTCCTCTCTCTCTCTCTCTAATATATATATATATATATATATATATATATATATATATATATATATGCATGCCATATACACATACACCCACAAAAAAGCAAAAGTATTTCTGTACCTTTAACTTGGATGCCATAAGAATAGATATGGTAGAATTTGAGGGACTGTCTAAGATATAAGTGAAAGACTTTTCCCTCATAACTAACTTTTGCTGCAGTGGTATTTCATACTGAAAGAGTTCACGATCTAAGATGTTCAGTGGAATACTACTTAAATTTTACCCACTCACTATTTATTTATTTATTTTAAGTTTTTTTCCAGGTAGGGTCTCACTGTAGCCCAGGCTGACCTGGAACTCACTCTATAGTTTCAGACTGGCCTTGAACTCATAGTAATCCTCCTACCTATGCCTTCCAAGTGCTGGGATTAAAGGCGTGAACCACCACATCTGGGTTACTGTTAATATTTTTTTACTCAAAAAATAAAAGCCAAAAATAATGATCACCTTTAGTGTACTTGGTTTTGGTGCTAATTTCAAGCTGCTATAATATGAAGATACATAAAGGCTAACTGGCTCTGACTTCAAAGAAAAAGCCCATGTGTTTATGTGGACAGATGAGTTTTCATGTGCATAGCATTGATCTTGAAGAACAATTTATATATTATTCCCTTATATTTTGATACAATATTTTATGGGACAAATACACTTTGAGACATCTGGAAGTTTATATAGAGTTCATATAGAAAGACTTTCTGATAATGTTTTAGGAAAATTGCTACCTGGTGTTTTATCTAGAGATCAAGTGGTCTGGTAGTTTCTATCAGTAGGATGTTTTTAAATTTGTAATATATGTCAAGTAGTGATATAATGATAATAAGATGTAATATTATTGTGTATCATAACAATAGTCCTTGAATTCAGTTTTATCTTATTTCTGTTCTAGTAGTTACAATATTAGGAGCTGAAACACAAGTAGTGGTGTGCACCACAACCATTTGAGAACACAGATGTTTTACTGCTAATAAAGAGGAATGATTTTTAAAAATTGCTGTGCCAAAATAACAGAAAGCCTTTACTTTTTATGAATACTAGTGCATCTGCTCTAAGGATGTCATACAATTCTTTCCAGCTATATGCTTAAGTGAGTTCACAGAAGATCTACATTTACAGGAGAAGCAGGATTGTTTCCAAGGGCTTAGGAGCATGGGTTTGCTGTCTTTCGTGGTTTGATGGGGAGCCTCCGCTACTTCTGTGGCAGTTTGAACAGGTTATTTAAGCAGTTTAGCTTGCCAGTAAAGTGAGAACAGAAACAGTTTCTATATGCTGTACATATTAGCAGCGGGGTTATTGCGTGTAATAACCCATTCTTAGCATTTAGAATAGAACCAGGGATGTTGTAGGGAGATTTAATAAGGGAAAGTTATCTTTATTATTATTTACAAAAATGACTACTGTAACTTCAATTATACCAGGGAGTTGCAGATGGAAATCAGGGTTAATTTGAATTGGAACTGTTAGAATTTGTCTTAGACGTTTCTCCTGGTTTCTGCTTCATTGTTAGGAACTGCAGTTAGTTTGTAAGCCTCAGAAAATGGCTATTGGTATTCTTATGAAACTGGGGTCTTGGTATTTGTAATAGCCTGCCAAAATTTGTGTTTTTTTAAAGAGTTCTACAAGCTGTAAGAATTAAAAACCAATGTCTAGAGCATGATGGGAAATTTGATATCTAGACCAATGTGCAGTGGGTGATGTTCCCAAAGATCAGTCACATCCTGGATGAGCCTGTGGTTGGCACTTCTACTCTTAATCACTGTGCTTCTGTTTCAAAGACCAGTGGTGGCTTTCACAGGAGCCTGATAGTGTATCACAAGGGAAAATGTTAAATTGCACATAAATTTTCTCATCTTTGGGTAATTGTAGTTTAATTTTGACTGCTTATTGCAACAGTGTAGATGAAATTGTGTCTTATCAGCAGCTGGTTTGAGAATTATTTTCTTTTTTCTTTTTTTGAGGTAGGGTCTCAGTCTAGGTCAGGCTGACCTGGAATTCACTATGTAGTCTCAGGGTGGCCTCAAACTCAAGGCAATCCTCCTACCCACCCCCTACTCTGCCTCCCAAGTGCTGAGATTAAAGGTGTGCACCACCAAGCCTGGCTGAGAAATATTTTTAAACAGAAGAAAGATCACCTTCCCAAGAAGAAGGGCATACCAACTGTAGGGTAGGAGAAAGAGCGGGGCTTGAGTAAGATGACACACAGTTTGTGCTCACACAGGGATATGCCTGGATGCTTTGCCAGGTGCACACCTTTAATCCTAGCACTCTGGAGGTAAAGGTAAGAGGATCACCAGGAGTTTGAGGCCACCCTAAGATTACATAGTGAATTCCATGTCAGCATGGGCTAGATAGAGAACCTACCCAGAAAAAACAAAAACAAAAAAGATGTCACACAAATGAAAACGAGACTCTGTATCTATGTGAAATTAGAAACTGGAGTTGAGACAAGGGGCCAAGGGAGACTGAGTGATGAAGAGGAGATGAGATGGAGAAAGAGAGAGGGAGGGAGAGGGAGAGAGAGAAACCTATTGCTTACATAGAAAAGTTTTGATACAAAAGAATGTCCTGTGAAGGATTTTATATTTAAAGATAAACACTGTGGGCTCTAAGACGAAAGCACGGACTCTTACACCTGAAGACTTCGATAGAACTTTTGCTGCTCCCCAGAGATCCTGGTCACAATAGACTCTCCAGAGAATGCAGTCAAGTGCTGTGTCTGTGCTAAACAGGGTGTCAGGAAAAAACAGAGCCTGAGTGGGAGGAAGCCAACATATGGTATACACAAGTGGCTCATGCTAATTATGGAAAAATGAGAGAACATGAGAGAGTGAAAGAAAGCAGAGAAACCTTCCAGATTTCCACCACCCCACGATAGCTATTGTTAATGTGTTGATGTCTTCTCATTCTTGTTTCAGGGCATGGTGTACATTTGTGTCATTCTATTATACTTAAAAGAAAATGCGAGCCATGCATATTATACTTGTCTGTAATACTTTTCATCTGTTGGATCATATGTCACGGCCATAGTTCTAGCTATGATATAGGAATCACGGGAAGAGGCCTAGTAGAATATTGATCCTAAAAACACTGATTTCCAATCATTTGTTGTCATAATTACTGGTTTGATAAATATCACGAGAGCAAAATACTAAACACTTATCTGATTATTTTTCAAGATAAATTTTCTTTTCTTTGGATCTTCATCCCTCCTGCCCATCAGTCTATCTACAAGTTGTTACCATCTTCGGAGGCTTTGATAAAGTGCTGTTGACTGGGCATCTTAAACAACATCTCAATTCTGGATGCAAGGAAGTCTAAGGTCAAAGAGTCTAGGGACTGTTTGATTTTCTGATGGTGGCTTTTTTCCTGCCATCCCAACAAATGAAGAAATGAAATGAAATCACTAATCCCTTAATGGGGGGGTGTCCTATGTCTCCTCATGTCATTTAAAATCAATTACCTCCCAAAGGTTGTACCTCCAAATTTTTATCACATTTGGGGTAAGAGGTTCATCATGTGTATCTTTGGAGGACACACACATTAACTTCAGAAGAAGAGTTGATGAATGTTCCCTTGGTTTTGGGCCCTGGGTGGAGTCTGTGAGTTCAGATCTATTCCTCTTCACATGAAAGACACGTGCATTAATCAAATGGTCATCCAGAAAGAATCTTAAAGTAACCCATACAACAAGCAGTTTTTAAAAAATCTATATCTTATTTATTTATTTATTTATTTATTTATTTATTTATTTAATTTATTTACTCAAGAGAGACAGAGAGAGTGGGTGTGCCAGGACCTCTAGCAGTTGCTAGAACTACAGATGTATGCTCCACCTTGTGAATCTGGCCTATGTGGGTACTGGAGAATTGAACTTGGGTCCTTAGGCTTCTCAGGCAAGCAACTTAACCACTAAGCCATCTCTCCATCCCAGCAACAAGCACTTTGCCAAATGTATCAGTGTATGTACTTTTTGTTACTATAACAAAATGCCTGAGATAGGCTGGCTAATGTTATTTATACAAGGGTTTATGTCATAGCTCTGGAGATTTAAGCCATAGTACGAGGACTTCATGTGGGAGATGGCTACATTTCACCTCTGTCCCAGGCAGACAGATAGATGGGGTTTAGGCATCTGGTTTGCTTTTACACTCACTTGCTCTCATGAAAAATAACTCAGGATCTCACAAGAATCATCTTATTCCTTCTAAAGACAGAGCCATTAATGATCTAACAATCTCACAGGAGTCCCTAACCCTTAAATGTTCTACCAGCTTCCACATCATCAGACTTGAAGACCAGGCTTCTAATGGGAAGACCCTAGGAGTAACAAGCCACAGCACCAAGAAGATACACAGTTTCATGGGACCAAGTGTGTAAAATTGAGCTAGAGAAATCATGGAAGAACTCATGGAGCTGATGTGAGGGATGAGAGATGATAAGGCAAAGGGAGGAGTGAGAAGGGAGAGAGAACGGAAGGTGCTGAAGTTCTAGAGCAGCAAGAAATAAACAAAAAACAAAGACTAAAGAAAGTCTATTGTTAGGATAGTAGCCAGGATGTTGCAAGGAATTGCTGACTCAAAGGATAAAATACCTTCAGTCCTTCTCAGTACAATCACTCTTAAGGAACGTTACATCACACTGAATCATATTATGTTTTAGCTAGCCCACTGAGTTTTACATCTATCATTCAAATACATACACTTAAATAGCAGATTCTGTATCTAGTGTTGAGAAGGCTAAGTAAATGTGAAAAAGTGTGAAAACATAATAAATATCACTTTAATTATGTTCACAACTCCTTTTATTTATTATTGATTTGCAAGAACAGAGAGAGCGAGAGAGAAAGAGAGGGAAAGAGAGAGAGAAAGATGTATATGCCAGGGCCTTTTGCCACTGCAAATGAACTCCAGATGCATGCATCACTTTTTGCATCTGGCTTTATGTGGATACTGGGGATTTGAACCAGGGTCATCAGGATCTCCAAGCAAGCACCTTTAATCACTGAGCCATCTCTCCAGCCCACACAACTTTTGATAACCAGCACTCAAATTCTTATATGGGTTGTGTTGAAAGGGGATACCATTATCACCAGCTGAACACATCAGCTAAGTACTTGCATGGACTTTGTCACATTTGATTAGCTCCATCAAAGGACCTTTTACTAAGTATTAAGCCAGCAAAAATAGCGACTACAGATGGGAACAAAGTGCTTGCCAAAACAAGAATGCTATCATTTGGTTGGGAGAAATCTGTGATAATCTTGGAGAAGATTCAGAAGTAGAATGCATGTTTGGTGTTCATGAAAGCTCCTATTATTTTTGCGTTATTCTGTGGTGCTTGGGTTGGAACCCAGGTCCTCTTATGTGTCATGTAAGGAAGGACACGACTACTGAGCAATGCAATCCTAGCTTCCTATTCTTTTCTGGTGTGACTATTTGTTGTCAAAACTGAAAAGGCCTCAAAACAAAATATCACTCACTAATCACATTCTTTTTCTTTGTTTTAGAGCTCCTGCTGGCCCTCGTGGTCCCGTTGTATGCATTGTAAAGTGGTACTTACACGGCACGTCTTGGCTGTCTGTGTGATTTAGGAAATTATTAACCTCTCCCTGCCCTTCAGGTCAGCATAGGTCACATCAGGATTTGGCCTCTTGGTGAGGGGAGGTCAGCCTACACTTTAGCTTGATTTGCCCCTTTTATCTGGGCACCTGTGTGTCAAGCTGTACTAACAAGACCAGGCATGTGCTCTCACTGTTTTATGCTTATTACGATGTCGAACATGACTAGTAGGTTGCTTGCCCCTCCTAATTTTTGATGTTTACTTTTTCACTGGAAAAGAAAAATTTTTAAGTAAGTTTAGGGGTGGAGAGATGGCTTAGAGGTTAAAGCACTTACCTATACAGCCTAACAACCCAAGTTTCATTCCCCAGTACCCATGTAAAGCCAGATGCATAAAATGACACATGCATCTGGAATTTATATGCAGTAGCTGGAGGCCTTGGTGTGCCCATTCACTGTCTGTCTCTGTTCTCTCTGCTTTCAAATAAATCAAATAAAATAAATTTTAAAAAACTGATGTGGGCTTAATGGTTCAGGCACTTGTCTGTAAATCCTAAGGACCCAGGTTTGATTCCCCAGCACCCGTGTAAGCCAGATGCACAATGTAGCACATGTGTCTGAAGTTTGTTTGCAGTGGCTGGAGGCCCTAGCCTGCCCATTCTCTCTCTCTCTCTCTCTTCCTTTCTGAAATAAATAAAATAAAATGATTTAAAAGTGAGTTTAGAAATCACTGTTTTTAAATTCACTTTCCCAATATTTGATCTAATATGTAATATGGTCCTTCAGTATTTGCAAGCAAATGGTCCCTGGATCTGTGGATGCTAAAGTCCCTTATATAAAATGGCATCATATAATCCTCAGACATTCTCTTACATACTTTATGTCATCTCAAGATTTGTTATTATACCTAATGCAATGTGAATGCTGCACAAAGTTGTCGTACTGTACTGTTTAAGGAATTATGAAAAGAGAGTTTATATATGTCTATTAAAGATACATTAAACATTTTTATGTGTGTTATGTATGTATATGTGAATGTGCAGGGTGTGTTTGTGAATGTGTGTGTGCACGACAACATGTTTGTGGAGGTCAGAGGAAAACTTTGCGGTGTTTCTCTCCTCCCTCCACCTTATTTTTGAGACAAGGTCTTTCTTGTTTTGCCACTGTGAGTGCTCCAGCCTAGCTGGCCCTACAAGCTTCCATGTTCCCCTGACTTTCCTCCCTCCCCCATCATAGGCGCACTACATGGGTGCTGGGGAAATTGAACTCAGGGCAAGCAAGCACCTTTAACTTCTGAGCCATCTCCCCAGCCCTGAAGCATACTTTTGATCTGTGTTAGGTAGAATCTTCAAATGCAGAATCCAAAGTATGGATGACCAACTCCCAACTTTCCTTTGCAAACACTTCTGTAGTCTTTTCTCTTTAGACTTGGTTGAGAAGGATCCAAATTTATAGGTCTTTATGCTTTTAGAACCACTAAGCTGGGAGAAGCCTAAAATGAACATGCTTAGACTTTGAAATTTGGTTGTTTTATTTAGCTTTAATTGCTCAAGAACTTAGGGGAAACAAACAAAATTGCTTTCTGAAAGGTAGTGCCCTCAAAACTCTGAGCTAGGGAAAATTATAATAGCAATTGAGCAAAATACTGTGCTCTCTTGTATCAATTTCTTTTTGTTCCAGAATTGCCCAGCTTAAATATACATCCAGTGTGCCAAATATTGGTCCTATCTGGACAGCTGTTCACGAGAGCCTGGCACCAAATTGTTCAAGCTCGTTCTCTGAAACTGGAATATGTGGAAATTATCTCAACAATTCCAGACCTTCATACTTCCATGGAAACTTATTGGACCCCTGGGTTTTCTTTGAACTCTTCAATGCTACTTGAACCATTCTTTACATTTAGGATGGTCTTTTCCCCCCATCATACCGTCTTTTCTTCTTAGAGGAAATATGATCTTTTCCTTTGAAAATTCATTTTCAAGTAAAAAAAAGTGAGTTTTCTCTTTCGCAGCACGCCAAGCTTTGTTGGGAATAAAAACAAAGAAAAATTGGAGACAAATAAATGCGCAATACTTACTCAAACAGGATGAGACCACCTGATGTAGGAAGCAATGTGAAGTGCCAGAGAAAGGAAATGAGGATAGTGCGGATCTGAATAGTGCTCAAGTCAGCATTTTATCACATGAAGTCCTAGTTGTATACCTCTTGGGGGGAGGATATTGTTATGCTACAAACCACCTGAAGTTGTAATGGTATACCATGGTATTTATTCCTCACTTACCAGACTGTAGGATTGGCAGACTCAGCTCAGCAGGGGTAGTAACTGTCCAACATCACATAAAAAAAGTCAGATCGAAGAGGAAGTGGTGATCAAGGGCATGTTCTTCTCATGGAGGAGGTAAGAAAGTCCTAGTGGGGCAATAGATTACTTCTAAGGGTTTTCTCAGAGCTGGCATCCTGTTAATTTCCCCCTGAGGGTCTCGTCTCAAATTAACCATTCTGAGCCCCTGGGCCAAACTTGAAATCCAAGGGTAGGAAGAAGGGGAAAATAGTCCTTGTGATCATTTGAATCAGATGTCCCCCATAAATGTGTATGTTCTGAATGCTTGGTCTGTAGATAATGGCAATTTCGGAGGTGGAGCCTTGATGAAGATGTATTATTAGAGGTGGGCTTTGGGGTGTTATAGCCAGTTCCCGCATGCCAGAGTTCAGCTCACTCTCCTGCTGCTGTTTTCCACCACTATGGCAGAGGTGATGCCCAGCCTCTGCTCATGCCATGCCTTCCTCTGCCATCATGCAGCCTCCACTTGAGACTGCAAGCCAAAAGACAACCTTTCCCCCTATTAGCTGCTTTTGGTCAGGCTTTTAAATTTTTATTTATTTATTATTTATTTATTTATTTATTTATTTATTCATTTATTTAAGAGAGAAAGAGGCAGTGAGAGAGAGAGAGAGAGAGAGAGAGGGAGAGAGAGAATGGGCATACCAGGGCCTTGAGCATTGCAAATGAACTCCAGATGCATGTGCCCCCTTGTGCATCTGGCTTATGTGGGACCTGGAGAGTCAACCTGGGATCCTTTGGCTTTACAGGCAAACACCTTAACTGGTAAGCCATCTCTCCAGCCCTGGTCAGCTGTTTTAGCCCAGCAATGAGAAGGTATCTACAATAGTCTTCCCCTGATATGGGGTGAGGAGCAAAAAAAATAATACAATTCACCTATCTAGATGTGAAGTCACAATGGTGTTGCTGACTTTAAACTTTGTGAAATGTGGCTTTGGATCACATGCAAACAAAGGCACCTGTTCTAGAGGACAGTGGTTAGTCACTACCTGATTTATGTTTATTTGTTGTTTACTTGACAAATGACAATTGTGTATATTTACAATGTACAACATGATGGTCTAATTCAAGTATATAGTTGTGGGATGTCTAAATAAAGCTAGTTAGCAAATCTTTTACTTGACATTCTTTCCAATTTTGAGGTGAGAACACTTAAAGTGTGCTCTGTGCACAACAGTCAAACATAGACTACATGGTAATGGACCATAGTCACCATGGTGCCACGATAGAACTGCATTTGTATGTTCCACAGAGCTCAAATTTATATCATTTGATCAACACCTCTCCCAGACCTTCTCCCCTCAGCCTCTGGTAATCATCGCTCTGTTCCCTGCGCCTATGAGTTCAGCCTTTTAGGTTCATCCACCATGTGGTCACTGGTGACAAAATTCCATTTACTAGTATTCCATTATGTGTCTGTATTACACTTGTTTATCCAGTCTTGTTCCCGCTTGCTTGAATGCTTGCATCTCTGTGCTCTGGTAAACTGTAGAATGAACATGGGACAGGCTTCTCTTTGACATGTGGGCTTCATTTCCTCCAACAGATACTTTGTAGTAGGATTACTGGATCGTCTGGTAGTTCTGTGAACTTCCTTTCTATTAATGATATTCTTAGTCAATATCCTGGGTATCAGCATGAATATTTCCACTACTCTTTAGTTTCTTGAATATTTCTAGTCTAGCCTGTTTGAAAAGTAGGCAAATGAGAAAAGCTAAGGGGTTCCTAATCTTTTTCTACTTGTGACCATTTATCTCCTAAGCAATTTTTATATGACCTCAAGTACATAAGCAATTAAAATATGTCTGTTTGCTGATAACAAATTATAAAGACCTTTATTTTAAAACAATTCTTTGGTGTATATATATATAATTTTATCATTTATTAAAGAAAAAGCAAATTTGCAGACTAATGGGATGGATGTACTCATTAATTTTTTTATAAGGAACTCAATCTTGGCAGTATGTGTGATACTGCAGGACATGTAGCATCTGCAATATTTTCCAAAGTTGATCAGAATTTACATTTATAGTTTCAATGCTCAGAATGTCATTTTGCACACACATATATTGCAGAATGGCACAAGAATGTTTTGAGCTGTTTCAGAAATTGTTGCAAATTCTGTCCTAACCCCAAGCCAAAATTCATTTAATAGTCTTTGATGAAACTCCAGTCATCAACTTAAACAGCATTTCTTTTTGCACATGTGCATGTGGAATGAGTGTGATGTATGGTGTTCAGATGTGTGTGTGCTCTGCGCACATGTGAAGAGGCCCAAAGAGAACTTCAGCCACCATTTTCCATGTACGTGAAATGGAGTCTTTCTTACAACCTGGAGCTGCTGTGTGCCAGTCAGCAAGCCCTAGTGATTCTCCAGTCTGTGTCCCTGCCTTCAGCAGACTGGGGTTCTAGACATTCATGGCCACACTTTTGACATGGGTTCTGGGGAGTTCAACTCCTGTGGTCTCAGGTCCTCCTAGACTCCCATGCCCAAGTGGAAGCAGCAAGCTCTCTTAAACTCTGAGCCATCTCCTAACCCACAAACAGAAGTTTTTAAAATCAAACAAAATAATCAAAGGGATACTAATTTGACACTTACCTGCTAAGTGTCAGGTTTTCATTGTTGGTAGAAATCACCCAACCAAGAGTAGCTTGTGGGAAAAAAAGAGGTTTATTTTGGCTTACAGACTTGAGGGGAAAGCTCCATGATGGCAGGGAAAATGACAGCATGAGCAGAGGGTGGACATCAGCCCCTGGCCAACATCAGGTGGACAACAGAAAGAGGAGAGTGTGCCAAGTACTGGCAAGGGGAAACTGGCTATAATACCCATAAGCCTGCCCCTAACAATACACTGCCTCCAGGAGGCATTAATTCCCAAATATCCATCAGCTGGGAACCTAGCATTCAGAACTAACTGTATGGGGGACACCTGAATCAAACCACCACAGGTAATGATGGTAGAAGACTATTAAGTCTTTGTTTTTCCATAATTAAACCATTATGTTTCTATAAGAGCAGAAAGTTTTGTATGCACAGTAAAAAACATTGTGATCCACATGTACTGTCATCCACACTCTGAGTTGAGGTGTTTCATGCAGTGCTGTTTGACATCACATGACCTGATGGCATGGGTAGCATAAGGCGAGCGTGTTATAAACTGGGACGCAAGGTCACAGTGAAATCACTGATGAACCATGGGCCAGCGCTGCCAGAAACACTTTGAATTCACTACACACCTGTACTGATTGTGAATTAATTTTTAATTTTTGAGCAATTAGAAACCTGTTATTTGCCAGATGTGGTGGCACACACCTTTCTTTTTAAATTTTTTTATAAAATACATTTTTATTAGTTATATATATAGTATATATACAGCTATGATGGTACCATTGTTAGCCTTCTCCCTGTCCTCCCCCCATGGGTAATGTGGGTCTTGCCTTATGGGGGTAGACATCAGTTCTGTGGGAGAGGCAATGACACTGTGTATAATGACCCAACTCATGGCTTTAACAATCTTTCTGCCCCCTCTTCTGTGAGGTTCCCTGAGCCATGTTGGGTTCATTTTAGGTCTATTTCAGTGACGAGGTTTTGTGAGTTTCTGTGTCTCTGGATGTCTGATTTGGCAGGGGTTGAGTGTTCTTTGTGTCTATCTCCTTTGCCCTTGTGCTGATCACTGATAAAGCAGCACTCTTTTTCATTTCCCCTATAACTCTATTGCTTCAGCCCATGCCCTGTTGAGGTGTGATGGGCTGATTCTCTCCTCAGGTTCTGCATCCATCTGAAAGAGAGAAGTAGATTCTCCAATGGAGAGTGAGGTCAGTGTAAGATACATGGATAACCATTATTATTTTAGAGAGAATTTAATAGGTGTTGGCCCTCTTGCATCCCACTATTGGTAGGAGCTTGATATTGGAGAGCAGGCTCGTTTTTGGAAATGGTTCTGACTTTTTTCCCATTTCCAAGTATGGGTTCCATTCCACTGAGTGGATCCGTTAGCCAAATCTAGAGCAGTTGGTAACCCACCATGGCTGTGCACACTACTGCACTTGTGTGAGCATCATGTCAGGTTGTTTGCTGCTGAGTAGCTTAGACCACGAGTTGCTTAGACAGATGCTGGTCATTTTTCCCCCAGTCACTTATGTAGCACCTTGTGGCACTAGACAAGCTAACTGTCTGGGGTCTGACTGTCTTCCAGATTCCAGCCAGGTCTCTCCATGTTCTCTGCCCAAACAGCATATGGTGTCTTCAGCAGTAGGGTCTTACCAATAACCTTTGGTGGGTCATCAAGTACTCTGACAGAAATCTGTCTTCTTTTGGGAAACCTTGTAGGTCTCACTGATAAACAGCTCCCTGTGGATGTTAACCACATGCTGGTATTGGGAGTTACAGGTCAGTGCCAAGGGAAAAGAAGGAAGAAAAAGTGTAGGTAATATGAAAGAGAAAGAGAGAAGAGGCAGTGATAGAGAGAGAAACAGGAGAAGATTGAAGTTAGTCTTCATCATACCCTCTCCAGGCCCCTGTGATTCAGGTGTTCTCTCCAAGCACCTGATGCAGGTTCGACCTTTTACTATGTCTTCCAGGTTATAGGATTTTATGGTACAATTTCTATTTGGGTCCAGTTTCTTGTCCCCCCCCCACCCTCTCTCTGCCCTCCCACCCCACCATCCTTATTGTCTAGTCCTGGAGATGTTTATTAGGTGTGTCAGCATCTTGGGAAAATACAAATTAGGAGCGACAGATGAGTGAGACCATGTGATGTTTATCTTTCTGTGATTGGGTGAATCCTCTAAGAATGATCGGTTCCAAGTTTGACCATTTTTCTTCAAACTGCTTTGTGTCATTTTTTTCTTACTGCTGTGTAGAATTCCATCGTGTAGATATACCACATCTTAGTTATCCATTCATCTAATGATGGACATCTGGGTTGATTCCAGCTCTTTGTTTTTATTAGTTATGAACATACTTAGTATGTAGATATCACATGTTGGGATCATCCTTTCCCTCATTCCTGCCCCTTTTCCAATGAGGCCCTCCTTATTGGGGATGCAGGTTATCCCCATGGCAACTGTGGGTTGTGCATTCTGGGGGCAGCAGTCAGTTTTGGGGGAGAGGCAATGTCTCTGTGCATAATGTCCCATCTTGTGGTTCTAACAATTTTTCCACCCCCTCTTCTGCAAAATTCCCTGAGCCATGTTGGGTCATTTTAAGTCTACTTCAATGAAGGGCTCTTAGGAGCCTCCGGATCTTTGGTTTGGTAGGAGTTGAGTGACCTCAGTGTCTGTCTCCTTCACTATTTGCTGATATCAGGTTCACCGAGAAAGCAGCACTCTTGCTCATTTCCCCAGTTCCTCTGTGGTTTCAGCTGGGGCAGAGTTGAAGTGCCTATCAGGTTGTTTACCTATCAGGTCCCACTCCCATCTGAAAAAGAGAAGCAGATTCTCTAATGGAGAATGAAGTTAGCACAGGTTAAATGGAATAACTATTATTAATTTGGAAAGAATTTATTGGGCGTAGATCCTCTGATAGCCCAAGATTGGTAGGAGCTTGACATTAGAAAACAAAATCATTATCTGGATATGATTCCGTCTTGTTTCCCAGTTCCAGATATTGTTTCCTTTCCACTGAATGGATCTGTTAGCCAATCCAACAGCAGCTGGTTACCCACCATGGCTGTGTGCCACTATTGCACTTGTGTGAGCATCACGTCAGGTTGTTTGCTTCTGAGTAGCTTAGACCTCCAATTGCTTGGACAGATGTTGGCCATTTTTCCCTGGTAGCTTATGTAGCACCTTCCAGCACTAAATGGGATGTCTGGGGACTGGCTTCCTTCTAGATTTCAGCCAGGTCTCTCCAGGTTCCATGCTGACAGCATATGGTGTCTTCAGAAGTAGAGTCTTACCATTAACCTCTTGTGGGTAATTAAATGCTCTGGCAGAAAAGTCTGTCTTGTTTTGGGAGTCCTTATAGGTCTCTCTGATCAACAGCTCATTGTGAGTGTTAACTGCGTTCTGATACTGGGAGTTACAGGCCAGTGGTGCACACCTTTAATCTCAGCACTCAGGAGGCAGGAGGTAAGAGGGTCTGTGAGTTCAAGGCCAGCCTGAGACTACATAGTGAATTCCAGGTCAGCCTGGGTTAGAGCAAGACCCTACCTCAACCTCCACCCCTGCAAAAAAAGGGAAAACTTTTACTGTTATGAAATTTTCCGTAACTCCTCTTTTAGTCACATGATCACATGTAGGATTGTAAACTGAAGCTTAAGAGCCAGGGACATAAAGCAATATCTTATCCAGATAATTTTGTTGTTGTGCTAAAACAGGGCTTAAAAAAAAAAAAAAAAAAAAAAAACTATGACCCATTTGTACCACCTGTGAGTGAAGGATGGTGTTTACATGTTTGAAAGACTGGAAAAACAAGAGGATGTATTCTGTGACGTGTGAAAATTATATGAAATTCCAATTCAGTGGCATAAAAGTTTCATTGGAACAGATCCCCACACAGCTGTTAATGTATTGTCTCTATCTCCATGGGGCAGCTGCAGGCTTGAGGTGCTGAAAACTCTATGTTTTTCCTTAGCCAACTCCTGCATTAAATGATTCACTGACATATAAATGCCACAATGCTATATGGCTCTTAAAAGGTTTTTGTACCATTAAAGAAAGAAAGAAAGGTAAAGATGGTTTAAGATCTGCCCATTTGCCTCCCTGAGTCCACAGCATTCTGGAAGCCCAAGTGTAGTGGTCCTTGCCTCTCACCTAACACCTTCTACAGGCTGTAGGTGGGATATACTGCCATTGTCTGCAACGAAGATTTAAAATACCTTCCTTCTGTTCCCTAAGTAAAATTTCACACTCTGCTCCATGGTATATCTAACATTTGGGTAGAATGAAACATGGATCTCTTCCACAGCTTATTGAACCTGTCTCTATATACATCTCATATAAAATATTGAATAATTCCCCCTCCCCCCCCCAAAAAAATAGTTCTCCAAGCCTTGGATGGGCAGTAATTCATATCTTAGAATAGTTTGTGCCAACAATTTATTTTCTACCTATGGTTTTACACACACTTAAACATTTTTTTGTATGGTAAGGTTTTGATTCCATTTTGTTTTATAAAAGCAAATGTCATCCCACAAGGGAGATAGCTTTTGTTATAAACACATGTATAGAGGACTGTAAAACTTAATGAAATTCACAACCAAACGTTATAATAAAATGGCCTTGGGACAGAAACAATCTAATCAGCCTCCAGTGAGTCACAGATGATCGGCTGGAATTGTACACAGGTGGCTGAGGGCACAGGGCCGTTGGCGTCTTGCCTCACAACACACAGGGGATGTGAGTTTTATGACCCAACTCTGTATGCCCTGTCCTGCTTTTACTGTTGGTGTATTTCTCTCCAAACCTTCTCTGGCAATGTGGCTGCATAGAAATTATAGTTCACAAATCCCCCTCATTAAGAGAAGTTCTCAAATAGGCTGAATAAGGACCAATTCCTTTGCAAAGCAAAATTTAGATGAGGTCAGGCATTGGGGAACCTAACCAAGTTTTGCAGCTTGGAAAAGGAGAACAAAGGACTACAGTCTCCCTCTTCTTGTCTTGAAGTCTTCTGTTTCTGTTGAGGAACAGCAAGTATTCCATACAACTTGTGCTGTGTGTTTTAATGAATTGAACAATAATTGAAAAAGCTGGCTTGACTTTTAGTTAATGAAATATAAATATCTGACAAAGGAATAGCAACACCGAGACAGATTTCTAACATTCCACCCCAAGTTAAAATTTTAGTGCTTTCACATATCATAATCTGCACCAGGAAGGTTATTGAAATTAGCCACAAGGTCATTCACTTCTCTTGACCTTGACTGGGTACTAACACTTAGCAAAGCAGGTGAGACGCCAAAGGACCTGTTGCAAAGAATACACACCTCATCAGGATATTGAATGAGGCTAGCACAGGGGAAAACACAAGTTCACCAGCCTCATGACACCATAGATGACACAGAAAAATCGATCCAATCTGAGAAAAAATGTATAAGTTTTATTGCCTTATCTTGTGCACAAATAAAGTATTCTTTTTGTTTATTTGTTTGTTTGTTTGTTCCAGGTATTCTAGCTCAGGCTGACCTGGAACTTACTGTAGTCCCAGGATAGCCTGGAATTCACAGCAATTCTCCTACCTCTGCCTCCTGAGTGCTGGGATTAAAGGCATGCACCACCATGTTCAGTTTTTTTTTTTTTTTTTGTAGAAAATTACAGCACCCATAAGCATTTGCTCACAAGGTCATCTCCATATTTCTTTATTTTTGGTGTGTGTGTGTGTGTGTATGATATGTGGTGTGTGTACACATGTGTGTGCCTGATGTCCACCCATAGGGAGGCCAGATAAGGATGTCTGGTGTCCTCCTTTACTGATAACTCTCCCACCTTATTTTCCTGAGAAAGACTTCCACTGAACAGAGTGTGGTGGTTTGAATATGAACGTAAGTCCCATAGCCTCAGGTATTTGAGCTTCCTACCAAAGTTTCCTGAAGCACGATGGAAGGAGCATGTGAGCGGAGGTCATATCCAACTCCAGCCCAAAGGTGTACAGAGAAATTTGAGCTCTGACAGAGTGCTTGCTTGTGCTGGCGGCTTGGTGTTCTCTCTCCTTGGATCTGGGAAAGGGAGCCAGTTTCTCCTACCACTGATGGAACTTCCCCTGGATCCCTGTTTGAAGTAAATCCCCTCCTCCCATAAACTGTGTTTGGTTGGATGTTTGTCACAGCAACTTGGAGCTGACGATAACACAGAGCTCGCTGATTTTTTGGTCAAACTAGCCACCTCACCACTAAGGTTACAGGCATGTATGGCCACACCTGGCTTTTTATATGAGTGCTGGGGATAGGACTCAAGTCCCCATGCTTGCACAGCAAGTACTTTTACTCACTGAACTCGACTCTAGAACCAGAACTCCAGAGAATAACTCCAGGCTTGCTGCATATGATTCTATGCCCTTGGGAAAATGTAGTTCCCTTCCATGTCTCTGTCTCCTTGCAAAAAGAAGTACCTATACATGGGTCACAATGCTGGACCAAACAGAATGTAACCTTATACATAGCAGGCACTCAACTGATACTGCCCTTATTAACCTAGTTGTTTGGTCTATTTGTTCATATGCTCATTCAGAATGCTACAGCCATAAAGTATGCAGGGAGAAGAAAAGTCTATGAGAATGATGAATGTCCCTGTAGATCATACTAAATTGCTCCTTTCTGTTATCTTGTTTGATTCTTTTTTTTGGCACGTGTATGTATATATGTTCATATGTGTGTGGGTGCACACTTGTGGAGGTCAGAAGTTCTTATCAGATGTCTTCCTCAATTTCTCTTCATGTTATTTACTTATTTTTTCTAGACAAAAGATCTCTTATTATTTTTTAATTTTTTAATTGACAACTTCTATACTTACAGACAATAAACCATGATATTTCCCTCCCCTCCCCATTCCCTTTCAGAACTCCATTCTCCATCATATTCCCTCCCTCTCTCAATTAGTCTTTCTTTTAATTTGATGTCATCATCTTTTTCTCTTGGGAAGGTATTGCTTTGAGACAAGGTCTCTCACTGATTTGGCTAATTAGCTAGCCTGCAGGCCCCAGGAACCTTCCGTTTCCACCGCTCCAGCACTGGGAATACAGGTGCAATGCCTAGCTTTTACATAAGTGCTAGGGATGCAAACTCAGGTCTTTATGCTTATGTGGTAAGCACTTTAGCCACCAAGCCATCTCTCCAGCCCTGTAATTAATTATATGTTAGTCTGATGGCAGTAGATACTATCAGCTACGAAAGGGACAGGGGAATGAAGACAGCATGCTCACACATCAGGTGATTTGCAGGATCTGGTCAACCCCTGAGCATTAAATCTTGCAATGGGCAAGGTGCTTTGGCTGGCTGTCAAAACAGATTTTGGGGAAAAAGTAATAAAGGGATCTCTGGTTGGGGGGAATACAAGGCTAAGCAATAGCACCTGTCACTCTAGCTCGTATTAAATACATATATTTAATTTAAATCAGTGTCACTTAATGTCATGAACTCAGTATATTAGTAACTGCCTGCTAGGTTCTAGACTCAGTAGAGAACACAACATGGGGTGACATTTTGGGCACTGTGCAGTGTTGGAAGAGCAATGATATTCGTGGTTGGCAAACTTTCTGTGCAGAGCCACATGGCAGCACTTGTAGGCTACATCCACCATGTGGTATGTCATGGTGACCCCACTCTTCCATTAGAGAGAGAATTCAGGTAATGTGGAATGAAATTGGCATGGGCTAATTCCAATAAAACTTTATTTATAAAAATAGGCAGCAATCTGGATTTGACCCATGGGAAGTGATTTGGTAACATCCGAGTAGACACTTTCATTATCATTAAGACCACAGGAGTTACTGTTCATTGAGTGTCCCTGATTGTGCACAGCCTCTCTTCCTAACAGTGCTATCAAAATCACCATAGCATAGACAGTGCTATTTCAGTTGTAAGTGGAGATAACAAAAAGTCTTGCCCAGAGAGGATAAATACATAGCCTAGGTCACACAGTGACTAAAGGCATATGACTTGAAGCCAATCATGTAATGTGATTTCAAATGCCACAGTCTCTATTGTAACACATTCTATCTCGCAGAAGAGTCAACATAATAAATAGACTCTTAGCTCTTGGTAAAAGCATAAAGTAAAAACAAATGGAATTGAGGCATTACTCGCCTCAATTCGTTCTTACAGTGACAATGTCCATTTCTGTGCTGGGGATGGAAAGAAAAGACAGGCTTCTTCTTTGCCTTGCTTGGGAGGTGTATGAACTGTCCTTGAGAGATGGGCAGCTTCTGCCTTTCTCTTGGACACAGTTTGTGCCCTTATGGATAACACAGGGGGGCTTTTAGGCTGTGGGAGAATAAGTCAACCTGCCTTGTCTCCCACAGTAGACCGTAAAGTTCAAGAACAAGGTGGGTCATGTGGAACACAAAGCTGGTCCTTGAGTCATGTGCAAACTTGGTACAAACAAACTTGTACAGACACAGTGACACCAGCCCAACATCAACCTCTCTTCATGCTTTGGTGGCCTCCCTCCCAGTGCCCCAATCATTCCAGTCTCCTCACTCCAGAGAGGGAATACCAAACACTGTCCTGGCTCACAGTCTCCGAACATCATGTTCCCTTTGCCTGAAGTGTTTCCAGGTTGGCACATCTTAGTTCAGGGCTCGTGTCTTTAAAGGAGCTGCTCAGGCCCCAGTCTAAACCTCCCAATTCTAAGTCTTTCTCTGAGACATTAACCTCTGCTCATTTCTTCATTGCACTATTTCTTCATTGTATTCATTACTTTTCTTTCTGCTGTTATTAAAAGACCTGACAAAAGCACCTTTAGGAAGAAAGGGTTTATTTTGGCTCATAGTTCCAGGATAACTCAATCACAGTGCAGAAGGCATGAGCAGGAAATAGCTGGCCGCTTTACATTGGTGTCAGGAAACAAAGAGTGATGAATGCTGCTGCTTAGCTCACTGCCTCCTCTTCATTCTGTCTGGGACCCTGGCCCATTCAATTAACATAATCTAGAAACTCCACCGCAGACATACCCAAAATTTGTCTTCTGGGTGATTTTTAGATCCTGTCAAATTGACAATACAGATTGGCCATGTCATTCGTTTATCCACTTACATGCTCATCTTCTGCTCCTCTTATATGGTTACAAAATGTTGGGGCCAAGGACTTGTCTGCCTGTTGCCCATTGTCCATCAACAGCAGGGAAAAAAGCTCATTCAGAGAAATACGATGAGTGTATTTGTTACCTACAGCAGTAACATCCCATTTGAAGAGGGTCGACTGTCTACTGGATACTGCAATGAGCCTCCCTCAGCATCCAGTACTTTATCCCTTCAACACCTCTAATTCTCCAAGGAATGTTCATTATTCCCAATTCATGGATGGGAACAGTGAAGCTTAGGAAGGTTAGCGGAGCATTGCTTAGCCAGCCTAACAGTGTGTAGCAGGACACCATCCTCTTCCACTGTCTTACTTTGACGGCATTGCAGGCAGACTGATCAGTGAAAGATTGAACTGTGCGCTCATCACTCTGTGTGTCAGCTACTGTCTAGTTGCCATGATCAAATACCTAACCAGAAGCAACCCAAGGAAGGGAGGAGATGAGCTTAGCTTGTATTTGCAGAATCTATGAGCACCTCACGGAGGGGAAGACATGGCAGGCCAGAGCACAGCAGAGCTGGTCACATGGTACCCTCAGTCTGGAGACAGAGCATACACAAGAAAAGGGGCTGAATTAATCATAAAGCCTTAAGACCTGTGGTAACCCACCTCCTCCATCAGGGCTCCACCTACTGGAGATTCCACAGCCTTCCTAAACAGTGCCACTTTGCTGAGGACCACCCTCCAAGGTCATGAACAATATTCTTTTTAAAAAATATATTTATTTTATTTATTGATTTGAGAGAGAGAGAGAGAGTAGGAGAGGGAGAAGGAGACACAGATAGAAGGAATGAGCATGTCAGGGCCTCTAGCCACTGCAAAGGAACTCCAGATGCATGTGCCACCTTGTGCATTTGACTTTGTGGGTACTGGGGAATTGAACCTAGGTTCTTAGGCTTCACAGTTAAGCACCTTAACCGCTAAGTCTCTCCAGCCTCTCACAAACAATACTCTAAGGAGCCTAGCGGCAATCACCGGAAAGTAACGGAACTACTGCAATCTTGGCGAGTCTACCATGGTCACAGGATTGCTATCTGTGTCCAATTCAAAGCAGTGTTCCAGAAGGGGCAGTGAGGTATGTTGTTTGCACACTTCTTCCGAAGCCAATGAGAGTGCAGGGCTACCGCCTGTCTGGCATTGCTGCAGGGCAAGCAGCTATGCCTAACCATCTTTGTACATCTGCAAAGTATTCTTCAAGAGAGACTTTGAAGGCAAGGCCTGAGACAGCAGTGTGAAGGTTTCTTCTGAACCCAGTCTTCCTGCCTGCAGTCGTCTGCTTTGGGTGTGACCATTGTCACCTTGGTTCTGTTTTGTGAGCTCTGCAAAGAGCAACACTTCGTCAAGGTTTCTCCACTTTGGCCACTTACATTTGGGTTGTTGTACATTTGCTTGGAGCTTCTGGCTTTGATGTTGGCCTCTCAGCCGGCTCCAGAGTGGGGTGTGTGAGCTGTGGCATGAGGGAGGAGACTCCGTTTGAACCAGCTCTGTGATTGATGAACTCTTTCCGCAGCTTATTTGGCACAAAAATAGATGGCGTGGCAAAGCAGGCTCCAGATGGCCCCAGGATGTAGGCTCCCTTCCCGAGGTGCTGAGGCGGGGGTTACAGTGGTCTCTAGAAGGATGGGCTTGACATGTGGCCACACTCATATGCCTGCCCCCAGGAAGGCAGCTGCCTCAAATGCAGCTTGCAAGTTTGGGAAAGGAAAGTTCATTCTCTGAATGAGTTGTAATCCTAGGGCGCCATGGTCCTCATGGGCAAACAGATGGAGTCTGACAAGGAGGATAAAAATGAATGCAAAGATAAAGAATGTTCATAACTGACTGTGGTCTTGGTTTTTCATTTGTTTTGAATTTTATAAACTTCACTGTCAATCCCCAAGGGATAGAAAGAAAGAAGTAAAGAGGAGGAAGGGAGGGAGAAACAATGTAAGACGGAAACAAGTAAGGAAGAGATGGGCACAGGGAAGGAAGAAAGGAAAAAAGAAAAGGAAGGAAGGAGTGAGGAAGAAAAGAGGAAAGAAGAAAATAAGAAAGGACAGAAAGGAAGAAGGGGTAATGATGAACATAAAGTAGGGAGGAAGGACTCAGAAGGAATAAGGATATGGGAAGGAAGAAAATAAGGCAGGAGGGAAGAGAAGACAGGAAGAAAGGAGGGAAAGAAGACAGGAAGAAAGGAGGGAAAGAAGACAGGAAGAAAGGAGGGAAGAAAGGAAAAAAAGCAGGAAGGAAGAAGAAAGAAAGGAAAGAGAATGGAAGGAAGGGAAGGAAGGAGGGAGGGAAGAAGGAAGGAAGGAAACAAGGAGGGAGGGAGGAAGGAAAGAAAGAAGGGGTGGAACACTGGCTAAGGGAACTTAAATTTCCAGTTCAGGATTAGTTGGGAGGAAACTGTAAAGGGTCTACATCCAAGAGGAGCAATCACAATGGCAGAACATCAACAAAAATGCAAGACACTTTTAGGTCACCCGGATGCAGCCCCAGCACATTTTCAAAATAATTAACAATTCCAACCCCCACAAACTGATTGTCAATCTGGAGCCAGAGTTTGAGAGGATGCCAAGGGTGAGATATTGGCAGATAAGGTGCTCAGATCTACGTAGTCACAGGCTCCATTCTGACCACATCAAAGTCCCTCTGTTTGGGCCTGATATCCCTGACCGTTTTGCTGTGGCATTCATCAGAGGATGAGGCGTCGGCTGAGTTTCACTTCTCTGAGAACTGAGTCTGAATTCGCTCTGACTGACAGCCTGGCATGAGTTACTGTCAACCACTGATGCCTCGTCTTGTTGGCTTTGTGAACATTTATATGCTCAAGCCAACACAGAAGTGCTCTATGCATCTGTACCCAGTTTGCCATGACAAACATGCCTAAGAAACGGAGCATATTTGTTCTGTTTTGGGGGTTGAATATCTGAGGTTGTGTGGGGAGTGAGTCTCAGCTGCTGTGGTCATGCCCTATGGTACACATTGGTTGCATGATGGTGGCTAATGAAGTTTCATCATTTCAGAAACAGTCACTTTAAACATAGGACTTGATGAAGCCATTGAGTAACTGAATCAAGTTTTATATACTTCTTTTTTTTTCCTGCTGCAAGAACAAACAATACGTTTGGTAAATAGCCAAAAATAGAGAAGAGATAGCAGATTAGAAACATATTTGTGGGGCTGGGGAGATGGCTCAATGAGTAAAGTGCTTGCTGTTAAAGCATGATGGGGCTGGAGGGATGGCTTAGTGGTTAAAGTGTTTGCCTGCAAAGCCAAAGGACCCAGATTTGATTCCCCAGAGCCCATGTTAGCCAGATACACAAGGTGGCACATGTGTTGAGTTCGTTTGTAGTGGTTAGAGGCCCTGGCATGCCCATTCTCTCTCTCTCTCCTTCTTTCTCTATCAAACAAACAAATAAATAAGTAAATATAAAGTATGAGGACCTTAGTACAATCCCCAGCGTCTATGTAAAATGTTTATGGGGTCACATGCCTGTTATCTCAGTGCTGAGAGGCATGGGCATAAGGACCCCTACAGCTTTCTGGCTAGCTTGCCTAGCCCAAATTGTGATCTCTGAGTTCAGTGACAGACCATGTCTCAAAAAGTGACACGGAAAACAATTTACTAAAGCACCGGATGTCAATCCCTGGCCTCCACATGCATGCATAGATATGTGCATGCATACCTGCACACACATGCACCCCCATTCATTCTTTTAAAATGTTTTCATTTATTTGCAAGGAGAGAGAGAGAAAGAAAGAGGGCAGGCTAGAGAGAGGAGAGAGAGGTATGACAGGGCCTTTTGCTGCTACAAACAAACTTCCAGGTGAATGTACCACTTTGTGCATCTGGCTCTTCATGGATAATGTAGAGTCAAACCTGGGCTATCAGACTGCAAGCACGTATCTTTAATAGCTAAGCCATCTCTCTAGCCCCACATGTATTAAAGTGTATAAACACACATACACATAAAACACAAAGACACACACACAGAGAGAGAGAGAGAATTTCTGCAACGCCCCCTTGTTTTCCACTTAAGCATGAGAATATAGCAGGTTTATTTAAACTTTTCCTCTAAATGACTTTGTCTGCAGGAATGTAACAGATTCAAGAAAGAGCAAAAGCATCTGTTGCCTTCACATAAGAAGTGGTGTTTCTTTAGTCATGAATGCTGGGCAACAGGGTTGCACATTATGAGCGTGAGAACATTGGTTATTTGGCACTAGTCTTGTAGAGTCCTTCTATTCTGCTCCCTCTGAGAGCAAGATACAACTCAGATATAAACAGAGTCATCATTGCAAAATGAATTCTGTGAGGGGTTCTTAGTCTATGTGGGATCAGGTGAGAAAATGAGCCACAACATTAACAATATTGGTTCATCCTGTGCACATGTATTAAGCACCTACTGTATCCCAGGCTGCCATGATGCTCTGCCTTGAGTGAAGCCCAAAGTCTGAAAACTGACCTTGGAGTGGAACTTCTGAAAACTTGACCCCAAATCAGTCTTTCCACATTTAAATTGTTTTCTCTTAAGTATTTGTGACAAAAAAATGACTAACAGAGCAACCCATAGAGGTCTACCCAGTAATAAAAGTGCCCAGTCCAGTTGGCACCACACCATGCTTCATTTCAAGGTCTATTTTCATTCTCATGCTCCTGAGCAGAGGGCGTTGTTCTCCTGTGTTCAAAGTGAGCACAAAACCAGACACATCTCTGCTTGCCAGGCATCCCTTTTCCTTTGCAGTTCCACCAAAATAGTCTTACTGAAATAACACCTGGTCAATTTATTTGTCGTATGTTTCAAGGGTAAAATCCAGCATGACAGGGGAGGCATGGAGGCAGGTGCAGGAAGTAGCTGGTGATACTGCTACCCAGTTAGGAAACAGAGAGTGAATATGTCCAGTGCTCTGGGGGCAGAGCTAGTTCAGTCTTGCTGTTTCTGCCTGTTGTTGTGACAAGATGTGATACCCTGGCTGCCTGCTTTGTGATGTAGTCCTTAAGTTCAAATTTGTCTCCCATAAATTGCTTCTGGCTGAGTGTTTTGTCTCAGCAACAAGAAGGTAACTGCTATAATGACAAATGATACACATGTGTGTCCTCTTTGTGGAAATTCATTCATATTTTTTTTTCACTACTATATGTATATTTTACTTGAATGAAACATTTTTGAAAACATATTGCAGTAATTCAATTTCTGAGGGTGTGTGTGTGTGTGTGTGTGTGTGTGTGCGCATGCAATGTAAGGGCACATGTGTGTGCAGGATCATATATGCATGCATTTGGAGGCCAAAAATCAGCATTGGGTATATCCCACCATGATGCTCCACCTTATTCTTTGAAGCAGGGTTTCTTGCTAAATCTAGAGCTCACTGCTTTGGCTACACTAACCAGGGGATTCCCTGTTTCTGCCTCCCAGCACTGGGATCATAGGCATATGTACCATACCCAGCATTTTACCTGAGTACTTTGGATTCAAATTCAGGTATTCATGCTTGCATGGTAATTACTTTATCCACTGAGCCATCTCCCCAACCCAAGTAATTCATGTTTTAATGAATTTGTGAGACATTTTCTGGGCCAACATTGTGCTGGCCAAGTAATACGTGTGTGAGATAAGTTAAGCACTGAAGGTCAGTATTTATAACCATTAATTTAGAGGACTTAGAAAGGAAAAAAAATCCTTTTTTTTTTTTTTTAACCACTTGTGCGAAAGATGGGAGAAAGGAAGGAATCTGTCTCTCTCTGCACTCTGTCCAGGGCTCACTCATGGCCTGGCATGTACAGAACGGCCTCCATCATTTGCTTCATCCTTGTCATTCTCCACCAGTAAGGTCTGATCATCATTGGATCTGCTCATGCTGCCTATGTTGGGATCCCCAAATTCTTGCAGTAATGCTTCCCTTCTGTACCTTCAGAGTTCATGTTCACACTCATTGAGCTTACAACTATATACTGCAACTAAGCTTGTGGGAAAATAACAAAGGTGGTGCCAAAGTAAAAACATAGAGAAGATTCAAGCCAGATGTGATCAACACTATTTAAATGTCAACCTCGCACCTGCAGCCAGCTGAGAACTTGGCTAAATGACTTACCTATCTTGAACTTTTATTTCCTCAGTGAAAAAACAGTGATGCAGAGCTGGGGAGATGGTTCAATGGGTAAAAATACTTGCTGCACAAATGTGACAACCTGAGTTTTGATCACCAGAACCCACATAAAGCCAGATAGAGTGGCATGAGCATCTGTAATCCCAGCATGTGCACCTGCAAGAGATAGAAGATCAAGGCTGGAGAATGTCTGGAAGATCACAGGCCAGCTAGCTTGGGAAATACTGCTGTGGACAAGAGACTCTGCCTTAAACAAGGTGGTGGGTGAGAACTGATATCTGAAGTTGTCCTCTGACCTCCACACAAGTGCCATGGTACACTTGCATCTGTACATTCACACATGTGCACAGGCAGATAAAAAGAAAAACAACTGTGATATTATGCCAGTTACTTAGGGATGATAATTATCTAAGTTAAATGTCTAGCAGAGCCATATTTCTCAAGTATTAGTATACATGGAAGTTTTCTGGGAATCGTAGGAACATACCCATTCCAATTCAGCAGGACTGAGGTAGATACTGAGATTGCACATGCTCCCAAATGTCCATAGTTTGAGTAGCAAGGCTGTAGGCTGCTTGATCATAGTGCTGAATAGCCCTCAGTTTCTCATACATACATCCCTTAAAAGGATACACTCTGTACCAGAAGTATGGCATGGAACGTTTCGTGATGGGGAGAGGCTGCAGACACTGGCCTTGTTCATAGAGCCCATGATGCCAGTGCGTGCTATTTAACTTGTCTCCTTTGTAACAGTGACAACCATCTCCAAGTCTGATCCGTGATGACTTTCACATGGAGAGACTGGGATCCATTTCAAGCCATGGCTGTGGGTGAGAGACAGGAATCCTGAATTGCAATGCTGCTCCCTAGGAGGCTTCTCTTTGTTTCCCTAAGCAGACTACCAAACTCGCTGCTGTGTTTTTATTTTCATTCAAATGTTTTATTCCATGAATAGCCTAACAATATAAATGTGTTTCAAGTACATGAATAAACAACATAATAATACAAAGCACATGACTCTGCCAAGATTTTTTTCCCCTGTTGTTCTGAACTAACAAAAAGACAGGAACTTTCACTTTGGGAGTCCAGAATGAGGACCAAGTATCAAATGTACTCAAGGGATTACAGTAGGAAAGCAAGCAAGAGGAGAGTGACATGCTAGGCTCTGTTGTGGTTTGAGTGTGAAATGTCCCCCATAGACTCAAGTGTTTCAATCCTTGGTCCACCACAGTGGCCCTGTTTGGGAAGGTTGTAGGACATTTAGAGGGTGGAGTCTTCATGGAGGAAGTGGGTCACTGGGGCAGGTCCTGAGGAGTTATAGCCTCTGCTTTCCAAAGGCCCCACAACATTACTAAATTTCCACCAAATGGGTACCAGACCAAGTATTCAAATCAAGACCATCTTATAATGCAAAATGCACTCAGTCCAACTTTATGAGTTGCCCTAGTCTTTACCAGTCCCAATACTGTTCGAAAGTCTAAAGTCTCATTTGGGATTCAAGGCAGTCCAATACAAAATGTCACAGAGTAAACATTTCCACTTCAAAAGGGGAGAATGGGGGCTCTGCTAGGGAAAATTGGACCAATGCAAGATTGAAAATGACCAGGTCAAACATCCACTCCTGAAGCTGTGTCAGACACCTGGAACTCATGATGAAATCCTCCAGGCTCCAAAGGACTTGGGCGACGCTGAACTTCCAGCTGTGCTGCTTGCTTGCCAAGCCAGCAGTTCTCCCTGGCAGCCATCCCAAAGTCCTGGAATCTCCCAAATCCTGGGGCCTCCACTGAAATCCACAGTTCATCTTCACAGATCCATAGACTCATAGGGACTCTGTGCCAGGACTACAGTCCGGCTTTTACATCACCTCAGGGTGTTCTGGTACCACAGTTTCATTCAGTAACCTTATTTCCTGAATTTGTCATACTTTCAAAAACCAGTACCAAGTAGAGAAGGCTGCCAAAATGATTAATCCAAGGGGGATGGAGCTGACTTTGAGGAGCAGGATACTCCTTTGGCATTCTTCCTTAAGTTTCCCTACTTTCAAGAGAACCAGCATTCCTCTTATGGTCCCAATACAGAGCAGCCGGCCATCCTCAATGGTGGTAAGCTTCTAAACAACTGTAGCTATGCTGGCACTAGGCTCAGGCCTGAGACTTTCATTGTTGTCTGTGCCAAACATTAAACCCTTTCATATCCTTCACTTCCATATTTTCTACATCTAAGCACACCAGTCCATTGTTTTTAAATTCAACTCTGTTCAAGTTCTCAGGACACAGGCAGAATGTAGCCAGTCACTCTGCCAGAACATCACACAAACTGCTTCTAGCCCAGTACTAACGTAGTCCTCTTTCCTCTCTGAAACCTCAGAAGCTGAGCCTTGACTGTAACCCATTGACCACAATTCCAAGACTCCATAACTCCCCACTCGGGTTCCAGCATTTGCCTGAAATGATCCTGATGCCCAGTGAAATGCTGGTTAATGCTCACTGATTTATTATAAAAGGCATAACTCCAGAACATCCAAATGGAAGAGATGTGTAAAGCAAGATATGGGGAAGGGATATGAGGTTTCTGTGTCCTCTTTGGGTGAACCACAATCCAGGCATCTCCCGTGCTCAGCAACATAGAAACCCATCAAACGGCACTCTAGCTTCAGCTTTAGTGGATGGAGCTGAAAGTCCCAACTCAGTTTTCTAAGCTCACTTGGTCTTCCTGATGACCAGACCCTATTCTGAGGTTTTCTAAAGGTTCTACCTTAAGACACCTCATTAGTATAAACTTAGATCTGGAAAGAGGCCTGTTTTGAATAAGAAGAGGCATACTACTATGCAGGAGCTCTCTGTCAGAAACTACAGAGGACAATCAAATCTACTCATTTTAAAGTAGTAGCTCAAATATTTCTTGAGAAAGGAGAAAATGATGATAATCTTTCCTCATTCTGACAATTGAGCTTCCTGCTGAAGTGTCAAGTAAGTGATTACATATGCTTATCTACCAAAGTTAATGCAAAGGGAAGCAGATCCAAATTCTTAAGAGATATTTTCATTTTTCCTAGTATCAGTCACTCTTGTACATTCTGTACTGCTAAGACAAAATCTCTACGATGGATTAGCTTATAATGAGCAGAAATTTATTCCTCAGTTCTGAATGCTAGGATATCCAAGCCAAGAGGCCTACATCTGCTGAAGGCCTTTGTGTTGCATCATTCTATGGTAAAAAGGCAAAGAGGACACAAAAGAAGGAAGCAGAACTCCTGGAAACCCACTCCTGAACTAGGGAGCCTAGTCTGAAGGAAACATTACCCTCAAGTCATCTTTCACAGGGTCCAACCTTCCAGCCTTGTATGCTTTTGGGGAGAGACATTTAGATAGCAGCACTCTGTTTAGCTTAAGCAGGGTATTTTCTGTGGGGAGTTGTGGAGCCAAGAAAGCAGCACAGGGAGGGAGTCCAGCACATAGCCTAACAATGACCATATCAGACCCGAGTTCTGAGGAGCACACCCTTCCTCTGAAGGAGTTCTTATCTTTGTCTTTAACTTGCTTCCAATTTACAAATTGGACAGGACTTATTTTCATGAAGAGGTGTTGGCCTGGGGAGCCCCACAAGCAACAAAAGGAAGTCCAGATTTAGGTAGGGACATTTCATAAAACAAGAAATTAAAGTGATAAAACAGCTATATCATTTCTAAGTTGGCAGGGTGAGTCTCAGAAAGACTAAGGTACAGCTGAGGCAACATGAAGCCCTACCTCCTCCATGTGGGGCTCTCGCCAGCCTTGAGGATAGCCCCTCTGACTCCACTGAAAGGCAGTGCTCCAGTCACTGATAGATAACCTTGCATGACATGGGCTGAAACCCTGAGGTGATACAGTTTGAAAGTAAGTTTAAGGTTTTGATTAATGACTGTAGGTTAATAAGGAGGCATTATAGGCCAATTTTGTCAGTACTAAGGTTAATAGCAGTATTAGACTTTCTGTTTTTTAGAAGTTACTAGGCAACAAGAAATTAAATTTAGGGCTGGATAATATTAAAAATGATGTTGCTAAGTGGATATCCACATGCAAAAGAATGATATTAGGCCTTACTTTACACACACACACACACACACACACACACACACACACACACTTAAAATATATTAAAAGTTGAATGTAAGATATAAGATTTGAAACTGGAGGCTAAAGAGATGGTGCAGAGAATAAGGTGTTTGCCATGTAAGTTTGACTACTTGAGCTTGGATCCCCAGAACCTTCATAAAGCTGGACACCATAGCATTAGCATCTGTAATCCCACCTTGCCTAGGCAGAAGGGAGGGGAAAACAGGAGAATCACCTGGAAGCTTGTGGGCCAACTAGCCTGGTGAATGCAGAGATGAACAAGCATGGACCCTGTCTCAAATAAGATCGGAGGCAAGAACTGACACCCAAAGCTGCCCTCTGATCACCACAAGTGTGTCCTTATATGTGTGTGCCTGAACTCATATACATGAACACACAACACATCACACACACACAACCTGAAAGTATGAAAAGGAGGGGAAACTTGGCAGTGATTTCTTTGATATTACAAAGACCACAAGCAATAAAAGTCAAAATAGGCAAATGAGGTGAAATCAAACTAAAAAGCTTCTGCATAGTGCTTGAATAAAGCTGAAAGTGAAACTATTCTCAACTGGAAGGCATGACAAAGGAGTTGTCTGGTTCATCTTCATCTTTGACTTGACCAGGTTTAGAAATACATGGAGGACCTTTCTGGGTGTGCTGTGTGGACACTTCCTGGAAAGTCTCACTGAGGACAGGAGACCCACTCTGAATGTGAGTAGATCCAATTTCATGGGCTGGGGGCTAGGAGTGAATGATAAGGGAGAAAGGAAGAGGCCAGCTAAGCACTGGCTTGCATCTCTCTGTTTTTGGCCAGTGAGATGTGAGCATGCAGCTACCGCATGTTCTCGCTGTCATGGAACTGCCATGGTGGGCTCCCTCAATCCATGAGCAAAATAGGTGTCTCCTCCCCTAAATTGCTTTTTGCTACAGTGATGAGAAAGGTGCAGGAGTGTTATCCAAAATATGTAATGAACTCCTTTAACTCAATATCAGTATGAAACAAACAAATACAATTTTCAAATAGTTTAAAAAATGGGCAAAAGGCTTGACTAGATATTTCTGTAAAGAAGATAGAAATGGTCACCAGTTACATGAAGAAATACTCAACATCATGAGTCATAAGGGAAATGAAAATCAAAGCCAGAATGTGATAGCACCTTTTATCTTTTAGGATGGCTGTTGTCAAAAAATAATAAGAGAATGAAACTTGGTAAGGAGTTAGAGAAATATGTTGGTGGGAATTTGAAGTGATTAGTCATTATGAAAAACAGTATGAAAGCTCATCAAAAATTGTAAATAGAAATAACATGGGATACTACTACTATTAGGCATTTTACCAAAAGAATTCAAATCAAAAGCAGAGAGAGAGAGAGAGAGAGATCAGCATTCATATGTTGATTGCTGAACTATCATAATATACAAGATAAAAAGACAGATTAAATACCCAATACACAGATGAATGATGACTGTCCATCTGTGAATGAAATAAGATGTGAGATGTACACAATGGAAGGTATGTACCTACAATGGAATATTAAAAAGAAGGCAATCCTGCCATTTGGAACAATGCTGATGAGGCTAAAGACATATATGATGCTGTTTGCAGGGACGGTCACAATCACGTATGTGAGGCACCTGAGATGCTCTACCACATACAGAATAGAATGGTGGCTGCCATTGCTAAAGAATGCAAGAGTTTCTACTCAATGGATATAATATTTCAGCTAAGTATGATGATCAAATTCTAGAAATCTACTATATACCACTGTGCCTATTGTTAACAATAGTGTAAAATACACTTAAACATTTACCAAGAGAGGAGAGCTCGTGTAAGTGTTCTCACCAATATTTTTTATGGGGGTTGGATATACCATTGATCCTTAAGTGACCTGGAAATAAATCTCTCGGTGTTCCAGGGTTCATCGGTTTGTGTGACACTCGACGACAGACACCATAACTGGCACAAATCAGCCCTATTCCATGTGTGCCCAGCTCTGTGATAGGTACTCAGTGGATATACTGCATGTAATTTTTTACTTTGGCAAACATTATGAGATTTTCCACTTTTTACAAACGAGGACGTTTAGGCTGAAGCCAAAAGGAGTCTAGCAGTGTGGACAGGCAAATAAGCAAGGACACCCAAGTATTGCCTAATGCCATCTACTCCTCCCTACCTTTTAGTGACACCCAACTGTTTTGCCACCATTAAAACAAGCATTCATTTGGGGTGGATGACCTCCTCCAGCCAAGTGGGATGACAAAGAAAGATTGCATCCAAAGCAGGTGAGCATTTAGCCTGGCTGGAGTTCTCCTTTGTCACTTTGCATTGCATGGAAAATATGAGATGCTGTCACATGGATAGTTGGAGGAGAACTTTTTTTTTTTGGGTTTGGGTCTAAGATGTCTTCTCTGGTTTCTCTTGGTAACTCTTTATCAGGAAGTGTCTTTGGTGCCTTTGCTATTTCAGAAAGATGACTGCTAAAATTATCTGGGTTAGGAATGTGATAGGATTCTGCCTCCCTGAGCATTTGGGATGGAAATAAACAGCAGAGCTGATTATCTCTAGTCAAGCTTAAATAAAACCGGATGAAGTGCTCAACGGCCGCCCTCCCCCCACCATCACTACTTCACCTCTTATGAAAGACCAGCAATTCTTGGAACATCTTTTACAGTGGAGCTTTGCCCCTCCTTTCATTCCCCCACACCCGGAAGAAAAGTCCATATTCTTTCTCCCAGCTGTGTGCTGCATTTTGCCTCCGACTCTTTCCCAAATGTCTCCAGACTACAAAAACCCCCAAATGTACTTCCAGCAAGCCTGCTCTGTCTGCAATTTTGAAAGTGTGTGCATCTTCAGAAATGTCCTTGGGGTGATTAGGGTTCATCTATGCTATGCTCATCACAGTTCTGTTGGCTGATGTCAAGTAAGATTTTCCATTTTCTTCCCCTTTCCCAGGTCTTTTTAATCTTAGAACCAGGAAGTCACATTTTGCCAGCAGACTAGAACTGTAACCACACAGAGTTGGAGGTGGGTTCAAAGCTCGGCATTCATGACGCTTGAGTGTGTTTGGCAGACAGCTGCATTTGCTCCTCTCTCATTTGGGAGGAATGCGTATCAGTGGGGGCAGGGAGAGGGAGGGTGGATGGGGCGGGGGGGCAGCTGTATCACTGGTGACAAGGCTAGGGGGCCTGTCTTCAGAGTCTGAGGTATGTGTGAGGAAAGCAGACTTTTTCTGGAAGGTTCTGTGCAGAGCTGGAAGAGGAGTTAACTTTCATTTTCCACTCAGATGCTGTTGTGGAAAGAATGAGTCTCTCAGCCTGTCTCTTTGTCCAGACGGAAAGGGTCACTACTAATTACCTTAGGCTCTTTGAATGAGAACAGCTAGCTCTTACTAAATGCTACAATGTAGCTAGGTTGCAGTTCTCTCTGGATGGTCTCATCTTTTTCCATGTCAACTTCTCTACCCCCGGATTTTATCCTTCCCTGACAGAAACACTTGAATTCCCTGAATATATCTTGGGGCCTTTGGTCTTTCTCAATGCCTTGTAATACATGATACACCCTTTCCTTTTAAGTTTTCTTAAATGTGTGTGTGTGTGTGTGCCTGTTTATATATAGGTGGGTACACATGTATGCACATGTCTGCAAAAGCAAGAGGTCTCTAATTTGAAGTGTTTTCTTCAATTGCATGCTACTTTATTTTTTGAGATGGGATCTCATACTGAATCTAGAGCTTGCTGATATGTATTGCTAGACTAGACAGCCATCAAGCCCCAGGGGTCCTATGTCTCTGCCTCCCCAGCATTGGAATGATAGGTGTGCACCACTGTGCCCTGCTTTTATGTGGGTTCTAGGCATCCAAACTCAGATAGATCTTCAAGCTTGCATGGCAAGCACTGTACCTATTTAAGCATTTCCCCAGACCTTCTTGGAAAGACTGGATATTCGCCACACTACTTCTTGAGTGACGTCTCCCACTGAAATGATAGCATCAATGGATCTAAAACTGGGACCATTTTTATTTTCTTCTGCTTGGCTGGAAAGAGTTCACTACTTCTATGTTATTTGGCTTCACTGTTTTATATGTCAGTCTCTGACAGCCCTTTGCAAGTTGATCAGAAACTCCTATGAGTCTGTTTACCCTTCTAGATCAAGGTTGTTCCATGAACTTTGCAATGGCAGAAATGTTATCTATACTTCTTTGTTTTACTTGACTACTTATTTTACTACTTTTATCTGGTATGGCAGCCACTGGTCACATGCAGCTGTTGAACACTTGAAACAGTGTTCATTGCACTTGGAGAAAATTAAATTTTTGGATTCTATTTAATTTTAATTGCACATTAAGATATTATGCAGAGCCTGTATCCCTTGTATTGGAGTGCACAACTCTAGGCTCTGCCCCCTCAGAAGCTCTCTTTCCTGAGCTTCATAATGCCTCACATAAATGACTCACTCAACATTTATTTAATCAATCAAATACTGTGTTTATGCAGGCCAATAATAATACCAGGAAGATATCAGTTATTAACGTCATTGATCTTTATATATGAAACCAAAATAAAGCAAAATGAAATCAAACAACAACACAATGTTGCTCAGCAAAGTTGAAGGGCGAACTAACAATTTGTTTAAAACCAAGCCTCTGTCTCTGTCTTCGTGGGCAGTGCTTAGTACCTGTGAGGAAATTTGTATGGAAGCAATTGCACATATTAGATAGGAGGAGGCAACATTTTATAGAATGGCTAATTGTCTCCATGAAATTAGACATGCAAAGACTTTCTCATATAAAAGACAGCAGAAAGGAAATAGGGAAGGGGGGAGGGAAGTTGGCCCTCTGCTCACACATTGTTAGTATCACGCACAAATTAAAGGCAATATTGGCTAAATGGATCTCTTCTGAAAGAGAAGGAGTGGGTCATAAAAGAAAGCTTACCACAGCCGACAAATCGGGCAGCTGGTGTGCTGTTTGGGACTGCGAACTCCCCATGTTGATGAGGATGCCTCCCAGGGCAGCAGATGACGATCAGTATGGGGAAGGTTTGCTGCCATCTCCTGGTGATTGCTCACAGTGCCCCACTGTTCAGAGTCTTAAGAAAGTTCCACAAGCCATGGGTCTTTAGTTCTCCATCCTGTCAATTTATCATTAAACATGACAGATTTTCCCTCAAAAGTGTAATCTGGCTGGGCATGGTGGCTCACGCCTTTAATCCCAATATTAAGAATGCAGAAATAGGAGGATCACTGTGAGTTAAAGGCCAGCCTGAGGCTACTTAATGAATTCCAAGTCAGCCTACCTTGAAAAACAAAAAAAAAAAAAGACTGCAATCTGAAATAAACCCTTCCCTTCCATAAACTGCTGCTTCTGGTTGGGCATTTTGTCCCATCAGTGAGAAGGTAACTGATGTAATGGGGAAGGTGCATGTGATGGCTGATAACATTGCATCTGCAGAAGGGAAGCTGACAGAGATAAATGTTGGTGGTCAGCTCGATTTCTCCTTTTCTATTCAGTCAGAGAACACAGCCCATAATATAGGGCTGTCCATATTTGGGGTGGATCTCACCATCTCAGTTAAATCTACTTTGGAAATTCCTTCACAGACGTGACATGTCTGCAAGGCTATTCTAGAACCTGGTTGACAATTTGAATTTACCATCACATTTCCTTCCCAGCAGGATCCAGATGACTTACAGGGTCATTATTTGAGCTTACATTACCTGATTAGCCATTTATGTAAAAACTTCCTTGGACTTATTCTTCTAAAGTGGAATTGCAGGATGGAGAGATGGCTTAGCGGTTAAGGCACCTGCCTGCTAAGCCTAAGAACCTGGTTCCAATCTCCAGGTCCCATGTTTAGCCAGATGCAAAGTGACGCAAGGGCGCAATGCCAAACTTGACCACAAGGGGGCGCACACACCTGGATTTTGTTCACAGCGGCTGAGAGACTGCTGTCGCGCCCATCTCTATCTGTCTCCTCTCCCTCTGTTTGTCTCTCTCTGTGTCTTTCTCCAAAAATAAATAAAATAATAAAAAAAATTAAAGTGGAATTACACTGAAGTGTGCTCATTTATTCATACATGATTCCACTGCTTATGCAACAAGCACTACTGCACATGCACCAACTGTCTGGTATATTCCTAAGGACACAAAACAGTGTAAGAAGAGGCCCCTGACCTCAGTGAACCCAACACTTCCTCTTGAACATGCTTCCACTTTTACTGTACCATGTACTATGCCAAGCAGTTTACATCTGTTACTCTTTCAACAATATTTACTCATGAATATTTACTCAATATTGAATACATGTTGCTGTACATCAGGTGCTGTGTTATTCTAAAGGTGAAACAGTGCTAAGTGTTCTTGTCTATTGAGAAGACAGATAAGGATGCAAGAATTTGCAACATTATAGGTTTAAAGTTTGCAGAGCATTTTGGATAGTCACAATTTGATTGATTGACTTTCTATACTGAGAGGTCTCTTTCCTTATCAGTCTGAGATGAAGCAAAAACCTCCTTCAGTTATAAAAGCTAAACAGGGTTGAAGAGATAGCTTAATGGTTAAGGCTCTTGCCTGCAATGCCTAAGGACCCATCTTCGACTCTCCAGGTCCCATGTAAGCCAGACACACAAAGGTGACACCGTGCAAGGTTGCACATGTGCTCAAGAGGATGCACACATTTGGAGTTTGAGTGCAGTGGCCCTGGTGTGCCAGTTCTCTCTCACACTGCCTCCTCTCTCTGTCTCTCTCACTCTCTTGCATAAAAAAAAAAATAAAGACCAGTCTGTTGTGCTTGCCTCAAAAAATAAATAATAAAAGCTAAACAAACTGGGTGTTTTCCCAAGCATCCTTGGGATGTTAGGTGCCTTCCATATTCCTTTAATGACTCCTCTTGTTCTTTTTAATCAGTCTGTGCTAGTTTCTGCTGTTAACCAGTTCCCTGGAGGTCCCCAATGACATGAAGGACAAGGATGTGGAGTCATCAAGTCATCATTCTTGCCAGTGTGGAGACAGTAGCACTTGCATCTATGTCAGACGTGAGTGGGGCTGACAGGTTAAGTTGTTAGAGACAGGAGACCCAGCAGAGGATTGCAGTAGGAAGAGTGTTTATGAAAACATACTCCTACTCCTGAAGTAGGTAGCCTTAGGTTGATTTTTAGATGTCAGCAAATTGAGATAATAAGGAGAAAATCTAGGCCTGATTCTGCTGGGCTGAGTTCAGTCTCTGAGATGATCTCCCAGATGGGGCCTGAAAATATTTTTATCTTCATGGTCTTCAGTTCTAAGTTTGAGAAACCCTTTGTGCACCTGTAAATGTAAAGCATCACCAATGTATTGGAAAGAGAGTAGCCATTTAAACACCTCTGAGATTAAGGCTGTAGAACCTCCCAGGCACCCCCTGAAGACACCTTGCTGCCCACTTCTAATTATATCCTGCCTTCCCAAAGTCGCCATTCTGATTTCTAACACTGTAATTCTGTTGTATTCCAATTTGAGCTTAAGAAAAAAACACTGCAAACTTGAACATATGAACATACAGTACTTTTTTTTTTCTTTTTCTTTCTTTTTCTTTTGAGTCAGGTTCTCACTCTAGTCCAGGCTGATCTAGAATTCACTCTGTATCCCCAGGCTGTCCTCAAACTTACAGCCATCCTCCTGCCTTAACCTCCCCAGTCCTGGGACTAAAGGCATGCACTACCACACCTGGCAGACATACATTTCCATCACAATATTCTCTTCTTAAAATATTTATTTGTTTGAATGAAGGAAGGGAGAGAGAGAAAGAGGGGGGGGATAATATCAATGGGAGCATCAGGGCTTCTTGCCACTGCAAACTTGCAGATGATCTACTTTATGCCTCTGGCTTTATGTAGGTACTGGGGATTTGAACCTGGGCCATATCCAGGCTAGCAAAGCTTTTGCAAGCAAGGGCCTTTACCTGATGAGACCCACACCCACATTATTCTCTTTTGTCCCCTCTCCCTCACCCTCATCCTACTGAGGACTTTCCTCTTTCAAGGCAGTCCTTCCTCTGTTTTGTTGTCTCATTATTTTTGTCCTCTATCTTAAAATATTTATGCGGTTAGGACAGTAAAGGTCTTCTGGGGGGTAACTGTAATCACTGTGGGGGTCATGAGTGTACCAGTTGGATAATTTCAGGAGGATAATGCTCTATAGTATGTCTATACACCCTGTGATCCTTATATTCTTTCTGCCCCTTCTTCTGTAATGTTCCCTGAGCCAGGAGGGCATGATAGATATCTCCTTTAGTGTTGAGCTCTTGACAGCCTCTTGTTTTCTGCATTTATGACTTTTGAGTTTCCTCAGTGTCTTCCACCATAGCACAGAGGATGTTTATGTCTGGCTTCCTTGAGTGCATATTGTTTGAAAGATTCCTGGGTCTGTATTCTCATGTTTGTTGCTCTGCTGGACAGATATCTAAGAATGAACTTCCTGGGTCATAGAACAACTTCACTAGATAATCCCAAACACTTTTCCAAAATCAATAACCCACCTTGTGTTTCTACCCATAATGTACGCAAGTTCCGTTCTCTTCACACCCTTTAGAACATTTGGGAGGATGAATCTTTCCAACTTCACTCAGTAAGAAGGGTGGGGTGCTATCCCACAGTCATTAGTAGTTTACATTTCCCTCATGCCTTGTTGTTGCAGTCAGGTTCGCATTGCTGGCAGAAATCACCAGAATGAGAGCAACTTGTAGGAAAGAAAGGTTTATTTTGGCTTATAGACTGAATGAAACCACCACATTTCCGCCCCTAGCCCCCATTAACTGATAATGATCCATGATGTAAAATGCAATACATTAAGTTTAACTTTAAAAGTCCCATATTTTTTAAAAATTTTAAAATTATTTTTTATTTATTTTTTGGAGAGAGAGACAGAGAGAGATAGACAGAGAGGGAGAGGGAGACAGGGAGAGATGGGCGCGCCAGCAGCCTCTCAGCTGCTGTGAACAAAATCCAGATCTGTGCTCCCCCTTGTTGTCAAGTGCGGCATCGCGCCCTTGTGTCACTTTGCATCTGGCTAAACGTGGGACCTGGAGATTGGAACCGCTGGAGATTGGAACCAGCATTCTTAGCCTTAGCAGGCAGGCGCCTTAGCTGCTAAGGCATCTCTCCAGCCCAAAAGTCCCATATTTTTAAAATGCTAATGATGTTCCCGTAAGTACAAGTCTTTTAGCTGAGCCATAATACCAAAAAATTCCACCCCCCAAAAAAAACCCATAATGGCACAGAATAAATACTCACACTGCAAAAGATGGCATTGGGCATAGCAAAGAAATACTCAAGCAATACAAGATTTAAACAAAGGAAACACCAAACTGTAGCTCCAAGTCCAACAACTCTAGCCAGTGACAAATCTCCAAGTCTGATAATTCTAACCAGCAATAAGTCTCTGGAGTTCCAATTCTGCCCCTCCAGCTAGGCTACCCACAGTCCTGGAAAATTTCTGGGGCCAGCAGCTGTCTCATGGTCCTGGCATCTCCACTGGGTCTTCACTGCAACCCACGGTCCATGCTCATGGCTCCATCAGGTCTCCATGCAGGCAATGCTGCTTCACACTGCCCATGGCCATTTCCCAAACACAAGACCTGTTGCAAATTCAATGACCCTCTCTTTCCTGCATTTCCTATACTCCATAGTACCAGGTAGGGTACCAATGTGTTAATCCAGTGGGGAATAAAGCAGACTTTGAACAGAGCTCCTTGATCTTTCAGGCCCCTTCAAAAGACTCTACATTCTTCCTGTTGCCCCAATGCTGGTCAGCTGGCCCAATCTCAAAGGTTGTAATCTCTCATTCAATTGCAGCTGAATGGGCAGAAGTTTCAGCCCAAGTATTTAATTTTTCTGTGCAATATTCCTCTGCTCACACCAGTCCATTTCTACACAAAGCAATCCTGCACAAATTCTCAGGACAGAGGCATAATAGCAAGCCTCTCACACAAACTGCTTCTAGCCCAGGCCAAGCAAAGCTCTTTCTCACCCTCATAAGCCTAGCCTCACAGTCCATAGTTCTTACTGCATTCAGGTCTTTCAACTATGACCAGAATAGTCCATCCAGCTATATTTAGAGCACTGCAAGGAATATCTTAGGCCAAGGTTTCAACTCCTTCCACATTCCTCTTGAAAATTAGCTCCAAAAGGCCCAAGCTACACAGTCTGGTGTCTAGCAGCAAATGACCCCACTCTTGATACCATTTTACTGTTGCAATCAGGTTCACATTGCTGGCAGAAATCACCCAACCAAGAGCAGCTTGTGGGAAAAAGGGTTTATTTTGAGTTACATCATTCCCTCACCAACATCAGGTGGACAACAGTAATAGGAGAGTGTGCCAAACACTAGCAAGGGGACAGTGGCTATAATACTCATAAGCCTACCCCCAATAATACACTGCCTCCAGGAGGTGTTAACTTACAAATTGCCATCAGCTGGAGACCTAGTATTCAGAACACCTAAGTTTATGGAGACACTTGAATCAAACCACCACAACTGTGATGTCAAGCAACTTTCTATATGTTTGTTGGCTATTTTTCCAGTACTGTGTATTGGATGGTCATTCAGTGACACATGTTTTGGGGTTAGGTGCTGTTAGGTTGGACAGGTCCCAAAATGGAGTCACCAAGGACAGAAGGATGGCAACAGAGACATAAGGAAGTGGATTATCCACATTCCTCAAGTAACCACCCAGCTACGATCCTCTCCTTGCCTGCAATGCCCCCAGATCATGGTTTCCTGCCCCTTTATTTTGTAAATCACCTGTTCACTGTTCTGATGTCACAGTCTGGCTATCTCAGATCTCCCCTAAAGGAACTTTTCTTGTTCAGCTTTTCCTTTCCTCACCTTCCCTCAACTGACCCTATAAAGCCCACTACCTGAGGAACTTAGGTGAGCTGTGCTCCTTTCTTGTGAGCCAGCCCTGGCAGCTCAAGCTTTTCCCAAATAAAAGCTTTCATCTTTGCCTCAGAGTGGTTTGCGTGGCTGTGGTCACTCCTGAACCTTACAGGTACCTTAAGGATGCATGAATGTGGTTTCCAAAGAGAATATGGTCTTATTTCAACTCTCCAAGTTTATGTTCTCCATGATTACTTAGCATAGACACCCCCTAGATTTGTGTGGATCTGCTTATTCTCACAACTGACTCTTGGGGTAAACTTTCTATATGTGGAGTTGGTTCAATAAATGTACAAAGTCAAAGACAGACCAAAGGTAAAGTCACTCCAGACCATCTGCTGGGTCACTAATGGTCCCTCAGATATTGTTGGATGAACACTAACCTAGAAATTATATGATTTTTCCCACCATTTACTGAGTAAATGTCTCAATGGACATGTCACTGTGAATTTATGATGCTCTTTGAGGAGTTTGGGTTAGTTCTGTCATAAAATTCCTGGCATATGGAGACTTATGTCTGGTTCCCACACATTTAAGGCTAGAAAGAGCACAGCTACATTTTCTTAAGGTCAGCTTTACTGATGTCTCCAAAGATAAAAGCCACCATCTGATTGAAGGCTTGTTCAGAACATACTTTTGGCAAAGGATTTCCTAGTTCCCTTCTCTGGGGATAATCAAATGGAGTTCTGTTTTGTCTGTTGTTTTTGACAAACATGCTTTGGCAGGAAGAAGGGATGTTGCAGGCCTTTCTGCTTTAAGGTCACAATTTTATAATCAGAGATGGGAAGACCTGCAATCAGTAAAAATCATCCACTCAGAAGACAGGCTAAGGTACAAACACATGTCCAAAAGCAACGAGCAGCATAAACGACAGCCATGCATGCTTTCAGGTCTTGCCAAAAGGTTGGTTAGGCTGAGAGATATTTTTTAAAAATATCTTTTATTTATTTATTTATTTATTTATTTATTTATTTATTTATTTAAGACAGAGAGAGAGAGAGAGAGAGAGAGAGAGAGAGAGAGAGAATGAATGAGCATGCCAGGGCCTCCAGCCAGTGCAAATGAACTCCAGATGTGTGTGTCACCATCTTGTGCATCTGGCTTACCCGGGTCCTGGGGAGTTGAACCTGGGCCCTTTGGCTTTGAAGAGTAGTGCCATAACTGCTAAGCCATCCCTCCAGCCCTAGGCTCAGATATGTCTATCCAGGTTAAATCAATCACCCCTTCTATTTTTTAGCCTCAAATCATAACAGACTTACAAGATTCTAGATTATTGTTCCAATGGCTGAATGGCTACAGTTCCCCCAAGGAGTTCACTTCTAAGCATTTATAAATCTTTGAACAATTTTTTCTTTTGTATTAGCCAATGTTTTGGTTGCAAGTAATAATCACAGATAACAGGGGACTTTTTTTTTTTTTTTTAAGAAAATATCTAGGGCTTAAAGACTCAGCAGAAAGTTGGAGGAGAGGGCGGAAGACAGAAATTTGGCCAGAACCTGGTGGGATGCAGCAGGAGGAGCCTCAACAAGCACAGTATGGGTCATGTGGCAGGAAGACCAGCCTGGCTTGGTGCTGAAGCCTTGAGAGTATTTCTCCTGGGAACATGCATCTTGATCAGGGACCCATGAAGATGGGTCTTTGATGTAGTTGATTTGTCTCACAATGGAGCCTTCGTGAAGAAACTTTCCTTTTCCCAAGCTGGAGCTGACTTAATTCTTGTTCTTCCCTGGACACTGTCTTCCATCTCCACTGTAGATCTTGATGTCAGTTTGCCCATCTCACCCGTTTCTCAAAGGTGCGGAGCTAGGATGGTGGGTCTCATTACTATTTATTTTTTAAAAAAATGATTTCTGAGGGTTTTCTCTTGTCTTATTATTTCTTTTATTTTCTATTATTTCCTTTCTTCTTCTGGCTCAAGGTTACTCTGTTATTCTTTTTTTTCTTTTTTTTTTTTTTTTTTTTTTTTGATTTTTTGAGGTAGGGTCTCATTCTGGCCCAGGCTGACCTGGAATTAACTATGTAGTCTCAGGGTGGCCTTGAACTCACGGCGATCCTCCTACCTCTGCCTCCCAAGTGCTGGGATTAAAGGTGTGCGCCACCACGCCCGGCTACTCTGTTATTCTTTTCCCAGCTTCTGGGATCAAACACTTAGCTCTTTGGCTGTCAAATGCCCTTTGTTTGATATGTTTTTAAGGTGGTACATTCCTCTCCAAGTAGAACATTTCTTGTACAAGGGGTGTTTTCTGACCATTTATTTCCAAATAGTTCCACTGCTTTCTGATTTTACTGGTGAGTCACAGCAGGATCTTTTCATATTTCTCAGTCTATGTATTTGTGGGGATGATGTCTCCTTTCCCTGAGTTCTAATTTTATGTACTCTTGTTGGAGAACAGCCTTATGATCTAACTGTTTGGTATTTGTTGTGACTGCTTTTCTACTTCTTGAATAAAGTATTTCCAAAAATCCATGTTATATGTGCTTTTGAAAAAGTCAAAAAGTCCAATAACCTTGGGTCTAAGCAGGCATTTGATCACACTTGCTGACTGCATTGATAGTGTTTATGTCCTTATGACTTTTCTGTTCTTGATAGACTGATTTCAGAGGCAAACATGTTAAATGTCCCTGAACTACTGTAGGCTGGATTATTCCTCATTATAATTCTATCCACTTTTTACATATTCTCTGAAATTCTGTTAGGGGTATACAAGTTTGAAATACTGACATTTTACTTTTTATCATTTTTAACAGTTTTTTTCTACATCATTATAGTTCACCTTTATCTCTTGTCAACTGTAGATTTTATGTTTAAAATCCAATTCTCAAGTCACTTTATTTTATTTGGTAACCTTTATTAATTGATATGGTGGTTGTGAATATATTTGGGTTCATTTTAATCACCTTTCTATGGATTTTATTACTATGATTTTTCTTCCCTGGCTTCTCTATACTGGTTGAGAGTGTTATCAGGTTAAGGAAGAAGTTGGACTTGTACTCATTTATTCATATTCCTGGGAGAAAAGTCCCTGAGTTAAGTTTGTGTTAATCCAAAAGCCAGTGTGGGGATGAACAGTGTGTCCTCTTGAATATGTACTTGGGTTTTTTTCTGCCTGCTGCAAAAGAATCATTTCACTTATTTGTTTATCTAATAATTCCTTCTTTGTTTATTTGTCTTATTTTGACTAAGAACTTGCTATGCCTCAAGTAGACAGATGATCAACATTGACTAGAATGAGATGGTCACTGCCTCCACAAGGCTTATTGCCTAGGGAGAGAGACTGTGTGTGTGCAAAAGAGGAAATTCTTTGGCTCTTTGGATAGAGAGGGAAAGAAAGAGAAAGGGGGAGAGAGAGAGAGAAACAGAAGGCAATAGAGTTGACTCCAACCTGGCAACAGGCTTTCTGAAGATCAATTTACATTAAAACATACACAGAGTAGGAGATGAGGTAGGGTCAATAACAGTTCCCCAATATACATTGTTTCTTTATTTCCTTTGCAACATAACCACACATTTTACCTGAACACGATGCCGTCTCAGAAAAAAACATTGTATCTATCATCCTTTCATGTAGCTGAGTATGGCCATATGACTAGAACCTTCTCTAGGGGATGTAAGTGGAAGCTGTGTGCAGCAGCTGAGTGTCCTTAAAGGGGAAGGCTGTGGCTTCTTCCTTACTCTTATTTTCTTAAATGAATCCATGGTAGTTAGAAGTGTGGTATGAACCTTAGACTAGAAGCTGTGTAACATCACAGTAAGAGTATGAGGTGCAGGAAAGGTGAAATCATAGACTAGTCCTGGTTAACAACCCGGACTTCTGCATGAGACAGAGACATATCCTTATATTCATAACCCTACTCTAGTTAAAATGCCATAGCTGGGCTGGAGAGATGGCTTAGTGGTTAAGGCGCCTGCCTGCTAAGTCTAAAAACCTGGTTCCAATCTCCAGGTCCCAAGTTTAGCCAGATGCAAAGTGATACAAGGGCGCAAAGCCACACTTGCCCAAAAGAGGGCACACACATCTGGATTTTGTTCACAGCAGCTGAGAGACTGCTGGCGCGTCCATTCTCTATCTCTCTCCCTCTCTCTCTGTGTCTCTCTCCAAAAATAAAAAAAAAAATTAAAATGCCATAGCCTTCTAGACCCAGGGAACAGATTTCTTAGGGCTGTGACAAACCAACCAGCAGAAAACATTTCTTGAAACACAACTTTCTGGGTCCTAGAAATTCTGATTTGTTGATAGGGGCACAGCCTAAGACCTTGCTTTACTTGTCACCTCTGAAATGTTGTAGAAGGTTCTTGAAAGCAGTACTCTAGGGAAGCACTATTTCTGACAGGGGTCTGGCACATTGAAAGAACTGACCACAGAAAGAATGTGGTCTGGGATGAGGACAGTGAGGTAGACACTGTGCTTGATCATGAAAAGTTCTGTTGGTCAGATAAAGGAATGATTCTATTCAAAATGCAGAGGGAAGGCATTGAACAGCATTGGATAGGGCGGGGGAGCTATGATTTCATTGTCATTCTCTACTGTGCTATGGAGCACAGACTGCACAGCCAGGGTGTCCTATCAGGAGTTAGTGTGAGAATGCTCACCATAGAAACTGACTAAAGATATATTCTGGAAATCAGATAATAGGGACTTTGCTGGTGGATTCAGTGTGAAATAAAGAATGTGAGCCAGGTATGGTGGTGCATGCCTTTAATCCCAGCACTTGGGAGGCAGAGGTAGGAAGATCATCGTGATTTCCAGATGAGCCTGGGCTAGAGCGAGACACTACCTGCTAAAACCAATGGGTGGAACTTTTCCAAGTCATGCCGAGCAGGCTCTATGTAATAGACTATTGGCAGAATTCGGGATGGCAGTCCACCACTCCCACCTGTGGCAAATGGCTCTTTGTGAAGGTGCCAGTGATGCAGATGAGCTCCTCCCAGCCTCTTCTCTGTGCTGTCCCCTGCAGCTTCCCAAGCAATGTCCCGGGTTAGTCAGCCCCTCTCACTTGACATCTCTTCACAAGTACTTGAGTCTCAGATGTGGTTTGGAATTATTTTGTCTGTTTTACAGTGATGATCTCCAGGGGTGTGTGTGTGTGTGTGTGTGTGTGTGTGTGTGTGTATGCATGCACGCGCCTCCTCTTTCAGCAGGGTACACTGTGAACACAGGGTAACAACACAGTGAGCTCTCAGAATCCTATGGCTGTGGAGGTATCTGAGTGTCTTGGCCAATTTGCACAAATGGCCTGATTTCCATACATTTAAATTTTATTCTGCTACATCACAGAATGACATTTACAAGGCAATTCATTTCTCTTTATAACTCCTATAATTTCTTATTGCTCCTAGAATGTCAGCCTTAACTGATAGCAAGGTACTGTGTGATCTGATCCCAACATCTTCCAACCAGTTTATTTCTCATTTTCTTTCCATTTTTAGTATAGTGAATTTTTCCACTTTGTGCCCTTCACCTTGCTTCCTCCTTTCTTGGGAGCCTTTGAACAAGCTAGTCACCATTTTTTTGTAGAACAACTTGCTGATGGATAACCTTGCCAGGTGCAACTTATTTACAACTTAGCCTGAATGATCAATAATTCCTCAAGGATGTTCTCCTGCATTCCCTCTAGTATGTATTGTGTATCTCTTGTTTTGAATGGACCCCCTGATTAAATGTGGTTTAATGTGGATTCGTGGCACACACTTTTCTAATTTTGCTTGTTCTCTTCAATGGTTGTTCATGCTATGAGGGCAGGGGTATGTCTGCCTATTTCTCCATTAAAAGTGCTTACCCTACCATCTGGCAGACAGCATGTGCTCAATAAATGGCTCTTGAACTCACAGCTGAATTCACCTGTGGGAACCCATACATTCTTACCTGTGTGAAGAAATACCTTGGGCTTGGAACAGCTCCGTTTCTTTGCAGCTGTAACCTCATACATGGACCTTCTTTGTGCTTCTCGTGGATGACATTGTGCTGTTGATTGTAAGTTCTACATCTTCAGATTCAACATATTGTGGACTGAAACACTTTGGAAAATATTGCTTCCCTGTTGAATTTGTATGTGCTTTGTATATCATTATTCCTTAAACAATAAAGTTATAACAATAATTTACATAGTAATGCATTTGGCATTGTAAGTGGTCTATGACTGAAAGTATACAAGAGGCTATTCATAGGTTCTAAGTCAACACTACATCATTTTAGATGTGATTTTAGATGTGTGATTTGGGCATGCGTGGAGTTTATATCCAACTACAGATGTTAAGGAAGTCGTGAAACCAATGGCCAGATGATCTGGATGGATAGCACTTCCCAAGTTGCCATAATGCTGTTTTTGTCTTTCATATCCCACAGCTTCAAACTTGGGTTTGCCTGTTACAACTATTTGCAGACAGATTACTTCTGTTTTTTTTCCTTAATTGATTTTGATACATGGATTTTTTATGTTCAGACTATCTTTCTCTCATCACTATATTTTTCCTTCCTTTCCAATAAATACTTTCAGATCACATTTTGGATTTTCTTTGCAATCAAAACACTGTCACTTCCCAAACATTGTCCTCTATTTCAGAAGAACCAGGGGACATTCTCTAGAATATGCCTGCCTGCTCTGTAGTTATTGTTTAGTTCCTAGATTAAAGTTAGCTGCTTCTCCCTTCATGTTGTAAAATGTCTCTAGCTGGGAGGTTTTCTGGTCTGGGTACTTTTATGACATTTTGCAAGCATTCATAATATGCTAAGCCATTTTGTAGTGTACTGTAACATAGAATTATGTATTAGAGAAAAACTTAAGGCCATCAAGCCTATAATCAAGCCTTAGGAGAATGGATAGATATCTTAAATGCATGTTGGATTTCTATAAAAATTGGCTTGGTGTTTTTATATGGGTTTCTAAATACTTTTTATCTCTCTCCCCTTATGTGCTCCAAGTTTCCATTTTGAAGATAAAGTGAGAATTAGAAAAAACCCAAAACAGATTTTCATTTCTCAGACCAGCATTTACACAGTGAGGAGATATACCTATAATCACCAAATCCTCCAAAACCATTGATACAGCTAAAATGCAAAAATCAACTTATGCGCTTTATTTGTAATAAAAGAAGAGCAAAATGATGTTAATTTGTTAAGAGGAAAGTGTACTGTTTACTTCTCTTATTGTGACCTGTGACTGAATGCCTGAGAGAAAGACCTAAGGGAGGAAGGAGTTGTTTGGCTCATGGCTTGAGCATCCAGTCCGTCATGGTGGGGAAGGCATAGTGGCAGGAGCCAGTGGGTCATATTGTGTCTGCATTTAAGAGGCAGAAACAGATGAATCTTAGTGCTCTGTTGGCTTTTTCCACCTTTTTTATTCAGTCAAGGACCCCAGCCCATGGCATGGTGCCGACCTCCCTTAGGATGATACTCAGTTAAGCCTTTCTGAGGATGCCCTCATAGATCTGCTCAGAGATGTGTCTCCTAGGTGATTTCAAATTTCATCAAGTTGACAGTGAAGATACGGCATCACAGCAAGTAAGCGACAAGGCCTGTTGTTGGCCTTTCAAAGGTCTTTATGCCCTTGCACATGGCCTTCCTGCAGAACCGAAGATCATCCCTAGGTACAAGGTGAGAAAACAGAATTACAGCTAAGTTATGGGAGTTGGAGAGATGCCTCAATGATTATGGCACTTGCCTTGCAAAGCCTAACAACCTGTGTTCAATTCCCAAGTACCCACATAAAGCCAGATGCACAAACTGGTGTATGTGTCTGGGGTTCATTTGCAGTGGCTAGAGGCCCTGGTACACCCATTCTCTCCTCTCTCTCCCCCCACTCTCTCCCTGATAATAAAACAAACCCCAACAATTAAAAACAAAACCTAGTAGGTTATGGCTCCAGGTATGCTATTTAGAAAACTGTAAAGTCAAGACAGAAACCCAGATCTGGATGCCTTATTCCTCACACTCTTACTAAGATGCGAATGGCTCACACCAGGTCTCTGCCCTCCTGCTCTTGAAATTCCAGAGGTGTGCTCATCAATTTTCCTTCAGGCTAAAAATTTCTAAAGATAATCAATGCATCAAAGAGGATGGGTTTCTTCTGACTCACAGTTTTGGAAGCTTCAGTCCATGGTCACTTGTCCCTATAACTTTGAAGCCTGTGATGAGGCAAGACATCAGAGTAGGGAGCACAGGCCAGGGCAACCCATGCGTCTTATAACAGGAAGGCATATTCCCAATGACCTAAATGCTCCCATTAGGCTCCTCCTCTTAAATGAGCCACCTCCTTCCAGTAGTGCCAAGCTGAGGATTAGCCAGCTACAGATCCTAACTATTGTAAGTGGGGGTGGGGAGGTAAACACAGTGATGAGATGATTCCATACAGTTGGGAAACAGGAAAAATGTCTAATGAAATGACGGATATGGGGCAGTATGGAGAGGGGTTCATTGTATAATTATTTAAAAGCAACTCTTGGGCTGGAGAGATGGCTTAGTGGTAAAGGCGTTTGCCTGCAAAGCCAAGGGACCCAGGTTCAATTCCGCAGGACCCATGTAAGCCAGATGAACTAGGTGGTGCATGTGTCTGGAGGTTTGTTTGTTTGTTTTTTTTTTACAGTAGCTGAAAGTCCTGTGGTGCCCATTTTCTCTTTCTGTCTCTATCTGCCTCTTTCTTTTTCTCAAATAAACCAAAAAGTTAAATAAAAAATAGGGCTGGAGAGATGGCTTAATGGTTAAGGCACTTGTCTGTGAAGCCTAAGGATCCAGGTTCAATTCCCCAGTACCCAAGTAAGCCAGATGCACAGTGTCTCGAGTTCATTTTCAGTGGCTGGAGGTCCTGGTGCACCCATTCTCTCTCTCTCTCTCTCATTTGCCTCTTTTTCTCTCTCAAATTAATAAATTTACTAAATATTAAAAAATAAAAGTGACACTAATAATTATTTGTTAAGGAAAATTACACCAAGGAGACAATAGTAAAATGAAATGTTTATAGGCATAACTTCCTTCAACAACATTAGATCACAGCTGATCTTACTCCCTCTAAATATCTACCAACTGATCAAAGTAACCATTTCAATTATAAATATTTCATTAAGTATTTCTGAAAGATAAATACCACTTTGCTTATCATTATATAAAGTCCCATCTACAAGATCACATCTAAGACAAGTTCATATTCCATAGTAATAGTTTAGATTGTAGGTTTGGAAGAGACACATTTTGATAAGAGCTGAGTAAAATATAGAAAAATGAAAATAAACAGGGAGCCAGCCATGAGAACATGTGGAGATGGTATAGTTCCTTAGCAGCCATGTATGTTGGCACATATCTGTAATCCCAGCATTGGAGAAGCTAAGGCAAGTGGATCATGAATTCCAGGCTAGCCTGGGCTATGTAGTAAGTAAATCCCTGACTGAAAAACCACAAAAAGCTTATTTGCAATAGGGGAAAAAAGAATAAATTCTGATTGTTTCCTATAAAATGGTAAGCTTAAAGAATATATGTTTCTAAGAAACAGAAAAGTCTATGCTTTTGGTAAAAGAAATGTTGATTTGTGTGTGTGTGTGTGTGTGTGTGTGTGTGTGTGTGTGTGTGTGTGATGGCAGATGGTAATAGGTGAATCTATGAAGGACTGGACTTGTTCCATGTGTGCAATATAAATATGGAATCCACAAACATGAGACTTAACAAACATGAGGAAATGGACAACTTTGAGCTTCCATGCACTTCTCTATGGAGTTACTATATCCGTTCAGTGCTTGCTGAGGTGCCACCTGGCTGCCCTGTCCCCTGGCTTTTCAGACTCCAGATCGCCTAGCCTGGCTTCTTCATTATCTCTCTCTTAACTATCCTCCCCACCAAACTGTTTTTAACCAAGAGACCAGAATATGCTTCTAGACCATTGAATGAGCTCCCAGCCCTCTGCAGAGTGTCTGTGGTCACGTCATTCTTTCCCTGGACACAGATCAGGGGGACCCAGGAGCAGCACGGATTCCTCTCTGAGGTCACTGCAGCCCAACATCCACAGGCAGGCCTTGAGCCAAGCCCTCCTCTGTCCTTTTGAAATTTGAAATTCAAATCCTCTCAGTAAGCCTCAGTGCCACCTTTGTCCAAAAACCTCAAAAGCCCCAGCCCATGTCTGTCTGCTAGAAATTATAAAGGCCCATATGACTGCGTAGGAAGATCAACTGTACTAGAATAACATCCAGGGTGGTTGTTACATCAATACATGGAAATTGAGACACTCGCTGCTAAGCTGAAACTGTCCTCATCTCACCTCCTTGGGAGACGTGGGCAGAGACGTCGCATGCCAGGAGCCCACACTCTTCCATTGTCAATTCCAGTTCTAGGATCTATTTGGCTATTTGTATTTAAAAGTGATATAACTTACCAAAATTCTGCAGCCTGTGTTCCAGGCATCTCAAGTGGTATACTTCAGCTTAGGAACTTTCAATTAAGACAGGAGATCCACGGGTTCATTTTCTCGTCCAGGAACTCATGTGATGTATGGTCTTGGCAAATTACTTGGTCATCCTTGACAGTGCATTTTTCTTGTCTGTGAAGTGGGGATGTACGGATGTGGACCACAGGGTTGCTATGAGCAAGATGCTCTGAGCTCCAGTGAAAGAAGGCATGAGGCTCACATCCCTCCCTGAAGAGTTATCATGGGGTTGGGGAGGCAGAGTGGAAGATATGCAGTCTACCACCACTGGTAGTGATGCAGGATTTTCAGGTTTAGAAGGGGTCTCCCAAACTTGTGAACCTCAATTTTGGGGTCTTTTAACAAAGAATTGGTGACTTTAGAAGGATGTTATGATTATTGAGTTTATTTAGAAAAAAAATCATAATTCATGAAGTTTATTTAGGGGAAATTAATACCTGGGAAAAGGCCAGAGCAGTCCCCAGACACATGTAGAAGACCAGAAATAGAAGCCTGTTCAAAATAACACACCAGATGATTAAGAAATAGTGGAAGATTCAGAGATCAAAGATAAATCTCACATATGATCAAAGTAAGAAGGTACCCCAAAATCATGACACAGAGAGAAGGCAAGAAAAAAAAAAGTCAAGATAAGTATTCTCCCTTTTCCAGCTAGGCTGGGGAGGAGGGACAGACTCACTTCAGGTCAGGGCACAGGGCAAAAGGGGAGAGAGGTGGACTGGGCCATGCCTGTAGCTTTCTTTAGGCTTAGGTAGGTCAAGATCTGATTGTTTTATGTACCGGGGTGGGGAGCTAACCCACAAGGGGCTAAGATCTGATGGGTCCATGCACTTAAGCAAAGATCTGATTGGCTTGAGGACTCAGAGGGCTGACCTAGAGAGACTGAGGTGGAGAAGGAGGAGCGGGAAATTCCTGCCTGGCATGTCACTGGCAGCCATCTTGAAGAGACAGGATCAGACTCAACTTCCAGTTTTGCCAGCACAGACAGCATGGCATTGCCTTGTTCCTTGTTTGGGCTTCTGTCCCTAACTAGCTGCTTGAAAGAAGCTAGCTTTCTCTTGTCTCCTTCGGTAGATTGCGCATACTATGGTTACAAAGATTCCCCAACCGTGCACATCCAGGCCTTTGTCACTAAGCTCAGTAAGTCACACAAATACAGTGGGGGAAAAGACATCAAAGTAGAAGGTGGGCTTGTTCAGATGAAGGGTTTAAGTAGAAAGGGGATGGGGAGGAGAATCAAGTGAGGGGAATGAAAGCAGATTATACATTACACACATGTATAAATATTTTCAAAAACTCTTTTAAAACAAAAATATTCTAAGGGGAAATGCAGTTGCAGGTTGTGACCAATCAGGGATTTGTTTGTAGCTAGTGGCCAACATGGATTTAGTAGAAATTTACCAGGTACCTAAATTGCATTTAATATTCATCCCCCCCCCAAAAAAAAAACCCCTCCACAAAATACTCACTGGAGGAGGGTAAGTGGGAGTGGTGTGGTGGTGAGATAAGAAACACAAGAACAAAACAATTCAATGGCAACAGACCAAATCATGTGTCCTTGAGCAAGGTTAAGTTTCTTTGCTGAGCTTTTTCTTTTATTGTTAAGATGGGACCTGTAATTGGACCTACCTAGCAGAGTTCTTGTGAAGATAATGGGAGGTCTGATGAGCGGAGTAGTTAGGTCAGTGTCTGGCACACAGAAAGCTCCCTAAGTTCTATTTGCTTTTCAAAAGGCAATTTAATTATCTCTTCCTCAATAAAGACAGTAAGATTCTGTTATCTTTTCTTTTCTATCAGCTTTAAGAAAAGTAGATTCTTTCCCCCATTAGTTGGATGAACCAGTAAGGTTTATGAACACGAGTAACTATGTAAGATTAACCTGGCAGCTGTTTGGAGAGGGAATGGGATACGGGTGGGGTGAAGTAGTCAGGAGGCAGGTGAGACATTATTTTACTCATCCCCAAAATGAAGCATGGGCAGTATGATAGAGAAAGCTAATCTGTGGTGGGATAAGGGCTCAGAAGGGGAAAGAGGGACCAAGACCAAGAACATGGTATGGGCCAGGATGGACAGTAGGAACTAGCCATTGAGGTCTTTCACACTGTGCCAGCACTGTGGGGTCATTGCCATTCACTTATACCTGGCACAGCCCATGTGCTCTCTGAAGAGATGGAGGGTCAATTGTCATACCACGCTGAATGTGTCAAATCTCATCTGAACTTGGAAGAGACTGGGGACTTAGTTTCAGAAAGGAGCAGCATGGCTTTCCCAGGAATGGGAGGTAAGAAGAGAGGATGAACATGTGAGTAACTAGCAGTGTGGGCAGATAATCACTGCTTACCAGTGAAGGGATCCAAGTTGTGAGGACAGAGGAGAGGAATGGAGGATGAGGAACAGGGAATATGATATGAGAATCTGGGGTGTCCTTGAAAGTGACAGAGCCTTTCTCAGTTCTTGGATGGGCATTGACTCAGAAGCTAGGGTGCTGAACACTCAGGGTTACACAAAACTTTCACTGAATTAGAGGCTTCCAGGTTCTTGTGTTATGAATTTAAACAAATGAAGCCCACAGACCAGATGATAAAGTTTATACAAATTTTATAATAACATTATAAAGAGAGATTATAGAGTTTTACAGGAAAAATGAATATGGTGTTCCTGCCCAAAGGGGCAGTAATTGGTTCTGGAAAAATAGGAAAGCCCACCTAGAGACCCAGATGTGGGACTTTTATGGACTGGATGGGTTCTGAATGAACTAGCCCTGGTACTGATACAGGGAACTGGAACTAAAGTGGGGTGCAGGGGTGCCTTAGAATAATCCTAGAACCCCAAGCACTGAGTTCATGTCTTTTAATTAACCAAAGAATTCGCAACTAAGACTGAGAATGATTTCTATACCGACTCCCATTCAGACAAAAGGAACATGGGAGAGGGAAACGGGTGGAGGATTCAAGGACTGAAGAGAGGTCAAAATAAGGAGCCCATGTAAAGGTACAGGATCCTGGACACAAAAACACTTGAGACTGAATTAAGAAAAGTATGTGCTTCCAAGAGATTAAAAGGTAATAAAAGGGCTGGAGAGATGGCTTAGCAGTTAAGGCACTTGTCTGCAAAGCCAAAGGACCTCAGTTTGATTCCCCAGGACCCACGTAAGCCAGAGGCACAAGGGGGCACATGCATCTGGAATTCATTTGCAGTGGCTGGAGGCCCTGGCGCAACCATTCTCTCTCTCTCATCTCTCTCTCTCTCTTACTCTGCCTCTTTCCCTCTCTCAAATAGATAAATAAAAATGAAATTTTTATTTTAAAAGTAATAAAAGATGTCCCTTCCCATCCTGGCAGGCTGCCAGAGTGGCTGAGTGATTATCTTATCTGGGTGCAGACCCAGGTGCAGAGCTGTGTGCAGCTCAAGGGCCAGGGAGAAGAGAAGAAGTCTCCTCCATGGGCCCAAAAGAAAAGATAGTTTAGAGTCCATGCTCAGGGATAGGTAGGCACACCTGTACCAGGCATCCCAGCTAACTGGCCTGGGAAGAGGAATCCACCCACACTTGGACAGGGTACAGCTGGAGAGCAATCTGATTGGGTGAGTTGAGTCCTTTGACTGAGGCAGACAGGGCGAGCTGAGATGGGCAGGGTTAGCCAAAATGATACAGATGGCAAGGGTGTGACATAAGATCATCAGAAGAATAAATGTGTTCAACTCATGGCAGTAAAGTGAAAGAGACAAGAGAGACCAGGGTCTCACAGTGCACTTTGAGGGCATGCCCAGTGACCTATGTCACTTCCAGTGCTTCCCAGCAGTGTTGTAAGCTGAGGACCAAACTTATAACATATGGGACATTTGGAGATACTTCAGGACTGAAAGTATAAAGATAGCAACTGATGAGCAATTATTAGGTTCTAAGCACTCTAGGAAGTGTTTTACATGCCATTTATCATTGAATATTGTTCCGAACCTGACTAAGTCAATCATAGCATCAATTCCATCTTCTCAATGAGAAACTAAGCTTAAATAGCCCAAAGTTTGCAGCAAATTTAAAGCCAGGCAATATGACTGAGCATTTTTAATTTATTAAGGAAATAAGGAGCAACACATTTTATTCAGTGGTGTAGCCATTGCTAAGTCACATGTTTTAGTATAAAACCCTACACCCATGTTCATGCAAGCAACTTTAATTAAACTCAGTGAGTCTCTGTCTCTCTGTTTCTCTCTCTCTCTCTCTCACACACACACATACACACACACGCAAAGTCCAAGTAGGAGAGACTGGTTGGAACAAAGAAAAGATTCAGTGGAAGAGGATGATGCAGAGAAAGTAAAGGTGGGCATTATGATGAACATACATTATACACATTGTTGTATAAGGTTAGCATTGCAGGCAGAAGACACCTGACCAAGAGTAGCTTGTGGGAAAAAAACAACAGCTTGTTTTGGCTTACAGACTCGGGGGGTGGGGAAGCTCCATGATGGCAGGGGAAAATGATGGTATGAGCAGAGGGTGGACATCACCTCCTGGCCAGCATCAGGTGGACAACATGAACAGGAGAGTGTGCCAAACACTGGTAAGAGGAAGCTGGCTATAACACATATAAGCCTGCTCCCAACAATATACTGCCCCGAGGAGGCGTTAATTCCCAAATTGCCATCAGCTGGGAACCTAGCATTCCAAACACCTAAGTTTATGGAGGACACCCGAATCAAACCACCATATACATTTGTACAATTATCATTAGAAATGAAAGAAGTAGATAAAACAGTGAATTAGAAAACAACATGAATTTTGCATTCAAACTCAGGATCTACTAGTGATTTACTTAGTCATAAAACTATAGTTTCATGATAATCAAAGCTGAGGAAAACTAGGTCTACTTCTTCAACATGAACTAAGGGAAAATTGTGTTAAGATGTTCTCATTTGATAGAAGGGAATTCTGCAATGTTACAATGAAAAGTGGTCCATTTAGTAGCAGTGTTCTCCTTACAGTGATGTGCTGGTGGCTGACATGTGGTAAGAACAACAGAGAATGTGTGTGTGTGTGTGTGCGTGTGTGTGTTTAGACTTTATGATAAGCACAGCTGGACAATACATGAAGAATCATCTAAGCAGAAAGTAATTGTTTAGCATGGTTTGGCTGTCATATTACTTTGCCTCATTTCTCTTCTTCCTTTTCTCTTCTTTTTCTTCTCCTCCTCCTCCATCTCTTTCTCCTCCTTTTTTTTCAGTTTTGAGTTCCATTCTAATGAATCAACTAATGGAGCTTCACAGGGAAGCTTATCGATTCCTCATAAAATAGAAGGATTTGCAATCAGATGTGATTTTTAAAACATATTAATGTGTCAGGTGGCCAATGAAACTCATCACCAGGGTAAACAACACTTCAAGTTAATTCCCATTTCTCTGTTAAATAAGACTTATTTCCTGATACATGATGTCTCTCAAAACACTCCCATATAACAGTGCATGATATTCATGTAGTCAAGTGATTATTACATAACCCATACCTTCTAGGATTCATATTCTAGTTTCATGTTTCTTATCAATGCTGAGTATAATCAGTTACATCTAGAAAAAGATAGAAGACTTAATTTATTATATGCTGACACACAGTAGACAGAGCCATTCTACCTGGAATTGAGCAAAACCACTATATTAGTTTCCTCTGAATGGTACCAACAGCTCTAGGGACAGAATGTACATGAATAAAGCATTTTGTTCCATAGCTTCCTTTTGTAAATAGTTTAACTTTTAGAAATAACACAGGCCAGCCAATCAAAACACTTTGATAAAGGCTGAAAATTTAAGATAAAAAACAGCTGGGCAGGTTATATATATATATAGAAACAACTTTGAACTACATAGACAATGTCACTTAAACCCAAACAGATGTGGTTTAATCTTGTGTTTGATCCTCTTGTAGATTTTCCTCAAAATGCCTGCATATGCATAGAAATGATGACTTTCAGATGTTGGAACATAATTTGTCTCTGTTAGAGTATCACCTTGGTGCATAGATCATATATACCAAATCTAAGTCCAAGTCTTTGAACATGGACAGCAGGGTACCAGAGAGAATTATGGGGTTCCTTTGGCTTGATCTGATAATTCCCTAAGAAACTATACAAAGAGAAAGAGAAAGAAAAAAAAAAAAGAAAAACCAATTCTGTCCATAAAATGTCATTTTGGAAACAGGGAAGTCACATGTGTGTTTCATGACTTTAGTAAATCATGGTGGTGACTTCAGTTTCTCACACTTAGGAATGATTTCAAGATAAGTCATATCACATAGATATTCTAAAAATAACACACTCGCCTGCTTTGTGCACCTTCCTGTGTCCTTGATGCTTATTAGCTACTTATCGTATGATCCCCTCACACATCAGCATTTCTTCATCCCCGTGGAGCAGAATCCACCACTGGAGCAAATCCGCTTTGAGACATAGAATGTCATCAGTTAGCTGGCTAAAACACCCACAGAAATTTATTCCAATCTACTTCAAGTTCCGAAGCTCTGAAGGTTGTCACCTTAGGCACAAGTACATTGAAAATTTGTAAAACTTCTCCCTTTTGTTCTCCCAGCTGCTTGATTGAATGAATGTAACAGTGAATAGTAGAAGGGAAAGAGAGTGAGAAAACATGGTGAGACTTGAGATGTCCAAAGGGAGTCTAAAGGAAAGAGAACTCAGGGTCAGAAGTCACTGGGGAAGTAACACTTAGACCACCAAATGACCTTGGAAGTCCATATTCCAATGGAGCTTTCCTTCTTAGTTTCCACAATTCTCTCCATGGTCCTTGAGAATATTTCAAAGGCCACATCTGTGGTAGGAGGAAATGAAGTGCATATATATTTTGGCAAAAATTTGAAAATAGAAATGGAGGGTGTAGGAGCAGTGGGTAGGAGTGTGGGGGTGGGGTGGATTTGGTAGGTTTGTACTTGTATCACTAGGAAAGTGGCCTGATGTTACCAAATTGAAACACAAAAGAAAGATCCAATTTATAAGGGGCCAAACATTTTCTAGAACTCTCTTGGCTCCCTATCAACAGACTGTTGTTCCTTGTAATGTCTCACCTATCAAAACCTTCCTCTGGGCAGAGGTGTAATGTGAGGTCATCTCTAATCTACCACAGTAATCTGGCATTCTATGTGAATGCTGATTAATTCAGAAATGCAGTTGTGTTTATACTGCTGGAGTCTCTTAAGTTCTCCTCATTACCCATTTGTGCTGTCTGGATGTGTTTCCTTCCTGATCTTTGTGTGAGGACACTGTCCCTTCTCAGCACAACTCAAAAAGAAAATTTCAGACTCCAGTGGTCCATGCTGTCATGATTCTTGTGCCAAGAGATTCACAAATGATATTTCTCACTATGAATTTACAGAAACTGCCAAAGGAGGTAAAGTAAAAGGTGGACACTGGCCACTTACAGAGTGGTGAGTCAGAGTTTCAGGAGAGTGCATGGAAATCCAATTAATTCCTAAGGAAATAGGGAATGGACAAGAGACCAAAGGGGGAACAGGGTGAAGAGAGCACATTGCCTTCATCAAGGGATGCTCAAATCTTTAGTTAGGGGGAACAGAAATTAGGAAGCACCATATGTCAGCAAATGGCCCTGGAAGTGGAAGAGGAGAGGGGAGAAGGTCAGTGTGACATAGGAAACCCTAGAAGGCAGAGAACAGTGCCGTCCTTGGGTAGGAAGCCAGAGAACAAGGCCCAGCCATGAAACTCCTCTTTCTGTGTGACTTTAGCTGATTTGTCATCACTTTCCTCATAGACTCCAGAAAGAATGAGAAGTTTGGATAAGACGATTTCGAAAGATCTTTCCAATGTGAAAATGATAATCTTTTAAACTCACTGCTTATAATTCTATAAACCTACACATTTTGAATTTATGTTGGGCAGAAAAGAAAAAGGGGTAGGAGGGAGAGAGAGAGAGAGAGAGAGAGAATGAACACATAAGGTACAATATCCTCACACAATGAATACCTGAGGCAATAATGATGACCCTGGCCTATCTTTCAGTCTGAGGATAACCAAGAGTGACACATGAAATGTCATCTCTTACATTTGGTTTTCACCCCCTTGTATGAACATTTTATTCATCAGAGAAATAGTCTGGGTTTTAAACAGACCAATGTTAAACATTATACTGATTTAAACTATTATCACCATGATTTTAGTACCCCTAGCATTTCTGACACAATCCAAATAGGCTACATAATGTTCAACAAAAGAATTGCCAATTTCTGATGATACTAGAGGGAAAAAATCCTGGCTGGGCTGGGCTCAAAGAAAGTTGTCATATGGGTGTTTAAGGTAATATCTTCCTAAAGAGCCTTTAGGCTGAATAACAAAGTGGATAAATTGATTTAAGTATGTGTATATTATTGTCATAAGGTCTAAAGACAAAAGTCATGGTGCTGATATCTAGTTTAATCCTGCTGTGTCATAACAGAGCAGAGGGCATCACATGGAAAGACATTAGAGAGATGATGACTCATTAATTCATTGATTCATGGATGGCTTAATCTATTTATGATGGCTCTGTCCACAAAAGGACCTGCCTCTACACCTTGCTGTCCTGGGAAACCACATTTACAACACTTGTAAATTTGGAGGATACAATCAAGGTAGTGCTTGATTTCAAGCTATGTGTAATTTTCTACCTCATGTGACTTAGGACTGCTATAGCTAGTGCATGTACATTTTGGCGTTATAGGGGTCTTTGCTGTAACATGGGAAGTCTAGGAAGAGCTGCGAGGAAATAAGTGAGGTCATGATGTAAGCCATCACCTGAGCTTGTCTGTGTGGAGGGTGATGACAATCATACAAATAGCTAATTTGTGCTGAAGGTCTTCTCTACGCCAGGCACCATGGGAAACGTTTTACTCACATTCTCTTCTTTTCCACAACCATCTCATAATTCATTCAACAGTTCATTTATTTTATTGCCCACCTACTACATGCCAGAAAGTCTCCTGGGCTCCAGGGAGATACCAGCAAACAAAATTATAAAAAAAAAAATGTGCCTGTCTGCTCTCACGAGGTTGAATTCTCATGGGGGTGAGAGATGATGGACAAATACATGATGTCAGCTGGTGATAAGCCCTGTGGATAAAAATAAAGCAGGATCAGGGAATCAAGGGAAAGGCAGGTGCTCTTTGAACAGAGTGGTCATAGAAGCCTCTCCATTGAGGTGGAAATAGCCAAGATTGAGCTTTATGTCTAAGCAGAGACAGCAGGGGCACTGAGCTCCCCAAATTCTCCTGTTTAATAAAATTCAGTGGGCCCATTATATTCCAACATGGCATCTGATTCACAGTATTAAAGGAGGCAGGTCAGAAGGAAACCATATCTATAGGAAACAGTCAGCTCTGGCTATTGCGTGAGCTTTCTGAACCCCCTGCTTTGCCTGTGTGGCACCCTACCGGACTTAGTTCTTCCCACTACACTGAATTCACGAAGTCGTACTTTGTGTTGGTATTATGTAGAAAGATATACATTTTCTTGTTATTTTTCTCCTTATTTTGCCCTATGAGCCTCAGACTAGGAGCAGGGATACAATGGAACATGGTTTACACACAGTATTCCCTGAGAAGCCCTTGCATTACGGTTTCAAAGGGCTAGACTTCCATAACAGTCAATAGGTAGTTTAATGGTTAGCGCTCTGGGCTGCAAAATGCAGCTTTTATCAGGGCAGTGGTGTCTTATATGTTAGGGCTCTGACAATGAGTTTCCCGAGATTACTTCTAAGGATAATCAAGCATTAAAATGTTCCTTGTGGGTAGTATGTAAAGATATTCTAGGATTGGGCATGCACACCAATAGTAGAGTACCTGCCTAGCATGCACCAATTTCTGGATTCCATTCTCAGAAACTAAAAATCAAAGAGCAAATAAAAAAACTAAGTGTCACTTAAAAATTATAACTTTGAATTCAAAGTTCCTTAAATAGTTTGCAAAGGAAGGAAGCCCTTAGGTGGTATCATGGGTTCTGAATAGTAAGTGACATGTACAGGTATTCGACTAGGTGGGAATGCCAGTGGATCCAGGGATTGCTTGGCAGTTCTGATCAAAGGTTTGAAGATGTCACAAGGAAGGTTACAAGGTAAATACTTTCTTCTCACTCCTCTTTCCTGGTGGACAGAATGCCTTTGGAATATTCTATTTGTTTATGCATAAGACATGAATCCTTATATATTTTTTCCTTAGGTTTGCTTATTTAAAGTGAAATGAAAATTAGGAGAAGAGGAAATCCTTCTAAACTAAATATTTCAGGAAAGGTCTATTTCCATGACAATAATCTAAGTCTAATTTATTTGATGAATAAACAAAATGGAGAATAAGAAAATGTTATAGGCCATAGTTTGAGGACTAACCCACAGGTGATAGGAAGACCATTTCCTTATGATTTCAGTTTCTTGCTTTTTAGCATAAAAAAGTGAAGTCTCAATTTACAGACAGATAGCTGTGGTGGCTGGGGAGTGGCAATGGATGTATGTGCATGAGCATATGTGTGTGCCTGTAGTCTCTGCGGAGAAAGGCCTTTCTGACAGGAAACGGTGACTGATGTCCATGTGTCCTTGCTTTTCCCCTGCGGCCTTCTGGCATCATCTGGGAGGACAACTGAAAAAGTGAGAAATAATTCCCATCAGCTGACTAAGCTATCATCAGTGAAGTGGAAAAGGGAGACACTTTGTCAGCCACCTCCTTCAGTACAAATTCTTTCTCTGCACTTTCTTTTCCTCTTTTCACAAGCTTGTATTTCGATGTATAGTGTGAGTTCTCTGTATCCAGCTGGATGAAAAGAAAAACTACCAGGAGGTGACAGAGCAACAGGACAACAGGAAAAAGGAAACTGAAAGCTTGACTGACTTCTTGAAAATGAGTTCCTACAACCTGGAGTCCTACAGCCTGAATCAATAACATGTGAATATGAGACAAGATTAAAAGTTGGCTTGAACCAAGGAGGCTACGTGTTTCCATCCCATCTTTGGTGGTCACACCATCACTGCAGTCACATGTGAAGGTTGCATGTGTAAATGAGGACTGGGATTTGAACTCTAGTGCTTTGCTGGATCACATATAAGAAATGTCACCTATAGGAAGCTGGACGTGGTGGTGCACACCTTTAATCCCAGCACTTGGGAGGCAGAGGTAGGAGGATCACCATGAGTTCGAGGCCACCCTGAGACTACATAGTGAATTCCAGGTCAGCCTGGACCAGAGTGAAAACCTACCTCGAAAAACAAAACAAAACAAACAAAAAAAAAAAATGTCACCTCTAGGGACTGGGCAAGAGGATGACAATAAGCAAAGATCCCTGGGTAGAAACTGGAAGGTTGGAACATGTGTTACCCTCTTAAATTCAGAAATATGGGTTTACTTAACAATTCATCTGTTTAAAAGAAAATAGAAGATCAGATGTTTACAAAAGTGAAGGCCATATATTCTAACTAATAGGCTAATTAAGTACACCTTAAAATATTTTATTTATTTATTTGAGAGAGAAAGCGGGATAGAAAGATGGGGAGAGAGGGAGAGAGAGAGAATTGGTATGCCAGGGGCTTCAGCCATAGCAAGCAAACTCCAGATGAATGTGCCACCTTGTGCATCTGGCTTATGTGGGTACTGGGGAATCGAACCTGGGTGCAGGAAAACACTTTATATAGTAATCCATATCTCCAGCTCCTGAAAAAACTTTCTGAAGTAAAAATACTACACATCGTAGGGTGTTGAATTTGATGTTTTAAGTTGTATAGGGCACAAGAGGACTATCTGGTTAAAATATTTGCGTCTGACTATGAGGGTGCTTCTGGAAGAGATTAACATTTCACCTGGGAGAGTGGGTAAAGGACATGTTCTCCCCAATGTGGATGGATCTTTCAACCCTGAGTACCTGAATGTACTAAGGGGGCTGGGAGAAGGTTGCCTAGCAGCTTCAGTTGACACGTTGATCTTCTGTCATGGGTGCTCCTGGTTCTTAAGCTTTCAGGTATGAACCAAGACTCATCATTGGCTCTCTAGCTCTGAGGCCTTTGAATTACATTACCAGCTTTCCTGGGTCTCTAACGCCTAGATGACAACCCCATGCCTGAATAAACCTAAACTTTATAGTAGACCTATTCTTCCTTCCTCTTTTGTTCATTCCTTCCTTCTATCCACTCATCTATTCATCTGGTGAAGCTACACTAATGTAGGAACACACACAATGGTAGCTGTTCAAGGTAAGGCTGTAGGTAAGACCTGAAGGAAATGGTGTTTCCTGGATGAATATCTATTTTATGATCTCTTTCCAAAACTGTATGGTTTGATGAATTTTTTGAATTACTGTAATTAAAACCCTAGGCACCTTATTTTATGATTTTTAATGGTAAAGTAAGTCAGTTTCATGACAAATTTTATAGTTAGGCTAGCTAGCTAGCTAGATACTAGAAACAAACCCCCAATTAAAAGACAGCCGATCATTTTTTCCTCCAGCCTATATAAGCTTTGTAGAGCCCATTTTCTTCTCTCTCCATTGGAATCAGTTAGGTTTCCTTGGTGCCAAGCAAAATAACTCTTATGAACAAGTATAATTTATAACTCATTGGACCAACAATGGGGTTTGGGGATGAATAGGAGCTAATAAAACTCAGGAATGTTCGTGTGGTCAGTGAGAATACTCAACATCAAATAGTTCTTGATTGTCTTGGACATCCCAGCAGAAGTTCCATACCCACAGTGATGACTGCACAGTGGCTCTGGATAAGAGATGGGTTAACCATACCATGTTGTCCATGCCAGTGAGCTGCCTTGCTGCCATGAGAAAGAACAGGGGGATCTCTCTCCTGCTTGGGAAGTAGACACTGTGACTGATAGCTACATAGAGTGCGATCGGGGAGTTTTGCAGTCAAATGCCATGGTTCTGCTTATAAAAGAAAGAAAAATATTTGTAGTTAAGCCAAAATAATAGCTACTCACATTGTAATATTATACACATTGTAATTCCTAATTCCTTCTTATGAAAATCATATGTATTATATATAACTCAATATACATATTACATATGTATATTGAATATTACAATCTGAGGAAAAAGGAGCTTTAGAGATTAGAAAAATGGGAAAAAGGACTATAGTTCTTCAGTGAGAGTCAAAGATCATCAGTGAACATAGAGAAGTTATTCCTCAAAGGAATCCAGTGAGATAAGAACATAAAAATTGCAAGAAAATCTGACATAAAAGATTCAAGGCTGAAGCCAACTTTTCCCGGTATGGGGCAGGGGCAAGAAGGAGAGATATAAGAGACCTGGCATCATCAATTTTACTGAAATTTATGAATCCAGTGCTTTCAGTGACTTCTTACAAATAAAGCAGGTATCACAGCCACTCAAACAATATGTTCTCTACTAATCCTGGGAGTGATGTCTCCCCAAATGGATCTGAAGGCAGAGCAAGTTCTTCAGTGCAATTTGTACATATGCTTTTCTGTAGAGCTGACAGTCTCTCTAGAGAATTAGCATGTGACATGATTGTATCACCACCTAATAATGTCTGCAGATATTTCCCATTGTTTATAAATTCAACCCCAGCTACAGTTCTTTGTGAATAGTATTTAATTGATGCATCTTATTAAGATATTTTATTAACGTTCCACAAATGAATTGAGGAGATAAAGAATGCTAGAAGTGTATAAACAACAACTTACAACTTGGGGTATTTATCTGTATGGAGTTTGTAGGGAAGAAGCGTTGTTCAGAGAACAAAGCGTAGATCTGGGCACATCTTCCCCAGCGTGAGAGCTGAGATGCAGCTTTCAGTTTTCAACTGTCAGAAAAGGAAAGTCATAAAGGAAAACCAAGGAAGGGAAGAGCAGGTTTCCCTTAGGGAGGTGTGAAGGAGAGACAGAGGGGCTAAACATATGTGGTAGAGGGAAAGAAGAGGGAAGGAAGGAAGGAAAGAAAGAAGGAAGAAGAAAGGAGGGCATGAGCTTTCTCCAGGGGACCAGAGAAACTAATGGGAAACTCTCTCTTTAAAACTAAAATTGTTGACCAATGCATAACCACAACCCCATGGGGATACCTGCAACCCCACTGAGTGGCATCCTCAATGGAATGGGGGCAGGGTTGAGGGAAAGGAGAGTACCAACACATGATGTATCTATATGAAGCATCTTAATAATAATCATAATCATAAAAGAGTTGAAAATACAAGAACTGTCCACATAAAGCTTTGGGAGGTTGATATTTGATCACGGTTGACTGGACAGGGGCTACTGATATGAGACCCCTTGCTCCACGCTGGGAGGACACACAGCAGCACAGTGCTGGGGAGAGGCAGTATCTTCCCTGGACACAGGGTCTCCAGGAACTACACAGCTGGTAACCTAGGTAACTTCTATAAACAGTGGGAACATATTATGGAATTTAGACCCCAGTTCCACAGGGGCCCAGAAGAAAATAGTTGGGAGGCAGAGGTAGAATTGCTTGTTGTGAGTTCGAAGCCAGCCGAGACTACATAGTGAATTCCAGGTTAGTCTGGGCTAGTGCGAGACCCTCAAAAATACAACAAACATAAAATTTTAAAAAAGAGAATATAGTTGGAAGTTGATAGGATAAAATGACTAAACTCAGTACAGTCATGTTGGAGCACTTCTGGGTGAGTGTGATGTCCTGGTCTTGACAAACCTAACAGAACTTGTGATGAATTAACACTAGTGTCTTGTGCTGAGTGAGGGGCAGGTAATCTTGTCAGGAATATTCACGGTGGTAAATACACATCAGTTACTATGATCTCTGTGGTTGCTGTTTGCTGCTATGACCCTGAGGGTGACAGGGAAGAACAGAATGCTTGTGTTCCAAGGGTCCTCTCTGCCCACACCCTCTATTCTCTGTCCTTCCATTCCCATACTTCCCCTTAACTCTGCTTGGTGGAATGGGTTAAATGGAGTGAAGAACTAAATGCTGACAAGGACTTGGTTTGGTCAGGTTTGCTACTACTATGCTCACACTGGAAGCATTATATGCACTGTATGGATTATATCATCAAATCCTTACAGGAATCTCAAAGTTAGAAAATACAGTTTCCTCATTTTCCAGACAAGAAACTGAGGTCAGAAAGTGACTTCACCAATGGAGCAGGGACAGGAGGATGTCAAGCTGCATCTTCACATGTTTGACATGGCTTTCTTTCTGTCTGTGCTGTCACCCTTGATGCAGCTGCGATTCTCTGCGCCTCCAGCAGGGATGTTGGGGACAAGACTGTGGTGGACACAATGGGTACTTAGAGGACTTCTGAGATTCCAAATTTAGAATAGAAGGGAAGGGGATTCAGCAATCACTTTTAGGTCTATACATTTCCAAAAAGTTAAAGTTTATTCTCTACCGGTAACTTTCACAATGGTATCTCTTCTTTTGAATTCCAGAGAAAAAAAAAAGAGGTCGTGTTTTGGACATCTGAACTTGCCCCTGGCCTCTGATGGTTCATGTGAAATGTCTCCAATTTTAGGTGGCCCCTAAAAAGAAAACTATGATGAGCTGGTGAGTTTTTTTTTCCCCCTTTTCCCCCAAAGCTATCATTCTCAATTTAGGATAAAATTTAAAAAAAGAGAAGTTTACAGGAAGAAAATTTTTTCTTCCTTTAGAGATTAAAAATAGCCTCTGCTGCCATCGGCTAGAGGAAATCATTCAGGCCTTATCTCTGGCCCTCTCTGCTAGTTGTTCACTTTTCTACTTAATTACTTATGCTGTTCTAATATAAAGTTATCACCATCATAATAGCCATGATTTCAGTAGCACCTATGTGGGTTCCCTTTAAAGTTTAGCCAAGTTATGCCTGATAGCAATGCCAGCCACGCTCCACCCTTTCCTCTGAAATCAGAGCTGTAACTTTAGAAGAAAATGTTCCTAAGCAGGCAATGGTTTCTGCTTGTAGATAAAAAAAAATTCAATCAAGTCTCTTGGTGTAAATTAGGTGACTAGTTCTCCACACCATATATAAAAGCAATCATGTCTCCGAGTCCCTCTTTGTTTGCTCTTTAAATATTTTAAAATAAATTATGTTTTGGGAGACATGAGGAGGAGAACATGTATTTAAAATATGTATCTTTTTCATTTACAGAAAATTTTCCTGGTACCCAGAGGACTTGGGTCGGCAGAAACCTTATTATTAACTCAAATTTGGGAACTCTGTAGTTTGGAGACTTTCAAGTGGCTCTTTTGTTGTGGTTTGAATTCTAGGATTGGAAGGCAAAAGCTGTCGACAACCTTGGGGAATTACTGAGGTTTCCTGCATTTGTTCTTCACTGATTTAAGAAACTGCTTTATTCGGCACAGGGAGTAGTAGAGCCTGCTTAAAAAAATAGAGGCAGAAGGATGTTTCTCTTCCTTTGAACTCCATTATTCTTGGGAGCTCAGAACAGCTTATATATAGAGCTTTCTCTCCCTACCCAGGGTGATTGAAAAGTACTGATGCTAACAGGCAGAGAGGGCTAACAAAAAAAAAAAAAGAAAGAAAGAAAGAAAGAAAGAAAGAAAGAAAGAAAGAAAGAAAGAAAGAAAGAAAGGGAATTGGGAAGGTTCTGTTTCCCCCATCAGCACATTCAGCAAACAAGACTAACCATTATTTATGAGGTGGCAAAGTTCTGAATTATTAACTATGGAGGGAGGACTCTTCTGTGGCCAGAATGTTCTTATGTTGTTGCTTACATCAGCAAATGGATGCTTCTCACACTACATTAAGAATGGGTATTCAAAGGAAATGTATCAAAGTATTTTTGTCAGCCGGGCATGGTGGCGCGCCTTTAATCCTAGCATTTGGGAGGCAAAGGTAGGAGGATCGCCATGAGTTCGAGGCCACCCTGAGATTACATAGTGAATTCCAGGTCAGCCTGGGCTAGAATGAGACCCTACCTTGAAAAACCAAAAATGAAAAAAAAAAAAAAAAAAAAAAACAAAAAGTATTTTTGTCAATGTGTTTGCCCTTAAGAATTTTGGAGGCAATATCTCTGTCCCCATGCAGTGAAAACTCTCACTTGCAGTTAGGAAATGCTAGAGGTAAATTAAATATGTGAATATGTATCACTAGTCACCTGGGACATGATGGGGATGGGGCTGTCTTCACAAGCCATCACCTGTTTGTTGGCAACAAATCAGAAAAGTGCAAAAGAGCAGCTTCCCACTATTCTGGGCTGTTTAAGTTCCATTGCTAGGCAGGTTGGGAGGCCAGTCTTATTATTATTAAGACTGTGAGTCTCAGATCAACCGGCCTATGGCAGGATATACACAAAGGAAACTATAGTTGATCTGCAGCTGCTACTTCTCCCTTGAAAGGGCGATATTTACCTAATGTGATTGTTGTCCAGGAATGGATCTACACTTTCGGCAAATATCATTTTGGATCTCTTATTAATGTTATGCAATTTTTTTCAGTGAATGCTATTTTTTTATTTTTATTTTTGTTGGTTTTTCAAAGTATGGTCTTGCTCTAGTTCAGGCTGACCTGGAATTTACTATACAGTCTCAAGGTGGTCTTGAACTCACAGTGTGACTGAAGACCAGGGTGGACTGAAGCCTCTCTCAGGAATCCTGAGTGCTGGGATTAAAGGCGTGAGCAGCCGGGTTGCTTGATGACCTACAATCTCTATTTTTGTTTTATTGACCACTTCAGGAATATAATTATAGACTTATTAATGTTATGCAACCATGGTTTTTAATTCTTGCCTCAGGCCCTGGAATTTTACAGTCCCAAGGTTTGCACCTCCACTTTCCATCATACCCCTATTTTGTTTTATTGACCACTCTCAATCAATCTCTCTCCACTTTTATTTTGATCAATCTCTCTTTTATTTTGATATCATCTTTTCTTCCTGTTATGATGGTCTTGTGTAGGTAGTGTTACTACGAGGTCATGGATATCCAGGCCATTTTGTGTTTGGAGGAGCACGTTGCATCCTTCCTTTGGCTCTTACATTCTTTTTTTATTATAATTTATTTTTAATTTATATTATTCTGATTTTACATTCATAATGGTGACTCTATTATCCTCCTCCTTATCCTCCCCCTTCCAAAGGGACCCTCATCAAGGGGGAATGTGGGTCATGCATTGTAGGGGTAGTCAAGAGTTATGGGGCTCTTACATTCTTTCTGCCACCTTTTCTTCAGTGGACCCTGAGCCTTGGAAGGTGTGATGGAGATGTTTAAATGCTGAGCACTTCTCTGTCATTTCTTCTCAGTGCTGTGGTGCATCCTGAGTCATCCCAAGGTCACTGTCATCTGAAAAGAGAAGCTTCTCTAACCAAAACCGAGAGTAGCATTACTATTAAGAGACGTGTTTACCAGGCAGTTTGGTGAGCATAGTATATACATTTATCCAGACACCAGCAGATGTTTACGCCCCTAGGGATTATGCCTTCCCCTGGTTGCAGGATTTCAGTATCAGGCTTATATTCCAGCCTGTGGAGTGGGCCTATTGTGGTTTCCCCCATAATAGACATGCCACTATTGCACCCACTGGCTTGTTGGGCTTGACTGGCCAAATGTAAGGCTTTCAGTGTCCACTGTTGTTTTTCTATCTCTCCCATGAAGCTGTATGCAGCATAGCTTTTTCTAGCTTTCTGTCAGCTGGTCCACATGGAGGAGGCTTTCAGCTCAGCTCCAGCAGGATTTCTCAGTGACCCTGCAGCCCAAGTGTGTGGACTCTTCAGCAATAGGGTCTTACTGTCTATTCCTGGTGGGAAACCAAGAGTCTTGGCAATGGCCTGTAATGTTTTGGGGTATCAAGGACCTCCTTGGCCAACAACTTACTGGAAGGTAACCCATCCCGGGCACTGAAAATTTTCTAGTAACAATCTATGGCTTCTTGGTGTATCAAAAAAAATGGATTTCCATATGACTTATTCCTACCCTCTTAGGTTTTGATTAGCCCTCCCCCCACCTTTATTTTATTCAAACTCTTCCTCTGACCTTACTTAGGCCTTTCTGCCCCCAGTAATCTGTTCTTCTACTTAAATACATACAATACTAACCTCTCAAGTCTCCCTTCCTCCATCCCTTTTTTTTTTTTTTTTTTTTTTTTTTTTTTTTTTTGTTTTTCGAGGTAGGGTTTCACTCTGGTCCAGGCTGACCTGGAATTAACTATGTAGTCTCAGGGTGGCCTCGAACTCTCGGCAATCCTCCTACCTCTGCCTCCCGAGTGCTGGGATTAAAGGCGTGCGCCACCATGCCTGGCCCTCCCTCCCTTTCTATTCCCTTTATATCCCCTTTCTAGCTTATTGGCCTCTGCTACAGAGTTTTATCCCAGTTCACCTAGAAGTCCAAACATTTATAGCTAGGATCCACATATGAGAAAGAACATGTGATGTTTGGCTTTCTGGGCCTGGGTTACCTAAATATAACCCTTTCCAGCAATTTTTGAATGAGAAACAATTTTTCCTCAAAAACTTACAATTCATAATGGATAAAACCAAAACTATAAGGTTCTGATTTGTGTTCCACTTTTTTGATACATAATTCAATGACATATTTCTTTTTAATTCTGTTCCTTTCCCTCTCAACTGAACACCTGACAGTCAGGCTCATCCTTTTGAGGTTAACACTCTGCCACATCTGGCAAACTGAATACTTTCAGCCTTGTGGATCTAATTGCTTTTCAAAACATCTGTCATTAGAACCACTTTTCTTGACTTATATTTTGTATTCATTGAAAAATAAAAAATTAAAATATCAATTTGATAAAGCATTTAAATTATATCCCAAAGTTCTGCTTTATGGGAAAAATTGATGATGGCATGAATTAGAACATTACAAGGTCAGCTGACATAGAACATTCTGAAACATTCTTTTGATTAAAAACATTCAATCAATGCTCTCATGCATTGGCTGAACAAAGCTTGGGAACCAAATGTATGCAACAATGTTCTATATTTATATAATGGTCTTATTTTTCATATACTCTTTACTAAAGGAATGGATTTCTCCAAGAATATACATTTGTGAGCACACATATCTATCAAAGGACAAAAGGAATTCATGGCATGGCTTTGGTGAGTATAATAACTGTGGCATTTGAATTTATTTATGTTTTTAATTAATTTATTTATTTGAGAGAAAGAGAGAGAAAGAGAGAGAGGGAGAGAGAGGCAGATATTAGAGCAAATGAGTGCAAAAGGGCCTCCAGCCACTGCAAACAAAGTCCAGATGCATGAGTCATCTTGTGCATCTGACTTATATGGATACTGGGGAATCAAACCTGGGTCCTTAGACCTTGCAAGTGAGTGCCTTAACTGCAAAGCCATCTCTACAACCCTGAATTTATTTCTTAAATGTGGAGAATTCCTTGAATGCAGTGTTTGCCCAATTCACGGAACAGTGGGATTCATACCAACTTTCAATTGTTTTCTATTTTTTTAATAAAAAAATGACTTAATAGCCTGGGAGAACCTCCCAGCCTTAACAGTTTTAGAAGATATCCCGTTTTAAATACTTCTACATAGTCAAAATGGGCTGAGCGTGGCAGGCAAAGCATGTGAAATGCAGCACAGGGATGGAGTCAGACAAGATGGAGTCAGTCCCGGCTACTGCCACTTCCAGCTGTGAGACTGTGGGCAAGCCCTGCAAGCTTTGGGCCTCAGTTTCCTCGGCCTTTAAACAGGGAAGGGTAGCACATTTTCAAATGCATTGGGAGAATTAAATAAGACACATGGGAATGATTTAAATAAGGACATATGCTCACATTTTTCTTACACATGAGCAATTAGTTGCTATTATTTTCCAGTTATCAATCATTATTGTTTTATTCATCTGGAATAAGTGTTTATTATTTATACCTGTCCTCCCTGCTTTCAAAATGATTTCAGTTAGCTTATAAAAAAACATTAAGTGGGCTGGAGATGGCTTAGCGGTTAGGGCGCCAGCCTGCTAAGCCTAAGAACCTGGTCCCAATCTCCAGGTCCCACGTTTAGCCAGATGCAGTGACGCAAGGGTGCAATGCCGCACTTGACCACAAGGGGGCGCACTCATCTGGATTTCATTCACAGCAGCTGAGAGTCTGCTGGCGCGCCCATTCTCTTATCTATCTCCCTCTCCTTTCTCTCTCTCTCTCTATCTGTCTCTCTCTGTGTCTCTCTCCAAAAATAATAAAATAAAATAAAATAGGATATGTTTTTTTTTTTTTAAAAAAAAGAAAACATTAAGTATGATGAGACCCAAAGTAACTGATGTGAAAGAGAAAGAAATGGACAAAGTCTCAGGAGAATTCCTTGTTGCAGAGAAGCACAGAGAGTTCTGAAATTCTTAACAGCCAGGGTACAAAGGAAAATACCATACACTAAGCAAAGGAGCTTACTGTCAGCAGGGAGAAAACGGTGTGCTATGTTTCAGTTAATAGCTAACCTCAAAATGTATTACTTGAACTGCAATGATTCATGATGTTTAAGGTTCTGTGACCTGGACTGACTATTCGGCTGACCACCCTGGAGGTTGTGCAGGTGGCTTGGGGTCGCACAGGTAGCTGACAGACTACTGGAGGCTGGTGTCAGCAGGATTATTGATCGGGCTATTTTGCTGCATCTCCCCATGGTGAATCTGACACTCCTCATAGTATAGCCATCTTAAAGCAGCTTTTCAAAAGCGGAGGACAAGCTCCAATGTGCAAGACGTTATCAAGTCTCTGCCCGTCCATGTCACTCTCACTAATGCTGCACTGAGGAAATCAATCATATGAACACATAGTTGAAATCCCAGGAAGCAGGAGTTATAGGTCCACAGTTTCTTAGGACCAGCCAGCTAGACATATGCAACTCATTGTCAGCTCTAGTAAACCTTAGTTAAAAAAAAATTAACAGGTATCTTGCTGCCTTATGTCCTTTTTTCTTTTCTTTCTTTCTTTTGAGGTAGGATCTCAGTCTAGCCCAGGCTGATCTAAAACTCACTATGTAGTCCCAGGCTGGCCTCAAACTCTCAGCAATCTTTCTACTTCAGTGTGCAAGTGCTGGGATTAAGATAGTATATAAGGTAAAATGAAGTGCATAAAACAGTTAGGATTTAATTATTAATTATTATTACTATTATTGCTATTTTTGGGGGAAGCGTTGAAGCCAATATAGAGGAACACAGAGTTGATCCATGGGGAATTCTGCTGCGTGCTCCCTAATGTCATTGCTTGAGCATGACCCCAGCGTGCCTATCCCTGATGTTAATGCTCCCTGCTGGACTTTCAGGTATTAGAGTCAATTTATTTCTTGTTAGATCAATCTCGCTGAAGTTAGATTCCTGTCACTTGTGGGAACCAAACTCGCTGTGTATCAGTTTCATCAAATGTGTTTAAAACAGAGATCCTTGTTGATACCCCAATTGTGCTGTCATGGGATATTTTAGAACATTCTAGATGACTCTGAAGTCACTTGCACATGGACTTTAGAGAGTCTCTGCTTTAAATTGCAAGTTCCTTATCTGGTAGTGTCTATAGACTTGCAAATTGTCCAGTGGACTCAGTCGACACTGTTGTGCTGAGCACACATTCCAAGAACCTGAGTAAAGAGCAGCACAGGTTTGTGATAGCGTGATTAAATGAAGTTAGCAGGACAACTGCCTAAACAGCTTCTGCATCTTGGCATAGCAGCCTTCTCTGAATTAATTTAGTTTTCTCGTTCTAGCTTTGTGGTTTGAGTTAGGTGACTAACTCCTGCCATGGCCTTGGTTCTGTTTTCTGACACGATTTCCTACTATGTGTTTTGTTTGTTTCTAATTAAGGCATGCTTGCCACAGAGGAAGGTTTCATCCAGGATCTCCCCTTAGAGGACATTTCTTTTCGGCCAAATGAAATTTCTGTCTCATTCTAACCACATCAAGGTGTTCCTAGAGAACGTTTTCCTTCATACATTTGGGATCCTGATAAATATGGGTGGAAATCCTCTTTATTAAAGACAGCCAGTGAAATGTGCTACTGATGAAAATATTAACAGCACCTGCTTTCAAAGTGGGAAAGAATCAAGAGGGTCCCTAGGAGAAAACTGTTTTCATTTATCTGATGGTGACTTGTGGGGGGGGGGCATTCCGGTTTTGATTTGCAAATAGACAGTAGTTCAGTACAGCTGTGTCTGTACAGATTCGTAAGAGTTATATATTAGAGCTGACAATGTGACCATAGCAAAAGATTTATTCTAAAGACTTTCAGTGGAAACCATACGTCTTATGTATGGAGAGAGTCAGTTTGAATGTGAAGTCTATAAAGCTATTTTTTTAAGGTTTTCTTTTTCTTTTCTTTGTTTGTTTGTTTGAGGTAAGGTCTCACTCTAGCCTAGGCTGACCTGGAATTCACTATGTAGTCTCAAGCTAGCCTCAGACTTATAGCAATCCTCCTACCTCTGCCTTCCAAGTGGTATGATTAAAGGCGTGCACCACCACGCCTGGCTTCTATGAAGCTATTTTTAAAAATACCATTGCAGCCAGTTGTGTTGGCACATGCTGGTAGGAAACTGCTGAAGAGGTGCAGGCAGGAGGATTAGGAGTTCAAGGATAGCCTGGGCTACATATTTAAAAAAAGAAAAAAATAACCATTGCATTGATGGTTTGTATTGCAAAGCTGAAGGAGGTCAAAGTAAACAAATTAGTGGTCATAATTAAATTAGAAGTTATAAATTCACAATTCAGAGGGAGACAAAACAACAACAACCAAGTATACTTGCACACACACTAGGACTCTCTCTGGTCAGATTGCTGTAATATATATGGATAAGATGCAAAATCCCATTATAAACATCATGGTTTGAAATTCCATGTGGATCACTGTTGACTGACTGACATCACAGCCAGGGGTTCTCAGAGTAAAAGAGATGCTGAGAGTCCGTAGAAGGGAGAAAAATATCCCATCTCTCTTGATAAAATTGCATACGACTTTAGATGAAAACAACAACTCTGGTATCATAGAGACCACACTCCCTGGCCTCAAATCCGTGGATCTGTTGTGAGGTTGGACCGCCAGGGACTGACATTTACAGCATCTCTGCAACTTTACTGAACCTAGCACTAAGAACTGAGGCCAACCAAAATCCATCAAGAAGATAGGAAAAGATAGCTGACTCCCTGGCAGGAGATGCACCACTGCTCACACATCAGCTAGGATCCATGTGAAACCACACAGGAACTGGCGAGATGAGCAAGAATGCTGCCTCCATGGTGAGCCTGACAACCAGGGCCAGGGTGATGGAAACAGACACCGAGGATACTTAAAACCTACCAAAGCAGAAATCTGGAAGCTGCTGAGGGCACAACACTAAGGAAGACTTAAAACACACCCACCAAGGCTCAGGGAATTTTGTGGAAGAGGAGACAGAAATATTTTAAGAGTCACGGAATAGGAGGGAATATTCTGAGGCTTTGCTTCCCCACAATGACTGACTGCTGCTCTCAAAAGTTACAACCCACATCCCCCACTGTGAATACCAGCAATCCCACTGAGGAGGCCCTTAGTGGAATGGAGGCAGGGAGGAGGCAAATGGTAGTACCTATACATGATGGAGCCACAAAAATTTTTTACTTAATAAAAAAATTTAAGAAGAAATTAGATCAAACCAGGTGTGATAGCACATTCTTTTAGTCCCAGCATTAGGGATGGTAAGGTAGAAGGATTGCTCTAAGTTCAAGGTCAGTTTGAGACAAAAGAGTTCTAGGTCAGCCTGGGCTCAACCAAAGTAAAAAAAGAATTTAGATCAAATTTTTTCTTACTGTTGCAGTGTTGATAGTTTTTATTCCCCATGACAGGCTCTCATGTAGCTCAGGCTGGCCTTGAACTCACTATGCCGTCAAAGACGAGCTTGAACTTCTGATCCTCTTGCCTCCATTTCCCAAGTGCTAGATTACACGTATGTGCCACCAATCTTGGTTTTATGTAGTGCTCAGGATCAAACCCAGGGCTTCATGCATCCCAGGCAAGCATTCTACATACTGGGCTACATGAGAATGGGCCTGGCTGCCATGCTCCACTGTGGTGATTTGAATGTAAAATGTCCCCCATTACCTCATGTGTCTGTGTGTAAAGCCTCATGCTTAATCCCCAGCTGGCAGAGCCTTTGGGAAATGAAGTTATGGTGGAGGAAGTGTGCTGCTGGTGGAGGGCCGTGGGTGTTATGACCCAGCCCCATTTGCCAGTTTAGCTCACTCTTCCTGCTGAGGTGATGACACAACTGTCCTTTGTTCTTGCCTTTCTCTGCCATAATGAGACTTCTCCTTGAAACCATGAGCCCGAAATAAACCTCCTTCTGCAAGCTGCTTCAGGTTGGTTATTTCCATGTGGCAACAGGACAATCAGTGCTGCATCCATGTTACAAATCCACTACTTGGCATGTTGGCGCAAAGTCTAATGGCTGACAGATGGGAACCAGCTTGTCAAATTGAAGCAGGACAATGATGTAAACAAAAAACACTGGAGTGAATTGAAAGCCCATCTTTGTTAGGCCTGTGGAGTGCTTGATCCCACTAGGAACAGTCACAGGGGTCCTCTAGATTTTTCAGAAAAATTCCTTATAATAACAATTAAACAGTTTGACCCAATAGCAGTACATCTTACATATGCCTTCAGCTCGCTGGTCATCATTGATCACGTGACCTCTTCCAATTGCAAAGGCCTGAAGATGTAAACATACTGTTTGTGTATCGCTGGTGGAGGCTGAAGAGTGCATTGTAAACAGCACTGATTCTTTCCCAAGCCTGGTTGTGGAAACTGGGTCAGTCATGAGCACAGGTACATAATGCCTGGAAGTGCTACATGGCTTTGGAGTGCTTGTGGTCCTCTTTTCTACCCTGATAATGTCACCTGTGTGTGAGGAACATAAGCCACAGGTCTACATGAGGCCCAAGGTATTCTATAGAGTCAGTGATCTGGCTGTTGATCTGGATTCTAGCTTCTGCCTCCCTGTGCAGTACTAGGCAAGAGCACTTTGTATCTGAGGCACAGTTCCCTTACCTATCACGCAGGTGAAGAACGTTATCCATCTTAGTTCCAGTGCTGTTCCAACGTGCCATAGATGGCAGTAGGCTTTTCTTTCATGGAGTTCTGGAAACTGGAAGCTCAAGTTCAAGGTGCTGGCATGCCTGGGTTTTAGTGCGGACTTCTAACATTTCATTCAAAGAGGGCTAGAAAACCTTCCGAGTGTCTTTTATAAGGGCTCTAAACACACTCTTGAGGCTCTGTCCTTATGAGCTGATATTAACTACCCAAAGTCCTACTGGAATTGAGAGATGGAATTGAGGTTTCAGCATATGAATGGGAGGCATTCCATCTTTGATGTGTGGGTTTGTTGAAGTAATTACATTAAATGAACTTCAACAAAGTACACAAAATCCATTGTCTCCATCAATGGCAGCTGGTACGTCTGGCGGTAGCCCATTTTTCTGTTCTTAGATTTGATTTCTAAGTGTACTTTGGGGAAGTCTCAAAACTTTGCATATAAAAGAGGGAAGTCACTATGCCTGTTCCTTAAAGTGGTGACCTAGTGATGTTAGGTATAAAAAGCATTTCACAAAAATGGAGTGTTTGATAAATGTGGTAGGCCCACCCTGTAGTCTGTAGATACTCAAGTCTTTCATTCCTTAAGAAGGAAAAAATCATCACTTGTAATTCTTTTTTAAAATTAAATTAAAAAAATTTTTTCAAGGTAGGGTCTTGCTTTAGCTGAAGCTGACCTGGAATTCACTATGTAGTCTCAGGGTGGCCTCAAACTCACAACTATCCTCCTACCACTGCCTCCTGAGTGCTGGGAAGAAAGTGCCACCATGCCCCACTGTAATTCTTTATTAAAAATATTTTTATTTATTTATCTAAGAGAGAGAGAGAGAAAGAGGCATAGGGAGGGAGGGAGGGAGGGAGGGAGGGAGGGAGAGAGAGAGAGAGAGAGAGAGAGAGAGAGAGGGAGAGAATAGGCACACCATGGCCTCCAGCCATGTAAATGCACTCTAGACACACCTTGTGTGTCTGGATTATGTGGGTCTTAGGGAATCAAACCTGGGTCCTTTGGCTTTGCACGCAAGTGCCTTAACTGCTAAACTATCTCTCCAGTGCTGTCACTTGTAATTCTTGTCCTGCATACCAGTATTAATCTCACCTGATTTGTACTGCTTTTGGCATAAAAGTTCTTAGCTTGTGACTTCCTTGGATATGAAGCCCTCTGCTCAGACCTCCAGGTAACCTTGGCATTTCCTGATGAGGAGGGATTTATTCTGAGAAGTTGGCACCTGTGCTGGTCTTTGATCCATGAGGTGCATTTGGGTAGCAGTCAGAAGTTTACAGCATTGTCCAGGGAAATCCTACAGGCACCAGTCAGAGCTGAGTTGCTTATGTAAAAGTAGGGAGAGCTTTTTGCCTTAACTGTTTAAAACCTTACCTATGATCCTCTCCTGTGGTTCCAGGAAATCAAGTAGATTACTTTTGCCATAGATTGCCTTGTGAGTACCCCACACAAAGCTAGGGAAATACAGGCAAACACTGAGTAATGATGTCGACAATATTATTTCATCAACAATAAATACAACGTATGATGGTTTCCTAAGTGTGATAAGTACATTCCATGATTTTACACAATGACAAAATTGCCCAGTGCTGAGTTTCTTACATAGCTCCACTAGTTACACACGTCTACAACGTAGACACAGGGAACTATATACATATATGTGCATGTCCATCCATCTAGATCTCTCTGGATATATCTATATCTAATCTATATTTATATCTATCTATCATGCAGAGAAGTCTGGTTGTCTATATGAAAAATTGAACCTTGATTCCTCAAATGTCAAAGTTATTACTCCAGACACCTCAGGACAAGAAAGCACCTTTTGGAAGTCTACTGATTGCATTATTATTTTATTTAATTTTCCCAACAGTATTCTGTATGGTGGTTTTTCTAAATTCCACTTATAGGTATGGGAACTGAGGTATAGAGAAATGAAGCAACTCTCCAAGGCCACACAGACACTCGGCAGATCTCAGATTCAGCTCACCACTGTCCAACTCTCTTTCTACTGTACTACAGTGTTTTTTTCTACCAGGTGAAGGTACTTCCAAAACATCAGCTTTCAAGTGATCAGCATGTTTTGCTGAGATCAAATGATTTTCCTGGAGAGCTCACAGTTGGTAAGTGGACTCACTAATTCCAAAGCCCATATCCCCTCCCTGATTCCAACTCCTTAGCCTCAATATCTCTGCAATCAGTGGGGATTTCAGAACTCATTCAGGAATCTCTCCAGTTTGCTTTAGAACAAACACTAAGTGAAAATCCTGGCCAGTTTCTGCTGGTTTTGGAAGGGAGCTCTGATGAAGACTCGCATTACAGGCTGTCACATGGGGACCACGTCATTCATGCTGCTTCTATGGTGCACAGTTGATTTTCAGTTTGAATGAATCTCCAGTGCAAAAATGACTTTCATTCTTCATCTCCTTTTAAGGGCAGCTTTGCACTGCAGGCTCTGATTGGAAAAAGATTTGTCCCTAGAGCTGCTCAGGCAAGCTGCTCTGTGCAAACTGGGGAATGGCAGTGCCCTTCAGCACTAGGGTCAAACTTGGATTTTGAGTCAGGAAGAAGTGAGGTCTGTGGATCCTGTGACTTACTTCAGATTTCTTTATAGAAAGGGAAAGGGGTCTCATTTTATGATGGGGGATTTATTTTGGAGGCATAAAGAGATACAACCCAGGCCTGACACTTTCAATCCTAGCTGGTTCTCAAATGAAAGTTTTTAAGGCATCAGAGTGAGTCTTTCTAACACAAGTGGATTAGTTACTTTTCATGTCACTATGAAAAAGTAGAAGCAGCTTAAGGGAAGATTTCCTTTGGCTCATGGTTCTCGTCCATGATGGAGGGACGGCATGGTGGTGGGAGTGGTGAACATGTGTGGCTCATCTTGCTCATGCTCCCGTCATGTGAGCCAGAAAGCAGAGCACACAGGCTAGAGGTGGAGTATCCAATCCATAAATCCTGTGCTTTCCAGTGAGGCCCCATGTCCAAAATATTTCCAAACTTCACTTCCAGAGAACAAAGAGAACTTTTTGCTTTTATAGATGTCTGAGGGAGAGGGACGACCCCACATGGGCACAGCTCTACACTATGTGATCTTGCCTGTGTGCTTGGAGCCTCAGAGATACTAGAGCAGAGGGTAAAGATCAAGACCACTGGCCCAAAGGTCTGAGGAGAAGGGCTGTTCTGCTGCTTGAGGGAGGTAAGAAGACACTGCAGGAGAGACTACAATTATACTCAAAGTTGCCTCTGCCAGGGCAGCTGTGTTGTAACAGTGAGGGAAAGAGGATGTGGAGAGGGATAATTCTTCCTCACACCTGTGGTTGATTATTCCTCCTCTTCTTCTTCTTCTCCTCCTCCTCCTCCTCCTCCTCCTCCTCCTCCTCCTCCTTCTTCTTCTTCTTCTTCTTCTTCTTCTCCTTCTCCTCCTCCTCCTCCTCCTCCTCCTTCTCCTCCTCCTCCTTCTTTTCCTCCTCCTCCTCCTCCTTCTTCTCCTTCTCCTTCTTCTCCTTCTCCTCCTTCTTCTCCTTCTCCTTCTTCTCCTTCTTCTTTTTCTTCTTCTTCTCCGTGGGGGGAGCTGCACAGGACAGTAACAAGGCAGCCTGTCTGTCCCTTCAGGACCTCTACCCCAGGGAGGAGGAAGAGGCACTGAAACAGTTGTTGGAAAGTTGGAGATGGGAAAGCAATTGCTATAGCATTTCCTTTCTGTCTTTCCAGGTGTGAACATCTTAGCAGGAATGTGAGGTCCTGTCAGCTCTTCCTCAGGGTCAGCCTCATTGGCAGCTATGCTGGGCCATCTGTGTCCCTCCACCTAGTTTGGATGAGGTTCCTGGTGCCACGCATTCCTTTCTCTACAAAAATAAAAAAGAAACCATAGCCCATCCTTTGCTCTTACCCTGTTACCTGTGCTACAGGTCAGATTTTCCAACCTGCTACTCAGGAATCCAGGTGCAGATGGAGAATATATTGATTGGATCTCAGCAACAGTTCATTTTATGCGTTAACTAGACTAGGCTATGACAGTTATTTGTTTGAGTACTGTGTATAGGTTATAATTAGGTTCAGCTAGATAGAATAAACACTCTCTCTCACACACAGAATGGTGAGTGAAAACTTTTATCTTCTTGTGTATGACACTTCTTCTTGAGCCCTGCAACACCTGTTCATTTTTTTTCCTTTCATGAGCGTTTCTTACTTTGCACTGATAATAAAGTAACCCCCACCTTAACTTCTCCAGATCCAATTCTTGGAAATAGACCTAATTTGTTTTGTTTCCTTCAGGGCCTTTATCTATACTTTCCATGATGGGAACAATTTGGTAAATCAATACAGAGAAACTGATTAATGAATATTAAATAGCATAATGGCTATGCCTTCCTAGTAGCACATACTTACTTTAAGAAGTGCATTCTAAAAGTATGCCGGCTCAATACAGACAAAGAGGCTTTGACATTGGACATTTCAGGCTATCTATTGACTATAAGTAAAGCAGATTTGACACCGTAATGTGAAGGCTTTAAGATAAAGGACTGAAGTTTCTGGAAGCAGCAGGAATTCTAATAGAAGATTGCAACACCAACTCTTCACATCGCCAGCCCACCCTGTGCTTACTTTCAGACTAGCTAGCCCCCAATTCCTCATGCTTTTCTCCTCTCAGGCAGATGCTGAGGCACCTCGCACCAGTTCTGAGTCTCTGGAGACCTCCACGACCAAATCCTATGTCTTTAGCAAATAGGAAACTGGGGAGATGATGCAGGCAGTAAAGCTTTTGACACACAAATGTGGGCACCAGAGTTTGAAACCCTAACACCCATGAAAATGCTGAGTTGGGATGGTGGACGTGTTTAATACCAGCTTGCATGGGGGGCAGACAGCGACTCAGTAGGGAATCTCCAGGGACAGCAGGCTGCTAGACTAGCTGATTCAGTGAGCTCTGACCTCAGGTAAGAGACTCTGACCCAGTGAAAATGAAAAGGAGGGCATTCGAGAAAGATACCCAACATCAGTCTTTGGACTCCATACACACATGTGCATGTGTATTCACATAATGTGACCATATACACACACAGACACACAACTCACATGCAAAAAATAAACTATTAAGTAATCACTCATTTATTCACTCCAAAATAATTACAAAATGTTCCATTCCCTCACGTGCAGGTAAACTCTGCTGAATACTGTCTTTTTTGCATTAATGAGTGTCCCTAGCTGTGTATTGATTAGTAAAGTAACCCCCCTTGACTTATCCATGCCAAAATCTTGGAAATATACCTAACTTATTTCTCATTGCTCCAAGATTTAGTATCTACTTTCCATGATGAGAACAATTTAGTAAACTAAGTCTGAGAAAAGAAACTGATTAATGAATATTAACTAGCATACTGGTTATGCCTTCCTGGTAGCACATACCCATTTTAAGAAGTTCCTTTTAGGGCTGGAGAGATGGTTTAATGGTTAAGGCACTCAGCTGCAAAGCCTGTGGACTCATGTTAGACTCTCCAGGTCCCATGTAAGCCAGACACACAGTGACACAAGCACACAAAATCGCACATGCACACAAGGGGGGCACATGTGTCTGGAGTTTGATTGCAGTGGCTGGAGGCCCTGGCATACAAATATTCTCTCTCTGTGTCTCTCTCACTGTTGTATTTTAAAAAGGCACTCTGTTGGGCTTACCTCAACAAAAATAAATAAAAGTAAAAATAGAAGAAACTTCTAAAAGTATGCCAGCTCAATACAGACATGAGGCTTTGATTTTGGATGACATTTTGACAATATTCCGTGGGAGGTTCATGTACCAGGAGCCTGTTGAGCATTTTCTCCAATCTCCCAGCCTATGTAGGAGGAACACTAGTCCTTCCTCAGAAGTCCACTCTGTTTCACCTTGCTTGACACTGTTTTAGTTATTTATGGAATAAGATTTTTTTCCTTAAGTAAAAGCACCTAAAAATATCTGCTGTAAGGATTAATTTGCAAAAGAGTTAAGGTAGAAGATGATGAGGCAGAGACCAGCGAACTTCAAAATGTCTTTGCTCTATCTTAGTGAAAATGTCACTTTCCCCATGACAATGATGTTACCTGATCACTGTATACTCTCTCACTGTTTTTTTTTTTTTTTTTTTTTGAGAGAGAGACACAGAAAGAGATAGAAAGGGAGAGGAAGACAGATAGAGATGGGCGTGCCAGCAGCCTCTCAGCAGCTGCGAACGAAATCCAGATGCGTGCACCCCCTTGTGGTCAAGTGTGGCATTGCACCTTTGCATCTGGCTAAACATGGGACCTGGAGATTGGAACCAGCGTTCTTAGGCTTAGGAGGCAGGCGCCTTAACCCCTAAGCCATCTCTCCAGCCCTCTCTCTGGTTTTTGTTGTTGTTAGTAACTCAACCAACCTTTGGGCTGGACTGGGAGCCCATAACATATTTTGGTTCTGATCTGACTTATAAGACAGATTCAGTACCTGGCTACTACTGTGCTTACTGCTTACAGTTAGTGGGAAATCAGTGGTGTATTTCTCCTAGAAATATTCTTTCAGGAAAGCTAAGTCAGCCAGAGTGTGTGTTTTGATTTCTCATCATCTTTTGCCTAAAGGGAAAGTAGGGAAAAGCACAAAGGCCACAGCGCCAGCAGCTGCTTTGGAAAAGGAAGCAGAGAAGACACACCATAGTATCACTGAACATCCAGATAGAAAGAGCTCGAGAATATGTAAGAAAGACATAAATTTTCATGTCATCACCCTGTGTGTATGTATGAGTGCATGTGTTTATTCTATATAGCTGAACCTAATTTTAATGAACACATGCCTCATTTATTATTAAAGTCAATAAACTGCTATCATAATGCTTCATGAATGGAGCCAACACGATTTCCTGCATTCATCACAGCTCATTGTTCTAACCAGCTGGTGAGAGCAGAATCTAAGTCCCTGGACATTATGAGTCCTGGATCCTGGTCTTTAGTTTTGAACATAGGACCTTAATTTAGCACACTACTATTGGTCATGGTTTTCCAGCATACTTTTAAGAGATCCAATGTTCAGAAGGTAACTTTTCCAGTAAGCGAAGAGCTATTTCCTCTTCCTTCTCCTCTTATATTACGTAAGATGAGTAGTTCATGACTGGTGTAATTTATTATGAATGTTTTTGTAAACTATATCTGTATTGGATAGTTTTATACCTATAAAATGTTATTCACACTTATCAGAATCAGGAATCAAAAACAAGGCATTCTGAAATCTTGGGAATTTTGATGGTTTTTGAACTTCAACTGATCTGTTAAACAGGTTAGTTGAGCTGGCCGGATGCACCCTCAGGAAAATGAGGAAAACTGAATTAAAATGAACACAAAGCAATTTGCCAGCAGTCAACCTAACTCACAATTTGTCTCGTCAGGCAAAGTGTGTTCAGCATTGGCCCCATGCCAGCAATCTCTCCATGTGATAATCTATAGGATTGCACAAGTCCTCTACGGATAGTCATGAAAGGAAAAATAACATTTGTCCTGCCAAAGTATGTGCCCTTGCTGACATTTCCTGGAATACACATGACATCTGAGGGAAAAATAAGCAGGATGTTATCCTTAAGGTGTTTCTGAGAGAGTGGGTTGGTTTCACATCTTTTCCATACATCCACAAAGGCAGCTCGGATTTCTGGTAACTGAGGGCTTCCCTCTGGCAGCCACTGCCACAGCCCCTCAAGTGGCCTTGAGTTTTGTGAGGATCATCTCACCACTCAGGCAACCCAGGGAGAGACCTGCGTTTGTGATTTTCAGTAAAGTTGCCCTATTTCTCCCCACGCCTCATTGAGATGGTGATTTAAGGGGGAAAGAATCTGGAATTACAGGTGGGGCTGGGAATCCACACATCTTAAATCAAGTGGACCTGTCATTTGAATTACCTGATTTTAGATTGAGCAAAGAAACATGCTGGGCAAGGGTGAGGAAAAAAGACACTGTGTATCATATTCCCCGGTGGACCAAATGGAGCAGGGGTTTGAGTTTCTTTTTTCCTCCTCCTCCTTTTTTTTTTTTTTTTTTTTTGCTTGTGCATATATATTATATGTGTGGTGTGGTGTATGTGCATGTGTATGCAGTTGCATGCTCTCTATGCACAGTTGGTGACCAGAGGAAAATGTCAGGCTTCTCCCTCCATCTCATCCACATTTTTCTTTTCTTTTCTTTTCTTTTCTTTTCTTTTCTTTTCTTTTCTTTTCTTTTCTTTAATTCTCTTCTTTCTTTCCCTCTTTCTTTCTTTCTTTCTTTCTTTCTTTCTTTCTTTCTTTCTTTCTTTCTTTCTTCTTTCTTTTGAGATGGAGTCTCTTACTGATTATAGAACTTGCTGTTTTCACAGCCCTTGAAATCTTCCATTCTCTGTCTCCCTCAAGATTGGGGTTATAGACATGTGTGCATGTGTGGCCATGCTCAGCTGGTTAAATGGGTGCCAGGGAATGGAACTCAGGCAGTCTCAACACCACTGTTCCCAAGGCCCTCCTGCTTGTACAGGGAAACACTCTTATCTGCCAACTGTCTAGCCCCTGGAACAGATTTCTAAATGTTGGAGAGATCATTGCCAGTTAACATGGAATGTTTTTGTGACAGAAGCCCCTGGCCATGGATGTGTGGAGGGTGCAATGTGAAATATCTATCAGCCAGTGTTCTGCTTGCTTAGTATCTTGTATTTCATTCAGTTACTTCTGGGCACTTTACTGTTACAAGTTTCAGACCTAAATGAGGCTTAGAAGTATGAAAAGAAATGGCTGCAAGGGAGAATCCAGTAGAAGTAAACTGTAGCCAAAGATAACATAAATGAGTGGTACTAAGCGTTTGGTCAAGGCATCTCAGGATGACATATGATGAATACCACAGAGGCAGAAAATATGAATTGAAACATACAAATTGTTCAGTGTAAGTTTATATGGATTTGTCAACAGTCCTCAAAATATTAAAAGATCAAAAAAGCATAAAGGAGGCTGGGAAGATAGTAGCTCAATCAGTGATTGTCTTATAAGTGTAAGGGCCAGAGCTCAATCCCCAGAACCTGTGTAAAGGACAGCCAGATGTGATGTGTGTCTGTAATAGCAGAGTTTGGAGATGAGGAGGACAGGGAATAATAAGTTCTGGGCCATTCTGGACTACATATGAAAATGCCATCACCAAAGGAAGAAAAGGATCTATAATGCCATGGTTCTGAGTCAAAGTTTAGATTTTGCATATTTATTTCATTCACTTTTCCATTTTTTGAGAGAACTAAAATCAATATTCAACTCATTTTTAAAGACTGAAAGAACTTTTGAGCTTGTTTTTGATTTTCCCATATTATTTATTCACTTGATTCAACATATATTTATTAAGAACATATTGTGGTGGCAGGCACTCTTTTATGAACTTAGAAAACTTCAACATGTAAGGAGATTTATATTCATTCCTTCACAGAGATTATTAGGCAACCTGACAACTCATACAGTAAACATATAAATAGTATACCTTGTCAAAAGGTATTAAATGCTAAGGGCAAATTCATAGCAGGTTAACTGTAGGTGGTATCTGTCCCAATTTCCTCAAGGAAGGTTTATGCTATTCCTATAGTTTCAGGATAATTATGAAATATTTGTTTACATGAAATCTCTTTTAAATCTACAACATGTCCTGTTTTGGGTTTGATGCTATCTACCTTGGTAACTGTGATTAAAAGGTCAGGAACAGTATACATGTGTGTATGTGTGTGTGTACAGATGTGTTTGTGCATGGAGCAGTGTGTGTGCACATGTATACATGTATTCGTGTGCTCACACAAAGGAGACAAAGGAACAGTGCGTGTGTGTATGTACACATATATTTGTGTGCTCACACAAAGGAGACAAAGGAACACTTGTGTGTTCATTTACACATGCATTTGTGTGCTCACTCAAAGGAGACAAAGGAACAATGTGTGTGTCCATGAACACATGCATTTTGGTGGTCACAAAAAGGCCACAAATTTCATGTGCTAACTCAGATGAGCTTCATAGAGAAGGGAACTTCTCAGCAATTAGTGGTGGAGAGGAGGGAGTAGGAGAAAAGAGAGAGCAGAGAGAGAGAGAGAGAGAGAGAGAGAGAGAGAGAGAGAGAGAGAAGCTATGGAATGTGTGTGCCAACACACACACACACACACACACACACACACACACGAAAATGACTATACCTATTTTGCTTCAAGGTCTGGCCTTCACTCTGAAGCACCACAAACAAGTAAACCCCACTGAGGTTCAGTTTACAAGTAACTGCTTTCTGTCTAGTCAAAGGGCAGATGGTTCAAGTATGGATGGTTCTAATTAACTGCAATGTGAGAAAGAGAAATTGGTCAAGTTTGAGTCTTTCAAAGAATAGATTTTCAAATACTATATGAGTAATGATGGCATGTTTATTGGCAAGCTTCTAGTTAGAAATGCCAAGCAGTATTGGTGATAGGGCATCCAGGTGGCAGAGGAGAGATGCCACAGCTCAAACAGTGCCCCTAATTCCTTCATCTTTCTGAGACCAATATCCTCAGTGGTAAATGGAGTACTTTACTACTCGTCTGTGCTCCTGAAACTCTGAACAGGAAAGGGGAGGCAGGCTACTGAGGATGTTCATGCACTTTTTTTTTGTCTTTTTGAGGTAGAGTCTCACTCTAGCTCAGGCTGACCTGGAATTCACTATATAGTCTCAGGGTGGCCTTGAACTCATGGTGATCCTCCTACCTCAGCCTTCTGAGTGCTGGGATTAAAGACATGTGCCACCATGCCTGGCTAGTATCATGCACTTTTTAATATTGTTATAGTTAGCTGTCTTCTTATTCGTTTGTTCTTGTGACTTAAGGCCAACATTGGATATCTTTTGTCATAGTGTTTATTTCTACAGGACATAATCCAGAGAGACCCTCATCATGGTGATTCGGAAAACAGGCATATTTGTGTAGCATGTGTTTATGTGTGTGTATGGAAACACATGTGTATGCAAGTGCTCGTGTGTGTGTGTGTGTGTGTGTGTGTGTGTGTATGTACATATATGTGTGTATGTACAGGTGGAGGACTCAGGTGTCACTGTTAGGTACCATCAACCTGTTTTGTTTTGAGATAGGATTTCTTTCTCATGGCCTGGAGCTTGCCAAGCAGCCTAGATGGGCTTGTCAGGGAGCCCCAGGCATTTGCCTCTCTCTGCTGCCCAAGGACTAGGAGACAAGCATGTGCCACCACACCCAGCTTTTTTTCATGTGCCCTAGGGGTTGAATCCAAGTCCTCATGTTTGCATGGCAAGCACTTTACTTGTTTCTCTATCGTCCAAGCCTCCACAGACATGTTTCTAACATGGACAAAAATGTACCTATGGCCAGGCATGGTGGCACACGCCTTTAATCCCAGCACTTGGGAGGCAGAGGTAGGAGGACCGCCATGAGTTCAAGGCCACCCTGAGACTACATAGTGAATTCCAGGTCAGCTTGAGCTAGAGTGAGACCCTACCTCAGAGAACCAAAAAAAAAGAAAAAAAAAAAAGAAAAAAAATTACCTATGTACAAAAAAGAAAGTGAAATTATGAAACTTGCAGGGAAATGGATGGATCTGGAAAGGATTATACTAAGTGAGGTAACCCAGGCTCAGAAAGCCAAACAACACATGTTCTCTCTCATATGTGGATCCTAGCTACAAATGTATAGACTTGTGTGTGAATTGGAACCAAAAATCGGTACCAGAAACCAGTAAGGCTATAAGGGAGAGAGGAGAGGGAAGGACTTAAGTGTATGGTATTGCACATATGTAAGTAGAAGAACAGATTACAGGGAGGGGAATGGCCTAAGTGAGGCCATGGGAAGAGAATGCATAAAAGAAGGGCAGGGGGAGGGTCAATCAAAATTCAAGATACTGTGAATAAGACTTATGCAAACCTACTTTTTTGAACAATGGCACATCCAGAAGCTGCAGACTGTTACTAGAAAATTTTCAGAGCCTGGGATGGGATACCTTCCAGTGAGTTGTTGGCCAAGGAGGTCCTAGTAGCCTCCAAAAACATCAAAGGCTATTGCTAAAGCCCTTGGTTGCCCTTGAGAAACAGATAGGAGAAGACCCTATTGCTGAAACATCTCTTGCCTGAGAGGCAAGGTCACTGAGAAAGCAAGCTGGTGCTGAGCAGAAAACCTTCTCCCTATAGACCAGCCAACTGAAAGCTGGAAAAAAGCTGCATAGCATGCAGCTCCATGGGAGACAGAAGTCATCAGCAGTGGAAACAGTGGACACTGAAAATTCAAGTTTGGCCATACAGGCCCAATGACTGAACAGGTACAATAGTGGCATGTCTGCTCTTGGGATAACCAACTACTTCATAATTGGATTGAAGGCCCTCTCTATGGGAGGGAATATATACCTGATACTGAAAAACCTAAGCAAACGTCTATGGCAGGGGAAGTCATGAGCCTTAGGGGTATAAAGCCTGCTCTTTTCTGGCTAAATGTATATATTATTCCCACCAAGCGGCCCTGAAAGCACTACACTTAATGTTCATATTCATGTATTAATGCTACTCTCACTTCTGGTTAGAGAAGCTTCTCTTTTCAGATGGCGATGACCACTGGAATGACCCAAAAGGCAACCCAATACTGAAACACCTCTGTTACACCCTCCAAGGCTCAGGGACCATTGCTGAAGAGGGAGCAGATAGAATGGAAGAGCCAAAGGAAGGGTACAACTCCTTACAATGCAACTGTCCAGACAGAAATTGGCCTTGATATCCATGACCTTGCAGTGCCTAGCAATACCTTCGCAAGACCCTCATAATAGAAGAAAAAGATGATGACATCAAATTAAAAGAGAGACTAATGGAGAGAGGGAGGGGATATTATGGAGACTGTAGTTCCAAAGGGGAATGGGGGGAGGGGAGAGAAATATCATGCTTTTTTTTGTATGTAAATATAGAAGTTGTCAATAAAAAAATAAAAAAAAAAAGAAAGTGTGATGGCCCAGAGTTCATATAATAATGTTTGGAAGTTTACTCTGATTAAGGTACTAAGTCAGAGATTTTATGTGGAAAATTTGAGAGAGAGAAAAAGAGAGAGAGATAGAGAATGGTTGTGCCAGGGTCTCTAGCTACTGAAAATGAACTCCAGATGCATGTGCCCCCTTGTGCATCTGGCTTATGTGGGTCCTGGGGAATTGAACCAAGGTCCTTTGGCTTTGCAGGCAAGCACCTTAACCGCTAAGCCATCTCTCCAGCCTGAAGCTTTCATTTCATGTAAAATTAATTAAAAACAAAACACAGAAGGCTGCATGGATGGGTATACTTTCTTTTCTTTTCTTTTCTTTTCTTTTCTTTTCTTTTCTTTTCTTTTCTTTTCTTTTCTTTTCTTTTCTTTTCTTTTCTTTTTTTTTGGTAGGGTCTCACTGTGGCCCAGGCTGACCTGGAATTAGCTATGTAGTCTCAGGGTGGCCTTGAACTCCTGGCAGTCCTCCTACCTCTGTCTCCCAAGTGCTGGGATTAAAGGTGTGCGCCACCACACCCGGCTCGGGTATACTTTTCATATCCATTTGATGGTAGGTCAATCAGAGCCACTGAGAGCTAAATAACTTGCCTAGAGCTAGTCCACTTGCAAGTAAGAGTGAGGATTTGCATGCAGGAGGCTGGTGTTTGGGTCCTGAGCATTGGTAACCACAACTCTTCTTCCCTCTCAATGCACAGGGAGGGTTAGAGTAGTATTTGGCAGAAATACGAACTCAACAAATGGAAGTCATCATGATGATGGTTATTACAGCAGTGGGAATTCAATACGTGCTGGATAAGTGAATGGTTCATGAGTCATCTGCGCTGAGGCACTGAGGTGATAATTGAGCGCAGGAAGAGATGAGCTCATGTGGGGAGAGAGGGCAAGGGAGGGCTGAAACCTGGACACTAACTAACTATATGCCTAATGTAAGCTTGGACGATGTTCAACCTCAAAGTGACTATTCTTATAACCTGTAGCAGAAACAAATGTGTCCTTCCAGGTCCAGCTGAATGACCGTCAGAGTCTGGTTCTAACTCTTTAAAGCTGTTTCTCCCACTTTGCCTCAAAGCCATGACTTCCCTTTCAAAACATTTGCAAAATGGTAAATCCTACCTCAAAGAGTCCATTGAAGTTTAGTTGCAAATATAATTGCTTCTGTCTGGTAAAGATTAATGATGTTTCTGATACATATAGTTCTGATTAATTGCTGCTGAAATTCCTGAGCTCAATGTCAAAGCTGGAAAAAGAACTCTTATAAATGAACTCAAAAGACAAGGGGCCTATGTATCCTTGAACATAATCCAATCAAAGAGATTGCAAGAAAAACACAAGAGAGGATACTAAATTCATGGTGACATGAAAGGTCATTGCTCTTTTTTTTTTTAAATACCAGGTCATCATTCACTAGGATTGTCCTTTAATACACTTAAAAAAAAAAAAAACTCTCATACATAATTATTGGCTTCATTCATTAAACATGTAAAGTTGTCCAAAAGAATATCTAATTTCCAAATCTTGATGCTCAAAGTTATCTTAAAAGGAACAAATAAAAACCCAGTCATGAACTGCTTGGCTGCCTTTAATTTGAATTGATAGGTAGAAGGAGTAATGGTTGATAATGTTCATTGGTGCATTGTCACCCTATTGAGGCTGACTGTTTGATTTTCTAGACTTGTCCTAAGAGAACCATGGGGTCCCATCACTAAGCATTGCTATGAGAATGCTATCAGGTAGTAATATCCTAACATCTAAGTAGCTGTATGACCCCAGACAAATCACTTAATGTTTTATGTTTTGATTTCTTCATAAATGATGACAATAAGAGCAACAATGTTGCTTATCACAAAGTGATGTGCAACTTGAAAGAAGATGCTATATAAATCTGCTTTGAGAACTACAAAGCAGCGTGCTTATGCAAGGTCCTCCTCTGTAAACTTCAAAGCCTGGTGCTTGTGCAAGGTCCTCCTTTGTAAACTACAAATCATGGTGCTTGTGCAAGATCCTCCACTGAAGACTGCTAAGCATGATGCTTGTGTACAAAGGTTCTCTTTTGTAAGCCACAGAGCATGGTGCTTGTGTGCAAGGTGCTCCTGTTACCACGGGTTGACAACTGCATGCGAAACACAGGATAACATTTTGGAAGTGTTTGATGCTTTGACTCTAGGAGTCTATTTTAACTCTGGAAAATCAAAATTTCAGGTAGCAATACCTCTCCCTTATCCTAGCTGTGACCCATTACCCATTAGCCCACAGCAATAGCACTTGTGAAAACAAGTCAACGTGTCTGCTTCACCTGCGCAAGGCTTAGAACCAGTGAATAAAGTGGTTATTTCTTTATTTAAGTGCTAATTGATACATTTGGATCAAAAACATCTCTTAGAGAAAATATATAAATGTAAAATTATATCGGCATGTTTGTCTCTATAATATGTATGACACATATGTGAACCTCACTAGTTGAGAAAGGAGAGAAAATGGGCCATAGCAGTCATAACCAGATAACAATCTAAAAGGAATAATGACAATAGAAATGGAGCCAGGTTCGCCTCATTCATACAAACTAATAATTTCCAAATAATGGTTGGACATGATGGAACAAAAACAAATGCATATGATACAAGTATGTGGTGGGTCATATTATTTGTTTGAGATAGTCCAGGCTCTTCTTTTCAAGTTCCAAGCCATTCTAGATGGCTTATTTTTGCTGGCAAATAATTCTTGTCACTGCCAATGCTGGCACTGGCTGTGAGACTTGTTTTGCCCAGTGAAGTGAAACGTGGTCAGTGCTGTTTCATAGAAGGTGATTAGGTATTGATTTGTAATCACTCTTACCCTTTGCCAGAAGAAGACTTCTTGGGATAAAGGCTATTCCTTCAGCTGGGATCATAAATGAGGATCACAAATCAGTTGATGTTGATGATACTGTCATGCTACATGAATGAGAGCTAAGCCTTGATTTTTCTGAACTATTAAGATATGGAAGTTATTATTATTATTACATTATGACCCAGAGAATCCTATCTAGCATGGTGTGTTGATGTTATTCTCTTATTTCCTGTTTTATCTACATGTACTGCTTATAAATAAGTATTGTGGCATGTTTGCAAATGGTTATGCTAGCCTTTATGCCTCTCTTTGACTGTGACATTTATTGCTCAGTGGTTGGGAAACAGGGACCCTCTTTACCTACTGAGCATCAAACATGCTTTTACTATGCAGGAATGATGGTAGCTTGTGAGGTGGATGAAGGATTAAGGGCTATATGTACATACTTTGTCAGAAAGCAATAAAATTTTATGTTAATGATTATGGGCTCTATGCGCTATTGTTAGTGCAATTTTGTTGGCTTTGCTTTTTGGAAATAAATTAGATTTTCCTCTTTGGTTGTATTTTAATTATGCATTTTATATGATCCTTTCAGAGGTTGTGTTGAGATTTCAGCGTCCACCCTCTTGGTTTGTGATGGTTTGTCTTCAATTAGTACCCTTTTCACTTTCCAAATGAATGATCTCATTTGAGAGTTTAATTCCCTCTGTCCTCCTCTGCCCTTGGAGCTATGTGCTTGATCATGAACTTGTGTCTTGTGAGCTACACGAAGCACTGTGGCTGATAATACTTTATTAGTCAGGGGTTGGGGAGATGGCTCAACAGTTAAAGGCACTTTCTTGCAAAGCCTGCTAGCTCAAGTTTATTTCTCCAGTACCCATGTAAAGCCAGATATGCAAAGTGGCATATGCATCTGGAGTACCTTTGCAATGACAAGAGGCCCTGGTGTGTACATTCTTTCTCTGAAATAAAAAAATTAAAAACTTTAATAGTCAATATTGTTTGATACTTATTTCTTTCCTGTATAGTGTGCACTTTAATTTTTGCTAAAGTCCATACGTTCTTCTGGAATTATTCCCTTCAGTTGAAGAACTACCTTTATACTTTCTTGAAGTGGAAGTCTGCTGCTGATGAATTCTCAAAGCTGTTGCTTTCCTCCAAATATCTTGATTTTGTAATAATTTATGAAGAATAATTGTCATGGATGTAGAATTCTAAGTTGATTCCCCCCCACCTCAGACCTTCAAAGTTGCCATTCTGTTTTCTTCTAGATAGCAGCCTTGGTTGAAAATTCAGGGATTAGAGTAACTGCTTGACCCTGGAAAGCAGTGAGATAGAAACCTTTCTCTGAATGTTTCTAACATTGACTTTATTCCTTCTTTATGCTCTGCTCCCTTTTTGAAATAGCTCAAGTTGTCTTAAAAGTGCCATCCTCGGGGCTGGAGAAATGGCTTAGTGGTTAAGGTGTTTGCCTGTGAAGCCAAAGGATTCCAGTTCGACTCTCTAGGACCCACGGGACACATGCATCTGAAGTTTGTTTGCAGTGGCTAGAGGCCTTGCCCATTCTCTCTCTGTCTGCCTCTCTTCTATCTCTCTCTCTACTTACAAATAAATAAATATTTAAAAAGTGCCATCCTCCTTCTTCATCTTCCTCAGTGTTGGGATTACAGGCATGCACCACCATGCCCTGCTTTTCTATGGTTAGAGTGTTCCACTGTGATTTGCTTTATTTCTTCTATGTAGAAATCAATGAATGTATAAAGTCTGTGAATAGACATCCTTTGTGAAGTTCATCATTAACATTTTCTAATTGTTCCTGAGATTAAAGCTCCTGTGTAAGTAATAATGCAACAATAATGTAATAAAATGTGAATTATTTATCTGTAGTTGTTTGAATGTGAAATGCCCCCACATATAGGCTCACATATTTAAGGAGCTATTCTGTAAGGTTATATAACCATTAAAAAGTAGAGTCTTGCTAGAGGAGGTGTGTCATTGAGGATAGGCTTTGAGGTGTTGTAATCAGCCTGCTTGCTGTCCTTCCTCTCTTTCTTCTTTCTTCCTGTTGATGATGTATGTCACTCAGCCTTTGGTAACAGCCTACCATGTTTTCCCCACCATGATGGACTTCACCCTCTGCAACTGTAAGCCAAATAAACCCGTTCCTTCCCTAAGTTGTTTCTGGTTGTGTATTTTGTCCCAGAAACAAGGACACCACTGATTCAATATTTATACTAGAATTCAAACAAATACTTAAATTTCTGGTCAAAGGACACCTTGAAAAAATGGGATAGAAAGTAAAAAAGTGTAGTGAAATATTCTTAGACCCTGCATCTGAGAGAAGTTCCATTTCCAGACCTATAAAGAATTCCTATAATTCAACAGTAAGGAGACAACCTGACTGAAAGCATGGAAAGCTTTTGGACAGCTTTCATGACTAAAAATCTCAGCAAAACCATCTGACAACATCATTGATCACTGAAAACATAAGCTGAACCATCATGGGCTATAGTGCATGTTCAGAGTAGCCTAATGAAGAGCCCAGCAGATGTTGGTGATGACTTTGAATTGCCAGGATTCTGACTGTGGTTAATGCTAATAAAGAGTAATACTACCATTGTGGAAAAAAGCTTTGGTGATTTCTTAAAGGTATACTTTCCTTCTAGTCAAGGATGTTATAGAAAATTTTAAAATAATTTTTTTCATCTCATGAGACTGGGGAGATGGCTCAGTGGTGGAAGGCACTTGCTTGCAAAGCCTGTTGACCTGAGTGCAGTTCCCTAGCACCTACATAAAGGCAAAAGAAAAAGTGGTTCATATGTCTGGTATGTGCTTGCAGTGGCAACACACACACACACACACACACACACACACACACACACACACATGCACACATGAACAAATACATAAAAATAATGTTCTAAATAAACATGTGACTCATTTATTCATTTATCTATACATGGATGCCTGTTTCTAGTTTGGGTCTTTATACATAAAGCTGTTATGAGCATGAGTGTTGTGCTGTGTGGACCTGTGTTGAGCAATAGAGAAACTAACTGTCATTCACTGTAGCTTGGAAGATCATTTGTACAATTTTACTGGCGAGCAATTTGACAATGTTTCTTTAGAAGGGGTAAATAAAAACATTGCAAGGATATGGTAAAAGCTCACTGATATTATTCTCTCTTGTTTTTTTTTTTGGTGTGTGTTTTTGTGTTGCTGTGTTGTGGGTGCATGTGTGTGGGGGTGCAGGTAGAGGGCAGCTTTTTGATGCCAGCTACCTTCCTCCACTGGGCTCTACTTTTTTTTTTTTTTAAACTGAATCAGGGTCTCTCAGTTGAACCCAGAACTCATTGATGGGCTAGTATGGCCAGTCAGCTTTCCCTGTCATCCCCTGTCACTGCCTCATGAGTGCTAGGATTACAGTGTGGGCAGGCTGCTCCCCACCTGGCTTTTATGTGGGTGCTGGGGATCCAAAGTTTGGTACTCAGTAAGTGACTCACTGAGCCATCTCCCCAGCCAGAGAAGGTTTGAGGTAGACTTTAGGTATGAACCTCCATCTTCTTGCTGTAAGAATGTTAGCAAGGAGTCAGACCTCAGACCCTCTGCTGTGATTGCTGGGTCAGGAAGGGAACCAAACATTGGAAGAGATCATACTAAAGTGGCAAATATAAGTGGTTTTACATACCAGCATGAAGATACTTGTGTGTTTTGACAAGTCTTACAATTAGTATCATCCCTGGCTACCTATGGTGGTTTGATTCAGGTGTCCCCCATAAACTTAGGTGTTTTGAATTCTAGGTTCCCAGCTGATGGAGATTTGGGAATGAATGCCTCCTAGAGGCAGTGTATTGTTGGGGGCGGGTATGGGTATTATATTTAGCTTCTTCTTGCCAGTTTTTGGCACACTCTCCTATTGCTATTGTCCATCTGATGTTGCCCAGGAGGTGATGTCCACCCTATGCTTGTGCCATTGTTTTCTCCTGCCACCAAGGAACTTTCTCTCCAGTCCGTAAGCCAAAATAAATCTTTTTTTCCCCCATAAACTGCTCTTGGTCGGGTGTTTTCTGCCAGCAATGTGAACCTGACTGCAGTAGTACCTGTATGTGAAGTGTGAGGAAGAAGCATTTGTTCTATGTTTATTCCTGTGGTTTAATCTCAATCCTGAAGGTTTTTTTATGGATTTCACTTTCACTGAGTATGACTGACTCAAGATTGGGCTTATAGCAGATATCACTGCTTCTTTCATAATATGAAATGCCTCTTACAGCTACAAAATAAGCTGAAATGAAACACATGCCTAATTCAAATATAACCAGGATCTCCACTGTCACTACACACCCCTGTTGCCCACCTGCCAATTGAGTTATTTAATTATTATTTATTTATGAGAGAAAGAGGCAGAGAGAGAAAGAGAGAGAAAATGAGTAGGTATGCCAGGGCATCCAGCCTCTGCAAATGAACTCGAGATGCAGGTGCCACCCTGTGCATCTCGCTTATGTAGGTCCTGGGAAATTGAACCTGAGTCCCTTGGCTTTGAGGTTAAGCACCTTAACTGCCAATTTTTATTAGTTACCTGTGCTCCAGGCCCTACTTGCTTTCCTGCTGATATTAAGCCTTACACTTTAAAATGCCTTATACTTATTTATTTGAGAGGGGTATGGAGAGACAGATAGAGAGAGAGAGAATATATATATATATATATACATACATATACATATATATATATATATATATATATATATATATATATATATATATATGCACACCAGGGCCTCCAACCACTGCAAATTATCTCCAGATGCATGTGTTTCCTTGTGCATGTGGCTTATGTAGGTACTGGGAGATGGGACCTTGATTCCTTAGGCTTTACAGGCAAGCATCTTAACTGGTAAGCCATCTTTCCAGCCCTATACCTGATTTTTAGGACAGAAAAAAAAATCATTTGTTTGTCTCAGTCTTCCACTTTCCTTTAATGAATTTGCTTACTTGAGAACATTTTCAGTTTCTTGCAAGAATAGGTCACTGTAGGAAAATGAACAAAACAGCACTAGGTTTTAATTAACCTGGCTTATAACCTCAGTAGGGAAAGAAGGTTAAAGGAACAATTAAACTAAAAAACACCAAAACGAATCTCTTTGTATGTGGGGGACAGAGAGGTGGCACTATATGAGAATGTATGATGGAGGTTTGGAATTTGGGGTGGAGTACAGAGTGGCTTTTTGGAAAAATAGATGATTATGTTGCCACCTGAATGGTAAGAAGAAGGTGTTGTTAGCTGATATCTAACATTATAGATGGATACTCATTTAGACAGACAGGCTGCTAATGGGGCTAATTTACACATCTGTCTCCTTATCTCTTTACCTAGATATATAAAATATATTAACATATGAAACCAGTGACTTAGAAAAACTGCCTTTATTTAGACTTCATGTTACAGTGAGATCCTTCACTATTTTTTAGTTGTTCTTTATTTCCACAACATTTAGGTACAAGATTTTTGTGGAACTCTTAATGAAATTTGGCCCCATATTAAGCTTATGCCATGTGGTGTCATGCATAGCTTTTAAAGTTTGCCAAATATATAACTGTCATCTGATAAATGTTAGAGGCATAATATGAAGGTTTGCACTTCAAAAGTCCATTGTTAAACCACATGTGAGTGCAGACAGTTATGAAAGAATAGCTGAGCATCACATTTGGCAGGACAAAAATGACTGAAACCTGATGCCAAGCTGGTCACGGAGTGGACACAGCACACCAAGGGTGAAGAGAAGCCAAAGAACACTCAGGAGCCAAACTTCTTGGAGACCTGGGAGAAAGCTAGTCTTTAAAGAGAATGAAATTATTTACTTAAAACTGCTAAATATGCCTTTATTCTATGCTCAACTCTGTGTTAAGCTTCTATTATTTTCTACTTTAGGTAAACTTATTTAAAACCCCATAACATCAGTAGACTCTCCCTACACTTAGGAAAATGGAGACTGACAAATTAAGTGTCTTGCCCAAGTGTGCAGAGCTTGGGCAGACCAGTTTGTACTTGCCACCAGCAGAGGAAGTCAAGCTAGTGGACTTAAGCCCCTCCCCTCTCCTGCTAGTTCCCTGCTCCTCTCCGTGTCCTTCACTGCATCTGTGAGCTGTGCGTCTCTAGGCTGACAGGTGTGCTTTCTGTGTGATTTAACAGCCAAGTGGCTCAAATTATGAGAATTAAATGATTCTGTCTATTCTTTCCAGATTTATTATCCACTGAGCAGGAAGAAAAGAAAGAAATCTTGTCCATTGTGTATGCAGATGTCTAACCAGAATGAGAAAGGGCAGCACCTACCATTTCACACATGCCTTCTCTCTATGAGTGGCTTTCTCACAATCTTCCTCAGTTGGAGGAGAATGGCACAGAGTGGGAAGAAGTCCCTGAGGAGAGGAATGAGGGAAGAGACTGGGCTGTTGGAAATAGTATATATGACACCTGAATTTAACTCTTTCATTCTCCTCTCTAGTAATCAGATTTTGTGAATTAGAAAAAAAAAGCAGGCGGAATAGTTTATAATGAATGAGAGTTTTCAGATGATTACTAGAGATCCTGGGGTGCATGCTTTTGGGTTTAGCTTCAGATTATGGAGTACTTAGTGTCTCTTTCAAAATGGGATTATCAAAGATTGCACTAATGAAGCTGGACACACAGAGGTATGATAGAGTGTGCAGAAGACAGAAATGCCCTTCTTAGTGTGTAAATGCCATCGATCATGTGGCATTACCTGCACCAAATCTTTCAAAGAGTAACTAGGCAGCAAAAGAAGATGGGAGACGGATGTGTGATGTAAGGAAGGGAATGAATTGAAGAGAACCATTCTCACAAGGGGGTGTTATACACAATCTGGTGACATTATAATTTAAAAAGCATTCAAGGTGGTAGTGACATCAGGCAAGAGGTCTTTAAGCATCTACCTCCTTCTAAATTCATACTAACATTGCAAATGATGGGACTGGGAAGATTGGTCAGTCAGTAAAGTGCCTGTTGTACCAGCATGAAGATCAAAAGAGAGGAACAATACCCTGAGGTTGTCCTCTGACCTCCACATGTATGTGGTGGAACATACACATATTCACGCACACTGGTGCACACATGCACACATATACATGATAATAAATAAATATCCAAACCAAAGCATATAGAGAAAAGAATTTGAAAAGAATGAATATAAGGGATCAGCTTCTCCTGCCGCTCCTGGTACTGCTTGTGTATTCCTTCGGTGCAGACCTGGCACCTCTTTTGTGAAGCAGCAGCTGAGGAGACCCAGGAGCTCGCCATGGCTGATGAGAAACCCAAGGAAGGAGTCAAGACTGAGAACGACAATCATATGAATTTGAAGGTTGCAGGGCAGGATGGTTCTGTGGTGCAGTTTAAGATAAAGAGGCATACACCACTTAGTAAACTAATGCAAGCCTATTGTGAACGGGACAGGGCTTGTCAATGAGGCTGATCAGATTCCGATTTGACAGGCAGCCAGCCGATGAAACAGACAGACCTGCACAGTTGGAAATGGAAGATGAAGTTACAGCTTACGTGTTCCAGCAGCAGACAGGAGGTGTCTACTAAAAAGGGAACCTGCTACTTTACTCCAGGATTCTGTAATAGACCAAGAGTATATTCTCAGTTAGAAAACTGTGATTTGGTCCCACCACATCCTTTCTCTATTCTTTCATTAACTCCCTCCCCATTCCTTTATTGTACATAAAGTAACTGTTGTGTGTGTGCAAGCATATTGCATTTTTTAAAGTGAATGGCTGATGTTTTGGTTGACATCAAATGGAAGTGATATGGGAAAAAGTACTGGTTCTGTGAAAATAACCCCTTCCTCCATTAGTGGCATGCTCATTCAGCTCTTATCTTTATATTCCAGTAAGTTATTTTGCTTTCATTGTTTTAACAACAACCAAAAAACCCCAACAACATAAATAAAACATCCTTACATAACTTGCTTGATTGGAGAATTTTAATATTTTTCATTTATCATTGAAAAAACCAAGGACAATTTTATAACGTTTTTTTTATGTAGCTGTTACATGTAGGGAAATCTGTCTTTAAGTCGGGATAAATTACTCTAAAAAAATAATCCTATATAGTTGTCCCTTCAAGTAAAGTGTCTTGTTGTTTAAATAAATTTCTTACTTAAATGAAAAAATAATAATGAATATAAGGGATGTGACAGACTCAGCCAGAAGGCCAAGTGTATGTTTCCTTGGAGTTCTAGAGAAAGAGAAGAGAATGACTTAAAGAGATAATAACAAAGAATTGCTTCAAAATTGCTAAAGACTCACAGATTCCACAAGTTCAGAATCAATAAAGACAACAACCGGAGACCTAGTACCATCACCATGCTGAAAACCAAAGGAAAAAAGAAAATCTTCAAAGCATCAAAAAAGAGTATTTTCAAAGCAGCAGCAACACAAGTGAGCTGGTATTTTGACAGAAACCATGGAATCCTTAAGAAATAAGAAGGAGAAATAGGTACAGCCCCACTGTTCAGTGACATTACCAGTTCAACAGTGTTCATGATGAAGCTGCCCATACCTCGCCACTCAGCAAGTCCATATCCTTTCATACACTCACCTGTGATGGCTATATGTATGTGACTAGAAGGATGGGTAATTATCAGAATATATTATGCACTCTTTCAATACTGACAAATCAAAACAAGTTTCATAAATAGGAATGAAAGGCACCCTTCATATGCATATTAAAACAATATACTCTTTACACATATATTAAAATAATATACACTTTATATATAAGCTAAAACAATATGCTCTTTACATACATATTAAAACATATATTTTTATATCCACATTAAAACAATATACTCTTATGTACATATTAAAATACAATGCTCTATATATACATGTTGAATAGTATACTCTTCACATACATAGTAAAATAATATACTCTTTAAATATATATTAAAATAATATACTGTACATGTATATTAAAACTATATACTCTTTATATACATATTAAAGTAATATACTCTACAAACATATTAACACAATATACCTTTATGTACACATTAAAATAATACATTCTTTATATACGCATACATATTAAAACAGTATACTCTTTATATAATATTAAAATACCAGAATAGTATGTGTTCATTTAATGTTTATGAACATAAAATGTTCAGTAAGTAAAATTGAAAGCATTACTCTGGGAGTCAGAGATGAAGTCCCAGGAGAGCACCAATTACATATAAATAATGAGATGATGAAGCTGCTGACTGGTGCAAACACTGGTGTCCTTTCTGAACTTATTTATTCTGACTACATATATGAAATGTCATAGTAGCATTTAAAGATAATAAAAGAACACTTAGGCCTCAGAGAAAAATGAACATGTAATGATTTTAGAGATTTTTCTTGGGTTTAAATTGTTTTGCTGGAAGGAATGATGTAATTTGGGGTGTTTTAGCTTGTGTCGTAGTTTTTTGGTAGCTGTGACAAGATATTTGTGGGAAAAAAATAAACACCTAAGAGATAAAAAATTGTTCTGGCTGGTAGTTTTAGAGGACTCAGAGTCAACTGGCTTCATTGTTCTGGACCTGTGGTGAGGTCGTTTGGATGGGAGGGCAAGGGAAAAGGAGAGCTGATCACCCCATGGCAGCCTGGAAGCAGAGAGAGAATGAGAGAGAGAGAGAGAGAGAGAGAGAGAGAGAGGGAAAGAAGGAGGAGGAGGAGGAGGAGAAGAAGGAGGAGGTGAAAATGGAGGAGAAGACCTAGTATTTGTTTCCATCTGACCCAGGAAGCTACTGGAATCTATAAAATACTCAGTTGACTAAAAGACATACAAACAAAAATGTACCCTGAGGAGGTCCTTAGGCAATTTAAGGTTGGTTTGTATTTATTTATTTATTTATTTATTTTTCTATCATTCCTGGTTTGGGCTCGGTTGTTTTTTGGGTCTTTTTGCTCAAAAGAAATCACTTCTCCAAATGTAATGAGTGTTATTTCTTTGAAACTTGCTGGTTGCAATCTCATCACAGTACAAAAAGGGTGCTTGATAGGTGTTATAAGACCTGTCCTGGGAGGTACTGCTTCCAGGTGTCTCTGCTTAATCTGACAATACAAAATTGTCACCTGATGGGCAGCAGCACCTGGCATCTGCAGGCCACAGTCATTACCCGAAGTTATAGTCAAAATTCAGATTAAAAAGAAAACCAAGCAGCATGTATTCATGACAGATTTTTCCCTTGCACACATGGCCAATATATGGTTATTTAAAAGGATGGTATCTACACACTCATCAAGGAAATCAAGATGAAGTGATCAAGAGATCACTTAAATGGAAAAAATGCACCAACTTGGAAACAAAATTTATGATCAGACAGAAGAGCAAGAAAGGAAATACTGTATAAACCAAGTGCTCTATGCTTGATATAAATCCTGGTCTTTGCTAATGACTTCAACAATGCCCCTTTCATGCTGCACTTCCCAAACTGAAGTTATTATATCTCCAAGTTTTAAGTGGAAAGGTAACTGGAGAACTTGCTTTAAGTGGGTAGGTGGAAGTTCTACTGGTCACTTAGAGTTACTCAGTGGCTGACATTAGATGAGGATTCTTATGATTTAAATAAAGAAATAGCTCCTGATTGCACTGCATTTATCACTCTCTCACCAGAAAGACAGGTTTTTTTTTTTTTTTTTTTTTTTTTTTTTTTTTTTTGGTTTTTCGAGGTAGGGTCTCACTCTAGTTCAGGCTAACCCGGAATTCACTCTGTATTCTCAGGGTGGCCTCGAACTTACGGCAATCCTCCTACCTCTGCCTCCTGAGTGCTGGGATTAAATGCGTTCACCACAACGCCCAGTTTGATAAGTCTTTTTTCTTTCCCCTTCCTCTTCTTTTTATCTGTCTGGGAAAAAAAATTTATAGGTAAAGTTTATGGGTAAGAACATAAAGCTGTAACACAAACAGATGGTATGGTAGTTTGACCTTAATTTTCAGATTAACTCATGCTTAGAACACTTGAATGCCAAAGTTTAGTAAATTACATTATCGTGTTTTACTCAACACTGAATCACACATCTGCTTCTGACTTCTTTTATTTTCTTGTGACACAGGGAAAAGAGTATTCTCCTTTTTTCCTTATAGGTATGGGATTGAAATAGATGTCATTGTTTGTTTTTGTGGAAAGATCAAGATGCCACTGGAAGTCCTTCTGAGAAGCACAGTTTATTCACTGGTCCCTCCAAGCTCATTTTTCAAGTAAAAATTAGCTGAAAACAGTTATGGAAAATCAAGTAGGGGTTATTATCAAGTAAAATGTGGACAATACCAAAAGCAAATGTGGGTCCTTGAAATGGTATCATGAACTGATGATTCCCCAGGGTCAAGGTTGATGGAAATGGCCTCTTTCACTTACTGCAAAATGATATGAAATCTCAAACAAAAATTGACATAGGAACCCATCTAACAGAGTGGCTCTGAAGTCTAAGGCTCATTCATTTCACACCTCACCTACTTCTGATTAAAAGCTTTAAACATGTGCACTATATTTCTCCATTGTAATGAATATAGCTTTTTTTGATAAATGCACAAATCTCTACATTCAAAGATCAGTTTCAAAGCACCTATGAGGGAACTAAGTGATATGAACCAACTTGAAGAACTACTGTTAGAAGGTAGGCTAAGTAAGCCATTGTCCAGCCACTGATTACAATAAAGTATAATTATAATAGTAATAATACAAATTTGTGTTGAAATGAAGTCTGTGATAAACTGTGAAGAATGTTAAAACTAGTTTATAGAATATAAAGAATGAAGTAAGTTAAAAAGATTATACTTATGTAAATATTTGTCCTTTCTATAAAGTGATAAGGAAAATTGGTTTTTACTTAAATTATGCAATAGCTAGTCTAAGAAACAAGAAATAAAATTGATGTGTAGGAGTAAATGTCCATATAAAGTAAAGTGAAACATGAGCTGAAATTCACATAAAACACAACAAGACATTTTATAAATTGATGGTGGTTGGAAAGGAAACAAGAAAACAATAAAGCTTCTGGAAAAAATTAATCGAGAGAATTGTGTTTGTGGAAATATTAAGTAAAGATTTCCAAAGCAGAAGACCAAGATGCTTTTCAAAAGAAAAAAGGATAATTTGAATTTCAGCCAAAGAACTTTTGTTAATTAGGAAATATCACTTAAAGAGTGAAAAAGTGGGGAATGAGGAGATATTTCACTGGTTAAAATGCTGTCCTTGCAAGGAGGAGGACCTGAGTTCCATCACCAATAATCACATCAAATGCCAGTGGTGGCAGCTTGTAATTAAAAATCCCAGCACTGGGGAGACAGACAGTCAGGGGAAGGTCCTTGGTGTTCATTGGGAAGCCAATTTAGCCTAATAGGTGGTGAGCATCAGGTCAGTGAGAAGCTGGACTCAAAAAGCAGTGAACGATGTTCCTGAGGATGATACCTGAGGTCGTCTTCTGATTTCCACATGCACACACAGACTAGCAGACACAGACACACACACACACTCACACACATGAACTGCCCACACTGCAACAGATTTGCCCACACAGAGAGACAGATTCAAACACATGCTCATATAAACCACACATATGCCAAAACAAAAAATAAATAAAAGAATGAAAAAGTTTGAGAAGATAATTAGGGAACATAAATAATATAAGAATTCAAAAACAAAATACCTGAGAAACTCAGTCTTTCAATATAGGAAAACACAGATGACCTAGAAGAAAAATGGGCAAAACATTGGAGCACATACTGGACAAAAATGTTTCTCCAAATTTGTAATAACCCTAAGAACAGGTTTTCAGATTTTATGGTCATAAAGGAAGTGTGGTTATACCCTGAAGAGATTACATTTCATACCACAGAAAGATAATAATAAAAAGACTGAAGACACCAAGTATTGGCCAGGATACAGAACAACTTCAAGTTTCATGCACTATTGACATAAGTTCCAATATATGCATATACATATACATGTACATATACACAGCCACCTTGGTGATATTTGATAAAGCTTCATGTATATCCACCCTGTGGCTGTGATTTCATACCTGGTTTGCAGCTGAAGTAAACATACAAACTTGTGTTTAACTAGGTTACTATAGAATGTCCCCATTAACACTATTAATAACAGCCCCAAACTTCAAGCTATCTCTAAGCCTACCTATAGGAAATTGGTGTATGTTTACAATGGAATCATAGAAAGCAATAACAATAGCAAATATAATGCCATGGGGAAATCAAAAGAAACATGATGTTTAACAAAAAAACTGGACAGGGCTGGAGAGATAGCTTAGTGGTTAAGGCACTTGTGTGCAAAGCCCAAGGACCCAGGTTCAACTCCTCCAAATCCACGTAAGCCAGGCACACCATGTCACACATATGCACAAGGTCACACATGCACACAAGGTAGTGCATGCGTCTGGATTGCAGAGGCTAGAGGCTCTGGCACTCTCTCTTCTGTAATTTTTTTTTTTTTAAAGAAGCTGGGCATTTGCAAACATCATGGCATGAGCTAGGACAAGCTCAGAAATAGGTAAAGCAAATCTCTGATGTTGGAAGTCCCTACTTTGGAGTCAGCTCATCTGAGTGATAGTTACACAGGTTTATTTACTTGGTTAACATCTTGAGACTATAGAGTGAATTCCAGGTCAGACTGAGCTAGAGTGAGATTCAACCTTGAAAAACCCCCCAAAAAGAAAAAAAAAAATTGAGCTCTACATTAATTGTTTCCTTCCTTTTACAGTATGGATAGTACATTCTTGTGTTTTAAAATACCAAAGATATTGAAACACTGAAAAATACTACTGCCTCAGACTAATATAAAATATTATTAGTTCTGAAAAGGGAAATGCGATGTCTTACAGTTAACTCAAAGAGATCAAACACAGGTCTTAAAACTGTGGTAATTTGAATTTAAAATTGTTTCCATAGGCTCATGTGTTTGAGAACTTCTTTCCAAGCTTGTGTTGCTCTTGGGGATAGTTGCTGAACCTTGAGGAAGTGGAGCCTTGTTGGAAGAAGTGGTTCAATGGGGGTAGAGCTTTAGGTTTTATAGCCTGGCCTCACTTTCTGTTTGCTCTCTGTTCCCAGCCTGTCAATATTAGGAGCTGACTTTCTATCCCTCTCACCATGCTTTCTCCAATACGAAACTTCCCCTGGAAATTATGTCAATAATAAATCCTTCCCCTTCTTATGTTGCTTCTGGTCAGGTATCTTTTCATAACAAAAAAGTAACTAATATAAAAATATGGACACTTCCAAGTATTCCAAATTCTTCCAATTTTTCTATTCAGTCTACAGAAAAGGTATAAATACCTGTTCCTTTTTTTTTTTTTGACATCTGGAAGTTCATTTGTATGATTTCCAGATTTCTACATTATTTTGCCCATAGGTCTTTCTCTTTCAAGGAGACATCTGAGTACTGTTAAATGACTTCATAAATTAAACCATCAGAAGACAGGAATATAACATAGAGACCAAGATGGCAGACTCTTCACTATGATAGAACTTGAGAAAAGAGGCAAGGTTTGGGGGCTCCATTACCAGATTCACTTTTCAGACACCATCCACACACTGAATACATGAATCTGTCAGATTCCTACACACTCTGTGCTCTACAGCATGACTAGGTGTCCCTGCTGAGTACTGGTGGACAGGGTGGGTGGGTGATTGGCCTTTCTCTATAGCCCGATGATCTTAGACAGTGGGCCAACCTACAGAGCAGGCAGTATGTATTCTGGCAGGACCAGCTGCTGTGGGGCTGGGGAACAGGGGGCTTTATGTACCCACAGGTGGTTTGTTCCTTTGTCCTTTATGAGTAAGGCATGGCTGGAGGCATATACATGCAGCAGAAGTGTTAGGAGATGGAAGAGAGACAAGGCATGTGGGAGACTGCTAGGGGCATTGCTATCCAGTGACAGGAGACTGGGAGAGGGAATTGAGAGGTATGTGGGGAACTGATAGGGATGAACATCTGGTAGAGAAATCACAAAGAAGCAGCAGTTGAGAAGAAGTGTGTGAGGAAGGGAAAAAGACTGGTGATGAGGTTAGGGCATTTAAACACAGGACCAGCTGTGGGGCAAGGTGATGAAGTCAACTTCAGGTGAGTGTGCTCTCCTAAGGGCCTAGTGGTAGCTGTTAACAGACAGTACCCATGCTGCTTCAATTCAGAGCAACCTGCCTGTCAGGTTTGGGGCATAGGCCCTGTGCTCCACAGGACTACAGTGAAGATCCCGCTCCAAAGTCCGCAGGCAGTAAATAACACTGGGAGAATTGAGCACTGCCTGGACAGCAAGCAATCCAAACAGGCCAGGGTCACACCCTGACCCCCCTAGAGGCCACACACACACTAGGAGGAGCCTGTTTAGGCCCTAGATCACTCAACCCATACATGTAGGCAGACAACCTCTCCACATCCCCTCTTAACCAAAGGTGACCTAATGATACAATTCAGGGATCACAAGAGGAACAAGCACCCCACATTTACCACAACAAGAGTACAAAGTAGAGATGGACCAACCCCACTGCAGAACAAACAATGCAAGACATCAAGTGAACAGATCCCCACCATGAAAGTCTACCCTTTAATGGAAGTGTACAATGAAAACACAGAGGATAACCCAGACATAGAATCCCATAACGAGGGCATGCTAATCATAATAAACAAAATTGACTAGACTATGAACAGGTGACAGAACTGGAAGAAAATCATCAAACAAACTAACAATCTACTAAGTGAAATGCAAGAGACCCATCAACAAAAGTACATGGTTCTGATTTCTTATCTCATCACGATAGAAGAAAATCAAAGAGATCTCAATAGACAGATAAACTGTTTGAAGGAGAGTCAAAAAAATAGATGAATTTAACAACTAGTGGATTAAACTTAATGAGGAAATGATGAAATGCAGGCATGAATTCCAAGAAACAACAAACAAGTTAAAGTGAGACATGAAAATAGAACTGAATAAAGTGATGGCAAAAAGAATATGAGGGAATTGTGGGATGTACTAAAAAACAAATATTCAGATTATGGGCATACAAGAAATAGTAATACAGGCCAAAGACATGGAGAACATCTTCAAAAATTATTGAAGAAAATTTTCCCACCTTCACAAAAGAGATACCCATACAATTACAAGAAACTCACAGTACACCAAATAGACAGGCCCAAAGAAGAAACTCCACATCACAGTATAGTTAAAACACTAAATAGTGAAAGCAGAGAGTGCTAAAAGCAGCAGGAGAAAAATAGACCATTACATACCAAGGTAACCCATCAGTATTACCTCTGATTTTTTAATGGAAAACCTAAAATCCAGAGTGGCTTAGAATGGAGCACTCCAAACCTTGAGACACTATAGCTGCCAACACAAACTACTGTCCCTCATAATAGAAAGTGAAAGGAAAACTTTACATAATAAAAGCCAGCTCTATGAATATATGAGCATAAAGTCAAGCATGCAGAGAATTCTTCAGGGAATACTCCACACAGAAGATTCCAACAACCAACTTAAAGAGCCTACAAGAGGGAAAAACAACAAATAGAACAGAAACAGACATGAATGTGTATAAAATTCTGCACAGACCCAGAACACACAAAGCTATTATTATGACAGGGATTAAATCAAACCTCACAGTTATAACTCTAAACATCAATGGTCTCATTTTCCTAGTCAAAAAACATGGGTTACCTGGCTGCATAAGAAAAATGGATCCATCAATCTGTTGATCCATCCATCCATCTACAAGAGACCCACATCATTGTGAAAGATAGACACCTCCACAGGGCAAAGGATGGAAAACAACCTTCCAAGCAAATGGAAATAAGAAAAAAAGCAGGTGTGGCTATACTAATATCTGAAAAAACAGACTTCAAACCTGAAACACTTCAACTATTGGAATAAAAAAAATAGGAGGAACTCTCCATGGTGTAGGAATGGGCAAAGACTTCCTGAACAATACCCCACTAGCCCAAGAAATTAAACAATCTCTCAATCTCTCAGTTAAAAACAATGGGATCTCAGGAAGCTAAAAAGCTAAAAATGGGGTAAAAACCTGAATAGGGAGCTCTCAGAGGAAGAAATACAAATGACTAACATACACTTCCTAACCATCAGAGAAATGCAAATTAAAACAACTATGAGATTCCACTTTACTCCAGAAAGGATGGCAATCATTTAAAAACATCAAAGGACAACAAATGTTGGCAAGGATGTCATTCATTGTTAGTGAGTATTAAAACTTGTACTATCACTATGGAAATCAATATAGAGATTCCTGAAAATCATGAATGTAGAGTTACCAACAGAAACCAGTTATTCCCTTACTGGGCAATCATCCTAAATGCTTCATGCTTCACTACAAAGATATTTGCTCAACAATGTTTATAGCTGTTCAATTCATAATAGCTAAGAACTGGAATCAACCCAGGTGCCCATCATTGGATGAATGGATAGCGAAGTTGAGGTACATACACACATTGGAATCTACTCAAAAGTAAGAAAAAAATGATACAATGAAATTTGTAGGAAAATGGATGGACTTAGTACATATCATACTCAGAGAACACACACAATCACAGAAAGACAAATGGCACTTGTTCTCACTTATCTGTGTTTCCTATCCTGGATCAGCTTGAGTTGCTGACATATGATATAGGTGACTCAAGGTCAATACAATAAGAATGGAAGTATTTGGGGTGGAGGAGGGTGTGGGGAAATAAACACAGAATAAAATCCAAAATGAACTGGTACCATAGAAACCTTTCTTATTGAAGGTAGAATAAAGGGCTATGTTGTCTTCACTCTCCATTGGAGAATCTGTTTTTCTTTTTCAGAAGTTAACAAGACCTGAGGAGATAAACCAGTTAAGGCCCAGGTGAAACCACAGAGCAAGTGGGGAGATGAACAAGATTGCTGATTCATGGACACCCTGACAATCAACTCCATGGTGTAGGAGATACTTAACCCATACTAAAGAGACATCCAGAGGCTCCTAAGATGATCATTTCAATAGATGCAGAGAAGCCCTTTGACAAAATACAGCATCACGTCATAATCAAAATGCTGGAGAGACTAGAAATGGAAGGAACATATCTCAACATAATAAAGGCTAAATGTAAAGTACCTAAGACACAAACAATACTAAATGGAGAAAAACTCGACAAGTTCCCATTAAGGTCAGGAACAAAAACAGGGGTGCCCACTCTCACCACTGCTCTTCAATATAGTGCTAGAAGTCCTAGCCCAAGTAATGGGACAGGGGAAAAAAAAATCAAAGATACAAGTTGGAAAGGAAGAATTCAAGCTAGCCCTATTCATAGATGGCATGATTTTATATATAAGTAACTTAAAAGACTCCACTAAGAGGATATACTCTTTCAGCAAAATGGGAGGATACAAAATCAGCATGTGAAAATCAGTATGCTTTTTATATGGTATAGAGAAAGAGATCAGTGAGACTGTCCCCATTTTCAATAGCCACAAAATTAAATATTTTGGAAATATTACTAACCAAGGAAGAGAAAGACATATACAGTGAAAACATAAAAACTATGAAGAAAGAAATCAAAGTAGATATGAGAAGATGGAAAGACCTCCTATTCTCATCAATTAGAAAAATCAACATCATGAAAATGGCTATTCTACCAAAACCGATTTAAACATTAATGCAATATCTATAAAAATTCCAGCAACTATCTTCACAGATATAGAAAAAATAGTCTCAAAATTTGTAGGAAAGTTCAGAAGTCCTTGCATATCCAAAACTATCCTTAGCAAAAGAAACACTTCAGAAGGTATCACCATACCTGTCTTCTTATGCAACAAAGCCATAGTAATAAAAACAGCATAGTACTGGCACAAAAAAATACATAGATCAATGGAACAGAATAGAAGATCCAGACATTAGTGGAAGCAATTCCAGCTACCTGATCTTTGATAAAGGAGCCAACAATGCACACTGGAAAAAAGACAGCATCTTCAATAAATGGTGCTGGAGAAATTGGATAACTATATGTAGAAAAATGAATCTGCCCAAAAATCAACCCCAAATGGAGTGAAGACCTCAATATATGACCTGAAACTAAAATGATTGGGGGGAAAACTAGGAAGAACTCTCCATGATATAGGAGTGGGGAAAGACTTTTTGAATAGGACCCTAGTAGCTCAGGAAACCAAACAAACACTCAGCCAGTAGAATCTCATGAAACTAAAAAGCTTTTGTACAGACAAGCATATCATAAACAGAGCCAACTGACAATTGACAGACTAGGAGAAAATCTTTACCTGCTTTACCTTCAGCAGAGGCATAATATGTATCATTTACAATGAACTGAAAAATTAAGCAATAAAAGAAAGAAATCAATCTGCCTAAAAAGTGAGGCAGAGAACTGAAAAGAGAATTTTCAAAGGAGGAAATACAAATAAATGGTCAATATTAATTTAACGAAATGTTCAACATCCTTAGTTATTATGGAAATGCAAATTAAAACAACCTTGAGATTCTGTCTGATTCCAGACTGGATGGTAATCTTCAAGAAATAAAATGACAACAAATTTTGAGGCTATAGAAGGAGGAACCCTTATTCACTGCTGGTGGGAATGCAATCGTGTACATCTTCTATAGAAATCAGTATGGAGATTCCTGAAAAAGATGCAAATTTGTTTTAACATCTGACTCAACTATTCCACTTCTTAGCATCTATCCTAAAGGCTCCACTCTCTACTTCAGAGATCTTGTTCAGCCATATTTATCACTACTCTATTCACAATAGCTAGGAATTGGAATCAACCCAGAAGCCCATAGATTGATGGATGGATAATGAAGATGTGGAACATTTATACAACAGAATTCTACACTACTTTTTTGAATAATGGCACATCCAGAAGCTGTAGACTGTTACTAGAAAATTTTCAGTGCCTGGGATGGGATACCTTCCAGTGAGTTGTTGGCCAAGGAGGTCCTGGTAGCTCCAAAACATTAAAGGCTATTGCCAAAGCCCTTGGTTGCCCTTGAGAAACAGATGGTAAGACCCTATTGCTGAAGACATCTCTTGCCTGAGAGGCAAGGTCACTGAGAAAGCAAGCTGGTGCTGAGCAGAAAACCTTCTCCCTGTAGACCAGTCAAATGAAAGCTGCAAAAAAAAAAAAAAAAAAAAAAAGCTGCACTGCATGCAGCCATATGGGAGACAGGAGTCATCAGCAGTGGAAACAGTGGACACTGAAAATTCAAGTTTGGCCATACAGGCCCAATGACTGAACGGGTGCAATAGTGGCATGTCTGCTTTTGGGGTAACCAATTGCTCCATAATTGGACTGAAGGCCCTCTCTATGGGAGGGAATACATACCTGATACTGAAAAACCTAAGCAAACGTCTATGGCAGGGGAGGTCATGAGCCTTAGGGGTCTAAAGCCTGTGCCTGTCTGGCAAAATGTATATATTATTCCCGCCAACCTACCCTGAAAACACTACGCTTAATGTTTATATTCACATATTAATGTTACTCTCACTTCTGGTTAGAGAAGCTTCTCTTTTCAGATGGCGATGACCACTGGGATGACCCAAAAGGCAACATGGTGCTGAGAAGAAGGGATGGAGGAGTGCCCAGCACTGAAACAGCTCTGTCACACCCTCCAAGGCTCAGGGCCCATTGCGGAAGAGGGGGTGGATAAAATGGAAGAGCCAAAGGAAGGGTAGGACTTCTTACAATGCAACTGCCCAGACAGAAATTGGCCTCAATATCCATGACATTGCAGTGCCTAGCAATACCTTTGCAAGACCCTCATAATAGAAGAAAAAGATGATGACATCAAATTAAAAGAGAGACTAATGGAGAGAGGGAGGTGATATGATGGAGATTGGAGTTCTAAAGTGGGCAGGGGAGGGAAACATCATGTGTTTTTTGTATGTAAGTATAGAAGTTGTCAATAAAAAAAAAAGAAAATGAAAGAAATTGCAGAAGACACAAGGACATGGAAAGACATCCCATGTTCTTGGATTGGAAGAATCAATATTGTGAAAATGTCAATCTTACCAAAAGAAATCTACCCATTTAATGCAATCTGTATTAAAATTCCAATGGCTTTCTTCACAGAAATAGAAAAACAATCCTAAAATTCGTTTGGAAGCACAGAAATCCTCAAATAACCAAAACAATTTTGAGCAACAAAAATCAGGCTGGTGGTATCATCATACCCGATTTTAACCTATACATATTACAAAGCCATAGTAACAAAAACATCATGGTATTGGCACAAAGACAGACATGTAGATCAATGGAACAGAATAGAGGACCCAGATGTTAATTCAGGCAGCTACATCCATCTGATTTTTGACAAAAATGCTAAAAATATTCATTGGAGAAAAGATAGTCTCTTCAAGAAGTGGGGCTGGGAAACCTGGATATGTATCTGTAGAAGGATGAAAATAGATCCTTGTCTTTCTCCATGCATAAGAATAAAGTCCAAGTGGATCAGGGACCTTAAGATCAGACCTGATACTCTACAATTGCTATAGGAAAAGGTAGAGGAAACCCTTCAACATATTGGCATAGGCAATGACTTTCTGAATATAAGTCCAGTTGCTCAGGAAATAAAAAACCACTGACCAACCACTGGGATCTCATGAAATTACAAAGCTTCTGTACCACAAAGGGCACTGTGAACAGAGCAAAGAAACAAGCTACAGAATGGAAGAAAATCTCTGCCAGCTACACATCTGACAGAGGACTAATATCCAAAATATACAAAGAACTCAAAAAAAAACAGAACAATAAGAAGTCAAAAAACCCAATTAAAAATGGGCTATGGCACTAAATAGAGAGTTCTCATTGGAAGAAATACAGATGGCATATAAACATCTAAAAAAGAGTTCTGCATCCTTACCAATCAGGGAAATGCAAATTAAAACTTCTTTGAGATTCCATCTCACTCCTTTCAGAATGGCTACTATCAAGAAAACAAATGCCAATAAATGTTGGTGAGGATGCAGAAAAACGGGAACCCTTCTAAACTGTTGTTGGTAATGTAATTGGGTCCAGCCATTGTGGAAATCAGTGTGGAGGTTCTTGAGACAGCTAAAAATAGATTTACCATATGATCCAGCTATAGTACTCCTAGGAATATATCCTAATGACCATTCTCACTACTTTAGAGATACTTGCACAACCATGTTTATTGCTGCTCCAGTCACAATAGCTAGGAAATGGAACCAGCCTAGATGTCCCATCACAGATGAATGGATAATATAGATGTGCTACATTTACATAATAGAGTTCTATTCAGTGGTAAAGAAAAATGAAATTATGAAATTTGCAGGGAAATGGATGGATCTGGAGAGGATTATACTAAATGAGGTAACCCAGGCCCAGAAAACCAAATGTCACATGTTCTCTCTCATATGTGGATTTTAGTTATAAATGTATAGACTTGTGTGTGATCTGGAACCAAAAATCAGTAGCAGAGGCCGTCAGCTAGAAAAAGCTATAGGGGAGGGAGGAGAAGGAAGGACTTAAGGGGATGGCATTGTATATATGTAAGTAGAAGAACAGATTACAGGGAGGGGAAAGGCCTATATGAGGTCAGGAGAAGAGTGTAAAAGAAAGATGGGTGCGGAGTCAATCAAAATTCAAGATATTCTGAATAAAAAATATGAAAACCTACTTTTCTGAATAATTGCACATCCAGAAGCCATAGATTGTTACTAGAAAATTTTCAGTGTCAGGGATGGGATACTTTCCAGTTAGTTGTTGGCCCTTATAGACCAGTCAACTGAAAGCTGGAAAAAAAAAAAAAAAAAAAAAAAGCTGCACTGCATGCAGCCATATGGGAGACAGAAGTCATCAGTGGTGGAAACAGTGGACACTGAAAATTCAAGTTTGGCCAGACAGGCCAAATGATTGAACGGGTGCAATAGTGGCATGTCTGCTCTTGGGGTAACCAATTGCTCCATAATTGGATTGAAGGCCCTCTCTATGGGAGGGAATACATACCTGATACTGAAAACCTAAGCAAACGTCTATGGCAGGGGAGGTCATGAGCCTTGGGGTCTAAAGCCTGTGCCTGTCTGGCAAAATGTATATATTATTCCCACCAACCTACCCTGAAAACACTACGCTTAACGTTTATATTCACATATTAATGTTACTCTCACTTCTGGTTAGAGAAGCTTCTCTTTTCAGATGGCGATGACCACTGGGATGACCCAAAAGGCAACATGGTGTTGAGAAGAAGGGATGGAGGAGTGCCCAGCACTGAAACACCTCTGTCACACCCTCCAAGGCTCAGGGCCCATTGCGGAAGAGGGGGTGGATAAAATGGAAGAGCCAAAGGAAGGGTAGGACTTCTTACAATGCAACTGCCCAGACAGAAATTGGCCTCAATATCCATGACACTGCAGTGCCTAGCAATACCTTTGCAAGACCCTCATAATAGAAGAAAAAGATGATGACATCAAATTAAAAGAGAGACTAATGGAGAGAGGGAGGTGATATGATGGAGATTGGAGTTCTAAAGTGGGCAGGGAGGGAAACATCATGTGTTTTTTGTATGTAAGTATAGAAGTTGTCAATAAAAAAAAAAGAAAATGAAAGAAATTGCAGAAGACACAAGGACATGGAAAGACATCCCATGTTCTTGGATTGGAAGAATCAATATTGTGAAAATGTCAATCTTACCAAAAGAAATCTACCCATTTAATGCAATCTGTATTAAAATTCCAATGGCTTTCTTCACAGAAATAGAAAAACAATCCTAAAATTCGTTTGGAAGCACAGAAATCCTCAAATAACCAAAACAATTTTGAGCAACAAAAGTCAGGCTGGTGGTATCATCATACCCGATTTTAACCTATACATATTACAAAGCCATAGTAACAAAAACATCATGGTATTGGCACAAAGACAGACATGTAGATCAATGGAACAGAATAGAGGACCCAGATGTTAATTCAGGCAGCTACATCCATCTGATTTTTGACAAAAATGCTAAAAATATTCATTGGAGAAAAGATAGTCTCTTCAAGAAGTGGGGCTGGGAAACCTGGATATGTATCTGTAGAAGGATGAAAATAGATCCTTGTCTTTCTCCATGCATAAGAATAAAGTCCAAGTGGATCAGGGACCTTAATATCAGACCTGATACTCTACAATTGCTATAGGAAAAGGTAGAGGAAACCCTTCAACATATTGGCATAGGCAATGACTTTCTGAATATAAGTCCAGTTGCTCAGGAAATAAAAATCCACTGACCAACCACTGGGATCTCATGAAATTACAAAGCTTCTGTACCACAAAGGGCACTGTGAACAGAGCAAAGAAACAAGCTACAGAATGGAAGAAAATCTCTGCCAGCTACACATCTGACAGAAGATTAATATCCAAAATATACAAAGAACTCAAAAAAACAGAACAATAAGAAGTCAAAAAACCCAATTAAAAATGGGCTATGGCACTAAATAGAGAGTTCTCATTGGAAGAAATACAGATGGCATATAAACATCTAAAAAAGAGTTCTGCATCCTTACCAATCAGGGAAATGCAAATTAAAACTTCTTTGAGATTCCATCTCACTCCTTTCAGAATGGCTACTATCAAGAAAACAAATGCCAATAAATGTTGGTGAGGATGCAGAAAAACGTGAAGGAACCCTTCTAAACTGTTGTTGGTAATGTAATTGGGTCCAGCCATTGTGGAAATCAGTGTGGAGGTTCTTGAGACAGCTAAAAATAGATTTACCATATGATCCAGCTATAGTACTCTAGGAATATATCCTAATGACCATTCTCACTACTTTAGAGATACTTGCACAACCATGTTTATTGCTGCTCCAGTCACAATAGCTAGGAAATGGAACCAGCCTAGATGTCCCATCACAGATGAATGGATAATATAGATGTGCTACATTTACATAATAGAGTTCTATTCAGTGGTAAAGAAAAATGAAATTATGAAATTTGCAGGGAAATGGATGGATCTGGAGAGGATTATACTAAATGAGGTAACCCAGGCCCAGAAAACCAAATGTCACATGTTCTCTCTCATATGTGGATTTTAGTTATAAATGTATAGACTTGTGTGTGATCTGGAACCAAAAATCAGTAGCAGAGGCTGTCAGCTAGAAAAAGCTATAGGGGAGGGAGGAGAGGGAAGGACTTAAGGGGATGGCATTGTATATATGTAAGTAGAAGAACAGATTACAGGGAGGGGAAAGGCCTATATGAGGTCAGGAGAAGAGACTGTGTAAAAGAAAGATGGGTGCGGAGTCAATCAAAATTCAAGATATTCTGAATAAAAAATATGAAAACCTACTTTTCTGAATAATTGCACATCCAGAAGCCATAGATTGTTACTAGAAAATTTTCAGTGTCAGGGATGGGATACTTTCCAGTTAGTTGTTGGCCAGGGAGGTCCCTGTTGCCTCCAAAACATTGTAGGCTATTGCCAAGGCCCTTGGTTTCCCTTGAGAAACAGATGGTAAGACCCTATTGCTGAAGACTTCATTTGTCTGAGAGGCAAGGTAACTGAGAAAACAAATTGGTACTGAGAAGAAAACCTTTTCCTTATAGTCCAGCCAACTGAAATCTGCAAAAAGCTGCACTGCATGCAGCCCTATTGGAGACAGAAGTCATCAGTGGTGAAAACAGTGGACACTGGAAGCCTCAAGTTTGGCCAGACAGGCCAAATGATTGAATGGGTGCAATAGTGGCATGTCTGCTCTGGGGGAAAACAACTGCTCTCTAATTGAATTGAAGGCCATTCTATGGGAGGGAATACGTGCCTGGTACTGAGAAACCTAAGTAAAAGCCTATGGCAGGGGAGGTTATGAGCCTTAAGGGTATAAAGTCTACTCTTATCTGGCTAAATGTATATATTATTCTCACCAAACTTCCCTGAAAGCACTACACTTAATGTTCATATTCATATATTAATGCTACTCTCACTTCCTGTTAGAGAAGCTTCTCTTTTCAGGTTGCAATGATCACTGGGATGACACAGAGGGCAACATAGTGCTGAGAAGAAGGGACGGAGGAGTATTCCACACTGAAACATCTCTATCACACCCTCCAAGACTCAGAGTCCATTGCAGAAGAGTTGGTGGAAAGAATGTAAGAGCCAAAGGAAGGGTATGACTCCTTACAATGCAACTGTCCAGACAGAAATTGGCCTTGATATCCATGACCTTGCAGTGCCTAGCAATACCTTCACAGGACCCTCATAACATAAGAGGGAAGGGATATGATGGAGAGCAGTGTTTTGATGGGGAAAGTGGGGGAGGGGAGGGAAATATCATGGTTGATTGTCTATAAGTATAGAAGTTGTCAATAAAAAATTAAATAAAATAAAAAAGCTGGGCGTGGTGGCACACTCCTTTAATCCCAGCACTTGGGAGGCAGAGGTAGGAGGATTGCTATGTGTTCAAGGCCACCCTGAGACTACATAGTGAGTTCCAGGTCAGCCTGAGCTAGAGTGAGACCCTACCTCAAAAAAATAAAATAAATAAATAAATAAACAAGCAAAAAATTAATAAAGATGGACTCAAGAAAGATAAATTATAAAAAAATAAATAAAATATTGGGCATCTGGAGAGATGTCTTAGTGGTTAAAGCACTTGCCTACAAAGCCAAAGGACCCAGGTTCGATTTCCCAGGACCTGCGTAAGCCAGATTCAGAGGGGGCACATGTTTGGGTTCATTTCCAGTGGCTGGAGGCCCTGGTCTGCCCATTCTCTCTCTCTCTGTCTCAATAAATAAATAAAAATATATTTTTAAAAATATTGAAAAGACATCTCATCCTGATAAAACAAATGAAAATGTTAGTTTCATCATTTTGGATACTTGAAGATAAAGCTATGTAAATACTATTAAAACTACATGATTTAATTAGGCAAGATATAGGATACAATAAAGATTGAAAATTAACAGAAGACTGTTAATTCAAGGGTGATAATCTTAGGTAAGTCTTAATTCATATCTAATACATACTTTTTTGTTATTCAATGTATATTATTGCTTAACATTGATAAAGTTAAAAGTATTTTTCAAAGAATAAAAATTTCAATTTTTAAGGGTTAAAAAGGGAATATAACAAAGAACCATACAGAGGCTGATGAGTCTTGGCCTGTGATAGGTTTCTATAATTTGGAGGTTTCTTTGCAGTCTTTGAGGGTGATGTCCTATACCTCAGAAACAATGCTCAACATAAGAAACTCATGTGAAGGATGAGCTGCAATTCTTATTAGCTTGTGTTGTTATGCCAATGGGCACCCAGGGAACCATCATGGGCCATCCCATTGTGAATGTGGAGTCTGAGAATGTCATTATGCTGCAGATGTCTTCATCAGTGGAGACAGCCAGTGACAATAAGAACAGAATTGCAGGCAGAGAGAGATGTGGTTTGCCAAATGAACACATATCTTCAAGTACACAGCCTCTTCTCCCTCCCCCTTCCTTCCTTCCTTCCTTCCTTCCTTCCTTCCTTCCTTCCTTCCTTCCTTCCTTCCTTCCTTCCCTCCTTCCCTCCCTCCGTCCCTCTTCCTTCCCTTCCTTTCCTTCCTTCTTCCTTTCTTTCTTTCTTTCTTTCTTTCTTTCTTTCTTTCTTTCTTTCTTTCCTTCATTTCTTTATTTATTTATTTCTTCTTTCTTTCTTTTCATCTTTCTGTCTTTCTTTTCATCTTTCTGTTTTTCCTTTCTCTTCCTGCAACACCGTTGGCTATGGGCACTTAGGAAAGAGGCTGGTCATTTGAACAAGACTTTTTAAAAATTAATTGTAAATTGTTATTATTTTTATTGCTTGTGGTTATCCATCCAATTGTATATATCTATCTAGGTTAAAGGAAACATCAGTATTGAAGGAGACTGGTGGTCAGGACTTAATTTTCTACAGGAATTATGATACTAGAGAAGAAATAAGTTTTCAAGTGTTCAGAAGCTCACACCACAGATTATTTTTGAAAGGGTCATTAGATAATTTCTTTACTTAGCTAGCATCTCATATCAATCTAACTTACATGTATGTATTGTTGAAGTTCTTTCTTCAAGGTCCGGAAATAAGGGGATGTCATGTGACTCAAATAGGTTTTTAAAAGCATCGCCTATAGTCCAGTTTCCTCATATGAAGATTTTATTTAATTACCAAGCAATTTTAACCCTAATGACAGTAGCAGAACCAGCTTTAAAAGATTGTTTCCTGTTACTGTCTAATGGCATGCCAGGGACTATATTGAGACTGTAATTTAAAATTCCCTCATGGTATGATATATTTTTTCCAGAGAAGACTAGAATGGAATGCCATCATTAATGCACTTAACTTCCATGAATTAAACTACATTCCTTTGAAAGGAGGGGAGGAAGGAGCTGAGAGCAGGAAGGGAGAAGAAAATGATGATCCATGTGTTGGTGACTTTGCTCTGGATGCTACAGAAGGACCTCATGCCCAGACATTATTGCTTAAGGGCCATTAGATAATTCCTTCCTTTAGAAAGTGTCTGAGGTTACACACACACACACACACACACACACACACACACACTGGTGGTATATGTCTTCAACCTTCAGAGTTCAGGTGGGTTGTGATGCCATGGGAATCAGCATGTATCCAGGTCTGTGTGAAGAAATCCTGACTCTGTAGGTTTGTGGCTTGAGACAACTGCATATCACTGGTTTGTTTGTCTTTGCTGCTCTTTTTGTGATGATAATCACACAAGTCCTTAGCAATGTTCTCCTATCCCTAAAGGCAAAAGTCTTTCTTTAAAACTAAGAGGCAGAAATGTTTTCACCCTTGCAAACTGCCATTACTTCGCTTTCAAGAGTATAAAACTGGATGTCCTTTGTGTAATTGAATAGACTTCACTCTAATACCCAGTCTTGAAAACACTGACTCTAAACTCTATCCATCTCTGTGATGGGGTCCTCCCTTAGTAGTATCATGGCTGTGGGTAAGAAAAAGACAGGAGCTTTACAAGCATGTATGTTTCTATCCACATGGCCAGGATATACCCAGGTTTATGGGGAGAAGTCCTGATTCAGCAGGTAGTGTGTTTGAAGCAAGTGTTCATTTGAAACTCAGTTGAAGGTGACAATAAACAGTGAGGAATATGAATTTAAAGGAAGTGTCCAGAAGAAAGTTTCTTAAAGAAAAACTATCTTATCATGTAAAAATATGATGCTATGAGTTTAAATCTATCCTTTCAAACTAATTCTATTATACCTCATAAAGTTACCAAATTTTGTCCTATATCCTTTACCCTACCCCTGTGGTTCTGGGAATTGAACTCAGGACCTCATCCATCATATGAAAGCACTTGTGGTAGCCAGCTCCACATTGCTGGGATGAGCATCCAATCAGACACAGTTTATGGGAGGAAGGGATTTATTTCAAACTTATAAATCCAGGGGAAGTTCCATCCATTTTGGAGGAAGCTGTGTCCCTTTCATAGGTCCAAGCAAAGAGAGACCACCAAAGAGTGCAAAAAAACACAAACTGGCAGAAATCAAAATGCTCTCTCCACACCTTTGGGTGCGAATTATGATCTGCCCCAAAACACCTATAGGGCTGGACCCCAGGATCTGCCCCCAGTGACACCTCTTCCAGCTGTGTTGCTGGAGAACCAAATTACAGCTCTAATTTTAATAAAACACCTGAGTTTATGGGGCCATACACTTACACTATCACATTCAAACTATCACAGCACCTACTACCAAGCTAGTATCCCAGACCTAGTGATACTATAATTTTATGACTTTGTTATTAATTCAATTCCCCCTAAACAAAATTCCTTCAGAACCTGTTACAGCCTTCTCCATTAAAAAGTTGTGTCTTCAGGCATATAACACAGAGGAATGCTCCTCACTCACCTTTACTTTCCAGTAATAGATGAAGTCTTCAGGTGCTGGAGAGATTGCTTAGTGGTAAAGGCACTTGCCTATGAAGCCTAAGGTCTTAGGTTTGATTCCCCAGTACCCATGTAAGCCAGATGCACAAGGTGGCACATGTGTCTGGAGTTCGTTTTCAGTGGTGGGAGGACCTGGTGTGCCCATTCTCTCTCTTTCTGTCTCAAATAAATAAATATTAAAAATAGAAGTCTTCAAAAAGAAGTGGACAGACTCCATATTGGAGTCAGAGACTACTGAGTCTCAAAACCACCCTTTGGTAGTTTTGCTTCCTCTGTAGATGTCAGTATTCCGGCTTAAGAAGTAGGGACCCTAATAGTACTCAACAAATACACTGGTTATGTGGACTTAACTCGAGAATGCATATATAGTGCATGACACAACCCACTAATGGCTGGATAAATCTTGGCTTATTTTTTTAAATCATAGAATGAATTCAATTCCTAATGCTGCTGTAACAAATTGCCATCAATTCTGGTTTAAAACAGCAATTTTCCCTCTCAGTAGTTAGTGGTCAAAGGAACAAAGTCAGCTTATAATCTGGGCCATCGCTTTCCAAAGGCTCTAAAGAGGAATTCTCACATGCCCAAGAATCTTTAACTGCAATTCTGGTTTCAGTGAATTGAAGGAATTCACTCACTTTGGGCTGTAGAACTCCCATTTCTGGCTCTGCTGGCAGGGGAGATGGCTCCATGAAAGCATGATGTCTTGAGTCTGGATCCCCAAATCCCTGTAACATCTGGGGGCAGTAGTGAGCACCTATAATCCCAGTGCTTTTAATGCAACATGGTACAAAGACAGGAAAATCCTCAGTCTGTGGGACAGCTGGCCTAGCATACCCAATAGTGAACAAGAGACTCTTTCTCAAAACAAGGCAGAAGGCAAGGACTGACACTGGAGGTTGTCCTCTAACCTCCCCAAGTACACTGTGCATGGATGTGCATAAATAAATAAAGTCCTATTTTATTTTATTTTTAAAATACATTTTATTTATTTATTTGCTTGAGAGAGAGAAAGATACATAGAGAGAGAGAAAGAGAGAGAGAGAGAGAGAGAGAGAGAGAGAATGGGTGCCCCAGGGCCTCCAGCCACTGCAAATGAACTCCAGACACATGTGCCCCCTTGTGCATCTGGCCTACATGGGTCCTGGAGAATCTAATTGGGATCCTTTGGCTTTACAGGCAAATGGCTTAACCACTAAGCCATCTCTCCAGGCCCTAAAGTTCTTTGTCTCTCGTATGTAAGCCTCTTGAAGGGATATTTGACACTGGATTCTGAAACTGCTGGGCAATGCAGGATGATCTCAACTCAAGATGCTAATCATATTTGCCAAGGTCATCTCATAACATAGGATCACACTCACAAGGTCTGGATATTGCAACATGAACATATTTTTGAAGGTCTCTAACTCAGTACAGAGCATGTGTTTCTAATAGTACTCCCCTTTTAACATTAATTTCATGCTAATTCTATTCATATTCTTATGAAGTAGGATATGAATAACACAAGAAATTTGATATAAAGTATAAAGGGAGAGAGGGAGAAAGAGAAGTGGAAAAGTGAAAATGGGAGAAATGGGAGAAGGCTTTATGGCTGAGTATATTTAGGGAATTTTCATGGAATCACTGCCTATGTGGAACTTGAAGGATGGGTAAAATTTGACCCTTATATTTCTACTTACCACAGTTGATAACATGAGAGACTTGCTGGGAACATTCAGAAACAGAACCTGTGTAAAGCATTTCATACACAACCTGGCACACAGTGTTTTATTCCTATTTGTAAGAAACAGTATTGTAAATATCACTTTGTCGAGGCTTATCCAATAAGTGAAGGAAGTCACTAATAATACTCCTTCACACATGCAATATAATATTCATTTGACTTTAAAACAACCCATTTACTTAGCACAGCAGTTTCAATGACCTCTGATGACAGTAGTCAGTTGCTCTACAAGTGAGATACAGAAAATGACAATTGTGTTAGAACGTTCTGCCACCTGCAGGTAACCAAGAGCTTTGCCATGTTCACAAAAACTATGCAAAAATTAGGTGAGTGGCTTTTATGTGGGGTCTTTACTCAGAGTCTATGAGGCTCAAAAACTACTTGTAGACTTTTTTTTTTTTACTAGTTAAAAAGGGTGTATGGTGAAGTGGGTGAGGGATTAATTCCAGGACTCCTCTTGGGGACCAAAATTTGTGCATACTCATGTCTTTTGTTTAAAATTGCATAGTACTTACATGAAACATCCTGTCTACTTTTAATCACATTACTTATAATACCTAATGCAATGTTAATGTTATTAAATAATTGCTATACTACATTGTTTGGGGAATAACCCTATTTCTGAACATAGACTGAAATCATAGCATGTCCTTATGTCACAATCTCAGGATTTATTCATACTAGAAATAATGTACTTTTATCTGGGCCTTTTTTTTTTTTTTGGTTTTTCAAGGTAGGGTCTCACTCTAGTTCAGGCTGACCTGGAATTCACTCTGTAGTCTCAGGGTGGCCTTGAACTCATGGTGATCCTCCTACCTCTGCCTCCTGAATGCTGGGATTAAAGAAGTGTGCCACTACGTGCAGCTATCTGGACCTTTTTAAACCTGTTTTCTCATTTGCAAAGTGTATGCAACAATACATTGTACTTTATGAGAGGATTTCAGAATTTGCTTAAGTATGCATGTTCAAACTTAGCTACACGTTGGAATCAATTAACAATCTTTATAAATGATTCATTTAGATGTTATGAATAAAATGTTGAGGATAATGCCTGCTGCTTCAGGATAGGGCCTGCTCTGGAAAACATTCACCTCTTTCTGGGGCATTCTAAGATGTACTTCTGGACTAGGAACCTCAGTGTGTTTTTCAGGCCCTCTGGCGATTGTGATGTGGAGCTAAGTTGGAGAATAGAATTGCTGTGGTATTTATTGAAGGAAAGACAAAATAGAGGTCTCTCTTCTGTGTCCATAATCTCCAAAGGAAGCTAAAAAAACAAGATGGACTACATTAGCAATCAAGTAACATTTTAGCATTTAACTATATACCAAATCTATGCCAAGCACTTTATAAAAATAAATCAAGGTATCCATTACTAAGAAGCTAAAAAGCTTCTTCCTTCATGGAAATGGGAGAGGAGTTTGAAGCTGCTAGCATACATACAGGTTCATAGGTAGGTAACCTTTGCTGAATGTTCAAGGCAAAGATGTCTAAATGTCTGAGGGCACTAAGAAAGATGAAATCAGAAGTAGGGATTTGAAGTGCTGGGGTATTTGTCTTACATGGGGAAGAATTTGAAGTAGATAATTGTGTGTGTGTGGGGGGGGGTACATATGCACAATTGCTCAAGAAACGAGATAGTCAATCAAAAGTGTAGACATGAAATGCATGGTATATCTCGATTTTGTTATTGACACTAACTAGTCTGAGATAAATTAATATTTTATTATTACACAATCAACTCCAGTAGGTTATAGTTGACACCTGACAGGCATATTTATCTGAGAGGCAGAAAGTTGATGTTTAATAAATTTAACAAACCACTCAAAATTAAAGAAATAGTGAATGAGGAAGCTGACTTCCAGATCTAAATTCTTTTCTAATTTTCTCCTTTCTTTTTTATTGGCATGTCTTATTGTACAAAGCATGGGTTTAAAACAAATTAGTGCAGGCACTGTGAACATCTGTATATTGGTTTCTTAAAATACTAAAAACAGAATTATTCCAGTGATGCAGATCTCATCCTCCTGAGTATGTAGTGAATGGAACCAAACTCAACATGAGAGAGTCAGAGTCTGAGTTTTTATTCTATTTTGCTGTCAGGCATACCTGGGCTTAACTCAATTTTTATGGGTAAGGATTGTATCAATTTCCTTCTTGCTAAGAAAATATACCTGGAAAAAATCAAGTTAAAGGTGGAAGAGTTTATTTCAGCTTCCAGCTCCAGGTTATGGTCTATCATGGCAGGGAAAGCATGCTGGTAGGAGCTGGTCACATTCAGCACCATGAGCAAGCAGATGGATGGCATTGATTGCTGCTGCTCATCCAGTTATCTCTTTTTTATGTAGTCCAAGACTCCAGCCCATAGGACGGTGCCATTCACAATGAAGAAGGGTCTTCCCACCTCAATTACCTAATCAGGATCACCCCTCACTGGTGACGCTAAGTCTTGTCAAGTTGACACTCAATATAAACTAATAAAGAGATCTTTCTGAGGGAATCAGGAAGGACCCGATGGGAAGATCTTTGGAAGAGAAGGGTCCAGTGACTAGATTTGCATGAGGTGGAAGAGAGGGGTCTGTTCTGCAATAGCGATCAGACAGAGATGCAAGGTGAGTATGTACAATAGCGGCAATCCTCTGGCACAAACCTGGAACTAATGTCAGAGGAAGCTGGAGAATTAGATGGCAGAGGGAGGTGAGATGTCCATCACATCTTAGAGCTCTGCATTTTTAGAAACTTGGACTGAATTTGTGGGACAGTGGGGCGCCACTGTGGGTTTGGAAGGGAAATGACACAGTAGGGAAATGATTGCATTTTAGAACATGTCTAGCAATGGTGAGGTTTCATATTAAAAATCAAACCATGGAATTTTTGGGCTACAAGAAACTAGAATTTATTTATCCATTAGTCTCAAGCCTGTGGCCTTTGGGCTAGACACATTCTGAAAATGTTTTTGGCTTGGTTTGATACTTGTGATGTAGCTTACCTCTTCTTGTGTTTCTAAGCTTTTATGGTCTCTTGTTCATTGTTTCTTCTCCAGGTGTATCCACTGAACTTTGTGAAATGGGCACATGCTCCCACGACACATGAAGGAAGACTCAGTCTATTGATGTTCAAATGAATATAAAGCTAGGGCCAAAAGAAATGTGTTATTGTGAATATTTCCATCTTGCCTCAAGTCATGTTTAAAAAAAAGCTCGCACTCCCTGAATACCCACCTCAGCTCAGGACCATCTTAAAAACCAGAGGGTTCAAGCCTTGAAAGTTAAGAGTGTGTTTTCTGAGCAGCCGCCTGTCACTCACAATGCATGTGCTTATGAATGGCATACTCTTCATAAAGCATTGCAGATTCCGATTGTCCCCTTGGAATTAGTGATTCACACTGGCCAGTTGGCATTTCCCAAGAGGGGCTGGAATTTTAGTAAGAAATTTCCTTGTTTAAGAAAATAGCAGAGGCTGGAGAGATGGCTTAGCATTTAAGGATCTTGCCTGTAAAGTTTAAGGACCCAGGTTCAATTCCCCAGAACCCATGTAAGCCACATGTACTTCTTTTGCAGTGACTGGAGGCTGTAGCACACCTATTTTCTCTCTCTCTCTAAAAAGATAAATAAATAAGATATTTTAAAAGAAGATAGCAAATGCAGGATGCTCAGCACCAACTGTACCAAGTACAGATTTTATTTTTGGTTGTCTCCTTTCTGAGCCTTTGCCAGTCTGTCTCTCCTGCTCTTAAGTAAGCCGCAGACAAACTGGCCAGAATTTGCATAGAACCCTTAATTTCATAGCCTGAAGTGTTTTGAAGGGGGGTGGGTGGGAATAATAAGTCTACATTTTAAAATTGGATGTGAAATCTTAATGATATATTTTTTTCCATGGCATGGCCAGGGGTTTGAAAGCCCACAATTTATTCATGTGGAACAAAGTAAGTAAATTTTCAAAACAAAACAAAACAAACAAAACAAATAAAGTTCAGTATCAGGTTTTCTCAACTCAGGTGCTGCTGTCATTCGCAGGCAGTTAGTTTTGTTGTGAGGGTCTTGGTTTTGCAGGATGCTTAACCCCATCCCTGTTCTCTGTCCACAAGGTGGCAGCAGCATCCACGCAACCATGGCAACAAAACACCTCAGGCCTTGGTAACTGTCACTGGGGAACACCAACTCCCCAAAGTAACTGTTTCCCCCCACCTCCCGGTCAGTCTTAATTTTTCTTTCTACCTTTTCACCCCAACCTCTCTAAACACCACTGTGGATAGAGTTATAAAATCAACCAGGGAGCGAGTTAAAATAACACAACCAGACATGTTCCTTTTTTAATTAAAAGTTTAAAAGCATTAGAATGAACTTTCTGAAAGTTTTAATGAGATGAGAAACGTTATTAAAACGATCAGTAAATAATCAGAGGAGCTGAAAAGGAAAATGAAGCGTGAAGAAAATATTTTGAAACTTGGAACTGAGTTTGCTGTCTAAAGAAACTAATGGCTATTTTTAATGTAACTTGTATTAATGTAGTATAAATAGCAGTGAACTTCTTCTTTACCTGGAGTAATTACAGTAGAACATCCAAACATTAAATCTAGAAAAGTATATATTGGAACTGGTAACTAATTAAGATGCAAAAAGAAAACATAAAAGTGACAGAGTATATATAATATGCTCTAAAATGATTATTTTTGGAATAAGAAAAATGAAATTCATTTCCAACTTTTCTTGTCTATTTAAGGGGAAGACACTGAAAAAAATAATTTAGGGTTTCATTTGCTGTATTTCATTATGCTTTAACAAACAGGAACCTTTTAAATATATATTGTAATTGCAATTTTCATAACAAGCCATCTATAAATTTAGGCTAGTGTGCAATGGATATTATGAGCAATACCATATTGCAGAATCATGGAGAATGGCTCTTAACCTCAGATGATTTTCCAACACCTTTTGAGCATTTTAACAGCAGTTCAAGCCCTCCTGAAGATACATACTCTGATTAAATTTATCTAAGGGTGGCTACCTCATGGTTCTTAAAGAGTGGAAAGATAACACGTGTCCAGGTTTAAGAGGTCCCGGTCTAGGCTATGGATTACAAATGTCCGTGCATACAGGGACTAGGACATGGGTACAGTTAATTAAGTGGCCCCAATGTAAGACCTTGTGGGGACTGGGGTAGAGTGGAAAATGGATGCCCCATCTGAAGCTTTTTGCTGCTCAGTAACAGCACATGGAAACACTGCCCTAACTTTTGTTAGAAGTCAGACATAGAGGGTTCTCAGAAAAATGTTTCCACATTGTCAAACACTGTAAGGGAGCAAATGAAGTGTGTTTATGGACTGCCAATTTGCTATCTCAAGTCCAGTTCAAGTTGTTTATGTCAGCAGTGAGGCACAAGCTTGTCCCAAGTGTTCATGATGGATAGTCAGTGAAGAACAGAGATGAGATTGAGAGCCTCACTTTAATTTGACCCTTCTCTTCCCCGAATGCTCCACATTGCTAAAGATAATGAGAACATTTACTAAGTGCCCAGAGTAATACCAGGAACTGTGCTAAGTGAAAAAAATGCAAACTCTTTTATAGTTAACGAATCCATGGAAAGGGGACTAAGATTATTTCCCATTTCAGGAAAAAAAAAGGAAAGAGAAGAAGAGAGAGATTGAACCATATGGTCCAGTAGAGCCTGGTGCTATGTTTCAGTTCACACATTGCACAGCATGTGCTGTCAGGCATTTCCCCTTGGAAGAGACACATGGGTTGCATCCATAAGTAATAGATCAGGTCCTAGCCCAACAGTGCTTGCTCTATAATCTTTGGTGTTTATAGTGAGGCATGGACCTGCTTGAGGCATAAGGTCACCTCTTTGCTAGTTTACTAAAAGGACAGCTATAATAAAATATACTCTGACTCCCTCCATGGCTACACAGTTGGCCTGTTTCAGAAGAGACGGAATACGTTGAGCACTGTCCTCCCTGTTCCTTTCTGGATCCATAGTCAGCTATTTTGGAAAGTCATCACTTTCTATTGAAAGACACCATGAGGACGGGACTGTGGTCATGGACAGGGTACCTAAGCTTTTCAAACAAGGCAGAATGTAGAAGTAACCATCAAATCCCTTCATACTTCAATGGGAAGGATAGATGTTGAGATTAACTGAGCTTCATGTCTTGGAATACAGATTTCATTAGGTCAAGAACGTGACATCACTGCTATAACGAGCTGGCAACCTGACTTAATTGATCTTGATGTTAATTACTGTCAGTTCTCTATGGTGAATGAGCAGGAAGTGACTTCTCTCAGTGTGCTCCTCATTCTCTGTTTTTTTTGCCCCCACATTAGGAAGTCAGTTATTGAGCGGAACTGTATGGTAGGAACTGTGCTGGAGGAAGGGGATCACAGAAGCCTTGTATTCATGAAGACTTCAGTGCAGTATGGGAGATAGAAAGTGACAATCACACAGAGTGATCAGAGCAACTGGCTACCCGGGAGAGAAAGGCATTACAAACTTAGAAGAATAAAAGGAGAATTTGTTGGTGAGTTTCTCCTAACCACCTATATGATTTTTAAAAATATTTTATTTTTATTTATTTATTTGAGAGAGAGAGATAGAAGGAGAAGGAGGGAGAGAGAGAGATAGAAGGAGAAGGGGAGAAAGAGAGAGAGAGAAAAAAAATGGGCATGCCAGGCCTCCAGCCATTGCAAACGAACTCCAGGCACATGTGCCACCTTGTGTGTAGCAGACAGCTTCAGGTTCGCTGAGATGAACTTCCAGACCAGGCACAGTTATGGAGGAAGGGATATTATTTATTGAAGCTTACAGATCCAGGGGAAGTTCCATAACGGCAAAAGTAGCGGCCTGCTCTCACAAGGCCAGGCAGAGAGAGCAAAAGCCAACCAGCCACCACAGCACACAGAGCAAAACAAACTACAGCCAAAAGGTCACACAGCAGACTTCAGGAACTCCTGCTAGACACATTTGCATATCTTTACAATGGAATCTCAAACCCATCACCACACCTTAAGACCGGGCCCCCAGTGACCTTGCCTCTAGCAAGGTGATTGCAGATGCAAACTATAAACTAATAAAATACTGAATATATTGGGGGACATATATTCAAACTACCACATTGTGCATCTGGCTTAAGTGGGTCCTGGGGAATCCAACCAAGGTCCTTTGGATTTGCAGGCAAGCAACAGCCTTAACCACTAAGCCATCTCTCCAGCTCCACCTAAACAATATTTTGAAAGAGACACTAATTAATCTTCAGTCAAAACTTTTGCAGTCAGATATGGATTTTATCTATATGGGTGACTAGTTGAAGTCTTTGGAGTCAGATGTAGGTTCCTGCAACATGGCTGAGTAGCTGAGGCTGCCCGTCAGTATGGAGTCATGCTTTAAGTCACTTTTGCAGCTGTCGTCCACACCCTTGTCTTCCTCCTGATCAAAGCACTCTGGAGTGTACCCTGCATGGACCTTTGGTTCCATCCTGCCCATATTCTTCCAACATTGTTGCAGGTTCCTGGATTGTCTGTTGAGACTGCATTCCAGATAGTGCAACCTACTTGTTTCTCTTGAGTGAAAACTCTCATGTAATGAGGGCCATCGCTTTAGGTTTCAGTCAGCTTTGCTCTAATTTCACTACCACATGACAGAGCTGCTGTGGTCACTGAGTATTTATTGACTGCATGGATGAATGAGTGGCTAGAAAACCTGAATCAAAATTAAGAGCATCCCATGCCTGTGTCTTGAACTAGCCAGCTGTAGACTCGTATATCCCCATGCAAAGTGAGTCCCTGGAATTCCATTCTTCTCATTCGTTACTGCTTTGTCACTTATGAAGTGGAATCTCTCCAAAGGCAGGGTCTTGGTACCTTTCTTATCTGTTCCTGGGGAAATTAAATATGCAAACTTGTTCTAGTGAAAGGTCTCTGGATATGTTAATAGACCATAGAAATATTTTCTTCATTATATACTTAAAATATAATTGTCAGTCCCTGAGGAAGTCCATACCCAAGGTGTCAGATCACTGGTCCTATAATTCTCTCTTGACTAGTTGTAGCTATGTCCCATAAAAAATATCTCTGGTTACAGTACATTTGCAAAGATAGGGGACAAAGGGGAAAGGGAAGATGGTTAAAGGAGAGAAACTAATAAGAGGGCTGTGACTTGTAAGACCAAAGGCAAAGGTTCAGAAATGAGGGAGTCTCTTTGTTTTTGAGAATCAGGTAAAAACATGACTATCAGACATCTTTGGTGAGTGAAAGGGACAGAAATGTTGCCTTAGCACAGTGGTGAGTACCACTGAAGTGATCTCAAAGATCTCCACTTCTGATGAAAATCTCTTGTAATGTTCTATGAATTAAGACCAGAATCTTCTTATACCTTGAAAAGGTACCCAAGAGAGGAAATGGGGACTTTATATGCAGGCAGTCTCATTCCAAATCCAGTTAGCTTCATGGGAGCAGATTAGATGGGTCAATGAGGAAAGTATTTGAAATGTATATTTGCCTTAGTCCATTATCCCTAAACGCTACTGTGGTGACTAATCTCTGGTTGTTAACTCCACAGGATTTAGAGCCACCTTGGAAATAAATCTCTGGGTATGTCTGTGAGGGATGTTTCCAGAAATTGTTATGGGAGGAGCCACCCTAACTTTGGGTGGCACCAATGCATGGCTTGGGTCACAGACTGAATAAAGGAGAAAGCAGATTGAGTGGTAGCATCCATCATCCTCTGCTTCCTGCCTGTGAACTTCATGTAACCAGCTGCTCCTGTCAACATGACTTCTCCGCTTTAAAGGACTGTACCCTTGAACTGCAAGCTGAAACACACACGTCCTTCCTTTTTCAGGCATTTTGTTGCAATAATGAAAAAGGTAACAATTATGAATAGGGTAGTTTATAATAGAAATTTATTTCTGATAGTTCTGGTGCTAGGAAGTGCAAGATCAAAGTGCCGAATGGCTCATAGATAGTGTCTTTTCAAGGTACTCTCTGCCAGATATGGTGGCACACACGTTTGATCTCAACACTTGGGAGGGTAAGAGAATTGCTGTGAGTTTGATGCTAGTCTGAGATTGCATAGTGAATTCCAGGTCAGTCTGGGCTAGAGTGAGACCCTACCTTGAAAAACCAAAACCAAAAAAAGAAGGATGGTGGCTAAGGTGCTCTCTTATACAGCAAGGCAAAAGCATATTTTATTTGGGTGCTGAGCCTGTTCTTGAAGGTGCTATTGATCATGTCGTAATCAGATACTAAAGACTCTACCTCCTTGATCATCATGTTAGGGATTAGCATTAAGCCTGTGAGTTTAGGGAGACATAAACATTCAGACCTCAGCAAGGTGCAAGCCCATGTTTTTAGATTTGTAGAAAAGAAAATCATGACTGATAGGGATTAATTACTAAAGGAAGAGATAAATCAATATCTATAATCTAATTTGAAGTTATATCTTAAATTTCATCTGGGAGCTTTCAGACATAGTTTGCAAAAATAAATAGTTGGTACTATTTCTGGAGCTTGTATGTAAGCTTTAACATTTTGTCTTGAAAGGACAAAGGGAAAGTGATGGTTGGGGATGGGAAGAGGTGAGAGATTTCCCTGGAAACAAAAATGATGCAGTACGTTTCACTTTGAAATTCACAGTTTTATTCTGAACATTTTTTGCTGTTTTTCTTCTTAGGTACACTGTAGCTTCTGTCCTGTGCTGGGTGTAATCTTCAATTCTTAAGTGTCAGTCATGCAGCGGATGCACCTGGACAGTTAATAGAAAGCAAAACTTAGCTCCGCTGCCCACACCATTCTCCAGAATTTCAATTAGGAGAGAATCTTGGGTAAACTTCTGATCTGATTCTACATTTCTTCTTCTTCTTTTTCTTTCCTTCCTTCCTTCCTTCCTTCCTTGATTCTTACATTTCTTCCTTCTTCTTTTTCTTTCCTTCCTTCCTTCCTTCCTTTTTTCCTTTCTTTCTTTCTTTCTTTCTTTCTTTCTTTTTGCTTTACCTTTTCATCTGGGTGCTTTCTGAGTAAATACAAACTCAGCTGGGGATATTTGGCAAGAGCCTGAGTTACAAATAAGAGAAGGTAAGGTTATTCTTGAAAGGGGTCTGTGTGAATAGAATGTTATACAATACTAGGATTGAACCTAGGGCCTCCCACATACTAGGCAAGTAAATTCTCTACCACTGAGATATATCTCCAGCCTTCTTTGTTACTTTTATTCATTGAGACAAGTTTTGCCCAAGCTGGCCTGAAACTTGAAATCCTCCTTAGCTTCCCAAATAGTTGAGATTGCAGTCCTGTGCTACAAGGCCTAGCTGCAAACAGACTTATTAAACAATTGTATACATTTATCCCTCAGAGATATGGAATCAATCAACATCCTGTAGCAGAAATAATGGCATCTAAACTGTATCTGAAAAACCATCCCAGTAGATTGTTGACTGAAACAAAACCAAGTATATTGAGCTGTTGCCATACATGAGACTGTCAATGTGGTAGTGTCTGAGTGGTGTTGCAAAAGGGGAAATTAGGTAAGGGCATTTATATGTAGGTACTATAACATGAGCAATGGCTGTGACTGGGCATCTCATATGATCCATTAGTCCTATCATTGCTGGGCACAGAAAGGAACATATCTTTTTTAAAAAATTTAAATTTATTTAATTTTATTTTTTGAGGTAGGGTCTCACTCTAGCTCAGGCTAACCTGGATTTCACTATGTAGTCTCAGGGTGGTGTTGAACTCATGAAGATCCTCCTACCTCTGCCTCCCAAGTACTGGGATTAAAGGTATGAGCCACCACGCCCAGCTAGGAACATATCTTGAATTAAATCTTTTCCAAGTCTTTGTGTTTGTGTGTTTCTGTGCACATGACATGTATGTATATCTGTGTGAGCAAGTGTGGGCACATGTGTGCTATGGTATGTGTGCAGCAATCAGAAGACAAGTTGGGCATCAGGTCTCACCTGCTCACTTGCTGGAGACGGGATCTCTTGTTCACTTGTTTGCCAGGCTAGCTGGCCCGCAGACTTCTGGGGACTCTCTTGTCTTGGCTTCCCATCTCTTCCTAGGAGCATTGGGATGACAAATGCTTGTGCTAGCACGTCTAGCTTTAAGTGGATTCTGGAGATCTGAACTCAGGTTCTCGTGTTACCTGGGAAGTGCATTGTCCACTGAGCCATCTTTCAGTCTCTTGAAGTAAATCTTAATGAAAGAATCAAGAATCTTGATAAGCAAACTATTTTAATTGGTTGGCAATCCTGGCTTCTAAGAGGAATAGGCAGCTACCTATTTTTGCATATTCTTAGTACTGATTGGCCTATGTATAAGGAGACATGTCAAATCCCACAAGTGTTCATATGGACAGGTGATTAGATGGCGTCAGGACAAAAAAAAAAATCAACAATGTTTAGAAGTCACCCAACTCCTCTTGCTTCTATTAACCCGAGAAGAACTAAGAGTTTTCATACACAAATGAGTCCACCCTGAAATTATTCCCTGATGATGATGCAACTCCCTATTTTACTTCTTTTCCCCAAAGTCCATGATCAGACACATACTTCCTCAAGATCTTTAGAAGTGATTGTTGCCTTCACAGCTGAATATGCAGTAATTATAAGGTAAGAGATCTGCCTGTATAAGAATAAGGCAAGGCTCCTCTGAAACATGCAGACCCTGGACCCAATTCAGGGAGGGTATGGTGTTAGGACTGAAGACTCCAGATGGTAAGGGATTATCTCCATCCTCTGCCAAATAGCCATGACCACTGCCACCACCATGAAATGAGGCTCTGGAGAGTTCCTGGACCACACCTTGAGACACACTGGGGAGTTGGAGTTCTGGCTCATGCAGCACTTGGAATTGCCATCTGTCATTGTTAGGTGACCTGGGTTCTTTCTGGAGGTTCCTACTCTTCTACTAGCATCTAAGGCCTTCGATGTGGCATGATGATGATGAAAAAGAAGAAGGAGGAGGAAGAGGAGCAGGAGAGGAAAAGGAGGACGAGGAGGAATTAATTGGGTCAGTCTGCCTTAGGTTTCTGGTAGTGTTTCAAAAATGACAGGATTTCTTTACAGAGGAATTCATTCTGTTCATGAAATTATTTCTCTAACTTCTTGTTGCCTGCTCAGCTCTGATGGATCTGCAGAAGACTAGCATGCTTAGTTGAAAACTAATGTGACTTTTTTGTTCATTTGCATCCTGGGGGGAATATAATCTCACTATTTGTTCATGGATTATTAAAATGATACTAATGAGGAATATAAACAAATATGCAGGAGACCTCTCAACTTCTAGCTTTTGAGTATAGAACCATCTGTGCTGAGGTTTTGATTCTGTTTTTCATAAATGCAATTGTTTATAAAACATTTTATTATACCCTTTTGCCTCAAAATTATATCATGAACATTGTTAATTTGGTTGAATATATAAGCAGTTTCCATTTTTTACTATGAGGAAAATGCTTCAGGGAGCCTTCTAGTGCACACACTGCTTATATTAAATAAATTCAGATAAAAATTTCTAGGTCATTCTTAAGGTTTAGGCACACATATTAACAAATTGTCCACAGGGGAGGCTTGTAATTGTCTGTTTTCTGTACTCATGGCTTTCCCCTACCTTGTCATCCCGAGCAAAACAGTGTATGTAACCTCAACTTCCACATGTTTTGTTAATTTGATTTTGTTTCACTGTATTTACCACTGCTTGGCTTGTCAGGTACTTGCCTGTATTCCTCTTCACCCTCTGCTCTGTGAGTGCCAGCTCTTTTCTATTTTTGTTCACCATGTGTCTCCATCTTTTCAAATAGTTTCTGGAAGAGAGAGAGTGGGTGCTAAGAAAACAATAGTTGGCTGAACTGATGACCCAATTCTAACACATGAAAGTATCTTGTATTTCTCCATAGTGAGCCAGATTCCAATTGAATAGGAATGTAATGTACAGTCATACGAGGGCAGCTTAGCCAATTAGTGTATTCTGTTCTATCTTTTTTCCCATCTGTTTAGCCACCTCATTTTCAAATATCCCAGATTTGCTTACTGTAACTATGAAAATATTACTAGAGTTAGGATGGCAACATTTGTCCCATTCTTACAGCAGACAAGCCCTGAGATAGAAGGTTGGCAAACTTTTTTTGGAATGAGTCAGATAATAAATGTGGTAGGCTGTGATGACTATACAATGTTTATCACAAGCACTCACTGCTACTCTGGTCTGAAAGCAGCCATAGGTTGTGGACAAAGAAGTGGGTGTAACTGATGTTCCAATAAAGCTTTATTCTTTTTTTTAAAAAAAATTTTTAAATTTTAATTTATTTTTGGAGAGAGACACAGAGAGAGACAGACAGAGAGGGAGACAGATAGAGATGGGCGGGCCAGCAGTCTCTCAGCTGCTGTGAACGAAATCCAGATGTGTGTGCCCCCTTGAGGTCAAGTGCGGCATTGTGCCCTTGAATCTGGCTAAATGTGGGACCTGGAGATTGGAACTGGGTTCTTAGGCTTAGCAGGCAGGCGCCTTAACCTCTAAGCCATCTCTCCAGCCCAAAGCTTTATTGTTAAAAGCATGTTGTAGCTTGGATTTAGCTCACAAGTTCCATTTGGTGACCACTGATGTAGAATTATTATCTTAGCTTCCATTAATTCAATTTACCTGGCGTCTAGAGCAGCTCTGTGCAAAGACAATGTAATGTGACCCACAGATGTGTGCCAAACACAGCTTTCAATTTTCTCAAGGTTTCTCTGCAAATACTAAAAAAATAAGATGAAATTAATTTCAACAACATAGCTTAGTCAAATACTTTCAAAATATGGTCTCAACAAGTACTCAACAAAAATATTATTTGTGAGACAGTTCCACTTTTGTGTGAAGTTTTTGAAATCTCATGTGTATTTAGCAGGGTTTGATTCGTGATGGCCACATTCAATGGCTCAGTAGTCACGCTGGTTAGGGGCTACTGCATTGGGTCATACAAGCCTAGGACAAGTTCTTCCATCCTTGACATACTGCCGTTTTGAACGTGAAAACATGAGGCTGTGTGTGTGTGTGTGTGTGTGTGTGTGTGTGTGTGTGTGTGTAGGAGGGGGCTACAGCTCCTGATAGAATGTCTAACACAACCTTTCCCCCTCCCTATGAGATACCATTGTCACCTCATGCGACAACCAAAAATATCTCAAGACTTTGCTAGATGTCCCCTGAAGGATAAACTTGCCTCAGTTTTAAACCACTGATTTAGAATAACCCATTCGAATTCAGGTCAAGAATTTTTTAGAACTGAGCATCACATTTTGTGCCTCTGTGTTAGGTGTATTTTGGGGTCAGGGATAAGGGAGGATAAGAGGATATGTGTGTGTGTATGTGTGTGTGTGTGTGTACAGCTCCGCAAAGGTGTTTGTGACCCCAAAACAGGATAAAAATTACTTATTTAATAGAAATGCACAATAAATTTTGCATTTGCATGCATACCTATGGATTTATGTCACAGATTCAAATCCAAACTTTTGCCTGGGCTCTTTTGCAGTGAAGTTCATGTCTATGAGGAATGTGAAAATTCTAGGCTTCTTAAACCACCCATTGCTTTCCTGACTTGGTAGAGTACTGAATTTGAACATTTCATTTCTGGCATTAGCTAGCAAGAAAATATATCCAGGACTAGGTCCTACAGAAAGTGTTGGTGCAAGAGAGATTATATGTACCATTGTAACCATAGGAAAATCTCTGTGTTTGAACCTGAAAGTTGCAAAGACGGAAAGGTAAGGCGATTGTGATTTAAGAAGCTGCATTCACCTGGTATGTGAGGCCGAGTGAGACATCCAGCATGCTTTCTCAGACTGCACTGAGAAGAAAAAGAAGTGATGTAGGGAATTCTGAGGTTGTTTTCTCTTTAAGACAGCTGTTATGATTTACACTCGAAGCACTGCTTAATGGCTCATAGCTAAGTGCAAACACAGGCTGGTGCAGATCAGCTATGATGAGAAGGATAACGAAAGTAAACTATAGTTAGCTTTCCCCATTTCTTTGATGTGTTTTAAGGTACTAGAAAGAGTTGACAAAACCATTTGAGTATCAACTATCTCTAGTGGATAGATAAGCACCTCAACACAGAGGTCTTCAAACATCACTGTCCTTCCTGAGCTGATTGTTATTGCAAACATAGACCCTCTTCCCAAATCTATGATGCAGAAAGGGGGCATATTCTTTTCATGCAGTTACAATTCATATGTTCTGAATCTGAGTTCATGGAGGATTGTGTAGAAACTTTATCTGCCCACATTAAAATGTTTTCTTCAATCTAGCAGGGTTTGATACCCAAACTCACTTTCTTATTTACTTACATTAAGATGCTCTCTTTCTTACTTGCCTTGAGGAGGAGAAGTCATCATTTGCTCCATATTTTACACTTAGGAAGGGTTTCGGCTTTTGATGTTATATAGTTTTAGATTTATACTCTTATATCCATGAATGTCTTGTGAGCTTACTCTGGACTATGCTTCTCCCAGTGAACTTCTAAGTGAACTTTTAAAAGATGGAGTCATTTTTTGAACATGGAAATTATAATACATCTGTGTTAAAATTATTAATGAGAAATATACCAATTTTGGAAATATACATATATGAACAATTTTGCTGTCTTGGCAATTGGTAATATGTAAGATACAACAAAACCTTCAATAGGTACCATGGGCTTCTACTGGTATCTGACTGGTTTTCCTACTCCCTCAGACTGAAATGGAAGTGCAAACAGGGACAGATGCTGAAACGAAGTTGCCAGAGAAAGAAGAAAGAAGCACTGGAGGAGATCAGAAGGGAAGTACAGAGGATCTGAGATATTCTGAGAAAGAAGGACACAAATGACCCAGAGCATGACTAGAAAGCCCACAATTATCCATTTTTAAGTGAATGCACAGCCACTTGCTATCTCATGACACACCCACATCACCAGGCAAGATGGCTGACCTCTTTTGAAGGGAAGTAGAAGGTTCTGTCTCCTTGTGAGAGGGCCTGTTCCTAAATCCTTCAAGCTAAACAGAAAATACTATCAAAGAATGGGAGAAAGAGGGCTTTCTAACACGCTCCCCCAATATTTTTCGCTTAAATTCATTTATTCTCTGCCTTTAGTAAATTGAGTTTCCCCAATAATTATATAACATTAAAGAACAGCACACACCCTCCCTCTCTGGCATTTTATGAACAAGGAACAGTGAAAAAAAATTGTGGTTTTACTGTTCAGCACTGAGCTCTGACAGAGTTTGTGTACATTCAAAAACAAAACAACAAAACAGCAAAGCCAACCAAAGCCTGAGAACGGAGTCGTCATTTGGAATTCCATTTGATGAAGAACTCCCCGGTGGCCACTGGAGGGCAGCAGTCCACAACATTACACAACGACCATTAACCCTGACTTAAGCTTTCGCCCCCAGAACTTGACGGAGGATTCTAAATAAAGTCCTATTTCACAGATTAAATTGGAACTGCTTTATCCTTCCATAATTCAGAATTTAAGAGACCAATTTCTTAGAATAATTGGAAGTCAGAACATTTCATACTCATTTCTGGAATCAATATTTTTAGCTCAGCTCACATTAACCTAGGAGGTTGGCTCTAGGAAGATTTGGCCAGGGAATATTTATCCATACTCATTCAACAAGTATTGTTTATAAGGTATATATGCGTGGTCTGGCTACCTAAAATGCTGAATTCAGTCACATATAAAAAATGACCACATGCAATATATTCAAGTTCATTTAAAAATGTTTTCAGCTTGAGGTAGATATTTAAATGAACATCTCTGCCTCTTAGTTTCAGCACTACATATGCCTAGACACTCTTCCAAGGATAATAAAATGATCCATTTCTGTCTCGACAGGATACTCTATAGTTCTCTTTCACTGCCAAAAGCAATGCAGGCTAAACTGATTGAATGAAGGTGGGAATAAAAACAAAAAACAAAAAACCAGATATGCCTTCTGTCAGAGTGCCACTTTGAACCAGAGAAATCTATTCTCTCGAAGCTGCCTGTTGCAGGGAAGTTTGCCTTCCAAGTCAGCCTTGAAGCACATCTTTGCAGCTCAAGATACACAGACTTGCTCTTCTTTGAAATTTACTCTGCCCCATTGAGAAGGTGACTGTGTGCTGATGTTGAAATCACTACTGTTCTGCTGTTGATGGCCACCAGCTTTCTTGGCTCTTTGCAGCTTTCCCTATTTAGCCCAAAGAGAAGCTGCCTAGCACTCAGACATGCTGGAAGTTGCGCCTCTTGCATGGATGACTTCTCATGAGTTTACTTACATTTGGAGCTGAACTGGCAAAGCTGGCTGAAGGCTGAGGAGAGAAGTTTGGATATAAACTGGCAGAGTTATCCCTGCTGTGCTATTTGCAGTTGGTGCTCATAAAATTGGCTTCTTTTATGTGAGAGATTTCTTCAGATCTACATGCAAGAACTTTTTCTTAAATATATATAATCTGTCATCCTTCAACCACCTCGCATAGATGTTTTGACACTTGATGAATTATATTAAGTAGTTGGTGCCAACATAGTGCCAGGCAAATACAATCTCAACCTATGAGTTTCTTTTGTACTCTTACTTCCATGCTGTTTTCTCTTTGTGTGTGTGTGTGTGTGTGTGTGTGTGTGTGTGTGTCTGTGTGTGGTGCACATGGGTGTACATATTCATGTATGTGCTTGTTCCTGACTGTGGAGGCCAGAGGTTGAAAATAGGTATTTCCCTTACTCTCTTTCCACTTTATATTTTGCAACAGCATCTCTCGCTCAACTCAGAGTTCACTAGTTTGGCTACACTAGCTGTGCAGCCGGCCTCATGGATACTCTTGTCTCCCCAGTGCTAGGATTACAGGTGTGTGCCCCCATGCCTGGCGTTTGTGCAGGTGCTGTGGATCTAATGTCAGGTGCTTATGCTTGTGTGGCAAGCATTTTGACTGACTGAGCCACCTTCCCAGCTTTGCTGTTTTCTCTTAAGAGACTTAAGACCTAGTTTTAATATCAGGCAAAGCAACTGTATTGGCCAAACTGGTCATTTATTGCTTTTCTCCTATTTTCTCGAGTTTGGTATTTTTATTCTCTCTCTATTTTTTAAAGTGTCTTTTCCCCCAAAATCCTTTAAAGCATTTGGGGCAGAAATGAATGTCTATAGAAGGAATGCAGTAGTCTCTCTTGAGATGTGCTATGGCTGAACAAGGCCCAACATCAGATACGCGTAATGAGAGATGGATCACACTTCAGTATTCTTTTAGTGAGACCTGTCCTCATAGCAGCTCATAACAGAATTCACTCTGGCTATGACATTCAGAATTTGGAGTAGAAGGGATTAAGTATTTTGTAACTTCTTCAAAAGGACAACAATTATCCTTAAGCAATGGTACTGCTATAAAGGTTAAATAAAAATAAAAATGCTTGACACTATTATTTTGTTCCTATTGTTTCTAAACTAGGAGGTTTCCAGAAGGTCTTTGGACTGTGGATATTTCATACATTATGTAGGTCTCTCTATGATGGGTTTCTATAGACAGTGCCCTGTAACCCCCTTCACCCAAATTTGCCCTCCAGGACCGTCCATATACCTTTTGGGGCACCACATATACTTAGAATCACTCCTGGTATGCATAAGCTTTGCACTGCCCACACTCATATACTTATTCTCACTCAAGCTATGCAAAGCTTTGTGCCCCCCGCACTCATATGCTTATTCTCACTCCAGGTATGCAAAGCCCTGTGCCCCCACACTCATACACTTACAATCATTCACACTATGCAAATCCCTGTGCCCCCACACTTATATACTGATGGTCTCTCCAGCTATGTAAAGTCCTGTGCCACCCGCACTCATACTTTCGCTCACTCCACCTATGCATAAGGCCTGTGCTCTCCACACTCACACTTTGGTTCATACTTTTCCTTTGTATGGGGATCTACAGCACTGACTGACCTCACTTCTGTAGTCTTTTATGTTCTAGAGTCTAGCTCACATCACAATGGTTTGAAATATCCTTGGCCCAGAACAAGAGGACCTTATTCCCTGCTCCAAATTCTTACTATTTTTCCTTTTTCTGGGGGCAGCATTCCCACTTCTCAAAATAAACAAAAAACAAAACAACAATAAAACCAAGCCACCATCACACATACACACCACCACCACCACCGCAGCCACCACCAGGTTATCTTATTTCAAGTACAAGACAATGCCAGGACAATTAAAAATCACAGGAATGAGCACCTGAGGGTAGAAGCCCTGGCTTTTTCATGCCCATACCTTAAATGACTAACTGAATGTCCAACACAGAGTAGCACTTCACAAATATTGCAGAAATTAGTAAAGCAACCACTCTTTTGTTTTGTTTTGTGTTTCAAGGTAGGGTCTTGCTCTAACCCAGGCTGACCTGGAATTCACTATGTAGTCTCAGGGTGGCCCTGAACTCATGGTGATCCTCCTACGTCTGCCTCTCGAGTGCTGGGATTAAAGGCATGCACCACCAAGCCTGGCTCACTTATATTTTAATTGAGAAATTTATTGTATGAACATATTGGCTAATGGTCATATTCCCATTGGTTTATACTCTTATGGGAACCACTTATTTCATAGTTTTGTTATATTACCATATATGTTAATGTCTGCATAAAAATTCTTTGATGTCAAAGACCTACACAGAACATGAATGTTAAAAGCAAAGTTTAAGGATAAAAATATCCCAAGACATTATGCTCTCTCAAGCAAAAGAATATACAACCACATATGAAATATCTTAACAGAAGTATTGATTTCGAATTTCATTAAGATCTATATGCAATTTACAAGAAATATAAGAATGGAGAACAAAATCCAGACTCTGAAATACTATACCATAGGTGCTAGAAAACTATACCACTGTTTCTTGTCCAATTTTGTATATCTGTGTGTGCATGTTCATGTGTATGTAGGTGCATGCATGTGTGCATGCATGTGTGAGGTGGTCAGAGGGCTACTTTGAATGTTGTATCTTGGGTGTTATATACCTTGCTTTTAGACAGGGTCTTTCACTGGACTGAAACTTGCCTAATTTTATTAGACTAGCCTGGCTTTATCCCAGAGATATCCACCTGTCTGTGGCTCCCTAGTCCTGGTACTATAAGGTTGTACCATTGTGCTTATGTTTGAAAAAAATGTATGTATGGCTTCTGTGGATCTGACTCAGGCAGGCATTTTGCTGGATGAGCTACATTCCCAGTCCTCCAGTGTTGTATACTCAATGTAAAAGTGGCTTTAAAAAGACCTAAAACAACAAAGTATGTGACACAGGTACTGGCCCTAGGCCCCCAATGATTCATTTTTTTTCAATAAATATATTTCAAACAAAAAGTGAGATTAAAGAGAGTGATATCATGAAATAATTACAGTGGGATAAGTTTATTTGAATTCTGAAGCAACCTATCTAATCATAAACTATAAGAAGAATCATTCATAACATTAAATTGTTGATATTTAATGACATTTAAATATATCAGAGTCTGATAAATTTGAACTTGTATTTTTTAAGAATACTTTTTGACCATTACACCTCCATAATGAAGTGTTCATGGATGGTGTTATGTGGCTTTTGTTCCACATTAATGCAGTACAGAGTGAGTGGACTGGGTTATGGAGGAAGCGAGAATGTTCATGGCTTGATGATTTTTGTAACTGCCTGAATTATTAATGAGGCATATACACTTCTGTCTTTGGCTGAGTATGGTGGAACTTCCTTAGAATAAGACTTTAAAGAGAAAAATGATCAGATTGAAGTCCTATTTAGGGATAATTTTGACCAAACAACCCTTGTCAAAGTACACATCTCTTCTGATCTCAGTCTCTTTATCTGTTAAGTGCAGGTGGACTAATGAACTGCATAGCCAGTCCTCCGAAGAAGAAATACAAATAGTCAACAATACTTGAAAAAGTGCTCAACATCTTTAACCATCAGACAAATGAAAATTAAAACTGTTCTGAGTCTATCTCAGCCCAATGAGAATGACTGTCCATAAAGAAAACAAATAACGATAAAGGCAGGTGAGGATGTGGAGAAAGAGGAACTCATATTCCCTGTTGGTGGGGATGTAAACTGGTGCATCCACTATGGGAATCAGTACTGTGATTCCTCATCTGACCCAAGCATACCACGGTTGGATGTTAAGTCAACATGATGCAGAAATACTTCTATATTTATATTTTTTGCTGCTCTACTCACAACAGCCAGGAAATGGAACCAACCTAGATGTCCATCAGCAGATGAATAGATAAAGAATATATGCTGCATATACACAATGGGCTTTTATGGAGCTGTAAAGAAAAATGAAATTGATATTTGCAGGAAAATAGATGGAACTAGAAATCATTATATTAAACTAAACAAGGCAGACTCAGAAAGATACACATTGTATACATACCAAACTCTCTCTCTCCCTCTCTCTCTTTCTTTCTGTGTGTGTGTGTATATGTGTGTGTGTGTGTGTGTGTGTGTGTGTGTGTGTGTGTGTGTAAGTCATGAAACTAGGAAGGGGATCATGATAAGGGAGAAATAGATACTAAAGGTGGGGTGGGGGAAGTGGGTGTAATGGAATACATGTGATAAGGGAGCAGCAGGGTGAAAATTTGGAGGAAGGAAATAGCCAGCCAGGGACAGGAACAAGAAGGAAGGCAGTGAAGGAGGGAACAATTGAAGAAAAAGGATGATGACACATTTGCATAAAGTACTATAACAAAACCCATTATTTTGTATGCTAACCTAAAAAGTCAAATAAAGCATATGATAATGCCTACTTCATAAGGTGGTTGTGGGAACTGAGCTTATGCATATTTCAAACTTCATGGATGCGTTGTGGGTAATGAGGCATCCTGATGTTGGCTGTTGTTACTTCTCATTCTATTGTTGCTATAAGTTGATGAGATGGTGAAGGAGCACAGGACAGAAGAGTACTATGCAGGTTTTGGACTGTCAGTGTGGGCAGAGGCACTAGCAGTGCAGGTGTGCACTCCAGGGTCCCCAGGAACCTATGGGTTATCCTGGATCTGCTGGAATGAGTAGAGTTAGATTGTCATATTGCAACCAGGGACAGGCTGTCTAGCAGGACCCTGAGATATTCTAGTCATGAATACTCGCTGAGAACGTGAAGGTCAGGGATCAAGAAATATAATGTAACACTCACACCAAACCTAAGAGTTGTTTATTCAATTCAGGCTTACAATCATTTTCTGCCACTGATGAAAAGTATTTTGCCAGAATAAAGATGGCTTAATACAAGTGTGAGGAGAACATCCTTAAAAAATAATGACTTTGATGCACAGCTGGAAATCTAGCACTCTGTTGTCAGAGGCAGGATGATCATGAGTTTGGGGCTAGCCTGGGCTACCTAGGAAGACTCAGTCTCAAAAATAATTAAAAACAAAACAAGCAACTACAGAAACAAGCATAAAACAACAACAACAAAAAAAATCCAACCAAAACAATTAAATCTTTGAATTTGCCCATTTCAGAAAGGAAATCTGCAATAATTTAGAGCAGATGTGTCTGTAAATCTCCTTTTGAATAGATCAAGAAATTTCCTCAGAATAAAAAGCTACACCTTGCTTTCTTCACTGAACATGTCTTGCTAGTGAGAAGAAGTCACTGGAAGTAAACAGTATCCCCAGTGACACAACTGGTTTGCCTTCTGGTACAAACTCCTTCTGGTCACAATCTGGTTATTGGAGCAGGGTCTACAGGTTTTAGTGAAACTCATTTAATTTTGTTCCCCAGGAGATCATGTGAGAGTGGAGACACTCGGAAGTCACAATACAATAGAGTGTTATTGACATCTTGTGGGTACCAAAGAAGGATGAGGCAGGACATCCTAGGGGATAGATTTCCTCATGACAAGACGTTGTCAGCCTCAGATGCTGTGAAACTTACTTCTAAACATGTCTGTGGAGGTGGAAAGAGGTGTGGCTCAAGTTCTAGCTGTTCCACTTTTATTGTGACCTTTGCAAGCTGTTCACTCTTGGTAAACTCCGGTGTCCTCTACTGCACAGCACCCTGGTTGCAGTTTATCTATACTGACTGTGGAAATGCACACTGACCCCATAACACAGATGTTGAAGAAATAACTGCTCAAAGCCAGACAAATAGTACCAGTCCACTGCAGATGCAGCTCTGTTCAGCTGCTGCCATTACAGGACTACCTCAGGGTCAAAACATAACACTCCTCATTCCTTCCCCTCCCTTCTTACCGCTCTTCCTCAACTCTAACCCACCTTCCTTCACTTCCTCCTACATTTCCTACAAACCTCCTGTAGCACACAGCTTCAGGTTCGCTGAGATGAACTTCCAGACCAGACACAGTTATGGAGGAAGGGATATTATTTATTGAAGCTTACAGATCCAGGGGAAGTTCCATAATGGCAGAAGAAGCGGCCTGCTCTCACAGGACCAGGCAAGAGAGCAAAGCCCCCAGCCACCCAGAACACAGAGCAAAACTACTGCCAAAAACCACAGCACACTTCAGGAACTCCTATTAGGCACACTTTGCATATCTTTACAATAGAATCTCAAACCATCACCACACCTTAAGACCGCCCCCAGTGACATTGCCTCTAGCAAGGTGATTGCAGATGCAAACTATAAACTAATAAAACACTGAATATATTGGGGGACAAATATTCAAACTACCACACCTCCCTTCTACAACAATTGGTAATGGGTTCTTTGCATTTTATTTTATTTATTTTATTTTTGGAGAGAGACACAGAGAGAGACAGACAGAGAGAGAGGGAGAGGGAGACAGAGAATAGGCGCACCAGCAGTCTCTCAGCTGCTGTGAACGAAATCCAGATGTGTGCGCCTCCTTGTGGGCAAGTGCAGCATTGCGCCCTTGAGTCACTTTGCATCTGGCTAAACATGGGACCTGGAGATTGGAACCCAGTTCTTAGGCTTAGCAGGCAGGCACCTTAACCGCTAAGCCATCTCTCCAGCCCTGGTTCTTTGCATTTTGAGCATCTATAATGTAAATAGATTTAATTTGTTGGAGAAGATGAGTGTAAAACAAATCCAAATGGAATCCCAAATTTGATTCCTTGAAAGATAACTTTATTGTCAGAAACACCACTACATAGACAGGACTGGTAAGTTTATTTCAAATGCCTCCTTTGTTCCCTAGGAAGCAGGAGGGAGCATGCCCAGGAGTCTAATGGTTTACAAACTGATACTCCCACTGTGATTGTTTTCTTCCCCTCCTTTGGCTGATGGTTTTACAATTCTCCTCTCACAACATGATAGATTCTTGAGCATCCTGAACTAGGAATCTGTAGTTTATTTTATTTTATTTATTTATTTTTTGTAGCTTGAGTGAAACCCTTCAGGCAGGGCTGTGAAGATATGGTTCTTAAATAAAATATTTTTCTACTGTGATGATAATTCAAACCTTCTGCACATTCTTCTTCTATACTCAGGGTCAGTGGGATACATTCATTTTTCTTAATTCTTTCTCGCCTGCTTTTTCTGGTTTCCAACAGATTTTTATGAAGGCGCAGCATGGCTTTCTCCAGATGCAGGTATTTGGCCAGGGCCGAGGGTTGTGGAAGGGGTGGAGATACACTCTTATTCCTCCCCTATCACTCTCTTAACAACAGCTTTTTAATGATTTGAAATCTCTTTGTCAGTGAGCTTACAGGAAATGCTGGATTACAAACCCACATAGGAGACGGAATTCAAGCAACAGAAACCATAAAACACCTTCATCCCATTTTGAGCTTTAATGGGGTGTATTTTATTGAAAGGCAGTATACTTTTTCTGCTGGAGAAACTATCCACTTGCTGAATTGGTAAATCTATATGGACTTGGCATTCGTCCTTCAAAAAAACTGCATGTTTGTGTTACTAGGATAGGTGGGTTGATCTCCATGTCAGAATTGAAAATGTCACATTTTAAGTGTGAGCATATGACTTCACTTGTGTCCCTAAGCTCTCATGCTCTTCTGTGATCCCTCAGACAGTCAATACCACCTTTAATCTGTTGTTTTTCATTTAAATTTTGGGTGATATAATGCATCTCAGTAATTAATTTTTAATTAAAGTATAATATTGTGTTTGGATAAATGAGTAACTAAATAGCAGATATGGCATATTTTTGCAAATTTAGTTTGGAGATGTAAGCAAACAAAATTTTCCAACCATGCCTTATACAATGCCCTCCAAGGCTCAGGAACATTTCAGAAGAGGGGGCAGAAAAAAAAATGTAAGAGCCACAGGTGGGAAGGTGTACTCTGAGGCACTGTCCCCTATACCACTGAGACTGACTTGCATTCATGACCCCATAGTGAATCCCCCATCGAAGAGGGACCTCATTGGAATGGGGACAGGAGGCAGGAACATAAGGCTATAACCTGATGGGAATATAACTATTAGGATATATTCATACAATAAAGTCCTCAATTAAAAAAAAATTCTCCAAACATTATCCAAAGCCTACTTTTCTTAGTATATGTATTTCTACTTAAACATCCAACATCAGGGCTGGAGAGATTGCTTAGTGGTTAAGGAGTTTTCTTGCAAAGCCAAAGGACCGAGGTTTGATTCCCCAAAACCCATTTAAGCCAGATGCACAAGGTGGCACATGTATCTGGAGTTCATTTGCAGTGGTTGGAAGCTCTGGCATGCCTATTCTCTCTTTCTCTCTATTTGCCTCTCTCTCTCAAATAAATAAATAAAAATAAAATTAAAAACATCTAGTATCAGGGCTGGAGAGATGGCTTAGTGGTTAAAGTGCTTGCCTGCAAAGTCGACTCAAGTTCAATTCCCCAGGACCCATATAAGCCAGATACACAAGGTGGCTCATGCATCTGGAGTCCATTTGCAGTGCCTAAAGCCCTGGCATGCCTAATCTCTTTCTCTCTACTTGCCCCTTCCTTTCTTCTTTTCTTCTCTCCTCCCTTCCTTCCTTCCTTCCTTCCTTCCTTCCTTCCTTCCTTCCTTCCTTCCTTCCTTCCTTCCTTCTGCTCTCTCTCTCTCAAATAAATAAATAAAAATCTAGCATCAAACCACAGAAAGTTGTAATAAATGTATTGTTTCCTTCCATACTCTCATCCATAGTAGGTAAGTGACAGTTTTCTTGAATTCTAACTTTCCAAGTTACTTTTGTTAGAAGAATCTTTTTTTAAAAAAATTGTTTTATTTATTTATTTATTTATTTATTTATTTATTTATTTATTTGAGAGTGACAGATAGGCAGAGAGAGAAAAAGGCAGAGAGGAGAGAGAGAGAGAGAGAGAGAGAGAGAGAGAGAGAGAGAGAATGGGTGCACCAGGGCCTCCAGTCACTGCAAACGAACTCCAGATGCATGCACCACCTTGTGCATCTGGCTTACGTCGGGGTACTGGCGAATCAAGCCTCAAACTGGGGTCTTTAGGCTTCACGGGCAGGCTATTAACCACTAAGCCATCTCTCCAGCCCTAGAAGAATCCTTTTTTACATTCTATCTCTTCTTGATCATGATTGTGTCATATGTACATACTTCTTTCTAATCATTATTCCTTCTTTATTTCATTAATGTCTAAGTCTGCTTTCTGCTATTATAACAAAATACTTGAAAGCAGTTAATATATAAAAAGTAGAAATTGGACCAGAGAGATTGCTCAGTGGTTAAGGTACTTGCCGGCAAAGCCTACCAACTCAAGTTTGATTCCTCAGTACCCAGGTAAAGTGAGATTCACAGAGTGGTGCATGTATCTGGAGACTGTTTGCAGTGGCTGGAGGTCCTGGCACATCCATTCTTTCTGTCTGTGTCTCTTCTATCTCCTTCTGCTTGCAAATACATAAAACAATTTAAAAAAATATTTTATTTTTCTTTATTTATTTGAGAGACAGAAAGAAATAGGCAGGGGGAGAGAGAGAAAGAATGGGCTTGCCAGGGCCTCCAGCCACTGCAAATGAACTCCAGATGCAGGCACCCCTTTATGCATCTGGCTTATGTGGGTCCTGGGGAATCGAACCTGGGTCCTTTGACTTTGCAGGCAAGTGCCTTAACCACTAAACCATCTCTCCAGCCAAAACAAAATATTTCTTTAAAAAGTAGAAAGTTGGGCTGGAGAGATGGCTTAGTGGATAAGGCACTTGCCTGTGAAACCTAAGGACCCAGGTTCAATTCTCCAAGTCCCATGTAAGCCAGATGTACAACGGGGCACATGCATCTGGAATTCGTCTGCAGTGGCTAGAGGCCCTAGTGTGCCCACTCTCTCTCTCTCTGTCTTTCTCTCTCTCTCTCTCTCAAATAAATAAATAAATAAAATATATTTTTTAAAAAATAAAAAGTAGAAAGTTATTGGAAGCTAGGAAATATAAGAACATGGCCCCAGTGTCTAGTGAACACTCTTTTTTGCTTACGGCATCACATTTCAAGACATAGTAAGGGTACTAACTCTGGTCACTATTCCTCTCCTTCTGTAGTCATTAATGCCATCACGGAGTTCACTCTCATACTATCTTCTGATCCTAATATCTCCAAAAGCCCCACCTCCAAATATCATTAGCATATGAATTTAAGGGTAAAGCCTTCAATATCTGTACTTTCTATGGATACATTCAGATCACAGCACTGGGTCTGGAAGAAGTTCAGTGCTTCCGTCTTTTCTGGCACCTGGTTCACTTTCTCTGTCAAGCCCTTCATAAGCACTGTATGTTCTCCTTTTTACTCTGCCCAAGGTGTCTTAATCTCACAGGGGGAGTAGGCTTTTCTCTGCCTTCTAGGACAGTTTGCTTCTGGCTGCCAGACTCTGATATGGTAAGTACCAAAAATGTGCTATAGAAAGCCTCCTCTTGGATTTGGATCCAAATTATTCTTTCCAGTAGTTTTAGCACTCTTAAAGATGGCCCTGTCTATTGCCACCCCAATTAAAAAAATTTGTTTTTGCTGACAATTTCTGTACTTACAGACAATAAACCATGATATTTCCCTCCCCTCCCCCATTTTCTCCTTCACAACTTTACTGTCCATCATATCCCCTCCCTCTCTCTGTTAGTCTCTCTTTTATTTTGATGTCATCATCCTTTTCTCCTATTATGAGGGTCTTGTGAAGGTATTGCTAGGCACTGCAAGGTCATAGATATTGAGGCCAAGTTCTGTCTTGGCAGTTGTATTGTAAGGACTGGTGCCCTTCCTTTGGTTCTTATGTTCTTTCTGCCACCTCTTCTGCAGTGGACCCTGAGCTTGGAGGGTGTGGTAGTTTGAATATATGTCCCCCAATATATTCAGTATTTTATTATAGTTTGCATCTGCAATCACCTTGCTAGAGGCAATGTCACTGGGGCTTGGTCTTAAGGTGTTGGTGGTAGGTTTGAGATTCTATTGTAAAGATATGCAAAGTGTGCCTAGCAGGAGTTCCTGAAGTGTGCTTTTGGCTGTAGTTTTTGCTCTGTATGCTGTGTGCCTGGTTGGTTTTTCACTCTCTGCTTGGCCCTGTGAGAGCAGGCCACTTCTCCTGCCATTATGGAACTTCCCCTGGATCTGTAAGCTTCAATAAATAATAGCCCTTCCTCCATAACTGTGCCTGGTCTGGAAGTTCATCTCAGCGAACCTGAAGCTGTCTGCTACAGTAAAGTGGTACCGAGGAGTGTGGGGTGAGATGAACCAGATTGTGTGGATGTTCATCTTTTGGAACCTTTGTTTTGGAGTAATGGGCATGGACTTGGTGCTTGCAACTGAAGATGCCATCTGGAGTGGTAAGCCAAGTTTTATGGACTATTCTGATGAGAGTTTGAGAATGCTAAGTGCAGACAGTATTGAACTTCGAGGCTTGGATTATGAGCTTTCTAAGGGGAAGGAAAGACTGCAGAGGACTTTGCTGGAACTGGGCTACTGGCATAAGGGATGGCTACATTCCACTATCCAGGCCCAGAAAGTTTGATCAAGGTTAAATTTGTAATGGACTGATGTGCTTGGCTAAAGATAATGGACTGAGATTTTAAGATTTTAAGTTGGAAAACCTCAAGCACGTTAAAATTATACAGGCACTGAGACTGGTTTTAGGTTACTAGAGCTGCTATTGTCAAACACATTAGCAATCTTAAGGAAGGTGGAAGGAATGTGGCCTGACTGCTTTACATTAAAACAATGGAGAGGATGCCTGAGGAAAGACAGTTAGAAATGCAAAATCTTGGAAAGAGTTGACTGGAGAAGGAACCTGCTTTTCAAGGCTATGATTTATTTCATTCCTGGATTAAGAATATGGCTGTGTCCTGCACACTTGGTATTAGTTTTGGAAGCATAAAAAATGCATGGAGTTGTCATGAATTGCACACGGTTCCAGGAGCCGCTGCTGAGATGCGGCATGAGGCAGGACAGGAAAACCCTCAGGAATAGGCTGGAAGAGCCTCTGGAAGCTGGACCGTGGTTTGGATGGAGAGCTGAAGATGTTTTGGATATACCAGGACTATGCAAGGAATCCCATGTAGTGCAGTGTTGGCCTGGGATATGCCCAGCTGGAGGTGCGGAATTGGAAAACCTGGAGACTGTCAGTCTCTGGTTGTATTGAACTTGAACTGCAGAAGTTTGATGACTGCTGATGGTGGTTGAGTTTGCATTGTTCTAGTCTCTCCTTGCTATGCCTTATACCAGTTAAAAATGTTTACTCTGTGCCTTTACATGTTGAAAGTATTTAACTTGTTTGATTTTACAGGACTCACTGTCTTAAGTTGATCAAGACTGTGAGAACCTTTGAAATTGAACTGAGTATAAATTTACAATGTGTGATAGTTATAAATCTATTGGGGGACAGGGGTGGAATGTGGTAGTTTGAATATATGTCCCCCAATATATTCAGTATTTTATTAGTTATAGTTTGCATCTGCAATCACCTTGCTAGAGGCAATGTCACTGGGGGCTGGTCTTAAGGTGTTGGTGGTGGGTTTGAGATTCCATTTTAAAGATATGCAAAATGTGCCTAGCAGGAGTTCCTGAAGTGTGCTGGGCTTTTGGCTGTAGTTTTTGCTCTGTGTGCTGTGTGCCTGGTTGGTTTTTCACTCTCTGCTTGACCCTGTGAGAGCAGGCCACTTCTTCTGCCATTATGGAACTTCCCCTGCATCTGTAAGCTTCAATAAATAATATCCCTTCCTCCATAACTGTGCCTGGTCTGGAAGTTCATCTCGATGAACCTGAAGCTGTCTGCTACAGAGGGTGTGCCACCCCAACTTTTAAATTGATTCAGAATAGATCAGTCATGAGTGTTTGGGTTTTCTACAAAAGGAAAAAATCTTTTTTTTTTTTTTAAGTTTAACACAATTTATGTTTTGCTTCATGGATTACCAAGCTTTTTAGATTATTTAAGCACCCATACTCGGCTCATTCTTCATTATTCATAATGAGGCCATTTCGGTTTAATGTGGTCCATGAAAGTAAACTAAAAGTGTCCAAAAAGGAGAAATTCTCTTGAGCTTATAAGGGATAATTTGGTTTCATACCTTATCTTTCTGCCTAAAGGAGTTTATTCCTTAGATCTCTTTTTCCTTAAACCTGATTCCATCCCTAGTTCTCTTTTCCCTAATCCCCTGTCCTGGAAGAGATAAGAAGGATAGTTCCCTTTCCTGGAGGATTATGATTCCTGGAAAGATTGCCACCTTACCTAGAAACCTGGTGTTGGGGCTGGACTAACCAAGTCAGCCCATACACAATACCATAAAAGAACACAATCTGGGTTTCTAGGTACATATTACCTTCTGGAACCCCCTCTTGCCCCCTCTTGGGTAAGAGCTCTGTATTCATTCATTCTCTTAAGTTCCATTTATAATCTATAATAAAATCAATCTAAACTTCATCCTCTGTGGTCTGTGAATGTCGTTCTTCAGATTCATAAGCAAGAACCTAGAGTCCACTGATTCAGTGAAAGCTTTGCATGACTGTGAGTGTCAGCACTCTAGCTCTTGATTTACTGCCCATTCAAGAGCTCAGGAAGGCTCATTGCTCTCATAGACAGACCCTCCAGTATTCCCATATGAGTGGCAATTATTATGATGACTCCCTTAGCCCACACCCTCTATATGTCTATATATATCTATATCCATATGCATATCCATATCCATATCTAATCTATATCTGTATCTATCTATCTATCTATATCTATCTATCTATCTATCTATCTATCTATCTATCTATCTAACTGAGCATAGGATACCAGAGTCGTGGATCAAGGCTTCAATCAGTATTAATCTACAAAAGCTTTAAGATATATAAAGTGATAAAAATAGAAAATTAAAGAAAACCTTAAATTAGTAGAAGGAAAAAGGTCCAAAATGTCAGAACAGAAATAAATACAATGGAGGCTAAAAAAAAAAATACACCAAGTGAATGAAACAAAGATTAGGTTTCATAAAAAGTCAAAATAATCAATCCCTTATCTTAAAACTAAGAAAGAGAGAAAAGGCTTAAAAAATGAAATCAGAGAGGAAAAAGGAGAACATATGATTGTTATCAAACAAATATATACTATCATGAAAATTCACTATAAACTACTATATTGCAATATATAACCATCTAGAAAAAAAAATAAGTAAAATCCTGGGTTGATAAATCTTATCAGAACTTAATTGTGAAGAAATGCAAAACTCCAGATGACCAAGTAACGTGACGAAAAGGCTAAGTCCAATGGAATATGGACATGGGAGGAAAGAAGAGAAGCTGGAAAGGCAGTGTCCCCCGAGGGAACAGAAGAGCAGGACTACATAGAGCCCCAAACCTGAACACTGAAGGTTTTTCAGGAAGAACGTAAGGCTCAGTGAGCCAAAGTTCACAGAAATGTCACAGATGGTGGGAAGCTTTTGCAGAAGAGCTTTTGGAGTTTGAGGGATGGAGAAGATGCAAAGATCAGATATATTTATTCTTTTAAGAAGTTAATTGAAGGCAGATAGAAAGAAAGAAAGAAGAAAGAATGAATGAAAGAAAGGAAAAAAGAATGATGGTCCTTTAGGGATAGAAAACCACAATGAGGTTTTTTAAAATGTAGTCAATGTAAGGTGTTTTTGCAGAGTTAGTTGCTGGAGAAGGTGGGAGAAAAAGGGTGAAAGGCAAAAGTAGTATCCATGTGTGGATTTTTCCAGCTGGCTTTTCAATCAAGGTAGACCTGAAGGAGAAATGGAGACAGGTCTAAGTAGAGTGATGTGTATGGGAATCATGGCTAGCTGGAAGAAGAAGAGGTAAAGGCCCCAGCACCAGGAGATTCATTTCCTACAGCTGTCCCAGCAAAGCCAAGATGGTGAAAGCACCACCATTCTGGAATATGCACAGTGAGATCAAACAAAAAGATAGGAGAGAGACTTGCTCTCTTTGTGTATGTTTTAGGGAGGCTCCTTCATTGACTCTTCCTAGCTCTTGTTGGTTGTTGTCAACCTTTAGTACTTCCTGGTTTGAAGCACACCTCCACTCTCTCCTTCTGTCTTCACATGGCTTCCCTGAGTGACAGTGACTCTAGTCTCATTCTTTATAATGACATAGATCATTGAATTTCAGACCATCTTAATACAATATGACCAACCACATTATAACATGAGTGAAATCCATTTTCATGTAAGGTCATATTGTGAGCTTCTATGTAAACATGACACTCTGGAAGTCACCATTTAATCCAGCAGGTCTAGGAAGAGTAGCTGTGAAGGGATAATGATGCAGAATTGAGAGTTCTGTGTGATTAGAACCCCCATACCAGAAGCTCTTATCTAGGGTTTTTATCCACATCAACAAAGAATTGAGAATGCAGACTCAAAGGAGGGTAAAATATGAAATTTATTTTAGGGAGAGTTAGGAGAAAAAGCTAAGCAGGAAACCCCAAGCCAAAAGAAATTCTCCCCCTTCCCAGTATGGCTAGGAAAGAAGAGAAGATATCAAGATCTCCCTCACATAGACAATGGTCTCCCTCTCAGATGGAAGCCTCTGGGAAAGGGGCTCACTTGTGAAAGCAAGGCAAGAAAATACACAAGCCAAGCTGGGAAGAGGATGGAGAGATCAAAAGGATCCCCCTCATATAAGCAAAAATGGTAAGGGGCAAAGAAAGCTAAGGGGTCAGAGAGCTCAAGTGGAGTCAAAGAGACTTGCTTATACATGTGTTTCAGGCCTATTTATATGAAACAGGCATCCAGTTAGAATGAGCCTCATTACCGGATGCAGATGTATAAGGAAGGAACCTGATCAGTTTTAGGCTCAAGAAACTGACTCAGGAAGGGCCAGCCCATAGGTGTTAAGCCTAGGAAAAGTTGAGAAAGAAGCAGAAAGCTGACCCTAGAGTTGATGCTTGTAGCCATCTTGGATGAGACTTGGCCAGACGAAGGTTCTAGTCTTGCCAGAGTAGGCAACATGGCATCCATGTTTTGTGTAGCAGTCCCTAGCTAACTATCTACTAGAAAAAAAAAAAAAAAACCAAGAAACAAAAAACTTATCTTGCTCCTAATTTATATCAATAACCATAAAGATTGATCATCTAATAAATGACATGGGTGTTGATAAATCACATTAACACATAGTGGTCGTAGGACCAAAGAAGGTTTAGAGGTTAGCAGTAAGAGAAATGGGGGAATGGAGAAAATTTGAGAATTGGAGATGCTGGGAGTTAAATACTTTATCAAAAGTGGGGAGTCCAGGCATTTGAGTTCTATAGCCTCCTGCTACTCAATAGAAAGACAGTACCTTAAGTCTAAAAGCTCATGAGGAAGAAACAAGACATCTCAGAGAATTTACTTTTAAAAATATTTTATTTTTATTGATTTATTTGAGCGAGCGAGAGAGACAGAACCAAATAGAGAATGGGTGTGCTAGGGCCTCCAGCCACTGCACACTAACTCCAGATGCAAGTGCCACCTTGTACATCTGGCTTATATGGGTCCTGGGGAATTGACCTGTAAGCCTTAACTACTAAGCCACTTCTCCAACCAGAGCACTTAGTTTGTGTTAAGCAGTTCACTCAAATATCATATTCCATTTATCTGTTTACTCACTCTATGGGTATTTTTCAAGAACTTATCATTTGTCATCTATCTATCATCTATCTATCATCTATCTATGTATCTATCTATCTTCATCATCATCTATCATCTATCTATTACATGTATATTATTATGTTTTAGTTATAGATATGTGCAAGCTCTTTTCTTTGAAAAGCAATGAATTTTGAGAAGTCACACTGAGAAAATTAAACTATGCTAGTACCAGTTTGAATAAGTTAAGACATCTTTCAGAACTATACATACATGTAAAAAATGAGAGCAGGGAAAAGCAAGACCAGATCTTGGAAATCTTGAATTTTTAAGTCAGCCTTGTGGAGGATTGAATCAAATCACCACAATAGTAACAGGTGTGTTTTAGTATATGTCCTTCCATTTGGCTAGTTAACACTGTCCACTTGACCTACATATTTGTGCAGGCACTTATCTTCTGTGAATCCTAGTGACAAAGCAGACTGTTAATCACACAAGTGACCCTGCCACTCACTGGCATCAGAGTACTGGGGTGTGACATAGCTTCACACACAAAATGCAGCCTGATGACTGCTTCATGATCAACCATTTGAGAGAAGATGTAGCTGAAACACACATACAATACAGTCAGTGGTAGGGTCAATTTTCACCTCTGATCAATTCCAAAGCAAAGTAGAGACTAACTTACTCATCTCCCAATAATTCCCTGATGCCTTCAAAAACAAATTATCTCTTTTAACTTGTTCAATGTTAGCTTCATTTGCTTATATCTGAGGACAATAAATGATATTTTGAGTTTCTAAGGACATGTTTTTAATTTCAGTTTTGTTCAATCAAACTTTAATTAACACTTCTTCTATGCTAAGTACTTTGATGAACACTGGGGATAGAAGCATAAGCCCTCCCATCCCCACACAGAGCCAGTTCTCAGAAAGTAGAACACAGCTGTGGTGGTTTGAATGCAAAAGTGTGTCCACTGACCCGCCCCCCATATCCTCTGGCAGTTTTGATTAAGCTTGACCTTGCCACTTGAGTCTCCCATGGGTGTTGAGGAGGCAGTGTCCTTGAAGGTGGATCTTGTAGTCAAGCAGTACTAGATGTAAAGAACCAGTTGGAGCTCTGGCTTTTGGTGTTTGCTGGTTGTTGTTCCTGTCTCTCTGCTAAGATCTGTGGAAGTGAGCCAGCTTCTTCTGTTATTGGTGAAGTTTTCCTGAATTCCTCCTATGGTTTTAATTTCAGTTTTGTTCAATCAAATGTTAATTAGCACTTCTTATATGCTAACTACTTCTTAAATGCTAAATACCTATATGCTAAGTACCTCCATGGTTGGGTGTTTGTCCACCAATGAAAAGTAACTGCAATGACAACCAACTAAAAATGTGGTGACAACATGGTAAATTGCATTATGACAGGACTGAAGAACACAGGGAATGTTTTTGTGCTTTTCTTTTCTGTCTAGAGTTGGTAGTCAGGTATGAAGGAGAACTCAGTTAGATTATTGGGTTTAGAAAAATTAGGATACATTCCCTGAAGGAAAACAAAAAATGTGGCATAGATAATGTAGGGTGGTAAGCATTTCAGCCTAGCAAAAAACAACCATATTGGAAACCTAGGGAGATGGGCACCTCACAAAGACTCCTGGACATTGGGACATAGACTACCCTCAGGTCTGTTTTCTTATGGGTCAGATGTGGGTCTAATTGATGGTGGGAGTAAATGAAAGGGAGCATGCCTGTGGCCTCTCTTCACTCTATTGTTTGAGCTTGTCAAAAGCTATTATAGTTATACAGGTTTCCATGTATTAATTATTGCATGCATTGATTATGTGCCAGACACAAATATATGCTACTTTAGTCTGTTAAAGAATTCAAGTTGGGTTCTACTTCTTTGAAGGCAGAAAATTCTGTCTGTCCATCTTAATTTGTTTTCATAGTCCTGGGAAAAACTACATTTCCCAGTTTCATTTTGTAGTTTTGTGTGGTGATGGGACCAAGCCCATCTTAATAGCATGTGAGTGGAAGTGACAGGTGTGGTGTCAAGGCCGGTGATATAAATCCATGGTCTAGTTTCCTTGATGTCAGTATTCCTTTCAGCAAGCCAGCGCCCATAGAAACCCAGCTTGCTTGGTCCCTGTAGATAAAAACAAGCCAAGTCAAGGGATGGTGGAGAAAAATAATGGAATGACAATATCTCAGTGACAGCCCTCCTTCTTATCAAAGCTCAACCTTAGCCTAAATTTGTATCTGGCGTGCATGCTGTAGATGACAGGTGTCACCACTATCCTACTGTCGATAAGAAATCTTGGCACAAAGAGAAATAGAGTCCCTCTGCTCGGGTTGCACAGTTGATCGACAGGAATCAGCTGTGCCCCAGTCCATTGTGGACCTTTCAAGTATTCTACTTTTCTCTCAGACTGGCAGGCTTACAAGTGGCTACAGGGCACATGGGTAGACTGAATGTGTGTTTGCTTACACAGGGAAAATGCCAGTAGGGAACACAGCCCATACTACTACCTTACCCAGAGAAAATATCTGACACACTGTTAGGATATGGTAAGCATTGGAGTAAAAGGCAAAAAGGCAATGAGAAGAGTTTAACATCATTCCTGTGCAAAAGTACAAGTTGCCATTTGTTATAGAGCAGGAACAACCGCTTTTGGTTTCCTGGAGATTTATTTTCTGATTTACTGGAGAGTCAAAGGACAAGGCTGCAGCAGTGGCACAGGGGTGCTTCGGCTGAGACACAGATGGGAGAGCAAGATGCTCACACCAGCTGTGCACCAAAGAAACCTATCACCAACGATCAATTTTCTACTTTCATTTTAGTAGTTTGTCAGATTGATCACAGACAGCCTTATAGTTGGATCTAATTGTTTTGAAATCGTAAAAGTTAATAAAAGTAAAATCACACACAGGCTCTCGTAGGATACGTGGAGAAAAACCATACAAAGGACAAAAGTGAGTTCTGTGCATGTGAGGGTTCCTATTACCTTGGTGACAAGTTATGCTTGCTCATGAAAAGCAGGTGTTTGAAATAAAATCCAGGGGAAAACCACTATGAATTCAGCCCTACTAAAGTCATTGCAAGAATTTCTAAAATTACTCTTCTTAGACAAATTGCTCCCAAAAGCGGAGACAATTTTTTATCTTGAGGGTACATGGGGGATACTAAATCTTCTTGCCGACACAGGCTCATTTGGAAGCGGGCTGCAGATTCCATTCATCATGTATGCAGGTCTCAGGATGCTATATGCTACATTAAAGGTTAAACCTGAGAATGTCAGGTAGACACTGCCTTTGTCTGGTGTGAGGACAGTGCCAGTAGATGCTGGGGGAACTTCTCCAATTAGCAAGATGCAAGGAGAAGTCAACCTGTTGGTTTAAGTTTTTTTAAGACTACAGTTCAAGTGAAAACACTGGGACTCATGCATAAACAGTCACTCAAGATGAAGAGCTTAGAGGATTTGAGAGTTGTTAGTGCCAGGAAACAGGTATGGGTTTGTGTGTGTATATAGAAATTTTGAAAGCAAAAAAGTGAGGCATATACACATAATTTAGATAACTTAAAATTTTAGAATTTTTTCCCATGGCTTCTGAACCTAAGATGATTTTAATAACTATATTTCTTCATGCTAGTCACCAATGTCTGCTACCTGCTAAGGCTGCCAACAAGTTTGCTTTGTGGAATGGAGTTTTCTTTGGAGCCTAGGGAGTTCTCTCTGAAAGTAAACCTTTGTCAGCTCTTCATAAATATGCCAGTGGAGTTTTCAGATGCGCCAAGGAGTACAGTGTCAAGACAGACCTCAAAGAAAAAAAGCCAAGTCTATTCATTAAAAACTTCATAAAGACTTCATTTAACTAGGAAATGTAGAGGTGACATTTTGTCACAATAGATTTCGGAGGTGTGTTCTCTTCTTTCCGTTAGAGCCTGCATCAATGGTTTGAGCCTTCAGCTGGTCAGATGCATGAATATAATCAACTGCTCAAACCCAGCTTTAGTCAAATCTAGGCAAAATAAATTATGGAATAGAGACATCATTTTAGATTATCTTTCAAACATTGACAATCAGGACAGGAAAGATTAGAACTTCATCTACAAAATTCATCTCTTGAACTGAGGCAGCTAAAGTGTCAGAAATCAAACTGATCACAGTCAAGGAAAATTCAAAGAAGAAAAAACCAGAGGGAAAACAAAAATGCATTTAGCCAAAGGAGCCAGAAACAAACAATGGAAATTGCTCTCTTTTAGTTCTAGTTGCGGGAATGTGCCTTCACCTGGGTGCTTAGGTAAATGCATATTTGTGGTAAGTCTAAACAGTGTGAAGACTGTGACTTATGATTGTGACATCCTCAGTCCATTTGTTGTGTACAAAATGGGATTTTAGTACAGGGTTAGACTCTTGGGTATCAAAAGCATCAGAGAAGTTCCAACTTTTATCCTTTAACGAACAAGTATATAGGAAAGAAATGAGAGTTCAAGAAAATGGGTGATAGAATGGTTTATCATCTAGGCCCTAGAATCAAGTTAGCTAAATCCAGAGATTCTAAACTCTTTAATTGTGAGTCAGGAAGTTAAATTTAAAAACAATCCATCATTATACAGCAATGTCATTAATTATACTGTAACCAAAGTGTTAAAACTTTTGTTCACTTTTAGTTACAAAAAAGCCCCAGTGGTTTAAATTCATTTTATTGTCCTTCTTTCCTGAATTCAGGCTACTTTGTTGACCACAGATAGGTAGGTCTGGACACAAAGGGAACAATCATGGTGAGAAATATTCTTGGCTGCATGACTCAGGGTGGAGTAGAACCAGGTTTTGGCAACTCTCATTCCCGAAAGGACACCTAGAATCCATGAAGAGAAAATGTGGATGCATAAAGAAGAGATGTGGCTTGGCCCCAGAGTGAGGCTAAAGACAAATGTTAGAAGTGCACCTATTTCACTGACCAGTTGTATTCATCTACTAAGACTGTTGAAACCAAGCATCACCCGCTAGACATTTTAAATGACAGAATATTTTTTTCTCATAGTTCTAGAGGTTAGAAGACCAACGTCAAAGTGTTGACAATATTGATTCATTTTCAGGGCTGTAAGAAAAGGACCCATTTTCAATTTTCTCTCTGGAGTTACAGACAGATAGCCATTTTACAAATTGCTTTTAACATCATTTTATTTATATCTGAATCTCTGTGCTTGGATTTCCTTCTTTCTATAAAGACAATCGTGTAGTCTCAGGACTCCTCCCACAATGATCTCATTTTAACTTGATTTTTCTCTCCAAAATTGGTCACATCTTAAGGTTCAGACCTTTGGCATATGACTTTTGGGGGAGCATAATACAACCCATAACAAATACTTACTCCTGCACATGAACTTACATTCTGAGAACCGTCTGTAAGGCTGGAATCACTGATTTCATGTTTGCTCCATTTAAGGTTCATAGAACAGAAGGAAATTCTCCAAGTCTCTGAGGTAACAAGGGGAGGAGTTAGGATTTGCACCCTGGTCTTAATAATTCTATAAACATAATCTCTCCACTCTATGACATCGGTTAAGTGATGCTCACTGGGCAGTACTGAGTGTTAGGTACTACACTGAGCATTAAGGAATTTGGGAATCAAGAAAGTCCTTTCCTTTGCTTTAATTTTGAGGACTAATATTCTCATTAGAATTTTTTTATTCCATAAAAGCTTGAGAAATACTGCATTTTCCCATAAAATATGTAGTCATAATGCATGGATGTAAATACCAGTGAGTATTTTGGGCTTAGTTTTTGTTTGTTTGTTTTTTTCAAGGTAGGGTCTCACTCTAGCCCAGGCTGACCTGGAATTCACTCTGTATTCTCAGGGTGGACTCGAACTCATGGTGCTCCCTCCTACCTCTGCCTCCTGAGTGCTGGGATTAAAGGCATGTGCCACCATGCCCGGCAGGCTTAGTTTTTTAAATTTTATTTTATTGTTGTTTTTATGACACAGAGGAGATTAACTATATGCATAGTCTCAGCTGACCTTGAGCTTGAAGTGTATCCCAGGCTGGCCTAGATCTTATAATTCTCCTGCTTCAGTCTCCAGTGCTAGAATTTATTGGATGTTTTTTGCTACCTTTTGAATTACTAGGGAATATTTTAAGAAAAACAGTAGAAATCTACTGGAACAAATGAGAAATTCTAGTGGAAATTACATGGTTGGCAAAAGTGAGAACATATGTTTATGATACATGTAAAACACAAGTTCTAAGGAAAGATAGACATCTAATTCTTACAAACTTAAAAAAACATACTTCACCATCAGAAAATCTTGAATTTGTTTATAATGTGATTCTATAAGAATATTATAGGCTTTTAGGGTACAATATGTCTTAGCTTTTAGTTTATAATGTTTATTGTTTCAGCATTCAAAAACTCTGGGGGACTTCTCTGCTTCCATTTTTATTTTCAAATGCCAGTTTCATACAGGCTCAGTATTGTTTCTTTGAATAAATTCACTGAATTAGCAACAATGAATTGAGAACAATGACTTACATCTGTGACTTTCCCATCCTATTGTTTCATGCACTAAACACTATGTAGAGTATCATACTTATTCTTCCACATTATTAAATTTCTTGTCAAAATCTTACTTAAACCACAGAGACAAAGATGGATTCTCCCTCTGTGACTTGGAGCAGTTAAATTTACTTCTCTGACACTCTGCAAGTTGATTTAGAGCTAATCTGTCTGCTTTTTATTGGCTTCATGTAAAACATTGCTTTCCTTCATTTCTTTTTTTACACTCTGCATTGTCTTATAGAAATATGCAATTTCAATTTATACTATAAAAAATTAGTCTCTGAGAAATATCCAGGGAGACTTAGAATAAAAGCACAACAGACATTAGTCATAGGTTTTGGTTTTTCCCCATGTAACATGACTGGAATGTCAACGGGCAGAGGTGGTGTGATCAATTGTTGTACCCACTGCCTGTCTGTGCTAAAGTCTGCCCTTATATTCTACTAGCTATGAACATTCAACTTAGATCTGTGTCATTACATTTGATTCTTCTATTTAATTTGTGAATAAACAGACTAGCTGGAGACAGCTAGGGACAAAAAAGAAGAACTATCAGCAGTGTGGGCGAACCAGAACAGGTTAACTAAGAGTCAGTCTTGGATATGAGCTTTATTTTCTGATAGATACAAGGCTTGAGATAGGGGAAATAATACCTACTTCAGTGAAAGCTCAGTAGTATCTTAAGGATATTTATTTGGAGAAATATGGACAGTGTCATAGTACCGACTGGTATATTGCCACCTATTTATGAAATTGTAAACTATTATCCTTTAAATTTGTACTTAACTATGTTACCATATGCCAAGTGCTTAAGTTGGGTGATGGGGATGACAGGGCAATTAAAGCATTCTCTTGCCTTTACTGAAAGTGAAGTTTAGTGGGAGTATAAGAAAAAAACTGAATCAACAACCAGGAGTATAAGGAAAAGACTAAATCAACAATCAGGAGTGACATATGCTCTATATGTCACTTCATCCTATAAGGTATATAGTGTATTAGTGGGAGAGACAGAGAGAGTGCAAGAGTGTGTACAAGACAGTACAGAGAAAGAGAGAAAACTGTGGAGAGAAAGAGAGGAAACTTATAGAAAGTAGATGGAGAAAATGCTATCTTAGATGAGAGCTGAAAAAAAAATTAAAGCTGGACCAGGGGGGGAAATGTAAGGAAATGGGGAGGAATGGCCGTAGAGAACAATCTTGCAGGAGAAGGAAGGAAATGCTTACACAAAAGTCTTGTGTCTCTCAGTAACTTAAATAAAGATCAGAGTGACCAGGGTCATGAGCACTGATATAATAATATTAATATTCATTGTAAATACACTCTATTGTGAAAAGTTTGGATCCTGATAGATTTCTCAGAGTTGGACTTGATTAGACCAATCATGATCATTTTATAATCTTTAAAATTTTTTTAAAATTAAGTTTATTTAGTTGAGAAAAATAAATAGGAAGAGAGAGACAGAGAATGGGCATGCCAGTGCCTCCAGCCACTGCAAACACACTCCAGACACACATGTCCCCTAGTGCATCTGGCTTACATGGGTAAGACCAGGCACAGCTATGGAGGAAGGGATATTTATTGAAGCTTACAGATCCAGGGGAAGTTCCATAATGGCAGAAGAAGCTCGCCTGCCTTCACAGGTCCAAGGAGCCAAAAGCCACACCACACAGCACACTTCAGGAACTCCAGCTAGGCACACTTTGCATATCTTTAGATAGAAATCTCAAACCCACCATCACACCTTCAGATCCACCCAGTGACACTGCCTCCAGCCAGGTGGCTGCAGATACAAACTACAAACTAATAAAACAGAGTGTATATTGGGGGCAACCTATTCAAACTACCACAGTAGGAAAGTGCCATAACTGCTAAGCCATCTCTTCAGCTCCTATTTTATAACATTTTCCTGTAATCGTTCTCAATCCTGTATTAAGTCATGTAGTTCATGGCACATTTCTAACATAAGCAATGGGAAGAGGTAGGCCAGTGGGGTACAATAGAATATTTTCACTAGAAGAGAGGGTACAGCCTGTGTTAAGCAGATAGCCTCAGTTGCTGTGGGAGATTCCATATGATCACAGGGAGAAAACATGACAGGAGTGGAAGAGAAGAAAAATCCTCAGGTCCTCAATGCTGTATTGTAATATGGTTGTCACATCTCTCTCCAAAGCATGATTTAACCTACACACTTCTGTTTATGACCCATCAGTTTTCTTCTTTGTTTAAACAAGTCTGTAAGTGATGCTTGATTCTTGCAGCTGATATTTTAAATGATAGCACTTCATAATCACATTAACAGATGATCCCAAATTGGGAATGACAGAAAATGACTACGATAAAAATGATAGGATTCAAAGAGATCTTAATGGGCTAGATAACAGGTTTTAACAAAGAGATATTTAATAACGATAAGTTTAAAACTGTATGACCATACACATATATGGATCAAATCTCAATATATATATATTCATCTATAAAATCATATAAAATGGCTTGAAAGTCACTCAGGCTCTAATTGTAGTTTGTGTAAAATTTCTCTGGAATAACACTGACAATAGTCACTTTAAATATACCATATATATATCAAAATATCCATGGGTTAAATGAGCCATATTACTTTCCAGGTCTACATTAACTCATAGTTCCATTTTATTTTATCTGTTGTTTATAGCTCACGTGGAACCCACATTCCTGGCACTATGTTTTAAATGACTCACTGTAAACAAAAGAAAGAAAAATCTAGTGTTGAAAAGTAATGGTTAAAAATGACTCATGGGACAGTGATTGATTAGTATATTAATTAATTAATTAGTTAGCCCAATAATTAATGTCTCACTTAGTTCAGCACTAAGTGAAACATTTCTATCATCTATCAGGGTTCAGAGATCATTGCAAAAGTGGTGGCAGAAAGAATGTAAGAGGCCAAAGCAAAGGGAGGAGTGTTTTGTGATACAGTCTTCCAAACACAAAGTGACCACTGCAATCATGACCTCACAGTGGCTGCATAATAGGAAAGAAAAAATGATGATATCACATTAGAAGAGGGACCAGTTGATAAGAAGGAATCCAATGGAGGAGATAAGGGAAGGCTGAAGGGGAGGATTGTGGCATGGAATTATGATCATGGCATATTGTTTATGTATGAAAGTTGTCAGTAAATAGTAAAGAGAGAAAGAAAGAAAGAAAGAAAGAAAGAAAGAAAAAGAAAGAAAGAAAAAAGAAAGAAATAAAAAGAAAGAAAGAAATAAATAAAAAAGAAAGAAAGAAAGAAACAAAGAAGGAAGTGAAAACTGAACTGCAATCTCTTTGCTCCTTTGTCTTCAACCACAGGCTCTTTCCCAATAAACCAATATATATTTCTGATGTTTTCTAGCAGCAAATTCTTCAGGTACTCCTGATCACATGGAGAAGACAGGCCTAGATTTTCTCAAACTCATAGGAGCCCAAATAAAAGATATCATGAGGTCTAAGCTCAGGTGTGCTGATAACTGATCTGCATACTTTAAATGTCAAAAAAAAGCTCAGTATATGTAATAACCTCTCTGCAGGCCTAATCTAGCCTGTAAGTAGCTAACATCAAACTTAAGGAAAGCCAACAAGTTCTTTGAATATTTGAAGACAGCAAGTCCAGATGATCGATTATTCTGTGTCTCTCTGAAGAAGACAGGAGCAGCTGTTGGAAGATTTGGGAGACAGAGTGTAAATACTTTAATTAACATTGAAATTGATTAATAATTGTTTCTTTCTGTTTATGGAGAGCACTTAAGGAAAGTAGATAGTACACTCAGAATTTTTCTAGTGGGTGTGTGTAGAGGTGAAGGCAGTTTCTTACTATGTACACCATCATCTAAGCTACTCAACAGCAAACAACTTGACATGATGCTCACCCAAGTGCAACAGTGGCACACAGCCATGCTGGGTAACCAACTGCTCTTGAATTGGCTAACAGATTCACTCAGTGGAATGGAACCCATAGCTGAAACTGGGAAACAAGTCAGAATCATATCCAAATAATGATATCAAGCTCCCACTATTCTTGGGCTATAAGAGGACCAACACCTATTAAATTCTGTCTAAACTAATAATGGTTATCCTATTTATCCAGTGCTGACTTCACTCTCTGCCAGGGACAGCATGCTCCAAAAATCTTGAGTTGAGACCCAGTGTGTCCCTTAACACGGATCCGACCCGTGGTCTCCTCGGCTTATTTAGCTTGGCAAGGACATCTACTTCTTTCAGCTGTACAGCTCATGCTTGCTGCCATGATCTTTCTGTTTTCTCTCCTTATCTTGGCTTGTTCTTTTCTTCTGTGAATGATCTGCAGGCCAGCCATGACGCCTGGGAATTAGACGTACTGCCAGCTTCTGATGAGGCAATTTTGTGGAATAGTATTATGTAGACAGTAGGAGATATGTTCCCAGATCAAACAAAAAATGGAATGGAAAACAATGGATTTATTACAACAACAATAAATGGTGGGAGCCCCCTCAGGCTACTCATGAGGGGCGTAGATTTGATCCTAAAAGCTTGCTTCCTCCAGGTGGTCAATATCAGTGTGACCCTAAGAGTGGGAGAGTGAGACTTAGGATCTGGGACAGGAGAGACTACAGAGGAAAATGGACTGATGAGTTAGGTTTTATTATTTAGCTGTTAGGGATTTGAGACCCTATGACTGTTTATCCAAAAGATGAGAAAATACAACTTCATAAAGACTTAATTCAAGCATACACTTAGCAAATGCAAGTTGGATGTAATGATTAAGTTATAAAGTATTGCTTGCAGAAAGGAAAAGAAAGACTTACTGAGTTAACTATAATTGAATAATAGGCACCTGTTGTAGCCAATCTGTCTCTCACCTTTGCTAACTTGCAAATGAAAACAGGATCAACATTTAACAAAGAATGAAAAAGAAACCACAAGGAACTAGTGCCCCATTATTCAAAAAAGAATTGGTCAAGGTGTTTTTAAAGGTGTTTTTCACAGTTAATGGTTAACAGTGCTTGCTCAGAAAGATTGTAAGGGATGGGGTTAACTTTCCTGGAAACATTATGTACTTGTAATTTTAAAGATGTTTTTCACAGCTAATGGTTAATAGTGCTTGCTCATAATGATTGTAAGGGATTGGGCTAACTTTCCTGGAAATATTATGTACTTGTAATTTCAAAGATTATGCATGTGTGTCAAATTTGGACACAGTTTTGTTTTTTCCCCTTTCCTTTTGAATCCTACTTCCTTGTATGAGAAAAATAAAAGACTGAGGTTTTGTGGCAGCAAGCAGCGATAGCACAGCAGAGCGAGCGAGCAAGAGAAAAGCCAGAGAGAGCGAGAATGAAAGAGAAGGAGAAAAAGAAAATGAAAAAGAAAAAGAAGAAGAGAGAAAGAGAATAAATGAGAGAGTGAGTGAGAAAAAGAGTGAATGAGTGAGTGAATGAGAGAGTGAATGAGAGAGAGATAGAGAATGAGTAAGAGAAAGAGAAGAAAAATGGCTCGCTGCTGAAGCCCGACCTGTCAGCTTGTACCATGTCCTAAATTTCATTTCGTTTTCGCCTCTCCCATTCATCCCAACTTCGTGGTCTCACCCCTTGTTGATGCTAAGGCTGGACCCGGCAACTCTCTGTTGAAGAATCTGCTTCTCTTTTTCAGATGGACACAGAACTGAGAAGAGAATCAGTGCATTACACCTCACCAGGGCCCGGGCTGAAACCATAGAATAATTGGGGAAATGAGCAAGAGTGTTGCTTTCTTGGTGAACCTGGTATCAGCACAAGGGTGAAGGAGATAAACACAGAGAACACTCAACTCCTACCAAATCAGATATCCAGAGACACAGAGGCTCCCAAGACCTCATCACTGAAGTAGACCTAAAATGAACTCAACATGGCTCAGGGAAATTTCTGGAAAAGGGGGTGGAAAGAGCCACAAGTTGGGACATTATGCACATAGACATTGCCTTTTCCCCATAACTGATGGCTACCCCCACAATGCATGGCCCGCAATTTCCATGGGGATAACTGGCATCCCCAACAAGCAGGGTCCCTTTGGAGGGAGGGCATGACAGGGATGAGGATAAGGATGGTACCAACATGTGCCATTTACACACTGAGTATGTACATAGCTTATAAAGAAAATATGTCTAAGAAACATAGTATATTTTAGTAAAGTGTATTTAAAGTAAAATTATTAAGATTATATTTTAATTTCTTTTTTATGAGAGAGAGGGAGAGGAGGAGAAAAACAGAGAGAGAGAGAGAGAGAGAGAGAGAGAGAGAGAGAGAGAATAGACATGCCAAGGCTTCTAGCCACTGCAAATGAACTCCAGATGCCTGTGCCACCTTGTGCATCTGGCTTCATGGGTTCTGGGGAGTCAAACCTAGGTCCTTAGCTTCACAGTTAAGTGCCTTAACCACTAAGCCATTTCTCCAGCCCTAAGATTACATTTGTAACTCCTCAGTTCCCCAGATTATTAGAAGTTCTATCTACTTAATCTTTTTTAAATAGTACTGTCACAGAAATGAACAGAGACAATATACTGCAATGCAATGGCTAATTTCTTAATGAGAAGAAATTACACATGATCTGAGTAGGGGAAATCCTGGGGTCATAGTTTCAGAATGACCAGAAAAAAATAAAATCTTGCTTTTTCCAAAATATGTATTTATTTATTTGCAAACAGGGAGAGAGAGAGACAGAGAGAGTGAGAGAGAAGGGGGGGGGGAGAGAAAGAGAGAATGGGTGTACCAGAGCATCTAGCTTCTGCAAATGAACTCCAGATGTATGTGCCACTTTGTGCTTCGGGTTTTTATGTGGGTACTAGGGAATCAAGCCTGGGCCACCAGCATTGCAAGCAAGCACTTTTACTGGTAAGCCATCTCTCCAGCCCAAGTCTTGCTTTTTTAAAAGGCTTTGTAAACATGTTTTCCTGTTTTGACATGTGCATCTACTTTTAAATTTTTGTCATATCTCTTTCAGCTTTTTCCTTTATTCATTCACTTATACAATCATTTTGATAGCTCAGATTGTAAAATGGCTGCTACTGGTACATAAATTATTCAGTCAGGATTAATAAGCCCTTTAGATGAACATGATTTTGGATATACATGGATGGCATAAATTCATGATAGACTGCAAAGTCTTTCTTGCAAAGGATGCACACTGCATTAGTGATTCCAGAATATTCCTTTTGTGAATTCTATTAAAAAGACTTCATTGTCAGGGTTTATTGAATAATGAGGAGTTGATCTCCCAAATTCCAGATATTGGTAGCAGAATTCTGTGGATTTACAATAGATACTTTATTATGCATATCTTCCTTAAAATTAAATGACTGGGTTCTATAACCAAATGGATCTTGGAGCTCAAGTTTTTTTTTTTTTTTTAATAATAAAATGGGTCTATAAAGCATTTATGGCAAAGTTCAAAATTTAAGGTTAATACAAAATGGTTTGAAAGCAATCACCAGGTAACTTCAAATTAAGTATAGAAAGTGAAAGGAAAAAAGATGGGGAAATAAATGAACAGAGGTGCTGGGCAGAAAGGGATTTGAAAAGAACATTAATACTTTGCATAATGAAAAAGAATAAAGGGGGTAGTATGATGCTTCAGCAATTAAAGGCACTTGCTTGCAAAACCTGATGGTCCAGGCTCGATTCCCCAGTACCCACCTAATACCAGATACTCAAATTGGCACGTGTGTCTGGGAGTTCAATTTCAGTGCAGGAGGCTCTGGCACACCCATTCTCTGTCTTTTCTTGTGAATGTAAATAAACAAAAATCTAAAGAAATGAAATTCATAAAAAAAGAAAAAAATGCAGGTTGATGATAGTGAATCCGGAAATGGTGAAGTATAACTGATGGAGTTAGTTCAGTTCACACCAAAGAAAACTGGCAATAAATCATATCAGTTGGCAGAACTGTGGGTGTTCTGGACCTTTAAAAGATCTATAAATCAAGTGCTTGTAACATAAGTTTCAGGTTGAGCAAAGCATGTGGGGCTTGCATCTAATTTCCCAAGCTTCAGAAAAATGCACATGATGTCTAGTACAAAATAAAAACAATCTAGGAGAGCTATTTAACATATATCAGAGAAAATAAAGATCAACAGAAATTGCTTTCTAAAAATATTTTTAAAGGATTTAAAAGTGACAAGACCCTCATTATTTCCTTTCTGTATAGATTGCCAATGTACCTCTATTATTTCATGCTCTTTGCCTTTTTGTAAATGCTAATGAGAAAACAATATGCATATGCATGATCCTGGCAGTGCTGCACGGTGAGATGATGCTTTCTGCATTCCTTTGCCAGCTTCCTGTCAGCTTCACATTCTGGAAGAGCTGGAAGGAAGTTCTTACGAATTTTAGCCAATCACAGTTGCTGGTAAGTACTGAAGACATCAAGGTCATTTGTCATGATCACCCTTCTGAAAATCTGTCCACGTTTATCTTATTAATCACTCTACTCTCAGAAACCAACATTGCCTGTGGTCAACTGGACTCATGATGCTCCCTTATCATGATCTTTAATGTATGCATGTGCATTACCCACCTGACAAACAATTATTCGAAGCAAAAACTTCCAGTGTATCAGTGTTGTAAAATCCATGAAGGGGAGAAGAAAGATCTAGCTGGTACACCTTTGAACAGACTGCGCAAATAAACTTGGCCCTAGTTCTATGAAATAGAATACCCAGCATAATTGAATTTTATTCTTGTAGTGCTAATCCATGATGATAGAATGTGATTTTAATTAGTTTGTGAAGATTACTACATGTACCATTTATCTAACTAAGTGAACAACCTGGGTACAAATACTGAATCCATGCTCAAGCTTCAGCAGTCAAATAGCCACGTTTTCTCTTTTGTGAAGTAGAGGTAATAACAAAACCTGGTTGAAGGGTTGTTACAAGCTTTAAATGACATAGAGAAGGTACATCTCCTTTTCCTGATGATTTTCCTATACACTAGACTACCTGTTTTTTGGTAGGGAAATGCAGATTAGAGGATTGGTGGGGGAAGAGAATTTTGTTATTAATTATCTGGTTATCAGTGTGTGCTTCACTGGAACTGGGTAGTAGTTATCTCTCACTGTGCTTGTTCACAAGAAGAAAATCTGTGTATCCCTGATGTGAAGTATGCATATAGCATATGAGCTTAGAGAAGGATCTACAACCAACTGTGGTAGATACGATGGTTTGAATGGTTAGGTGATTTCAGTTTTAATATTTCTCTTATTTGTTCTACTTTCCCCAAATGTTGAGAGTGGTAAGAATAGCCAGATTTCTGAGGATGGGATAAAGCCCTACATTATTCACAAATAGTTTTATAGTGAAACATGTTTTGTCTATCACTTGATAGATAAATAGGAATACTTAGTTATGGATCACAATTGGCTGAAGGTGGTCATTGGCTTAAGTCTTCACAACCCTATGAGGAAATTTAAACAAAATTTTAGAAAAATCTATCTGGAATCTTATGGGTTCTGTTCCAGTTATTTTTACCTAATTGTGAAGAGACTTTTGCCTGTAGAGTTTCTGTAACCTCAACTAATTCTCTGGTTTTCTTTTTTAATCATATACAATGCAGGTAAATTAATATCCACATCAGCTATAATTACACTGTGGAGAACTTCCTTAGACTTTTAAGAATAAATCTCCAATAATATGTTTTTTTCTGACAGTTCCATTTATGAAGAACATTTTTACCTATTAAATTTGTGAAAGTTATGTCAGAAGAAAAAGAAGTGCTTTTCTAATAATAATAATCCCAGAGTAACAATTTGAAGTTAGAGACATAGGAAAGCCTTAGTATTGATAGAATTCCCTCCCCCTACACACACAATGAGTGCCCTGAAAGATGTGATCTTCTATACTACTGGGATTGATGCTACACAGAGTAGCATTGTGTATATGAGAAATACATTGTTGCTCATAGCTCATTTATATCATACATAATTCCCCTCAGAACTTTAAAGAAAAGACGGGAATTGTTAGGTGGCAGTATTTTCCTCAGAGCAGAGTTACTGAAAAGGTTTGTCCAGCTGTTCTTTTGTTTTGTAGCCAGTGAGTAATAGGGCTCTTTGAGCACTCTGTTTGCAGTATGTAAATATCTCCCTACTCATAGGGTCTTGATTCTTCCAGAATAGAGAACCCATGATTCTTGTTTTTATTTGGAGAGGCAGTTCTTTGAACTGTTGAATCAGATGTTTGTTTTCATTTATACCTTGTTTGATTTCTAGTATGTTTTGAATATTTTCAGCTGCATGTTGGAGACCTTCTAAACTGATGGCTTCCTTCTGGTTATTTCTGTTTCCTGATTTTAGATTGGAGTCTATTACAAAAATGAAGGTAAAGCTGTTGGATTTGCTTGAAAGACTATTGCTTGAAAGTTATTTAAAGCCTATTTTTAACACATTTGATTTACATTATTTTTATTTATAATTTTGTTTTTATTTCATGAAGTATTTTAGTGATAAATAATAATAATAATATATTCATGGGATGGGCATGTTCATTTAATATATGTATACAATATGTAATTGTTAAATCATAGTAATTAGCTTATTTCTGTAAACATTTATCATTTCTCTGTGTTGGTAAACCTTATACATCTGTCTTCTATTTCTTTATACAGTATATAAATTGTTCTATGTAATTTTCAATCTTTGATTAATCTGGTTTTAAATTTATTATTATTATTAGTGTGTGTGTCTGTACATGTGTTTGCCCATGCACACCATTGCACTAAATGTGGAGGTCAGAAGACAAACTTCAGGGTGTTGGTCTAATCCTCCTGCCTTATTTTAGACAGGATCTCTCTTGTCTTGCACTGGGAATGCTGCACTCATACAGATTCTCCTGATTCCACCTCCCATTACTGAAGACATGCTGAGATTATAGATGTGTGCACCACTTTGTGTTGGGCTTGATATGGGTGCTGGGGACCTCAATTCCAGTTGGCAGGCTTGTGGATCTAGTTCCCATGGGGGCGAAGTCTGCAGAGGGGCTCTGGCTCAGGGTTTTATACAGGGCCTCCCCCACTCCTTATTAACTTGTTCTTTTTCGGTGCTTCAGTTGGCCCGCAGCCCTGATTGTTTCCCAGCTCCTGGTCAGGAGCTTGGTGACATGCCTCCTAGGAGACAACAGGAAGGGACAGACAGAGCCTGAGATTCATTTTGTGTTGTTTAACTAGGTGGCCTGACTCCATTCACTTACTATTCCTGACTACCTATTTATTTCATTAACTTTCCCTCAAGATGGTTCAGAGTTTCTTGGAAGTCCAACACATCCATATTCTTCCCTCTCCTCAAATACTCCTCTTCAGCCTCATGGCCTAATGCTGTGGTGGGTTAGAGATAGGGACTAAGGAATCAAGAAACAAACTCCTATGAAAAATTCACTTTTGCAGTGACAATGATAACGCTTCTTTGAAAGTCCACAGCCAAACACTGATCCATGTGTGTTCTGTGTCATAGATTTTTTGAACTCTTTTGCACAAAACACTTACAGTAGGTCCTAAATAGGGGAAAGCTAGGAAGTAACAATGAATACTAGGGAATAAAATCTTTGTTCAAGTCAACCTGATTATGTGTGATTAACCTAACCTTTAATTTTAAAGAAGATGAATTCTAAATTATGGTGATGTTGCTCTCAATTATCTTTGACAATATTTCTGAATATCTGTATCTTTTTCCTTGATTATTTATTTCAACAGAATATTAGGAGGCTATAGAGAAATGGTAAAGCATATTTTATGAGGAAAAAATAGACAACTATCCAAAAAGGAAATCTTTGAAAGGAATTGAAAAGGACTGACAGTCTTCTCTTCAAAGGATAGGTGCGTGGGAGATGGTGGTAGATGCTGAGGAGATTCAAAACACATCAAAGCAGAAAATACAAGGCTGCTGAGAACTCTACACTGAAGGAGCTTAGAAAAAATCCTCCAAGGCTCAGGCAACACTGCAGAAGAGGAAGTAGAAAGAATGTAAGAGCCACTGGGTGGGAATGTGTACTCTGACCCATTCCCCCCCCCCAAAGACTGGTGCATTCATAATCCCACAGTGAATACTGATAATCCCACTGAGGTGGGCCCTCAGTAGAATGAGGGTGGGGAGAGGAGACATATAGGATAACCTGATGGGTATATGACTAATACGCAATATGTTCATACAGTAAAGTTCTCAACTAATAAAAGAAATTATTTTATGACTTTAATTAGAAACACCTCTATCAATTTATATACTATTCTGCCCAGAAGGAAAAATTGAGGGGAGACACCTGACTGTTTGGCAAATATCCTACTGGCTAGAAGATTATGTATAACTAAAAGATGGATGGAACCCTGGCTGTGGGGACTCACCCCTGTGAGGCTAGCACAGAAGTGGTGGTTAGGGGGGGAGGCCTGAGTATTGCTGTGAGCTCAAGTCCAGCATAGACTACAATGTGAGACCTTTGTTCAAAACAATTCTAATTTTACCATGGCTTGGTATTATTAAGGTATCAAGAACTTAAGCAAAATAATTTGAAAACATTTTTATTTTTATTTTCATCTTGTATTTATTGTGAATGGAATTTCAAATGTTCTCAATAAAGCCTCCAAAACATGTAATACTGTTTCAAGTAGTTACTATTCTAATAATTTTCAAATCAAACCCTTGGCTGTAAATTACAGCTGGGGTTTTTAAAATAAAAAAAAATGATTATAAGTGCTAATCTTACAGACAACAGGCTTTTGACTGAAGGCTAATTTAATAAAGGTATTTCTTTATTTGATGACTATGCACTGAATTGTGCCTGTGATGTTAGTCCTGTCTTTTTTATTTAAGAAATGCCATCAAGGGGCAACTCATAAAATTAAATCTCACTGGTATTAATCTCAGTAATTTACTCAGCCAGCTCATAGGCTTAATTCTGTGTGTCTATTCTCCATTTCAAACCATGGCTGCCGAGCTCTGATTTTCATAATGAACTTTAAACTTAATCCTCTCTCAATTAAATTATTCCACATATGGAGTATGATTTAATTATTCAGAAGGAGAATGATACTATTGGAAGGGACATTAGTGATCAAAATGTTCAGCCTTTTGGTTTTACAGATAACAAACCAAGAATTTATGTGACCAGTTCAAGGTTACAAAGCTATGCTATGAATATGCTAAATTAAATCATAATGAAAACAAGAAGCCAGTGCTAACACATACAAATGTTTAAGAATTGAATTTTTAATGATATCATGCATATAATGGTGTTGCATCTCCCTTTTACATGTTATAGTCTAAAGACATTAAGTAAAGTGAAAAATCATACAAGGTTAAATTACCATGACCTGTCCTCAGTTGTTCCCATTATCATCCTTATGGGGCTGGGTAACATGGCTTGATGAATTTTGCTTCTATATATTCTTGATAAAATGAATGCAAAAAATTTCTAGAAAGATATGTAGGTACCATATTGTAAATGGATACTAGAGTTCTCAACACCAACACAAATCATTTATTTACCACTGAAATGGGCTCAGCCTTTGTCACTTGCCACCAACAGAAGATAATGGTATTATGTTGAGGAGCCACAGTACAAAAAATGCATACAGGACTGGGGAGATGGCTCAAGGGCTAAGGCCCTTGCCTGCAAAGCCTAACAGGCTGACGTTGATTCCCCAGTACCCATGTAAAGGTGGATGCACTAAATGGTACATAAGTCCATAGTTCATTTGCACAAGCTAGCGGCCATAGCATGCCCATCATTTCTCTCTTTCTCCTCTTGCAAGTAAATAAATAAAATTATTTTTAAGTTGCATACAATGAGGACCAGATCCATAAGCTGTATGCATATCAACAATGACCAACATATTTGGGGCAGGGCATGTTTACTTTTCTTCTCCTTTTCACCCTCACATACATCAGGGAGGTGCTAACTTAGTGGCATTTTCTAAATAGTATTTATTGTCTTGGTTTTACCTTTATCCAAAGGGAGAAGTGAACACACTTATGTTAATAAAATTAGATGACATGGTGAAACTCTACTGTGTATGTATATACTCATAGGATATTTTGGAAATGTTCTCTTTAGCTCAAAAACATTTATTAGAGGTTCACTCATTATATGCTTGCAGGCATGAAAGCTCATGTAAAATCTTAGAAGCAGTCAAGAAAGACCCATGGTAAGGTACTGCATAAATGCAAGTCCATATTGCTCTCTAATTTTCATACCTAGCTCTTATATCCTTTTAATGAGAAAAATGTTTTATTTGAAGGATGATGACAGTGATTAAATAGGGCCTAAAAGTAGTACTACGTTTTAAAAATTTTATTTATTTATTTCTTTATTGATATGAGAGAGAGACACATAAAGAAAGAGAGAGAGAAATGGAGGGAAAGAGGGAGAGAGAGAGGGGGAGGGAAGGAGGGAGGGGGAGAGAGACAGGAAAAGAGAAAGAGGGAGGGAAGGAGATAGGGAGAGAGAAAGAGAGAGAATGGACATGCCAGGATCTCTATCCACTGCAAATGAACTCCAGACACATGCACCACCTTATGAATCTGACTTACGTGAGTACTGGGGAATCGAACCTGGGTCCTGGGATTCACAGGCAAATGCCTTAACTGCTAATCCATCTCTTCAGCCCAAGTAGAAGAATTCATTTTGGTGAAGACAAAGAAGAGGACCTAATAGACTTACAGTCTGCCCTGTGTATTTTATAGTTGATCATATTCAATGATGTGTGTGTGTGTGTGTGTGTGTGTGTGTGTGTGTGTGTGTGTACATATATGACAAGGAACCTGGTATCTGCTCAGTGTGATGCCTCAGCAGTCCCAATCTAGCAATGAAGGCCTGAAGGCTTCCTACAGAACTGCTGGTCTTCAGTCCATGCTGTTCTTCAGTCCTTGCTGAAAGGCAGCAAGCAGCAGCACTGGCAGTCAGGTGGGAAGCAGGGATTCTTTTCTCCTAGAGATTCCTTATATAAAGCCTACCTCCAGGAAGGCTGTCTCCTCTTGGGGAAAGAATCACTCTGGAGGAAGGACTTTCTCCTTCAGTTACTCCTTCCTGGAAGCAACCTCAGAGACCCAACCAAGAGGAATGTCTGTGATTCCTAATCTGATCAAGTTGACAACAGAACTTAACCATCACAGATGACAAGATTCAAACATGGGGATTCTACTGTAAATGTTTCATGACTACAAAGTATGGTCAGATTAAGTTCTTCCTTATTAATGCCATTAACTTATGGCTTTGGGGACTGAACTTCTATATGAAGTTGTAGGGATAAACATTCAAGTTGCAACAAGATCCTTATCTTGCTTTACAAAAGCATTTCTTGAGTGAATCAACACCACAATAAAAACCTACAACAGAAGATATGTAACCATACTGTTAACTGTATGTACTATCGCTGCTAGTGATGAGTGGTGATCACACCAAAATGTACAGAAGAATAAATAAATAACATTTATTTATGTGTATATGTCATGTGTATGGTGTAGTGTGTGTGTGTGTGTGTGTGTGTTGCATGCATTCATGCATGTGTGCAAGTGTCCAGATGTGCATGCCCTGTGTGTAGTACATAGGCAGAGGGCAGAGACGCACATAAGTTGTTCTTCTCTATTGATTTTCCACCTTATTTAGTTGAAACAGGGTGACTGACCAGAACTCTGGACTGGCTGATCAGTGAGCTCCAGGGATTTCTCCATCTCCACTATCCTCTCAAATGCCAGAGCTATAGGCATACATAACCATGCCTAGATTTTTTACATGGGTGCTGGTGCTGGGCATCAAACAAAGGTCCTCATGCTTGCATGGCAGAGCGTTACCCCCTGGGAGCAATCTCTCAAGCCTTTCCAAAATAATGCTTGAGACTTTTATATTAAAAAATATTACATCAGTTGTTATGCCTATACCTAACCATAAGAATGCAAAGAGCTCTTGAAAGAAATTCTCAGTCAGGTAGAGGTAGATATAATTCCATGAACTTACCTCCACTGAACCAACCCAATGGAACTGAAATGGCACTTGGTCAGAGATCTTGGTTCCTAACCCTGCATCTTACAGAAAATACTGTGTGAATGATTCTGAGAGGTATCAGCCCTGGGAGTCATGATGTTGAACAATGAAACTTTTACTCTGAGCATTTCGCTGATGAGAGACAACAAGAGTAAAGCTACAAAAGCAGTAGCAGCAACATCCAGTCTCTGAGGCTACAAGGGCTATCATAAATCATGCATCTTTTAGCCTCAAAGAGTATTAATTTCTGATTTAGTTGACTAGAGCCCACAGCAGCTAGGAGTAACACCTGTACATGACTGAACCACACTTACACTATGTGACATAAAAGGAAGTCATGGGATGGTATCTTGTCTGGTTCTTGTGTGAGATGCTGAGGTATAAATCTTAGAAGTCATATGCAATGCTTCATACACTTTCCCTTCTGGAGTGTCCTCATATTCCAACCCCCATGTTTCCTTTATGCTATAATGTCTTGAGGTCAGTGAACACTTCCCTTTTACTTTCCATCTTTCTACACCCTCAAATGACTTCCAGATTTCTGTTATCTCTTTCCCTCTCCTGCTTCCCCATGGCTTTCAGAACACCTCCTATCTTCTATTTCCATTAGCAACTAGTGAGCCTGGCTACTTTTCACTCTGCCCTCACCAATTGAGAAGTGGATTCGTATAATGCATTTTATTTGGAAAAAGAAGACATTTACACAAACAAATGTTCAAATGTATCATTTTCTATTCTTAAAGTATTCTATTACTCCCCTGGCTCTTCAATTTCTTGTAGGAACAACATAAAAGCTAAAAAAAATGATAATTTTATAGCAAAAGGGGTAGTTCATCTCTCTAGAGAATGAAACTGTCATTGATCTCTGTGACAGATGGCATCTGAAAACATAGACCTTGTTTTTCTTCTCTTATTTTTTTATTACAAGGATGACCTTGACTCTATTATAAATCAAAAGTAACTGGGGCCCTGTGGCTTTCATGAAGTTACAGAGAACAAAAGTGTCTGTGATACTCCCTGGCCCACTACCATGTAATGTATCTGGGAGACATCATGGCCATATGCTCTAAGTTCTAGATGTTCATGTTTGCTCTTCAGTCTCCAAATTAAGGAATGGGAACATATAAAACAGATATTTCCATATTGAAGGGAAAATTCACCTTGTAAGAGTTTATAATTGTGAAAAAATATAAGTAGCAACAACAGCCCAAAGATCAAATGTCAATTTTTATTTTATTTTCATCATATAAAGAATATATTTTATTTCCACTTTCAATTTCTATAAGAAAGGTGAACAACATGTTAAACTCACTTTCTAACTGTTAAACGACAGTCTGTTTTAAGGGTAAAAATTAAAGGTGTGAAATGATAGCATGCACTCAGTTCCTTTAAGAGATGCGCATGAGATGTGTGCTTTCCAGAAGTTTACTCTGCAAGTCTGTCTGTAACTAAAGCCAGATGTGCTAAGAAAAACAGAATATGGAAGAAGAGATGCTTACTTTTTATTTGTTTTAAAGATTTATTATTTATTTATTTGAGACAGAAAGAGATAGAGGCTGAGTGAGAGTGGGCATGCTAGGACTTCTAGCCACTGCAAAAAACTCCAGATGCATGTGCCACCATGTGCATTTGGCTTATATGGGACCTGAAGAATAGAACCTGGGTCTTTAGGCTTTGCAGGCATGCGCCTTAACCCCTAAGCCATCTCTTCCACCCAAGATGCTTACTTTTAATTAGAAATCATAGAAAATCAAATGCAAGTATTGGTATTGAAAGTAACGGATATTTGAACATTCATTGATGGGGCAATGACATAAAAGGTGTAGAATAGCACTATCAACAAAAAACATACAAGAAGTAATAAAATACAAGACATGTTCACAGATGGTGGGGTATGCAACTGTAAGTTGCAACAGTCCTGCAGAAGATATGGTTTAGATGATATCAAGTCAAATTTACTTATCAAAACTAAGTCAAGTCAAACCAAGAGTTACTTATTGGATGATAAAGTAAGTCTTTTAAATTTTTCCTCAGACAATGAAACAGAGCACCTGGAGGGAAAGGAGCCTGAACTTTGGCAAAACTGAGTTGTGGACCCTGTTGCCAACATTTAGGAGCTGTGTGGCGTGTAGCAATTTACTCTCTGAGACTCATTGGTAAGGTAAATGTGACAGTGATTCCCCTTTTGAATGTGGAAGAGGTAAATTACCCAGCACTGTGCAGTATTGAATCAGTGTTGGATAACAGTTGGGAGGCAGTAAATGTTTTTAAAGCAGAGCATAGTATCACATATATTAGTAAAGAAGATAGTTGAAGTTAGCAAGAAGTATAGATCTGGTTAATATTAACATTAACTGTGGAAAAATAATTTTATAGACTATTACAAAGACTTTTTAAAACCTACATCCATGGGAATTACCTTTACTTATTTGAGACAATGTCTAAAGGTAGATTATGGATTTGGCTAGGTTTGGAATAAATTGGAAAGCCTTCATCATTTTACTGTCATGACCTGCAATAGGAACTCAAACATATTTACCCCTTTAAAAACCAACAAATCAGGTTGAGATTGCAGCTGTTCTACAGGAGAGAAAATTGGCCATCTAATAGATAACATCAATTAAAATAATACATAGTTTTAACTATAGTTTGAATGTATTCTCCCTAAACCCACCCTGATACTTTCCCTAGGGTAATAATATTAACAAGTAGAACATTTAGAATATAATTAGGTCATGAGGTCTTTATCTTCATTGATAACCTCTGTGCCTATTAAAGGGGATTAGCAGGGCCTGGCTAAGCCCTCTTTAGGTCCTCTACTTTCTCCAGTGCAAAGGCACAGTGTCCCACTAGAGGACACACCAAAACAGTGCCATGTAGGGAGCCCAGAATAGTTCTCACCAGAGATGGTGGCATAGGAACTATACCAAACCAGCCTAGGGAGGGATTTAAGCAAAATCACAGCAAAATGCAATCTTCTTCTGAAAAGTGAAGTATAGGAGTATAGGTTATTCTTAGACACAGTGGATAAGAAGGAGAGACCAAAATCCACCAGAAAGCCTTAGCAAATCTGACCAGAAGAAAGACAGAAGAGATGCAAATTAATAAAATTAGAGATGAAAAAGGCACCATTACAACAGATACCAGAGAAATTCAGAAAATCATAAGGACATTCTTTAAGAATCTGACAGAAATGGATGATTTCTTTGATTCATATGACCTATCAAAATTAAATCAAGAAGAGATAAACCACTTAAATAGACCTATAACAAATATGGAGATCAAAGAAGTTATAAAAAGTCTTCCAACTAAAGAAAGTCCAGGCCCAGATGGATTCACTGGTGAATTTTACCAGACCTCCATGGAAGAACTAACACCATGGCTTCTCAAACTTTTCCATAAAGTAGAAAAGGAAGGAATTCTACCAAATTCCTTCTATGAAGCCAGCATCACCCTGATACAAAAACCAGGCAAACACAGAACAAAAAAGAAAATTACAGACCAATCTCCCTCATGAACATAGATGCAAAAATTCTGAGCAAAATATTGCCAAACAGAATACAAAAATATATCAGAAATATTATTCACCCTGACAAAGTAGGCTTTATCCCAGAGATGCAGGGATGGTTCAACATACACGAATCAATAAATGTAATGCATCATAAAAATGGTCCATCTCACTCCTTTCAGAATGGCTACCATCAAGAAAAAAAAATGACAATAAATATTGGTGAGGATGTGCGAAAAGGGGAACCCTTCTACACTGTTGGTGGAAATGTAATCTAGTACAACCATTGTGGAATTCAGTGTGGAGGTTCTTGAGAAAGCTAAAAATAGATTTACCATATGATCCAGCTATAGCACTCCTAGGCATATATCCTAATGACTCTTTTCACTACCTTAGAGATACTTGTACAACCATGTTTATTGCTGTCCTATTCATAATAGCAAGGAAATGAAACCAGCCTAGATGTCCTTCCACAGATGAATGGATAATAAAGATGTGGCACATTTACACAATGGAGTTCTATTCAGTGGTAAAGAAAAATGTAATTATGAAATTTGCAGGGAAATGGATGGATCTAGAAAGGATTATACTAAGTGAGGTAACCCAGGCCCAGAAAGCCAAACATTGCATATTCTTTCTCATATGCTGATTCTAGCTACAAATGTACAGATTTGTCTGTAAGCTAGGACCAAAAATCAGTAGCAGAGGACAGTAAGCTAGAGAAAGGGTATAAGGGAAGCAGGAGAAGGAAGGACTTAAGGGGATGGTATCATATGTATGTAAGTATAAGAACAGATTACAGGAAAGGGAAAGGGCTAAGTGAGGCCAGGGGAAGAGACTGTGTAATAGAAGGTTGGGAGAAGGGTCAGTCAAAATTCAAGAGAGTCTGAATAAGACATATGAAAATCTACTTTTTGGAATCATGGCACATCCAGAAGCCAGAGACTGTTACTACAAAATTTTCAGTGCCAGGGATGGGATACCTTTCAGTGAGTTGTTGGCCAGGGAGGTCCCCGTTGCCTCCAAGACATTACAGGCTATTACCAAGGACCTTAGTTTCCCTCGAGAAACAGATGGTTAAGACCCTATTGCTGAAGAGTAAACATACCTCAGTAGCAAGGTCACTGAGAAATCAAGCTAGCGCTGAGCAGAAAATCTTCTCCCTATAGACCAGTCAACTGAAAGTTGGAAAAAGCTGCACTGCATGTAGCCCTATGGGAGACAGAAGTCATCAGTGGTGAATACAGTGGACACTGGAAGCCTCAAGTTTGGACAGTCAGGCCAAGTGACTGAATGAATGCAATAATATCGTGCCTAACTGTTTTCTTATTCAACTGAAGGCCCACTCTATGGAAGGGAAAATGTGCCTGGTACTGAAAACCTAATCAAACACCCATGGCAGGGGAGGTCATGAGCCTTAGGGGCATAAAGCCTGCTTTTGTCTCACTAAATGTATATATTATTCTCACCAAACTCTCTTTCTCTCATACACACACACAAGCAAAATAAAACAAAATCAGAAATGAAACCAAAGTGTCCACTATTGACATTATTATTCAACATATAATAGAAATAATAGCACAAGCAATAATAGAAAAGACAGAAATAAAAGAGATAAGGATAGAGCAGGAAGAAGTAAAATTGTCCTTTCTTTTGTTGATTATATAATGCTAAATTAAAAATATCCTAAGTGATTGGGGAGATGGCTCAGCAGGTAAGAAGGACTTGACATAGAAGCATGAATAGCTAAGGGGGTCTGAAAGGACCTGAATTTGATTCCCATCATCTATGTAAGGAGCTGGGCATAACAACGCACGTTTATAAATCCAGTCCTGTAGCAGATAGAGACAGGAGAATTGCTATGGTTTATGGTTACTCAGTCTGACAAAAGAAAATAAAAAATAATCTGGTAGTTCCAATAATGACTTCTTTCTTCTTAAGGAAGCACTATAGAAGAGTGTTAGAAGAGTACACATAATGTCATTCTATTATGGTCTCAGCACATATACACATGGAGCATATACTTCTTCACATACATGCATTCACTATACATGCAAAATCACATACATATCAAACACGCACATATGTATCACATCACATTACTACACATACATGCCCAAAAGTTCAAAATAACTCCACCATAAGACTTTTAGATCTGATAATCACTTTCAGAAAAGGAGTAGGATTTAAAAAATGATATTACAGGGGACAGTCAAGATGGTATCTGTGTTGATATGCCTCACCTGGCACGGAAGTAAAGGCAAGTCCTTTATTAGGGTTTGGCAGGAGGGCACAGAGGATCAAAGCAGGGAATCATCAGATTCCTACACTCTCAGGGGACCCACCAGTCCCCCAATTCCCCCTCAAACAGCCACCTTAGCCATGGTTCCAGCTACAAGGTTCCTCCTGCACTAGCTAAGTGGATCCAGGTCAGCAGGCTAGTGTTCCCCTGCCCTAGGTTTCTTCCACTGCAGAGCTCTACAAGCAAGCTCCATCACCCATGCCATCCTACAACATTGATTGAAGAGGTAATCAAACATCTCCCAAAAAAGAAGAGTCCGGGACCAGATGGCTTCTCAGCTGAATTCTATAAAACCTTCATGGAAAAACTGAAACCAACTTTTCTCATACTGTGCCACACAGAGAACAGGGAAAGATCCCCAACTCCTTCTATGAAGTAGTATCCCCATAATTCCAAAACCAGGCAGAGATGCCACAAGAAAAGAATATTATAGGCCTATTTCCCTGATGAACATAGATGCAAAGATCCTGAACAAAATCCTTACAAACCGAATTCAACAGTACATCAAAAGCATTATCCACCTTGATCAAGTAGGCTTCATCCCTGGAATGCAGGGGTGGTTCAACATATGGAAATCTGTCAATGTAATACACCACATAAACAAGCTTAAACACAAAAACCACATAATCATTTAGATAGACGCAGAAAAGGTCTTTGACAAAATACAACATCACTTCATGTTCAAAACATTGGAGAGAATAGGCATGGATGGTTTATATTGCAACATAATAAAGGCTATATATAAAGCTCCTAAAGCCCAACTATTACTTAATGGGGAGAGACTGAAGGAATTCCCATTGAGATCAGGAACAAGGCAGGGGTGTCTACTCTCTCCTCTGCTCTTCAACATTGTACTAGAAGTACTAGCTCAAATAATAAGACAGGAGAAAGAAATCAAAGGGATACAAATTGGAAATGAAGAAGTTACATTAGCCCTATTTTCAGACAACATGGTTCTAAATATAAGTGACCCGAGAACCTCCTTCTCAAAACTTTTAAAGGTGATTAACTCCTTCAGCAAAGTAGCAGGATAGAAGGTCAATGCACAAAAATCAGTAGCTTTTCTGTGTGCAAAAGACAAAGATAAAAGAAGGGCAGGGGGAGGGTCAATCTAAATTCAAGATATTGTGAATATGACTTATGTAAAATTACTTTTTTGAATAAGGGCACATCTAGAAGCTGTAGACTGTTACTAGGAAATTTTCAGTACCTGGGATGGGATACCTTCCAGTGAGTTGTTGGCCAAGGAGGTCCCGGTAGCCTCCAAAACATTAAAGGCTTTTGCCAAAGCCCTTGGTTTCCCTTGAGAAACAGATAGTAAGACCCTATTGCTGAAGACATCTCTTGCCTGAGAGACAAGGTCACTGAGAAAGCAAGCTGTTGTGGAGCAGAAAACCTTCTCCCTGTAGACCAGCCAACTGAAAGGTGGAAAAAGCTGCACTGCATGCAGCATATGGGAGACAGAAGTCATCAACAGTGAAAACAATGGATGCTGAATATTCAAGCTTGGCCAGACAGGCCCAATGACAAAACGGGTGCAATAGTGGCATGTCTACTCTTGGGGTAACCAACTGCTCCATAATTGGAATGAAGGCCCTCTCTACAGGAGGGAATAGATACCTGATACTGAAAAACCTAAGTAAAAGTCTATAGTAGGTGAGGTCATGAGCCTTAGGGGTATAAGCCTGCTCTTGTCTGACTAAATGTATATGTTATTCCCACCAAGCTGCCCTGAAAGCACTACACTTAATGTTCATATTCACATATTAACACTACTCTCACTTCTGGTTAGAGAATCTTCTCTTTTCAGAAGGCGATGACCACTGGGATGACCCAAAAGGCAACATAGTGCTGAGAAGAAGGGATGGAGGAATTCCCAGCACTGAAACACCTCTGTCACACCCTCCAAGGCTCAGGGGCCATTGCAGAAGAGGGGGCGGATAGAATGGAAGAGCCAAAGGAAGGGTATGACCTCTTACAATGCAACTGCTCAGACAGAAATTGGCCTCGATATCCATGACCTTGCAGTGCCTGGCAATACCTCCGCAAGACCCTCAAAATAGAAGAAAAAGATGATGACATCAAATTAAAAGAGAGACTAATGGAGGGAGGGAGGGAATATGATGGAGACTGGAGTTCTAAAGTGGAATGGGGGGAGGGGAGGGAAATATCAGGTGGTTTTTTTTGTGTGTGTAAGTATAAAAGTTGTCAATAAAAAAAAAAAAAAAAAGAAATAAGCAACATTGTCCCAATTTCAATAGTAACAAAAGAATACTTTGGAATGACATTAACCAAGGAAGTGAAAGACCTATACAATGAAAATATAAAAAAACTCAAGGAAGAAATCGAGGAGGACCTGCAAAAATGGGAAGACCTCCCATGCTCCTGGATAGGCAGAATTAACATTGTGAAAATGGCAGTCTTACCAAAAAGCATTATATAGATTTAACGCAATGCCAATAAAAATCCCAACTTTTTTCTTCACAGAGATAGAAAAAAATGACTCAAAATTCATATGGAATGGCAGAAGGCCTCAGATATCCAAGCATATCCTCAGCAAAACAAACTCTTCTGGAGGCATCACCATACCTGATCTAAAGCTATACTACAAAGCCATAGTAATACAAACAACATGGTACTGGCATTAAAACAGGACTATAGACCAATGGAACAGAATAGAGGACCCAGATTTTGGGTCAAGTAGCTACAGCTACTTGATATCTGACAAAGGCCCTACCAATGTAGACTGGAAAAAAGACAGCATCTTCAACAAGTGGTGCTGGACAACCTGGACAACCATATGTAGGAAAATGAAACTGGATCCACACACCTCTCCATGCACAAAAATCAAGTCCAAATGGATCAAAGACCTCAGTATAAAACTGGAAACTCTGCTACTACTAGAAGAAAAAATAGGAGGAACCTTCCATGATATAGGAGTGGAAAAATATTTCCTGAACAAAACCCCAGCAGCTCAGGAAATTAAACAATCCCCAACCATTGGGATCTCATGAAACTTAAAAGTTTTTTCAGAGACAAATATAGAATAACCAAAACCAACAGATTACCCACAGAATGGGAGAACATTTTTGCCATCAATACAACTGACAGGCCTAATTTCTGGAATTTACAAAGAACTAGAAAGCCTAAACAATAAAACGTCAAATAACACACTCAAAAAATGGGACAGAAAACTGCACAGGGAGTTCTCAGAGGAAGAAATACAAATGACAAACACACACTTAAGAAAATGTTCAACATCCCTAATCATCAGGGAAATGCAAATTAAAACAACTACAAGATTCCATCTTACCCCAGTAAGGAGAGGTAACATTAAAAAAAATAATAATAATGGAAACAAATGCTGGAGAGGCCGTGTAGAAATAGGAATACTCTTTCACTGTTGGTGGGAATGTAAAATGGTACAGCCATTTTGGAAAGCAATATGGAGACTTCTGAAAAGTATTACTATAGACCTACCAACAGATCCAGTTATTCCCTTACTGGGCATTTACCCTAAAAGTGCCAAGCCTCAGATCAGAGAGATTTGCTCAACCATGTTTATAGCTGCTCAATTCATAATAGCTAAGAGCTGGAATCAACCCAGATGTCCATCATTAGATGAATGGATAACAAAGATGTGGTATACACTATGAAATTCTACACAGCAGTAAGGAAAAATGAAACAATGAAATTTGAAGAAAGATGGTAGAACATGAAACAGATCAGTCTCAGTGAGCTCACCCAATCATAGAAAGATAATCATTGCATGGTCTCACTCATCTGTGGCTCCTTACATGAATCTGCCTGAGATGCTATCATACCTAATAAGTACCCTGAGAACCAGACAATAGTGAGGGTGGGACAGGAAGGGAGAGTAACAGTGGGGGTGGGGTTTAAGAGTGGAAGGGAGGGTAAGGTTGGGGGGACACAAAATAGGGACCCAAATGCAAACGGTAGCATAAAATCCTATTTTCTGAACAACAGGCTAAAACATTGATCCTTCAGCAGGCCAATAGAGGGAACACCTGAACCACAGGGACCTGGAGAGGATATCATGAAGACTAACCTTAATCTTTTCCTCTCTCTCTCTCTCTACCTCTCTCTCTCCCCTCCTCCCTCCCCTCTCTATGCTCTCATTCCCTTTTATATTACCTATCTTTTTCTTCCTTCATCTTCCTTGGCACTGACTTGTAACTCCCAGTTGACAACTTCTATACTTACAGACAATAAACAATGATATTTCCCTCCCCTCCCCCATTCCCTTTCAGAACTCCACTCTCCATCATATCCCCTCCCTCTTTCCATTAGTTGTCAATAACATTTTTTTTAATTAAAAAAAAAGATCACTTCTGGGTTGGAGAGATGACTTAGCAGCTAAGGTACTTGCCTGCCAAAGCTAGTAACCCGAGTTTGGTTCCCTAGTCCCCATGTAAAGCCAGATGCACAAAGTGGTGCATGCATCTGGCATTCATTTACAGTGGCTGGAGGTCCTGCCATGTCCATTCTCTCTGTCTCTCTTCTATCTTTTTCTGCTTGCAAATAAATGAAAAATATTTTTTAAAATTTAAAAAAATGATATTACAAAGCCTATAAGCTTTTCTATGTAACAATAACACATTCATTTTAAATGACATGAGACAAATTCACAATAGCCTCTAAAATTACTTAGGGATAAATTTACCAAAAGAATAAAGGCTCATTCAATAAAAACAGTAAACAGTGAAATTAAAGATGACACTAAGGGATGGAAAGATATTCAATGTTCATGAACTGGCAGAAGTAAAATTGTTAAAATAACTGTATTATTGAAAGTGATCTACAGATTCATTGCAATATCTATCAAAATTCGAATAATATTTTTCACTGAACTAGAAAATAAAGTCTTAAAGTACACATGAAATGAGAAAAGACAAAATAATCCTGAGCAAACATTGCAGTGCTGGAAGTAAGTATCACATTATCACAATAATAGACTTCAGATTATGTCACATAGAGTAGTAGAGAAATGGTATATTACTGGTTCAAGATATGTAGAACAATGGAGTAGAATACATTATTTAGAGATAAACATACAAAGATACCAAGATCCATGTCAGAGAAAATTTGCTTCTGCAATAAATGCTGCTGAGTAAATTTGGTATCCACCTGTAAGAGATGAAAGCTAGAACACTATCTCTTATTCTGTGCAAAATTCCATTTAAAATGCATCAAGGAACTAAGTGCAAGACCTGAAACACTGAAAGTGCTATGAGTGAAAACATAGAAGAAATACTTCAAGGTATAGGCATAAATGATGACTTTTTGAACCTTATGCCAATAGCTCAAAATTACAGTAAGAAATAACAAATGAGTTATTCAGATAAACAGCTTCTGAACAACAAAGAACGCAGCAGAATGCAGAGGCACACTTGGAAAAATGAATCAGAGAAAGTATTTTCCAATTATCCATTTTCCAGATTATTGATGTTAATCTAATTAATACCTAAAACACATAATAACACAAAAGATAAAACACCAAAAATGATCAATTAATTACTAAATGGAAAATGAACTGAATAGACATGTTTCAAAAGATGTACAACTAGAGATATGTATGTTAAAAAATGTTCAACATCCTTACTCATCATGGAAATGCAAACCAAAACTACAATGGGATCCTATGACAGTCAGAATAGTTATCATCAAGAAAATAACAACAACAAGAACAACAACCAATGCTGGGGAGGTTACAGGGAAAGGAGCCCATTTACTGTTGTTGGCAATAAAGCATGGTGGTTCCTCAAAAATATGAAAAGTAGAATTGCCGTATGATTCAGCTCTGTTACACTTGGTTATATGCTCTAAAGAATCAAAGTTTGTATGCAACAGTGGTACATGCAGATCTATGTTTATTGTAGAACTATTATCAATAGAGAAGTTATGGAATCAGCAAAGATAATCCTCAGAGGATAAATGGATAAAGAAAATGGGATAATATATACAAATGTGAGTTTTATTCAACCATAAAAGAAAATGAAATCATTCTGTTTACAGGAAAATGGGCAGAACTGGAGGTATTAATGTTAAATGAAACAATCCCAGAGTCAGAAAGACAAGTAAAATGTATTTTCTTTCATATGTGGAATCTAATGGAAGAAAAGATTGTTAGGAACAAAGAAAGGGATTGAGGAGAGGGGCAGGGAAATAAGTGAGGATAGTGGGATAAATATGATCAGAGTATGCTACATGCATGTATAAAAATATTATGTTGAAACCCATCATTTTGAATGGATAACATATATTTTTAAAAGTACATGGGTCATCACAGTGTTTCACATGTTAGTAATATAATACATGGGTGCAATAAAGGTAATATAAGATTGAGAGCTGGGCATGGTGGCGCACGCCTTTAATCCTAGCACTTGGGAGTCAGAGGTAGGAGGATCGCCATGAGTTCGAGGCCACCCTGAGAATACAGAGTGAATTCCAGGTCATCCTGGGCTAGAGTGAGACCCTACCTCGAAAAACAAAACAAAAATAAAATAAAATAAAATAAAATAAAATAAAATAAAATAAAATAAAATAAAATAAAATATGAGAATTCAATTATTAGTCTGAGCCTAAGCAAATTTAAGTTAGTATCTGTAATATAATAAGGAGTGACTAATCTTGTGTCAAAGGGATTGACTTTGATACTTGAAGGAAAGAACTGAAGAGAAAAACAGACTCCAAAAACCAAGTTTGAAATCAATTACTATCTCAAAAATATCTTGGTTCTCTGAAAAGCTTCTTCTATCTAGATGCTAAAAGGAATAACGAAAACTCTTACCAGGAAGCAGAGGAGAATACCCATCTTGCTTGTTTGGAATAAATAATACTTGTGCAAGAAGTCTTCTTTACTCATAATTACTATATGCTGAGGGTTAAGTCTACATTTCCCTGAGAACTATTTGCTCATGTATACTATCTTACTTATTGTTCATTTCTTCCTCAGTGTCCCTAAGGGTAGATATTATTCTCATAGAGATGGATACCAGTGATAGGAAAGAGGATGCCACAGGGTAAGTCCACAAAACTAATATAATAACTGAGTCAGCTGAATTCTAAAATTGATGCTCTTAACCACTGCTTTATATTTCTCCCCTAAATATTCCTTTAGGATTTATTTAACTTTCAGAAATGAAGTGTCTCTTCGTTTATTACAAAAATATATTTTTATTTTAAAGAATTTTTTTCATAAGGTTGTGAATTCATTGAGAACATTGCTTTATGCTGTCGTATATAATGGGTCTGGTTGAAACCCTAGATTTCCTTGAAGCTATGTTTTTGCATAAATTTAATAAACATAAGAAGCACAAATTAAGGGGTTCAACAAGTTAAGACTAGAAATATTTATATAATTTATAAATGCATCAGTGTTTCCATTCGTCTCTAAGGAAAACAACGATTGATAGGTTGTTAAACAAGCTAATTATGGAATGCTTCTTGAGGATTAAACACTCAAAAATAAAAAAAAATTGTGTTATACTTCAAAAGGCATAGATCAGGTATGTATAAAACAGGAAGATAATTTTTTTCCAAGTCAACTTCTGTTAGTTAGATTTTTTTTCCACTCAAAATTACCCATCTCTGATATTGATCTGAATATCCATTTGAAATTAAGGGAATGGGAACATATTTTCAGCGAATGTACTTTCAGGTCTAAGTTGAGCTGTATGGGAGAATACATCCTCCATATATTATTAACTGTTAAATATTGCCATGCAAAATAGTAACAAAGTAATATTTTTCCAGGAAGAATGACTGTATTCCATAATGTATATGCATTGTTTGTAGTATGTGCCTATACTTAGTAAATCATAGGAAGTGATGGTGATGGTGGTGGTGATGATGGTTGTATTGGTGATGGTGATAAAGATGAATGAAATAATCATGGTACTGGGATAGTGTTAGTGTAGTGTTTGTGGAAAATATTGAGCCTGCTTTGTGCAGGAGGGGTTCAAACTTTGATATTATGTCATGATACTATCAGCTATAAATGTATTGGGGAGTATTTTATACCTTCCCTGGGTTGATGAACGCCCATAGGCTGCAGGTTGGAAACACTTGTTCAAGCAAGCCTTCACAAACTTTAATGCGTTTAAAGCTCTCCTGAACATCTTGATAAATATATATTATGACTCAAAATTTTTGTATGAGGTTCAAGATTTGTCATTGCTAACAAATCCCAGGAGATGCTGATGTTGCTGGCTCAAAGAACAAACTTGAACCAGCAAGGATCCAAACTCACTAATCATATGTATAAAAAAATCATTAAAATAATCTTATAAATCAACAATAAACAGAGTATAGATACTTTTGCAGTAACCATACTAATTGAAAAGGATTGTTGCTTTATATACCTGGATTCAGGCCACAGAACTTTTACATTTAGTTCAGTAAGTGTTTTTGAGCAAAAACTGCATTACTGTCACCATGTTGGACAGATATGCAGATGTGAGTCTTCCCTTTGAGAATTTTCAATTTACCTAGAATGACAAGGGACACATGAATAAAACATGTATGTGACAATACAAGGACAAATAAAGCAAGGCAGGTTTAGAATGAGAAATTGGTGCCACTGCAGGATAGATAAGGGAGACAGCAGCTGATTTTAAGTTGAACACAGGGATTGTTGTAAAGGCCATTTTTCCACACTCATTGACGGGCCACTCTAGAAATAATGACCTTTTCAAGGAGCCAAAATAAACAACTCTTCTGAAACAGTGATGGGAATTCGGAGAGTCTCAGGATATGTGAACTTGAAATTCTACAGGAAATTCCACTAAAGATTGCTGCTGAAGATGAGAATGAAAAGGTGGGTAGAAGAAGAAACTGACTTAGCTGGAGTCTAGGAACCCCAGTGAGCATGTGTCTTAGACAGGGGAAGAATTGACCATAGTTAACAAAATGTGAGCTGAGTTCTATGGTATTTCAAAGCCCTGAGATACAAGCCCACAAACTGGCAAGCTGCTTTCAGTATATTGTAGTTAGAATGATAGTGAAAGTTACTAAAATTGCCTTGTCAAGTCTTTATCCATCAGTGGCTTGGAACATCAAGAAAAGTCATGCTAGATACAGCAGTAAAGACACACCTGAAGTCAGACAGTGTAACGATATGGTGAAAATATTTCCACTATGTACATGTGTTTTCTTTATTTCTCATCTCATGACTGTTCTTAGCAAAGTCAGTAGTTACAGATGCACACGTGTGTTTTTATACAAGCACCGATACACAATGCTTTTTCATAAAGGCCCAAAGGCAACAAAATACTTTATCATCTCATGGAAATTAATTAAGGAAAGTGGGGCATGGAAGCAATCAGAGCAAAGTGCTATGTAATATAAAATACTTCCTAATCATTGCATCTAATTAAAAATAAGTAATTGTGACTTTTAAAGGTCTTTAATTATCATAAAAGAAGAAATTAATTAGCAGACATTCTCATCTGGGCAGTTAGGGATGTCTTTGTAAAAAAGAAATGTCCTAACTAAGGCAGACTGGGAAGCCAAAAATGATAAATGGAACTTTTGATACTAGAAGCTGCTGAGAACTGTCGAGAAAGATTTACTGTCCACGCTGGAATTCCAGAAGCAAATCTGCTAACTTCTGTGACTTATCAGGGAAGGCTCTGGGGTCTTCTAGTAAATCAACCTGGTCTGCTTTTTCAACCTGGGTCAAAATGGATTCATTTCTAAAGAATTAGCTTTGTGAATCTATTTACATTCAATGATCTGAACCCAGTTCAACATCTTCTAATGGCTTTTATTATAAATATGAATTATTCCTTCCAATGAGTGAACAAAATCTGTTTGTCGTTATTGTTCTGGTTAATAACATGATATCAGTTTCCCCCAGTTAATTTAACTTTCCCAAACACATCTTCTTTGCTGTAAGGAAATGCTCTTTCATTATCATATCATATCATTATCATATTTTCTAATTGCAACATATGCACATTGCATAGACTTTGTAATATATATTACATGTATGTTTAAAGTCTCAAAAGAAATTTAAATCATTTTTTATTAATACATATATGGCAAAAAGCACAGTGCTAACCCAGATGATCCTCAGAATTGTGCAGAGGGATTGTGCCAAGGACCATCTGGGGATATTCAAATCCTTATAAAATAGTGCAGTATTTGCTTATAGCTTAAAAACATCATCCTGTGCACTTGACATCATCTCTACATTACTTATCAGACCTACTATAATGTAAAGATTGTGTAAATAGTTACTATATAGTATAGTATGAGGAAATAAAGAGAAAAAAATGACCCTACATATTTAGTATAATCATAATGTGTTTTTACCAAAAAGATTTCAATGTGAGGTTAGATAAACCTGTGGATGAATGAGCTGACACAGGCTGCCTGTACAGTGAGAGACTTGAAAGCATTATGATTCTTCTCTCTGCACAACAGGATATAATCAGCTTGGGTATATTTCATTGTTTCTGTTAAATAATATCCTGGATAGATGCATTTTTGCAATTATTTTTGGAAATCAAAACGAATATATTCTCAAGCAGTTGTTAAGCATAGCACAGTATACAAAATACAAACAGAGTGTAAACTCATTCATTCCAACAACTGCTGCGGCACATTCATCCTCACTGACTTGTGCTTCCCACCTTAGATGACAATTTCAGCCCTGTCCTTGCGGGACACTCATTTTCTCACTCATCTTAACTGAAATGACCCCGATTCTTATCCAGATTAATTCCCACCCCCCTTCTTCATGCAACTCAGATCTACCTTGGGCTTATAATACTGACAGGGCTCTGGGGTGGACAGATGGGTAGAGTCACATCCAGTTCCTTCACAATTTCTCCACCTCCTTTTTCACTTCTGATCTAAACTGTTGGTTGGCTCTAGTTTCCTCATGGTAGGAGCAGCAGGTGAGAGGTAGGGGTCAGAAGAGGTCTCCCCAGAATAGTATGGCACCATCTGGCTTTAATATTCTTTTAGTATGTGAAGCATCCACAAGTAAACAGCCTTTCACATAGAATTTTGTGAGTTTCTTCAAAGCCTTGCAATTTTGTTCAATAAAGCCATTAACAAATGCACATATAACTTACCCCCTTTATGTCCCCCTCCACAAACCATCCTTGGTGTGAGATCTCCACAACCCTCTTAAAAATTATCTCTCCCTCTCTGGTCTACAACTGTGTGCGTCTTTGCTGCCTTCAGCCTTCAGAAAAGTTAGCTGATCTCCAGACAATTTGCTCTACTCCTTCCAGGCAGGTTCCTTGTGTGGATGCAGGAATTATCCCTACATCCATCTTCAATGCCTAATTCCACATTTCACATGATTCTCCCAGAAGCAGACCTGGCGACCAGGATTTCAGTGCAAATTAGATGTGAGAGGTGATCTCAAAAACACTATTAGGGGACCGAGACAGGGAAGGGAGCCAATAATGAAAAAAAGATCAAGCAATTTATAGCACTGCAGGCAACCAGGACTCATTCTCAAAAAGAAGCTTTGGGAGATGGTGTTGAACTTGCCAGAAGTCACTGCTCCTCCTCCATCTGGGAAGTATTATCTGGGGTGTACCTACTTCTTGCTGCCTTTCACTGAAGGTGAAATGTTTTGTATTTTAGCCCAGTCTATTTACAGATCATTTGAACTCAGAGGTGTAGAGAAAACCTACAGTCTAAGATTCATATGTGAAACTATTGGGCCAGATTATACAAACATGAACTCAGTCTTTGATGTTAAGGACTTTCCTAGAGTCCCATAGACCCTGTATCATATCCATTTCCAAATTTTTTCATCATCCAAAACAATAGCTTAAACAAAACCTTTTATTCAACTTCCTTCCTATAAATTTACTTATTCCTAGAGCCCCATATGAGGGGAATCAACAACATATATCCTTTGTGCCAGAAAGCATCTCCCTTTACCCTCATAGGAAGTACTAAGCTAAGAGTTCACAAGTATAATTACACGCTTGTGTAATTATGGTCTGAGCTTCACCTTCCGATTCAAACAGAGGAGCTCTGTGTATATATGTGTATATATGTATATATTTCTCACATTTCTACCCACCTCACGATCATCCAAATACTGTGAATTCCAGCTAGAGGAATTAAGTATTCTTCTATATTATACCTAATGGACTTTGATGCATAAAACAAAATAAGAACTCATTTGTTGGACATGGGCTGGGGGAGCAAAGAAGAGTGGTGGGATAAGATTATGCAAATTTTAATAAGTTATTTTAGTTTAAAAGAAAGATGGCTTGGCAGTTAAGGTGCTTGCCTGTGAAAGGCTAAGGACCCATGTTTGACTCTCCAAGTCCTTTGTAATCCAGATGCACAAAGTGATGCAAGCATGCAAAATCACATATGCAGTACAAGGTGGTGCATGAATCTGGAGTTTCATTTCAGTAGCTGGAGGCCCTGTTGTGCCAATTTTCAATCTCTCTCTCTTATTAAAAAAAAGATTAGAAAACATTTGAAAACTATTGGCAATAGTTTCTTTCTTTAAGGTTTTTATAGTCAGGAAATCAGGAGAGCAGTAAAATAACTTATTTAAATATATATTGACTCTCTAGGGTCATAGGTTTGCTCCTTCAAGAAGGAAAAGAGCATGACTATCACTCCTCCACCTCTTGGCTAAGATCAGGTGAAAACAGAATGGCTAATGAAGGAATAAAAAAATAGAGCTTACTAAGTTCTCAGGTCAAGAAGTAGTGATGTAAGGAACAAGGGTGCTTCTGGATCACCATTTAAGTCATTTACTTATTTGATGTCTTTGTTTCTTAGTTCATAGCCAGTGTTATTTAATAAAAAAAAAAATTGAAGTTGGTTTTAAATGGCTTGACTGTGTTAATGAAGATAGCTATATTGACAATTTCCTTTAGCTTTGTTGAGTTAAAAGAAAAAAAATATTAAAGACATATATTCATTCTTTTCCTCAACAATTACTTTTATGGTTTATAAAAACTTATGTAGATAGCACTAAATTAAAATTTGGCAGATATCACTATTTCAGATGTTCAGAACCTTTAGAGAAAGCTACCTCAGTGAAGAACTTGGCTGTTAAAGCTTAAGAGCCAGGATTACATATGTTGCACCATGGTAGTTTCAGGGAACCAAGTGAGGGAATGGTCTATTGGGAGGAGGATAGCATTAGGAAACCTACTATTTCCTGATATCCAATCAGGTTTTCGCTGGATGTGACATTCAAAGACAGAACTGAGGTTTCAAGAGAAGGCAAGCAAACAGAAGGAAAATGTCTATGCTTATCTCAATTTTTGTCCTTCCAGTTCATTCATTAGGAGGTGGAGAAAGGAAGCTAATGGTGGGCATAGCAGCAGGAATTTGACACTTGCAAGTAAGGGTTGTGGATCCAACTGACCAGTTTTTTTTCACCAGCCTCATCTTTCCAAGTTCTTTAAGCTTCCTTTTGATTACTGTCACAAACTTACTTTAAAGTATGTTTTGCATGTTAGTACATGTCAACCAAATGAAGTAACAGTCATTTCTTGGGCATGATTCAGAATGGAAGAAATAAAATATATCATCCCTTTGGAGAGTTATACAAGTTCATGTATTTGATTTCTTTCTTACTTTTACTTTTTTCTTTTTTAGTTGGCATACAGAAATTTAGTTATTATTCATTCTAGTTTTTTCAAAAACAATTTGTTTTTGTTGATTTCTCTTCTCCCTCCTATCCCCAGTTTCCCTCTCCCATTCAACTCCCTTTCTCCCTGGTTTCTTCCCCATCTGTTTACATGTCACAGGCATTCTTTTGCCCTTTCCTCAACCCTCTTCCAGATCATCTCTTTATAATTGATTTTGGTTACAATTCTACCATGATAGATTTTTCCACATTTTATTTTATTTTGCTATTTGATTTTATTAATGTTTTCATGTGTGATGTGTATGTGTTCACATGCAAATGCACATGCATGTGGTAGCCAGAAGTTAATTCTTTGTGTCATTTGCTCTTGACTTTATTGAATAAGACAAGTCTCTCACATGGACACAGAGCTTGCCTAAGTAGCCAGCTTCCCCCAGAGATCTCCTGTTTCTACCTCCTGAGCACTAGGATAACAGGTGGGCTGCCATGCCCATGAGGCATTTACATGACTACTGGGGAATCTGAACTGTACTCTTTAATCTTGTGCAGCAAGTGCTTTATCCACTGAGTCACCTTCCCAGGCTTCTATTTTGTTTATGAGATGGGGGCAGGGTCTCATGTATCCCAAGCTGTCTTTTAAAATATATTTTTATTAGTTATGTATATAGTATATATACAGCCATGATGGCACTATCGTTAGCCTTCTCCCTGTCCTCCCCCCATGGGTAAGGTGGGTCTTGCCTTATGGGAGTAGAAATCAGTTATGCAGGAGAGGCAATGACTCTGTATATAATGACCCAACTCATGGCTCTAACAATCTTTCCACCCCCTTTTCCATGAATTTCCCTGAGCCATGTTGGGTTCATTTTAGGTCTATTTCAGTGACAAGGGTTTGTGAGTCTCTGTGTCTCTGGATATCTGATTTGGTAGGAGTTGAGTGGTCTTTGTGTCTATATCCTTCACCCTTGTGCTGGTACCAGGTTCACCGATAAAGCAGCACTCTTGTTCATTTCCCCTATAACTCTATTTCTTCAGCTCGTGTCCTGTTGAGGTGTAATGGGCTGATTCTTTCCTCAGGATATGTGAGAGAATGTTTCATGAGCTGCTGAGAAGAAAGTGTCTTCAGTGGGATTCATCTATGGTATCATTTAACTCTCTCATTTCAAGGCCAATTTTCTGCTTAGATGATCTGTCTAATGATGATACTGGAGTATTAAAGTCTCCTATTTTAATTGTGTTAGGAGTTGTTTCTGATTTATTGTCTAATAGAATTTGCTTTATAATTTTTTTTGCTCTTTGTTTGGTGCATATAGGCTTATGATTGTAATATCCACTTGTATTCTTTTTTTTTTTGATGAGTATGAAGTGAGCTTCTTTATCTCTTTTGATTACTTTTGATTTGAAGTCTATTTTGTCTGATATCAGTATAGCCACCCCTGCTTGTTTCTTATTTCCATTAACTTGGATTAGCTTTTTTTTTTTTTCATCCTTTCACCCAAAGGTGATGTATATCTTTATTGGTAAGGTAGATTTTCTGTGTACAGAAAATTGGTGGGTCTATTTTTCTGTTCCATTTGTGGATAGAGCAATTATTGTAATATACAAGTTAATCCCTGACAAGTTTAAGGCTTGTTGGAATTTGGTGTTTTCATAAATTTTATGTTTTCAAGTCTGTTATACTCATGGTTGTTATTTTTCCCTTTTGAACACACTTGAGTGTGATGGTTCATCTTTTCAGTTTGGTTATTCTATGCAATATTCTCTAGGATTGGATTAGTGCTCATATAATCATATGGCTGGATTTTATCATAGAAAATTTTTCTTTGTTGACAATTATGAGGAATAATTTTGCTGAGTATAGTATTTTGGGTTGGAAGTCATGGTCTTTTAGAGTTTGAAATGCTTCATTCCAATCCCTTCTGGATTTTAGAGTTTCCACTGAAAAATCAGTGGTAATTCTGATGGGTTTACTTTTGTGTGTAATAAGCTGTTTTTCTATTGCAGCTTTTAGAACACTTTTTTGTTTTCATATTGAGAGTTTTCACTATAGTGTGACATGGGGAATTTCTTTTCTGGTCCTGTCTGTTTGGGGTTCTGAGCACCTCTTCTACTTTGATGGGACTCTCTTTGGGGAGGTTAGAGAATTTTTTTTTCAATAATCTTGTTGAAGATGTTTTCTATGCTTTTGGTCTGTATTTCTTCCCCTTCTTGTATGCCAATGATCCAAATATTTGGTTTCTTCAAGGTATCCCACATCTCCTTTATATACTGTATGTGCATGGGTAAGGTGGGTCTTGCCTTATGGGAGTAGAAATCAGTTATGCAGGAGAGGCAATGACTCTGTATATAATGACCCAACTCATGGCTCTAACAATCTTTCACCCCCTTTTCCATGAATTTCCCTGAGCCATGTTGGGTTCATTTTAGTTCTATTTCAGTGACAAGGGTTTGTGAGTCTCTGTGTCTCTGGATATCTGATTTGGTAGGAGTTGAGTGGTCTTTGTGTCTATATCCTTCACCCTTGTGCTGGTACCAGGTTCACCGATAAAGCAGCACTCTTGTTCATTTCCCCTATAACTCTATTTCTTCAGCTCGTGTCCTGTTGAGGTGTAATGGGCTGATTCTTTCCTCAGGATATGTGAGAGAATGTTTCATGAGCTGCTGAGAAGAAAGTGTCTTCAGTGGGATTCATCTATGGTATCATTTAACTCTCTCATTTCAAGGCCAATTTTCTGCTTAGATGATCTGTCTAATGATGATACTGGAGTATTAAAGTCTCCTATTTTAATTGTGTTAGGAGTTGTTTCTGATTTATTGTCTAATAGAATTTGCTTTATAATTTTTTTTGCTCTTTGTTTGGTGCATATAGGCTTATGATTGTAATATCCACTTGTATTCTTTTTTTTTTTTTTTTTTTGATGAGTATGAAGTGAGCTTCTTTATCTCTTTTGATTACTTTTGATTTGAAGTCTATTTTGTCTGATATCAGTATAGCCACCCCTGCTTGTTTCTTATTTCCATTAACTTGGATTAGCTTTTTTTTTTTTTTATCCTTTCACCCAAAGGTGATGTATATCTTTATTGGTAAGGTAGATTTTCTGTGTACAGAAAATTGGTGGGTCTATTTTTCTGTTCCATTTGTGGATAGAGCAATTATTGTAATATACAAGTTAATCCCTGACAAGTTTAAGGCTTGTTGGAATTTGGTGTTTTCATAAATTTTATGTTTTCAAGTCTGTTATACTCATGGTTGTTATTTTTCCCTTTTGAACACACTTGAGTGTGATGGTTCATCTTTTCAGTTTGGTTATTCTATGCAATATTCTCTAGGATTGGATTAGTGCTCATATAATCATATGGCTGGATTTTATCATAGAAAATTTTTCTTTGTTGACAATTATGAGGAATAATTTTGCTGAGTATAGTATTTTGGGTTGGAAGTCATGGTCTTTTAGAGTTTGAAATGCTTCATTCCAATCCCTTCTGATTTTAGAGTTTCCACTGAAAAATCAGTGGTAATTCTGATGGGTTTACTTTTGTGTGTAATAAGCTGTTTTTCTATTGCAGCTTTTAGAACACTTTTTTGTTTTCATATTGAGAGTTTTCACTATAGTGTGACATGGGGAATTTCTTTTCTGGTCCTGTCTGTTTGGGGTTCTGAGCACCTCTTCTACTTTGATGGGACTCTCTTTGGGGAGGTTAGAGAATTTTTTTTTCAATAATCTTGTTGAAGATGTTTTCTATGCTTTTGGTCTGTATTTCTTCCCCTTCTTGTATGCCAATGATCCAAATATTTGGTTTCTTCAAGGTATCCCACATCTCCTTTATATACTGTATGTGCTTTTTAAAATATATGTATCATTGTTTTTGGACCAGCAGACTATTTCCTCTGTTTTGTCCTCACATTCTGATAGTCTATCTCCATATGGTCTACTCTGTTGATGAGTCTTTCTTGGGAGCCTTTAAAAAGAGTTATTTCATTGTTGTCTAGTACATTTTATTTTCAGCATCTCCAACTTTTTTTTTTTTTTTGGTTTTTCAAGATAAGGTCTCACTCTAGCTCAGGCTGACCTGGATTTCTGGATTTCTCTCTGTAGTCTCAGGGTGGCCATGAACTCATGGCAATCCTCCTACCTCTGCCTCCCGAGTGTTGGGATTAAAGGCGTGCACCACCATGCCTGGTTCCAATTTCATTTCTTGATTAGAATTGCTAGTTGTTTGTTGGAGTTCATTCCTGCATTTGATCCAGGGGAAGTTCCATAATGGTGGAAGAAAATGGCACCTTTCACAGAGAGAAATACCACCATTAGCACCAGCAAGCACACTCCAGGAACCCCAGGCAGAGCTCAAGCACTCTGCATTATCTTTAGAGTGGAATTCATATCTACCCTCAGTAACACCTCCTCCAGCCAGGAGTCTGAAGAGCTAAGTTTTAGTAAAACTGAATCTACCGGGGACATCCATTTAAACTACCACAGCTGTGCTTTGAGTTCATTCTTGAATTCTTTTTCTTGATTTTCTTTGCTCAACCAAGTTGTCTTGCGAATCATTTATTTTGGTACTCAACTATTTCTTCAGTCCTTTAGTTTACGGCCTCATTAAGTTTGTTGAATATACTTGTAACAGCTTTATTTTGGGGTTATGTTACTGGAGTTTCCTCTACATTTTTAGTAGAGGCTTTAACTACCAGGCTTGGTGTCTTATGTTCTTGCTTTGTGTTGTTTTTTTCCCATCTTGAGGTAGTTGTCTTGTTTTGCTGGGACTATAGCAATTTGTATCTCTTATGGAATATGTGTCCATTGCTTTATACGGATTTGGTCCAGGTAGGAATGGAAAGGTGGTATATTCACAGGTTCTGGCTGGGTTCTCTAGACCTGAGCAGGGTCTTTCTTTTGTATTCACTCTCCTGGCAATTCTAGGTGAGGTCTTGTAGTTTTTGGCCAACTCAATGACCGGGGAGGGTCCTGTTGTCTCTCTGGTATTCACTTCCTGGGCCTTTGTGGTGGGTTTGGCTGTGGCAACTTGTGGCATCCAGGGCAAGGGAACACTGGGAATCCTGCTTTGTGGGGTGGGTGGGGAGAGGGGTAAATCTCAGTCATTGTGCTTATGGGGCCTGCCTAGGTTATGCATTTGGAAATGAGATCATTGTAGGTGGCTCTCTGCTTGTAAGCCTGCCACAACAGGTCTTGCAGTGGGGATACAGTGGTTCCCTATCCATCCCACACACATGCACCACCATGGAAGTGGGGAACTAGGGCTTACCCACCCCACATAAGCTGCTGAGGAACCTGAGAGCTGGGGCCTACCTGCCCTACTTGAGATAGTAGGGAATAGGGAGCCAGGGCCTACCCACTCTGCCAAGGAACTAGGGATCTAGGGTCCCACACATGGGCACTGCTGGGAACTCTATTATTAAATATTTATTATTATTATTATTATCTCCTAGTTTTGTCTAGGTCTGAAAATCTAGACAAGTGAAAGAAATTCTCAGAATCTTATCCTATAAAAGTTTATACAAGAGTGCCAAATAACTTTAAATTACAAATTAATTCATATATGCAATTTCTATGCTAACTACAACTATCTTCCCCAGTTCTATAAAAGTATGTCTACTTGACCTTGAATAGAAATAAGATTACCTAATCTTTGGCAATGTCTATACTATGACTTTGAGAAAGATTGAAGGAAACGATTAGAAAAGAGAATGATGATTAATTAGTAATATCTATCATGAGCACATGAGTATGATGGAGGAAAGTGGAGACATTCTTGCCAAACATGTGCTGGTCTCACATTAGGCAATACTTATTTATACTGTTGAAGTATTATGTGCTATTTAAAGCAATAAAACAGTCAGGGTCATTTTATTGAATTAACATTTCTATTAGTTCAATTTAAACTTTTCTTCCCACAGACATGTACTGAGGAACCGAGCTACAGAAAAATACAAACAATGAGGCACATTCATAAATAAATGGTGAATAAAATGATAATATAGAAATAATATATAAACTTTAGTTACAGATTGGTGCTTTTTGTTTTTAATCACAAAATATACTTAACTTGTTTGAAGAGTTTATTCAGGGAACTTTTAGAAATTGACTTTTAAAAACTCTTTAAGTAGATCATATTTCTTCAGGGGTAAAGGAGGTAACCCTCAAGAAGCAACAACTTCACTGGCTAAGTAGAAATATTGAGTTGAAACTCATGAAGGAATTAGATTAATGAAACTGAGAATTTAAATGGTGCACAAAACAAAACTACTAGAGAAAACATGCCAAATAAAAATTCATTCCCAGTTAAAAGAAAAATTATCAATGCAATAAGCACCAACAAAACTATTCACAGAGCTCAGCCTAATCAATAAGAAAACAGAGAAGAAATAACCATCATTAGTACTCCCATCCATGTTATCCTGACAAAATAAATCCTCTTGTCTTATTGGTCAATGAAGAATAATCAGTGTGTTCAGGAAGCTGTTGTCTTTTATCCATATAGATTTTTTTTTCAAGAAGCAAAAGGAGCATTGATATTTACAGTATGTCAACTGACAAAAACAGATCGATGGACACCTCAAAGAGGAAATTCACATTGGTATTTAGAATTACTCTATCATCTGCTATGGCTCAGTAAAATGATTGGACATGGCGGGCAGGTAGAGAGAATATTATAGGACAATGAATTGTAAATACATATGCAACATTGCCATTTCATAAGAAAATTGATAGAAAATGAAATTTCATGGTCTTTTGGTTACTGCACAGAAATTATTTAAATTTAGATTACAGCAAACAAACCCCTAAAACATGTTTTAAATCCAGAAAGTTAGCATGAGGAATTCACTGGATAATACCAAAATATTTTATATTTCATATTTGGAAAATTGGACTTACTCACATCTTTGAATCTTGAGGGAGATGAATGGGTGAATGTGCTTATTTTTAATATACCTAGAATCGAGGCCAAGACCACGTTCTGACCCATCCTCATAGTCTTAGGTCTTTGGTTTTCTTTATTTTTTTAAATATTTTATTTATTTATTTGAGAGAGAAAGGGAGAAAGAGAGAGAGAGAAAGAGAGAGAGATAATGGGCATGTCAGGTCCTCCAGCCACTGCAAATGAACTCCAGATGCATTCACCACCTTGTGCACCTGGCCTATACAGGTCTGGGGAATTGAACCTGGGTCCTTCGGCTTTGCAGGCAAGCACCTTAATGGCTGAGCCATCTCTCCAGCCCCTTGTTTGGTTTTCTTGATGTGAATAGCCAGGTGAAATACTAAGCAGCAAATTTTGCTTGTTCTTATTTATCTTTATACCTGTAAAGTTTTATTTGCAAATAGAAGCATATCAGTTTAGCAATCAAGTACACATGATTTGGAGCCAAACACACTGAGTTTATATTCACACAATATCAATGCCTAATTTGTAATTTATTTAAAAAAATCTCATAAATTCTGTGTAACTCAGATTTCATACCTGTTCAATGAGAATAATGTCTCTACTTAAAAATGAAATTATCATTGGAGATAATTATAACCACACTTATAAGGCATTAAGCATAATCTGTTGCTTAACAGATTAGAGTAAATGCCCAATAAACCTTAGCTGCTCCACTAAACCATCACCATATTAAGCTTTGCCTCTGTTTAGTAAAGCAGTAGAATGTGGCTTGCATACAGTCAAGATTTTACAGTGGAGAATTCCAAGTGTCTTGCTCACATTAAATCCTTCACAAAGATTTTAATGGCATAAAGTCACACTTACAGTAGCTATCAGGAAAATGAAAATCAAGATTTTTATATCCACTCCATATCTATTAAGGTGCTGGGATGGCTGCAAGTAAGATAATGAGTAATGCAGAAAAATTGGGACCCTCATATATGCTGGTGGGAATGTAAATGGTGCAACCTCCTTGGAAAATAGTTTGATAATTTCTCAAAAGGTTAATCATAACATCATACATGACCTAACACTTCTATCATATATATATATATATATATATATATATATATATATATATATATATATATATATATGTGTGTGTGTGTGTGTGTGTGTGTGTGTGTGTGTGTATGTAAGAGAAGAGGACACCCCAAAACATGCAAAACTTGCATGCAAATGTCCACAGCAGCATTACATATAATAAATGACCAGTTTATAGAGCTCAAGTTCCTTCAGTTAATGGAATACTAACAGCATGTTTTATACCCATGCAAAAGAATATTATTCATTAATAAAATTAAATAATGCATTGATACATGCTACCACACAGAATATTCTAAAAATACTACAAGTATAAGAATCTATTCTAAGTGTTGAATAATTCCATTTATATTAAACTTCCAGAATAGGTCAAATGAACAAAGACAGAAAGTAGATTAATATTTGCCCAGGGCTGTGAAGTTGAAGTGATATGATGAAGGGTGATTTTTTAATGAGGCAGTGGTTTCTTCCTGGAATGAGGAAGATGTTCTGAGATCACAATTGTTCTACAACTCTGAGAATATAGTAAAAGTCATATGTGCATACATTTAAAAATAAAAGCAAATTCATAATACAATAAATTCTCACAGTACATGAATATATAGTAAATATACCTGGTAATATTTTTACAATATTGTTAACAGCAGGAGTCACCTAATTACTGCTGAATCATTCAATTCTTTCAAAATGTAAGGTCTGCTGTGTTTACCATATAAGGTGCCACTAAAAATGAGCTCTTCTATATGCCGTCATTATTATTTCTTTGGAGGATGTCATATTCTATAGGGGTGCTTTTGTATATGGTCAAGCAAAATAAAACATATTTGATTTCCCAAATAATTGGTAATTTATAGATATACAGTTCCTGGAGAAAATTCTCTACAAAAGTCCCCTTCCAAGTGTTGTTGGACTCATTCATATGTCTGTTTTACAAACCACAAAATCAGCTCCAGCACCCCATTCCACAGGCACATTGGATGCAGGAATATATGTATTGAGGCAATGCTTTTATGGTTTGGGGGGAATTAGCCTGCTTCTGAAATGGTCAATCCTTTATGCATGAAAGTAGCTTGGTTGAGCTGACGGCCATCATTATTTCTGACCTTATGTTATTTTTTTTAAGACTGGGTCACATGTAGCCAAGGATGACCTTGACTGCATGATACTCCTGACTCTACCTTCTGAGTGCTATTATAGGTATGCACCATCACTTCCAGTTCCTCTGATTCTGGGATTCAAGGCTAGAGCTTTGTGCATACTAGACAAACAATGTGACAACTCAGCAACATCCTCCACCTCTACTATCTCTTATTTTATAGGAGGAAAGAAGATATGTATAAAACCATGTCTCCATATCCAATAGATATTAGATTCCAGATCCCCAAGGATAAGCAATTCCACAGATGCATAAGTCCCTGATATGAAGTGGTATAGCACTTGTCTACAACCCATAGTCATTCTCTGGTGTAACTTAAATCAGCTCTGAATTACATAACCCATCTCTAAGATCCCATGGCATCAAAATTCATCCTACAGAGGAAAGCATATCCCCAGAGAGCACTGGACATCTGGCCAAATCAAAGAATGAGCCTGCTTCCTACATGTAGCCCCTCTATTTAGTTAAAAAGGAAACATTTCAAACTTTCTGTGCCTGGTGCCTCCCCACTCACTCCACAGACTCACTCAGTCCTTCGCCAGGGTTGTTTTTGTACTTTAGTATTCATTTATTTCTAACAACATGGAATAGCTATTCACTTCCTTCAGAAGTTTAATTAAATATCGCAACTAATCATGATAATTAAAAAAGAAGGAGAAAGGCTATTTGCATTAGTCTTATGGTGCCAGCTTTCTTGCAAGCCTTTTATTCCTGTTAGAAGGTGAGTATGTGGCTCTTGCTTCTCCAAACCCTAACCTGGGCTCTGTTCCAGTGTGTTGAATGAAGACAGTACCTTGTATTTCATAGATGCACATGAATTACCTTTTATATTATAGATCTAATACTATGCTGGCCAAGTTTATGTAAAAATAACCACTTATTTCTAGTAGATTATTTATATGCTCATATAGTTGGCATGCATGCCCATCAGTAGTGATCTTTATTCTTGACAAAATGACTGATTAGAAAGGTTTCCATTTCTATGCCTTTCATTTATCTTCAATGTCTCTCATAAATGTTGAATTAAGCAGGTTTTATGGGACTAAGCATAAATTGTAGTTTCATTGAAAGTGACTGTGGCAGAGGAGGTTTCTATACTTCCAGCTTCAATAACAATAATTCAGTGTTTCCAGGGTTTAAGCAGGAAAGTTCTCATACTACCAAAATCATACTTTAGTCCAAGAGCTATTTGTAAGCATTTTCACACATGCCTCTCTAATTCATTAGAAAGTAGCAAATTTAAGAGAACAATCAGAAAATAAGTCATTATTTATAAAGTGAAGTAGTAAGAACAAGCATTTTTCTACTATAGTTATAAGGATTACTTTCCTTCCAAGTGGAATTGTTCAAAAGGTATTTTTGACAATTAACATTTTAACTATATGTCACTTTTCCCCATGATTTATGCCACTTAATACTTAGAAAAATATAATGGCTAGGTGCTAATTATTGTCACTAGATGAAAAATTGAGGTGAAGCTAAATAATCAAATAAATAGAACTGTTTTTTCAATGAAGAGGGACACTGGGATGTGGATATGGTATGAATGGGTCCCTCACTGGCTCAAGTGCTAGAAGTTTGGACTCCACTCCATTATGTTGGAGAGGAGAGCAAATTTAAGGGTTGGAACCTAGTGGGAGGCATTTTGTCATTGGAGGCATATCCTTGAAGGGCTTTACACTGGTCTGTCAGAATGAAGATGGGTTGTTATAAAGAAGGAGCCTGATCCCTGAATCTCCCTGGCTTTCTGACTTGTAATGCAGTCTCTTTCACACCAGCGTTCTCCCAGCAGACTAGGCTGCTGATAAATCCTGGATTCTTAGCCTGCAAAATGGTATGATAAATAAACCTATTTCTTTAGAAACTATCCAGTGTTTTGTAGTTTGATATAAAAGAATGGTGACCAAGATGATGACAAGGAAAGGAGTGAGGAAGAATGAAAGCACACATGTGACAAATGAATAGAAATAGGAAGGACACAAAGGAGGACCAGTAGATGAGGAAGATGAAAAGAATATACTAAACAAATTGTGTTTGAAAAATCATAATGATAAAAAAATCAATTCCCCAAATGGACATATAGAACACTGTAATATAGGACCCCAAAATAAATCCACACTGCTCCATCCACTTGGTTCATAGCAAAGGTCCCCCAAACATAATTTAGAGAAAAGACAGCTTCCTCAACAAATGGTGCTGAGGAAATGGGACATCCACATAGAGAAGACTGAAATTAGACCTATATCTCGTACCCTGTACAAAAAGCAATTCAAAATGGATCACATGCCTTAATGTACCACCTAGAAGTTTGAAATTAGTAGAGTAAAACCTCGGGGAAATATTTCACTATAGAAAACTAAATATTGATGTTTGATATATTGTTGAAACTTTCTGAGTCCAACTCTGATAACTCAGGAAACACTATCAAGAATTAACATATCGGGGCTGGGGAGATGGCTTAGCAGTTAAGGCGCCTGCCTCCTAAGCCTAAGAATGCTGGTTCCAATCTCCAGGTCCCACGTTTAGCCAGATGCAAAAAGTGATGCAAGGGCGCAATGCTGCACTTGACCACAAGGCGGCACACTCATCTGGATTTTGTTTGCAGGAGCTGAGAGGCTGCTGGTTCGCCCATTTCTATCTGTCTTCCTCTCCCTCTCTCTCTGTCTCTCTCTGTGTCTCTCTCCAAAAAAAAAAAAAAAAAAAAAAAGAATTAGCATATGGTGGCTGCATAGATGGCTTAGTGGTTAATGTGCTTGCCTGTGAAGCCTAAGGACCTGTATTCTACTCTCCAGGTCCCACAGAAACCAGACACATAAGGTGACTCAAGTGTGCAAGGTAGCACATACACACAAGAGGCACACATGTCTCCATTGCACTGGCAGGAGGCCCTGGCATGCCAATTCTCTCTCTCTCTGCTCTCATAAAAAAGAAAGAATTGCTGGGCATGGTGGCACATGCCTTTAATACCAGCACTTGGGAGGCAGAAGTAGATGGATTGCCATGAATTCAAGGCCAACCTAAGACTACATAGTGAGTTCTATGTCAGCCTAGGCCAGAGTGAGACCCTACCAAAAAAAAAGAAATTGGATTTAGTAGGTTAAAAGGTTAAACAGACTCTATACAGAAAGGGAAAAATTTGAATATAAACAGCCTTCAGAATGGGGGCAAATATCTGACAACTATCCATTGGAGAGAGCATTAGTGTAGGAATACAGTAAGAATTAAAAAAAAAACAAAACTAGGCTGGAGAGATGGCTTAGCCATTAAGGCACTTGCCCGTGAAACCTAAGGAACCAGATTAGATTCCCCAGTACCCACATAAGCCAGATGCACAAGGTGAAACATGTGTCTGGAGTTCATTTGCAGCAGCTGGAGGCCATGGCACACCCATTTTCTCTCTCTCTCTATCTTACTTTTCCTCTCTTTCTCCCTCTCTCACTGAGGTAAATGAATAAATAAAATATTTTTAAAAAGAATTAATAAACTAAGCACTAGGGCTGTAGAGATGGCTTAGCGATTAAGTTGCTTGCCTGCAAGGCAAAAGGACCCACGTTTGATTTCCCAGTACTGAAGTAAGCCAGATGCACAAGGTGGTGCATGTGTCTGGAGTTTGTTTACAGTGGCTGGAGGTCCCTGAGTGCCCATTCAGTCTTTCTCTCTGTCTCTTTCTCTCTCTCTCTCTCAAATAAATAACCGCACTCACCAAATCAGTAATGGACAAATGAGCAGAATAGAAAGTTCTCCAGATTTTTCAATAAAAGCATGAAAAATGTATACTGTCTTTAACCTTAGTATTTGCAAATCAAAACTACACAGAGATTTTACCTAATGCCTATCAGAATAGTTATCATGAGAAAAAAATATAAATAAAACAATGAAGGCTGGTAATAATATAAGTAAGAAGGAACCCTTCCTTATACAGTGTTTATGAGAGTATATTTTAGCTCAGCCATAGTGGAAGTTAGTATAAAATTCCCACAAAACCCAAATTAGAGCTACCATATATCACTATATGTCACTCTTGAGTATTTACCCATGGAAATTTCAGGAAACATAGTTTACAAATATCTCCATATCTATGTTCATTCAAGCACTATTAATGATGGCCAAGGCATGGAATAAAGCTAGGTACCCATCCAAACTAAAATATTGTGTGTGTATAAATATGTGTATATTACTGAGTCACAAAGAATAACAAATTATGTCACTTGCAGGAAAATAGATGGAATTTGAGATGATCATGTTAAATCAACTAAGCCACTCAAAAAGAAAAATATCTTCTCCTCCTCCTCCTCCTTCTTCTTCTTCTGATTATTAAGAATATATTAACCAAAAATAGGTACCAGAAACCAGTAAGCGGGTAAAAGGCTATAAGGGAGGGAAGAAAGGGAAGGACTTAAGTGTATGGTAATACACATATGTAAGTAGAAGAACTGAGTACAGGGAGGGGAATGGCCTAAGCGAGGCCATGGGAAGAGAATGCATACAAAAAGGGCAGGGGGAGGGACAATCTAAACTCAAGATATTATCAATAAGACATATGTAAAACTACTTTTTTGATTAAGGTCACGTCTAGAAGATGTAGACTGTTACTAGAAAATTTTCAGTACCTGGGATGGAACTCCTTCCAGTGAGATGTTGGCCAAGGAGGTCCCGGTAGCCTCCAAAACATTAAGGCTTTTGCCAAAGCCCTTGGTTTCCCTAGAGAAATAGATAGTAAGACCCTATTGCTGAAGACATCTCATGCCTGAGAGGCAAGGACACTGAGAAAGCAAGCTGGTGCTGAGCAGAAAACCTTCTCCCTGTAGACCAGCCAACTGAAAGCTGGAAAAAGCTGCACTGCACGCAGCGTATGGGAGACAGAAGCCATCAACAGTGAAAATAGTGGATGCTGAATATTCAAGCTTGGCCAGACAGGCCCAATGACTGAACAGGTGCAATAGTGGCGTGTCTACTCTTGGGGTAACCAACTGCTCCATAATTGGACTGAAGGCCCTCTCTACGGGGAGGGAATACATACCCGGTACTGAAAAACCTAAGTAAAAGTCTATGGTAGGTGAGGTCATGAGCCTTGGGGGTATAAGCCTGCTCATGTCTGACTAAATGTATATATTATTCCCACCAAGCTGCCCTGGGGACACTACACTAAATGTTCATGTCCACATATTAACGCTATTCTCACTTCTGGCTAGAGAAGCTTCTCTTTTCAGATGGTGATGACCACTGGGACGACACAAAAGGCAACATAGTGCTGAGAAGAAGGGATGGAGGAGTGCCTAGCACTGAAACACCTCTGTCACATCCTCCAGTGGCTCAGGGACCATTGCGGAAGAGGGGGCGGATAGAATGGAAGAGCCAAAGGAAGGATATGACCTCTTACTATGCAGCTGCCCAGACAGAAATTGGCCTCGATATCCATGATCTTGCAGTGCCTAGCAATACCTTTGCAAGACCCTCAAAATAGAAGAGAAAGATGATGTCATCAAATTAGGAGAGAGACTAATGGAGAAAGGGAGGGGATATGATGGAGACTGGAGTTCTAAAGTGGAATGGGGGAGGGGAGGGAAATATCAGGTGGGGTTTTTTTTGGTATGATTAAAATTAAAAAAAAAAAAAAAAAAAAGAATATATTTTGTATGGATATGTCCTGTGTTGATAGCATCTATTCCCTCCTGTCTGCCCTTGGTCCTCAGGGGTCCTCCTCAGTGTGGTTGCTGGTATTCCCCCATGGGGTGGTGGGTTATGTGTTGTGGGAGCAGAAGTCAATTACTGGAGGGAGGCAGTGCCTCTGGGCATGACATCCCAGCCTGTGGCTCTTACTATCTTCCTGCCCCCTCTTTCACAAAATTCCCTGAGCCTTGGTGGGTATATTTTAAGTCTACTTAGTGATGAGCTCTTAGGGTTCCTGCATTGCTATGAATATCCTCAGTGTCTGTCTCCTTCCCCCTGGAGCTGATTGTCAGGCCCACCACAGAAGCAGCACTCTTCCTTATCTCCCCAATTCTTCCATGGTGTAGCAGACAGCTTCAGGTTCGCTAAGATGAACTTCCAGACCAGGCACAGTTATGGAGGAAGGGATATTATTTATTGAAACTTACAGATCCAGGGGACGTTCCATAAAGGCAGGAAAAGCAGCCTGCTCTTCACAGGGCCAAACACAGAGAGAGAGAAAGCCAACCAGCCACCACAGCACACAGAGCAAAACTACAGCCAAAAGGTCACACAGCACACTTCAGGAACTCCTACTAGGCACATTTGCATATCTTTACAATGGAATCTCAAACCATCACCACACCTTAAGACCGGCCCCCAGTGACCTTGCCTCTAGCAAGGTGATTGCAGATGCAAACTATAAAGTAATAAAACATTGAATATATTGGGGGACATATATTCAAACTACCACATTCCGCCCCTGGCCCCCAATATATTTAGCTCCTGGCCCCCAATAGATTTATAACTATCACACATTGTAAATTGTACTCAGTCCAATTTCAAAGGTTCTCACAGTCTTGATCAACTTAAGATAGTGAGTCCTGTAAAATCAAACAAGTTAAATACTTTCAACATGTCAAGGCACAGAGTAAACATTTTTAACTGTATAAGGAATAGCAAGGAGAAATTAGAACAATGCAAACTCAACCACCATCAGCCGTCATCAAACTTCTGCAGTTCAAGTTCAATATAACCAGAGACTAACAGTCTCCAGGTTTTCCAATTCCACCCCTCCAGTGGGCAGAGTCGCCAGGGAAAACTTTCATCCCATGCCAACACTGCACTCCATGGTAGCCCTTTTGCACAGTCCTGGTATATACAAAACATCTTCAGGTCTCCATGCAAACCACGGTCCATCTTCCAAAAGGCTCTTCCAGCCTATTCCTCAGGGACGTCATGCCCTGCCTTCATGCTGCATCTCAGCAGCGGCTCCTGGAACCGTGTGCAACTCATGACCACTCCATGCATTTTTCATGCTTCCAAAACCAATACCAGGTGTGCAGGACACAACCATATTCTTAATCCAGGGACAAAATAAATCATAGCCTTGAAAAGTAGGTTCCTTCTCCAGTAAGCTCTTTCCAAGCATTTGCATTTTTAACAGTCTTTCCTCAGGCATCCTCTCCATTGTTTTAATGTAAATCAAGTCAGGCCACCTTCCTTCCACCTTCCTTAAGATTGCTAATGCGTTGACAATAGCAGCTCAGTAACCTAAAACCAGTCTCAGTGCCTCTGCTTTTAACTTGCTTGAAGTTTTCCAACTTAAAATCTTAAAATCTCAGTCCGATATCTTCAGCCAAGCACATCAGTCCATTACAAATTTAACCTTGATCAAACTTTCTGGGCCTGGATAGCAGAACGTAGCCATCCCTTATGCCAGTAGCCCAGTTCCAACAAAGTCCTCTGCAGTCTTTCCTTCCCCTTAGAAAGCTCATAAGCCAAGCCTCGAAGTTCAATCCTATCTGCACTTAGCATTCTCAAACTCTCATCAGAGTAGTACATAAAACTTAGCTTACCACTCCAGAAGGCATCTTCAGTTGCAAGCACCAAGTCCATGCCCATTCCTTCAAAACAAAAGTACCAAAAGACGAATATCCACACGGTCAGGTTCATCTCACACCACACTCCTCGGTACCACTTTACTGTTGCAGACAGCTTCAGGTTCGCTAAGATGAACTTCCAGACCAGGCACAGTTATGGAGGAAGGGATATTATTTATTGAAACTTACAGATCCAGGGGAAGTTCCATAAAGGCAGGAAAAGCAGCCTGCTCTTCACAGGGCCAAACAGAGAGAGAGAGAAAGCCAACCAGCCACCACAGCACACAGAGCAAAACTACAGCCAAAAGGTCACACAGCACACTTCAGGAACTCCTTCTAGGCACATTTGCATATCTTTACAATGGAATCTCAAACCATCACCACACCTTAAGACCGGCCCCCAGTGACCTTGCCTCTAGCAAGGTGATTGCAGATGCAAACTATAAAGTAATAAAACATTGAATATATTGGGGGACATATATTCAAACTACCACACATGGTTTCACCTGGGCCTTAACTGAGATGCAAAGGCTGGTTTTTCTCCTAAGGTCTTGTTTCCTTTTGAAAAAAAATAAAAAATAAAAAGATTCTCCAATGGAGTGTGAAGTCAGCATAGGCTAAATTGGTAAGTGTTATTAATTTAGGGAGAGCTTGATGGCTGTAGCCCCTCTTTTAGCCAAAGACTAGTGGGAGCTTGACTTTGGAGAGCATAATCTTTGTCTTCATAGGATTCAGACTTGGTTTCCAGTTCCAGATATGAGTTCCTTTCCCCTGAGTGGATTTCTTAGTCAACCAGAAAGTGATTGGTTACCCACCAAGGCTGTGTGCCACCATTAAACTGGTGTGTACTTCTTGTCAGGCTGGTTGCTTGTCAGACCCCTGCTTGCTGACACAGAAGTTGGCCACTTTTCCCCAGTAGCTCATATAGTGCTGTCTGGGAAGTGGCTTTCTTCTTGATTCCAGCCAGGTCTCTCAGTGTTCCGTGCTGGTACATATGGTGTCTTCAGTAATAGGGTCTTACCTTTCACCTGAGGTGGGTAATCAAGTGCTTTGAGAGAAGTCTGTCTTGTTTTGAGGACCTCATAGGTCTCCTTGATCAATAATGGGTATCACCCATTTCTAGTACTGTGACTTACAGGTCAGAGTCAAAGTTTTCTAAGGTTTTAAGGTTAGGCTTCATCCCACCCTCTCCAAGTCCCTCCTTTTGGGGAATTTCTCCTATATTTCTTTTCTATATAGCATCTAGATATTAAAAACTACATGGTAGTAGAAAAGAGACTACTAGTTGGGAAGAGGATGCAGACCAAGTGAAAGGGCCCGCAGAGATAAGAGAGGGCAATAAGATAAAAATATGATTAAAATAATTACATGAATGTAAAAAAAATCTTACATTAAAACACATAATGTTGTATAATGCATATACAATAATAAATATCTTAATAAAGGAATTGGGCAATGCAATACATTAATGAATATTACACATATATGCATTATATGTATGTGTACAACATATGCATGCATATATAACATACACCCACATACATTAGTATAACATTGAGGTGTTTGGTTATGGAAAACCAAGAAATGGAATAATTTTGTCCATTATTTTACTACTATTATCACCACAACTTGCTTTACCATCATTATTTCTATACCTAGTATGCGCTGAGCACTTGACATGGACAATCTCATTTAAACTTCTCCAAATCCCATGAGGCAGTATGCCTTTTGTCCTCATATTATGGGGTATGAAACTAAGTTTATTGCCCTTCATACAGCAGTTAAATTATAGTATGCCTCACACCAGAACCTAAACTTTTAATCATGGCAGCACTATACAGCATTCAGTATTGAGCATGAGTCAGAATGTTATCCACTTAAAAGTGAGAAAAGTTTGAAAGCATGGGCCTTTCCATGATCCAAGAATGCTGAGCAGGCTTTGGCAGACATATTCTGTAAATCATTAGCTGAATTGTTGAGAAATGTTCTGTTCCCTGTTTTAATATTTTCCGTGGCTGACAGCTGCTGTCCTCATTATGGGATTGTTAATCTTTCATTGAGACTGGCAAAGTGCTGGTCCCTATTGCATGAAGACCATTATATGTATGGAAGGTAGCTAGCTGTTCATGTATCTTCTTTTTCTTATCTAATCAATAGTGAACAATTTGACAACAAACACCCATTCTTATCTATGTGTGCATGCCAGGTCTCAATAGAGCCAGGCAGAATTAGATGTTCTGAGAATTAGTGGGGAAAAAAACCAAATGGATAACTACTCACAGGTGACTGGAGGAGGGAAACAAAGCACTATGGGCATCTGTTGGTAACTTAGTCAGATGCACATGTTTTCTGAAGAGCAAAATGGTCAATTTACCACACTGGCAACTTTTTAATTTATTCTGGGATCCTGGGACATATGACTCACCTCTCTTAGGTTTCTAAATCTCTGGCGAAAGAATGCAATATTCTGATAAGAAAGAGTGAGGTATTTCCCTTGGGATAAGAATAGAGGGTCTGGATTCCATTAACTCATTTCTTATAGACACATTAATGTCTATGTTTATATCCCTGAATAACCAAATAAAATATCTGGAACAAAGTGTGCAAGGTGGCTATGTCATTCCAGTAAGTACAAGTCAAGGAAACATCTACTTTTCTCAGTGTTGTAGAAGAGAGCAGAATATTCCAAAAACTAGGAATTAAATTTCTACTTTATAGTTTTATTTATTTTCTTTTGAATTGGCATATAATGTACTATTTATGGGGTATAGGTTGATGTTTCGAGATATTGTAATAAAGGAGGATATTAAACAAATGTATCGCCTCATGCATTCATCATTCTTTTTGATAAGTATGTTCAAAATCTTTTCTTCTAGCTATTTCAAATTATTCCAGGCAGAAGGGGGGGTGCTATAGGTGATGAGGAAAGGAATCAGCAAGAGACACTTGTGAACTGGGTGAGATCACTGGAGTAGAGGAAGAACAAGGAAGAACAAAGTGTATGAAAATGCCATAAAAAACCTATTATCTAGATGCCAACTTAAAACACTAATAAAAAATTCACTATCATATTGTTATATGTATTCACTCTGGTGTGCAGTAGAACAACAGAACTTATTTCTTCTATGTGACCTAAAGTTCCCCAAAATCACAGCATCTCCTTCAAACAAGGCTGAATGGAGGAAGAATTCCTGTGACCACAGAGAGAATGTTGCAGGATCAGAGACAAATTACCTTTAGCCCCTTCATAGGCATTTGTTGTCCATCTCTGTGTCTGACCTAATGTTCTGATGACTATCAGTTGATTAGGTGTGACATTTTTGGAATGTACAAACAGACTCCCAGCTTCCACCAACCCAAGAGTTAAGAATATCGTCAGAAAACATCTGAAGCCAACAGTGGAGATTTCCCCATTTTGCTAAAACAGCCCTACCTGATGGTCAGCCAATGTATTTGAAAAGTGCCTTGATTTATGACACTCTTTTGTTCTGTAACTATAAAATCTTCATGACACTGTTAACATCTTGGCATATACATTTGGGATAACTTACATGTGCGTTTCCTGCTATAGTAACTCATATTTGGGTCCATAATAAATTATCTCTTAACCGCTTTGAGGAGATACTTGTGTGTTTTGTGTCATTATTTATCTATCAAGGAAAGTAAAATCTCCTATTCTTTACTGTTGACATAAGTGTGTGAAATTTGTCATTGCTATATTGAGAATCACCTTTCCTAAGCTAATACATATAAAGATAACACATGTTCTTCCGAAACCTTCTAAAACTGCTGTATTGTGTCTGTCATTGTTGTTACAGTATAGATGTATAGTCATATACCTATGCCAGCAAAAATAAAGTTGTAAATCTACCAAGCAAACATGTTCAGATGTTTTATATTAGCTTGGATGTCTTTTCCTCTTCTGTGTCTGGTTTTGAATCTCTTCTGGTGTACTGGACCATGGACAAGTCTTTACAGTCACTTATTTTATTTCCTAGGATACAAAAGAGTTGAACAACTTATTTTTCAGTATTCATCGATTAGTTTATGTCAAGGTCTGCATTGGCCATTAGGCATACAGTAATGTAAGTGGACCCTTGAGCTCACAATGAGATGGAAGATAGAGGAGGGAGACATGAAAACAGGTAGTAATAAGAGAATGTTTTCATGATAGAAAATTGATTTTTAGTTTTATTTTGCTAGAAAGAGGAAAAGAGAGAAGGGAAAGAGAGAAAGAGAGAGAGAGAGGGAGAGAGGAGACTTTCAGAGGAAGTAAAAATAATACTAGACCTTAAGTGGTGAGGGGTAGCTGACAAATTGAAGTGTGTTTATCTAGATATGACAGTTATCTTCTCATTGCTGGGACAAATACACAACCAGAAGCGGCTTAGGGGAGGAAAGGTCCATCAAGATGTAAGCCATAAGACGCTGCCTCACTCCAGCATCCACAGAAGAGAGAGAGAGAGAGAGAGAGGGAAGCCAACACCAGCAAGTACCAAAACCACAGCCCAAACTGGCTCTCCACATACCTAGCAGGGCTGATAGAGCCCCCAGTGACATGCCCCATGCAGCAAGGATCTGCCTGCTGGGGACTTATGCAGGAAGTTCAATCTTGGTCAAAAATGCCTGAGTCTATGGGTCCATACATCCACACCCCCACACCACACAAGAAGACTGACGTATGTTAACTCAGACAGAAGAGCTGAACATGCTGAATGGGGGATGACTGTGTGCTCAGAAGGGTAAAGCAGGGGAACAATTCTGATGTTTGTCAGCATTCCAAGGGAGGTAAAATAACTGAGAAATACCAGGAAATAGGACTCAAGACAGGCTTCTAACCTATTGGACTTAGCTAGGATCTTATCATGCTTCCTGATAGGAGTGTCAACAACCTTACTTTTCTTCTTTTTTGTTTTTAACCTTTTTTTTACCTTTTTAAGAAATTATTTATTTATTTGACAGTGAAAGAGGGAGGGAGGTAGAGAGAGAGACAGAGAGAGAGAGAGAGAGAGAGAGAGAGAGAGAGAGAGAGAGAGAAAGACAATGGGTGCACCAGGGCCTCCAGCCACTGCAAACGAACTCCAGATGTATATGTCCCCTTGTGCATCTGGCTAACGTGGATCCTGGGGGATTGAACCTGTGTCCTTTGGCTTTGCAGGCAAATGCCTTAACTGCTAAGCCATCCCTCTAGCCCAACAACCTTACTTTTCTATAATGTTCTGGTATAAGGTTGTCTGACATAATTCCATGTCATATATCTAGCCACTTAATAACTGTGTGATACTGGGCATATTATACACTTTTTCAAACCTCACTTTCTTTAGTCTTTTTTTTTTAAAGATGGTAACATTAATCATTACCATGTTAGGCTGTGAGTATGAAGTTAATTAAAGCAGTTAAAGTGCCTGCTTAGCACCAACCATGGACACTAAAGTATTCAATATGTGCATGCTGTGTCTTTTCATATTAATATCATGTTGAAAATAATATAAGGTTAAGATGAAGCAGATTCATGTATTTGGATGAGATGAAGCACTTGTTGTCAAAGGAGATCAGAAGGATGTGATGTTCTATGTCAAATTTTGTTCCCTTAATCATTCTTTGAAGAAAAGAAATGCTAAGTATAAATCAGATATGGTACACCAATTTAAACTTCAGTGTGTAAAGCATTGCTCTCCTATACGTAACCTTTATTTTTATTGTTTTTTTGTTTTGTTTTTCTAGGTAAGGTCTCACTCTATCCTAAGCTGACCTGGAATTCACTCTGTATTCTCAGGGTGGCCTTGAACTCACAGTGATCCTCCTACCTCTGCCTCCTGAGTGCTGGGAGTAAAGGCAAGCGTCATCACGCTCAGCTTGACCTTTATTTTTAAAGAAAACAAAAAACAAAACAAAATAAAAACTATACTAGAAAAATAGAGAAAATTGGATTCCTCATCACCATGGTGCAGTAAATAATAGAAGTTGCAAGGGTCTCTGTCAGGTTGAGCCTTAGGTGCTGAGTTCCTAGCATCGCCTCTCTGGGAGAAAACTGCTGCTCAAAGAAGGGTGGTAATCACGTCCTCTGCAATGAGACCGTTCGCATCTCAGCATGTGGGTGGCTCCGTCAGTCATTCGTCCTTGCAATACCTCAGAAGTTTGTAGTGATGGTAATTCACAGCTTTCTGTGTAAAGATCAGAGTACGAAAGGTCAGAGAACCTGGAAGAGAACTATCAGCTCTTGTGCTCCATATCCAAGCTCAAGACTCATAATCATCCTAAAGCCAGATAATGACAAGGGCACTGTCCCTTAGGAACACTCCTAATTTTTCTTCCTCTGTACTTCTTGATACCATTTCTCACTTTCGATAAAACCAATTTACAAAAATTCAATCTGCAAACGTCAAGACTGTTTCTCATTAATAATTGGCAGAAGGTGTTGTTCTGAAAATTACCAATTTAATACGGCGAGAAGCAACAGGACTGGGAAAGAAATCTTTCCACCAGAGCTATGGGGCATGAAATGAAGGCCAGTTAACAGCTTCCTGCTTAGTTAAAAAATGATCTGATTCAATGATTGAAATTGATCAGTACATTTCTATTTGGTAGTACATCAGAATTTGGGTTTATTTCCAACACTCTGGTCCCATCACTTACTTGAATCATGATGAGAGGAAGCATGGTGTTAATATAGAAATATCACCTAGACATTCTAGCACGTTACTTTCTATTTATCTGGTTTGGAGAATCCTAGTCTTGTGCTGTTGTCTGATGTGATAACTGGCTGCCACAGAATGGGTAATTTATGAAGCAGAAATGTTTATTTGGCTCAGGAGTTCAGGAGGCTGGTAAGGGCATGGTACTGACATCTGCTTGGCAATTGGGGGAAGTCCTGTTGCTGCATCATAGCATGGCACAGGGCATGTCAGAATGAGACAGACCAAACTCATTAGCTCTGGTATCATGTTCTTATAAAACCATTTCATCATGAACTCACCTAATCCTAATTACCTCTTAAAGGTCCCACCTGTAAGTACCATTAGCATACATCTTTGGGGACAATGTTTCTGACATGCTTGAACCATAGCAATCACCAAGCTACATTTTATATCCTGTAGCTAGCATAATGTGCCAAGGCTGTGAAGACAGCATTTTTCTGTCCTCATCCTTTTTTTCATCCCTCATCCCTGTTATTGAATGGCTGCTGTGACAGGAAAGGTCAATAGAAAAAACAAAAACAAAAACAAAAACAAAAAACTCTGTGTTTTGGAAAATTTTCTAATTTAAACAGACCTCATGGAATGTTCATTCAGTCTAAGCATATACAAAAAGACATCACCAGAAAAGAAAACATATCACTGAAAAATCAAAGACATGGAAATATAAGTGTGTATGTATTCTATATTTATTATTGTGTGTGTGTGCATGTATGTGTACCTTTGAACTGAAGTTGGAGAAGAGCCAACCAGGTTGGCAAGGTGATTATGAAATGTGGTTAAGGGCTCTCTGAGGATGTTTAAACCAGGCTCCAATGAATTGGTTGTAGCTATAGAGAAATTTGGGATATCTTTTAGTTCTTAGAAGAAGGAAGCTATGCATATACTTATCCTATGATTTTTATAGCTGGCATCTAACTCCAATCTCCTTATAGGTCAGTGGCAGGGCAGAACACACTGCACACAGGTGACAGGTTTTATCACTGTGTTGGACATGGCTGGTGCTGGCAGGGCAACAGGCATAACGAGCCCATGTGATATGTATGTGCTTTGGGGGTGGTGATTAGGAAGGCAACTGTAGTCAAGGGGCACAGGTGAATCATAATTACAGACAATAACTGACTTCCACAACCTATTGTGAAGGCTGGTCCATTCATTAGCATGAATGGAGGGTGTAAACTTGGGGTCAGTGTTGAACTGTCTTGGCAGAAGAGGAGTTATTCCATCCCTGGTTCTTATCTGCAGTGTTTTAGTCTTTCCTTTACATCAACATAAGAAAAATATTTGAAGGTTACTGATTTATATAAATTCCAAAATACTAGCCAATTTCAACATTTTTTGTTGATGTATTTGGTTTATATCTGGAAAGAGGGAAGGAAAATATGAATGATAGTTCCAGGTAGTTGACCACAGAGACAGCAAGTACATGAGTAGATGACAGTTTCCCAAATACCCTGTCATTCCACTACTTTTGTCCTTCCAGTTCATATATAAAACTTCTATTTCCACCAATGAGAAATTAAATTGTGCCAAGAAAGTTCTTGTGAATATTGCTAGTTTCTGAAAATTGACATAGTATCCTTCACTTATTAGTATAAACTAACCTAGACCAATCATCTTATTCCTCCTGAACATTTGAGAAAAATCCGAAAATGCTAGAGGTATAGTTTAACTTCTGAATATATTGCTAGGACATAAGAGGAACACATCAAAGAAAAAAATGCACATCATAATGTCAAGCAGGACTATAACAAAGGCATATGAGATATCTTTCATACTTCTTTTTCTCCTACACTGTTCCTATTTTAAGTGGTAAAAATGATGCTACAATTAGGAAAATTGTATGGGCAAAATAGACTTCAAAGTGGTTCTTGGAACTTAACCATTATTAACATTCATTGGGAGAAATTTACTCTTATTAGAACAACTCACTTCAACTTACCTCCATATGTTGTAGATAATAACAATTACAAAATATACATGTTAACATGTCTATATTTGTAAATATACTATGTGTATGTATGTTTTTATGCATACATATTTATATCTAAGGAGACACACAGAGAGAAAGAGAATAAATGAGGTAGTAAATCCTATAGTTCATGAATTCAAGTGAAGGGCATATCATAGCTATAAGACTATCCTTGCAAATGACTTATAAGTTAATTATTTTACTATTTATTTATTTATGTTTACTTTTTATTGACAACTTCCATAATTGTAGACAATAACCCAATGTAATTCCCTCCCTCCCCCCACTTTCCCCTTTGAAACTCCACTCTCCATCATATCCCCTCCCCCTCTCGATCAGTCTCTCTTTCCACTTTGATGTCCTTATCTTTTCCTCCTATAATGATGGTCTTGTGTAGGTAGTGTCAGGCACTGTGAGGTCATGGATATCCAGGCCATTTTGTGTCTGGAGGAGCACGTTTAAGGAGTTTTACCCTTCCTTTGACTCTTACATTCTTTCTGCCACCTCTTTTGCAATGGACCCAGAGCCTTGGAAGATGTGATAGAGAGATTTCAGTGCTGAGCACTCTGTCACTTCTTCTCAGCACCTTGGAACCTTCTGAGTCATTCACACCAAGTCATTGACAGTGACACCAAGGTCACTGTCATCTGAAAAGAGAAGCTTCTCTAACCAGAAGTGAGAGTATCATTAATATATGGATATGAACATTAAGAGAAGTGCTTACTGAACAGTTTGGTGAACATAGTATAAACATATAGCCAGATACCAGCAGACATTACATCCCTAGGGCTCATAACTAGCCCTGTTGTAGGTTTTCAGTATCAGGGATGTATTCTTTCTCATGGAGTGGACCTTCAGTCCAATTAGAGAGTGGTTGGTTTCCCCCATAACAGACATTCCACTGTTGTACCCATGGCTCATTTGGTCTGGCTGGTAAAGTTTAAGGCTTGCAGTGTCCACTGTTGAGTAGTTCCATTGGTGATTTCTCTCTCTCCCATTGAACTGCATGCAGTGTAGCTTTTTACAGCTTTCTGTCAGCTGGTCTACATGGAGGAGGTTTTCAGCTCAGCCCCAGCAGGATTTTTAAGTGTCCTTGCAGTCCAAGTATGTGGAGTCTTCAACAATAGGGTCTTACCATATATTCCTGGTAGGAAACCAAGAGCCTTGGCAATGGCCCATAATGTTTGGGGATATCAGTGACCTCCCTGGCCAACAACTTACTGGTGGGTATCCTATCCCTGGCACTAAAAATTTTCTGGTAACAATCTATTTCTTCTGAGTGTTCCATTGTCCAAAAAAGTGGAGACAAGCAGTAGTGAAGTCCTTGGATTGACTGCATGTTGTATTTTGATACTACTGTAATAAAATCTCCTTTAAAAAAAGTAACTTTCCATATGGCTTATTTATATCCTCTTAGATTTTTATTAGTCCTTCCTCCACCTTTCCTTTACTCAATCTCTTCCCCTGACCTCACTTAGGCCTTTTTACCCCCATTAATCTGTTCTTCTACTTACATATATACAATACCATCCTATTAAGTTCCTCCTTCCCCTCCCTTTGTATTCCCTTTATATCCCCTTTCTAGCTTACTGGCCTTTGCTACTGAGTTTATTTCCTACTCATGGGCTGGAGAGATGGCTTAGTGGTTAAGGCGCCTGCCTGCTAAGCCTAAGAACCCAGTTCCAATCTCCAGGTCCCGCATTTAGCCAGATGCAAAGTGACGCAAGGGCGCAATGCCGCACTTGCCCACAAGGGGGTGCACGCATCTGGATTTTGTTCATAGCAGCTGAGAGACTGCTGGCGCACCCATCTCTATCTGTCTCCCTCTCCCTCTCTGTCTCTCTCTGTGTCTCTCTCCAAAAATAAATAAAATAATAAAAAAAATTAAAAATAATTCCTACTCATGTAGAAGTCCAATCATTTCTAGGATCCACATATGAGAGAGAACATGTGATGTTTGGCTTTTGGGGCCTGGGTTTTTTAATAAAATGTGGGTGTGGGTGTGGGTGTGGGTGTGTACACATGTGACATGATGAGCATGTGGAGGTCAGAGGACAATTCCTACTTTCTTTGAGACAGGGTCCCTTCCACTGAAAATGAACTTCCAGACTGAAAACAAATATCAGACTAGTGGCCCAGGAGTTTAGGATTCTCTTGGCTCCAATTTCCATTGCCATAGGTGGGATGGAATCACATATGCATGCATGGCTTTCATCAGGATTTACACAGCTGTTGGGAATTGAACTTGGGCTAGAAGGCTTTGCAAGCAAGTGTCTTTAACCAGGGAGACATCACTAGCCCTAGGTTTAAATTTTTTCAATGTAATTTTTTTTTAAAATCTGAATGCAATTGAATATTTGCAGGTTGGGTTTCTCCTGTCGATATACCAATCTCAGGTGAAAGGGCAAGTCTGCTATGTTAGGACGTTCCTTGTCAAATTCTACTCAGAAAAATGAGAGAAGTCACTTGCCACCCAGTTTCAGGCTAAGCTGAGGTAAAAGAAGAAAGGGAGTCCAATAATTTTATCTTTCCTGGATTGCTGCAATTAGGGCCCAGCAGAAACAGTTCTTAATGTCTAGGGCAAAGCTATTTTTTTGACTGAACAGAATGAAAGGTATTATATGCCCTGTTCCAATGTGTATAAAATTTATAGCAAAGAAATTAAGCAGGTAAATCACTTTCTGTGTCCATCTTCACAAAAGTGAACTCTGTGATTCCTATGTTCTTCTAAAGAGTATCTTTGTGCCTCAGACAGTCTCATACTTTCCATGAATATTAGGTCATTTTAGAAGAATATTTATATACCTAAACTTGGATCACTTCAGGACAGTAATAGACAGTAAGTGTAGTGATTACCAGTAGGATTAATGGGATAAGACTAAACATTTAATTCATCCTCCATGTCTGCCCATTGTGGTAAGCAGAAGCAGGATCTCTGCTCTGGTTAATATAGCTTCATAAAATTTGGGAATTGGGACTCAGTATTTCCAAGTCTGGAAAACTAGGAATAAGATCTCTGAGACCGAAAGATCCTCTTTTTTAATACTTAAAATAAAATTATAAAGTTCAAAATCACTATATGAGCCAGCATTAGGGAGACATGCAAATCTCATTTTGCTCATACTATTGGCTAGTTTTTAGTGGTTTTTTCCTAGTGGTATTTAATGGAGTGAATTGTTTTCAACCACAGCCATATTAGTGCATAAAACATGCCTTCAGAAATTCAGGAACTGGTGGCCATTGCTGGATATTGCTGCATGAGCTACTGGGGGAAAGTGGTTAACAACAGTTCAAGCAAACAGGGGTCTAAGCTACTCAGAAGCAAACACCCTGACAAGATGTACACAGCAGTACAATAGTGGCACACAGCCTTGGTGGGCAACCAATAGCTTTTTGATTGGCTAAGAGATTCATTCAGTGTGAAGGAACCCATATCTGGAATTGGGAACCAGGTCAGAATCCTCCAGAGACAAAGATCATGCTCTCCAATGTTAAGCTCTTTTGGCTAAAATAGGGGATACATCCATCAAATTCTCACTAAATTAATAACACCTATCTCATTGAACCTATGGTGATGTCATTCTCAGTTGGAGAATCTATTTCTCTTTTTCAGAAGGAAGCGAGACCCTAGGAGATAAACGACCCCTCCCACTTCAGCTAATCTCCAGCTGAAACCACAGAGGAATTGGGGGGATGAACAAGAGTGCTGCTTCCATGGTGAGCCTGCCAAGCAGCACCAGGGTGAAGGAGACAGACCATGAAGATACACAACACTTACCAAGACAGAGATCCAGAGGCTCCTAAGAGCTCATCACTGAAGTAGACTTAAAACACATTCACTAATGCTCAGGGAATTTTGCAGATGAGGGAGCGGAAAGATTGTAAGAACCACTGGTTGGGAAAACATGCCCAGAGGCATTGTTTTTCCCCAGTAAGTGATTACTGCTCCCACAAGGCATAACCCAGCACCCCATAGGGAATACCTGCAACCCCACTGAAGAGGGAGCCCAGTGCAATGGGGGCAGGGACTAGGTAAAGGATGGTACCAACACACGATGTATCCATACTACATATGACTGTATTAAAAAAAAAAAAAAAGAGCTGGGTGTGGTGGCTCATGCCTTTAATCCCAGCACTTGGGAGGCAGAGGTAGGAGGATCACTGTGACTTTGAGATCAGCCTGAGACTACATAGTGAATCCCAGGTCAGCCTGAGCTAGAGTGAGACCCTAAATTGGGGGAAAACAAACAAACAAACGAAAAAGAATGTGTAGGTGCATTTTTCCAGAGGCAGAAACCAACACTTAAGAGAATACCTAATTTGTTCAAAGTAATATGTGTAGCAAATAGCAAAGATACTAGCCAAGCTCTTTCCAACTTCAGAGCTCGTGCCTCATCACTCCCCCATTGAGTACATACCCAACTACTTTGAATCATGGATTCATCATCTGGTAACAGCTAACAAATGATTGATTAGATCATATTCAGTAATCCATAGTGGATAAAGGGAACATTTTTATAGTAGCTTCTAGGTGTAATTTTCCTATTATTTCAGCTTTGAGTTGCAGATCAGTTGAGGAACATGATTTCAGATGCATTAATTGATATAATCAAGGTTATACAACTAGTAGGCCAAACAATTTAAATCCTTCCCCAGATAAAACTTTAATCTACTGCACATGACTTCTTAGTGGTGGTTCCATCAGTTTTTACAGACTACAACTGGCATAGGTTTTATAGAAATTAACAAAAGGAGACTTTCTATTTTGTCCTAATAATTATCTTACCAGGTTTATCACTTGAGGATGAAATTTCTTACTTTAGATAAACATAGTGGTTTATTCATCCCCTGTTACACTAGAGTGCTTTTTGTGAAAATCCATCCTTGCTTCTACAATTCCTCCTAGAAAAAGATGCATGTACACAGTCTCGAATGACATGGTTTAACCTTCTCCACTCGACCTGTTGACTCTCCAGAGAAAAGTAAAGTCTGGCTCTTATGTGAACTTCTAAGACTGCCAGGAATATGACTCCTCGTGTTAAATCAGGTCAGGCCCACTTCAGAGAAAATGGGCACCACATAGGTGAGTTGGGGATAATGGCTGCTTTGTGGCTTCAATGAGGTTCTCTTGTGAAGAAGGTCTTCAGTTTATTAATGCCTGTCTACCCAAGCAACAGAGAAGTGACAACACTGGGATTGTAGTGTTTAATGCTATTTTTGACGATCCAAAGTCATGATAACTTCTTAAAGTTATCTCATTTCTATGGATTTTTTTCTGTCATAAATGAGCCTGAAAATAGAAATGAAATAGTCACAACCACTGTTTCTGGAGGAAGAAGAGGGTGGAGAAATGCTTTCTTTCCTTGGGCTGGGCAGGTTAGGAGAAATCATTTCTCTTTCCACTGTCACTTCTGAAAAAAAATCTATACAAATCTTGTTAGAGACAGCATTTCATATCCTCTTGGGCAACACATGAGGTTTGAAATAGAAGGTAGAATTTAGATACTCTTCCAAACTTTAAGGGAAGTTTGTTCAGCTACATTGTGAGGAGTGGTGCAGAATCTGGTGTTGGGGATCTCTGATGTAATCAGGTTTGGTTTTCAATGTCTTCTCCTCTTGTGGCCTTAATTAAAACAAATAAGAGGGGCTGAGATGGCTTAGGAGTGGGTAAGGGGCTTGTTGCGTGAGAACCTGACTGTCACACCCAGCACACACGTAAAAGGCTACACATGGCCATATATACCTATAACTCCAGTGCTGAGAGGGACCCAGTCTAGCCAAAAAAAAATGACATGATCCCCAGGTCCAGTCAGAGATCTCATCACAGGGAAATAGGACAGAAAGACAAGGCAACAGAAAAAGACACTTGATGTTTTATGACTCCCATACTGTGTGTACAGGGTGCACATATCTACACAAATAAATGCATATACCACATGTACGTGCACACACACACACACACACACACACACACACACACATGCATGCACACACCATGTTACAAAAAATCCCATATTTTCAAAAAATAAAAAGCATCTGGTAGCTTCTACACATTTCTTTTGCTTCCCAGATTCAGGGTTTTTGTAAGAAAAGACACTTCAATGTGACATGCTATGATCCAGGCTCTGCTTCTTATGAATTTTTCCCCTTATTCCTATGAGATCTGTGAGATATGCAAAAGGAACTCCCTCATCCCTATTCATGCCCTGATTTATAGCTTATCCAGGAATGATGTTAAAAGAAGTGAGGAGAAAGTCCAGAGCAGAAAACAACCTTCCTCCTCAGATAGAGACTGCGGCTGGGTTCTGGCACCTGTCTTGTGTTTACTGAAAGGGCTATCGGAAGTTCTTTCTTAGAACCAGGTGCTGTGCATAGGAGTCAGTCTTACTCTAATGAACCAGAACTGTGTGTGTGAAGAGAAAGGGCACATTCCTCAGAGCTGGGTAGACTGGAGTTTAAGCCAGGCAGACTTTGCTATCAGCCTCTGCTGCATCATGAACAAGCTGCATGACCTCAGACAAATCCTCAAGATGGTTCTAATTCTCAACATCTTCCCTTCCCCAATAGTACTTGTGAACGTGTCCCTCTCACCATGATGAACTATAGCCCGGAAGTGTAAGCTGAACACCCTTCCTCCCTTAAAAAGATGTGTATCGGGTGCTTTGTCCCAGCCACAAGAAACTGACCAATACAAAACTGTTGTGTAGACTGTTAGCTCCTAAGGTCAGGACATCAGTTTTGTACATGTGTGATATGACTTAGTGCCTAGAATACAGAATAGTGCATAATTACCTTTCAGCAAGTACTTGCGAATAAACCAGAGACAACAAAGGTTTTAGTAGAGTTGCCATTTGAATAAGGTCCAATGAAGTGATAGTTCCTTTCATTGTTATTATTATTTTCCCTGTGATTTGTCCATTATTTTCAAATTGGTCTCATAGGGACTAAACAACCCACACAACTGACAGCCCATTTCTTCTGTTACTACAGCTTTATTCTCTTAAATATTTCCAAGTCTTTGTTAGAGAAATTTCAATGCCAAATTTTAAGTACCTGTTGAGTGCAATCTTTGTGTTCAATGTCAGCAGTTATGTAAAAAAAAAAAATCATGAAAAGAATACATTTGTAGTTTCAATAGGAAAAAATGGTTGCTGACACTTTTCACTGTGCAAAGCTTAATAATCCAAATCATTCTCTGGTCAGACTTTAACAGCCAAAATGAGGAACTTTAAGAATGCCTTCCATATGCTCTTTATTCCCATTTTGGCCCAGCTTCTTAATAGTAGTTCATTTAGCTTGAAATTATTTTAATTATAAAAGGCAAAATTAATTTAAGGGAAGTTTCCCTTTTCTTTAATTAGATACCTTGGGTCTTTAGAATGTTTTTCTACTCTAGAGTGCATCTTCTCATTCTGCTTAATCGTTGTATCCATCCCACTGAAGCATGTTTCAGTACTAAGGCAAGACCCTTTAGTTAAGTACTAGAGGCCAGCAAGAAGCTGAATTCAAGGTGAAGTCAGGAGCAGGGAAGAAGTCAGGAATGCTTATGTGCCAAGGGGTGGACCAAGAGACCGCAGGCTGTCTTCCTCCAGGTTTTAGGTTTAGATAAAATCTGAGACACCAGGGCATGGTCTCTTAACATAAACAAGGAATGCTGCTCACCTAAAGCACTTCTTAAACTCCAAATCCTGAGAAGCATGTAACAGATTTTTTTTTTTGCAAGGACATGGCAAAACAAATAGTGAAAACATCCATTTTGAAATAATTTTCATGTCAAAACTCTCAGTACCAAAGCACACAAAGCAATGACAGCTGTGGTTTGCAGACATCAGAATAAAGCACCACCCCCTCCACACAGACACCTTTGAGAGCCATGAGATGCAGTCAACATTCATGCTACACCTGTACATACATAATATAGATATTTTAACTGGACACTAAACCCTCCCTATGCCATGATTGCTTGCTGTGACTTAGCAACTGGATTTAGTTCAAAGTTAGTACTAATTAAGTTTTTTATGGAATACATATGCAATAAGAAAAATGCATTCAAATAGTCTCAAATAGTATCAATTAAAGGCCTTTCTATTGAGTCTAATAACAAATGCAAGAAAGGTAAATATGATCTTTTGTGTAATTAGCTGATTTTATGTCAACACTTATATATTTTAGCTCAAAGGTATGTTGTCAAAAACACTTCACAAACTACCATTTTCACTGAACCCCTAGAGGCTAACAGGAGTTCTTAAAAAAATTATGCATAAAACTGAGAAAATGTACATACTTATAGAGTACTATATATATATATATATATACTGTATAATGTATAAATCATGTTAAACAGCTATCTTCTCAATCAGTTACCATTTATTTACTGTAAAAACAGTCCAGCTTTTGGGGAATATTTTAGACAGTAATGTACTGCCTTTTATGCATAAGAACCTGAGTTCCAAATGCAGAGCCCAGATAAAAATACTGGGTATGGGGCTGGAGAGATAGCTTAGCTGTTAAGGCATCTGACCACTAAGCCTAAGCACGCCTGTTCTATTCTCCATGTCCCACGTTTAGCCAGACACAAAGTGCCACAAGGGTGCAATGCCGAATTTGCCCACAAGGGGCACATGCTTCTGGAGTTCGTTCAGAGGGGCTGAGAGGCAGCTGGCATACCCATCCTCTCTCTGTCTGTCTCTCTCTCTCTCCAAAAAAGTGCTGGGTGTGGTTTGCACACTTATAATTCTAGCAGTGGTGGGAGGGGCTTGAGATGGTAGAGGAAGGAGAATTTCTGGGACTCCCTTACCACCCAATCTAGCCTAGTTGGCAAGTCCCAGGACAACGAGTGACCTGTCTCATGAAAGGAGGTTGGCATTCCTGAGGAACTGTACTTGAGGTTGTGTTCCAGCCTCCACATGCATGCACATACATACCCATGCACTTGCACACATGTGCACCTGTATACCCATGAGCATGCACACACATCCATAAACAAATGTGCACTACATTGTTGCTCTATATAGTTACCCTGTTGTGCAATAGTGTCCCCGAACTCCTTGCTCTTATCTATCCATAACTTAGAGCCTAGTGACCTGTCTTTCCTCACCTCTTCTCCTCCCCAGTCTCTGGAAATCTCTGGTGTGTTTTCAATTTCTATGAAGTCAACAATTTTAGAATCCACATGTGAGTGAAATCATGTGGCACTCATCTGGAACCACATGTCTGGCTTACTTTATTAACATAGTGAATTCCTCCAATTCTGCACCTATCAACACAAATGAGAACATTAATTTCATATTTGTGGTTGAATTGGATTCCATGCTGCACATGTACTATATTTTCTTTTTCCATCTATCAAATTATAGACATGAAAGTTGTTTCCAATGCAAACATATGTATATATAAGTATACATATATTAAATATATATTTATATATAATATATATAATGTATATATATTATATTATATTATATTATATATTATATTATATTATATTATATTATATTATATTATATTATATTATATTATATTTAAAAGAAAGAGGCCTTCAGCTGCTACAAACAAACTCCAAACACATGCAGTACTTTGTTCATCTGGCTTACATGGGTCCTGAGGAATCAAACCTGGGTCCTTTGGCTTTGCAGGCAACTGCCTTAACTATTGAGCCATTTCTGCAGCCTTCTTTACACATATACCCAGTATTGTGGTTGCTTGATCATGTGGTAACTCTATTTGTAACTTTTTGAGGAATCTGCTGTTGTTTTTCAGAATGGTGCTATTATTGGCCTTTGTTCCAGTAAGGATGAACATTTTAAAAAAGAGATAAATATAGCAAAATTTTGGGGAGCAGGATTTCATTTTTATTTTAATGAGTGTGTGGTATGAGGTGTGCATGTGTGTGTGTGCACACTCATAATATCCTAAGTGTATAGGTTAATGGGGCACATTCCTATTTCTTATGTCTGTTGTAACAAATCACCACAAGCTGCTGAAGTTAAACTATGCTTACTGTCTTGGAGTTGTCCAAGCTGAAGCTTGAAACCAAGGCATTATCAGGGCTGGGCTCCCTCAGGGAGTCTGACAGGGAGTCTTGCCTTGCCTCTTCCAGCTTCTGCTGATTTGACAAGACCTCTATCTTCCCTGGATTTATCACTTGGATCTGACTCCTTCTCTGTTTCTCGTAAGAACATTTGGATTGCATTTAGGGCCATTCAGATAACTGATGGTATTGCATATTGAGGTCTTTGACAATTATATCTGAGAAATCCTTATTTCAAGTAAGACCACATTCAGTGTTTCTAGGGGTTAGGACATAGGCATATCTTTTTAAGGATTGCCATTCAATGCACTACTCCCCTTTACACAGTATCTTGTAGGGGTGAGGAAGGTTGCTCAGTAGTTAAAGGCATCTACTTGCAAAGCTTGCTGGCAGTGGTTCAATTCTCCAGTCAGTCAGATAAGCTGGATGGAAAAGAAGGGCATAAGCATCTGGTGTTCACTTCCAATGACAGGAAATCCTGGCATGCTCATTCACACATGCATGCATATGCTCACATGCACACACATGTTTGAAATAAAAACAAAAAGTGGGCTTGAGAGATGGCTTAGCAGTTAAGGCATTTGCCTGCAAAGCCAAAGGATCCCAGTTTGACTCTCCAGGACCCACATAAGAGAGATGCAGAAGGGGCACGTGCATCTGGATTTTGTTTGCAGTGGCTGGAGGCCCTGGTGTGCCCATTCTCCCTCTTTCTCTCTCTCTCTTTCCCCTCTTTCTCACTCTCAAATAAATAAATAAAAATATATTTTAAAAAATTGTGGCTATTCATGCCAGCAATTACCTTACTCAGGAAGCCTAGGCAGGAGAATCAGGAATTCAAGGCCATGTTTGGCTAAATAGTAAGTCCAAGGCCATCCTGAACTTGACAAGAATCCATCTCAAAAAAAAAAAAAAAAAAAAAAAAAGGTGAAAGAAAAAGAAGAAGAAAGAAAAGAAAAAGAGAAAAAAATACAATTTGAGCTATTTGTGTATTTCAGAGGACTCTATATTTCATCTCTTTCTTATTCCTCATGGTGGATATTTGTCAATTCTTTTGAATTTTTTTCTTTAAAATTCCAAGACTTTCATAAAACATCTAAAATTTTATAGCTTTTTTTGTTTTACTTTATTTATTTATTTATTTATTTATTTATTTATTTATTTATTTATTTTAACAGTGTTTCTATGTAGGCTATGTACCTTAGAATTCATGGTCCTCTGGCCTCAACCTACCATGTATAGACCATGCATTTACCTTCAACTTATAAGAATTCTTTCTCATTCCTTGACCATTTTTGCCATACTCTGTTCCTGTTTTGTGATTGCAATAAATTCATGGTTCTTTCTGCAAGCAAGAGTGAACTTTTTCTGGGCACAAGTGTGTGTGTGTGTGTAGTATTATCACAATTTCCTGTTTCACTTGGTTTACCTTTCAGGTTGCAAGATTTCAGTGAATATCTAAAGTTTCTTCATAAGTTGCTGCTACCCAAGGATGAGACAAGAGACTCAGCAGTGGGCTTTGTGCTCACAAGCAGGTTTGCAGGCTGCAGGCTTTCTGATTGGCTGATAGATAAAAAAGCTATGTCTAAACCTCAGGATGCACTGGTGTTTACCATGGGCATCACTGTCCATATGTGTAGACCAGCTCCTCAGATTTCTGTACAGTGTACTTCCACTGACTGAATTCATTCATTCAGGGCTGGTGGTAGAGGAGGTTTGACTCAATCTCTACCTCCCCATCTCTTTCATTGTCTAATAACTACCATTTCTCAGTTTCTACATTTTGCAGCATTCTCCAGGTTGAATGTTATCCCTCATACACACTGACCCTTTTCAGGTATTTCTATTTCCTTCAATCTTCAGTTCCATAATTTATGTTCAAACATCTTGCCTGTTCATGAGTCTTTCTATGATCTAACCATTGTAAGGAATTTTGAATACTTTCAATATCTTTACCACCTCTTTTCAGTGTCTTGCCAAGGTGAACACCTCGATGAATGAAGTTAGCTTGTCATCCCAAACCATATAATGTGCTTTGTTTTGTGAAATAAAGTTCCAAGAAAGAAGCTATATCAACACTGATCATCCTACATGTCTGACTGACTGAGTACAACTTCAGTGATTGTGGGGAGTTGAAATGTTGCCAGTCCAGAGCCACAGTATCTTGGGCTATCTTAGTAAATAGTCATTTACTGCATACCTGTGCATTTGAACTGTACGTCTTTTGGAATGTGTGAGTAGATCCATAATTTCCGTGAATGCAAATACTAATATGTCATCAGATAGCATCTGAGTCTATAGCAGAAATTTCTCTGCTTCACTGTAACCTACCTACCTGATGTGCCCAACCACTTATTTGAAAAGTATTTAGACTTATGAATTTATTTGTTCTGTTATTATATAAATTTCCTGAAACTATAGCTAAGTTGGAACAAGGACAACTTGAACATGTGTTCCTGGGCCATGGAAACTCATATTTTGCTCTAGAATAAAATATCTCTTTGAGGTGAAAGCTATATATATATTTGCAACAACAATTTCACAAAACCTTTTGGTTTGTATTTTAAACACAAGCATCCTGGTGCTTGTGTGCTATTAACTAGATAACAGTGCATGAGCATAATCTAGTATGAGAAATGGAACTCCTGGCTTCAGTTTCAGTGTTTCTTAAAAGCCTATAGTTTTCGTCACACAGGAGAGGATGCCCTCATTGAGGCCTCTGATAATGGAAAACTCCAAGGAGACACTCTGATGTGTATGTACCAGGAAATGATGATGTGTCAGAGCTAATAGGAATAGGGAGAGGCCCATAAAAAGGGAGGAGGATTACTCCTCATTGTCTTTCATTAAATTCTTTAATACATGTGTAAACATCTTGCCTGTTCATGAGTTTTTTTTATGGTCTCACCATTGAAAGGAACTTGAACATTTTCAATGTCTTTACCACCATATGCATAACCATATGCAGTAATTGCATCATTATGGATGAGTCTTGACAGCAGAAGGAACATTTTGCTGAATTGAATGACACATATAAGCTCTCGTTACCTCAATCAGTTCCTCAGCTCACCTACTGCTGTCAGTGGTCACTGGCTGTCTTCTTGCACACAAACTGAGCTCCAGGAAAATCAGGTGAATAGAACAAACTTAATGTGGAGTGGGTGGATGAATCTTGTAGGTCGCACCTTACTTTTGACATTCAGAATCTATTTACTGGCCAATTATTTTGGACTTCTGCCACATGTTATTAGGATCATCTTAAGAAAGGTCACGTAGCATTGAGTGAACCATTGCTTTTCTGAGAAAAGTGGGCGAAATAGGACAAACTTTGGGAACAGAGTTGTTAGGGTCATTGCCTGGGTCCTAGTAACCCCCACCCATGCCCACAAAACATGTTTAACCACTATTCCTAAGTAAGCCGATTAAACAGACAAGTAAGAGTGAAAAACAGAAAAGGGACATGTACTCAATATGGCCACAGAGGATAGAGGGAGAGAGTGATCCCTCTGTAACCCAGAACATCTTCTTTTGAGTTCTGACATAAGGTTTCCATTTAAATAAAAAACAAGTGGTATACTTAGCTAAAAAATCGCAGTCCAGGTCTGCTGCAGTCCATCCCATTGTCTCAACTCCAGCCTCTTCTGGGAAGATCTCACATCTTCCTAGAGGTAAGTTCCTTCTGTGGCCAGCACAGGCTTTTCTTTCCCACTGTAAGATGCCTGGGGAAATTCCAACTTCTTTTCATCCATTCTTTCATTAGATTTGGAGCCAAAAGGAAAGGCACACATGCCTGTTTGGAAGATCTTCCTCCCATGACAGTTATATCTTTCTTGAATTTATATGCATGATAAGAAAATAAATGACTCTGAAATTCTTGGCAAAAATGTCTGAAATGAGTAATTACTTAATTGCCTTTCTTATGAAGATTAGTTCAAATAAATTATCTGCCCCTAAGAATATCTCCTAGGAGAAAGATAAATATGAAAATTAATGATGTTGACATTCAAATATAGTAAGTGTCAAGATTATAAATACTGGATGTGATGTTTTGATTCAGGTGTTCCCCATAAACTTCTGTGTTCTGAATTCTGGATCCCCATCTGATGGCAATTTGGTAATTGGAGCCTCTTGGAGGAGGTATGTTTTTTGGGGTGGGCTTATGGGTGTTATAATAAGCTTCTCCTTGCCAGCACACTTTTCTGCTGTTATTGTTTATCTGATATTGTCCAGGAGGTAATGTCCAGCCTCTGATCATGCCACATTTTCCCTTGACATCATGGACCTTCCCCTCAAATAAGCCAAAACAAACCCTTTCCTTCTACAAGCTGCTTTTGGTAAGGTGCTCTTTGCCAACAACAATCTAAGTACAACAGTAAAATTGGAACCAGAGAAGTGGGGTCTTTACTACTACAAACCTAACTGTGGCATTTGTAACTGATTTGCAGGAAGAATGTGGAAGGATTTGAAACCTATGGCAATACCACGATAATGCACCTGATCTTGTCTAAAATCTTGGCTTAAGAGGTGTCCTGCAGTGCTGTAAGCACAGCATGATAGATTCTATTCAGAGTTGAAAGATCTGAATGCAGTAAGAACTGTAGCCTGTGAGGTTTGGACTATAAGGGAAAGAAAGAATGTTGGAGCAACTGGCCTAGAAGCAGTTTGTGTGAGAGACTTGCTGATTCTTCCCATGTCCTGGGAACTTGTCCAGGATTGCATTGCATGGAAATGGACTGGTATGAGGAAATGGATATGGCACAGAAAGAAATGAAGTCTTTGCGATAAGGACAACAGCTTGGTTCAGCCACAATTATTTGAAAGATTACAACTATTGAGATTGGGCCAGCTGATCTGCATTGGAAAATCAGGAAGAATGTGAACTCTTTTGAACGTAAGAGGCAAGAATTCTGAAGGAGTGCCCTGCTCTTCAAAGTTGGTTTTATTTCCCCTCTGGATTAACCAAGTTTGTAGCCCATCTGGTACTATGGAGTATCTATAACACACGCAGGAAATAGAGGGTCATTGGATTTGCACTGTGGATTTGTATTTTGGAAATGACCACAGATAGTGTGAAGCAGGCTTGTTGGATTATCTGTACAGAGGCATAATGGAATCATGTGGATGAACTGTGGGTTACAGTGGAGACCCAATGAAATGCCATGACTGTGAGATGATCACCAAGGAGAGCTGCCTGCTTGGGGTGCATTATTTCTCAGGGAGCCCAGCTGGAGAGGTGGAATTTGAACTCCAGATACTTGTCACTTATTAGAATTATCAGACTTGGAGACTTGTCACTGGTTAGAGTTATCAAACTTTGAGTTACAGAATTTAATATTGAAGCATGAATGTTTATTCTACATACACACACACACACACACACACACACACACACACACACACACACAGAGTTAAGAGACCTTAGAATTTGGGGATGTTTGTACATCATTGGGGACCTTAAAAATATTTTATTTTTTTATTTACGAGAGAGAGAGAGAGAGAGAGAGAGAAGCAGAGAGAGAGAGAGAGAGAGAGAGAGAGAGAGAGAATGGGCACACCAGGGCCTCCAGCCACTGCAAACAAACTACAGACACATGTGCCACCTTGTACATCTGGCTTTTGTGGGTACTGAGGAATCAAACATGGGTCTCCAGGCTTTGCAGCCAAGTAATTTATGGTAGTTTGAGTAGATGCCCCCCAATATATTCAGTGTTTTATGTTGAAAATATTTACTCTGTGTCTTTATATGTTGAAAGTATATAACTTATTTGATTTTACAGGACTCACAGCTAAGAGACAATCGTAAATCTCAGGTGAAACTTGGGACTTTGATACTACTGTAAGTTGGTAAAGACTGTGGGGACCTTTGAAACTGGGCTGAATACAATTTACAATGTGTGATGGTTTTGGATTTAGTAGGGGCCAGGACAAATGTAGTTTGAATAGATGGCCTCCAATATAGTCAGTGTTCGGTTATTTTGTAGTTTGGGTCTGCTGCCACCTGGCTGGAGGAGGTGTCACTGGGTGGATCTTAAGGTGTAGTGGTGGGTTTGAAATTCCAGTCTAACAAGATGCAAAGTGCCTAGTTCCACCTGGAGTTCCTGAAGTGTTTTGTGTGGCTTTTGGCTTGTGGCTTTTTCTCTCTGCTTGGACCTGCAAAAGCAAGCCAGCTTCTTCTGCCACTATGGAACTTCCCCTCGATCTGTAAGCTTCAATAAATATCACTTCCTCCATAACTGTGCCTGGTCTGGAAGTTCATCTCAGTGAACCTGAAGCTGTCTACTACACACCTTAACTGCAAAGCCATCTCTCCAGCCTATATGGGGACTTTTAAAGTTGGACTGAATGCATTGTATTTTACAACACGGATGGTTATCAGTTTATAGGGGCCAGGGGAGAATGTGGTGTTTCAGGTGACCCCCATAAACTTATGTATTGTGAATGCTTGATCACAAGCTTATGACAATTTGAGAATAAGAACCTTGTTGGAGGTCTGGTTGGGGGCAAAATTTTGAGTGTTATAGCCAGCTTCCTTTTGCCAGTGTTTGGCACACTCTCTTGCGTCTATTGTCCACCTGATTTTGGCCAGGAGTTGATGTCTAGCCTTTGTTCATGCCACATTTCCTCCTGCCATCATAAAGTTTCCCTTCAAGCCTTCAAGACAAAATAAACCCTTTTTCTCCTGTGAGCTGCTTTTGGTGGGGTGCTTTATGCCAGCAACGTGAAGGTTACTGCAACATTGGGTCAATTAGAAAGCATTACAAGAAGAAAGACTGATACTCAAATATGCTAAATATGAATAGATTACATATTATAGGTAATGGCAAATATTGTCAAACTGAATTAATTAGAAATTTTAATAGGTAATACATGCAAGAGAAAATATTAAACATAAGGACACAGAAATATTGGGAATAAATGAATAGAAAAAGGAACGGTGTAAAGATTTTAAAAAGAAACTTGTGAGTTAATTAAGAGCTTGTGGTCTGAGGAGATGACTCAGTGGATAAAGCACTTGCTATGCAAGCATGAGAATCTGAGATTGCCTCTGTAACACCCTTACAAAGCTGGATGCAATAGCAGGACTGTCTATAATCCCAGGAGACCTAAGGCAAGATGGGCATCAGAGACAGAAAAATCCCCTGAAAGCTTGAAGGCCAGTGGTGGTGGATACAGTAGTAAACACAGCTAAGAATAAAGAGAAACCCTGCCTCAAACAAGGCACATGGTGAGGACTGACACCTCCTGTCACCTTCTGACCTTTATACTGTGTCATTGCAATGTGTGCCCACACTTATACACATGGGTATGTGTGCATCCACACTTATATACACAAACGTGTGTGTATACACACACACACCTGAAATTCCAGCACCTGTGAGGTGGAAGCAAGTGGATCAGGAGTTCAAGGTCATTCTCATTGTGTTTTCAACTCCTGTCTGAGTCACATAAGAACCTGTGTCAAACGTAAACCAACAACAAAGAAGAGTTTCTGTTTGTCTTATAAAATAGAGATGGTGTTGCAGTTCTGGCATCACCAGGCCCTTTTCCCAATTGCACTTCCCTGTTTTCACCACTGCAAAGAGAAGGAAGAATGTAAGGAATTCACTCTCAACATGTGTGAGTTCAAGGCTAATAACTACACCCATTATTACTTCTGCTTTATGTTTTGTTGGCCACAACTAAATTTTATGCCTGCCATTACATGCTAGGAAGGGAGGTAACAAGGTGCATTCAGTCAGTAACCTAGAGACATGCCAACCTTGAGTTTGGCATTCTTCTTTTAGTTAAACAAAACCTTTCTTTTATTCAGATGGTAAGAAAGGATAGATACTGCTATAAGACTGCATTATAAACAAGGAACTGGATTTAAGAGAAGTTAAACTTAAACCAGAGTTGCATAACTATTAGATAATTCAATATTCAGCCACTGGATTCCAGAGGACCTACTCCTCAGCAATTCATTGCTGGGCCTCGAAAATCTGAGCCCACCTTGTTCAGAGCCATGATACATTACTGGCTACTGAGTTTAATGAAAGAGGTCACTTTCTGCAGGTCAATGACCTCCTGGAGAGATTTCACTCCTTTTGGTGAATGAAAATAATCCCTGGTAACACATTTCCAGATTTGGAAAGCAAACTGTAGAGAAATGTAGCCAAAAGTCAAACAGGATTTTCTGATTTCACTAGCAATATGGAAACATTCTGCTACTTTATTATCATTGGAAGTTTTCACTAGCTGTTTGGAAGTATGAAGAAAAGAAATGTGTTCAACCAGAAAGAGCTTGTCAACTTTAATACAGATGTAGAGACAGCCTTCAAATGCTGGCGGGGAGTCCCAGAAATCACAATGTCCATGGTAGCTAGCAAAGAATGAAGGAAAGACCAGAGGAAAAGAATGAAAGGAGACGGGACAGACAAGAGCAAGAGAGAAAAGCGAATACTCGATTTTTAGCTAGTTTGACTAGGACCACCTTACTAGTTTCCCTCTGGAGCTCTGCTATAGTGATGCTTTTATTTCAGCTCTCCAAAAATGTCCCAAAGCCTGAACAAATCCCATGGGTTAGCTGTAGTTGCCAGGGAAACGGCCTGGATTTGCATTGGCGTTCACTGATTCCTGAGGGCAATCCCTGACAGATGCAAGGGCCTACAAGTGTATGGGTCTCTGAGTACCAGCCCTCCTTCTCTTTCCACATTCAGACTATTTGACTCTCAGATCCTCTAAATTCTGAGCTCTCCCATGGGGGAGAGGGGACAGACTCCAGACTCAAATCTGCTCAGAGGCCATGTTAATTTTAGTAACACAGGGCCTTACTTTCACACTGAGAAATCTTATGTCACCCTTTTTATTTTGGTTGGATTTATCTTTTTCCATTTAGTTTAAAGTATATTAATATATATTCATCATTGAGAGTAAGTTTGATGGTATAAAACTAAGGTAATGAATAAAGTGGTAATCTTTCTTTTTTTGTAACTCTTTGTCCCCCAGGTATGACATATCTATTTTCATTCAGTTTCCAATATACTCTTTTTAATGTTTTTCAAGCCAGTTTTTATCATCAGACCCAGAAGACAATATATTAAGGGGAAATGGAGAAATGACACACAGACAAGATGCAAGAGAAATGTTCACTGGTCTGTAGAGCTAGTTGATTCAAAACAAAGTCATTATCCTTAGGGCTCTGATGATAAACATGCTCATATTCAAAGTCTACTACATCAGTCTCTCCAGTTTTTAGAGAAATCAACAGAGGGGTGTGGCTCAGGACAATCTATCAGAATATTAATTTATCTATACTGATTAATTCAAGAAAAATCATGTGATCTGATCAGAACCAATTAAGATTCAAAGAAAAATTCTCAAGTGTTGTCGTTAGAGGGAAATAGTACAGATTTTTTTCTATTATAAGGAAAAGTTAAAAGCAGCTATGGGCTTCCACTTAGAAAAGGAGAATGCAGCATGACCCAGTGGTGCAATCCTGTGAGCCAGGCCACTCAAGAAGTTCAGACAGGATGATTACAAGTTCAAGGATGAGTTCAAGGCAAGCCTGGGTAACTTAGCAAGACTCTCAAATAGAAAATAAAAGGAAGAAGGTGGGCTAAGAGGGAGAGTGCTTACTTAGGAGGTCATAGGTTAAATTCCTGTTACTGCAACAGACACACACATACATACAGAGAGAGAGAGAGAGATTATAATTAGCTCAGCAAAGGAATGGATGATTTGTGGGCATCCTGAATCCACCAAGCAGAATGAATGCTATCTCAAGGCCACTGAGTTATATGAGCCAAAAAAAAAAATCCCTTTAAGATCCAAGAATTTTACCAAATTTTCTTTTACCTGCATCAGACAGTATCTTAAGTGAAACCCACAGAATGCATCAAGCCTGAGCTTGATGGAAATTAATGGAAATTAACTCACTGTAAAAATGCCAAGAGAATGCTTATTTCGATGACTTAGGGAATGAAATTGAACACTATTGAAAGCATAGGTCCTTGTTGCATATTTCTTCTGTAGTTACTCTCCTGAGCAAATGTAATCATTGATCTGGCTAGCTATTCATCCCAACTATGTCCCACATCTTGTTAGGAATTAAGGCTATAAAAGTAAGTGGAATTCTGAACATGGTTGCACATATTCATAATCCTAGCACTTGGGAGTTCAAAGCTAGCCTGGATTATAGTGAGACCCAGTGTTAAAAAGCCAACCAACTGACAACAAAAACAAAAACAAAAAAGCCCCACAAACAAAGCAATAGCAAAAACAACATCAAAACACATGATGGCCTCAGTGTTGTGATTTGAATTGTGAAATGTCCTCAGCAAGCTTATGTGTTTCAACATTTGTCTCCATCTGGTGGCTCTATTTAAGAAAGTTGTTGAAAGCCAGGCGTGGTGGAGCACACCTTCAATCCCAGCACTAGGGAGGCAGAGGTAGGAGGATCGCCAAGAGTTCGAGGCCACCCTGAGACTACATAGTTAATTCCAGGTCAGCCTGGACCAGAGTGAGGCCCTACCTTGCAAAACCAAAAAAAAAAAAAAAAAGAAGAAGAAAGTTGTAGAACCATTAGGTGATGAGGCATGGTTGGAGGAAATGGGACACTGGGGCAGCCAGGCTCCACTTTTAGTTAATTCTGTTTCCTGACTGTGGATGCAATGCAGCCAACTGCCTCCTGTTCTTACTGTCATGTCTTCTCTGCCATCATGGACAGTATTCTCTCAAACTGTGAGCCAAGATAAACCCTTCATTTCTTAATTTGCTTTTGTCAGGTATTTGATCACAGCATTGAAAAAAAATAAGCAAAAAGAGAAAATTGGTACAGAGAAATGGGGTCATTATTATCATAAACCTGACCATAAAGTTCATAAGCCTTTAGCACTAGTTTACAGAAGGAATGCAAAACAGTTTAGAACTTTGAAATAGAAAATACATATTATTATGTAAACTGAGATTAGGGGGCCTTTCTGGTAGGAATTTGGATGACTACAGGCTGAGGGAAATGCAGACAGTGAAGGCTCGATGTGATGCTTAACTTCTGTTGTCAATTTGATCCAATTAGAAACAGAGTGACAGACCTCTTTGGGGGTCTGTGAAGATATTTTCATACATGATTAACAGAATGAGGAAGTCTTTTCTCCAAAGCTGGCTGCCCTTCTAGTAGGGAACTGTATACAAGGAAGCTCAAGGAGACACCAGGGTTATTATTATTTTTTGTCTTTTCTCTAACTATCCATAACACTTGCTGGTGCGCTTACCTGGCTCCCTTGCTATTCACTTGAATGTGCTTGTAACATTTGCTTAGTTATCCTCTGAGGACATTGGCTACCAATCTTCCCCTAGCTTCATGGGCTGACTAGCTTCCAGGTCCTGTGACTCTTCAGCTTGCAGCCAGCCTCATAGATGAAACTGCTGCTTGGGTTTCTAACTCTCTGGCCTATAAGCAGCTATTGCTGGACCTGCTGAACTGAGGCCTGTATCTTGTATGCTAATTCAATAAACACTCTTTTTTTTTTTTTTTGAGAGAGAGAGAGGGAGGCGAAGACAGAGATGGGTGTGCCAGTAGCCTCTCAGCTGCTGCCAATGAAATCCAGATGCATGCGCCCCCTTCTGGTCAAGTGCTACATTGTGCCCTTGCATCACTTTGCATCTGGCTAAACGTGAGACCTGGAGATTGGAACCGCTGGAGATTGGAACCAGCGTTCTTAGGCTTAGGAGGCAGGCACCTTAACCGCTAAGCCATCTCTCCAGCCCATAAACACTCTTTTTAATACAAATTAATCCTATCAGCTCCTGTTCCTCTAGAGTACCTGGGCTGATATACTCAGCTTGTGAATTTTTAGAGGGACATAAGCTTCTAAGGAGAACTGAAGTACAGAGAGTTCTTGATATATTCTGACAAAGAATCTGATTGCATTTTCCCCATGTCCTGAGAATTAGAATGTGGATGATTCAAAACTAATGATATTTTGATTGGCAGACAAAATTTCAAAATTTCAAGATGGAAGAGTATTCAGGCTGTGTTATGGTTACTGCTTAGTACTTTCTTCCAGGTCTACAGTGATAAAAGAGAGAGAGAGAGAGAGAGAGAGCATAAAGATATGAAATGTGCTGTTTGGAGAGGAAAAGAATATGTTTAACCTTACAGATAAGGCAGGTTTGGAACAGACTGTATTTGTTAAATAGAATAGCAGTATTAATAAGAAACCTGGTACTTTGTACTGACACAATGGGAAAAGTGTCATGAGGGTAAGACCATACACACTGAAGGCCCCATCATGTGAAAATGAAAATTTATTTGAAAAGAGAGAGCCTAAACTGAGAATGTCATTCTTACTTGAAAGCAACTACCTAGAGAAGTGTTTATATAGGGTCAGCATGCAGGATTATAAACAACTGTGGTCTAAAGGAGACAAGCTACATTCTTGGCTGACAGCAGAACTTGGCAATATCATCCATGTCCTACTGATTTTGCAAGCATGAAAGGTACAAAACTAAGGGGATCATGGGATCTTGAACCATTGGTTCCAGAGACCTGTTGAGGCCAGGCAATGTGTGGCAGGAACAGACACCCTGCAAAGAGGCACAGAGTCCACTGCATAAAGCTGTGAATGTGAGCCTAAGTTGTAGTGGAGACCCCTGGATGTTGGAGATGCCAGGACATCTGCTAAGGAAATGGGCAAGCATGGATTGCACTTGGCTCAAGAGAAATGAAAATGCCATAAGTATTCCTATTATTTTGTAAGTTAATTTTTAAAAGTAGACAGTAACAAAAAACCTTACTAATGAGCCTACATTGGCTTGATAGTTTAGTGACAATAACCAAGTGATCAGTTTCCAATATCACAATTGAGAAGGACTCAATGTATCACCAAATCTTCCTACTCAGAATTCATGTCACAAAATCTGATGCACAGAAATATTAAGAGACTTCCTCAGAACAATAAAGGACCAAAGCCTGGACTAGATTTGAGCCTTTCCTCATCAGTTAAGTGGTTCATAGGATGCCAGGATAATTTTTTCCATAAGTTGGCTTTATCATTTCTCTGTACTCATCAAGTCATCTTGCTGAGCTCAATGGGCAGGAGAAATTTAAAATATCAAAATAACCTTTAAATAATTTTGAGTGAAAATGCTACCATGAGTGCTTATCTGAACTTAGCCTTTGAATCACAAATCACATGAGCAATGTCCTTTCTCTAATGTCTTATAGATTTGGTTTCTTCATGTGTAAAATGAGAACAATAATAGTACATTTCTCCTTAGATTATTGTGGAGACAATGGGAGATAATGAAAATTGTCTGATTTGCACAGCTCCCATAAAATGTCAGATTTTTTTGTTATCACAATCACTATTTTATTACTTTTATTATTTTTATTTCTCAGTGGACAAGCTTGGAGCAATGCCCTGAAATAAATATTAATGTATATATATACACACACACACTAAATAAAATATGTTTTGCTTGCAAATAGTTTAGTTCATTAGAATTTATATCTGATCTGAAGTTCTTCTAGAATTGTAAGGATACTTAAACTGTTGAACTGTGTCTTTTAGTTAGAGAGGGAACTCAGTTTTAACACCTGCATGAGCTAGCTTACTATGTTAATCCTCCTATCACCTCTTCTTAAAGTTGCATTGGAAAGAGACAAGGATTTGCACAGTATTTCTGTATTTATATAATTCCATTCTTTCCCCATTGATTTGGTTTTTCATAAAAATGTTTCCTTACATGTTTCTAGTCACTAAACAGAGGAAATAAATGAAAACAGAATAGTTTCCAAATAAGATTGAAAAGAATTTGAAGCTATGGTGTCCCAGAAGCATCAATGTAAAACACTTAGGATGATAAAAACACTCAGATTTTTGAATAACAAGAAGATTGCTCAATTTAATTCAAATAAAAAATGCCTTCAATTGACAGTTTAAGTGCTATATTCTTGGCTATTGGACATGGTAAACAATCAAAATAGTCCCACTTGACTTAGGTAGGAGTAATAAGGCAGCAAAAACACATTCTTTATGTTGGAAAAATAAAAGATAATGTCTTTACTTCTGTCCTCCAGAGTACCACAACACAATCTTCATTTACTATGAGTTAGCCAGTTCTATCAAGGTTCTGTTGGCTAGAAGAGTCTACGTTCTTAATGAATGAAAGCATTTCAAAAGCAATGAACAGTTGCTATATTCTTTCCTCCATATCCTCAATAAAGAGAAACCACTTTTTTTTTTTGTTTTAGTTTTTCAAGGTAGGGTCTCACTGTGGCCCAGGCTGACCTGGAATTAACTATGTTTTCTCAGGGTGGCCTTGAATTCACACTGATCGTACTGTCTCTGCATCCCGAGTGCTGAGTGTAAAGGTGTGAGCCACCATGCCTGGCTTGAGAAAACCATTTTCTTCCAACATGGCTCAGAGAAATTTGCGGAAGAGGGGGCAGAAAGATTTTTGGGTCATTATGCATAGAGACATTGCCTTTTCCGCATAACTGATGGCTACCCCCGCAATGCACGACCCACATTCCCCAACAAGAAGTGTCCCTTTGGAGGGGGGGAGGACAAGGAGGAGGCTATCAATGTCACCACCATGAATGTATTCACATTATGTGCATAACTAATAAAAATGTAAAGAGAAAGAAAAAAAGAAAAAAAAAAAGAAATGGTGCTGAATTCTGTGGAAACTCTACTGAAATGGCAATGAGAAGTTGGTCATTTGAGTAAGCTTTTTGCTTGTGTGTAAGGGTGTTTGTGTTTATGTTTGTGCAGGAACATGTGTGAAAATGTGTGTGTATGTGTGTGTGTGTGTGTGTGTGTGTGTGTAGGCAAGAAATACCTCTAGTGTCATTCCTCAGATGCCAACCATCTTTCTTGAGACCAGATCTTACATTAGCCTGAAGCTTGCCAAGTAGGCTATATTGGCTGGCCCTGGAATCCCAGGGATCCACATGCCTCTGCCTTCCTAGTGCTGGGATCACAAGTACACTTTTAATTTTTTTAACATTGGTTTAACTCCAGTCCTTGTGTAGCAAGCGCTTTACCAACAACTATCTCCATACTCTGTTTCTTGACCTCCTCTATACTTGAATAGGAAAAAAAAAATGCAGAAAACTCCAAATGTTTAAGCAAACATCAACCACCCAAGGAAACCATCAGGATTATTTAGGAATATGTCCTATCACGTTTCCCCACATCTACAAAATCTTGGCAGTCTTTATTAAGTTATAGTTCTAAATTTGTTTTCTTTAGTTTTCTTCCTTTTAAATGACTTTCATGGTAGTATGATGACAATTCTTCTGCAACACAGTTTTCAATGGCTCCTTGGCAACCCTTATCATGCTGCCTCAAGGCACTCTTTCACCTGGGCTGTAGCAAGGCTCCCTTTGGTTTGTCTTGCCAACACTGTTACCAGAAGGACCAGTGCTGACACCTACATCAGGTGAGCTCCTCTTTGCTCAGAGATTTCCAGTGACATTTGTTTCTCATTGAACTCAGCATAAAAGCCAAAGATACCATGTTTCCTGAGGTATCTTTAGCTTTCCTTGTTGGCCTCATCTTACTAGTTTTGCCCCCTGTCCTCTTCTCCCACTCATAGAACATGAACATACCAGGTGTGCTTCTGTCTCAGTACATGTGCTGGAACCCCCAGGATGCTTTTTTTGTTTGTTTGTTTTTAGACATTACATACTTGGCTCATCTGCTTCCTTGGAATGCTACATCTGCCACTCAGTCATTTTGACTTTTACTGTGACTATCTACCTAAAATTTCAATGCTGTCTTTAACCTCTCTTTAATAGTCCCTACATCCCCCTTTGCTTTCTCTTTTCCTCTTTTACTTTCTCTTTCCTTCCTTCCTTCCTTCCTTCCTTCCTTCCTTCCTTCCTTCCTTCCTTCTTTCCCTTCCTTCCTTCCTTCCCTCCTTCCTTCCTCTCTCTCTCTCTCTGTTTTCACATTGCAAGTAGAAATGATCCCAGGAATTATGTAAAGGGAAAATAAGATATGCAAGATAGGAGACCAATGAAGAGTCAATTAATAAGGGTGACTCCACTCTGAACAATTAGAACTCAATCTCTGGGAAACTCATTGAAAGACTTAGTAGAACATTACTTAAAAGTGTCCACCAGGGTGAAGGAGATAGACATAAAGAAACCTCAGCTCCTACCAAATCAGAGATCCAGAGACACAGAGAGGCCTCATCACTGAAGTAGACCTAAAACAAACCCAACATGGCTCAGGGAAATTCATGGAAGAAGAGGAGGAAAGATTGTTAGAGCCATAAGTTGGGAAAGTATGCACAGGGACCTTGCCTCTTCCCATAACTGATTGATAATCCCACTATGAACCATCCATAGTTCATATGGGGATAACTGATATCCCCAATGTGGAGGGTTCTTTCCGAGGGGGAGGACAAGGAGGAGGCTAAGGATGGTATCAACACATGCTGATTACACACTGAGTATGTACATAACTAATAAAGAAGAACAAAACTTCAAACAACAACAATAACAAAAGTGTCTTACTGAGACACTGGAAATTTGAGGTATTTATCTGTGCACCCAAGTACTCTTTTGGGATTTTGCAAACGAACAGGCAAATGGTCCGAAATACCCTATTTTCAATCACTTTCACTCTGCATGCATGCTCTTATTTCTGCTCTATCATGCTCTCACTAACAAGGTTTGTTTTTTGTCTCTGGAGTTGTAAATAGAATAGAAATTTAAAATGGGAATGCATAGCTTCTAAATAAATAAATAAATAAATAAATAAATAAATAAATAAATATGTGAAAGGGAAATGGTTGTCTAGAGTCTGTATGAAAAGTGCACTTGAAATGAATGTGTGTATGTGAGTATATGTGTGGCTCACAGCCCTAAGGCTTTAGAATGATTTCTGTTCTGAACAGTGCCATTTCATTGATGTTGCCCTCCAAGCCCACTATATTAGATGGCATAGCCAATTTTTACTGTTGAGTGTCCCCAATTAAGATCATAGGAAAAAAAAAAAAAAAAAAAAAGAGCAAGATTCTTCTACTCTTAAAGAGTTGTAAAATGGCAGGATCAGAAACCTGCATTTTAGCCCTGAGGGAAGTCTAAAACTCTCCCTGGAATTTAGGACAAAAAGAAAAAGGCTCTTTATTAGCTTCCCTGCCTTGCAGATCCAGGGGGCTGCAGGCACAGGGAATCTCAGGTCCTGGCCCCAGCAAGTAACTGTGAAAAGATGGGGACTTCTTATAAGAAATCTGTGACTGTTTTAAGTTTAATTTATCTTTCTATGTTTCTGTGGAACTACTAACAGAAAAACTGTGTCATAATTTATGCTTAAATTTAGACATTCTCAACACTGAATTTGTAAGAAAATTTCTAATAATATTCTATTTGCTTTCATATTTTTAAAAAATGTGTTTCAGAAAAGTTATAAGAAACAAAGTTCCAAAATCAATAAATGATAAAATCTATTTGTTTATTCTAGATCAATAGTATAAATCAAGTGTGGTCTACTCTTTTATAAAAAAGTTATTTCAAAGGTTTTTTAAAAGTCTTATGGTAAGGACAATGAAAGTTTTTGTTGGTAGTTATAAGATGAACTGACTAAAGAAGATGAACTGGAGAGAAAAAATTAAATGTTCTGGCATGCCCATTACCTCTCTTTCCATGAAACTTGTCTCCTTTATTTATTAGATTATGGCAATTTAGTCCAGTTCCTTTATTCTTTGGGTATATTATATATAGCTGAATTAATTTCAGAAACTGACTTATAGATTGGATGGACATCTCATTTAGATTTTAAAAGTGCTATCTCTCTCTCTCTCTTTCTCCATATATTCATATAATAAGGTATCCTGATTCTGATAAGCTTTAAAAGTTTTACAGTTTTTCATGTCTTCATATTTAAGCCAAAAATGTTTCTACATAATATAGATTTCTTGTTTATTTTAAATTCTGTTAGCATATCTTTTGTTCTTCATTTACTCTCTGTAGCCTCATGTGCCTTAAATTTGTGAACTCTTCTTTTTGATAATATCAGACTTTTCCACATATCAGAATATTGTAATTTGGTTTATACAAAGTACATGATGTTTTGGCTATCAGTAAGCATACATCACCATGACTGGCTAAAGCTGTGATGGTTCTTGTTCATGCTAGTTTTGCTGGGTGATTAAGTCTTATAAATAGTAATTTATTATAATCTTGTTCTTAGGAAAACTGAGGAAGCTCTCCATGTCTTAGGGAAATCCACTGTATATAAACAATGTTAATATAGTTTGTCTAAGCTTCATATAACAGTTACAAATCTTTCTTTAGTTAAGCCCTAAAATTGTTCAATGGTAAAATGTACTTATTAAAAAAATTACTTTATGTCTATCATATTGTCTCTAATGTATATTAAAATTGGACTTGCTTAATTCAACAATAACCAAGTCTTATATTGCTTCTAATGTATGTTAAAATTGGGCTTGCTTAACTCAACAAAAACCAGGTTTTATCTTACTCTTAAGCTATGTATAATCAGTCTCAGTCAAGGTTGCAATTAATTGTATCATTTCTGGTATCTTAAGTTCCTTGCCTATAAAGAGATGGATACTTAAGACATAAGCTATGTAAAATCAATCTGAGTCAAGTTTTCACTTAATTAATTGTGTCATTTCTGATATCTTAAGTTTATTGCTTATAAAAATATTGATGTTTCCCCCCTAGAAAAAATAATCTTAAATTACTGTTCTGCCTCCAGTTGGGGGGGGTAATTTGTAGTTGCATTGGTATACAGACTAGCCAAAGTTGTTTTCAAATACAGATGCTAAGTTTTTATACTGTCTTGTCTTTTCCTAGCATACAATTTCTAGACTAAATCATCTTAAAGTTATTGATAAAATAATTGGTAAAATGTTTTCAGGGCTACTAAAATGTTCTGCCTATACTTATAACTGACAGATACTTAAAAGTTAAAATGTATATGTTTTCTATGTTCCAGATATAGCTTACACCATCACCTGACAACTAAACTTAAATAATAATCAGAATGATTTTAAACTATTATGTCATTCTCTATCCAGATCTGCTTTGCTAACCAGATATGTTCTACATCTTTTTAACTAATCTGTTTTGCTATGTACAGTCTCTGAGTGATTAATAACCATATGTAGAAGCCAAAATCAACTGGAAACATTGGAGTTAAAAGGATAAGCAATATTTTGGTTCCTGCTCCCAGGTCAGAAGGCTTCTAGCTTCTGGTTAAGTTACCTATCTTCTCAATCAGAGAGGATATGGGACCCAGAGATGGATTCCAAGTCAGTGTATCTGCAACAGGAGAATCACATCTGAGGAAAATCAGTCCTCCAGGTTTCCCAAAAGAGGGAGGGCCACTTGGTCAACAGAACCTTGGCTTATCCTAGCAGATAACAATGCTGAGAGTCATAGAACTCCTCACAGGTCCCTAAAAGGTTCTCTTACAGCACCATTATTGACCTTCAAAATATATAGTTAATTCTGGCAGCCTACATGGTCTTAATCACCCAGTAAGAAAAATATGGCTCCAATATAAGCAAAGATTCAGACTAATAGACTCCCCTATCTGATTCTGAGTTACAATAGTAAACTCTAACATTAACTCATACCTTCTGCTTCTGCCTGTCCCTGATTAACTTCACCTACCCTGACCCCAGCTCCTCCCACTTGCCTTAGCTAGAATCAGAGCCATTCCTCAGGCCCCCTCTGCCTTAGCCTTTACCCTACCTCATCCAGGGATAAGTACACTGCCACCCCAATGGGAACTCTCAAATTTAAACTCTCTCAGGTTCCTACTCTTCCCCGAGCCCCAAATGCTCCTCTTGAATACACTGATGCCCCTCTGCCTCTTCTTTCTTGCCCCAAGCCCTCTATCCCTTACCTCCCCTTATGCCCTGCATTTTGATGTTATAACAAGCTCCTTATTTCTTCCTTCTATCCTCTCATTGGGTGTGCAGAGCCCACCTCCTTCACCTTCTCTATAACAAATGTCACCAGCAACTGCCCCAAAACTAGCTCAATATAGGGATGGTACAAGAGAAGTCTCTGTTTCATTCAGGACCAACTCATAATAGCAACCATGAAACTGCCTCCTCATCACCTGCCCTGAAAGGAGACCCATCGGTCACATTATCCAGCCTCTCCCATAAGAACTCATCACCCCTCTGGTCAGCATGAAGAAATTAACCTTCATCTCTTATCATTAACAAAAGGCTGGAATGTTAGGTTAGACAGGTCCCCAAATGGAGTTTCCAAGGTCAGCAGGATGGGATATAAGGAAATGGATTACTCACATTCCTCAAGAAACTACCCAACCATTATCCCTTCCTTGCTTAACAATGCCCCCAGGTCATGGTTTCCTGCCTCCTTATCTCCTGAGTCACCTGGTCAGTGTTCTGGTCTCACACCCTAGCTTTTTGAAATGGCTAATGGAAAGTACAAAGGAGTTCTTTTCCTTTCTGTACCTTTCCCCAACTGACCCTTTAAAGCCCACTGCCTGAGGAACTCAGGTGGGCTGTGCTCTTCTCTTGCAAGCCAGCCCTGGTAGCTTGTGCTTTTCCCAAATAAAAGCTTTCATCTTTGCCTCAGAGTGTTTTACGTGGTCATGGTCACTTCCAAACCTTACACCCAGCACTGAAACCAAAATCCACCACTGCTCACACCCTTATGTATAGCATTCTCATATAAACTGCACATGTCGTCCTTCCATCTCTCGACTACTACCTTTAATAACTAATACAATGTGAATGCTATGAAATGGGTGTTGTACTGTACTGTTTAGAGAATAATAACACAAAAATGTCTATATGTGTTCAATGTGGATGAAATGTTTCTTTTTCCTAAATAATTTTGATCCATGGTTGGCTGAAACTATACATATAGCCTGTATAAGTGGAGGGCCAATTTTGTAAGCTTTTCTTTATTACTAATCCTTATTGCCCTAGAGTAAATATAGGCAAGTAGAGTGAGAAATGCTAAATCAACTTTAAAGAAATATCTACCCTTTTCCCTTAACTATAAGACAAAATTGACTGTACATGGATAGCTGAGACATCAGCTGGGATTTTGAAATGCAAGCAAGCCCACCACACAGAGCTATCTATTCTGTGAGAATCAATACCTCTAGGCATCATGGCTAGACAGCAGATCCCTGGGCATGCCATCCACACCTAGTGCAGCCCTCGTTGGCACCACGATATGTTTTCAATCCATCATATCAGGATTCTGGCTGCAGAAATCCAGGGTTGGTGCTCATTTTGGGAAGCCAATTTCTCCTTCCAGCTTAAAAATTTATTAGCAGAGAATATCATCAAAGGCTTGTCGGCTACGATACCAGCTAGCTTGAGGAACTTGCAAGAGAGGAATTTTTCTTTAATGTTTTCTCAGCATTTCTCTTCTCTGTGAATTTACTTGAAAAGTTTGGTTCTTTTAAAAAGTTTTCTTAAAGAAATTTATTTTCCTTCTCTTATGTGGTCTTTTAAATGACTCTTAATTTTTCAAATCTTGCAACACTAGCTTTCTTTTTAGGCAAAGGTATTGTGGTGGGGACATAATATCTCTCCATTTCTATATTTGCTAACTTTTGAGGATGAGTCAAGGGAGCTGTGTGGAAACTAAGAAGCTGTCCCTGTTTTCTGAGCCAAATTCATCATCCTTAACCTCTACAGATGCTAATGAGAATCACAGCTGAACTGTCCCCAAGGAATGTCGCATCAATGCTGAACTGTGTCCCCTTTGCATTTAAAATGACATTTAAATGGAACTTGCAGCTGTTTAGAATGTAGTTAGGACAGCTTCTTTCAGACCTTCTTCAGACCCCTCGGCAGTTAAAATGAGAGGTCTAGATCTGAGTTTTTGGGAAAAGAGATCAAATCACCCAAACTGTAACCTTTGTCTGGAAAAGTTAAAGGGTCACTGGATAACTACAAAATGGACCTTATGCTGGAGAGCCTCATAGCTTTGAGCACAATTTTGCTTCATTCATCAGTTCCATATTCAAATGAGTATTTTTCTAAGTAATGCAAAAAATGTTTCTAATATGGATCTAAGTGAGATGTGTTAATGACAGAGACCCCAAATGGAAATAAACAGAACAGTTTAGAGTTAGCATTTAGTACAATATATATAGATGAAAATGACGAAAGTGGCAGTGACTAGTTAGAGCAATCCTCAGTAACCAAGGACACCAACAAGGGCTTCAAAGACAAGGAGGTTTTGGGGAAGTGCTATAGTTTGCATCTACAATATCTCTTATGTCTCGTGTAGTAAAGGCTTGGTCTCAACTTAGGAATTTCAGGAGGTGATAGGACCTTTAAGAAGTGGGTCCTGATGACAAACTTCAGGTAATTGGAGAGTATGCCTTTACACAGATTTAGAATCTTGGACTTTTCCTCATATTCTTTTGTTCCCTTGCCACAATGTTTGTGGTTTCTTTTGGTTAAGTTCTGTCAAACCACATGCCCCAAAGCAAAGGGGCCAATTGATTATTGACTGTAACCTCTTAAACTGTAAGCCAAAACAGACCTTTTCCCCTAAGTTGTCTATCTCAAATACTTGTGATGATGATGGCATATATCTAGCACAGGAAGAGATTTTAAAAATTAAGGGTGCATCTAACTCAGAACCTAGGGATTCTTCCTTAAAAGGGCCAATATTACCATATTATCTGAGAGTTTGTCTGGTCATTTTATTTTATTTTTATTTTTAAAAATATTTTTATTTATTTATTTGAGAGAAAGAGGGAGAGACAGAGACAGGGAGTCAGAGCTGGGGAGAATGGGCTAGCCAGGGCCTCCAGCCACTTCAAATGAACTCCAGACAGATGTGCCACCTTGTGCATCTGGCTTACATGGGTCCTGGGGAATTGAACCAAGGTCCTTTAGCTTTGCAGGCAAGTGCTTTAACTGCTAGGCCATCTCTCCAGCCCTGCCTGGTCATTTTAAATGACAAGATGCTGCTGCTGCTGCTGCTGCTGCTCCTCCTCCTCCTCCTCCTCCTTCTTCTTCTCTTTCCATCCTATGATCTTGGAAAACAACTGTGTGCAAAGGGTTAATGGAGCTCTTTTTCTTTTTGCACAAGAATTTAACCTTTTAGCTAATTCTTATGCTTTGTTTCCCTGGTAACTTGATAAGGGTAATGTCAGCCATTGCTAGGCAACATTGCTAATGATAAAATGACCTCATATTGGATGATAACATTCAAACTGGGAGACATACATACACCTAATAGTAAACCATGGCTCTAGAGCAAAAACTGTTATAACTATAATGACCCTTGTTTGGATGCTGAAAACTCTATGTACTAAGGGATGCTGGGTTCTTCAGGGACATATGGTCTTCTTGCACTTGAACTGTCCCCCTGAGATGCAACCTGACAACAATAATTGTTAGATGGCCTAATACAAAGATTCCCACAGCACAGGAATGCACATTGTCCCCCTGGGGGGCTGTGCTCTTGAGCTTCTGGCTTAGTAAGAATACTAAAGCTGTTTATGGGTGGGTTGAGAGCTTGAATGTTTGCTTAAACCTAAGAAAACCTTTTCTCAGCTCTGATGAGCTATACTTAGTAGAAATCAAAGCTTTGAGTTACCAGAAGACTTGGATACAAAAGCTAACCGATGGCCTTGAGTTGGGAGGAAATCCACACAATAAATTTCTCATTGAAACTTCCTCTTCCTGGCATATACATAAGTTCCTCTTCTCATTCTCACCAGCCAAAGAGGTGAGACTGACAGAGAAGGTACTGAGGTACTGACTTGAACCTATTCTAGTACAGCATTCCAGTCTCTTGATTCCACGACATAGTGAGCTTTAGAAAACTTTGAGGGATCAAAGAATAATTGTTCAAATTATATTCTACTAAGTATAAAGGTCCAGATAAAGGTATAAACAGGATACTCCTTCAATTCTCATTGTTATTTCAAAACAAAAAATGGAACAATGGAGAGAAAGGGAGGATGGTAGGAAAAGGAAAATAAAGGAGGACAAGGGAAGGAAGACAGGGAAGGAAATGGAGAGAAGGGAAAGGAAGTGAAAGGCAAAGGAGCAAGGGAAGCAGAAAGGAAGGAAAGGGAAGGGAAAAGGAAGAAAAATATAAATTTTATCACAATTATAGGAAGGAGGTGATTCTTAGTGTGCTGAATTTAGCTTTATATAAGTGACCATGTGCCAGGAGATGTGGTCTACAATAGGCAGTTATGGTCAAAGCCCTGCCATAAAATTCTTAGACATGTGTGGTTTTCCCCTTTCATTGTCAGTAATTAGTGAAAAACCCATTCCAGACTCACAGTTTACACCATAGTGCTCCAAAGTCCTGGACCAGCTGTCTCCAAAGGGTCTCTTCAAGTCTGAAACATTCTGACTCAAATCCTATACGTTCTGCAAAATCTCTTTCCACTATGCAGCTTTCTGGAGTATCATGAGCGATCTCTCCTCCCTGAATTATTTATATAAAAGCAATCAATGTTGTGCAGATTTGCCATTTCTTAAGCTTTATATCATTGCCCCAAATCTCCTCTGTGATCAACTTCTCAATCCAATAAGATAACATGCTTTTTGATAGAAAAGATCTCTAGTACTTACTTAGCCTAGAAGATAGAAAAGTTTTTCTTCCAAATGCAAGATAGTAAGAATTTTAAGCTTTATGGTCACAAAGTCTCCTCTATACTGATTCAGTCTTCCCTGGTCATGCAATGCAGAAGTAACCACTGACACTAGGTAAATAGTTTGGTATGACTGTGTCCCAAGTTAACTATGCACAAAAAAAAAGATGCAGGCTGGATTTGGACTTTTATCCTATCTCTAGACTCTCATCTTCTACAAAATTGCAAAGAGACTACTGATTTCAGGAAAATTTCTGATAGACCTTTATTGCTGCTTAGTACATTATGGATTTATGAGCTCTTTGCTTTCTTATGGGAAAGTCATTTTCTGAGAGAAGAGTTCCAGATACTGGAAAAAAGAAGAGAACCCCACTTTGGTATTTACACTGGAAAAGTTAATTTTGAGTTAGGTTATCATGGGCAATTTCCTTTTCTTCTTTTCTCTCTTTTTCTCTTGTCTTTCTTCCTTTTTTTTTCATGGGGGTAGTGGTGGTGGGGCAGCATCTAACTCTGTATCCCTGGCTGTCCTGAACTCATTTTGTAGACCAGGATAACCTTGAACTCATGACAAGATCACCTGTCTCAGCCTTCTGAATACTGGGAGTCTGAGTACACTCAGCTGGCAATCTCCTTTTATATGAAGTTTTAACTTTTTGTTAAAGCCCCTATTCATTGATACTGAGGGTTACAGAGGAGATGATACTTGTTCATGGTATGGTGGTTGAAGAAAAAGGATTATCAGGTAGAAAGAAAGGAAATGATGAAGAAAATGAATGGCTCACGTTCTATAGTAAAGTAGGATGTCTAGTCTGCAGACTTATGAGAACTTTTGAAACAACTAGAATGGGTTTGAAGGTTCCTAACTATATCCGTCAGGTCTCTAGAGGAGCAGAAGTGATCAGATGAATATGCATTATAAACAGGATTTACTGGATGACTTTACAGGGTACACACTGGGAAATCTAACAGTAGCTGTCTATGGACTGCTGTGTACAAACTTGAGTAGCTGCTCAATACACAAATCTGAATGCAGGCAAGAGAATTGGAGAACCTGGTAGCTATTCATCCACAAGGCTCGATGTCTTAGGAGTTCCAATTTAGCACTGAAGGCCTGGACGATTTCGGGAAAGACACTGGGCTTCCTTCCATGTTGTAAGACTGATGAAACTTGGTTCCAATGTCCATGGGGGATAGCTGAAACATGTTAGAAGCATGCACTATGAGCAGCAAGGGCAACCAGTTCAAAAGCACACATCAGTGAGTAGCACAGGCAACCAGGCAAAAAGGCCCTGTGAGCTCTCAGAGCTTCTTTTTATGCCTTTCATCCCCAGAAGGGCTGTAGGAAGGGCTGACAAGTCTAGAGCAAGGACTTCCTCCCTCAACTAATTTTTCTAGGAAACAAATCCATGGATTCAACCAAAAAGTGTGTTCTTATTTGATTCCTCATCTTATCAAGGTAAAACAGAATATACACTTCACGCCAACATATAGAAATGATAAATAGTTGAAGAGACAAAAATGTTAATTACTCTAAGCAGATTGGGTAGTATGTACATAGATCAAATACCATTCATGTGCAAAATATTGTGTCAATTAAGATTAAAATATAATAATTAAGAATATAGGACATTGCAAAAATAGAAAGGAAGAGCGGAATAAAGGTCTGACTTCTTATGCTGTGGGATCATATGAAGCTGTATCATTTTGTTCCCCTTTCTGTAATTTCCATAACACAATTGGCAATAATGAAAGAATATTGTATGTAAAATAATTTGAAATTTCTGAAAGTAGACTGATTCCTTACTTGAATAGAATCATGTTAATTCTAGGGTTGAGATTTGGGTTTGGCCTTCACACACTTTATTCTGTTTTGTAAAGCACTTTAGACCATTCTTCTTGGGTACACTATGTAAATTCCAATGACTGATTGATGGATGGATCAATCTGGAGGCTATCCTACTGTTTTTAAAACATTTTAAGTTGCCAGTAGTAGCTCTGACCTACTGTGCAGAAATTAGGAGGCAGCCACCAGCTTCTATTCTTAAATGACAGCCAGATGTAGGCCTATTGTCTTAAGGTACTTTATCTCCAGGGGTGTTTGATGAGAATTGATGGGTGGACATCTGGTAACAGTCATGTCTGTTTACCTGTGTAGGAGTTACATGGGAGAACATTTTTGCAGGTCCTACCCACAGTTCATGTTTAAAGGAATGCCATACAATCAACTTGTCATGAAATTCATTGGAAATAATGCATCCCACAGCAAGGTGTTTATTAATAGAACAGCACAAGGTACTGTTTCATTCCTGTTATTTGACACAATGTCAGTGCAAGGTGCTGTTTCTTGGTCATTATTTCCTCATATGAAAGTAGCATGGCTACAAACTGCAGAATATTTGTTCCTTTTAAGGAAACTGCTCAGACTGTCTTAGAAATTCCTAGCAAATAGTCTGCAATTAGGAATAAATTATCTCCTCAGCAATGATTGATTGACAAATATAGTAATAAACCAATAATGAACACTATACATTCTAATCAACACTACACATTCTGCAATAAGTTGGGTGAAATGAAAGCAGAAAGTGGATTGCATGTATATTCACATCATTTAGGATCATCAGAAATTCTTCATCCCATGCACCCCTCTGTCAGCAACTCACAGAACCCCCACTCAATAGCCCCACCTTTCTTTTCTCAAAGGCCACTCCAAGCTTGAAGATGTCTCTTCTGGTATTTGAATCTGTGGGAAACGTACAGTTCTTGGGCATATTCTGCTTCACATTCTCACCCCAAGACTGTAACCTTGCTCAGATTCCACAAACTGCCCTCATATTTATGTAGTATGTGTGGTGTGGTATGGGTATGATGTATGTACATGTGTGTGCCCATGTATACATGTGCAGAGGTCAGAGATGATTAAGTTTCTTCCTGTATTGCTTAAGTGACTCCTTGAGACAGAGTCTCTCACTGAACCTAGACATGCAGTTTTCAGTCAGATTGGCTGATCAGTGAGCTCCAGCAATCATCTGGTTTCCATTCCTCACAGGCCTGTTTAAAGGCCTGTGTGGCCATGCCTAACTGTGTATGTGGGTGTTGGGGAATCCAACTCAGTGGAAATACGGGTATCTCAGGCCCTCCTGCATATCCGTTGAAATCTAACCCTATACCCTTTGTTGCAGTCAGGTTGCATTGCTGGCAGAAATCACCCACCCAACCAAGAGCAGCTTTTGGGGAAAAAAGGGTTTATTTTGGCTTACAGACTTGAGGGGATACTCCATGATGGAATGGAAAATGATAGCATGAGCAGAGGGTGGACATCACCTCCTGGCCAACATAAGGTGGACCACAGGAACAGGACACTGTGCCAAACACTAGCAAGGGGGAGCTAGCTATAACACCTATAAACCCACCCCCAATAACACACTGCCTCCTGGAGGTGTTAATTCCCAAATCTCCATCAGCTGGTTAGCTTAGCATTCAGAACGCCTAAGTTTATAGGGGACACTTGAATCAAACCACCATGCTCTTCATCTTAAATCACTCAATGAGGGAGTAGGAATTTAAAGGAAACAATAGACAGACAGACAGACATAGTTTTTACTCCATCTTTCCCTTTCTAGAAGTTTCTATAGATGTAATATTGCAATGATCTTTTTAAGTGTAAAACAAAGTAAAACTAAAGAAAATGGTGAGGCTGTCAAACATGTTTTGGACTCAGAAAGCTTTAATAGTATCTATTTTTATATCATCAAATCAATAGTAATATTTATACAGCTTCTATATGTTGCTTTTTCTCATATGTTTGACCAACATAGGGATATATCTTTGTTTTAGTGCAGTTTAGAACTACTGTAAAATTCACAAAAATCACAATCACTCTGTTCTACAATTTTATTGTAGCGGGAAGCTAGACCAGAAGTTGAGCGACTAAGAAATTTTTGGTAGACACAGGATTTCATTACTACTTTTCAGGATGTCTGTTTATGTTTCTTTATTTCTTTCTCTGTTTTCTCCTTCCAATCCAGTTTCTTTTCTTTTCTTCTCTTTATTTTCCTCCCTCCTTCCTTTCTGTCTCTCCTTTTTCTTTTTTGCATGTTTATATGATATTCATGAATATATTATTGTTTCTCTTTTCTCTTTCTATTCCCTTCTTTTTCTCCCTCCCTCTCTTCCTTCCTTTCTCTCTCTTTTTTGATTTTTTTTTGCATGTGTGTATGGTATACATGTATATATGCATGTTTATATGTGTGTGGCACTCATGTAGGCACAGGTACAGGTGTGCGAGTGCATGGGCCAACCAGAGGTCAGCATTGGGTGACTTTTTCAGTCACTCCACCTAATTTTTTGATTCAGGGTCTCACACTGAATATAAATCTCACTAATTTTGCTAGACTAGTGAGTCATCAAGCCCCAGGAATCCCCTTGTCTTTGCCCCCCCAGCACTGGGAATAGAGGTGTAGCACCATTTTTGCTTTTACGTAGGCGCTAGGGATCTGAACTCAGGCACTCATGCTTGCATTGCAAGCAATTTACTGACTGAGTCACCTCTCTAGCCTTCCCAAGGAGTCTCTTAAGTCACTCTCACTATCACTGGGACCAATTCCAATGTGAGTGGTTCATTACCAATTTCTGGTTGAATGACTTTGCATGACTATAACTTTTTAACCTCCAGGACCCTGTCTAAACACAGCAGTCCTCCTTCAGACAAAGTAATTCAACCATTTGGGGAATGTACCTTTGCTGATCTTTTTTGTTAGTTAGTTAGTTAGTTAGTTAGTTAGTTAGTTAGTTAGTTAGTTTGTTTTGGGTATCTTTCAATGTGGATAACTTAATCTCCCCCACACATCTCTGGTTCAATAGTTTCTACATTGGATATGATAATGTGCCTCTTAATGAAAGTTCTCTCTCTCTCATCCTGGTGAATCCTTATCTCTGTTTAAAGATGATTAAATAACAGCACCACGATGCCTTCTCTTTAGGTGAAAATGTTTTCTGTGTTCATAATTTAAATAGATCGGCTTGGAAATGTACTTCTCTGTGTTCTGCATTCTATGAAGAATAATTATATACTTTCACTGCACAACAGCAATGAACGTGTAAAGCAATAATGCTCTAATCAATGCCTTATGCTTATATGCAGCCAGACAATCACTCCCTTTAATTTGCAGTACACTGGCTTCTCAGAGGAATATAAAAGAATGAGAGCCTGTTTTCTTTCTTAACTCTAATTGTGTGTTTACCTTTAACCCTGTGATTTGATCATAACAAGGCTGGAGTGCTTCTTGTTTTCCATGAAGTTTTGTGTTAGTGGATAAGATGCCTAATGAAAGTAGATTTGGCCACCTGAACCCACAAAGATTAAGCAATTTAGAATGAAAAGCAGTCATGGTGGCACTTGATAGGGGCAATTATCCTTGTAGAGGTTTTGATTTTCTGAACCAGAAACCCAATTACAACATAATCTTCATTGAGTACACGTTCACACAGAGCCAAGAAGAGAGGAAGCATTCTTGTGCAGTGGAATCCATGCTTAGCCAAACAGGATAAGATCACAATTCCAGTTCTGCCATGAATGAAATGTGTAATTTGGGCAACTTCAAGAACTAATTTGGGACTGGAATATATCTAAGATAATCATAGACAAGTACAGTGACATATTCTAAAGAATTATTAGTAGACCCCATAAATAATAAAATGTACAGTTATAAAATTTAAGAAAGATACAAATCATTGAAAAAATTACAAGGCCATCTTGTGGAGATCTAGGTTGCCATGTTATCCATGTTTCCTCCCAGGATTGATGGTTAGATTTCTTGGAAGGAAGAGTACAGACACAAATGACAAGGCAACTGACATAAAATTAACCAAAGGTAATTCTTCAAAAATCAGTGGCTCAATACAGTGTAACTTTAGAATCCAGGTTCCTGTGGGGAGAAGGAAGACAGGTCTGCTTTTGGTGATCACGTGGGTTTCCAGCTTGATTCCATCCTTGCATTTTGTACATCTACCGTCCAAGATCACATGGCATGTTGGTATCTGACCATTGCCCATGGAAAGTTAAGGGAAAGAGGGTCAGACTTCTCTTCTGTTTCATAGACTGCTAACATATGGTCAAATCTAAATGGCTGAGATTCTCAGACATGTTATTGAACTGGTTGCTCAGAGGAAAGGATAAATGGGTTTGATGAACCTTTGTCAGTCTCTTGCTTATTTCTGTAAGGACTGTAGCTTTTGGGTTATGGACTTTTGCTTACAAGCACTTTATGCTGCATACTTAAGTGCTCCAGCCAGGTAACACAGCATAGTGAAATTACCAAGGCAGAGCACAACAAAGAAGGCAGAATAGTGTCTACACAGTGAAAGAGCAATGCCAAGCATTCAACCACACATGCTCACATGTGTCTCCACATCTCATTTCTCAAGGTCAGAAGCAATTTAGATTTTTATGTGGGACCTTTCAATTCTTAATTGTTGGACAATAATTCTTTTCCCCCCTATTGCAGGTTTTTGAGTCACCACTAGCTTAGACTGACCCTAAATTTTCCATCTTCCTGCTTCAGCTGACCAATTACAGATGTGCACAACTGGAGCTGGCTAACTCATTTATTAAATGCCAGGAATATCTGGTGGCTTCTTTCTGCTACTCAGTTTCACTTGCTGGTCATCACTTTATATAGTAAATATCTTATTACGTGAATTTGTGGAAACTGCATTCACATAGCATCAATCTCTATTAAAAATGACTAAATGTGGGCTATAGATATGGCTTAGCAGTTAAGGCACTTGCCTACAAAGCCAAAGGACCCAGGTTTGATTCCCCAGGACATACATAATCAATCCAGATGCACAAGGTGGTGCATGTATCTGGACTTTGTTGGCAATAGCTAGAGGCCCTGGTGCACTCATTCTCTCTATCTGCCTCTCTCTATATATATCTCTCTCAAATAAATTTTTTAAAATTACTAAATATTAATTCCAAACTTTAAAAAATTATTTATTTATTTGAGAGAGAAATAGATGGGGGAAAGGGAGAGAATGAGCATCCCAGGACCCCCAGCCACTGCAAATAAACTTCAGGTGCATGTGCTTCTGGCTTTATGTGGGCACTGGAGAATTGAACCCTGGTCCTTAGGGCTTGCAGGCAAGCATCTTAGTCACTTAGACATCTCTCCAGTCCCCCTTTAAAATATTTTATTTACTTATTTGTTTGAGAGAGATAGAGTTAATTCTTAACTTTTTAGTTACAAAATGAAAATAGAAAACTTGACACTTTTCCTCCATACTCTAATGATAATTTGTTATGCACCAGAGTTTGGAGACTGCAGTTTTATGGATGTTTTGAATTTATTTTGTGGTGGTTTGGTTCAGGTGTTCCCCCATAAACTCATGTGCTCTGAATACTAAGTCCGAAGCTGCTGGCAATTTGGGAATTAGATCCTCCAAGAGGAGGTGTGTGGTTGGGGGGCGGGCTTGTGTTTGTTATAGCCAGCTTCCCCTGGCCAGTGTTTGATACACTCTCCTGATGCTGTCGACCATCTGATGTTGGCCAGGAAGTGATGTCCAGCCTCTGTTTATGCAATAGGTTCCCCTGCCATCATGGTATTTCACCTTGATTCTGTAAACCCAAATAAACCCGTTCCTCCTATAAGCTGCTTTTTTTTCCCAAGTACCAGCAAGATGAAGGTAACTTCAACATACTTCTTTTGAAATGTAATTTCTTTTAGAAATTTTTGATCTCTAAGACCATTATCTTATATAGACATTTATATGAAGTTTGATGTACAATCAGGACAGCCTAAAATGACTAGACCTCTGATATGGTCCAACAGTAGTTGTCCTCTTGCTGACGTCAGGAAACTACAACACTTGAGTCTCATATTATCTAAGACCCATTTCTTCTTTGCCTGAAATGCTGGGCTTCATCTCTACTTCTGAAATGACAAATATCCTAATAAGTTTTTTTCTTTCCTTTTTTCCTGTTTCACTTCACAGGCTACATACATATTGTACTATTTGAAGAAAATGATTTCTGACTGTGAGAATAATAGAGAATTCCAATTATATTTTAAAAGCTGAAGAGCTATGAAATATGTGTTCCAAGAATACTTTTGTAAAATATACTTCAAAGATGAATGCTGATTCAAAACCAAATATTCAGGTATGAATTATATGTGTACCTTTCTTTGGTATATAAAGCCTAATTATTTTTTTGAGACTGGACCCAGGTTTAACTAAAACACACAATCTCCCTTCCTCAGCCTTTTGGGAGTGCTTAAATCATGAAGTTACCCATGACTGCTTAAAACCTAAAAATTTTTTGAAATTTATTTTTTTCAAATTGATTTAATATGAAATTTTAAACTTTAAAAAAATTATTTGAAAAAGACAGAGAATGGACATTCCTGGACCACTGAAAACAAACTCCAGATGTGTGTACTACTTTTGTGCTTCTGGCTTTATGTGGGTACTGGGGTATCAAACCCAAGAAGGCAGGTTTTTCAAGAAAGCACTTTTAAGCACAAACCCATTTCCCTAGCCCAATATGAATTTTTCATCAGGTAAACTCTACTCAATCTTCTGAACTCAGTCTAATCTAGATTCATGTAATAAAACCATATAAACTCATTAACAGGCCAAAGCTGTAAATATTATTTCTTATCTCTTAAAGATTTGATCATAAAATATAAGTTATAAAATGCTTTTATGTCAATTAGGAGGAATTACTTCCTATTTATTCCACTGGACCCAAGTATCAATTTCCTAATACAATGATGTATTTATATCAAATTTCCCTATATTTAAAATAAATGAAAAGTTGTCACTATTTGAACTTTAACTCATTCAGATCTACTGAATAGAAACTCTATGTAAGGAGAAGGGAGCAGAGATCTGTAAGAAACTCTGCAGATGATCCTGATGCCCATCAAGGTTTGAGCACTGTTTTTTTTTTTTTTTTTTTTTTTTTTTTTTTTCAAAGACAGAACTGTAACACTATTAGAAAGATTAGGGAGAAATACAAGTGACCAGCAGCGAGTCTGGGGGGTTCAGTGGATCTTTAAGCTCAGAGAGAGTGAGGCCATGAATTTCATGAGCAAGACAGTGATTGATTAAAGTGGAAATTCAGGGCTATCAAACTGACAGTAACTAAGGTTGAATTTGTTAAGAGGCCAAGATGAACAAAAAGGTTATCACAAGGATCTCATTGACGATATACTATATGCATTTGAATGCCATCATTGAAGGAAGTCACTTAGGATTTAGGAAATCATTTAACTCATGGAAAGCTAAGAGAGAAGAGTTAAAGATTTCTTCGTGTTTTCTTCTTTAGATTCTTTGAAGTAGAGATTCTATTACCTGATATAAAGACGAGAGGAAGCAGAGTGATTACAGAGCAAGAGAAAAAAACACTACCAGTAATGGTAAGCCTGGTTTCCACTTGAGTTGAGCCCCTTTGCTAATACATTGCTTTATTTCCCATGTAATTGTAAGCTTTATATGAATCTTGATCAAAACCATCCTCAATGTGTAACTTATAGAAGCAAACACTTGATTACTTTTAAATGAGTTAGTAGATGAATAGAAAGATCAGGTTAATGAATGAAATGGTCATCATAATATATCCCCAGTGAATGCTGTGATGGGGAGGCTGAAAGGTTGTTTTAGACATTTCAAAGGTGATTGGAATCTGGCTGAGGTGACTGAAGAAGGTGGCAAGAGTAATGGAGTACATGTGAAAAGAACTTGTCTGGGAAGTGAAGAGATGTGCTAGGTAGGGAGAAAGCACAGAGTCCAATAAAGGACAGAGGAGGAGTGGACACAGATGGGAAGAAAGCCAAAGCATGGATAACATAACAAAGGATGAACAATGCTGTTGATAAAAGGTATTTGTATAAAATGGAAATAATATATTTACAATGAGAAATGAAGATAGGTTTATGGGTTCAATATTAAGGATTTCTCATTTTTATGAGAGAAAGAGAAAGAGCAAGTAAGTGAGTTAGAGAATTGGCATATCAGAGCCTTGATCCACTGCAGTTGAACTCCAGATGCATGTGCCACCTTGTGCACATGCACAACCTTGGGGGCCTGTGTCATCTTGTGCATCTGGGGAGTGGAACATAGGTCCTTAGACTTCACAGACAAGTGCCTTAACTGCTAAGCAATCTCTCTAGCACTCAATAATTAAGGGTTTCTAGTGATGTTTGGTGACAAGTTCTTGAAATAAATGTACACTTAGAGGATATAAAGGACAGAGATAATGAAAGGACAAAGGGAATTAATAAATGCTGGTGTTAAAAAAAGTGTCACAGTGACCTGCTGAAAGGATGGATTTTGAAAGAAAATGAATCTTGAACATGTTTGCTGACAGCAGAAAACATTCCAATACTGAAGAAAATTCTGTTTAAGGTTTCTGTGGATAGTATTCTTTCATGAGAATGTGTCTGACTAGCAGAGTCAAACTTCAATTTGGAAGAAAATTGAAATTTTCATCTAAACTAAATCAGAAATGGGATTTTACAGTCAATGCATTTTAATACAAACAGAGGCATGCCATCCAATAATGTATATTTTCAAGAATCTAATAATTAAATATAAAATTTTAGAAAAATTATAAAACATTTTTGTGTGCTGAGTGTGGTGGTGCACGCCTTTAATCACAGCACTTGGGGGAGACAGAGATGGGAGGATCACCATGAGTTCAAGGCCACCTGGAGACTGCATAGTGAATTCCAGGTCAGCCTCTGCTAGAGCAAGACCCTGCCTTGAAAAACAAACAAACAAAATAAAACAAAAAAAAAAATTTTTGCAGCATCAAAGATGTCTGCTTCTGAGAGGGAGCCACATTTGATTATGTTTTCATGTACATCAAAACTTTATACCCAACATTATTTTAATTTCTCTCAGATTAGTTTGTGATCTGTGTACTCAGCACTTTTTGAAATAAGCAAACATGGAACACTAAAATGACATAGAGATAAGAGATGCTTTCCCTAACTCTCACCTATTTCAATTCCTCAATTCCTAATGCAGTGAATAAATGAGATATTGGAAAATTTTTCAAGTAAGATAGTTATTCTTACTGATTAATTTATAAGTGGAGGTTAAATAAATATATATATATCCTTCTGATTTGAGCACAAAACTTGATGCAGGGGACAATTTTTTCCCAACTTTAAATTGACAAAAATAAACATTTTTCAGGTTTTTAAACTGGAAAAGTGTTCAATTACAGGAATTTCAGCCCCTGCTGCTGGTGTGGGGAGGCCTGGACCCTGCATGCATGCCCAAGAAGCATGCTTTTTGCCCTGGCTTCCTGATTGACTGGTCCCTGGGTGCTCACCTCCCTGTTCCCCTGCACCAGAAGTAAACACCACTGTGGGAGCTAGCCTTTTGCTCCTGGCTCCCTAGCTTCGGGTTCCTGGTTCCCCCATCTCAATATCCCTGTGCTGAAGAATACATGCAAGTAGAGTGAGCAGACTTGAGCACCCAGTTCCCTACCTCCCAATTCCCCAGGTACCCCTGTTGCACTTGTAACCTCCACAAACTGGGTGTTTGTAGTTATAACCTCATCCTACTCCAACCTGGTTCAAACGTAAAACAGAACACTCACTGAAGATCCTACAAAGACAAATACTTGCTTCTTCCTTAATAAAGTAAGACTTTTAAACCAAGATGGATAGACCACACACACACAAAATGCCAGAAAACTTAGAGATCTCCATCAAGGATGGCTAGTCTTACAATGGAAGCCTCCAGTGAAAACACAGAAGAAATGACAAGTAATTGAATCCCAAAATGAAAACACAACAAGCTATGTGACTCTGACCAAGTGAATTGCTGAACTGGAGGCAAATCATCAAAAAACCAATAATCATATAAATGAAATTGAGCAGAATCATTTCTTACAGCACATGGCTTTTGTCTATAGGTGTTACTTAACTGAAACAAAGTGAAACAAAAAAAAAAAAAAAAAAGAAAAACAAAGTGATCTCAAAAGAGGGATAAATAAATTGAAGGCGAGTAAACAAATAGAGGAACTCAATAACCAGCTGGTAAAGCTTGTGATGACACAATTAAATGCAAGAATGAATTAAGGAAGCATCAAGAAAATCAAAGCCTGACCTGAAATTGGACTTGAAAAAAGAGATGGACATGATGTAAAAAACTCAACAGAAAACAAAAATCAAATAGCACTTTTAGAAAACTCTCTAGAAGCCCTCACTAACAGAGTCAATCATATGGGGGACAGAACATCTGAGATGGAAGACAAGACAGAAGAAATTGATTGGAAGTTAAAACTATTTGACATGTTAAAAAAAATCATGTAAACTGAATATGAGGGAACTGTGTGATACCATAAAATGACCAAACATCTGGCTCCTTAGTATATCAAAAGGTGAAGAAAACCAGACCAGAAGCGTTGAGAACATATTCAACAAAATTATTGGAAAATATTTTCCCAAACTCACAAAAGACAGGCCCATCCAGATACAAGAAGCTCATAGAAGAACAAACAGACTGGACCACAGAAGTTATCCTCCAAGGCACATCATAGTTAAAACTCTAAACAATGAAAACAGAGAGAGAGAGAGAGCTAAAAGCAGCAAGAGAGAAGCAATTCATCCATACAAAGGCAATCCCATTAGAATTACCTCAATATTTGAGTGGGAACCATCAAAGCCAGAAAGGCATGGAATAGAACACTTCAAAGCCAAAAACAATGATTTCTAACCCAAACTACTGCACCCACTAAAAGAATTCTTCACTATATATGGAGAAAGGAAAACTTTCCATGACCAATGCCAGGATTAACATTACGTGAACAAAAAGACAAACATACAGAGATTACTTGAGGAAATATTCCACACAGAAGAGTTGAACAACCAACCTCAGGAGTCTACTAGAGGATGAAAGCAGTAACCAAAAATAGAACAAAAAGTTCAAAACACCAAACACCACAAACCCTCCAACATGGAAGGGATTAAATAAAACCTTACAGTTATAACTTTAAATATTAATGAACTTAATTCCCCCTTTAAAAAAAAACACAGGCTAACAGGGTGGATCAGAAAAATTGACCCTTCCATCTGTTGCCTTCAAAAAACCTACCTCACCATTAAGTATAAACTCATCCTCAGGGTGAAACTATGGAAAATGATTTTCCAAGCAAATGGAAATTAGAAACAAGTGGGTGTGGCTATACTAATATCTGACAAAATAGACTTCAAAACAAATGTAATTAAAAAGGACAAAGAAGGCCGCTTTTTACTCAAGGGAATGATCAAAGAAGAGGACATACAATCATAAATTTATATGCATTAAACACAGGTGCATCACACTTTATAAAGCAAAACCTACTTGACAACAAATCAGAAACAAATTCCAATGCCATCATAGTAGGGGACCCACTATGATCATTAGACAAACCATCCAAGCAGAAAATCAACAGGGAAATAATAAAGCTCAACACCACCACTGATCAATTAGACCAGAACATTCCATACAAATTCTACAGAATACACATTCTTCTCAGCAGCCCATGGAACCTTCCCCCAAATAGATCACATATTAGTGCATAAAGCATGTCTCCATAAATCCAGGAAGGTTGACATAACTTCCTGCATCATATAATCCTTTAAAGCTAGAAATTAACAATAGAAAAAACAGAAATTGCACCAGCTCCTGGAGACTGAACATGCTACTAAACCATGAGGTGGTTGTGGAAGAAATAAAAAAGGAAATAGTAAAATTTGTTGAACTGAATGATAATGAAAATACAATGTACCAAAATTTATGGGACACAATGATGGTAGTCCTAAGGGAAAAATTCATAGCACTAATGCCTTCATAACAAAGATGGAGAGAACTCATGTTAATTGGAAAACAACAATGATTCAACCATAAGAATTCCAGAAGAAATGAAATAATTAAATTATAAAACTGGGCGTGGTGGTACATCCCTTCAATCCCAGCACTCAGGAGGCAGAGGTAGGAGGATCACCATGAGTTTGAGGCCAACCTGAGACTACATAGTGAATTCCAGGTCAGCCTGGACTAGAGTGAGACGGTGCCTCAAAAAACCAACCAACCAACCAACCAACCAAACAAACAAACAAACAAACAAACAAACAAAAAAACCCACCTCCCTGCCCACAAAAAAAAAAAAAAAAAAAAAAAAAAAGTCCAGGACCTGATGGATTTTCAGCTGAATTCTACCAAACTTTCATTGAAGAAGTAAAACCCTCTCCAACTCCTTCTATGAAGCTAGTGTCACCCTAATATCAAAACCAGTATAGATGCAACAAGAAAAGAAAACTACAGACCTATATCTCAGATGAATTTGGATGCAACATTCTGAACAAAATCCTTGTGAACTGAATTCAACACATCAAAAGCATTATCTACTTTGATCAAGCAGGCAACAAGGAATGGTTCAACATTCGAATTCAATTAACTTAATATACCACATAAATAAACTTAAATACAAGAACTACATGATCATCTCAATAGATGCAGAGAAAGCCTTTAAAGAAATACAACATCATTTCATGACCAAAACACTGGAAAGACTAGGCATGGAGGGTTTACATCTCAACATAATAAAGGCTATGTATAAAGCCCCTAAAGCCCAAATCATACTTAATGGGGATTGACTCAAGGAGTACCCACTAAGATTGGGAAAAATGCAGGGGTGCCCATTCTCATCACTGCTGTTCAACATAGCTCAAGGAATAGCACACCAAATTCCTTAAGCAAAGTGGCAGGATCCAAAATCAACACACAAAGCTGACCCGTTTTCAATAGCCAGAGAACAATCAAATACCTTGGAATAACACTAACCAAGGAGATGAAAGACCTCTATACTAAAAACATAAAATCATAAAAAGAAATTGAGGAGGACATGAGAAGATGGAAAGATCATCCATGTACCTGGATAGGTAGAATTGATATTGTGAAAATGGCAATACTACCAAAAGCAAAATAGAGATTCAATTAATCACAATAGCAATAAAAATCCCAGTGTTATGCTTCACAGAGATAGCAAAAAAAAAATCTCAAAATTTCTATGGAATGGCAGAAGGCCTCTGATATCCAAAAATATCCTCAGCAAAAGAAACACCTCTGAAGTTATCACCATGTCCAATCTACAGCTATACTACAAAGTCATAGTAAGAAAAACAGCATAGTACTAGCAAAAAAAAAAAAAAAAAAAAAAAAAAAAAAAAAAAACAAGAAATATAGACCAGTGGAACAGAATAGAAGAGACCTGGCCCTTAATTGAAGCAAATAGAGCTACTTGCTTTTTGTGAAAGGAACCAACAATGTTTACTGGAGAAATAATAACAATACAGGGTACAGGTCAAATTGGATAATCACATATACAAAAATGAAGCTAGACCCACAGAATGGGATAAAATCTTCACCAGCTATATCACTGTCAGAGGCCTAATGTCCAAAATCTACAAAGAACTAAAAAAAATAAAAATAAAAAATTAAACAATCAAAAAAATGGGGCAGAGAACTGAATAGGGAATTCTCAATGAAAGAAATACAAATGGCTAATACTCATTTAAGAAAATGTTCAATATCCTTAACCATTAAGGAAATGAAAATTAAAACAACTATGAGATTCTACCTTACTCCAGTCAGGATGATAATCATGAAAAACCAAAAGACAATAAATGTTGGTGAGGATGTGGGGAAAGGGAAACCCTCATTCACTGCTGGTTGAAGTGCAAACTTGTATAGTCATTATGGAAATCAATATGGAGACTCCTGAAAAAAATTAAAATAGGGCCACCAATGGACCCAGCTATTGCTCTAGTGGGCATCTACCCTAAAGACTCCATTCTTCACTGCAAAGATACTTACTCAACCATGTTTATAGTTGCTCAAGTCACAGTAGCTAAAAACTGGCATCAACCCCAATGTCCATTGTTTGATGATTGGATAATGAAATGTGGAACGTGTACACAATGGAATTCTACTCAGCAGTAGGTAAACATGATACAATGAAATTTGTAAGAAAATGAACATACTTAGATCAGGTAATACTAGTGAACTCATATAAGCACAGAAAGAAAACACCATGTGTTCTCCCTCATCTGTGGTTCCTAACCTGGAATACATTGAATTGCAGGCATATCTAACAGGCAACTCGAGGATCAGATAATAGGGACGGAAGTTTGTCAGGGAAAGGAAATGGGAGAGTGAGTGAAACACACAGAAAACTCAATCCAAAATGAATTGGTACCACAGAAAACTTTCTCCTGGGTATCAGACTAAGTGATACAACCCTCAGCAGGACTATGCAGGGATTGTTGGGTAAGAAGGGCCCTGGAGAGGATGGGATGAAGCTTAACCCTAAAACATTTGGCTCTGGCTTGTAACTCCTAGAACCAGAAATCAGACACAATCCACATTAAACTGTTGATCAGAGAGACTTATGAGTTCCCCAAACAAGACAGGCTTCTGTTAAAGCACTTGATTACCTCCCTCAGGTAAAAGGTAAGACCCTATTGCTAAAGACATCATATGCTGCCAACACAGAACACGGAGAGACCTTGCTGGAATTCAGAAGAGAGCCGCTCTTCAGACAGAACTATATGAGCTAATGGGGGAAACTGGCCAACTTCTGTGTGAGTAAGCAGGGGTCTAAAGCTACTCAGAAACAACCAGCCTGACAAAAGTACACACCAGTGTAATGGTGGCACATAGCCTTAGTGGGTAACCAATGGCTTTCTGATTGGCTAAGAAATCCACTCAGGGGAAAGGAACTCATATCTGGAACTGGAAACCAAGTCTGAATCCTATGGAAACAAAGATTATGCTCTCAAGGTCAAGCTCCCACTAGTCTTTGGCTGAAAGAGGGGATACAGACATCAAACTCTCCCTAAATTAATAACACTTATCCAATTTAGCCTATGCTGACTTCACACTCCATTGGAGAATCTGTTTTTCTTTTTCAAAAGGTAACAAGACCTTAGGAGAAAAACCAGCCTTTGCATCTCAGTTAAGGCCCAGGTGAAACCACAGAAGAATTGGGGAGATAAGGAAGAGTGCTGCTTCTGTGGTGGGCCTGACAATCAGCTCCAGGGGGAAGGAGACAAACACTGAGGATATTCATAGCAATGCAGGAACCCTAAGAGCTCATCACTAAGTAGACTTAAAATATACCCACCAAGGCTCAGGGAATTTTGTGAAAGAGGGGGCAGGAAGATAGTAAGAGCCACAGGTGGGGATGTCATGCCCAGAGGCACTGCTTCCCTCCAGTAATTGACTTCTGCTCCCACAACACATAACCCACCACCCCATGGGGGAATACCAGCAACCACACTGAGGAAGATCCCCTGTGGAATGGTCTGCCCATATAGTGCTGGAAAGCACCTACATGAGCTGCTGTGGGAAAATAGTCAACAACTTTGTATGTTAACAAGGGACACAGCTATACTCACACAACCAACCTGACAAGATGGACATGCCTGTGCAATAGTGGCACCAGCCTAGGTGTGTAACCAACCCACTTTGATTGGCTAAGAGATCCGCTCAGTGGATAGGAACCCTTGCTGGAATTGGGAACTGCATCACAATCCTATGGAGATCAAAATGATGGGCTACAACAAGAAGCTTCCACTAGTCTTTGGCCAAAACAGTGGCTTCATCCACCTAAATCTCTCTTAATTAATAATGCTCATCCCATTGAAACCTATGCTGACTTCAGTCTCCTTTGGAGAATTTGTTTTGTCTTTTTCAGAAGGCAGCCAGCTAGAATGAGAAGATATACCACCCTTTGCACATCAGCCTGGGCCCAGCTGAAAGCACAGAGGAATTGGCAAGATGAGTAAGATAAGAGCTTGTCAACCAGTGCCAGGGTGAAGGAGACAAACACTAACTAAGGATATTCAAAATGCACCAAAGCAGAAATCCAGAACCTGCTGAGAGCACAATACTAAGGTAGATTTAAACCTTCCCACCACAGCTCAGGGAATTTTGCAGAAGAGGGAGTGGAAAGAATATGATAGACACAGAGTGGAAGGGAATATCCACAGGCACTGACCATCCCCCTGCCCCCCAGCTTACAATGACTGACTGATGTTCTCACATCTATTTCCCACAAACTTAGAGGGGCATACCAGCAATCCCACTGAATCCCACTGAGGATGGCCCTCAGCAGAATCGGGACAGGAAGTATGCAAGTGATAGTACTAACGTATGATGAATCCATACAACTTTCTACTTAATTAAAAAAAAAGTTCCTTAGTAAGAAGTTGTTATGCTTGTTTCCAGAAAGGATTAACTAGGGAGGGAGGCACCCTGAATGTGAGCAGTATAGGCTGAGGGCCAAGTGAAATACAAGTAAAGAGGAAGCCTGTTTTTTTTTTTTTTTGTTTGTTTTTTGTTTTTTTCATATTTCATACATATTTTTATTTTTTATTTTTATTTTTTATTTTTATTTTTTATTTTTTAATTATTGTTTTTTATTGACTTTTATACTTACATACAAAAAAACCCCACCTGATATTTCCCTCCCCTCCCCCATTCCACTTTAGAACTCCAGTCTCCATCATATCCCCTCCCTCTCTCCATTAGTCTCTTTTAATTTGATGACATCATCTTTTTCTTCTATTTTGAGGATCTTGCGAAGGTATTGCTAGGCACTGCAAGGTCATGGATATCGAGGCCAATTTCTGTCTGGGCAGTTGCATTGTAAGAGGTCATACCCTTTTTTGGCTCTTCCATTCTATCCGCCCCCTCTTCCTCAATGGTCCCTGAGCCTTGGAGGGTGTGACAGAGTTGTTTCAGTGCTGGGCACTCCTCCATCCCTTCTTCTCAGCACTATGTTGCTTTTTGGGTCATCCCAGTGGTCATCACCATCTGAAAAGAGAAACTTCTCTAACCAGAAGTGAGAGTAGAGTTAATATGTGAATATGAACATTAAGTGTAGTGCTTTCAGGGCAGCTTGGTGGGAATAATATATACATTTAGTCAGACAAGAGCAGGCTTATATCCTGAAGCCTGTTTTTATAAGCCTCTTCTCCTCTTCTCCCTTCCCCTTCTTTCGTCTCCCCTCCCTCTCCCTTATCTCTCCCCCTCCCTTCCCTTCCTCCTTTTTCCTGGCCACCATGAGGTGAGCTGTTTTGCAACAACATTCCCTTCCCTCCTTATTGTGATGGACAGAAAACTTTAAAATCATGAGCCAAAATAAATCTTTACTTTCTTGATTGTTTTGTTAAGTTACAGTTGTGGGAAAACTATCAAAGATATATCATATTTCTATAAGGACTGCACCATTTTCTGTATCCAGGAGCAGTGCACAACAGTTCAAATGTTCCACATCCACAGTAACACCCATTATTCTGTGTGTTTTGTCTCTGATCATTCCCATACCATGTCCACAGATGGATAGAGCAGATGAAATGCCCACATTTAATGGAATATTATTCAGCCTTATAAAAAAGAAGGCCTCTTAGGTGTTACAACATGGATTAAAGACATTACTAGACTGCAGAGAACAAATGTTGAACAATTCCATTTGTAGGAGGTACCTAGAGTAGTTAAATTCTTAGTGGCAAAAGATGACTGGGGGCTGGGCAGATGGCTTAGCGGTTAAGGCACTTGCCTGCAAAGCCAAAGGACCCAGGTTTGATTCCCCAGGACCCATGTAAGCCAGATGCACCTGTGGTACATGCTTCTGGAGTTCATTTGCAGTGGCTAGAGGTCCTGATGTGCCTATTCTCTCTCCCTCTTTCAAATAAATAAACAAATAAAATTATATATATATATATTGAGGTAGGGTCTCGTTCTAGCCCAGGCTGATCTGGAATTCACTATGTGTTCTCAGGGTGGCCTCGAACTCATAGTGATCCTCCTACCTCTGCCTCCTGGGTGCTAGGATTAAAGGTGTGCACCACTATGCCTGGCTAAAAATAAAATATTAAAACAGTATTTAAAAAAATAAAACAGAATGGTTCTCATGACACTACAAAGGAGAAGATGGATTTTTTAATAGCAAGAGTCTTACAGGATGAGGAAGTTCAGAAGATTGGTTGCACATCAATGTGAACAGCCTTAATGTTACACAAATGAATACTCATAAGCAGGATGTTAAGTTTTATATTATGTGTATTATTGTAATCTTTATTTTATATTTTAATAGTAAAATTAAGTTTTTGTTGTTGTTTTAGTATATTTACCACATATATGTGTAATGTCATAACTGTTCTTAACTATGTTTACTTGAAACTTAAAGAATACATATCTGATTCTAGTCACAAGCCTCTTCCCAACTTGGTTATAGCTGGCAGCCTCTTGTACATAAACAAGAAAGAACAAAGCCTTGCTTGTATATATAGAGCTACTGAGCTTTCTGTCTCTAATTGCTTGGATTGCTGCAAATTTCATACATAAAATATGACACATTTCTCATCTTTTTTCCTTTTATAAATTTGTAAGCTTGTTATGGTAAGTTTTAATGATCTTAAAAATTATTTCTGGTTTAGATGTTTTTGGACTTAAGTAATGAGTTTGTTCTGCCTCCATTAGAAGCATTTCCATATCTTGTTGCCTTTTTTCAAAAGAGGCATAAATCTTATTTCTAAAGTTAAATGTGTTCAGTTAAGAAAAGAAAATATTATACATTATGCAGCTGACACCACTTCTTGTTTATCCTCCCTGCTCCTTTCTCTATGCATAGATATTTTTAAAACTTGAATTGTACATTCCCTACCCTTGAGCTAACCTGTTCTTTTTTTTTAGTTCACGTTTATACATCTTTATAAATCACAGTGCATTGCAAATACTGCCTACTAAATCATAGCACCCTGCCTTGACATTTCCTTAGGATATATTCACACACGAGAAATGACTATGCTAAACAGTTTGTGTACATTGAGTTTAGCTATAAATTGTCAAATTATCTTCCTTTTCAAAAACCAACCATGAAATGTGCCTATCTCATTACATCTTTGCTCAGCCTGTAATACAATTTTAAATATTTTATAAGTTGGCCATCTAATCCATGTTATCTCACTGATTTAATATGCATTTATTTGGTGATTTTGGAAAATGAATAAAATTGAAAACTACATGATTATTGGCCACTTTATTTCTTCTCTCTGGTTTACTACTTTTCTTTACTTTCTTTGTCAGTAACTCTCAGTAAGATGTAAGAGCTTTTCACATAATAACCACTCTTTTGTCATGTACATTTTAAATGTTTCCTTAACTTGTAATTTGCCTTTAAATCTCATTTATGGTACTTTGAGGAGACTGGGGTGTCTTTAATGTTATCTTAATTCCAAAGTAATTAAATGTATTCATTTTTTTTTTTTCATATACAAAAATCCTTCATATGTCCTTGATTCAGAGTTTTGACAAGTGCTGAATAAAGGTGAATTGTCATTATAGGGCTGTGGTTTATTGGATGACATGGCTAGCTTTCTGTATATCTTGGGGATCATACCTGAAGGTGTCTTGTGCATAACATGAGTTGTTGTGAATAGTAAACAAGTCCTTTGCTTTCAGCTTGGTGGTTGGTTTACGGTAAACAGAGCTCTAAGCTCTGGTGGGTATGATAATTATGATGGTGATTTTAATCTCCAGCTCCTCAGCCACCCATTTACTTCTTCTAGAATGCATCCATGCAGATATCTCTGCTACTCTGTATCTACCCTTAACCTCTCTGTCAAGCTAAGTTTCAGATTCCTTCTTGGAACCACATGCCAGCACTGGCTAACAAATATAGTACCTGAACTTCCTCCTCACAAATGCTTTTGTTTCAAGTATTGGAGGACAAAAAGGGTGACCAATGTCAGACAGGCATGGGGATGTTGCAAAATTTACCAAATGTGAACTTCTCTATCCTGGGGAAGAGCCATATGTTTCTCTTGTACTCACCTAGGTTGACTGGAAACAGATTAAGCTTGTACCTTTACCTAAACTTGTATTTTGTTGGCTACTGGGACTTTCCTTTCTCTCTCATAACTCTTTTAGCAGAATATAAGACTTACAATACAATACTGGGTGATTGGCACTTCTGGGAATTGGAGACACCGATACTGCTAAGTCAGACAACCCAGACCTCCAAGGGTTGCACCTTTTGGGCACAACCATTCCAGTTGAACAGATCATATGACTCTTGAAATAAATAAACCCTTCTCCACATTTTGGTAAGTGCACAGATACAGTGTCTCACTCCATTTACAGTGATGTAAGATTTTGAGGTTCAGGAGGGGTCTCCCCAGGCCTGTGAACTCCAACTTTTAGGTTCTTATTCTGTTTTTAGGAAAGAATTGATAAAATGGACTCTGACAAGGGGAAATTATAGATCATTAAGTTTATTAGGGAGAAAACATGAGTTATGAGGCTTTTGTAGGGGAATTCAGATTCAGAGAGGATGCTAGCTGAGAAACTCAATCCAGAAGAGAATAAAGATCCACAGAGAAAGCTAGCTAAAGACTCAAGCCAGAGGAGAATTCTCCTTGCCTGGGTGGAAATGGGGAGGGGAGACTGAGAGTATCCATCATAAAGAAACTCAGGGTGTGAAAAAGGGCTCTGGAGGAGGTATACACACCCATACATGGAAGGCAAAGCATAAGAACATAGTGATCCCCTTCAAATAAAAGACCAGAGAAGATTGAAATAGATCAAAGAAAAATCATACACATTATCAAAGCAATAAACTACTCCACAGTATGACACAGACACAAGACAAGCAGGTGCTGGAGAGATTGCTTAGTGGTTAAGGTGCTTGCCTGCAAAACCAAAGGACCTTGGTTCTATTCCCCAGCACCCACATAAGCCAGATGCACAAGGTTCAATTCTCCAGTACCCACATAAGCCAGATGCAGAAGGCGGCACATGCATCTGGAGTTCTTTTGCAATGGCTGGAAGCCTTGGTGCACCCATTCTGTCTCTCTTTCTCTCTCTCTGTGCCTCTTTCCCTCTCTCAAAATGAATAAAAAAAAGGATAAACAGAAAAATACTCAGGCCAAGAGAGGCATGGCTAGGAAGGACAAAGACAAACTTAACATGTGATTTATTTATTTATTTATTTATTTATTATTTATTTATGAGATAGAGTCAAGGAGGGTGAGAATGGGCATGCTAGTGTCTTCAGCAATTGCAAAGAAATTCCACACACATGTTCCACCTTGTGCATCTGGCTTACATGGGTTCTGGAGAATCTAACTTGAGTCCTTTGGTTTCACAGCCAGGTGCCTTAACTGCTAAGCCATCTTTCCAGCCCCAGACTTACAAGTTTATTCAGGGCAGGTCATAGGTTAAAGAAAGAGAGGTTCATGTGGGTAACCCCCTTATACAGGTCAGACATTAAATTAGGGTGAGCATTGGTATCAGAATCAGGTGTGTCAGGAAAGACCTGATTGGTTTATGGACTCAGGGTCAAGGGCTGACCCAGAGAGGCTGAGCTGAGAAAGCATGGAGAAGTTCCTGTCAGTGAGGGCTGCTGGCAGCTAACTTGGAAGGGCCAGCATCAGATGGAAGTTTTGTTTTTGCCATGACTGTCAGAATGGCATCTCCTTGTTCCCTCTTTGGCTTCTGTCCCTAACTGCCTGCAAAACACTACCTTATGCCTGTTTGTCCTTCAAGAGGATCTCATGTTTGTAGCTACCTTCTGAATTCAGAGCACATTTGTGCCTAAGGATTGGTTTGTTCTTCATTTAATGCCCAGCACATTCATTTTGTAAATGATAAAAGAGAAATCCAAAGTCTGAATGGCTTGGGTAGTGGAGTTAAACTTAGTATCACATGATCACTGTACTCCCGCCCCCCAGGAATAATGAAACAAACATTGCCCATCTTGTCTTCTCTGGTACCTTCTTCTTTGTGCTATTCAGTAGTGAATGAGTTATGGTCAGACAGATGCATTGGAATCCAGGCATTCCCCATTATGTATAAGATGACTGAGCAACTTACTCTGCTCACTCTAGCCTCAGCATAGCCATCTCTAAAATGCGATGACAGCTACTACTGAATCTGCCTCGTAGGGTTGTGTGTGATTAAAGGATAGGGTACATGATCAGTTCAAACTCTACTAGCTGATGCTGGAATTGGAATAATTAGTTGTTGTATATATTCTTTTATAGTTATTAGTCTGTTTAAAATAGTATGTTGTCCTATATACCACTGTGATGGGAAAATTCCTACACCGTTAGATGTCTGTACCCTATTTCAAGGCATGTTTTTTTTTTTTTTTCCTGGAGTTTACAAAAGTATAGTAGATTGCTAAGAAATATTGCCAATATAGAACATTTCTGACCTCTTATTTCTTATGTCAAATCCAAAGAAAATTAAAAGGTAATCTTCAGTCATATATACAGTCTCCTATAGAGGCACCTCAGATGCAATTTAATCCCTTCTAGTTCCATGAGCTTTATATCACCCTATCTGAATCACTATAGGAATCTAGCACACAAGAGTTCAAATATAACTATAATAAACAGGGGTGGGGTCTTGAATTAGTGAATTCTTGTTGCTGGGACAAAATACCTCACCAGAAGCAGCTTATGGAAAGAAGAGGTTGCATTTAGCTAACACTTCAAGGGGAAGTTTCATTATGTCAGGGAAGGTATGGCAGCAGTGGGAAGCTGGCTCACACTGCAGCACAAGAAACAGAGAGTAATGAATGTCAGATATCAACCATCTCTCTTCTTAAATATCCAGTCTTGGAAGCCAGTCCATGAAATAATGCCTCATACAGTTATGGTAGACATTCTCATTTCAATTAACCTAATCAATATAATTCCTCACAGGCATGTCCAGAGGCTGACATAATCTAGATAACCCCTCACATGGTGATTTTAGGTCCTGGTAAATCTAAAATCAATATAAACCATCACAAGTGCACTCCTTGTCAACTTGACACTCAAACTTACCATGTTTAAGTCATAACTTTCTACCCCTTGGTTTCCATAGAGTAACACTCATGTCATAATGCAATATACATTCAGTCCAACTCAATAGTCCTCTTAAGTTCCAACACTGTTTAAATGTTTAAGTGTAGAGTCTCTTCTGAGACTCAGGTAAACTCTTAACTGTGAATATCAAAAAATGATTTATATATTTCCAACATGATTCAGCACAAAGTAAACATTACCAATCCAAAAGGGAACAATGGGGGCATAGCAAGGAGTGATTAGACCAAAACAAGACTTCATCCCAGCCAGGCAAGCTCCAAATCTTACAACTCCATGCCTGCTATTTGATGGCAGGTTAATCTGGGCTGCAAAAGCTTGGCATCTCCACCCTTCCAGTCCACAGCTTTTCTTTGTCAGATGTTGCATGATCCTGGCATCCCTAACATCCTGGGTTTTCACTACAACTTAGAAATCACCTTCACAGCTTCACATGATGTCTTCAAAGGGTCTTGGCACAGAAACTTTGACCCTGCCTCAATTGCTTAGCCTCAACTACTCTCAGGACTTACAGTGAAATGATCCATGACCCTCTCCTTGCATCTTTCATTCTTTCAAAAGCAGTAACACATGGCTGATGCTGTTACATTCTGATGTCAGACTGGAATGAAGCCCGTGGAAGAGGGCTGAGGCAGTCTCTGAATGCTGACCTTGGGAAACAGAAAGCTCTTTCAGCATTCCTCCTTCAAGCACTTCCTTAAAAAATAATATCCTTCCTATCTTGAGCTTTAAATGGGTTTGATCTTGTCATCAGTGTATCTTTCCTACTCTTCCAGTGCAGATTAGTGGGTGATAATCTGTTTGGCATACAGCTCAAGAGGATTCAGTTTCTATGCCAGAAATGTTAAAATTGTTTATACTTCTTTCTGTGCCAAACTATGTATCTCATATTTTTCTTCTCTGAATTGTTCTATTTTTCACTGCAGATCTTGGTCGTGACAGCTAACACAAGTCACAGCACAGACTCAGTGCTTTTCTGTCTTGAAAATTTCCAACACCAAACCCATTACTGCATTGCTATTAAGGTCAACCTCACTCCAGTTCTCAGGATATGGACAGAATACATCCAGGTTCTTTATGAGAATATCCCATGAACTGTTTCTAGCTCAGTTGCCAAGGAAAGCCATTTCTCCCCTTTGAACCCTAAGTTGAGCCTCCACAGTCCACATTTCTCTCAGGTTTCTGATCTTCTAAACTTCCACACAGAATGGTCCAGTAAGTTCCACTTACAGTCCTCTAATGCTTCTCTTGTCCAACATTCTAAATACTTCCACATTCCTCCTACTAACCAGTTCCAAAAGACTAAAAGCTATATAAATTCTAAGTATTAAAATTATGTATTAGTTACTCTTGCAATCAGCTTCTCATCACTGGAAAAACACTCGACCAAAAGCAGTTTACAGGAGGAAAGTGTGGCATGGTAGGAACACCATCAATGGTGAAAGAAGCTGGTTCACTTCCATAGATCCAAGCAGAGTGGTATCATCAAACAGCCAGCACCACAAGACAGCCAGAGTTCCAACTACTCTCCACACACCATAGGACTGGATGCAAGATCTGCCACTAGTGGCATAACTCTTCCCAAGTAGAGCTCCAGCCACTGAAGACTCAAGATGTAAGCTGGAGTCTGTGGGGTTTTAAATCAGTACATTTAAACCACTACAGTTACTTTTATCATTGTGACAAATTCTGGGCAAAAGCAACTGAAAGTAGGAGCTAGAAAGATGTCTCAGCAATTAAAGGAACTTGCTTGCAAAGCCTAACAACCTGATTTCAATTTCCCAGTATCCACATAAAGCCAGACACACAAAGCAGTACATGAACCTGGTGTTTGTTTGCAGAGAAAAAAGGTCCTGGTGTGTCCATACTCTATATCTCTTCTCTTATATTTCTCTTTCAAATTAATGTAAAAAATACTTTTAAAAAGAAGGAAGGAATTGTTAGCTCATTATTGGCAAGATGGAATCCATTGTGGTGGGGAAAACAGGGTGGCAGGTGCATAAATCTTCTTATGAGCTTGCAACCACAATGAGCAAATTACAAGCCTTCGTATGCATTCCAGGACCCTGACCCATGAAATGTAAGGTGGGTCCTCCCACCTCAAGTGATCTACACATAGTAATCTCTCACAGACATGCCTAGAGGCTAATCTAATCTAGATAATTCCCACAGGTGATTCTGTCAAGTAGATAATATAAACAATTATAGGGCCTGTGCTTTTCTTCTCTTTTGAATGGGTGGTGGTCTTCCTTAATGCTTAGCTTAGTACCATCAACAGGTTTCCCAAAACACTCCAGGTGTAGTTACAACTTCAGAATCATGAATACATTAGCTTAAAACATTCTCAAATGTGTAGTTTTAAGTATTTGAGGTACATCCTCCACTTATCTGAGCCTCAATATTCTGATGATCTGAAATTAAGTGACATTTTTCAAGCTGCTAATGCAGCTTGCAAATTGGCATGTGTTGTGTCTCATTTTACTTTTGTCTCATATTGAGATGCCTTTTGGGAAATTTCTTAGTAATATTCTCTTTAGACTTCTCAAAAGTCTTTTATGACCCTTTCTAAAGCCTGTGTGCTGATGTGATCACTTTGAATATGGTTAAATACTTATCATGATCTTAACATGTACCTAAAAATAATACTTTTGTGTATAATAATAAGGGTGTATGAACTAGACAGCTTCAGGTTGCTGAGATGCACTTCCAAACCAGACACAGTTATGGAGGAAAGGATTTATTGAAGGTGACACTGTTAAGCTAGTTTAGCCTAATCAGTGAGCTCCAGGTCAATGAGAGACTGGCTCAGCAAAGGTAGACCATGTTCCTAAGCACAACACCTGAGGTTGTCCTCTGCACAAGTGCATGTGCACCTGTACAAACAGGTGGCCACAGCACTCCAACACACAGACGTGCCGCAAAATAACAGAAGCTAGATCTCCTTTTTTATTTTATTTTATTTTTTTAATTTTTGGAGAGAGACACGGAGAGAGACAGATAGAAAGGGAGAGGGAGACAGATAGAGATGGGTGTGCCAGCAGTCTCTCAGCTGCTGTGAATGAAATCCAGATGCATGCGCCCTCTTGTGGGCAAGTGTGGCATTGCGCCCTTGCGTCACTTTGCATCTGGCTAAACGTGGGACCTGGAGATTGGAACCCGGTTCTTAGGCTTAGCAGGCAGGCGCCTTAACTGCTAAGCCATCTCTCCAGCCCCAGAAGCTATATCTCTTAGGTAGCAATATTCTATTGAGAAGAAAGTTGTGGGACCTAAATGCCAGCCAAGCATTTCCTAAATTAAGATGTCACCTTACATGAGCTCCTCCCTGAACTTTGATTATCCATCTGAAAATGTAGAATGCTGGACTTTATCTTTGCTATAATCATGTTTCACAGTTTGAAAGTTTTTACCTACCAAATAAAATTCCATTGCTAAATAGTTACATAAGTAAGCGTGTTATTATCGACCTTCTAAGCTTCTTACATAATCTTATTTAAATTTTAATTCAAAAGTTTATAAAGATAGGGTTTATTATAATCTCACATTACAGATGCAGAATATGAGGCTTTAGGGAGTCAAACACAATAAGAGGCCGAGATGAAAGGTAAACTGAGTCCTGTTGACCACCTCATTCATCATAGCCACTTTTCCATGGTCTTCAATGTTCTAATATAAAGCAAGGAATTTTTTTTTATTTTATTTTATTTTATTTTTTTTATTTTTGTTATTTTTATTTTTCAAAGCAGGGTCCTGCTCTAGCCCAGGCTGACCTGGAATTCACTTTGTAGTCTCAAGGTGGCCTTAAACTCACAGTGATCCTCCTACCTTTGCCTCCCAAGTGCTGGAATTAAAGGCATGTGCCACCATGCCCGGCAAAAGCAAGAAAAAATTTTAAGAAATGTATAACCAGTTTTAACATACAACACTGGTGGAATTATGATGAAAACAAAACATTTGAAGTGTTAGCCAGCCTGCAACGTATTTTTTAATCTCTTTTCTAATAAAAGATTTTAGTTGTATGTATTTTAATACATTGAAAATAGATTAGCATTTCTTTACTGGCATCTGTTCATCTTACTATTTTCCTACATCCTCAAAGTTTCAAAATTGCAGCTAAAGGATAGATTATTTAAGTAAGTTATAAAAGTCTTTTCCAATTCTCAATTTTGAAATAGCAAAAACATGGATATAATGTAATATAAAGTTTTAAAATTTTGGTGCTTTTTAAGCAAGGATATTGATGCAGCTCTCCATATTATTTGTGTTAAGAAGGTATAAGGTATTTATTGTTCTTGAGCTATAATTGCATAAAAATCTACTTGGGGGCTGGACCGATGGCTAAGTGCTTAAAGGTGCTTGCTTGCAAATCCTGACAGCTTGGGTTCAATTCCCCAGTACCCACGAAAAGCCAGATGCAAAAAGTGGCACATGCATATAGAGTTCATTTGCAGTGGCAGGAGTCCCTAAATACCCATTCTCTGTCTCTGTCTCTCTCTTTTCCTCTCTCTCTCTCTCTCTCTCTCTCTCTCAAATAAATATTTTCTTTTCTTTTTAGAAAACCAAATATCCTTTGGGTGTCCAGCTCCTGACTGGGATCTGGTATTTAGGACCTAGAAACTTACATTTTTAAAAGCTTATAAATTTGTCAGTTTTTTTTTTTTTGTATTCCTGTATTATCACTAAGTTTTAATATAAAAGTTATATCATCTTGCTTTGTCTGTACATATTAGAAAACTATATTTTGTTTAAACTAATTTTATTGGGTAACTTTATTATACGAACACAGCACAAATTGGTCATATTCCCATCGGGTTATGCTCTTGGGTCACCTTTCTGCTCTCTCCTTTCCTTTGAGGTCCCTCTTCAGAGTGGTACAGGCAGTCACTGTGGGGTCATGTACCAGTCACTTCCTATGGGAAGTACAATGCCTCAGAGTATATCTTACCACCCTGTGCTTCTTTCATTCTTTCTGCCTCCTCTTCCACAATGTTCCCTGAGCTGTGGAAGTAGTGTTGAAAGTCTACTTTAGTGTTGAGCTCTCTACAGCTTCTTCTTTTCTGCTTTGATGGGTTCTGAGTCTCCTCAGTGTCTATCACCATTTCCCTGGAGAAGGTTCTCTGGATACCTGAGAGGAGCAATAATTTTTAATCCACCTCTTCTGTAAGGTTTCCTGGGTAATGGCAGGTGAGATGGAGATAACTTGTCGTGTACTAGGCCATTCTGATGAGTCATAGATCTCCCTAGTATTCATCCCCATCTGTAGGTTCTCTAACTATCAGTGAGAGCAGCAATGATCAAAGGAGATAGACATACATAATTAAAAGACATTTTAATTTTTTTGTTGTTTGTTTGTTTTTTGTTTTTCGAGGTAGGTTCTCGCTCTAGTTCAGGCTGACCTGGAATTCACTATGTAGTCTCAGGGTGGCCTCCAACTCACGGTGATCCTCCTAACTCTGCCTCCCAAGTGCTGGAATTAAAGGCATGAGCCACCACGCCCGGTACATTAATTTTTTTAAATATTTTATTTATTTATTTGGAGAGAGATGGAGAAAGTGGGGGGCAGAGAGAGAAAGAGGGAGAGGGAGAAAGAATGGGGATGCTAAGACCTCTAGCCATTGCAAATGAACTCCAAATTTATGTGCCAACTTGTATACCTGGCTTATGTGGGTACTGGGGAATCAAACCTGTGTCCTTAGACTTCACAGGCAAGTGCCTTAACTGCTAAGCCATCTCTCCAGATCTCTGCAGCTCTAGAATACCTTTTGATGAGCATAACCTCTGTACTTAGCCAGAGAACTGTTTAAGTTTCCCACTAAGGCCTATTGACCTTCCAGGCCATATACTTTTGACTTGGTTCTCAGTACTAGACACCTACATTCTTTTTTTTTTTGGGGAGGGTATTCAGAGGTAGGGACTTCCTGTAGCCCAGGCTGACCTGGAATTCACTATGTAGTCTCAGGCTGACCTCGAACTCATAGCGATCCTCCTACCTCTGCCTCCTGAGTGCTGGGATTAAAGGTGTGCACCACCACGCCCGGCTAGAAACCTACATTCTTAACAAGCCTCCCAAGAGACTCTAGCAAATAATCTTCAGACACAAACATTCTCACTCCTTAAAGTCTGATCATTTCCCATGAAGGTGTCTGCACAGTGTAATATGCCAATAAGATTGATCCTGCCAGTGTCTTGCTTGAAAATCTCCTCTGGTCTCCCTTTCGAAGACACTTCAAGCTTGTGAGCTTTGTCCACAGAGCCTGAGCTTACCCAACCTCCAAGTACTTCTTGAAGTCTTTGTTGCTGTCCTCAAGTTCCCTTCTGCTTCCTCCATTGCTTCATAGCCCAACTTTGTCTTAACATCTGGAAACTCCCATTGAAACTGCTTTGCAAAGCCATGCTTCTATCATGAAGGATGCTAGAAATGACATTTTCTTCCAGAGATCTACGCCAGGTACTTGAGGACTTTCACTCAAACCCTTTATATTTTCTCCACCAGGCTTGGCCCTGTTACTTATATGACTGGGGCATGACTTTAAAGGCCTTAACTTCTTTACACAACACGTGCTAAATCTTGACAACCTAAGATCTTAAAACATGTGCAGACACACACATATTCACTCATCCGACTATACATATATTAAAGGCATTATTACCCACTGCAACTACCCAATTGCTGCTCCGTAGCATGAACAAAAGTCCTGTAGAATTATGGACTGGAGAGATGGCTTAGGGGTTAAGGCGCCTGCCTCCTAAGCCTAAGAACGCTGGTTCCAATCTCCAGTGGTTCCAATCTCTAGGTCCCAAGTTTAGCCAGATGCAAAGTGACTCAAGGGCGCAATGCCGCCCTTGACCACAAGGGGGCACACACATCTGGATTTCTTTCGCAGCAGCTGAGACACTGCTGGCGCGCCCATCTCTGTCTTCCTCTCCCTCTCTCTCTCTCTGTCTCTCTCTGTGTCTCTCTCCAAAAAATAAATAAATAAATAAAATTAAAGAAAAAAGTCCTGTAGAATTCTAGATTGCCTAGAGCATTTGGACAAGGACTTGTAGGGATTTAGACAGCTGGGACATTAATTCTTGCTGGCATATTCCTTAGTTTACAGAGTTCTTGCCTTGTGCAAAGAGATGGTCAGTGGAGGGCAAGAGCAGGACATTCTGGAACAGAAAGGAAAGAAAAGGCCGGGGATGAAGTTTCTGAAGTGAAATCACACCCCCTTCTTTCATGTGTTATTTGACAGTTTTCAAACTACCCTCAATGAATATTAACTCCACAGAAGCAGATGTGTTTTGCCTTGTCTGCATCCCAAGCAGGTATAACAACAGCTTGCAAAGAGAATGTGCTAAGTTGAAACTGCTGAATGAATGAATGCATGCTCATAATATAATACACTTACTGAAAACCTGCAATGTACTTTGCACAGTCTGGGTATTTTGCATACAACATCCCTTTCATTTCTTGCAACAATTCTATGATGAAAAGTGTGAAGAAATCACTCCATCTACAGATGGGATGGAAAGGTTAAGAAATTTGCTTAGTATCATATGGCTGCTAATTGGATGGTAAAACAAGCTGAGTATGCATAAAAATGAAAAAATGATTTTACAAGGGAGAAAATAATGAATGAAAAATTAAATTTCTCCTTTATTCAGTTTTCTTTTTAATTATTATTATTTTATTTATTTTTGGAGAGAGACACAGAGAGAGACAGACAGAGAGGGAGAGGGAGAAAGATAGATACATAAGTAAGTTGTTATTATCGACCTTCTAAGCTTCTTACATAATCTTATTTAAATTTTAATTCAAAAGTTTATAAAGATAGGGTTTATTATAATCTCACATTACAGATGCAGAATATGAGGCTTTAGGGAGTCAAACACAATAAGAGGCCGAGATGAAAGGTAAACTGAGTCCTGTTGACCACCTCATTCATCATAGCCACTTTTCCATGGTCTTCAATGTTCTAATATAAAGCAAGGAATTTTTATTTTATTTTATGTTATGTTATGTTATGTTATTTTTTTTTTTGGTTTTTCAAAGCAGGGTCCTGCTCTAGCCCAGGCTGACCTGGAATTCACTTTGTAGTCTCAAGGTGGCCTTAAACTCACAGTGATCCTCCTACCTTTGCCTCCCAAGTGCTGGAATTAAAGGCATGTGCCACCATGCCTGGCAAAAGCAAGAAAAAATTTTAAGAAATGTATAACCAGTTTTAACATACAACACTGGTGGAATTATGATGAAAACAAAACATTTGAAGTGTTAACCAGCCTGCAAAGTATTTTTTAATCTCTTTTCTAATAAAAGATTTTAGTTGTATGTATTTTAATACATTGAAAATAGATTAGCATTTCTTTACTGGCATCTGTTCATCTTACTATTTTCCCACATCCTCAAAGTTTCAAAATTGCAGCTAAAGGATAGATTATTTAAGTAAGTTATAAAAGTCTTTTTTAATTCTCAATTTTGAAATAGCAAAAACATGGATATAATGTAATATAAAGTTTTAAAATTTTGGTGCTTTTTAAGCAAGGATATTGATGCAGCTCTCCATATTATTTGTGTTAAGAAGGTATTTATTGTTCTTGAGCTATAATTGCATAAAAATCTACTTGGGGGCTGGACAGATGGCTAAGTGCTTAAAGGTGCTTGCTTGCAAATCCTGACAGCTTGGGTTCAATTCCCCAGTACCCACGAAAAGCCAGATGCAAAAAGTGGCACATGCATATAGAGTTCATTTGCAGTGGCAGGAGTCCCTAAATACCCATTCTCTGTCTCTGTCTCTCTCTTTTCCTCTCTCTCTCTCTCTCAAATAAATATTTTCTTTTCTTTTTAGAAAACCAAATATCCTTTGGGTGTCCAGCTCCTGACTGGGATCTGGTATTTAGGACCTAGAAACTTACATTTTTAAAAGCTTATAAATTTGTCAGTTTTTTTTTTTTTGTATTCCTGTATTATCACTAAGTTTTAATATAAAAGTTATATCATCTTGCTTTGTCTGTACATATTAGAAAACTACATTCTGTTTAAACTAATTTTATTGGGTAACTTTATTATACGAACACAGCACAAATTGGTCATATTCCCATCGGGTTATGCTCTTGGGTCACCTTTCTGCTCTCTCCTTTCCTTTGAGGTCCCTCTTCAGAGTGGTACAGGCAGTCACTGTGGGGTCATGTACCAGTCACTTCCTATGGGAAGTACAATGCCTCAGAGTATATCTTACCACCCTGTGCTTCTTTCATTCTTTCTGCCTCCTCTTCCACAATGTTCCCTGAGCTGTGGAAGTAGTGTTGAAAGTCTACTTTAGTGTTGAGCTCTCTACAGCTTCTTTTTTCTGCTTTGATAGGTTCTGAGTCTCCTCAGTGTCTATCACCATTTCCCTGGAGAAGGTTCTCTGGATACCTGAGAGGAGCAATAATTTTTAATCCACCTCTTCTGTAAGGTTTCCTGGGTAATGGCAGGTGAGATGGAGATAACTTGTCGTGTACTAGGCCATTCTGATGAGTCATAGACCTCACTAGTATTCATCCCCATCTGTAGGTTCTCTAACTATCAGTGAGAGCAGCAATGATCAAAGGAGATAGACATACATAATTAAAAGACATTTTAATTTTTTGTTTGTTTGTTTGTTTTTTGTTTTTCGAGGTAGGTTCTCGCTCTAGTTCAGGCTGACCTGGAATTCACTATGTAGTCTCAGGGTGGCCTCCAACTCACGGTGATCCTCCTAACTCTGCCTCCCAAGTGCTGGAATTAAAGGCATGAGCCACCACGCCCGGTACATTAATTTTTTAAATATTTTTTTTATTTATTTGGAGAGAGATGGAGAAAGTGGGGGGCAGAGAGAGAAAGAGGGAGAGGGAGGAAGAATGGGGATGCTAAGACCTCTAGCCATTGCAAATGAACTCCAAATATATGTGCCAACTTGTATACCTGGCTTATGTGGGTACTGGGGAATCAAACCTGTGTCCTTAGACTTCACAGACAAGTGCCTTAACTGCTAAGCCATCTCTCCAGATCTCTGCAGCTCTAGAATACCTTTTGATGAGCATAACCTCTGTACTTAGCCAGAGAACTGTTTAAGTTTCCCACTAAGGCCTATTGACCTTCCAGGCCATATACTTTTGACTTGGTTCTCAGTACTAGACACCTACATTCTTTTTTTTGGGGGGGGGGGAGGGTATTCAGAGGTAGGGACTTCCTGTAGCCCAGGCTGACCTGGAATTCACTATGTAGTCTCAGGCTGACCTCGAACTCATAGCGATCCTCCTACCTCTGCCTCCTGAGTGCTGGGATTAAAGGTGTGCGCCACCACGCCCAGCTAGAAACCTACATTCTTAACAAGCCTCCCAAGAGACTCTAGCAAATAATCTTCAGACACAAGCATTCTCACTCCTTAAAGTCTGATCATTTCCCGTGAAGGTGTCTGCACAGTGTAATATGCCAATAAGATTGATCCTGCCAGTGTCTTGCTTGAAAATCTCCTCTGGTTTCCCTTTTGAAGACATTTCAAGTTTGTGAGCTTTGTCCACAGAGACTGAGCTTACCCAACCTCCAAGTACTTCTTGAAGTCTTTGTTGCTGTCCTCAAGTTCCCTTCTGCTTCCTCCATTGCTTCATAGCCCAACTTTGTCTTAACATCTGGAAACTCCCATTGAAACTGCTTTGCAAAGCCATGCTTCTATCATGAAGGATGCTAGAAATGACATTTTCTTCCAGAGATCTACGCCAGGTACTTGAGGACTTTCACTCAAACCCTTTATATTTTCTCCACCAGGCTTGGCCCTGTTACTTATATGACTGGGGCATGACTTTAAAGGCCTTAACTTCTTTACACAACACGTGCTAAATCTTGACAACCTAAGATCTTAAAACATGTGCAGACACACACATATTCACTCATCCGACTATACATATATTAAAGGCATTATTACCCACTGCAACTACCCAATTGCTGCTCCGTAGCATGAACAAAAGTCCTGTAGAATTATGGGCTGGAGAGATGGCTTAGGGGTTAAGGCGCCTGCCTCCTAAGCCTAAGAACGCTGGTTCCAATCTCCAGTGGTTCCAATCTCTAGGTCCCAAGTTTAGCCAGATGCAAAGTGACTCAAGGGCGCAATGCCGCCCTTGACCACAAGGGGGCACACACATCTGGATTTCTTTCGCAGCAGCTGAGACACTGCTGGCGCGCCCATCTCTGTCTTCCTCTCCCTCTCTCTCTCTCTGTCTCTCTCTGTGTCTCTCTCCAAAAAATAAATAAATAAATAAATAAAATTAAAGAAAAAAGTCCTGTAGAATTCTAGATTGCCTAGAGCATTTGGACAAGGACTTGTAGGGATTTAGACAGCTGGGACATTAATTCTTGCTGGCATATTCCTTAGTTTACAGAGTTCTTGCCTTGTGCAAAGAGATGGTCAGTGGAGGGCAAGAGCAGGACATTCTGGAACAGAAAGGAAAGAAAAGGCCGGGGATGAAGTTTCTGAAGTGAAATCACACCCCCTTCTTTCATGTGTTATTTGACAGTTTTCAAACTACCCTCAATGAATATTAACTCCACAGAAGCAGATGTGTTTTGCCTTGTCTGCATCCCAAGCAGGTATAACAACAGCTTGCAAAGAGAATGTGCTAAGTTGAAACTGCTGAATGAATGAATGCATGCTCATAATATAATACACTTACTGAAAACCTGCAATGTACTTTGCACAGTCTGGGTATTTTGCATACAACATCCCTTTCATTTCTTGCAACAATTCTATGATGACAAGTGTGAAGAAATCACTCCATCTACAGATGGGATGGAAAGGTTAAGAAATTTGCTTAGTATCATATGGCTGCTAATTGGATGGTAAAACAAGCTGAGTATGCATACAAATGAAAAAATGATTTTACAAGAGAGAAAATAATGAATGAAAAATTAAATTTCTCCTTTATTCAGTTTTCTTTTTAATTATTATTATTTTATTTATTTTTGGAGAGAGACACAGAGAGAGACAGACAGAGAGGGAGAGGGAGAAAGATAGAGATTGGCATGCCAGCAGTCTCTCAGCTGCTGTGAACGAAATTCAGATGTGTGCGCCCCCTTGTGGTCAAGTGCAGCATTGCGCCCTTGTGTCACTTTGCATCTGGCTAAACGTGGGACCTGGAGATGGGAACCGGGTTCTTAGGTTTAGCAGGCAGGCGCCTTAACCACTAAGCCATCTCTCCAGCCCCTTTACTCAGTTTTAAAGAAAATAGGACAATACTTCCCATTCACATGCAACCTGAGTATTATGTGAAAACATTCATCTGAAGGAACTCACAGAAATACAGCTTTTTCATCAGCAGAGTAAATTATTTCAGAAGATACCCAAGAAAATTTTCTAGTGATGGCATGGGAAGATGGTGGAAAACTGTAAGGTTCTGAAATCACTAACAGGCACAAATGAGAACACTCCAGTCTGTTGGTGACAAGAAGTTATTGGCTTTGAGAAATTAGAAAAGCTTTGCAATCCTCCCTCAGGGGAAGATTTGACCATACATTAAAGATTAGTAGGCACCATGTCCTTGGCTTGTCTAGTTCACACAATTCCTAGAGTTCATTCCCAGAAACTCAGTATACTGACTGGCATCCTCAAAGTAAAAATAAAAATCAAACACCTATTCATTACCCAGTGTGAGCTGCTGCAGTTCCCACACAGATTCAAGGAGAGATTCAGCATGCCCTAAAAGACAGTTTCATTTCTCGTGTGAAATATGGATGGGGAATTTATTAGAGGAGTGACAGCATGATTAATGACTATTCTGTCTTCTTTTCATTCTGACTTTTATAGCAGTTGAATGTTGTCTCTCATCTCCAAATAGAATTCTCATTTCAAAGAAGAAATGAAGAGAGAAGAGAAACCCTTAGGAGGAGGTAGATGGGATGAGAAGTGAGAACAGGGAAAGGGGAGGAAAAAAGAAAGGTTGTTAATTTTGTCTGAAAACAGGAAATTTCAAAAGTGTAATTCCTAGAGACCAATAATTTCATTCCTGATTTGATAATTTTAGTCAAGATTCAGATTGTTTATCTCCCTGTGCTCTCATTAAAACTTCATGTTTTATGGTGCTGAGGACAAGAGTACCATTTAATATTCCCATTCTCACTGAACATCCCCTCTTCCTGCTTATCACAAAAGTTTAAAGTTCCTTTTTATAAAGAATAGCCTTCAAGCTGGGCATGGTGGTGCACACCTTTAATCCCAGCACTTGAGAGGCAGAGGTAGGAGGATGGCCATGAGTTCGAGACCATCTTGAGACTACATAGTGAATTCCAGGTCAGCCTGGGCTAGAGTGGAACCCTACCTCAAAAAAAAAAAAAAAAAAAAAAAAAAAAAAAAAAAAAAAAAAAAAAGAATAACCTTTATGCAGTATTTACACAGAGATGTATATGTGTATGTATAAATGAACACATAAATTTCATATATTTTATTTTAATTTTATGTTTTTATTTTTGTGAACAATGACTTCATGCATTCCTTTGAATAAGTAAGATCATTTAGTAAATTAATTACAATTGGTCTTTATGAACTGAGTGAAAGTGTCCAGTCTCCAATATTCCACTTTGTGGTCTTTATAATTATCATTTTTTGCTACTTCTACTACTACTTTGACCACCTGTAATTATTATTAATAAATTATTAATAACTATGATTACTAGTTTAATTTCTTCTTTTTCTTATCTTATGTATTTTCATCATTGTTCATATTTGTGGCATTAGGCCTTGTTCTTCCAGGTATTTTTTGAGCTATCATTTCATATTAATGGTTCAGAATTTCCCTTCTTGTGTTATGTAGGAGAGCACCAATACACAGTTTTTAGAGTTCCACAGTGAAGAAGGATTATATAAATTTTTCATGAACTTAATGTAAAATAATAAAATACAAAATGTAAGAAATAAATCATTCCTTTTCCTTCCACTCTCTATTGCCTTCCAATTCACTTCATATTCATTCTCCAACACTGTAGAAACCTTGAGATGTGTTATATGTTTCCTTCAAATTATTTTAGTGCATCCGGCACCATGATGGATCTTTTGCCATGTCACCAGTAGTGAACTTATTGTTTTTACCACCTTCTCTTTTAGTATAAAGTGATACTGATGTGCATTATAGAATTTTTAAAACCAAATTTATGTTCCTGGTATTTTAAAATTACAAATTCATGTATGCTCATTTAGATATAAAAATTATGCAGAGATATATATCATCTCTCCTTCTATACATTCCAAGATTTAGACACTGGTAATGGCTTCGTAAGGACTAAGAATGCCCATCTCTCCACAGCTGTGCCATCCTGGGAGTTATTAATCTAGTGTTTCCAACTGGATGATCAAAATGATTCTCTTAGTTTGCCATAAAGGCACTTATTTATTAGTTGTTTGTCTTCCCTTTAATCTAATTTTCCTTTTTGGTTACTTTAGTCTATTGAATATTAGAGTTCATTTTATACATGAAGAATACTGTTCTTTTTTATCTACATACTTATAGTTGATTGTCTTTGAGACATTAGTTATTATGGTTTTTTTGTTATTGTGGTTATTTTTACCATGCTGAAATTCTTAACTCTCTCTCTCTCTCTCTCTTTCTCTCTCTCTCTCTCTCTCCTCTCTCTCTCTCTATATATATATACATACACACACACACACACACACACACACACACACATATATATATGATAATCTGGAAGTTTAAATTTTATTTAAAATAAAAATTTAATTTAACATAAAACGGGGATATTGATGCAAGATTTTGGAGTTCAGAAGGGGTCTCTCAAACTTATGATGCCCAGTTTTGGATCATTACCCTCTTTTTAACTAAGTGTTGATAAAATCATACTCAAGAAGGGTAAATTATGAATTATTGAGATTGTTTAGGGAGAAATCATAAATTTTGTGGTTCATTTAATGAAAATTGGGGTCTAGGAAAAGAGTCACAGCCTGTGGATGATAGGAAACACACACTCCTGTGGAAGGCACAGCACAGTTCATGAGGTTCATTCAAGACAAATGGAGGTCTAGGAAGTGGCTAGAGCAGGGCCATAAGTATGTGGAAGATAAAACCTGGGAGCCTATTTAGAGAGATTTAGAAGAAACACTCACTCGTTTGGAAGGCACAGCCTTGGCCCTGAGCCTCCCCATGGAAGAAGTTGAGAGTCAGTGGTGATGGCTTAAGGAAGAACTGAAGTCAGAAAGTACCAAAGCAGAGCCAGGGAAACGCAGATGAGAAAAGGGTAATAAAGAAAGTTAAGCCCACGGTTACCTTAACTTTAGTGAAATTACACAGGTAGCAGGTCCAGAGTTTAGAGTGTAAAGGAAATACACAAGTGGTAAACTCAAAGATCAGAGGAAAATCATACATGTAACTAAAGTGACAAATTATTTCAAAACATAAAGCAAAGGTAAGCAGTCGGGGAAAGCCACATTTACATGTTGTCCAGAAAGAGGTCACAGGGCTGAGAGAAGGGCAGAGACCAGCATGGATAAGACTTTATAGTTAACTGAAAACGTGTCCTCTCATCAGACTCAGGTAAGTAAGAGGAAGACAGGATTGGTTTGCAGATTCAATGGCTTGACCCCAGTGGCCAGCACACCGAGATAGTGTGCTAGACTGGAGGCAGCAGGGGGCGCTGAAGCTGTTGCGGATGAAAAGGATCAGATAAGAATTCCATTTCTCTCCAGGCAAGTGGCATATTGTGGTTCTTTCTTTGGGCACTTAACCCTAACTGAAACTGCCTAAAAGAAGCCAGCTTTCTCCTGAGCCTACTTCAACATAAGTTGTGGGTTCCCTGAACTTTCTTTCAACATTATCTCTATTTGTTTCTGTTTCTTTTCAGATGCTTGGGACTTCATGACCCTTCTATTTTCAAAAGAAAACTCCTTTTGGACTTTAGAACCATTTCCCTGCCTCATAGCCTTCTAGTTTATTTATACTTGGTTAAGATAACTATTTCTTTTCTTTCCTTTTGATTTCGTTTTGTTTTAAAATGTTCATGTTGTAGAAATACTTTTTTGATTTTATAATTAAGGTCCTCCTGGATGTCAATGCTAATCAGGAACTACTCTCAAGCTTTTATTATTATTATTATTATTATTATTATTATTATTATTATTATTATTATGTACTGAGATTGTGATCTATTTTAAGAACATTTTAATGACTGTTTTATGGGAAATTTTAAAGCAACTGTTTTCTCTCACCTCATCACACTGAGATAATGTGAACTTATTGCATCTGTCATGTCTTTCTCTACCTCTATCATAGACTTAAACAGGTGGAAATAACTCACTATAACACCTATTCTTATTTCCTCTATTGGTTTGCTTAACACATGCTGATTCTATGCTACTTGGTGCACAGATTTTTGTAAAAGCAGTGTATTTCCTGTATATTTTATTTCTGAGCAAGGCTTAATTCTTCAAATGCAAGTTTACCTTTATGGTAAGTCTATGTATTGAACTTTATTTGACTAAGACCAATGAGAGATTCTGTTTACAGTAATTTTGTCACTGCACCTCTGTGTGTGCCTTTCCACTAACCACCTTTGAGTTTATGCTAGGTTGTTATCAGCACAGAGCTAGAGTAAAAACAATATGAAATATAACTTGTCTACCTCTTTCCTTTCTCAAAAACTGTAAATATTTAATACTACATTAAAATAGTCATTCAGGGGCTGAAGAGATGGCTTAGCAGTTAAGGCACTTGCCTGCAAAGCCTAAGGACCCAGTTTCTATTTCCCAGGACCCATGTAAGCCAGATGCACAAAGTAACACATGTGTCTGGAGTTTGTTTGCAGTTGCTGGAGGGCCTAGCATGCCCATTCTCTCTCTCTCTATCTCATAAATAAATAAATAAATAAATAAAAATATTAACAAATAGTTATGCAAATGCAATTTGCAATCGAGTGTCAGTGAATAAATTGATAGAGGTGATGAGCTTATAAAAGCACAAATTAGTCAGTTTATTCATTCAAGAAAAAGAGTGACCTTATTGGCTGGTAGGTTTTTGAGTCCTCTTTTGTGAGAAAATAAATCATATTTGAGTATGACTTCAATTTTCAGAGAAAATATGAAACATCATACAAGCTATGCATGTACAGTAGCTGACAATAAAATATAAAAAATATTCAACATATTCATATTTCAAGACACTTATTTCAAAACTTGTTCCCAATTTGTTTTGATTTTGCTTTGTTCATATCAATCTAAGATAAAATTTTCATGATGCATCAAAAGAGTTGGACACTTCCTGCCCTGCCAAGGTTGAAATAAAATTTGGAAGTCAATGTTCAGTAGCCATTCCTGTGTCTACTACCACTTTTCTTTTGGGATCATAGTTAGTTTTTAGGTTGCTAATTATGGTTTCTATTTAATTTGACATGGTCAGTTTTTATGCCACTTGGTTACATATTTTACCTTATTATAATTCATAGAATTCAAAATTTATCTTTGGAGCCGGGCATGGTGGTGCACGCCTTTAATCCCAGCACTCGGGAGGCAGAGGTAGGAGGATCACCGTGAGTTCGAGGCCACCTTGAGACTACATAGTGAATTCCAAATTCCAGGTCAGCTTGGGCTACAGTGAGACCCTACCTCGAAAAGCCCATATATATATATAATCTTTGGCCATGTGTACTCTCACTAGATTAAAGTTCTTTAAATTTGATTTTATTTTTTTTAGTACTGGTAGAATCTATGTAAGGTGCCTATGGTTGCATCTCACTAATTTTGAAAGATCTGCCTATCTGTCTCTGTGTGTGTGTGTGTGTGTATTCACTTATGTGGGCATACACATACCATGTTGCACATGTGGAGGTCAGAGGACATACTTTGGTTGTCAGTGCTTACCAACTACCTTGCTTGTGGCCAGTCCTGTCATTCACCACTCACTTCTTCAGTCTTGCTTAGTTGTAAGCTTCTGGGAGATTCTCCTGTTCCATTCTCCCTTTTTGCCATAGATGCACAGGGCTTACAGATGCTCGTGCTACCACATTCAGCTTTCATGTTGGTTGTGACCATATGAACTTGATACCCTCTAGGGCGTCTTGGGTTAATTTTCTCTGGTGATTAAAGAACAAAGTTTATTTTAAAGTATTTCAGAGTAAGAGGGAAGGAAGGCAGAAGAAACAGGCTCCTACAGACAGGAGGGGATTTCCAGAATTGGAAAGATCTAGTTTCCGTGGGAATTGAACTTTTATTGAATGGGAAAGTCCATGCAGATCATATGATGGGTCAGCTTCAGTGAAAGTGAAGGGCACTCATTGGTTCCCAGTGCATTCACTATTGTGCAGGTCCACCAAACCAGCCTGTCAGCCAGAAAATTCATTGCAGGCCAGGAAGAAGAAGGAGGAGATGGAAGCACCAACCCCTTTGCCATCTTAAGTTACTAAGGGCTCCTTTTCTCTATTTTTCTGTTTAGCCAAGAAAACCCACTAGCTCCTGAGGTGTTTCCAGCTCACACTTAAAGTTTATTCATGGACCATCGCCGAGCCCATGAAAGAATAATTTTAAGGTCAATCATGTATCCAAAGTTTAGGCTGGACATAGGAAAATGCATGGGAATTTTATCCTTACCTTTTTTGTTAACCTTGGCAATACCATTAAATTCTGTATGTAAAAGCCTTGTCACATGATTCCACAGTGAGGAATTTCAGAAAGAGATAGCTAAGAGAAAGTAAGATGGTGACTGGTAACTTAGATTCTCTGACAAAGCCTTGTCAACAAGTGGGCTGTTCTTTTCTTATGCAAATGAGTTTGGAAGGAACATTTATATCTTGGACCAGGAAGTACAGATGTTTGTCAATCTCCCTTTAAAAAAAATGCTGACAAAAATCCTAGGATTGTCACCATTCACAATTAATTAATTAATTTAAAAATGTGTGGGCTACAGAGATGGCTCAGAAGCGAAAGGTACTTGCTTTTAAAGCCTGATGGCCTGGAGTTCATGTCTCCAAGTACTCACATAAAGCCTGATGTACAAAGTGGTACATGCACCTGGAGTTCATTTGTAAGAACAAAAGGTCCTGGTGTGCCCATAACCTCTCTCTCAAATAATAAATAAATAAAAATAATTTTCAAAAATGATGCATATGTTTGGCCACAGCCTTCAGTCATATCTCCTCAGTCCTGAGGTTGGTGCTAGTATAAAGTCTTAGCATTTTTCTGATTTTTTTCCAGCTGGAACACATTTTATTTCCATAGATTATGTTTAGGAACTTCAAATTTTAGAGACAGTTTAGCATAGGCAAAGAAAAGCTTAGAACAGGAAGGGAGAGAAGTGTCATTGTCCTTACTTTATAATTTGAACACATAGGGTCCAGAAAATCTACTTCATTGCTAATCAATAGTAGGGCAGGTCATAGGCATAGATCTTCAATTCTTATTGAATATTTGACACATAAAAACCAAACAAAATAAATCAGAACCTACTAATGCTAACAATAATATTTTATAATCTCAGCAAATGGCAATAGTGTTTGCAATCACAGCAAATTATATTTGGCTCCATGGGATAGCTATTGGTTTGTTTTGACATCTAGCAAGTACTTTACTTTTACCATATTAGAATATTGCCAATTATAAATAGTGCTGGTGCTGTTCCAAGTGAAACAAGATGCTGTGCCTCTGGCTGGAAGCTCCAGATATCAGATGAGATCTGAAAACACATCAAGGGGAGTTACTGAAGACTACTTTTTTTTTCTTTTTTTGGAGACAAGGTCTCACTCTATCCCAGGCTGACCCATAGCTCACTCTGTAGCCCAGGCTGGCTTTGAATTTATGGTGATATTTCTACCTCAGCCTACCAAATCCTGTGACTAAAGACATATGCTACCATGCCTGGCTGGAAACAATTTCTGAAATGTATATGGTTCTGAGTTTTAAGAGTTCATCTCTTTCCTAGAGCTGGGTGGCTGATTATTCACTATGGGAGAGAGAAGATCGGTTCTTAATTCACTGCTTATTATATTAACATTATATAGATATTTGAATATTAAAATAATCTAGTTATGCGAGACATTTGAGTATAGTTTGAAAATATCTAAGAAAACACATAAGATTAGCTCAGGAGCTAAACTAATTACTTGTTTTTTCATCAGTGAAGAAAATCACCTCAGTGTGAAACACCTCAAGATTGACCTGTTGACAACATAACTTTGTCTGCTTAATATCTCTCTTCATATTAAAAAAAAGACAAAACAGAAATTGCAAACCAACAAAGATTCCAACCTTAGACATGAAGTAATAAGTTCAATCCATTCATAATACTAAATATATTTCTGAGATATACTACTTGAGCAAACTACTTGAAATCAAAAATAGTTTTGGGCTGGAGAGATGGCTTAGCAGTGAAGGCTCATGCCTGAGAAGCCTAAGGACCCCAGTCCAATTTTCCAGGTCCCACATAAGCAAGATGCACATGGTGGTGCATGCATCTGGAGTTCGTTTGCAGTGGCTAGAGGTCCTGGCTTGCCCATTCTCACTCTCTCTCTCTGTCCCTCTCTGTCTCTAATAAATAAATTTTTAAAAATAAAATAAAATGTAAAACTTTAAAAAATAAATAAAAATTAAGAAAAGAAATTGTTTAAGCTATTATTCATATAACAAGAGAGTTTTCACATCATCTCTTATTTCAAAACTGCTGTCTGAACAACTTTCTCCTATGGGGGGAGGACAAGGGGAGGAGATACAAATTGGGACCCAAAAGGAAAAGATACTATAAAACCCTTTACTCTGAACAACAGGCTAAAACATTGATCCTTCAGCAGGCCCGCAGAGGGAACACCCAAACCACAGGAATCTGGAGAGAGCATCATGAAGGCTAACCCTAATCTTGTCCTGCTTCTCTCTCTCTTCTCTTTCTCTCTCTCTCTCCCTCTCACTCTCTCTCTATCCCTCTCCTCTCTATACTCACTTTCTCTTTTATATTATCTATCTTTTTCTTCCCTCACCTTCCTAGGTGCAGACTTGAAACTCCCAGTGCCAGCACGGGGTTAAACTCCACAATGAGCTCTTGATCCGAGACATCTATAAGGTCCCCCCCCAAAAAAAAAAAAAAACAGACCTACTTCTGTCAGAGTTCTTGGTGACCCACCAAAGGTTAATGGTAAGACCCTACTGTAGAAGACAGCATACGTGTGTGAGACCAAACACAGAGAGACCTGGCCAAAATCTGGAAGAGGGTCAGTCCCCAGACAGTTAGCTAGTCTAGTACCAGAGGGTGCTACACGAGCAACTGGGGGGAAAATATCTGACATTGGTCCAAACATATTGCAGACTGAGATACCCAGTAGGTAACAACCTGCTGTAATGCTCATACAAGTGCAGTAGTGGCAAACAGCCATGGTGGGTAACCAACTGCTCTTGATTTGGCTAATAGATCCACTCAGTGGAATGGAACTCATTGCTGGAACTGGGAAATAAGTCAAAAACCAGGTACAAAAAATGAGCTCAGTCTCCAAGTTCAAGATACCACCAAATGTGGGCTAGAAGAGAGCCAACGCATATAAAATTCTCTCCAAAACATATATGGTCATCCCTTCTATCTAGCACTAACTTCTCTCTCTGTTGGAGAATTTGCTTATCTCTTTTCAGATGGATAACGAACCTGAAGGGAGGATCAACTAATCGCACCTCACCAGAGCCCCAGCTGAAACCATAGAACAACGCAGGGGAAGGGCAAGAGTTCAGTGTCCATGGTGATCACAACACAGGAAAATGGCTGAAGGAGATAAACACAGAGAACGTCCAACTCCAACTAAGCCAGCTATCCAGAGACACAGAGGCCCCCAAAACCTCATTACTGAAGCCAAACAAAAATGACCCCAATGTGGCTCAGGGAAACTCACGGAAGAGGGGGCGGAAAGATTGTTAGAGCCACAAGTTGGGGCATTAAGCACAGAGACTGGGGCCTATCCCCCAGAACTCTTGACGGTCCCCACAATGCACGATCCACATTCCCCATTGATGAGGGTCCCTTTAGAAGAGGGAGGACAGGGAGGAGGACAATGGAACCAATACTATGAATGTAAAATCAGAATAATAGAAATAAAAAAAAAGATGCAACTTTAGGATAGGAGAATATTGTACTCATGTTTCCAATCTATGTCATCATTTATACTATTTCTGTTTTGGAAAAAAATGAATGAAAGGCAGTGAGATAGCTTTTAATTCAGCATCTTCTTTTGGTTAATAAAATATCTGATGGGTCAGCATTAAGGAGCAAATCCTTTTCTTTGCAAATCAGAAGACATTCTTGCTGTACAAGGGTGATTGGAGTCCAACAAGACTGATCCAAGTGCACATTTTCTATCCTGAACTGTGAAGCACAAGACACATTTCTTCTCCTACAGCCTGGATAAACACAATAAAGCTTGTCTTTCTCTTCATTTATGTGCCACACTTAGACTGAGAGAAACAAGCAGATACTCTCTCCCTCAGTGGTATGGCCCAAGTCTAAAGAAAAATGTCTACATATAAATGCCCTAGGAGGTAGCTGTGCTTTGACAGCCTCTACCTCTGGGGTTTGGCACCATTTATTGACCTTATTTGATAAAGGAACATTACCAATAGTTCATGATGTTTCCCAGCCATCAGACTACTTGTCATTAACAAGGCAGTTACTTTGTGAGCTTCCTGGCATTACTGTGACTTGTACCTGTGTTTTGTCAAGATGAATGCAATCTCGAAGGATATCTTTAATTCTGGTCTGGTTTTTTGCCCTCCATCAATGACAACAAAAGTCATAGAGAAACAATTGGTGCACCAGGGCCTCAGCCACTGCAATAGAACTCCAGACACTTGCCCCACCTAGTGGGCATGTGCCTCCTTGCACTTGCCTCACCTTTGTGCATCTGGCTAACACGGGATCTGGAGAGTAGGATATGGGTCGTTAGGCTTTGCAGGCAAGCGCCTTAACTGATAAGCCATCTCTCCAGCCCAGTCATTATTTTTTTACCTAAAAATATGCTATTTGAACTTGTCCAGGAAAAATAGAGAAGTCACTCTGCTTCAAAGTCATTATTGACTGTTTTGTGGCTTTACTCTTGTCCTGGCCAGAGATGCATCAGAGAGTTTTCCTGATCTTGCAGGTCTAAGTCACATGCAATTTTTAAGATACTTATCTTTGTGCTGATTTTGATTTTTCAGTTTGAATGGCATTATTGCTAAAGTTCCTTTTTTATTATGTTTTCTGCTTTTGCTTGCATTTTTATTTTTGGAGAGAGAAATCAAACTCCAGATGCTTGCACCACCTAGTGGGCATGTGCAACCTTGTGCTTGCCTCACCTTCGTGCATCTGGCTTACACGGGATCAAACATGGGTCCTTAGGCTTCACAGGCAAGTGCCTTAAATGCTAAGCCATATCTCCAGCCCTTTTTTGCTTTTTTGAGCTATCCTTGAACTTGATATGCACCTGAAGATGACTTTGAACTTCCTATCCTATTGCTTCTGCCTCCAAAATGTTGAGTTTACAGGCACATGTTATCAGCCCAGCCACAAGAGCACCTCTTTCATTCTAAATACTTGCACTGGAGTTGCAGTCACTGTTTAGACTTCAGTGGTTGCTGAGTGTAATCCTATACCAATTAAATAACCACCACCTATATGCATCAATGGACTCCTTTTTATCTTTTAATCATACTTTTGAATGAGAATATAATATAGGCAATGCAAATAAAATGGAAATTTAACACCTAAATGCATCTTAGCTGAAAAGAGCAGACAATCTTCTTAGAATGTGCAAAAACCCTACAGTGATAATTTCTGTGACTAACACACAGAGCTATCTCTTATTTGTGAAATGTGCAAGAAGAAAAAAAATGTATTTATCAATCTCTTGTAAAGATTCTGAACTTGCTGAAACTGGAATTATAGGGAGACCAGCAGACCAGAGATCTCCAGGTGCTGGAGATCCACACATCGAGAAAGAGCATCACAGAGCAGTAATCCATAGCCTCTTTGCACCTGAAGGTGCTTACAGTCTTTGAGGGAAGACAATACCAGTATGCAGATGGTTCCCAAGTTGTGGCTAATGCTTTTTTGACTGTGCAATGGTCTGAAAATGATTTGAATTCTATAGAAACAGCACCTTGACTTGTAAACTTTGACCTTTCACCAGGTTAGTCTCACATGCTCCAGTTCTCTCTGGTGACACTGTGTAATAGCCATGAGGCACAGTGCGCAGTTATCAGGCAGTCCCAGGAAGAAAGGACTGACACTCCCCAGCACACTCTTGCTAACCTCTGATGTGCAGTTGGCTAAGTGTATTTATGTGTATGTGTGTGTGGTATGATTGCATGTGTGCATGGATGTTCATATGTGTATGCACATGTATGTGGATGTACATGCATTTGGATGTGCATTGCGGAGGCCAGAAGCTCCTCACTTTATTTCTTCAGACAAGGACTCTCAGTGAACCAAGGGTTCACATGATTTGGCTATACTAGTAAGTCAGCAAGCCCTAGGGATCTGCCTGTCTCCCCCTTAATGTTGGGATTACAGGCATGTGCTGCCACATTCAGCATCTTTATGTGGGTGCTGAGGTTCTAAACTCAAGTCCTAATGTTTGCAAAACAAGCACTTTAAACCACTGAGACATCGCCCATCCTCTCAGGGCATTTTTGACTGTGATAACTACCAATGGATTTGTCAGGCTGTGAATTAATAGTAAATCTGTGCAAGGCAAAGGACCTATCAAATACCTGTGTTCTTAGGTCACCCTGATTTCCATCTTTACATCTTTTCCTATTCTATATCATTCTAACCAAAATTTCTCTTAAGTTCCTTTGCTGCATATTTATTAGCATGAATTATCATGAATTGACATTTTATATGTCTGTCTGTACTTTTTATTATTTATTTATTTATAAAAGAGAGAGGCAGGCACAGAGAGATAATGGGTGTGCCAGGGCCTCTAGCCACTGCAAGCAAACTCCAGATGCATGCACCACCTTGTGCATCTGGCTTATGTAGGTACTGTGGAATTGAACCTGGGTCCTTAGGCTTTGCAGGCAAGTGCCTTAACTGCCTCGCCATCTCTCCAGCCCTGTTTGTCCTTTCTTATATAGCCTATGCTGCTAAGTTTCAGTCAAGCCCCTTTTAAAAATCAGAAAATGAGGTTCAGAAAGTTACATTAATTTGCATGAGGATTACTTGCACTTAGATGATAAGGTTGATTCTGAGACCTGGTACTTGGGGCTCTAAGGCCCATGTCATGGGACTTGTATGCTAACTGCCTTGGTAGGACACATATATATCTCATTTACAGTCTTACTTTAAAATTGTCAAAGATTTTTCCATTGCCTAGAGAAAAAGTTTAAAACCTTCTATCCATCATTCAGATCTATGAACAACCTGGTCTTTACCTACCCACTTTCCAGCTTTGCCTCCCAGGTGGACTGACCACTTTATCTTTGAAACCCAGAATATCCCTCCTGCTTGTCAGATATTGCTGATTTCTCCCACCCTATCAAAATTTAACCCGCCTTGCACACTTCTTCACCCATGTTTTCTGATATCCCTTTTAATCATTTATTCTTTCAGGCCATGTGATGGAGAAGACACAAGATGTCACGCATCACAATCAACTGATAGGGTGATGGCCACCATGTGCTAAACCAACAACTGGCAACAGAATCCTCTGAGAGTGTTGTTGAAAATGTGAATATGAAGATCTATTACAAGAGGAGCTTTGGGGCTGTGGAGGGTGTCTGAGTTCCTGGTTAGCTTCCTGTAGTTGTCACTTGTGTCTTAAAATCTGAGAATCTCTATGTACACACGTGTTACAAATATGTTACAAATACTGTGGTTCCATAAAGACTGAAGCTTAAGATTGAAAATATCTTTGGAAGTATTTTGGGTGTCAACAGTTGAGACTGTTCCACTGGCAGAGAAGAGGAGCATAGCTAAGGGGATAGGAGCAGAGGGGAAAGAGACTCCACTTTCTCTGTCATGTTCTCTGTTCTACAAACCCCCATTCTGTTTTCTGAATGCAGCACATTTTCTCTCTGTTAGTAACATCTCTTGTCATCATAAATTATTTTGTATTTGTTTAGTAAATTTAAAGTATACAGAAAAAGCTTATATTAAAACAGAAAATTACCTAGTCATTATGATCTTTTTGCCATATTTATTTCCTTTTCTATTTATGCCTACATATTTCTAAAAGAAGAAAATATACTGAGCCATATAATGGCTATCTAGGGAATTCATGTTCTTCTTCTTCTTTTTAAAAATTCTCTTAACATTAAAATGTTAACATCTCTCATATTTCAAGTTATTATTTGAAATGAAGATTTTTACAATTCACAAGAGCCCATCCTATTGCTGCACTGTTTACCAGTGTTTATACAGAGCCTCGTATAGAACTGGGCATAGAGTAAATGTTTACCATTTAGCAAATGGGCTACAAATAGACATGTAGATTGTTCCTATGTTCCTCCATGATAAAGAACTCTACAATTTGTATAAATGATGGATCTTCTTCTAATGAATTATGAAAAGTGAAATTCACTGAATACTGCATATATATGCACTGTATAACTGTGAGATGTATATTGATGACTCTCATATATAGTGCTGGAGAGATGGCTTAGAAGTTAAGGCACCTGCTGAAAAGCCAAAGGACCCAGGTTCCCAGTCCCCACGTAAGCCAGATGCGCAAGGGTGCACATGTATCTGGAGTTTCTTTTTCTTTCTTTCTTTCTTTTTATTTTTTGAAGTGGCTGGAGGCCCTGGCACTCCCATTCTCTCTCTCTCTCTTTCTCTCTCTCTGTCTATGTCTCCCTGTCTCTCAAATAAATAAATAAATAAATAAAGTTCTTATAAAGTCACAAAGGATGAATGATAATTTTTAAGCTCATTCTATTCTGATGCATGAGTTTTAGTCTATATCTCCTTGTAAACTCTTAGAATTCCTGAGATAAAAGTAAGGTATTTATTGCTTTAAATTCTCTCAAATCAATAAATATTTTTTCACTTGTATATATTTAGGGTAATATTTTGGAGACTACATTATTGAAGTATAATTTATATATTTAATAGTGGAAATGATATTTAAATGTAGATAGATAAATATGAGAGAATCCTGTTTTGCAGAAAATGAAAGGAATGACTGGATGTGTCTTACTAAGAAGTCTACAAAGGCTGTGTAGAAGCCTTTGAGCTAAATATGAGATGGGCTGGCTTTTAGCAAGAGCAGAAAGAAAACATGGGGATTCAACTCATGATGTGTAAGGTGGATAGTTAGTTGAGTTACAATGTAGAAAATAAGACACAAAAGTAATTGGAGTGATTTCTTTTGATGTGACTCTGAGGATTTTGCATAAAAATTGAGTGATGAAGAGTAATATTAAAGGAGTGAATGATAATACCCACAATCATAACAAAAGCAAAAAAACCTTGCACTTGATATGCACTTAGTGTGTGCTAAACACTATGCAAATTATCACATTTTTAAAACATTTTTTTTCCTCTTCAAGATCCACTTCAACCCTGAGGGAGGTATTTCACCTTTACTTATTTATTTACAGGCAAAGAGCAAAGAGAGAGGGAGAATGAGAATGGGCATGCCAAAACCATTGGCCACTGTAAATGAACTCCAGGTGTGTGCACCACTTTGTTCATCTGGCTTTACATGGGTACTGGAGAATTGAACCCAGGCCATTAGCGTTTGCAAGCAAGTGCCTTAACGGCTGAAACATCTCTCCAGCCAAACCTTATTTTTCTAAAGATATTTTAAAATTATTTTTATTTATTTATTTGCAAGCAGAGATAGACAGAAAGGATGGCCATACTAGGGCCTCTATAGCTGTAAATGAACTCCAGATGTATGCACTACTTTGTGCATCTAGCTTTACGTGGGTACTGGGGAATCTAACTTGGGTTGTTAGGCTTTGCAGGCAAGTGCCTTAACTACTGAGCCATCTCTCCAGCCCCATCCTTACTTTTTATATAAAAATAGATTAAATACATTACTCTATATGAATATGATACAAAGTTTGGGATTTGAATTCAAGAGTGTGCATGTCAGAGAAAGAGTGTGTGAGAGAGGCAGAGAAAGGAAGGGAGATGGAGAAAGGAATAGAGAGAAGAGAATAGAGAGAGAGAAGAGAAGGGGAGAGGAGGGAAGGGGTGGGTCACATCAGTATGGAGGAGAAGGAATCCACTGAGCAGCAATATTAGTGTCCTGGTTAAGAGAAATTTTCCCATGTGCAAGATCACTTGGATGGAAGATCCTCAAACTACATCCAGGAAAGGTTTTAGGTAGAAATGACACAATTTTGACATTTTTTTTTATAACGATGTTTGTGGTTGATACAGATGAGGAGGACCCATTCAGTGTGGTGCTCTGGAAGCACATGACATGACTTTGGACTAGAGTATCTTGGCCCCAGTGACATAAGTGAGCTGATTTGCAGTTACTCTGATGAAAAGCAAAAGGGGTAATGGAGAGGGGGAGCTGAGTTGTGGCTGCCAGTAATTTAGTTACATAGATGGACCATGGGAAGTGTAGAACACAAGATAGAGGGGGCAGAATTAATTCTCAGATAAACATACACCAGGTGGGAAGGAGTGTTAAACTACCACAGCAGCTGAGACTTTTCAAAGTACATTGTTTTAAAAAGAGAAGAAAAATATTTAGAAACAGATGATGGTGAAACACATAAGCACAGTAAAGCAACCACAGAAGCACCAGGACCTATGTGAGGATCTTCAGAACCCACCTAAAAAAGCCAAGTATAGCTGTGTGCATCTGTAACCCCAGCACTGGGCAGGGGAAAACAGGAGAATCCCTGGTGCTTGCCAGCAAGCTAGTCTAGCTAATCAGTGAACTCCAGATCCACGGAGAGATCTTGCCTCAAAAAAACAGGGTAGAAAGTGATTGAACATGAAGCCTACATCAGCCCTGGCCTCCACATGCACATGTGCGCACACACACGCACACCCCTACACACACACATGAATGCACATGTATCCACACATACACATGTAACTCACACACCTGGAAGCATGAATATGCATACTAAATGAACATAAACACAACAAAAATACAAATGCTGACATATTGTTGTCATTTATTGCACACTTATTATGGCGCACACATACTGATAATCACTGTTGTAGTAGAAAATGCTGCAAATATCCAAGAACCAGGGAAAAGTAAAACACCAGTCCAATGTATGTTTAGTAAGAATTCTGTCTTCCCAAGTTCCAGGGGCATCTTCAACCTTGTGCCTTGGGTCTCAGAGGTGAGGCGGTCCTGTTTCTCCTTCCCCTACATTCTGGTACAACTCCTCCAACTTCCTGTAGCTCCTACCCACAGCTTTATAATTAGGGCCTTTGCAAAAAAGACTTGACAGATTGACCAAATTTAGAATGCCACGTGTTTCCTGTCTTTTTAATGTCACCTGTTCTCTGTGGGGACCTTGACTGAGTGAGTCTGCTTTACAGGTGAGGACACTGAGACAGAGCAGGCAATGACAGCATGTAGCCTCCAACCATCCATCAGACTCTTGAATTCATCACCTTCTTCAGCCTAAACCTTCTCCTTTGTATATCTGGAGAGAGGTCAAAACAGCAAGCAGAGACCAGATACACTTAAGAACATTTTATTTTGGGGAAGAAGCTAAGCTTGTGTTTGGTTCTTGGTTGCAGTTTTCTTCTTCAATGTGCCTGAAATTTCACCCTCAGGGAAATGCTTCATCTCTGAACACATCACATTTTAAAATATTTTTATTTATTTATTTTAGATGAGAGAGAGAGAGAGAGAAAGAGAGAGAAAGAGTAAAGAGAGAGAAAGAGAGAATGAGCACACCAGGATCTCTAGCCACTGCAAAAGAACTCCAGATGCATATGTCACTTTTTGCATCTGGCTTATGTGGGTAGTAGGGAATTGAACCTGAGTCCTTTGCTTCACAGGCAGGGGCCTTAATGGCTAAGCCATCTCTTCAGCCCACAACTGCTACTCCACCAGGTTCTCCTTTCCCCCTGTTTCATTTCCTAATTTATAGCACTGATAAGTTCCAAAATTCCTTTATTTATTTGTGCATGTCTTTATAGTGCCACCTCATCACTGACCCTTTGGCAGATAAGAGGTCTAAGGAGTTAGGGACATCTGGGACATGTTTACACTTACATTCAGTATTAAGACCCTGTGATGCATTTCACTGATCCCCAGTGGTAGTCATCAGAGTCAAATATAAACAAAAAAGGATGAGTAGAATTAAAGAGTACAGTGATGTAAGCCTAGGGTGAACTTGGATATTACATGACAGTGAAAGAAAACAAATATAAGCTTTTCTTTCTTGAAGGGCAAAGAAAGGAAGAAGAGGATGGATCTTTTTTTTTAATTTGAGAAAGACAGAAACAGAGAGAGAATGGATCCACCAGGGTCTCTCACCTGCTGTGAACAAACTTCAGACATGTGTGACCCCTTGTGCACATGTGCGGCATTTTGTGCTTGTGTCATTTTTGCATCTGGCTAAACGTGGGACCTGGAGATTTGAATGGGCATTCTTTAACTTTGAAGGCAGGCACCTTAGCTGCTAAGCTATCTCTCTAGCCCTGGATCTTTTTATATCAACTGAATATATGATCTAAAGGGTAAAGAAGGGGCTTCGTGGTTAAGGCGCTTGCCTGCAAAGCCAAAGGACCCAGGTTCGACTCCCCAGGACCCACATAAGCCAGATGCACAAGGGGGCACACACACCTGGAGTTTGTTTGCAGTGGCTGGAGGACCTGGCCCTCCCATTCTCTCTGTCTCTCTACCTGCCTATTTCTGTATCTCTCTCTCAAATAAATAAATAAAAATATTTTTAAAGGGGTGAAGAAAAAGCATGCTTCTTAAAGTTTATTATTTTTAAAGACAAAAAAATCTCCTTATGCTTGTAAGTAGTTTAGCCCTCGAAATTACACTAACAAAACAAATGGCTTAAAGTAAGACTCAAGAAAAACAAGAGTTTATTTCTGTTAGCTTCCAACAGGAAGCTTCCACGCAGGAAGACACTTGCTGTCATTTTCTTTCTGCGCTGTGGCAGCACCTTGCATTGGCGTTGCTGAGGCTGCAGGAGAACACCGACACAAATTAAAGGGCTCATTTTGGAATGAGTGTCCTTTGAAATTCAAAGGTCAACGATTCTTTCTATATGCAAATGTAGTTGTTAAATGCATTACCTATTACTAGTCTGGGCAGGAAATGGAAACCTGCACATTTATCTCTGTGATGGGTTAGGGACATGTGGGGCGCACAGTATGTCCACTAATGACAGTGGCTTTAGTCATCTCCTTTCATAGGCTTCTTTTTGGATGTGTGTAGCATGTAGGGTGCATGTGTGTGTGTGTGTGTGTGTGTGTGTGTAGATGTATACACTCTGTTCACATGTGTCAGAGAGTCAGAGGAAGACATTGAGTATCTACATCTGTCGCTCTTCCACCTTCTTTCCCTGAGACAGTCTTTCATTGAATCTGGAGCTCATTGTTTTGCAGTTAAACTGGCTGGTCAGACAGCCCCAGAGATGCTCCTGTGTCTTTCCACCACTGAGGCTACATAGTCATGCATGGATTTTTATGCAGGCTCTAGAGAATGAACTCAGGTCCTCATTCTAGTGTAGCAAATATTTCTACCCACTGAGCCATCTCCCCAGCTGCCTGGAGGATTCTTTCATGTAAACACAAAACCAAATCATACTTCACCTGTGTGTTCAAACCATAGTCAATATCTCTGAAGACACTGTTATAGGTTGCAATCCTTCATTCTGCTGAGGATTAAGCTGAACTTCTGCCCTTTAATAAAAACTTTAATAAAAAACTTCTGGACAATTTCTTGTGGTTAGGTATTATTTTCAGTTTTGACTTGAATGCTTTATACTGAAACTAGACAATTTAAAATGACAGCAAGCACTTTTATTCTAATATCTGGAATTTGACACAATTCTTCCATATAAGGAGCTTAAAGTGCTATCATACAGTTTTTATTCTTCAAAATGTAGTAGATAGATGTTGCTTTATAAATTAAATTCTTCCATGCCCCTCAAAATATTTCAACTGCTTGCACACATGTATTAATTAATTTGCAAGCAGAGAGAGAGAGAGAGAGAGAGAGAGAGCATGAATAGATATGCCAGGGCCTCTAGCCACTGCAAATGTTCTCCAAATGCATGTGCCATTTTGTGCATCTGGCTTTACCTGGATACTGGGAAGCCAAACTCAAGTTGTTAGGTTTTGTCGGTAAGAGGTTTAGTCACTGAGACTTCACTGCAGCCCAAAGTATTAATTTAGAAAGAGAGTGTGGAAGAAGGTGAGAGATGGTAACATCATGGAATACTGATGCTTAAGTATAAAGGTTAGATAATTTACTATCCTGGATTATGTACTGGAACACATACAGAACACTATTTTTAAGCCACTAAATTTTAGGAGCTATTTGTTCCTGCAACATGGCATTACCTATCCTGTCCATATAGTATGAGTAGTTACCTATATGAAAACATTCCACTGCATCATTACATTTGGACTGAGAGATGGCTCAGCAGTTAAAGATGCTTCCTTGTAAAGCTTTGCTGGCCTGGGTTTGATTCCCTAGTAACCACATAAAGCCAGATGCACAAATGGCTTATGAATCTGGAGTTCTTTTGCAGTGGCAGGAGGCTTTGATGCACCCATTTCTCTCTCTCTCTCTCTCTCTCTCTCTCTCTTTTTTCTGTATTTTCTATCTGTCTCTGTCTCTCTCTTAAATAAATAAATAAAATTATATAAAAATAAAGTATTACATATAAAAATAAAGTATTACATTTAATAAAAATTCTATAACAAATCATATTTCTAACACTCTGCATTGTATAGATAGTGAAATGTATTTAACTTTCCCAAGTTTCAATTTCCATTTTTATATAATGAAGCAAAAATGTCTATTTCCCATGGCTGTGGTAATAATTAATTTAAAAAAACCTTGGTGAGCCCTTGGTATTTACTGAATGTGTTAGGTAGAAGCTATAAATACAGAATCTGCAATGTATAATAATATGATGTCAACTGTCACCAAAATGTATTAGACTGGCATGTTTCTTGTCTTGCTTTTGTCTCCTAAAACTGTATGCCTTCAACTAGGAATTTCTAGTATACATACTCTGCTAATGATGTTTAGTAGTAACCCGGAGCTGCATTTTTTCCTGTTTTCTGGGTGTGTCATGGTGTGTGTATATGTGCATGCTCATAGATGTATGGGAGCATATGTTTGTGTGCATACATGTGGATACCACAGGTAATTATTGGATGTCTTCTACAATTGCTTGATACCTTGTTTTGACACAGGGTCTCACTGAATCAAGAGTTCATTACATTGGCTAGACTAGCTGGTAGCTTGCCCCAGGAATCCATCCTCCCTGGCTCTGGGATTATGGGTTTCCTGACAAAAGACTAGCATTTACACGTGTTCTGGCTTAGTATTTAAGGTGCTTGCTGGCAAAACCAAAGGATCTAAGTTGGATTCCCTGGTAACCACATAAAGCTAGATGCACAAGGTGGAACATGTGTCTGGAGTTTGTCGGCAGTGGCTAGAAGCCCTAACATGCCCATTCTCTCTTTCTCTATCTGTACCTCTCTCTCTCAAATAAATCATATATATATATATATATATATATATATATATATATATATATATATAGAGAGAGAGAGAGAGAGAGAGAGAGAGAGAGAGAGAGAGAAGTGAAAAGACTAAAAACTCTCCAACTAGGAGCAAGAAGCCCATTTTGGGCTGGAGAGATGGCTTAGCGGCTAAGGCGCCTGCCTGCTAAGCCTAAAAATGCTGGTTCCAATGTCCAGCAGTTCTAATCTCCAGGTCCCACGTTTAGCCAGATGCAAAGTGAGGCAAGGGCGCAATGCTATACTTGCCCACAAGGGGGTGCACACATCTGGATTTCGTTCACAGCAGCTGAGAGACTGCTGGCGTACACATTTCTGTCTCCCTCTCCCTCTCTGTCTATCTCTCTCTGTCTCTCTCTCCAAAAATAAATAAAAAATAATAAAAATAATAAAAAATAAAATTAAATTAAATTTAAAAAAGAAGCCCATTTGATCAGTGCCATTCACCTCACTGTTAGATGATCTAATTAGAGGAATTAGAAAAAAAATAAAGTAAAATCAACAAAAGCATTAAAATTAGAAACGAAAAAAAAAAAAAAAAAAAGAAACCATCTACTCAAAGATGGCATGGTTCCAAAAAAAAAAAAAAAAAATCCTGCAGAATTCACACTTTGGGCCTTCTGAGTAAGATAAAAGCCACATTTGAGAGAACAGAAGAGCAACAGAGACTCCAGGGCGCCTCCTCTTCCCAGCCAAACTACCAGAGCCCATTGCACCACAGGCAGATTGGTAGCTGTGTATCAGGATGTAAAATCTCTCATCTCACCTCAGGGCTTCCCTCTGAAGGCAGAGAGCCACCTTCCAGGTGCTCAGAGGACCCACAGAAATGTGAATCAAAGCTGTCTGAATACCCACTCCACAGGCTGCTGCAATAACCAATGCAGTGAGTTTTCTAACTCACAGTTCAGGAATCCCTAGCACACCACTTCCACAAAAGAACACCAACATCCCCTTAAAGCCCCAGTTGTGTTGCCTGACAAACGCTGATCCCTGACCCTGTACTAAGGGAAAGCCAGCATTCCTTGGTGAGATAGAAAAGCTGAGCTCCTCCGTCACCAGCAGGCAGATACCCACCCCACCCCATGCAATAGCAAAGGAGCTCAGCACTTCAAGCTAGTATAATAGCATGATTTAGTCGGCAAGGCTTGTGCATTCTTTCAGCCCATTGAAAGCCTTACCTGTGAGCGATCTAATCTTATTACTACAGAGGGCCTGACCTTATCTATCCTAGGGGAAAGGGCAGCCCAGGCCAAAGAACTCACAGAAAGTTTTATTTGAATCATTTAGTATTTATTTTTTTTTTTTTTTGAGGAAGGATTTCACTAACCCAGGCTGTCCTGGAATGGACTCTGTAGCCAAGGCTGGTCTTGAACTCAACAGCTACCCTCATTCCTCGGGCTCTTGAGTGTTCCTGGGTTTATAGGTGTGAGCCATCACACCCAGCTGACAAAATTTTCTTGCAGAATGTTTTCTTTACTTTTACATTACTTGGGCTAAATCTGCACTGGGGTACTGCAAACTGTAATCTGAGGGAAGACAGAAAGAATGTTTGTCCATATATATATAGCCTGGCCAGTAGGTTTATTTATTTTCTTTTTGGTAGTCTTTTTGTTGTTGTTGTTCTGTTTCTTGTTATTGGACTGTGTTATTTTGGGTTCTCTTTTTCTTCTTCCTTATTGTGATGGTTTTAAGGTAAAAATGTCCCCATATTCTCAGGTGTTTGGGATTAAGTTTCCTACTTATGCCCCAGCTGGAAGAGCCTTTGGGAGGTGGAGCCTTGCTGGAGGAAGTGTGTCCCTGAGGCAGGGCCTTCGGGATGACTCTTCTAGCCTACTGGTGTTCACAGCCAGCTCAGTCGTGCCTTTCTCTCTCTCTCTAACTGCTGTGGATATGAGATGTTATTAACATATTAAGCTAGTTGCCATGCATTCCTCCATGCCAGTGAAACTTCCTTTCTAAACTGTAAGCCTGAAATAAAAGCTTTGCTCACAGAAGTGGCCTCTGGTCAGGTGACTTGCCCACCAAAGAGAAGCTGACTGCTGCATTTCTCCTTTTAAATTTGTGCTCTCTCATTTTCTTTTTAGGCTTACTATTCTTGCTTCTGCAGCATCTTTGTTCTTTTTATTATTAATAATGTCATTGTTGTCTTTGTTTTATGCACATCAATTCAGTAATAGTTTAGCCAATCTGATAGCATTGGGTATAAATACCTGAAGTTTTATAAATTATTTCTGAGGCTAACCATAGGGAACAGAGCAACAACGCAAAAGGTTACCACACAGCTGAACGATACCAACACCCCCAACAAATATGCAGGATTCTACCCTGGGCCTACCCCTAAAAACTTGAAAGAAACACTTCTAAGTGAAACTAAAAACAAAACAAAACAAAACAAAACAAAAAACCTTACATAGGACACAAAAAGGAAAGAAAGAAATAAAGACAAAGTGGGGGTAAAAAAGGAAGAAATGAAAACAGAAGAAGGGGCACCCATGTTTACAAATGCCCCAAACACAACAAATAAACACAAAGAGAAAGGGCCCAGAGATCACCACAACCCACTCCCAAACTCTCAACTCCCCCCTGAATGAGAGCAGAAATAAAAGATAGCTGAAATTTTAGAGAAAGCATTTAGATCTCTATTTCTTTTTTTTTTTAATTTTTATTGACAACTTCTATACTTACATACAAAAAATGCATAATATTTTCCTCCCCTGCCCCATTCCCCTTTAGAACTCCAATCTCCATCATATCCCCTCCCTCTATCCAATTAGTCTCTTTTTACATTGATGTCATCATCTTTTTCTTCTATTATGAGGGTCTTGAGAAGGTATTGCTAGGCACTGCAAGGTCATGGATATCAAGGCCAATTTCTGTCTGGAAAGTTGCATTGTAAGGAGTGGTACCCTCCTTTGGCTCTTACATTCTTTCCGCCCCCTCTTCTGCAATGGGCCCTGAGCCTTGGAGGGTGTGACAGAGCTGTTTCAGTGCTGGACACTCCTCTGCCCCTTCTTCTCAACACTATGTTGCCTTTTGGGTCATCCCAGTGGTCGTTGACATCTGAAGAGAGAAGCTTCTATTTCTAAAAGCAATCAAGAGCCATATAGGCATCTCAAATAAGCAGATGATTGATCTAAAAAAAATTATCCAGGGGGCTGGATAGATGTTTTAGTGGTTAAGACCCAAAGGACCCAGGTTTGATTCCCCAGGATCCATGTAAGCCAGATGCACAAGGTGGCACATGTTTTTGGAGTTCATTTGCTGTGGCTGGAAACCCTGATGTGCTTATTCTCTTTCTCTCTCTCTTTCTCAAATAAAGAAATAAAAATTTAAAAAAATTACATTCAAGAGCTCAAGAAGACAGACTCCAAAGTGAAGGAAGCATATAATACAGCAGAGAGGGGAATCCAAGGTAAGGGAAGATGAGTGTATTTGAAAATGCAAGAATGAATTATACCTATATCTCTGTATACCAACAAAAATTAATAAATAAAATGTGTCATTTACACATTACTTATTTGCCTGTGGCTTTTTAGACAACATGCCAATCTTTTGAAATACCTTACATATGTTAAATCTAAATTGACATGGCCTAGGCTTTAGTATATTTGTAAATGATGAATTCTCTTTTGGAAATTTAGCCTTTATTTGCAAAATTAAATGAAACATAAAAATAAAGTTAAAAACTAGAACTCACACTTACAAATAAACCTCATTAAAGGTAATAAATGAATTCTGCTTCAAGGTACAGTATCAATAAATAAAATTTAATTGTATGTCTTACATTAACAATGAACAATTTGAAGAAGAAATTAGGAAACAATTTGGCTACATGACACTAAAAATGAACTATTTAGATAAACTATTCAGGAATAAAATTAACCAGGGAGCTCCAAGAATTGTACACTGAAAATAATAAAGCAAGAATGAAGGAAGTTAGAGACATAAATAGATGGAATTCCACCCATTCTTTATTTTCCCTTTTACCAGTTTGGTAGATTTTTAATCCAATATTAATTACAGTTATTGGTTGGAAGTAGAACTTTCTTACTGTGTGAACATTGTTGAGTAACTCCACCTCTTTGAGTTTCACTTCACTCATGTGCCAAATGGAGATGATATCAAGGTCTACTGGGCATGTAAATGGTTAAAGGAGGTATCTAATCTAAGGTTAAAGGAATATATAAATGTATACTTCTGTGGCTGTCAGAGGACAACAGAATAACACAAGCTTATTTATTATTTCTACTTTTTAATTATTGCTCTTATACTTATTCTGCAAAAATAAACTGTAGCTTGACATTAAGACACCTTTACCATATTCTTGGTCTTATTTTAACTTCCTCCTAACTTAACTTTCCTAAGTTAAAAAAGTACTTCCTCTCTTAGAAAAGCAAGGTCTATGAATTTCTTCTCTCTCTATGACCTTTCAATGAACTCTTTCCTTAAATGTTATTTTCTCCTATCCGCAAACATAACCTAGAAATTTATAATAAAATCTGTTTGAATACTACTTCTACCACCACATATCTTCTGAATACCATGATCCCTGACATTCATTAAGTGGAGGAAATGCATGAGATCAATTGTATTCTTCTTTAAAATATGTGCCCTTTGATATAATTCTTCTCCCTGTAGGAAGGCTGTCCACTGATGGCCATGAGACTCTTGGGCCAATGGAGGACAAAGTGGTAAAGACATCTGTAATTGATCATGAGGATGGCTGTACAGCTTTATGAATACATGGAAAACCTTTGAACAGTATACTTTAACTGAGGGAATTATACAGTTCATAAATTTTATCTCAGTACATCAAATACATAATACTAAACTCCAATAAAATCTAATGCACATAGAAAGAATGAGAATTGATGGTACAATACTTTAAAGTGTGAAGTATTTCAGTGTGAAGAAGCCTCTGGGTGTAATTAATACTCATGAGTTTTATGGTTAGAACAAATGTTAGGTTTAAAATGGTGAGGTCAGAAACATAAAATGGTGAGAAATATGTGGGTAGCAGCTGGTTATGAGATAGCCAAACTGACCAGATAAGAGCAAGGACCTGTCTCTGATAAAAACAATAAAGCTAGCTTTGGCAGGGCCCAGACAGTTCCCATGATGCCCCATGCTGGGGTGCATGTGTAGGACAGGGATGCCTTTTCTCCCAGTAAAGTTCAGACTTTGTGAGTACTTACAGCTTTAACATATTCCTGCATCTAATGCATCTAGTTATACAGACTGAGTTGAGTGTAAGAATAGCTTCTACAAAAGCCTCTGTCTATTCCAGGAAAGAAACCACCCTTGACCTCCTCAGGGGAGCGTAAAGCAGGGAGATTTGACAGACTAAGTTGTAAGTACTGATGCTAGAAGCAACCCTCAACTGTTACCTTTTGGCTTAGTTTGCCCTCCCCTGTAGATGGTAAATTTGTTTTCAAATTTTGCTTTCTCACCTGGTAAAAATATTTCTGTTTGCTACAATAAACCCTAATCACTTGCTTGTCTAACTGTGCCTCATTGCTAATTCTCCTTTAAAGATAAGAGCTGAGACTGTTGTTGTGTATGGGATCAAGGGAACTGGAGAGGAGGCATGTCTCCCCATTTATCACACTAAAGGATGAAGGTTCTGAGACATTCATTCCAAGTTCCTTGTGGAATATGGTTATTATCACATTCTTTACTAGTATAGGACAGGTTGAGAAGCCCTTATCCCAAATACCTGAGACCAGAAGTCTTTTAAATTAGGTATTTTTATTAGCTTTTGAAACATTACATAGAGTTTATCATTTGAATATCCCTGTCTAAAACTCTGGATTTTTTTCACAATCTCAACTAACATAGTACTTAACAAGTTTCAGATTTCAGAGCACTTCAGATTTCAAATCTGTTTTTAAATTAGAGATGCTCAAACTTTTCCTTTAGTTTGGATTAAATTTATCTACAAATAACAGAAATTGTCCCATAATGGTGACCTAAAAATTATTGAAATATATGTTTCTTTAATGTAATGTAGGGAGTCATGGTGATTGTAGGTCATCCATGACAGGTATGATACCACAAAGAACATCAGACATACATGTACACTCACCTCAAGTAACACCTTCCACCGCATGACATGATAGATACTCTAATTTCAACCACATACCCATAGTTTATACCCCAAGGATAGTAAGAAGACCAAGAGAGAGGCATGTTTTTTTTTTCTCTAACATGTTAACCCAAAGCTCTGAATTTCCCACTTATGTCCTACTAAAAAGGACATGTTATGTCTATGTGTCGTTCATCAGTGAGCCTTGCTCCCACTAGGGCTTTTATTCCAGAGAAACAAAAAGAATTCATGTTGGGTGCCAATCTGTGATCAGTATCCAAACTCTACAGAAGGTCTGCTCAGTTCTGTCCCACAGATACTTCCAGGTTTCCTTCAACAGTGTAGCAGACAGCTTCAGGTTCGCTGAGATGAACTTCCAGACCAGGCACAGTTATGGAGGAAGGGATATTATTTATTGAAGCTTACAGATCCAGGGGAAGTTCCATAAAGGCAGGAGAAACGGCCTGCTCTCCACAGGACCAGGCAAGAGAGCAAAGCCAACCAACCACCAGAGCACACAGAGCAAAAACTACAGCCAAAAGGTCACACAGCACACTTCAGGAACTCCTGCTAGGCACATTTGCATATCTTTACAATGGAATCTCAAACCCACACCTTAAGACCAGCCCCCAGTGACATTGCCTCTAGGAAGGTGATTGCAGATGCACACTATAAAGTAATAAAACATTGAATATATTGGGGGACATATATTCAAACTACCACATTCCGCCCCTGGCCCCCAATATATTTAGCTCCTGGCCCCTAATAGATTTATAACTATCACACATTGTAAATTGTACTCAGTCCAATTTCAAACGTTCTCACAGTCTTGATCAACTTAAGATAGTGAGTCCTGTAAAATCAAACAAGTTAAATACTTTCAACATGTCAAGGCACAGAGTAAAGATTTTTAACTGGTATAAGGCATAGCAAGGAGAGGAGAAACTTGAACAATACAAACTCAACCACCATCAGCAGTCATCAAACTTCTGCAGTTCAAGTTCAATATAACCAGAGACTAACAGTCTCCAGGTTTTCCAATTCCACCCCTCCAGCTGGGCAGAGTCGCCAGGGAAAACTTTCATCCCATGCCAACACTGCACTCCATGGTAGCCCTTATGCACAGTCCTGGTATATCCAAAACATCTTCAGGTCTCCATGCAAACCACGGTCCATCTTCCAAAAGGCTCTTCCAGCCTATTCCTCAGGGACTTCATGCCCTGCCTTCATGCTGCATCTCAGCAGCGGCTCCTGGAACCATGTGCAACTCATGACCATTCCATGCATTTTTCATGCTTCCAAAACTAATACCAGGTGTGAAGGACACAGCCATATTCTTAATCCAGGGACAAAATAAATCAGAGCCTTGAAAAGCAGGTTCCTTCTCCAGTAAACACTCTTTCCAAAAGTTTGCATTTCTAACAGTCTTTCCTCAGGCATCCTCTCCATTGTTTTAATGTAAATCAAGTCAGGCCACCTTCCTTCCACCTTCCTTAAGATTGCTAATGTGTAGACAATAGCAGCTTAACCAGTCTCAGTGCCTCTACTTTTAGCTTGCTTCAGGTTTTTCAACTTAAAATCTTAAAATCTCAGTCCGATGTCTTCAGCCAAGCATATCAGTCCATTACAAATTTAACCTTGATCAAACTTTCTGGGCCTGGGTAGCAGAACGTAGCCATCCCTTATGCCAGCAGCCCAGTTCCAACAAAGTCCTCTGCAGTCTTTCCTTCCCCTTAGAAACCTCATAAGCCAAGCCTCGAAGTTCAGTACTATCTGCACTTAGCATTCTCAAACTCTCATCAGAATAGTCCATAAAACTTGGCTTACCACTCCAGAAGGCATCTTCAGTTGCAAGCATCAAGTCCATGCCCATTCCTCCAAAACAAAAGTTCCAAAAGACGAATATCCACACGGTCAGGTTCATCTCACCCCACACTCCTCGGTACCACTTTACTGTAGCAGACAGCTTCAGGTTCGCTGAGATGAACTTCCAGACCAGGCACAGTTATGGAGGAAGGGATATTATTTATTGAAGCTTACAGATCCAGGGGAAGTTCCATAAAGGCAGGAGAAACGGCCTGCTCTCCACAGGACCAGGCAAGAGAGCAAAGCCAACCAACCACCAGAGCACACAGAGCAAAAACTACAGCCAAAAGGTCACACAGCACACTTCAGGAACTCCTGCTAGGCACATTTGCATATCTTTACAATGGAATCTCAAACCCACACCTTAAGACCAGCCCCCAGTGACATTGCCTCTAGGAAGGTGATTGCAGATGCACACTATAAAGTAATAAAACATTGAATATATTGGGGGACATATATTCAAACTACCACAAACAGAGAGAAGGCATGGAGAATGCATAGATTTCTGCTCTGTATATTAGACTCCATCCTTAATGTTGTTTCCTCCATCTTATGACATCTCACTTAGAGAATATGAGCAAGCTATTGCTCATTCTAGAAAAAAATAAAATAAAATAAGGAACATTCTAGAAAAGATATAAAAGCACTGTGCCAGTTGACACTTAATTTGGTTTGGGAAGTTATGGTTGAATCTGAAATGAGCCCCCTCCCCAGGCTCATGTGTTTGAACACAGTCTTCTCAGCTGGTGGCACTGTTTGAGGATGTTATGGAACCTTTGGGACTGTGGCTTAGCTAGCAGAAGTCGGTAAATGGGGAGTATCTTGAAGGTGATATCCACTTCTGGTTCTGGCCCGAGTTCTCTGTGTCCTGTCCTGTAGAATAGGAACTATCTACTACACAATCCTGATGCCATGGACCAAGCCTCTCCAGTCTCCGTGGCTTCCTTGCCATAACAGGTTGATATCCCAGAAGTGATGAGCAAAAGTAAATTCTGCATCCCTTGAGTTGCTTCTGTCAGGTATTTTTGTCACATCAAAGACAAAATTAACTAGTATGGAAAGACAAGTGAATTCTTTGAGTCCCAGAGACAGTGACAAAAACTGACCTAGGGCTGGAGAGATGGTTTAGCAGTTAAGCGCTTGCCTGTGAAGCCGAGGGACCTCAGTTCGAGGCTTGATTCTCCAGGACTCACATAAGCCAGATGCATTTGGAGTTCATTTGCAGTGGCAGGAGGCCCTGGCATGCCCATTCTCTCTCTATATACCTGCCTATTTCTGTATCTCTCTCTCTCTCAAATAAATAAATAATAAAATATTTTTAAAAAACTGCCCTATTTAACATGGCAACTGCAGCACAGTTCTATGGAATCTGAAGTCCATTGTCAAAGATATCTGAGATATTTTGACAAGGTGGAGATCTGCAGTTATGTTGAGAAACTAGATTTCATGGGAAATCTTTTTCCTTAATGTTGGCTCCAATATGCAACTGGCCTGTGGAGCATGGATTTGAGACTTTTGTCTGAGAAAAGTGGGGTAATATGTCAACTACTTAAAAATAGATTGCCCATCAGACTATGAAAATATCATTATGCTGAAAATGATTCTGAAGAGTGGTTAATGATACAGATTTGTTGAGTTTGACTATCATTTTTACTGTGCACTTCCTGTTTCCAGGGATCCTGATTGACTCCTTCCACACCCATTACTGCAGCTATATTCTTGACAAGGCATGGATGTCAATAAAGGGTTAGACCTATTCAATAATGTGCCCAAGATCACATGGCTGGGAAATGACAGAGCTGGGGTTTGAATCTGGCCTGTGTGATATGTGATATCTAAGTCCACTTCCTTAAGCCATAAATGATCTGCCTTCTCCAGAGTGACATACTGTGGGTTTGTCACAATATGGACATATGGCTGGAATAAGTAGGTAGGCAGCTTCTCAATGGTTAACTTAAACATCACCCCTTTCATAGGCACAGCCTGGAGGATGCAAGCAGGAGGGTTCGCTAGAGTTGTCCAAGCCTCCAGAGAACCTTCCTACTCCCCACATCATATATTATCTTTAAGCAACATCTGGAGGGCCCTCACACCATTTATCCCATAAAATGGAAAGAGAAATTTTGATGGTTACCATCGCACGGCTTTAAATTCGCAGTGGAGCTTTGCGACTTACGTAGCACAGGTGTTTAATTGTGATAAATTGGAGAAAGTCCCAGGATTCAATGGTCCTCAAACTAACACTACCATCTGGGCAGTGTGGGACAGTGATTTTCTGTCAACACACTTGCTTATAAAAATTTCAAGGGTGGAAGCATGTCAGTTCTCTGGGGGCAGACCAGGAGACAGGGCATCCATGGGAGAAGTGTAAACCTTCTCCAGGACAGCAAAAGACAGTGGAGGATGAAGATGACGTTTTTTTGTGTGTGTGATTTTATGCTTTTGGGTAATATATTTACTTTTAATGCAGTACCAGATATCAAAACCATTTGAATATCATGGTAAGTGAGAGATTTTTATGTTATTTTGTATGTCAAGGGAATGTAGTGCCAAGTGCTTTTGCCAAATCTTTTGTTTAGGAAGAGAGAAGCTAGTTTCTGTGGTCTACTATAGAAATCTAAGTATGTTTTGATTATTTAAAAATAGATTGGGGGGTGGGGTGGTGGGGAAAAAAAATAGATTAGGGGAGGGGATTCTAGCCAACAAAAATAACAGGGATTAGATTTATCTTTTCCCCTGTAGCAATATAAAGATAAAACAAAATGTATGAACACATGGTTTGCAAAAGATTGGACACCAAGGATTGGAGGACAGCAATCTCTAAAGGCACAAAAAATATATGGTGAGCCTTGTAGCTGACTTGTTAAGTGACTTGAGACGGTTCCCATGCCACAACTCAAGGAAGAGGTAACTGAAGTAAATCTGGCTACTGAAGAGCTGAAGTAGAGTGTGGGTTGAGCAAGGCTGTTAGAGTAGTCAGAAAGAAGGACGAGAGAACTGCAAAGGGCCTTCAGCAGTAGATGCACACATGGATTTAAAGAAATACAGGAAATAGCTGTGTGCAAGGACCAGAAAAAAATTAAGTTCACAGCACCCAGACAAAGCAGACAATTGTCTGTCTTCTAGTCGGCATGGGTATACATAATTCACAGGGCACTGGACACAGAACTGAGAGAGGAGTAATTATTCAACTAAACAGCCCTCTAGTCCTTCATAGCACATCTGATCTGAGAAAAGGGAAACTAAAGACAAACCATTTCCAAGTAACTGAAGGACATATAGAAATAAACAAAGAAAGGAAGAAGAAAGAAACAAAGGAAGAAAGAAGCAAAGAAGGAAAGAAAAGGGTACTCTATATAGTCAACAAGTTAAATAAAGGAAATTTCAATACTACTCTTTAAAAAATCAAAAATCTAACTGGGCATTATGGTGCATATCTGTAATTTCAGCATTTGAGAGGCTAAAGCAGGAAGACTGAGTTCAAGGCCAACTTGGGCCACATAGTGAGTTCCAGATCAGCTTTGGCTACTGAGTGAAACCTTTTATCAAAACACACACAGACATGCACATGCACATGCATGACACACATAGGGAAAACATAATCAAAATCCCTGTAAAAATTTTAATTGTCAAGATAATTCTCAAATGTGTGTGTATATTAGACTGAATGTACGCATACATAGAATTGCCAAAACAATTGTGAAAAAGACAATTTAGGAACTAATACTACCTGATCTAAATATTTATTATTATATCTACAACAATGATCTATTATAGTATGAAATTCAGCTAATGTAATAGCTCACTGGAAAAACAGAAATTTCAGAAATACCTACATGCATGTAAGGATAGGAATTTCAACAAAGGTATATTAGGGCTCAGTGGAGGAAGAACATCTACTTAAGAAACAATGCCAGGATGTGATACCCATATGCAAACATCCATTCTGTAATACTTACAAATGTGAGCTTAAAATGAATTGTAGATCCCCATGTGAGACATAAACTATCTAGCAGTAAACATGAGAGAAAAAGCTTGGTGTCCCTACATTAAGCAAGTCGTTCTTGATGCAACACCAAAAGTATGAGTTGAGTGACAACATCAAAAATAAAAAGCTATTCTCAAAAAATACTAATATGATAAGCTACAAAGTGGGAGAAAATATTGATGAAGTACATTTCTCATGAAAGGATGTCCAGAATATATACTCATCCTTTGGCATTTATCCACTGAGAAATTGGTTTCAGGATCCCCCAGGGTCACCAACATCTACATACACTCCAGTCCTTTATGTAAAGTGGTGTAGAATTTGCATATAAACTATGCACATCCTCTTGTTGATTTAAATAATCTCTAGACCACTTATCAAACCTCATTCAATATAAATGTTATGTAAATTGTTGCTATACCTCATTACTTAGGGAATAATGACAGCAATGTCTGTACATAGTTAGCACAGGTACATTTTTGGAAAATATTTTTGATCAGAGATTACTCATATCCTCAGTTGCTAAACTTCTGAATACATATGATCAATTGTCTGAATAATTTTAAAACTGAAAAGTAAGAAAAATGTTTTAAAATGGTCAAAGATGTAGGAACAGTTCCCAAACAAAGAAAACACACAGATAACGGATACAAATATGAAATTATATGCCAGGTCATTAATTACCTGCAAAATGCAAATTGTAACCACTGTGACACACATTTGGGAGGGATTAAAATTTCAAATCTTAGTGTATCAAGTGGATAGAGATGAATTTTGAGAATGTACAACCAAATATTTGCTTGTAAAATAGAATGACAGTATCTTAAAAGGTTAAAAACAAAGTGACCAGATGATTCAGCTACTTTGCCCCTAGGTATTTACTCAAGAAATATCAAAGCACATATACATACATGGATGAATGTCATGCAACTTTCCTTGTAGTCAAAAACTAGAAACACCACAAATAGAAGAGGAATTAACAAATCATTACTTATTTTCATGATAGAATACTATTGAGTAGTAATAAAGAATAAATGATTTACAAGTTCAATAATGTGGGTGAATCTAGGATAACTATGCTTTAATGAGAGACAAATAAAAATACTATATAGTTTTTTAAATAGTATATAAAGAGTGATATCCACATGCAAAATAATTAGTGTTAAATTCTGCCATTTGTGACAATGAACTCAACTGCATTAAAGATTTAAATGCAAAAGTTACAACTATTAAACGAAAAAAAACATAGTGGAAAATATCATGATATTGACACTATGACACTAAAAGGAAAAAAAAATAGATTAGTTGGTTATCATCAAAGTAGAATTAAAAAAAAAAAACCCTTGTTCTTCAGAGGACACTATCAAAATAGTTCAATGAAACCCACTGAACAAGAGAAACTATCTGTTAATCATATATCTGACAAGGGATTAATTTAGAATTTATGTAGAATCATTAAGACTCAACAAAATCAAAATGAGACAAGTAAAAGACAACGCAGGCTCTGAACAGAAATTTCTCCAAAGTTGAAAGTGGACAATGTGCACATGAAAATATTCTCAATATCCTTCATCAATATGAAAAGAAAACCAGTATCACACCCAGTCACATTTTACATCCATACATTCACACATAAAAGATACAAAATTAACAAGTATTAGCAAGGGTGGAGAAATTATAGCATCAGTAAGTTGTGAGGGAGGTAAAATAGTGGACCTGCTGAGGACATCAGTATGGCAGTTCTTCAAAAAGGTAAATATAGAATCATAATAAAATCTAGAAATACCTATGCTGAGTACACATACAAATAAAACATGAAAGTAGTATTTAAGCTGATATAATTATACTTGTGTCCATACAGCCATTATTCATATTAGTCTAAATAAGAAAGTAGAATAAGGGTTTGTAAGCAGTCAGTCAACAAAAGCCACACACACACACACACACACACACACAGAGAGAGAGAGAGAGAGAAATATTTAGTATTACTTAGAAATAAGTTCCAATAAATGCTACAACTTAAATATAGAAAACAGTAGGTTAAAATAAATGAGCTAGTCAAAATAGGATAACTGTGTTATGATTCCATTTATATAAGGGTCCTAGAGAAGCCAAATGGGTAGAGACAGAAAGTAGATCAGAAGGTAATGGGGATGGAGGAGGAGTAGGAAATTAGAAGTTACTCTTTGATGGCTGCCCAGTATTAATTAGAAAAGATGGTGGTGAAGGCTATATAATAGTGTGAAGGCAATAAGCTAAATGTTTAAATTGCATATAGTATGGATATTTACTAAAATAAAAAAATTTACACTATATAATTCTATGTTCACAAAAACCAACAAATTCAAATGAGTTTATAATTCTTAAAACTGAAAACCTCCCCCCTCTGAAGGGACCCTCCTCATTGGAGATGCCAGTTATCCCCATGAGGATTGTGCATTGTGAGAACAGCAAACAGTTATGGGGAAGAGGCAATGACTTTGTGCTTAATGTCCCAACTTGTGGCTGTAACAACATTTCCTCTCCCTCTTCTGCGAATTTCCCTGAGCCATGTTGGGTTTGTATTAGGATTACTTCAGTGATGACATCTTGGGAGCCTCTGTGTCTCTGGATCTCTGGTTTGGTAGGAATTGAGTGTTCTTTGTGTCTATCAGCTTCACCTTTGTGCTAATTCCAGGTTCACTATGAAAGTAGCATTCTTGTTCATTTACCCAATTACTCTATAGTTTCAGCTGGGGCTCTGGTGAAGTGTGATGGGCTGATTCTCCAATGGAGAGTGAAGTCAGTGCCATATAAATGGGTAAATATTATTGGTTTAGAGAGAATTAATAGGTGTAAGCCCTCTTGTTGCCCCAGATTTGTGGGAGCTTGATATTGGAGAGAAAACTCATTTTTGGATATGATTCTGACTTGTTTCCCAGTTCCAGCTATAGGATCCATTCCACTGAGTGGATCTGTTAGCCAATTGAAGAGCAGTTGGTAACCCACCATGGCTGTGTGCCACTATTACACTTGTGTGAGCATCACGTCAGGTTGTTTGCCTCTGAGTAGCTTAGACCATGAGTTGCTTGGACAGATATTGGCCATTTTCCCCCAGTAGTTCATGTAGCACCTTCTGGCACTAGACAAGCTAACTGTCTGGGTTCTGACTCACTTCCAGATTCCAGCCAGGTCCCTCCATGTTCCACACCAACAGCATATGGTGACTTCAACAGTAGGGTCTTACCACTAACCTTTGGTGGGTAATCAAGAGCTGTGACAGAAATCTGTCTTCTTATGGGAAAATTTGTAGGTCTCTCTGATCAACAGCTCATTACAGATGTTAACCGCATCCTAGTACTGGGAGTTAGAAGCCAGCACCAAGAGAAAAGAAGGAAGAAAAAGATAGGTAATATAAAAGAGAAAAAGAGATAAGTGAGAGAGAACAAAATGGGAGAAGATTAAGGTTATTCTTCATTATACCCTCTCCAGGGCCCTTTGATTCAGGTGTTCCCTCTAAGGACCTGATGAAGGTTCAACCCTTTAGTCTGTCTTTCAGGATATAGGATTTTATGGTATCAGTTCCATTTGGGTTGCATTTTTGTGACCCTCAACCCAACTTTACCCTCCCTTCCTGCCCCACCCTCCCTATTGTTCAGTCATCAAGATGCCTATTAGGTATGTCAACATCTTGGGCAGATCCAGGTTAGGAGTCATAGATAAGTGAGGCCACATGAGGATTGTCTATCTGTGTTTGGGTGAGTTCGCTAATGGTCTGTTCCAAGTTCGACCATTTTTCTTCAGATTTCATTGTGTCATTTTTACTTAATGCTGTGTAGAATTTCATCATGTAGATATACCACATCTTGGTTATCACATCCATTCGTCTAATAATGGACATCTGGGTTGATTCCAGTTCTTAGATATTATGAATTGAGCAGCTATAAACATGATTGAGCAAATCTCTCTGAACTGAGGCATGGAGAGTTTAGGGTAAATGCCCAGAAAGGGAATAACTGGGTCTGTTGGTAACTCTATAGTCAACCTTTTTAGGAGTCTCCATATTGCTTTCCATAGGGGTTAAACCATCTTACATTCCCACCAACAATAATATAAGTGGGAATGAGGGTTCCTATTTCTCCACATCCTCACCAGCATGTGTTTTCATTAGATTTTTTAATGTTTGTCATCCTTACTGTTTTAATTTGCATTTCACTGATGGTTAGGGATGTTGAATATTTTCTTAAATGTATGTTTGACATTTGTATTTCTTCCTCTGAGAACTCTCTGTATAGTTCTTTTCCCCATTTTGTGAGTGGGTTGTTTGACTTTTTATTGTTTAAGTTTTTGAGTTCTTTGTAAGTTCTAGAAATTAGGCCTCTGTCAGTTGTGTAGCTGGCAACAGTTTTCTCCCATTCTGTGGGTAATCTATTGGATCTGCTTATTGTATGTTTGTGAAAAACTTTTCAGTTTTATGAGATCTCAATGGTTGAGTGATTTCCTGGGCTACTGGGGTTTTCTTCAGGAAGTCTTTTCCCACTCTTATATCATGGAAATTTCCTATTTTTTCTTCCAGTTGTAGCAGAGTTCCCTGACTTATATTGAGGTCTTTGATCCATTTGAATTTGATTTTTGCACATGGTGAGATGTGTGAATCGAGTTTCATTTTCCTGCATGTGGTTATCCATGTTGTCCAGCACCATTTGTTGAAGATGCTGTCTTTTTTTCCAGACTATCTTCTTAGGGCCTTTGTCAAATGTCAAGTAGCTGTAGTCTGGGTCCTTGATTCTGTTCCATTTGTCTACAATCCTGTTTTTATCCCAGTACCATGCTTTTTCTTTATTACTATGACTCTGTAATATAGATTTACATGAGGTATGGTAATGCCTCCAGAGGTTATTCTTTTGCTGAGACTATTCTTGGATATCTGAGGCCTTCTGTCATTCCATATGTATTTTGAGATCATTTTTTCTATCTCTGTGAAGAAAAATGTTGGAATTTTTATTGGTATTGCATTAAATCTATATATTGCTTTTGGTAAGACTGACATTTTCACAATGTTAATTCAGCCTGTCTAGGAGCTTGGGAGATCTTTTCATTCTTTCAAGTCCTCCGCCATTCTTTTGTTGAGTGTGTTGAAAATGGGAAGTTACTTATTGCTTTCTCTGTGCCTTTGTATTTTGAATACAGAAAGGCTACTGATTTTTGTGCATTGATTTTGTATCCTGCTACTTTGCTGAAGGAGTTAATCACCTTGATGTGTTTTGAGATGGAGGTTCTTGGGTCACTTATGTATAGAATCATGTCATCTGCAAATAGGGTTAACTTATCTTCTTCATTTCCAATTTGTATCCCTTTCATTTCTTTCTTCTGACTTATTGCTTGAGCTAGGACTTCCAGAACTATGTTGAAGAGCAGAGGTGAGAATGGACACCCCTATCTTGTTCTTGATCTTAGCAGGAATTCCTTCAGTCTATCCCCATTAAATATTGTTTGGGATTTAGGAGCTTTATATATATAGCCTTTATTATGTTGAGATATATACCATCCATGCCTGTTCTTTCCAGTATTTTGATCATGAAGTGATGTTGTATTTTTTCAAAAGCCTTTTCTGCATCTATTGAAATGATAATGCCTTTTTTGTGTTTAAGCTTATTTATGTGGTGTATTTCAATGATAGATTCCCATATGTTGAACCACCCCTGCATTCCTGGGATGAAGCCTACTTGATCAAGGTGGATAATGCTTTTGATGTGTTGTTGGATTCTGTTTGGGAGTATTTTGTTCAGGATCTTTGTGTCTATGTTCATCAGGGAAATAGACCTATAGTGTTGTTTTCTTGTAGCATCTCTGCCTGCTTTTGGTATTAGGGTGATACTAGCTTCACAGAAGGAGTTGGGAGCGTTCCTTGCTTTCCAATTTTGTGGCATAGTTTGAGAAAGATTGGTTTCAGTTCTTCATGAAGGTTTTATAGAATTCAGCTGAGAAGCCATCTGGTCCTGTACTCTTTTGGGGGAAGGTTTGGTATGAAGGCATTTAATGCTATAAATTTTCCCCTAAGGACTGCTTTCATTGTGTCCCATAAATTTTGGTACAATGTGTTTTCATTGTCATTTAATTCTAGCAATTTTGCAACTTCATTTTTTTAATTTCATCCACTACCTATTTATTGTTTAAGAGTGTGTTGTTCAGTTTCTAGTAGCTGGTGGAATTCCTGGCACATCTTTTGTTGTTAATTTCTATCATTACAGCATTGTGATCTAATATCATAAAATAAATTATGTCAATTTTCCTAAAAATATTGATGATGGATTTTATGGCCCAATGTATATGACTATTTTAGAGAAGGTTCCATGGGCTGCTGAGAAGAATGTGTAATATGTGTATTTTGATAGAATGTTCTATAGATGTCTGTTAGGTTTAGTTGATCTATGGCATTGTTGAGCTCTCTTACTTCCCTGTTAATTTTCTGTTTGGATGATCTATCTATTGCTGATAGTGGAGTTTTGAAGTCCCCAACTATGATGGTGTTGGTGGTTATTTCTGTTTTGTTGTCAAGAAGGTTTTGTTTTATGAATTGTGGTACACCTGATTTGATGCATAATTTTTGATGATTGTGATATCCTCTTGTAGGATTATTCCCTTGATAAGTAAGAAGTGGCCTTCTTTGTATTTTTTTATTACTTTTGGTTTGAAGGCCAATTTTTCCAATATCAGTATAGCAATGCCTGCTTGTTTCTTATTTCCATTTGCTTGGAATATTATTTTCCACCATTTCACCCTGAAGAGTGTCTGTCTTTAGAGGTGAGGTGGGTTTCTTGAAGGCAGTAGATTGAGGGGTCTAATTGTCTGATCTACCCTGTTAGCTTATGTTCTTGATAGGTGAATTAAGCCATAACTGTGAAGTTTGATTTAATCCCTGCCATATTGTTGTGGTTTATGTGTTTTGGTGTTTTCTTGGGCTTTGTAGTTTTTTTGTTTTGTTTTGTTTTGTTTTTTTTGTTGTTTTTTTTTTTTGTTTGTTTGTTTGTTTGTTTTTTTTGCACCTTCTCTGAGTTTGGTTATTGCTATCTACTTCTTCTTGTAGGTACTTGGGGTTGTTTGTTTGACTCTTCTGTGTGGAGAATTCCATGAAGTTCCCTCTGTAGGTTTGACTTTGTGTTCATATAGTTGTTAAACTGACTTTTATCATGGAAAGTTTTCCTTTCACCATCTATTATGAGGGATACTTTTACCGGTTAGAGTATTTTGGGTTGGAAGCCATAAGTTCTTAGACTTTGCAGTGTTCCATTCCAGGCCCTTCTGGCTTTCAGGGTTTCCCTTGAGATGTCTGAAATAATTCTGATGGTGTTACTTTTACATGTAATGTGTTGTTTCTCCCTAGGTGCTTTTAGGACTTTCTCTTTGCTTGCATTGTTTAGAGTCATAATGATAATGTGTCTTAGAGAATTTATCCTTTGGTCCAATCTGAATGGAGTTCTGTTATCTTCTTGTAACTTGATGGGACTTTCTTTTGAGAGGGTGGGAAAGTTTTCTTTGATAACTTTATTGAATAAGTTCTCCATGCCTTTGGTCTGATTTCTTCCCTTTCTGGTATTCCCATGATTTGAATGTTGAGACATTTAAGGGTATCCCACAGTTCCCTCATGTTCTGTTCACATAAATTTTTAAACTTATTCAAACTTTTGGACTCACAAACTGTTTCTTCTGTATTTGTCTTCCAGTTCTGAGTTTTTATACTCCACATGGCTGACTCTATTCTTGAGAGCTTCTATAGAATTTTTGAGTTATTCAATTTGGCTTACATTTTCTACTTCCTTTTTATGTATAGTATCCATCCCTCTGTTGAGATCTCTTTTCACATCAGTTTGTGATTTTCTTAATGCTTCCTGTAAATCATGTTTGCATTTATTTATGTCTTCACTGAGCTTAGCTAGCTGATATTTTTTTTTTTTTTGTCTTTGGAACACTTCCTGTTTCTTTTCTATTAGGTCTAATGTAGCATGGACAGCATTAATACAATTATTGGACTTTTGTTGATTTTCTGCAAGTTCTGCTAATTGTTTGGCCAGGGTTGCATATCTTGTATCTTCATTTTGGGGTTCAGAGCCTGTTGTCTCGTCTATGTTTTGATTAGAGACTTCCATTGTGGGACTAGGCAACCTTGTTGCATTTCTTGCATTTGATTTTTCATGTTATTCCTTTTGCCCTGTGATCAGCTATTCACAGTGTAGAAATCTTATTTAATTTAGGAGGAAGCTATAGTTTACCCTTGAAGGGTGTTCAGTGATTATTCCCTCTTATGCTTGGCTCAGTTAGGCTTCTTATGCCAATGGGGCCTGTCTGCTCAAATAGAAGGAGTCCCTAAGGCTATGGTAGGGCCCAAAGAACCCTGAAGGGGCTTGCTGGTTGGTGGTTGGTGGTTGGTGTATGGGATTGCATGGTCAGGTGGCCTGAGGGACAGGGGTAGGGGGAAATGGAACAGAGCAGACTGGTGTTGTGGTGGGGTTGTGTAGGTGGGAGTATGGTATTGCATAATCCTGTGATGCTGAAGGGTGAAGGGATGAGACAGTGGGGTCTGTTGGGACCAGGCAGCAGGGGATGGATGGGACTGCCTGGTCCTGTGACATGATGGGGCAGGGAGTTGGGACTGCTGCAGGTCAGGTGATACATGGAGGGATGGGCGGCAGTCCCAATGGCAAGAAGGAAGGGAAAACTGAGGGAGGGAGGGGGATTGCTAGCCTGCTGGCCTGGGTCAAAGTGGCTTGCAGGAGGTGCAGGAGTACCTGGTCCAGGATGGTCCAGGACTAAGGTTCCAAGGAGCTCTCTATGGAGGGAAAACTGAGGGAGGGAGGGGGAATGCTAGCCTGCTGGCCTGGGTCAGGATATCCTCTAGGTAGTGCAGGAGGAAACTGGTCTGTGCACAGTGGGGTAGTGACTGGGGCTGTGCAAAGAGATCTCTCTTGGTGGCTGGAAAGCCCTGGGAAGGAGGGCAAACACTAGCCTGGTGGCCTGAGTTCAGGTAGCCTGCAGGTAGTGCAGGAATGAACTTGGTCCAGGGACACAGCGGCTGGATGGGCTGCTGGGATGGCTATTTGAGGTGTTTGGGGAATGGTGGGCTACCTGAGACTGTGAGAATCAGCAGATTTCCTACTTTGCTCCTCTGTGCCCTCCCACTGGAGGTCTACTAGCATGTACAATGCCTAAGAACCCCAAAGATCTTGTCTTTCCTTCCCCACTAGGTGAAGAGTGGTTAGGTGAATGCCATTTTGACTGGAAGTCTCCTCATGTAATGGTTTGATATACATACACATCATGTAATGTTTAATTCAAGGTAAACACATCTATCACTTGAATCATTCATGTGCATGGTGAATACAATCCTCTGGTCTTCTGGAATATATAATAGTTCTAATTATCTACTGTGCAAAGCAACATAATAATTCCTCAGTCCTTTCTAGTTACAACTTGGTACACAATTGATCAATCTTTAAGCTAATCTGCATTGACATGAAGTACATTGTCACTCAATAACAAAAACAAACAAACAAACAAACAGTTATAAGAGCAGCAAAGAATCTGACCAGGTATTTCTTCAGTAATTTAGAAAATTTATTGATAAGCAAATGAAAAATGCTAAGCATTAGTCATCATGGAGATGAAATCAAATCATGAGGAAATAGTACATTTACCTATTACTATGGCTAGAATAAAAAATGCAAAAAATGACAACCATTAGTGACAACATGAGGAATATAGAGTTCTTCTGCACTCTCAGTGCTATGCAAAATTTGACACAGATATGAAATGATAGGAATGCAAAAGGATATAGCCACTCTACAGAATAATATGACAGTCCCTGAAGTAAAGATAAAATTGCCATAGGTTTCAGCATTTCCACTCCTTAGGATGCAATCAAGTTTGTCCAGACAAATTATTGCACATGAACATATATCATCATTACTCATAATAGCCAAAATATGCCAACATAAGAGACCATCAATGAAAAAAGTTCATCAGTGAATGAACACTATGGCCAATCCAAACAATCTAATGCTATTTGGTGGTAGAGAATTTATGCATTCCCCAGCCTGGGTGAATCTACTCACAAGCAACCCCATGTTACACTTTCATCCACACTAACATGCCCCCAAAGTAAAAATCTATAGAGATATAAAATAGATTAGTGGTTTCTCAGTGTTGGATGGTGATTGCCAAGGTGTGTGTGTGTGTGTGTGTGTGTGTGTGAGTGTTTTAGATGAAAATGACCTAACATTTTTATATAGAGAGATGACTTCAAATGTCTGTGAGTATACTAACAACTTTAATTTCTATACTCTAAATAGGTGAAGTATGGTAGGGGAACCACATCTCAAGCCACTGAAAGAGGAAACAAGAAGGGAGGAGAGGAGATGATACATGGCTGGCTAGGTAAGGGATAGAATATAGGGAGTGGGAATGTATTGGAGGGGTAAGAGATAGGGAAGTCAGAGAGGGAAATCATATAAAACTTAAGACAATGTGAATCAAAGCCATAGAAACCTTTCTCTTAGAAATTTATAAGATATAATTACCAATAAACTGTAAGGAGGGACATACTGGACAGAAACATCCAGCAGAAGATGGAATGAACTAAATTCTAAAACCATGAGCTCTGGCTGGTAAGCTCCAGCTCCAGAGCTGTGTTACTCTCCACAGTGAGCTATTGGTCAGGGAGGTCCATGAGTACTCCAAAACAATGCAAGCCATTGCCAAAGCACTGGGTTACCTGCCTTAGCTAAAATGGTAAGAGCCTATTGTGAAGACATCCCAGGCTGTAATAACAGGGCATTGACTCGCCATGCTGTCATTGAGAGTGTAGCCAGCTCCCTCCCGGCTTGGCCTCATGACACTGGAAAGTGCTATGAGAGCTATCAGGAGATAATGGTACCAATGGCTTAAATTTAGCCAGCTACCAACAAGCCAAGGCAGGAGCACACACCTGTGCAATAGTAGCGCACAGCCTGTGTGGGTAACTAACTGTTCTATGATTGGGCATGAGACTTGCTCAGGGTAAGAGAACTCATACCTGTGCTGGGAACCAAGGTTGTATCCCAAGGCCATGAAATTTAGAGACTCCAGAGAAAAGCTTCCACTGGCTCTGAATATCAAGAGTGAGTACCCACACTAAGAAGTCTCTCAAATAACTATGTATCTCTGCTTTAATACAATCTGCTCTCACTCTTGATTGGAGAATCTGTTCTATGTTATAGATGGCAGAAAATACTGAGGAGATTTAAGATTCACCAACTCAAGAAAAACAGACTGTCCACCATGCCATGACCCATATCTAACACTTCACCAGGGGCCCAGGAGAAACTGCACAGGACGCCAAAACATGAATACTACTCTCACTGCTAGTGTGACAACCAGCATCAGGGAGATGGCGACAGGCAACATAGCCAATCAAAACCCATCAAAGCAGAAACCCAGAAGCCAAAGAAAACTCAACACAAAGTCAGACTGTTAACAGGCCCACTGAGGCTCAGGGAACACTGCAGAAGAGATGGCAGAAAGAGTGTAAGAGCTAAAAAGTGTGTAGAAATATTTTGAGCCATGGTACCCCACATAGAAGGAGGCCCTCATGACCACACAGTGAATACCAACAATCCTACAAACAAGGACCTCAGAGAAAGCATAACAGGAGTGTGGTGGGGGGAGCAATCTAGAGTTTAACCTTTTATAAAATAAAAATTAAAAAATCAAAAAAAATCAGGCAAGAGGAATATTTTAAAAAGAATAAGTCTTGTATATTGACATATTCATCATACTCCTTTCTCTCTAACAGTTGATCATAATTAGAGATCCATCAATCAAGGTTTACCAGTTTGTTCATGGTAACATAAAATGTTCCAAAGATAACTTCTTAAAATAAGAAAGGTTGGTTTTTTTCTCACAGGTCCCTCAAAAGCTGGCTCAGGTCTGTGGCCCTTATTCCAGGACCCAGACTGCTGAAGCTGTCCCTAAATGGAATGTCATCTGGCAGAACGAGAAAGAGAACTCTAAAGAGTCTTACTTCTCACTTTGCTCACAACTCCTCAGTGGCTTAAATTATTAGTAACATGCTCTCTCCCAATCACAGGAAACCAGCAAATGCCACTGGACTTTTTTCCAAAGGCAAAAGAAGTGAGGACATTTGTTGAATGATCCTAACATTTCCCACATAACTAATTCTTAACAGGGTTTACTGTGCATTGCATTGTTCTGTCTTTGGAAGGAACTATCTCATTTTTTGTGGGTGATGCTGGGTTATCAGCAATGTATCATAGAGGAGAAAACTGAAGGGTAAAGTACCTTTCCCAAGCTTAGCTAAATAACTAGCGGTTGAAATTTCAATTCAGATCCAGTCCCAGAAGCCTATGGTTTTGATGTCTACGTAACACCATCACTCAGCACTCATGAACTACTTTCCCCTCACTTCCAACTGAATCTATCATAGCGTGCAAACAGGTGAAGAAGGCTGGACTAGCATTTGTTTTTACCTGGGAACAGGTAAGCATTCAGGTCTCAATTTTTCTGTCTAGTATCTTCCTGGTAGTACCTTAATGGTTTTCTCACTGTGTTTGCAAAAGCCCAGATGCTCACCGAATCCTTTCCTCCTGCTGAGGGCACTGGTAGCTTCCCACAGAGCAGCTCTGTCTCATCCTCCGTGGGTCCACTTCATGTTATTCATCTCTTAGCTGACAAACCAAAGTTGATAAAGCAATGCTGTACCGCTCAAGCTTCTCTATCCATGTTAAGCCTAGAGAAAAATAACCCCTCACTAAGGAACAGATCTGAGCAAATAAATAAATCAGGCTCCTCTTCTATTTCTGTGGTTAATAACGCCTACCTCTGAAAAATGATAACATCAAAATAGAAGAAAGGGGCTGGAGAAATGACTCAGAGGTTAAAGCACTTGCCTGCAAAGCCTAGGGACCCAGGTTTGATTCCCCAGTACCCATGTAAAGCCAGATGCACAAAGTGGTGCATGTGTCTGGAGTTTGGTTTGGTTGCGGTGGCTAGAGGCCCTAGTGCACACATTCCTCCCTCTCTCTATGTCTGTCTTCTTAATATGTGAATAAAAATATTTTTATTTGTTATTATTAACAACATATTTTGTATGGATACATCATGTGTTGGTACCCTCTTTTCTCTCATCTCTGCTCCCATTTTGCTGGGGACCTTCCTCAGTTTATTTTTATTTTATTTTGAAAAAGAGAAAGAGAGAGAGAGAATGGGCAGGCCAGGGTCTTCAGCCACTGTGAACAAACTCCAGTTGTGTGCTCCCTCTTGCGGCAAATATGTGACATTCCATGCTTGCATTATTGTGTGCCCAACTCTGTGGCACATGGAGATTTGAACATGAGTTCTTAGGCTTTGCAGGCAAGCGTCTTAACTGCTAAGCCATCGCTCAGCTTTTTTAAAAAAATAGAAGACAGAGCTGGGAGTGGTGGCCCATGCCTTTAATCCCAACACTCGGGAGGCAGAGACAAGAGGATTGCCACTAGTTTGAGGCCAGTTTGAGACTACATAGTGAATTCCAGGTCAGCCTGGGCTAGCATGAGATCCTACCTTGAAAATCCCTCCCCCCGCCAAAAAAAAAGGTAGAAGAGAGGCTAGTTAAAAAGATAAAGGAATTCAGTGGAGGGAAGCATTTTGGAGAGGGAAAAGGGAAGGTCCTGAGATATTATAATCATGGTGTATTGTCTGTATGTCTGGAGGTTGTGAATAAAAATTTTAAAAAAGAAGGGCTGGAGAGATGGCTTAGCTGTTAAATGCTTGCCTGTGAAACCTAAGGACCCCGGTTCGAGGCTTGATTCCTCAGGACCCACATAAGCCAGATGCAGGAGGGGCACATGCATCTGGAGTTCGTTTGCAGTGGCTGGAGGCCCTGGCATGCCCATTCTCTGTCTATCTGCCTCTTTCTCTGTCTGTAGCTCTCAAATAAATAAATAAAAATAAACAAAAAATTTTAAAAATAAAAAAAAAAAAAAAGAAGAATGTCTACTTCTATATCAGAGTAAGGGTAAGTTTTGATAATATTGTAAACACATGAAAAATTAAAACAGTCTCTGCCTGGGAAAATAAGACACATAATTCATACAAAGGCATTATCTGGCACTACCAAGAACCTAGTTCAAAACACATTGATGGTCAGCTTGGGAAGTGGGTAATTTATACTTTAAACTTCTGATATTCAGATGTGGTCTTTACCGATTTAGTGCTGACAGTTCAGTCTGGGGCTTAGTCCAGCATTTGCCCCTTAGAAGATGTTTAACAGTTCTTCCCAAATATTGGGGACTAATTTGAAGCATGTTAATTCCACACCAGAAACAGGAATAACATATGGGTCGGAACGCAAATATAATGTAATGCTAAAGACACTATACTGGGACCTTCCTTTATACAGGTGGAGTATGTTTGGAGAGCCCTTGCAGATGCCTGAAATCCTGGGTTTTGGACATAGTAGGATTATATATAAATGTATGTGCATGTGTGTGCACGTGTGTGTGTGTATGTGTGTGTGTGTGTGTGTATGCATGCATGTGTTTTGCCATAGATCTTAAAGAGCTAAGACTATGGAATTCCTTTTGTCTCTTATTTTGTTAAGAACTTTCAAATTTCTCACTTAAAGACCTTTCACCCTTGGACATGATGATTTGCAAGTATCATTAGCCTTGTACTTCTGGGTTATGATGAAATGAAGTAAAAGTTACTTGAACACAAGCATTACCACAACAGGGAGTCTGGTAAAGAATATATATACTAAGAGGCTAATGGGTGGGTGTTGTATACAATGTGGACAGGCTGAACAAAACAATGATTTAGGGCAGGGTGGCATGAGTGGTGCAATATTTTAACATGCTACTCATAGATCATGACTTAAAAGTCAAGAACTACTTACTTCTGGAATGTCCCATTTAATATGTCAGGACTACAGAAGACCTTAGGTAAATGAAACAGCCAAAAGCAAAACTGCACTTATGGAGAGACTCTGGTAATATCTTCTTCGTAGGCTTTTTTTTCTGACAATATGGAGCTCATTAATTATTAATTATCAGACATTGGAACAAGTAATATTAAACAAAGAATTCTCATAGCATTACTAGTATTTATTGGTAGGATGAGAGCTCAGTGGGAGGAAAGAAGTCTTCCCAACATGGCATGCAAAAGAGAAGCTTCTTTCTTCACGTTGTTGCTCCTGTGTTTCCCCTGCACTGTGGGAGCTGGTCTAATGTGATAAAAAGCTCTCTCTGGGGTAGCATCTTAAAAGGAAACAAGCTTTCTAGTTCTGTGACCCTTCAGAAGGGGAACCCCAGCAGGGATCCTGAATCTTGGAGAACACCCTCCAGCACTGCGAAATCTTTGAAGAGACCCAACTTTGAAGCAAGTTTCCTAGGTTCCTGAGAGCTTGCATACACAATTAGGGAAAAGCCACCAGAGTCTAAGTCCGCTTTCCAAAACCTAGCTGAACTTTCCCCTAGATCTCTCCTTTGATAGATGCCGCCCAAGCCACTCTGGAGACTTCTCAGAGGCGTGAGGAGCCAATGGAAAAAGCATTCTTTCATCAGGCTGTTAGGATGGGAGGGCTGCCAACAGAAAAATAATGAGCAAAGGCAGAGAATTCTGATTGTCCGGCCAAAAGGCTCAAAGCTTCTATGGCTTGAGGCCAAGAGATGGAAAGGAAATCAAATGACAAAATAAATCAAAAACATCTTCACCTCACAATGTGCTTGAAGGGATGGAATGTCGCCGGTTTGTGTGGTCCCAGGGTTTTCTCTAAGCAACACTGCAGAGAGTTGATTTTAGCTTATGATTTAAATTTTCTAGTGCTTTACTATGGTCACAGTTTAATTCAATCTATTATTTATTAGTTCTTTTTGCCAATCAAGCATTGTGTGGGGGTCCTGTCTGTGGTTTTCAGTTATCTTGGAGGCATTTCCCATGACAGAGATAAAAAAGAGCAACTTCAAAAGATTTTAGAATCCAGGGGAAGTCACCCTTTTATATAAGGAAGGAGGAGAAGTTCAAAGATGCCTTGCAGAGGGCTGTTCAGGAGAATTAGAAATAACACAGTTTCCAACACTGAGTGCCTGGGAAAATAATGATAGTTTTATGAGTACTACTGACTGCTATTAAATATTACTATGTTATACACAATGTGCCGCAAGTTTATATGAACAATTGAAGTTAATTTGGGCAAGAGTCCAAGTCATCTGCTATCTAAAAACTTCTATTTAGGTAAAACATCTTTTCATGCAGAATGCAATTTGGAAATTATGGTTTTCAAATGTTAGTTATCAATGTGGTGTTCCTGTTTGGGGTCCTATTTTAGTATATCCACCCATGTGCTTTTCATTCCCAGTGACTCCTTTTTCCCATCTGGTATTCTCTCTCAGGTAAAGCTGGGAAGTGTCTATTCCTTCAGAGACCAGCGAGTACAATGGGAAAGCCAGAAAGCAGCTTTTGAGCTTCAAAGCCCATCAGACATGAGAGGACAGTGATGATGGGAGGTGCCATTTCCACATCTTAACTAGAAGCTTCTTTTCCTCTGACACAGAGTAATGCCAATGGATGCTATCCTGTACCAGGATTCTCCGGGTTCAGGAAAGTCGTTTAACCCCAAACCCTAGGTTGGTTTCTCATTTTAATCAGAGAATTGAATAAAAAAGGCTGAGAAGGATAATTATTAAATTCTTATATTTAATGAGGGAAGTACCGAGCCAAGGAAAGGCACCCATGTGGCTAGAGATCCCACATGGAGGGAAAACCGTGGAAAGAAAAAAAGAAAAGAGAAAATTCAAGTAGCTCCTGCCATGTGGGGAGCTGGAGGGCATAAAGAACCCATGTGGAGTGTAAGGGCTAGGGGGCTCTCCTCTGGGCTCAACCTTTCTGGGCCTGGGCCTGGGCCAGGGCTGGGAGCAAGGTGCAGCTGAGGGAAAATCTCATCCACAGCTGGAAGTTCCCAAGTGGTCAGCAAGACTGCCCTTCCCCTTGCACAGGTATTTATAACCTTATAGTGGTGAGCTGTCTTCCGGCTCAGGTGAACCAGAAGAGCAGCTGGTTGGTTAGGGCTAGGGGCTGTCTCAGGAATAGGGTAGTCCTCATACCAAGTTCTGGGGGCTGAACTTGATCAGCTGCAATGTTTAAATCCTATGAAATACTTCCCTCCCAGGAGGGATCCTAGTTGTTTTTGGAAAAAACAGGTCTAGGAAATTAGGCAAGAGATAAGAAGTCAGGTCAACTTTGATTTCCAGCAAGTACAGATTTTCCTGCCTTTTACTCATTTCCAGGGGTACAGTCACCCTAACTGTAGACGCCCCCTCAATCCCCAGGTACAACAAAAACCTCAACTGAGTCTGGAGGGATATAATGACTAAAAATTCCTGTGATTGCTTTCCTGGCCAGCCCTGGAGCAGGTCACAGTGTCTTTGAGTGCCCTCATTCTCAGTGTCCTTTGGAAGCTGGAAGCTGGGGAGGCTTAGACAAGAGCATGGGCTTGGGACTTAGGTGTCTTCTTTGGGTTTCACTTGATTCAAGGAGAAAGTGAGTGTTTCTCTCACTTTTGAGTGTCATGGAAATAGCTAAAGGGACCAGGCATGGATAAAAAAGAGGGAGACCAGTCCTTACCTGAGACCTTCAAGACTCGAATTCCTGGTCAGGTGAAGCCAGCACAGGTGTGTGACAACACCTCCATTTCATATGTTGCTGTGCCATACTGTCATAAAGGAACAACCCAGGGGGCAGGGCTCTAGGTGATAACTGGATTGAAATGACCTTCGCTTGGTTGAAATTAATTCCCTGCCTGCTAGAGTAGCGTTTGAAGGAGTAATTGAGCTGAGCTGCACAGACATGAGAAGAGCTAGGGAAGAGGGAACATAAATCAACCCCTGGGGGATTTGGGGTTAATTAAGTTAGCTTTTTAGAATTGGGCTAAAGTAAAAGGAATGTGATCACCTCCAGGTTTGTCCAGAAGAATGAAAGGAAGGCAGGTGGGAAGTTCTCTTCTCTCAATCTACTCCAGCTCCAATGTTCAAGTTGGACAGTTCAATTTTTGTCTGATTTGATTATGTTGTACTGTATTGTGTTATTTTATTTCATCTATCTATTGAGACTATAATAGTATTTATCATTCCTCTCATTTCATATGTTCTGAGACAGTATGTGTCTTGAATGTCCTCTCAAAGTCCATATGCTAAAGTCTTGGGTCGCAGTGTGGTCTACTGGGAGGTGGTATAGATTTTCATACTGAGAATTTTAATACATGAATATACTGTAGTTTCATCATTGAGAGAAGTGTCCTTGACAAGGGATGTGGGACCTTAGCACCTTCTTTGTTCTGCTGTTTTCTGGCCATTAGGTGAGCTGCCACACACTCTGCACGTAAGTAATGCACCCACCTGCTCACGCACTTGAACCTCTACCACCATGAGCCAAATAAAATTCCAATTCTTCTATTGTTTTAAAAATATTTATTTATTTGAGAAAGAAACAGTGAAGGAGAAGGGCAGAGAGAGAAAGACAGACAGAGCATGGGCACATCAGGGCATCCTGCAGCTACAAACTCCAGACACATTCTCATCTGGCTTTATGTGGGTATTGGGGAATCAAAGCTGGCCACAACCTCTTCAAGCAAGCACCTTTGACCACTGAGGCATTTCTCCAGCTCTAAATTACAATTCTTTATAAGTTGATTAAATTAGATATTTGTTATAGAGACAGACAGAAAGGACACTAACAGGGTCATTCCTCTGCATTTCTAGTTTCCATTCATAATATTGATTACCTCATATAATCCTAGACATCCTCAATTTTTTTTTTTTTTTTTTTGCACTGAAGACTCATGCAAGATTTAATTTTTTTTTCCTTAGGAGGAAGTTTAAAAACCACTCAACTCATTAGTTACTTCTAGGATTCTCTTTGTCTTCCTTATCCTTGGAAGGGAAGGTAGGTTGAATTGTGTCTTTCTTATAGAAAAGAAAAAAAGGATCTATTTAAATCCTAATCTTTGGTTCTCCCAGATGTGATCTTACTTGGAGGCGGAGCTGTTGCAGCTGCTACTAGTTATGATGATGCCATAGGAGAGTAGGCATGCCCCTACTTCAGTGAACAGATGAGGGGAAAAGTGTGACCCTATTTAAAAAACAGATGAGGCCAGAGGAAGTAGGCTTTTCCTTACTGCAATGAACAGATGCCTTTAGAAGAAGATAACCATGTACAGACAGAGACACAAAAGAAAAAAAAAATACTGTGATCAAGACAGAAATTGGAGTAATAGATCTTTAGCCAAGGAGTGCCAAAAAATGTCAACATTCCTCTAAAAGCCAGTGAGAGGAAGATAGTATATTCATTTATCGGTTACAGAGTACCATTCTTCTGACACCCACATGTCAGACTTTTACCTTCCAGTTTTGCTAAGCAGAGCCTTTATATTGTTTAAACCATTCAGTGTATGGCATCAATAGCATACTTCTGTAGAGAGAAACAGGAAATAGTAACTAACAGATGCAATAGCTCTGTTTCCTGTTCCTGAAGCAGTATCAAATGTTCTACCAACAAGGTGCTTACTCTGTTTGGCCTTTCTTCTTGTCTTCACTATATTTGCTTCATCCTGCTTTCTCCTCTTCCCGATTCTCCTTCTCCTCTCCCTCCTTCTTCCCCTTCATTTATAGCCAGCAGTACAAGATGGATTGCCAGAAGATAGAGTAAGCCATTTCAGCATTGTGGTTTTTTTCCTCCTTGGCAGCAGATAAGCCCTCTCCAGAATGACATATATAAGTGTGTACACACCCACACGTGACCTAAGATTGTCATTCTTAAGGCATCCTATGCAATCAGGCCCCGGAGCATAGTTCCAGAATTTGATTAACTCCTACGAATTTAGCAACTGTTTCTCAATGTTTTCTGTTTGGTGACATCATGTGCTTGATGACTGCCCTTGCAGAGAAAAAAAAAAACCATAAATTCTGTGCTAGAAGGTTCTAGTCTGAAAAGTCAAAGTACTGGAGAAAGGCAAAAACAGCAAGGGAACAAAATCACCATGGTTCTGGGACATTGCCATGCCTGTTCTCTTGTGTAAATTATTTATGTGACAGGGCAGATGGAGGCTCTGTTTTCAGGATATGCATAACTACATCTGCTAAGTGCATGCTTATCTCGTCTCAGCATTCATGTGGGTTATGATATCTTACTTAGATTTATTTATGCATCTACACATCCCTACCTGCAATCGAAAATATTTATTGAACACCTGTGGTGTGTGAGGCCCTGTGTGCTGAAGATATGACAGTAAATAAAACAGAAAAATCCCATCCTCATAGATTACATATTGATGAGGACAATAAGACAACATGCAAAATAAATGAAAATATATACGATATTAAAAAGTGACAGCTATGAAAAAGAAGTAATATATGAAAAGGAAACGTGCCCTAAGGAAGCATAGAATTGGTGATTTAAGCAAGGTGCTGAGGACATGGCTGACTGAGTATAAAATATTTTGAGCAAATGAGACTACAGTGGAAATAGAAATGAACATGGAATTGGAATTTCTGTACTCAGACTTTACAGATAGAATTATGTTGCCCTCAGATTCATATATTGAAGTCATGACCTCCAGCATCTCAGAATGTGGCTTTATTTGGATATAAGTCCTTTGAAAACTTCTTTAAGTAAAATTAAGTTGCTAGGGTAGAGACCTAATGCAATCTGGCCCGGGGCTCATGAGGAGAGGAAGAGGCAGCAAAGAAGCCATTGCACAAGGACCAGGCTGTGTGAGGACACTGAGAGCTGACTGCAAAGCAAGGACAGAGGCTCCAGAGAAGCATCTTTGGACATTTGCACCTTGTATTTCCAGCCTCTAGATTCTTGAGAAAGTGTCTGGGTGTTTAAACTGTCTGGCCTGTGCTGTTTGTTATCAAAGTCTAAACAGATGGACAACTCTGAATCAGGCTTTTGTCAGGGATCTGCTCTGTGTGTTACATGGAATCAATATGGATGACCTCAGAGGAGAAGGAAGCGTCTCCGGGGTGTTACAGAATCTGCTTTACAGGACATGAGAGGGGCTTGTTCCATGAGACTTCATGAAAGCTGCCGTTTTCTATCCCTCTGCAACTCACTCCTGACCTTCTTTTGCAGCAGCCTTCTTGAATTCTGCCTGACCCCTCAAACTTGAACATTTCCCAGACTGAATTCTTCAATCTCATCTCCACTACCATGACTCCATCCATAGCCTGTCCTATCTCCATTAATTTTAGCTTCAGTCTTCTTGTTTCCAGACCAAAATTCTGACTCTATCCCTCAAAACCCAACTCCAGTGTGTCAGGAGTTCCTCTAGGTTCTGCTTTAAAAGCATTTCCAGATCTCAGCTGCTTCTCATCATCTCAGGGGTAACCATCCCGTTCAAGCTGCCAACACATCTGAGCTGGGCTTTGCAGTGATCACTTAGTAGTAGGTAACTATAATTCTTCTATGTCTTTCTGTGATCTATATTAGCAGCAGTTAAAGGGATAACATTTATACCTCTCTACAGCTTCCTCATTCAACAGTATTCAGTCAGGGCATACTTAAAGCATTTCTTTTTCTCTGCTATATAGTTGTCCCTTTCCTGTGCCTGCCTCTGTAACTCTGTCAAACAGAAGTAATAGCAGCCAATTCCATTGCCAGAGAAATGCTGCTGAAATAGCCTTTGTTTGGTCTCATTTGTGCGGCCTTCACTTATTTTCACAAAATGCATGTTTATAATATTTGATAATGATGCAGACTGTTTTTGCAGTCTGCAATAAATAGTACTTAACTTTATCTTTGCCCCATGAAGTGCTTTATTTTGAAGATTTGAATTCTTCAGGATGGAAATAGAATGAACATTAAGTATAGATAACTAAGCAATTATTGGATTAGATGGAATCTTATGAGCTTCTATTAACTAGTTCTCTACCATAAAACATCTCTGGCATTTCTCTGAAACTTGGAGCAGTGCCTAAGCATTGTAACCCTTTCAGTGTTTTACTCTGATGATTTCCATCTTTCTATTTATAATGCTTTCCATTTTGTTGCTTTTGATCCTGACACTTGTTCTATTCTCAGCAGGGCACAAATTGCCATGTTCTATAAGAACAAGATGCTTGACGTTGGTCAGTAAATGTATCTTCTCTTTATTGGACAACATATTTCTTCAATTCTTTTCAATGCAATTAATATTTCCTAATACAAAATCCCTATTAAAATGTTTGTGGATCCATGTTGCACATGATATAATCTGTTCTTTTACATGAAGCACACTATAAGAACACATATAAGGCCTAAGGTGATGGCTCAGTCATTGAGTGCTTGCCATGTATGCATGAGAACCCCAGTTCAGATCCCCAGCACTCATGTAAGAGCTGAGCATGGTGGCATGCACCTGAAGCCAGAAAGGTGAAGAAAAGAGGATCCTCTGTACATGCTGGCTATCTAGTCTGACTGAATTTGTGAGCCTCTGTCTCAAATTTGCTCAAAAAATAAATTGAAGGTGTAGGGAGATAGCTTGAAGTTAAAGGTGCTTTTTTTTTTTTTTCTTTCAGTTTTCAGTTTTTCAAGGTAGGGTCTCACTCTAGCCCAGGCTGACCTGGAATTCACTATGTAATCTCAGGGTGGCCTCGAACTCATGGCGATCCTCCTACCTTTGCCTCCCGAATGCTGGGATTAAAGGCGTGCACCACCAAGCCCGGCTAAAGGTGCTTTCTTGCAAAGCTTAACAACCTGGATATGATTTCCCAAGTACACATGTAAAGCCAGATGTACAAAGTGCACATATGTCTAGAGTTTCTTTGCAGTGGCAAGGAACCCTGGTGTGCCCAATACTCTCTCTCTCTCTAATAAATAAATAACAAATAATTAAAAAAAATAAAATGAAGAGTTATTGAGGAAGACACCTGTTTTTGGTCCCTGACCTTCACATACACATGCACACATGTGTGTCCATACACATACAACAATCCATACACACACACACACACACACACACACGAATACATATAAGCCCTATCACATGATCTTTTTGAGATCACTGTGCTACTGTGCATGAGTAATATTTTATAATCAGAGATACTTACATGGCATCTCAGGATCTCTTTACCTGTGGAGTAACTTTATGCTAATGTTTACTTGTTCTGTGGTGGTTTGAAAGAAATGTTCCCCATATACTCCAGTGATTTGAACACTTGGTCTCTAGTTGGTGGCTATTTTGGAGGTGGGTTCTTGCTAGAGGAGATGTGTTACTTGGCTGGGGGCCAGTTTTGGGTTGTTATTGCTCTTGCCAGAGATAACTTACTTTTGCTATTTTTTCCAGCTCCTGTGGAAAGATGTGATGTCCAGTTTCTGCTCTGGCATGCTTTCTATGATCTGATGAAACTTCTCCTTGAAACTGTAAGCTGAAAGATACCCTTCTCTGCCATAAACTTCTTCCTGTCTGCTGTTTTCTCCCAGCAACGAGAAGGTGTTGTTACAACTTCTGAATCTTTGTGTATTGAGATGACCCTTGGAACACTTACCGCAAAATATAATTGGCTTGTTTGTGAAACTGCCAGGAAAGAATACTGAAAGGTAGAGACTAGTCCATCCTTCAGTAAAATAGCAAAATAGCCATATGTTGATATGTGGATTTTTGTGACTATCAAATAAGAATTAATGACTTATCTTCCAACCTTTAAAACCACACCACATCTTCCTTGAATGTCAGGAGGAAAGACATCCATGTTCACAATAACTTCTGACCTGACTTCTATATTTTATTTTCCTGTTAAATAAGATTTTTCTATATTTAATGCACTTTAATTAATTCTAAGCACAGGAGGATGTTACTGTGTGCAGAGAAGTTCAATGTTATGGAACTGTTTAATAAAGCTTTGGTCCTATGCATTTTAGCTGCGGTAGTCCTATGACTGGTTCATGCTTATTGGAAATGTATGTTGTTAGTGTCTTGTGTTCTTTCTCTGCTTCTCCTCAATTTTCTTTTTACCTCCATTCTCTTTGGATCTTTATCTTTTTCCTTGGTAATTGGAACTTGCAGTCAAATACTCATGCTATGTAAACAGATACATTTTTGTGTACATTTTCAATTTAGCAAGACGAGGGTGAAGATTGGTCATTTTCTACAAGATAAAAATCCAATCCAGTTTATGGAAAACAGTAACCTCTTATCTTCACATAGTCTCTAATTTTCAAAGCACACACATTGGTATATAACTTCATTGGGATGCAATAATTGAGGTTAGAAACTCCAGCTCAGGGTCTAGGCAAACCTGGAATTTGATACAGAATCATCAATTTCTAATACTGAATTAAGGGAAATTAACTTTGCTTTCCCATTCTTTCTAAAATAATCAGGATTGTTGAGAGGCCAGTTTTATAACATAGGATATTTTAACTGCTGGGCATGCTACATGCCTATAGTCCTGGATCAGTAAGGTTGAATTAGAAAGATTAAAAGTTCAAGGTTAGTCTGGCTGAATAGGAAAATCCTATCATAAACAAAACAAAATAAAACAAAACAACAACAACAAAACATAGCTCAATATTTGGTGCATGGTGGTTTTCCAATGTCAGCGGTGTGTGTAAGAGGAGGTGAGGACATCAACAGCTCTAAGTAGGAAACACAAGTGTTGCTCCGGTAGAAAGCATAGGCACTCATGTTCAGATGGGGTAAGTACGACTGATGGATTGATGGTGCATCTAGGATGGAGAATCACCATGGAAACAAGTCTCTGGGCATGTCTGTAAGAGAGTTTCTAGATTAGGTAAATGCCTGTGGACAGTGGACTGTGGTCAAGGGCCAATGCCAGCTGGGCAGCGGCAGTCATTACTGTCTGCTTCCTGACCACAGAGACAATGTGATCAGCTGCTTCATGCTTCTGCCTCTGCACCTTCCACAGAGAAACTTAGAATGTTGGTAAAAAGTAAATATATGTGTACGTGTGTGTGTGCGTGTGTGTGTGTGTGTGTGTGTGTGTGATATGTGTGAGTATTTTAACAACTCATGCAATCTTCCACATTATTCTGGAACACTATGTTTTCAAGAATTTGATTAAGTCCCAGAAAAGTGAAGAACTAATAAGATATGATTTCATAAATATTTGAAATATATTTGTTTTTGTAGGTCCCCCCCTGGGGTAGGGTCTCACTCTAGCCCAGGTTGACCTAGAATTCACTATGTAGTCTCAGGGTGACCTTAAACTCTGAGTGATCCTCCTACTTCTGCCTCCCAAGTGCTGGATAAAAGACATGCGCCACTATGCCCAGCTTGAAAGATATTTATGACTATTGCACACACACACACACACACACACACACACACACACACACACACACACGTGGAACTTGCAGTCAAATACTCATGCTATGTAAACAGATACATTTTTGTGTACATTTTCAAATTTAGCAAGACGAGGGTGAAGATTGGTCATTTTCTACAAAATAAAAATCCAATCCAGTTTATGGAAAATAGTAACCTCTTATCTTCACATAGTCTCTAATTTTCAAAGCACACACATTGGTATATAACTTCATTGGGATGCAATAATTGAGGTTAGAAAATCCAGCTCAGGGTCTAGGCAAACCTGGAATTTGATACAGAATCATCATATATATGATATATGACTATATATATATATAGTCATATATAATATATATATATCTCAACTTGACTGGGTTAAGAGATGACCAAATAGTGCTAGTGGTGTCTGTTGAGATGTTTCTGGAACATCAGACTGAATAGAGATCTGTGCTCACTGATGTATTTGGGTCAGCATCATCTAACAGTCTGAGGGCCTGCAGAGCACAAAGGAAGGTAGGCCAATTCACACATATTCATTCTCACTCATCTATTCACATTCATTCATTCTTTCTCTCTCTCTTTCTCTGAGTTAGTTGACCCACTCCTCCAGCCCTCAGATATGGGAATTTCTGGCTGCCAAGTATAGTCTAGGTCCCACATCAGTACTATCCTTTCTACCTCCAGTTCTTGGCCTTTTGTACTGGAGTTGAAGGTATAACATTGATTTCCCCAGTTCTCAGGTCTTCAGATACTGACTGTCCATCCTACAGATAGCATATTGGAGGACCCTTTGGTCTCGGTCCTGTGTGCCACATCCCAAAACAACCTTGCTTTTCTCCATCTCATTGCTTGTTACTCTGGAGGACTTTGTGTAATACAACACCCTTTGCTGAGATAATGTGGAGGTGTTATCTGTGTGCTCACCATCTTCTTCTGAAAACACCTTGAGGGTTGGCATTAGAGGATCCTGCCCTTTGGTGTGAAGAGCAGACAAGTATTCATGTAATTATATTTCTCAGTTATGTCTCCCAGAATCTTTAAAAAATATTTTATTATTTATTTGTTTACTTATTTAAGAAAGAGAGGGGGAGAGAGAATGAGGTGGAATTTGAGAATGGGCACACTAGGGTCTCCAGCCACTGCAAATGAACTCCAGACACATGTGCCACCTTGTGTATCTGGCTTACGTGGGTACTGGGGAGTAGAACCTGGATCCTTAGGCTTTGCAGCTTAACCACTAAGCCATCTCTCTAGCCCATCTACCATAATCTTGAAAATAATGAAAACATTTAGCTTTTATTTAGCTCCATCTTAGTACTTTATGTAAACCCAAGATTACTTGCTATAGATAGAACTTTGGGGGTGCTTCTTCTTTTTCTAGTTATCACAGGGATTGAATGCAGCTTGGTGGTAGAGTGCATGCACAAGGCCCTGGCTTCTTTCCAGAGACTACAAAATTTAGCAAAGCCAGAGTGAGTTTCTTCTCTGAAGATCCCAAATCTCTGTGGTCAGCTATTGACAGAAATGCTGTAAAGCAAATCACCCTAAAACTTAATTTCAAACGAATTTTTATTCCATTCTCCTGTCTGTAGGTCATCTAAGCCTTGATTGATGCAGACTACACTAGCCTCATGCTACCGGTTGGTTCCAAGTCAGTTCCCTGTGTCTCCTATCCAATTTGAATCAGTCTTGCAAGAAGAGGTCAACAGAACAGAGCCAAATCAGGTAAGTGCATTTTAAGCCTCTGCTCTGACTTGTCTGTTATTGTTTCCTTCACTAAAACAGGTCAGATGGCCAAGTCTAGAGTCAAAGTGTAAAAGATCCCTGCAACCATCCAGTTGATTGGACCAGCAATAAAGAACTGCTGAGCCATGATCTAATCTGCTGCAAATAAACTGAGGGCATAAGAAAGTCATCGTTTTTCCTTTTTAGTAGAAACTGTTTTTCTTCTGGAGAGTGGGATACTTTTTTTTCTTTAATAAATTGGTGTCCTTTAAGGCCAACAGAAAGGAAGTGTTTTTTCTCCATCTGCTTCTTAATTGCCAAAAGCTCAGCCATGTTTCAACTTTGGGGCAGCATATTTGGTTCTCCACACCACGGAGACATTTTTTTTTTCAAAGTCCAAATGCCATTATAGACGAACATGAAGCCTCTCCATTAGCAACCTACCTGAACTTTGGATGTCTAGTTAGCTGGGCACATTGTCCCCTGTTAGCTATTAAGAAGATTCTCTGGAATAACACACATAAGGCTCCACGTTATCAAAGGAGATTCAAAAAAATAGGAAAAAACAGGTTCATAAGGTTGTACAGAGGAGCTTAGAGGCATTCAGGTGTGCAAGAGTCTTAGGGCCTAAGAGGAAAGGCTAACTTCACTGGCCATTTGTATGTACCCTTTTATAATAAGTAGAAACAAATAAAAGCAGTTTGCAGACATCTTAAGTTGTGCAATAATGGATCCTTCATTTCAGGCTTACATGCAATGGCTCAAATATTATTAATTTCTAAAGCTCTGCCACTTCCACGCTGTAAGTTTGGAGTTAAGTATCAGGCAGAACCTGACATAAAGTCTTCTACACAGGGGAGCTGAGTAAATAGATTTGTGATTTGGATTATCAAAGAACATATTGCTTTCAGACACTTGCTTTTTAATTTTTTTTTTTTTGTTTGTTTTTCTTTTTACTTTATGATGGTGTTGGGGATGAGGTTATCAGAGATGCCAGGCTGGGTCAATTCAGGAATTACATATACTTATGGGAGATCTCAGCAGGTGTCTAAGGTATGTTAATTATTGTTATATGGATTTCAAAAAAATGTGAGAAGCAGAAAGGTATGCCAGAATGCAAAGCCCAGTCTTGTCTACAGGTAATAAAATGGGAAGACACACAAGAGTTTGGAACAGGAATGGCAAGCAGTGGTCCTACACAGGATTGTTTAGAACTTGGAGGGAAATAATTAGAATACAAAATAGTCACATTTGGACAGAGCACAATTCTACTCCCAAATGTACCAACATCTGTTAAGTACACTCTCATGCAAATTAAATGGATATGCGGCTTAAAAACCAAATACTCTCAGAATAGAAGATATTTTCCCCAAGCCCTTTTTAAACCAAATGAATGACAAACACTCTCATAAAGGGAGATGATTGACATTACATAGCCCATGAAATTTTCTCTTTCAAAATCGTGACATTTTATAACATAAAGAGAAAGTGATTATATTATGTACTCCCTAATAAACTTAAAAATAAAATAAAATAACACTACTGGGGAAACAAAAATAATATGCCCTACAATGAGTGCAATTAGGCAGTGCTAGATTAGAGAGCCCACAGAGGATACGCCACAGGGCTGATCATCCTGAATTTAATTTGGTGCTTTTGATCGTTTTCCCTTTGCATTCAGTGATTCCACAGAGATCCACTTGCAACAGCTTCATTTTTCAATTGGCCCATTTAGTGTTTTTTATTTTTTTTGCATCAGGCATAATAAAATATAAATCCTCATAATATTATCAGTCTTCCAGCAGCCTAGTCATTTCTAACAGGAAAGTAGCCATATGCTATATGACATCTGAATCATTTTCCTTGGGGAAGATCTAAGCCAAATATTTTTCCAACCTGGAGAATTTACCAAAAATTACATTTTATAAATGTTAGGGTTTGTTGAACGTGGTCTCGATCATGGTGGATGGAATAAAAAATCTCTGTGTACCTTTTCAGTCTCTTCCTACAATAATTTCAAAAACAAAGAGAAAGTTCCAAGAAGGTATAAATAATCAGGAAATGCTGTTTGCTCACATAGCAGTCCAGAATTATTATAAGGGGAGGGCGTTGTACAGTTATAGAAGTTGAGTTCTGGATGAATCGCACTGAAGCCTCACCTATGTGGCTCAACTTAGCACTTTCATAGACATCATACAGATTTTATCTCCCTTCATATCTTTCTCAAGAATTTTCATTGCATTCAAGGCTTCATACATAGATTATTGCTACTACTAATATCATAGTAGAGGAGAATGAGGGATTCTTTCAAATTACAGACTCTACTTTTTTTCTTGAATACTAATTTGTTGTGTGTGTGTGTGTGTGTGTGTGTGTTGGCACTTGCTTCCCACAGCTGACATGTCGGGGTCAGACGACACAATCTAAAAGTTTCAAGGTTTCCATTCCTTCTACCTTCCTTTTTTTTGGAGGTAGGGTATCACTCTAGCTCAGGCTGACCTGGAATTCACTATGTAGTCTCAGAGAGCCCTCAAACTTGGTGATCTTCCTCCTGAGTGCTGGGATTAAAGGCATGCACCACCACTCCTGGCCACCTTCCTTTTGAGACAGCTTCTCATTATTGTTTTGCCACTGTGTGCACCACAATCATTGGCCCCAGAGCTTTTGAAGTGTCATGACTCTGCTTGACATTGTCATAGATGCATTGGGGTTGCAGACACATGGACTACTTTATTTCTGGGTGCTTATAAGCAGGTGTCTTTATCTGCCAAGTCATCTCCCAGCCCTACTTGCTTTGTTTGTTTGTTTTGTTTCATATTTTTGTTTTTATTTTAAGTAATGGGACTTGAACACAAAGGCCCCACCCATGCTATGCAGGTACCACTGACCAGTATCCCTAACCCCAAGATTCGACTTTTCCAAGCAATTTCCTATATTATCAAACGTTTGAATTTCTTAACAGTTTAAGTGGTTGGTCTCCACCCCTATTTTGCTTCTATATTAAACAATCCCTGAACCTCTGCAAAGTATATTAGTGAAACATAAATGTATTGTACAATCAGCTTGGTAATAGACTTGTGGCTTGAGCAAGCCCCTTTGGGTTTTCTATGCTACTACTAATTACCATAAGATTTTCTTTTGTTTTTAAGTTTAACTTATTTCTTTTTCCACTTTTGACATTTTCATAAATGTATATAATGTATTTTGATTTATTCCCTCCAATTACCCTCTCATATTCCCCTCCCACTAACACACATCTTCTTCCCCATTAATTCCCATCTTACTTTCATACATTGTGTTAAATTAGGGTTGCTAGCATGATCATGGATGGAAAGTTATTTACTGTGGAATGGGCAGCTTACCAATGGCTACACCACTGATGAACCTGACTCCCTTCTTCCAGCAAACCATAGCTACTCTGGGAGGTGTAAGGGTCTCATAGACCCTACCTCCACCCCCATGATTGTGAAATGTTGCCAGGCTCAAACTGGGCAGGAAACCACAGCTTCCCTAAATGGATGACTATGATGGCCATGTTATATCCAGAAGCCATCTCATAGTCCTCTTTCCCATCTTCCTGCTCTTACACTTTGTCCAACTCCTCTTGCATGGCTATGACCTGTGAAGTAATCAACTAATACAGAATCATCTGATCTCTGTGACATACTCTTTCTTTAAATTTTTGCCCTGGAAAAGAGATTGCAACAATGGAATGTATAGGAAGGAGGAGGCTTGGATACCAATGAGAAAAAGTACCAATTTTAGATGCTAATAACTAGTATCTCTTCCATTTTCTTTGGGTATCAGTCATTGGATGAACTTTGATTAAAAATGTTGTGGCCAGGCATGGTGGTGCACGCCTTTAATCCCAGCACTTGGGAGGCAGAGGTAGGAGGATCACCATGAGTTCAAGGCCAGCCTGAGAATACATAGTGAATTCCAGGTCAGCCTGAGCTAGAGTGAGACCATACCTCACAAAACCAAAAAAAAAACAAAACAAACAAAAAAAAAATGTGATGACTACCTACACAAGACCATCATAATAAGAGGAAAAGATCATGACATCAAACTGAACAGTCTGATTGAGAGGGCGAGGGGATGGAGAGTGAAATTTCAAAGGGGGAAGTGGGGGGAGGGAGGAAAGCACCATGGGATATTATCTACAATTAAAGAAGTTGTCAATAAAAATTTTTTTAAATGTTGTAATGAAAGGACAGGAAAACTTCATTTGGACTGTTGGTGATTTTTTTTTTTTTTCTTACAATACCACATCCTGAGTACAACTTCCAGAAGAATGTCACAAGAACAGTTCAACATCAGTTCTGGAATATAAAGGAAATAAGTTAAATTTTGATTATGGTCACTGATATAAGGTCAAAGGGAGACTCAAAGGAAGTTTAGAAAATAAGTTCATTGCTGTTGTAGCATATGTGGAAAGGCAATCCTCAGCCTGAACTCAATTTATATTTTCAAATAGTATGTTTACAGTGTTGGAGTTCTGAATTGTCTCCTTCTAATGTTTAAATTATAAGCATGAACTATTCATTGTTTTATTGCAAAATTAGATTTGGAGCCAGGAATGTTAGCACATGCCTGTAGTCCTCCATTTCAGAGGTGGAACCAGAAGGATCAGGATTGTAAGGTCATGCTTGGATATATAAGAAAAAGGAGGCCAGCCTGGCCTACACGAGTCCCCCCCCCAAATTAATTTAATTTAAACATATTATATTTAAGTCACTTTTTTGGAGAGAGACACAGAGAGAGACAGAGAGAGATGGTTAGGAAGACAGATAGAGATGGGCGCCAGCAGCCTCTCAGCTGCTGTGAACAAAATCCAGATGCATGCGCCCCCTTGTGGTCAAGTGTGGCATTGCACCTGTGCTTCACTGCATCTGGCTAAACGTGGGACCTAGAGATTGGAACTGGCATTCTTAGGCTTAGGAGGCAGGCGCCTTAACCACTAAGCCATCTCTCCAGCCCTTAAGTCATTTTTATAATACTATATTTTAGTTTTGGGTGATTGTTTTGATAGTGTTTTCTTTGATAAAATAAGTTTATGTAGTCTTTTACTAATGCAATTTATCACCAGTGCTTTCTCATTGCTACAGCAGTTTCTGAATTACCTGAAACAGTCTTCTGATATCTTCATTTTTCTCAAACTTGTTCATGACTTTTCAGATCCATGTATGAGCTGTCTATAGATATTTTGTCTGAGGCCACAAAGACTCATTCCTCTAACCTAAGGAGTGTTTTTGTTTATTTTGTGGATATAAAGTCAAGCTCTCCAATTATTGGTGCCCTTTTAAGTGGTCTTGATAACCTTATTTACAACGGGCACCTGAGGCTTGCCATTGTGAGGTCATACCAGGCAGAAATAATTACTAAACCTTTCACTAAATGTCCCAGATTCCCTTGTTAACAGTTCCATCTTATGGCCTCTGTGATCATTTCCAACTGGTATTGATTGAGGTCACTCTGGCTAATGTAGATATTCAGATGGTATTTTTTGTTTGATAAAACAAAGTCAGTAAGAGATATGGTAAGTGAAATAGTACTTCTCCCTACAAAAGATGTCCATACCCTAAACTAAAAAACTGGGATATTATTTACATGTGTGGCGCTTTCAATCAGCTATTCCCCATGAACTGATGTGTTTTGAATGCTTGATCCCTAGCTGGTAGCAATTTGGGAGGTGGAGACTTAGTGGATGAAGTATGTCATTGAGGGTAGACCTTGAGGTTTATTAACCCCTGGCTTGCCAGTACTAGTTCAGCTCATTCTCTTGCTATTGTTTGCCACTTGCTGGGGCAATAAAAGATGTCCAGCCTCTGCTCTACCATCTTTTCCCTGCTATCACAAAGCTTCCCAGAAGACCATAAGCTAAAGGAATCCCCTGACTCTCATCATCTACTTTTGGTTGGATGTTTTATCCAAGAAACATGAAGGTAACTACAACAATATGGCAAAAAGAAATTAAATTTGAAGATAGAGTTAATGTTGCAAATCAGCTTCTTCCACATGGAGAGTTGATCCTTCATTATTGATGCAGGTGCAAAGTACTATCAAGGGTCCTTAAAAGTAGACGAGTGAGGATGAAGGGTAAATCCAAGAGAGGGAAACATGGCAAAGGAGGTTGGAGTGATTTGAAGCATATAAAACAGTCTGGTTGGAAGATGTAGGAAGGCATCAGGCAATCAGCTAGAGTGTCCGGGTACCACCTGGGAAGTAGGAACTTTTCTCAGGTGACAAATAGCAATCCCATACAGAGGTTGTCCTCTGCCCCCCACATGTGTGCCATGGCATGCACACTCCCATACCAACCCATACATATATACAGACAAACACATGCACACAAATAAGTAAATTTAAAAACTTACCACATAACTTAAACAGATTAAAGTTATGCTAGGGAATGTTGTCAAGATTTAAAAGGTCATTGGCATTATATATGCTTCACATCAAAATATGTGACAGGCATTAAGGATAGACACAGCCACTATGAGGCAGAATAGAGAGGACTGACAGGAAAGGACAAAGATGAAGTGTCACTATATGCCATCTGCAGCAGACTCCATCCCTGGACCCTATGTGAGTGACTACCCAGGAGTTAAGTGCATCTCTTCCTGCCATGGACCAACTGCATCTCGCATCATTATGGGAGAACAAGGAGTGTTGCAGATTACAGAATCAATCTATGTTCATTCTACAGAACAACTGAACTAATTCAAGGGTACACGAACTTCAAAAGCAAAGAAGTTCCTCTCCACCATTGGAAGCTCCCTACGAATGTTGAGCTACAACAATCAGCTTTTCCCCTCTTGTTTTGATTACCTCAAAAGGCCACTGACTTTAGAGAGAACCCTTAAACTTGATCTATTAACTTCTATGGGAGCATAATGGTCTGGTAAATAGCCTGCTTTCCTCTGTGAGAACTCTATGACTAGTCAAATAGGCCTCCTGGGGCTGGAGATTCTTACTAGGCAGACAGAAATATAGGTTGCCCACAGGCCTCTTTGAATAGACAAGAAGGAAATGTCAGTCTCTGGATTTTATCTGTGCATCAATCATTTCATAAACAGGTTTTCTTATTCCAGTCCACTCATTGATTTTGTTTTGAATGGTCACTATTTTCTTTCAGTATATATGCAATTTCTTCCAGCATCATGTGGAGAAGCATTGTAATTTCTGAACTTTTTCCACCCTAATTCCATGTGCTTACCTTCATGAGCTGACAAATAAAATTCTACTTGGTAACTTTTGAGAGATCTTGCCTTGGTCAAAGTGTGTACCATAAAAAGGAATATTTGCCTAGGATGTGTTTGAAAATTTTTCTTTGCTCATTTGGTATGGAGAATTCTTCCCTAGTTATTTATTGCCTTTATTTTCCAAAAGCCTAACTAAGATCTTTAGAGACAGTTAAAATTTTAGAAGTCAAATGAGTGTCAGAGATCATCTTTCCATAAACTTCAAGTACATTTTATCCTGAATGATAGCTTTCAGTGGGCTTGTTACCTGATTTTTATTTTACTTATTTGAGAGAGAGAGAGAGAGAGCAAGAGAGAGTGAGTGAGTGAAAGAGAGAGAGAATGAGTATGCCAGGGCCTCTAGCCACTGCAAAGGAACATGCACCACCTTGTACATCTGGATTTACATGAGTACTGGGAATTGAACGTGGGTCTTTAGTCTTCACAAGCAAGCGCCTTAAACTCTAAGCAATCTCTCCAAGCTCCTTATTCATTCATTCATTCATTCATTCATTCATTCATTCATTCATTCATTTGAAAGGGAGTGGCAGAGTGTGAATTTTTTGTTAAATAAAAATAATTATAATATTATAAAAAGAGTTAATTATACATGTCTTAACATGTATAAAATCTCCCATCACCTTCCTTTCCCATTCACTGAACCACTTCTTTTCTACTAGTCCATATTCTCCTTTTTACCCTCCTCCATCCTCTACAACCTGTTGGTAGACCCAGACCCAATGTTATGTGGTTGTATGTAGGTAATGACAGTCACTGTGAGGTCATGCATACAATGACCATTTGTGTATGGGATCACCTGAAATTTTATATTGAGTCAGATTCTATAGAACAGTCTAGGTTCAGCAGTACAAGAATCCTTACTTATTTTCTGTACCTAATTCTGGGTACGTCAGTGAGCTACAGTCATATTGGTACCAACTATTGTCAGCCTGGCTCTAGCCTTTCTCAACATTTGCAGATGAGAAGACTAACCCTTTAAAGAAAAAAAATGATGTAAGTAACATCATCTATGACTGAATAATAGAACAAGATATAAAAAACTAAGTTATCTATACCAACCTCAGTAAGCATTTCAGGCAGGATGAATCTGTGTGTCTGATGAATCAAATTTAGTCTCCTATCTTTGCTAATTTCTCCTAGACTTTTATTGTGTCAGATACTTTTTTGTTGGTGAGACAAAATACCTGATTAAAAAATCAGTTTAAATCAGATAAATAAGCTTAGAGTTCAGGTTACAGTTGATCATGCAGGGAAGCTATGGTGGTAGGTTCTGGTCATATTCAGCTCAACAGTGAGGAAGCAGATCAATGAATTCTAGTTCTCAGCTAGTTGTCTCTTGTTTGGACAGTCCAGGACCTCAGCCCATGGAATAGCACTATCCATATAGCTAGTGTGGTTCTGCCTACCTCAATTAATGTATCTGGAAAATCCATAACAGACAAACCAAGAGATTTATTTCCATTATAAAATCTAGATCTTATCAAATTTACAAAGATTAATCATCACACCCATTATACATTTTAGGTTTTGATGTGTAACACTTGTTAAAGTATAGCTTTCAAAGGAAAGGACCCTTTCTTACATCTAAATGATATTTTCCCCAGATAACCTGCTATGATAATGTATAAAAGAACATATGAAATGGGCTCCCTGGCTGGGTGTCTCGTCTTTTAATAAACTAGATATTTACATTTTCCTCCTTTCTGGGGTGAGCATGGTACGTTTTATTAATGGTTGATTCTTAAAGACAGAACGATCTATCACATGGTGGTCTTTATAGTAAAGAAGAGCGGCCATACCCATCCAAAAGTCTCTTAAGTGACTAGGCTCATCACCATTAATCCATGATGATCTTATGCTTGGTTGAATAATTTGCTTTGTTTTACAGAAAGCAGTGAAAACTGGGGAAAACCAAGATTCATCAATATGACAAGAAAAGATAGCTGACTGCCTAGGACAAGATCACATCCGCCATAACTCATGAGACATTCCGGCGGAAGTAGCCATCTAAATATGAATGCTACTTTCACTGCTGGCCTGACAACTAATGTCAGGGAGATGGTGACAGATTCTAAGGACACTCAAAATGCCTCAAACCATAAGTTCAGGGACTTCAGTGAGCTTACCATTAAAGTAGTCTTATACCTACCAAGACTTGGGGAACATTGTGGAGGACAGGGTGGAAAGATTGTAAGAGCCACAGGGAGGGAAGGAGTATCCTGAACCCACAGATGTTGACTGATGCAGTCACAACCCTGCAGGGAACACCAATCACCCCACTGAGAAGGATCTTCAGTGGATTTGGGGTGTGAACAGAGGATATAAGAGGATAACCTGATGGGAATATGACAAACACCTGATAGGGTCACACAATATAATTCATAGTAAAAAAATAGAGAGACTAGTTGAAAGAAGGGACTCAGTGAAGGGAGCATATGAGAGAGGAAAAAGGAGAGTGGTGGGAGGGGACTGTGATCATGGTATATTGTCTATATGTATGTCAATAAAAAGTTAAAAAAGAAAAACTGGAAAGAGATATTAAGGTCCTAGGGATCACTTACTGTTGGCAAATATGGTAATATTGAATATTGATCAATAGATTACAGTTTATTGGCACCAATTAATTTTTTCTCCTCATGTTTCCAAATGCCAGTCCTATCCCAATCATTTGAGGTCTCATAATTGAGAAATCCTTTCCTCATGCACATGCCACTGACCCTCAACTCTCAAGAGGGTTCTTGCAGGAAAGAAGCACAGGATTGCATAGAGCACTCTGTCTATAGTCAAATCATTGAGCTTTTCTGAGCTTTAGTTTCCTTACCAGTGAAATGGACAGAAGGACAGTCCATTTTTTGAATATTACATGACACAATGGAGATTCGCCCAGAGCACAGTGCTTATAAGCATTTCCATAAGGTTACACAGTATTATTGCACATTCCTTCTGCTCACTGCCTGAACTCTTCCAGCAACTGGTAATTTATTCTCTCGTGGCAGCTCATTTCTCCTTTGGGCAGGTCTAGCTGTTAGAATACTGAGCCCAAGTCCTCCTTACAATTTGCATTTACTGGCCCTGGTTCTATACCTTAAGGTCAAATAGATTCCATCCATCTCCTACCTGAAAGCTGTTCTGTGATTAGAGGTAATCACTACTCTATCTCTCTCCAGTCTGTCTGTTCTTCTGCCATGCCTCATTTCACTCTATTTTCTTTTCCTTCACCACACTAGTTTTTCTCTTTTGACCTTGCTCCAATTTACCTTATATCTATCCTAAATTACCTTTGTATTTCTTGCCCACAATCCATAGTAATTAATTACATTGCATGCCTACATGTCTAGGTTTATCACATGTGCCTTAGATCCTGCAACCCTAATTCCTACTAGTGGTTAGCTTTAATTGTTTTATTTCTTTTATTGACTCAGCTATGGTTTATTCAGCATGAGGGTTGGGGACAGACATCAGGCTTCTGTTCTCTTGATCTTAACACTTTAACTGACTGGCTCATGGTATGCTCTTGGTACATATTGCACTGGAGGTTAATATGGTATCAACAGTTCACTTCACTCACACACTGCTGCTTTGCTGTGAGGGTCAGATTCTGCTTTGTTCAATAAGCCAGCATAGGATCTTGAAACAAGACCTTATTACAGTCCTGCTAAAATACCTCAGCTCTGGTATCTCTTCCCTCAATTTGTTATGATCTTTGGGCCATTGCTGTTCCTTAGATTGATTTGAAAATTTCAGTGACATGGCTTCTTAGCCCTTATTGAAGTTATTGATTTAAAATATCGAGCATCCCAGGGCTAAAGACAGAGTCTCATAGAGCTCCACTGTGTAACAAGACCTCGTTGAATAAGATGACTCAGCCTATTTTAATACAAAGGTTACACACTAAAGTCTGTATTGCCCCTTTGAACATAAGCATATTTTTCATTCATTTATAAAACATCATCTGTAGCTTTTTATGAGCTATTAGTCAACTATTAACGCATTCTGAATGGAACTTGGTATGACATCGATCAAGCTTGTAATTTATCCAGCAATCATGTAGAAAATAAGACAATACCTGTCTCTTGCTCATAACAACTTTGTGCATCCCTGGCATACACAGTAATATCCGTCAAATATTTCATTCCCTCCTCTATCTTTTGAAGATCTTTCACAATGAGTTATGCTGTTATCTGGCTGTGATAATGACATATAAAAGGAAATGGCATGTGTGACTCTGCTTGAGACAGTTAAAATCTTTATGCACAATTCTCTATTCTCTTTGTTCCTGGAGGATGACCAGTCTAGATGTTGTAGCCACAAAACAGCAGACCTGACTGGTTTGGTGGCACAATGATAGCATGCCTGACTCCAAAACAGTAGAGCCTCTTCCACCTGGGTCCCTGAGGTACTGTGTGGAGTAGAAATCCAGTGCTTACCGCCAGGGCAATTGAGGGCTATTTTGTTACTGCAGCTTAACCTAGCATTCTCTGCCTCATTTTTTTTTCTCTGCTCTGAACACAAAGTCAAAATGCCTATGGTCATTGATAGGATCTGAGAGATTTAACATCTTTCTCTCCAGCACTGTTCTTTGTCCACTTCTGCCTTCCTTCTACTTCAACCATGCTGAATTTTATCATTTTCTCTGCCCTTCATACACTTGAGAACTTCATATATTTGTTTGATATTAAGAATCCAAATTTCCTCTTCCTCAAATATTCTCCCCTTTCTGGATTTCTTTAGACTGTTAACTAACTGATGCCTCATTTCGTTAAAGCAACCCAAGCTATGTCAGAATTCTAACAGTATGCTTTCATGGCATCTCCAAAGCATTTTGTGATGTTAGAATGTTAAAATGTACAATAGTTCTTATACAGTTTATCCATTCTTGGCTCAAGTATGTGTTCCTTCAGATGGAGTCTTCAATTCATAGCTATAATTCAGCATCAGGATCTTCAGTAGAAACTCACACAAAGGCCTCTGTATTTTTTAACCACTACTGGACATTGCCATGATATTAGGAAAGCAAAGAACCAACAGGTTTGGCTTATATTTTTAAATTCCTTTGTTATAGTTTTCTGGCTTCTTTTGATCTCACAAGGCCATTCCACTTAATATTATACTTGAAGTATGATTACCTTCTCCTTATGGATTTAACTTATCAAGCTCTCCATATGATGTGTCAAACAGAGACAGAAAATGAATGAAAAGGGTAAAGAAGATTAAACTAAGCACCCTTATGTGATGTGGCTACCTGGGCAGGAGGGGTTTGTGGTGAGATAAGTCATTAGAGTAGACAGTGATATTTAAGCTCATCACCCACTGTAGCAGACAGCTTCAGGTATGCTAAGATGTACTTCCAGACCAGGTAGAGTTATGGAGGAAGGGATTTATTATAGCTTACAGATCCAGGGGAAATTACATAATGGCAGAAGAAGCTGGCCTGCTTTCACAGTACCAAACACAGAGAGAAAAACCACAAGCCAAAAGCCACACAGCACAGCATACCTCAGGAACTCCAGGTAGGCACACTTTGCATATCTTTTGATTGAAATCCTAAACCCACCACCACACTTTAAGATCTTCCAGTGACACTGCCTCCAGCCAGGTGGCTGCAGATGCAAACAACAAACTTATAAAACACTGAATATATTGGGGGGTCATCTATTCAAACTACCACACCCATCCTGTGGATGACAGAAGCTACCTATTGCAGGTGAGCAGCTAACTACATCCATGAGAGGGACCACTCTCAATATTGGCAAACCATGCATGAATAATAATAGTTGCTCTGATGGTACCCAGCTTGATGCTGGGAATGAATAAAAGATGGGGAAGAATTCTGACCCAATTATTGTGAATGCTTTTTGTCGTTGTTGTTGTTGTTGTAGTTTTGGTTTTTTGAGATAGGGTCTCTCTCTAGGGCAGGCTGACCTGGAATCCATATGTAGTCTCATGATGGCCTCAAACTTACAGCAGTCTGCCTATCTCTGCTTTCCCACTGCTGGAATTAAAGGCATGCATCACTGTGTTGAGCTTGATACAATTATTGAGTCCACTTTTTTTGTTTTCTGTATGGCACAATGCAGGTCTGGCCCTAGCCAGACCACATGCTGAAAGAAACCAGGACACACCCCTCAGGTTTTCTCACCAGGATGGTGGGTAGTCAATGATGGGTAAGACCCCATGAGATGGGACAACCTAAGACAGGCATTGTCACATGTGATGATCCCTTGGGGCCTGGGGTCAACAATGACTTGGCAAAGAATCATGCCTCACAGGGCTGCCAATAATAAAAACAAAAAGGAGGATATGTATGGCACAATGCAGGTTGGGCCCTAGCCAGACCGCATGTCAGAAGAAACCAGGAAGTGGCTTCTGTGAACATGGCGTCCTGTGCAAGCCTGGAGTGACAACAGCTACAGTCCCATGCTGGCGAGAAACCTGCTGAGAGATGATCTGTCCAGAGACAGGCTGTCATTGGTCACAAGAAGGGGACCACCCCATGCAATGATTGGCCAGCCAAACCCTTTAAAACCCCCTACACTTCCTTGAATAAACGAGTTTGCAGCAGCTCACCCTCTGCCTGCTTTCCACCCAAGTCCCGAAGTCTGTGTCATGACTTGGCACCTCTCACCCCCCACTCGGCAGAGACCCTGTGGTCCCTCCTGGGATGGCCCTAGGGGGGACCCCAACAGTTTTCTTGTTTTGTTTTGTTCCTGTAATTTTTTTTTTATTAAGTAGAATCTTAGTATGGGCATATCATGTGTTGGTACCATCATTTTTCTACTCCCTGCTTTCATTCAACTTAGGTTACTCTTCAGTGGGACAGCTACTATTCATGATGGGGTTCTGGGATATGACTTGTGAGAGCAGCAGTCAGAATTTATGGTGGGGCAATGCCTCTGGAAATTTTCTTCTACCCTGTGGTTCTTATAATTTTTCTGCCCCTCTTCAGCAAAATCTCCTGTGCCTTGGTAGATGTGTTTTAAGTCTGCTTTAATGTTGAGCTCTCAGCAATTTCTGGATTTCTGCTTTGGTACACTTTGTGTATGCTCAGTGTCTATCTCTGTGGTAGTTTGATTCAAGTGTCCCCCATAAACTTAGGTATTATGAATGCTAAGTTAATTGTAGCCTCCTGGAGGCAGTATATTGTTGGGGGTAGTGAGTGTTATAGCCAGTTTCTCCTTGCCAATTTGTGGCACACTCTCCTGTTTTTATTGTCCACTTGATGTTGGTGAGGTGGTGATGACCACCCGCTGCTCATGCCATCATTCTCCCCTGCCATCATGGAGCTTCCTCTCGAGTCTGCAAGCCAAAATAAACTCTTTTTTCCCCCAAAGTGCTCTTGGTTGGGTGATTTCTGCCAGCAACGTTAACCTGGCTACAACAATCTCCATCACCCTGGCACAGGTTGTCGGGCTTACAATAGAAACAGCACTCTTATTCATCTCACCAATTCCTCTGAGGTTTCACCTGGGCCCTAGCTGATGTGCAAGGAGTGTTTCATCCCCCAACAGTGAGTCAGCTAACTTTTCTTGTCTTGGAAGTTGTCCTTAGTTCTCAGTACCTTCTGAAAAACAAAACAACAACAACAACAACAACAACAACAAAATAAAAACCAGATTCTCCAGTGGAGAGTGAAAGAAACATAGTTGAAGGGGATAAGCATTGTTAATTTGGAGAAATTTTGGTGGATTCAGCCTCTCTTTTGGCTAGACTAGAGGGCACTTCTTCTTGGAGTCCATAATCTTTGTCTTCATAGGATTCTGACTTGATTCAAAGTTCCAGTTATGGCTTCCTTTCCACTGAGTGGATCTCTTAGCCAGTGGTACCTATCTAGGTGGTGTGTCACTATTGCACAGGTATGGGCATCTTTTCAGGCTGGTTGCTTTCATATAGCAGTGTTCACTGCTTGCTTAGAATATTGCTGGCCATTTTCCCCCAGCAGCACATGTAGCACTTTCTGGCACTTAGAGTCAAGAAAACTAGTTATGTGAATCAATTCAGTAGAAAAATTACCCTGATTTGAAATCTTTCAATAAATCTAACTTAAGTATCTCTAGGATAGAAAAGCTTTAAGGTTTAAATGGACTTTCACATATAATATTAAACTGAGCAGGTGCCTGAACAGTTACTGTTGAGAATGGAGACCAATTTTTCTTGCATTTTTAATGTTGTGTACAATAAGGTACATAATATTGGACACCAAGCATTTTTATGTATATTTTCAGTGTATGTGTGTGTATGTATGTACATATCATTTTTAAAGGGGGGTGCGTTATGTAGTATGCTGAGCAGTAACACACCAAAAATGAAAGAAAAAAAATGTGACTACAGCACCATAACCAAAATGTATAGCCAAGTCTCAGGGACAGAGTATTCCTTCCACTCTACAGTTAATTTCATCTTATTTCATTTTATTGGAGGCCAAGGCTTCCACTGTTACTCATTTCACTAATATAGTCCTCAGTATTGATCAAGTGCTTATTGTATGCATAGTATTTGACTGTTGCAAAAAGGAGTCAAGACAACTAAAATAGAATAATTCCTAATGACCTTAGTCTCCATACAGTTCCTCCTTATTGAATTAAGTGTGAGGTCATTGTTCAGAAAGAAGAGTCTGCCCTCATCCAAAGAATCTTGGAAGCAGGTTCCTCTTCAGATCACCCAGGTAAATCACAGTACCTTGATGTGAGCCTAATAAATACCTAAGTTAGAGCCAAGTGTGCCCTGCTACTTGGTGCTCAGAACTGGTGATGGATGGAACATAGAGGTCATAAGTAGGTGGTGTTGTATAGTGCTATACTATGGTAATTTGGTAATAAAGAAGTAATGCAAGAATAAAGTGTAAATGGGAAAGTTGATCTAGATTTTAGAACATAACCTTAAGTTAGGAAATAGACTACATTTTCTGGATGCTCACACAGCTTCTTTTGGGAGGAAGAGGGGCAGTGCATTTTTACTCTTTGAGGTGTCAATCAATGTCAACATTGCATTCAGTTTACTGCTTAGTAATTTCTCACTATGCGCCAGACATCAGCTCTGGGATACAAAACAGACTGAGGGACTGTCTAGAAGATGACAATAGAATAAGAAAAACCACAGAACAAGAGCATCCCTTACCATGGGGAGACACAAGGAACTCTGGAACACAGATGGCTGGTTTATACAATGCAAGCAAGAAAACATTCTTGAGGGAGGGAGCAACAAACATGATAGATAGAGCAAAATCTCCTTCAGCACTTGAAGACCTTGATAAACACCTGTTGGTAAGGAGCATTACAATGTATTTTTTTTCTTTCATCTTACATAGATTTATACTCAACTTGACAAAATAGATTAGGAAAGGGGAAGATATTATATTTCCTAAATGTTACTTATGAGGAAACAGGCAGGACCGTAGAGAAACTCTGCTGTTATAACCACTTAGCTTCACTCCTAGGAGAGTAGAGAGAAGAGCGATATCTGCATTTGTATACATCTAGGCATTCCTTAAAGTCTCATTTGACACTGTCATACTTTGGAAGACAGTGAAACAATTATATCTGCTCTCTAGTTTTCTCCATTTTAAATGCAATTCCTTGTTTCATTTCTTGTGAATAGCAAATTGCTTTTCAGTTTTCTGGGGCTTTCAGAATTACAGCACAAGGTCAAACTATAAAAAGCAATTATTATACAACAATCACAGGTGCAAAATACAGCTATATACACATGTACATGAATGTAATTGTCTTTTCATTTACACTAGTTGATGCATATCAATGCTAACGTGGAATTAAAACACTAGAATTTTTGACAGATACTATCGTTCCAAGTTCCTTATGTCTAAGATCTACGAATAATGAGTATTGACTTTTGGCGTACATAATAAAAAGAAATGAACTCTGTCCACTGTCTCATGATTAATAGCTCTCATATAATAATAAATAGTAGAATTCAAAGTGAAAATTGATATTAAATTGGCAAGAATAAAAGATCTATAAAATTTAATTGCAACAATAGAAATGAATGAAAGTGCAGGCAGCAGGATACAAAGAGCAAGAAGGGAAAAGGGAATGCTTAGTGCACATGAGGTTTTGTGGAAAATGCAGCAAGAAGAGCTTTATGAAGACAAGGAAGGACTTCAGGAGAGTGGGGGTTGAGGATAAAGTCTCTTGTCACACATTATTAGCTCCCCTTATTTTGTTTGTTTAGCTAAGAGGAAACATGGACTGAGGAAATGATGGCTCATTTGATAAACATCGGTGAATGTAACTGGCCTGGAATATGGCACAGGGTGCTTACCTAGACTGTAGAAGACTCTGAGTTTGATTCCAAGCACTATAAGAAAGAAAGAGAAAAGAAAGAAAGAAGTATTCCAATCTGCCTCCATTATCAGCTTTATCACAGCTCTCCCAATGAACTTCTTGATGTCATTTACTTTACTTGGTTCTTTTATTTTACAGACTTTTTTACTTTTTAAATTTTAATTATTAGAGAGGGGGATAATGGGCATTCCAGGGCCTATAGGCCACTGTAAATGAACCCCAGATGCCTGCACCACCTTGTGAATCTGACTTATATAGGTCCTGGAGTATTGAATCTGAGTCCTCACAGTCCATTACTTTACAGGTTTAAATTTACATTTACCTGGTGGTGCAGGAAAGTCCTATGGGAGTTTCTGGGAGATAAAGATCACCAACAGCATGAATAAGCAGGGAATCTTGCAAGCTACATAGCCAACTAGCCAGGCAAGAGGTATAAACCTGTGCAATAGTGGCACATAGTACATAGGGGTAACCAAATGCCCTCTGATTGGATATAACACCTATCCAATAGGAGACAACTCATATTTGGTCATGGGAACCAAGTCCCCATGTCCAGGAATTTCATAGAACCCAGAGAGAATCCCCATAGCACTCTGTGGATAAGTAGAGTGAGTATATACATCAAGAACTCTCTCAAATCACTATGCACATCCCCCTAAATCAAAGCTGCTCTCACTGCTGGTCACAGATTCTGTTTCATTTTACAGATAGCAGAGAATAATGGGGAGATCAAAGATTCCTCGCTGTGACAAGGAAAGGTACCTGACTGCATTCTAGGAAATGTGCCACCTATACTACAACTACTGGGGCCCAGAAGAAAGTTGCAGAGGAAGCAGTGACATAAGTATTGTTCCCATTTATAGCTTGACAACAAGCTCCAGAGAAACTACAACAGGCACAGTGGTTAATAAAAACACAACCAAGCAGAAACTCAGAGCCTACAGAGAATTTAACACTAAACTAGACTGCTAACAGACTGGCCAAGGCTCAGGAAACATTGCAGAAGATGGACCAAAAATATTGTGAGAGCTATTGGGAGGGGGTAGAAATTTCCTGAAACTGCCCCCGGCAACACACAGATATTGACTGAGGTTTTTAATTACCCTACACTGAATAACAATAACCCTGCTAAAGGGGACCCTCAGGGAAAGTGGGTCCAGGGGAAAGAGGCCATATAAGACCCTTAGGCTTCTTGGCACTTTAACCAGGCACTATGCTAACTAATGGTGAACTAATTTAAGTGCCTTAGCATTTGGACAAATCTAAAAGACAATAGGGAAGCAAGGATATAAGACATGAAATAGACTAGGGAATGAGAAGTTAAAAGATCAGACTAATTAGGTTACTGTGTAATATTGAGCAAGATAAGATACCCAGCAGTGGCATAGCTGGCCCACAGCAGAGCAGCCTGAAGGTTTAAAGATGCTGAGAGCCAAAGAGGGGATCAAAAGCGGGGGAAAGTGGTGATATTAGTTATCAGGGCTTCATCTAAGCACTCTGGATAAACCGATTCATTTATCCTCTAAATAAACCTATACTGTAGAAACACTTGTCCTTAGCCTTACAATAGGATAAATGGTCTAAAGTCATGTCCAGGAAGTGGAACCATTGTATTGAACTCCCCGATTCTGGGTCTCCATTTCATGTTGTTGCCCACAGCCTCTCTGGAGTTTTGGGAATAGGCACTAACTGAGATTACTTAAGATGATTGACAGTCATAGCTCAGATTTGATCATGAAATACCTGGCACAGGCTACTTATGAAGAACACATATTTAACTCCCAGGTCTGGAATTTCAAAGTCAACATGCCCTGGGTCTTTGATGAGGGCTGCCCTTCAACTGTGTTACCATAAGGAAAACAGCATTGGCAAGAGTGCATGTAGAGCCAAAATGACAGTCTCATGAGAACTCAAGAGGTTTCAGGAGAACTGCCTTTCACAAGTATGTTCCCAGTGGCCTTGTGACAGGTCCCATCTTTTAAAAGTTCCACAGCATCCTTTAATACTAGTACCCTGAAGAACAACATCTAGTCACAATGAACCTTGAGGAAGACTGAAACCACTTCCAACCCACAGAAGTTTGTAATGAACTATTTGGTGTTGGTCACTTACCAAGTGTTCTGTTCAACCTCACTGCTTTCTTCGTGTTTTTTTTTTTTTTTCTTTTTTTTTTTTTCGAGGTAGGATCTCACTCTAGCCCAGGCTGACCTATAATTCACTGTGTAGTCTCAGGGTGGCCTTGAACTCACAGCAATCCTCCTACCTCTGCCTCCCAAATGCTGGGATTAAAGGCATGCGCCACCACGCCTGGCTGCTTTCTTGGTATTTATCAAGTTCATGTGCATGTTATGGATACACACACACACACACACACACACACACACACACACACATGTTTGCATTTGTGGGGTTTCCTGTGCGTGTGAGTTCAAGGTCATGGGTGTGCACATGCATGTGGAGGCCAGAGGTTGATATCAAGTGTCTCCTCAGTCAATCTTCTTCTTATATTTTGGGAAAAATCCTCTTGCTGAACCCGAAGAGCACTGATTCTGATAGACTAGCTAGACAGCAACACCCAGATTCTCCTGTCTCTTCCTCTCCAGTGCTGAGATTACATGTACTCACCATGTCAGACCTTTATATAGATGCTGGAAATCCAAACACAGGTCCTCACACTTGCACTGCAAGTATTTTACTCACTAAACTACTTACCCAGCCCTTTAAACTCAGTAATTTTATCTGTAAATTCAAGATAATAGTACCTGTGCCTTATGACATAGTTATAAATATTGAATGAAGCATTGCATGTGAGGTGCTGTGTGCACATGGACATGACTAGTAACTCACTGACAGCTTCAACAAAAGGAAAACAAAGAGGTCATGGATGAGCCATGATGTGGACAGAGAAGCACAATTGCTGGGATCAATATAGAATAAGTGATATATTACTGGGTCAGCCCTGACACTATGTGGGAGCTGGGGAAGAAATCTGTTGAGGCTGTTGTCTCTGTGTCTACATCACTGGAGGTCTGGAAGGAGGATGGAGGTGGGAGAACAAGGGGATGACATGGAACCCAGGTGCAGGCCACTTCATCCTTGATGTAACCTGGTTCCCAAGAGCCAAAGGAGCTAGTCTCTCTGAACTTGGATGCATCGACAGTTATCTAGTAACCAGAGAAGTGGGAAGGAAGCTGTGGTACAGCTGTAAGGAACAATATAGGTAAACACCATGGGATCCTGACCCAGCTAGGTCAGGTGTCTGTTTTAGCCTTCACTTAGGAACACATGGTTGCTGTTTTGCTATTTTTTTTTTTTTTTTTTTTTTTTTTTGCAGTCCAAATACTACAAAAGTTTCTAATGTGGATGCTGAGGCTCACAATACAGGGCAGGGAATTCTGGGTAAAACTGTTCCAAGTCTGCTAATTGATATGGTACAAAGCCAATGAAGTTAGCCACAGACACATTATATTTTCATTATTCGCTAGCTCTTTATGTTTGACAGTGAGGATGGTAACTCTCAACATCAGGCTCTCAGATGGATCTGTTGTTGGATAGGCAACAATGAATGTGAACCTCCTGCCATGGATTAACAGTGTCTAAGACCATGCCAAGTACTGTGTTTCTCTTCTACTTCACAGCACTTTCCCCAGCACCATGCCACTGCGGCTGCGCTGGAAAGGCATGCTTCCAACATGACAGCTGCACTGAGTGTTGCCCTGTGTAAACGGCTCTGCCGTCTTCTCTGACAAGATGATCAAATCCATATTTGTCCTCTGTAGTCGGTCCTAATTTGCTGTTATTTTACTAGCTTTATATCTCCACATACTTTTTCTTAAGTTGCTAATATAGACCCTATCTTGTCACTTTATAATGGCCAATAGTTATTGTTATTTGGCCCGCCAGACAGTAAACCACTTGTGAGCAGGACCTTGGTTCAGTAAAAGACTAAATGTATGAATGACGGACAGAAGAAAACTTGCATAATTCTAATATTCATTAATTTATATATTAATCCATCATATAAATTTATATCAATGGACTTCTATATGCCATTAATTCTCTCCAACATTCTTAACAGGGTACAGAACAAACATGATCTCAGCCCCTTGTGGAGCTAACATGCTGATCAGCAAGTCCAATATTAAATAAAAGGGCCTGTGACTAAATGAAGGATCAGTTAATGAGAGAGGGTCTTGGAATCAGAGAATAAGTTATTATTCTCATTTAATAAACTCAGTTTCAAAAGGACTGATGTGGTCTAGAAAATGAATATATAGACAGAAGGAGGCAACATGAATTAGCCCAGTAGAGAACGGACATATAAATAAATGTGTCCTTATCAGCACAATGCTCCAGCTAATTGAAGGAAGCAATTCAATCCACCATTCATTAGTTTCCCAGGATTCTGCTAGACACTACATAAGTGGGCCCTTCAAGAATTGCCAGTTAATTTTGAGAAAATAGAAGCTTTGGCTCTGAAAATGACTGTCTATTCTGACCGGGGTTTCTAACCCTTACAAAGTGATAATCTTTGGAGAGAAAAATCAGCTCTCAGAGATCAGGGGCAGCTTGTAAGATTCTAGGATAGTTCTTCTGAGAATAAAAGCACTCAAAATGTGTATAGGCAACTGATATGCTCAGACAACAATTTGGTAAAACAACAGCCCGGTTCAGGCCATTCAATTTTAATAATGAGATGTTAATCATTTATTTTGTATCCAGCACATAGAATTCCCAGATGCCAACTCCAGTGCCAAAAAAATGGACATGTGGAGAACAGCAGGAACAGAGTGATAAATCTTGTGATTCATATGGCTGGCTTGCTGAAAACCTCTAATGATTCATGTCACCATCATGGGGCAGTTTCTCCAACAAAATGCACCTATCCCATCCCACATCGAAGTGACTCGTTTACTGTTCCCTTTGTCTTCTGTTTTTTTTTTTTTTTTTTGTCAAAACACTTCCCTTTTCTGAATTTCCTCCTTCTAATTACTGTGCCTTTGATCACAAAACACGTGAATGAGTTGAGGTAAGAACAAAGGGGATGCTACTTAAAACCTTCCCAATCATCTAAACTCTTTGTTGATTACACCTGTTTTTTTTTTTTTTTTTCATTATCCTATTTTACCTTCAGCTTGCCATAGGATAGACAAGACATTAAAATTGTATGTGAACACTTACTAGACAGATATGGCTTTTCGTGTTATGCCATGCTTAGTCATATAAATTGGTTTTCATTAAGTTAGTGAAAAATATACTTTGAACTGGAGCAGTCTTTGTTTATTCATGTAGTAATCCATTTTTTGGTACATACATTGATTTTACACTATAAATATATATTCAATATATTTTAGGTACTAGGTGATTATAGTCTTGTAATGAGCAAACTAGGGATGTAATATGCTTTCACAATCAGGTTATAAAGATATTAATACAGATTAATATTACAGAATGTGACTGTTGATATAAATATGTGTATACAAACCTATGCATTCATGTGCATTGGTAAAAATATGAGTGAGGGCCACAATAAATCCAGTATTCTTCTATGTATTTATTTATTTAACAGAGAAAGAGGGAGGGAGAGAGAGAGAATGGGTGTGCCATGGCCTCCAGCCACTGCAAATGAACTCCAGACACATGCCCCCTTGTGCATCTGGCTAACATGGGTCCTGGGGAATCAAACCTGGATTCTTTGGCTTAGCAGGAAAACACCTTAACCACTAAGCCATTCCTGCAGTCCCAATCCAATATATTTCTAATGTCATCCCTCTTAGAGCATGACATTTGAATTAGTACTATATGTGTGATAGTAGAACTAAGACCTGGTTAATAAGAAGCCAGTTATGAAAAGATCTGAGGAAAGAATATTTTAGTGTAGAGGAAGAACAAGTATAAAGGCCAGGGAAAAGACATGTAAAATGAGTTTGGCCTGATTGAAGAACCAAAAGAAATGAAGGAGAGATATAGTTGCAAAATCTGTTGCAAAATGAAGGTAGAAGTATGGGCAGGGACAGGAGCAGACAGCATTCATTTCCTGATATCCAAGGATTTTGAATACCCACAAATCTCTTAGTATTTGGACTATCATTTATTTTATTTATCCAGGTATTTGAAAGTAGTCTTTGAACCAAGAAATTATAAGTACAAACCTGTTCTTTATGGTTTTAGTCAAATCTAAGAATTGTGTTAAATGAGTCAAGATATAGGTAGGTTGACAGGTGATAGATAAATGATAGAGAAATGGTAGGGGATAGATGATGGATTCATGGTTCAATTCTTTTAAAGTCTTATGATAAGCACTTTTAAAAGAACAGTTGTCAGAATGGAAATGTAGTCCTGTTGGTAGAGTTCTTGTCTGGGTTTCATTCCTAGCATCATGTAAAACAAGTATGGTGGCAATACAGAATTTAGGAGGTTGAGGAAAGAAAATCACAAGTTCAAGGTCATATGTACATAGTACGTTCAAAGCCAGCAGGGGCTACATGAAACCATCACACACACATAAAAATTCCTAAAAACCAAACAGAACAAAAACAACAACAACAGAAAAAACAAACAAACAAAACAGGCAGTTGTTATTCAACACAGTTCTAATCGGTTTATCTAGTGAATCCTTCTAGCTTTTATGTTGTGGTCTTTCCAGTGGATAAATTTATGTATTTCATTAAATCATGTCAAGGTTCACTGAGTGAAACATTTCTGAGAAGGTTCAAACTGGATTAGGATTATTTTCTTCTTCAACCAAGAGCTAGTGGTGCACAGGTTAAAATGGATAAGACAGGTAAAGTTTAGTCCTTTGTAGTAACTAAAACCTGCAAGCCCTTTTCTCATTCCCTCTCACCAGTGTTTGATAACTGCTATGAGGGAACAATGAAGCAGATAAATGAGTCTGTGTTCAATATTCCAAACAGATGATGAATGATAACATAGTTTACAAGAAAAATGACCCAATTTCATGTGTCCTTTCTGGAAGTTCTATGGCTGTTTGGGGAAAACTTGCTAAAATAATAAGACAGTAGAGACAAGAACAAAAAGAGTGAAATATAGTAATAGCCTCCATCCTTTTGGTTATGTTCTTAAAACTACTGTTTAACATATATCATGTTGACAAATCCCTCATTTATTAAGTAAAACTTATGATCATTAAATAGCTTTTCAGGTCCTGTGTTCATGTGAATCATAAGGAAGCTTATTGTCTAAACCAAAACATCGGAAAACACTATTTTAAATTTGTAAGTGTGTCTGTCTGCTTTACTTCATAATGTTGAATGAAATGACCTGAGATCTGACTGGTGAATTAATATTTGTATCCACTTTCATATTATAAAGAAAGTTAGCTTCAAAATGTCATATTGCTGCTATTCTTGAGTATTTGCTTACCTATTTGTATTTAGCATGAAGTACATTTTTAAATAAACAATTGACATGTTAATCAACTTTTGACTAACTTAGAAAACAGCAAGTTTGAACAACTTCTATTTGCCTACATAGTGGTAAGTAATTGGTTTGATTTTTTTCCCCAGGATTAGCTCCTAATGGCTCTGATAAGTATCATTCTCCTGAAGAGCTGCTTCACAAGAAACGTGAGTAAACAACTTGCCATGTGTACAAAGTGCAAAGTGAAGTTTAGCTGATGGAGAACCAAAACCTGAGGCTCCTAGAGGCCACACCTTTGTGACTAGAACTTCAAGGACAGAGTGCAGTGATTGTGGAAGAGTAAATGTTACCAATCCAGAGCCAAAATAACATGGGAATATATTATCCTTTAGAAACAGCCAGCTTATTATCTTTTTCTGTTTATGACTTGACATCTCTGTGACCAGCTGAGACCTATACTTGTGACCTTTGAAATGGGGTTTTAGGGGTTCAGGAATAGAGTCTTTGAACCCCAATCCCTTAGTTCATGTCTGCTGGTAACTAAAGAATTGGATAAAATAAGAATGAGATGGACAATTATTAAATTATTATATTTATTTAGGAAAGTACAAAACCAAGGGAAGAAAAATGAATACACCCATGTCTGAGAGCCCATGTGGGTCTGGAAGAAATGTGAAACAAGATTTAGAGTGAAAAGAAAAAAAGGGTTCACAGAGTTCCTGCGAGGTAGAGGGCTGGAGGGGGTAGAGAGGGGTCAAGTGGGTTCCTCCCTTGTCTCAGCCCCGCTGGGCTGACACGAGGGGGAGACTCACTAGAAACTAGAGGTACAGGAGTGATAAGCCTGCAGCTAAGAGAGCATGTCCCCTTGACCAACCATAATGTCAGAATTAGATTTAAATTCCAGGAAAGAGGACCTCCGACCCAGGAGAGGCTCAGGCTGTTTGTAGAAAAACAGATCTAGGGACTTCCTTTAGGCAAGAGATAAGGAGACGCCAGTTTCCTCTCTGTTCTCTAGCAAAGCCCGAGGACATACCTGGTTCTCACTTTCGGAGTCCCAGTCACCATAAATGCTTCACAAAGCTACCTGATTCCTTCTCAACACCTTACTTATGTCCTCCAATGTAAAACTCATTCTCTTGTGTGTCAGGCCTCCCTCTACATTTCTGAGATTTTTTTTTCTTCTCTTCCCAATGTCATGAGTCAATCTTTTATTTGCCTATTTATACAGTTTGCTTCAGCAGATCCAGATGGCTTCAGAAGTACCTGTTGCTACTTGTTGATTCTGAGAGTACCTCCCAGTATGTTTTTACTTCCAGAACTATCTCTTGTGATGAGACTGAATCTATGCTCCTGCTGCAGTCTCACTGGGCCATACATCCACTTGGACCCCAGTGATCTGGAACCAGCTCCTGTAACATTCCCAGCCTGGCTTTCTATAAAATGACAGAGTTGGGAATGCTGTTAGAACCAGAATGACTCCATCTGTGGACTCTGATCGCCATTTCACTGCAACTGTTTCCCAAGATTAACCTAGCCACGGGCTGGAGAGATGGCTTAGTGGTTAAGCGCCTGCCTCCTAAGCCTAAGAACACTGGTTCCAATCCCCAGTGGTTCCAATCTCCAGGTCCCACGTTTAGCCAGATGCAAAGTGATGCAATGTTGCACTTGACCACAAGTGGGCGCACACATCTAGATTTCGTTGGCAGCAGCTGAGAGGCTGCTGATGCGCCCATCTCTATCTGTTTCCCTCTCCCTCTGTCTCTCTCCAAAAAAAAAAACAGAATAACCTAACCACTCCACCCAATTATTGCATTCCTGGAAAGATTCAGACCACTCATCCACTTTACAGGTTCCTATAGTGGTCCAAGCCCTGAGGCAAGGTGGACTGCTTTGCAACCAAGGAATTCCAACTACCACCATCAACACTCCATAAGTACCCCCTAGTCTGTAAAGAAAGGGCCTTCCAACCTTGCCTGGTTAAAGTCCTTCTCAGGCTTTTCCTGAATAAAGCCTGTCTCTGCTATTGAGGAAGGGCTTCCCTCATGTTTCCTTCCCACTTTTCTTTACAACTATGGACTCCAGAAAATCCCCTTGGTGGTGTGATTTTCTTGGAAGGCATTGCAGAAGTGCCACTGTGTAGGAGGCCCCAAAACCTCCTCTATTCTGTCTCCACCTCACTGAGACTCTATCAAGACCATCTGAGAAGTAGACTGAGATGTAGAATGGAACGCCAAGCCCAAGACATGTGGGAGAGCCTTTCTTGGGTCAGTTATCCTAGCTGAACCTGAACACAGTTACACAAGTGACGGAGAGGAACAGCATACAATTCGATTGATTAGCTCACCTACAGAATCATAGGAAATTATCAGTCATTGCTTTTGAGTCAGAAAGTTGGGAGAGGGGGTTCTTTTATAGCAACAGAAAACTAAAGTAGTATCTTACAAAATACATTTTTCATGATCAAACTAAGGAAAGGTACATTGACAGGAGCCATAGGGGCCAATTAAATTACATTTCAAGAAGATTGTCAAGAAGCAAAGACAACATGGCCTCCCATAAAGACTGGGGCTGTTATTTTCTTTGAGTAAGAGAGGAAGTATGTGTGCTCCTTCTGGGGCTCCTACTCTCCCCCATCACTTAAACGCTTCCTTCTCTTGAGACAAGGTCTTTTTCTCCTAAAACATAAAATATTACCCACATAAGGAAGACATTGTGAGACATGAGGATTACATGAAGAATATGTGAGATTGCTTGGCCTGGAGATTAGTAGCATATGCTACATTCGCAATAAGAGTACTTTATAATACTAGCAGTTGTTTGTACCCCATGCCTCCAATATTTCCTCTCTTTTGCTATATTTTTCTCTTCAGTACCTCCAGTAGGGATGCTAAAGTCAGGTGTGTGTGTGTGTGTGGAAGGGGAGAAGCATAGAAAATTGAAAGCAAAGATTCTTGACTGTTGAGTTTCAAATGCTTAGAGAATTTCTGTTTCAAAAGGCTCTGCCCTGAGGCCAGTCTGCAGCTGGAAGAAAGGAGAAAGAGTTTCCTTACTTTCTTCTACCCATGGCTCAGATAGGAAGCAGCCTAGAGCTTAGATGTCAGACTCTGGTATAGAGCCCCCAGGAAGGGGCTCTCTCTTCTCAAGGTCAACTAAGTCCCAAGACTGGACTATGGAAACCTACATGAATTGGAAATAGTTCCAAATGGAGCCAGCTGAACCCTTCCCCATTTTAGGACAAAGCAAACAAAACAAAACAAATTTTGTTTTCTCTGGGTCCCTTGTTTTGTTTCTATTCATGAAGTCTTGAGAATGACTTTAAATGGGCAATGAATGATTGCCAGGTATTCCTTCTAGCAAATCCTTCTGGGTTAACTCTGCCTTTCTTTGTCTTTCAGTTATTTTATAGAGCTATAAATTGTAGTAGACTGGTAGTAAAGAAAATAATTCTTATCCATAGAAATGCAAATTGGACCCAGTCAGATGAGCTGACTACTGCTCTGTGGATATTGCCAATTTAACGTGTGTGTATGTATGTGTGTGTGTGTGTGTGTGTGTGTGTATTCACTTTTGAATTCCTGATGGTCTGTAGCTGGGTCTGTCCTTTTGAACTTTCCATAGAATTGGTTATAATGTGTTCATCTTTAATTTTGATGAGCAATAACATTGTGTGTTATATCTGCATTTGTTTGCTAGGACCATCACCATGAATTATCACACTCTTAGGTGACTGAATGACAAAAATTGGTATTCTTAATTCTGTAAATGAGAATTCTGAGAACAAGATGTGGACAAAATAGTTTCTTCTGAAGTCTCTTTATTTGATGTATAGATACCCATCTTGTTCTCTTTGCCTTCACATGGTCCACCCCTCTTTTTGTATGTGTCCCAATCTCTTTTAAATAGATACTAATTATCCTCAGTGGAGAATCACCCATATGAGCTTATTTTTGCCTTAATGACACATTAAAATGCCTTGTATGGAAATATAATCATATTTTTGATGCCAGATTTTGGGGCTCAGGAGGGTTCCTCCAGAATTTATGAGCCCCAAATTTTGGATTCTGTCCTATCTTTAATAAAGAATTAAAAAGATGAACTAAAGAAGGATAAATTATCAATTATTAAGTTTATTTAGGGGGAAATCACAAATCATATTGTTTATTTAAGGGATATTGGGATTTAAGAGTAACTGAAGCCTTTAAAGAGAGACTAGACTAAAGTTGCATTCATGTGTAAAGCTCACTTAAGTGAAATTGAGGCTTTCTGCCATGTGCTTTCCTATTGATGGAAGATAGGGCACATGGTGAGGCTCAAAGAAGAATAAGAGGGAAAATATAAAGCAGAGACCAAGAAATTCAAAGAAGAAAAGAGTAATGGAAAGAGTTACACTCATGGTTACCCTGAGTTTAAGGAAATTACACAGGTAGCAGGCTTGAAGTTAGTGAAAGCACCCTCATGGTCGATCTAGAGTGTATTCAGAGACCAGAGGAAAATCATACACATGTAATCAGAGTGACAAGTTACCCCCTGTTATAAAGCAGAGGAAAGCAGAAAACTTCTCCCAGGCCAAGAAATTCTATTGTGCTTTTCCCAACTCACATGTGTCTCTGTGGCCTGAACAAAGAGAAAAAATTGCATGGAGAGAAGGGGGAGGAGGCGAACTGCAGCCTTCATAGCATCAGGTTCTAGTATGCAAGGGGAAGACCCAATTGTTTTGCAGATTTGGAGGGTGGATGCCAGAGCCAGCACATCTGGCCAGCCCATGCAGGTAGGGTACTAGACTTTGGGCAACATGGGGTGCTGAAGATCAGCCTCAATATGGCATGTATCCCATTTCTGCCAAGAGTTCTGTCCTTGTGCCAGAGTGAGGTGGCATGTGGGATGGCATCTCCTGGTTGTCCCTGAGCCTCAATTTCTAACTGAGACTTTCTCAAAGAAACTATGTTTCTTCTCTCCTCCTTCATTTTGACCCAGTGTTTTTTAAGACCTCAAGATATGAATTAGAGAGGTGTGGAATACAATTTAGGCTCAAATAACCATTTTAGATTATTCTTTAATAATTTCAAAGGAGACATAAATATATATACTTAAAACATCCAAACTAGGGGCTGGGAAGATGGCTCAGTGGATAAAGCACTCACCACACAAGAGTGAGGACTTGCGTTCAGACCTCCAGAACCCTTATAAAGTCAGATGCTGAGGTGCTATTGATATAAGAATTTTTCAGTTCAGAGAGGGTTCATGAACCCCAATATATGTGCCTAGTGTGGTAGTTTGAGTGTATGGCCCCATAGATTCAGGTGTTTTGATTATGAATTGAGTTTGTAACTTGAGCCTCTAGTGGACTAGCTGGAGGAGGGGTCCCTGGGAGGGCATCTTGGAGGTACATTTGGGGTGGATCATGAGTCTGGCCCTAAGATATGAAAAGAGCAGTTTTGGAGCTCTGGCCATTTGGTGTTTGCTGGCTGTTTGATGGTGTCTTTCTGCCTGGATATCTAGAAGTGAGCCAGTTTCTCCCACCTTTCATGGTTTTCCCTTGAATTTTGTAAGCCTGAAATAACTCCCTTCCTTCCATCAGCTGGTTATGGTTGGGTGTTTGCCCAGCAAGGATCTTAACAAAGACTTGAAAAAACAGACTTGAGAATGATAAATTATTGAGTTTATTTAGGGAGAAATTATGTATTGTTAGGTTTATTTAAAGGGGAATGAAGATCCCAGGGAGGAAACTAGCTGAAAGACTTGAGCCACAGAATTTTCCTTGCCAGGCTGGAAAGGGAGAGGGAAGATGGAGAAACACCCACCCACAAAATAAAAGACCGGAGAAAATGAATAGAAAAGGACTCAAAGATCATCAAAGTGAGAAATCACCCCAAAGCATAGCACAGAGAGAAGTCAAGCACCAACAAACTCTTGTAAATACTGTTGGTGAAAGTTTCTGTAGTGGAAGGAGTCTGGCTTTAGGATCTGAGAAGTTTCTGATCATGAAACAAACAGATATGAAAAATTTATGGTGGAATTATTTTCTTTGTCTACATAGCAGTGTGAATACAGATGTTTCTTATTTGTGGAACTGTGTACATACTATCTGGTTCCCCATCACACTTAGAATGTGAGCTTTTAGAACACAGTAAAGTGGTCTTTCAATTCACGCTATTGCCTTAACACAAAGTAAAATGTTGGTTCAATATGTATTATTAAATGAAATGAAAAAAATATTTGACCCCTTTGGATCTCATTTTTCTTAATTAAAATAAGCAGTGGGGGAAATACCTGCATAGCATTCTAGAGAGGAATCCATATTAAAGACCCATGAAGTTACTAAACAGAGAAGAAAGCTAGCTAGCAAGACTTTCTTGCAGGATGTCTCTTCATCCCTCCACAATTTATTGCAGCCCTTGGCCTCAGGTCTACCAAACCATTTTGTATATGTGGTTGCTGGTTCTTCTTCTAGTTCTGGCCACATTGAGCTAAAAGTCTCATATAATCAGTTTATTTGCTCTCCTAATGAAAAGCCAAACACAATTATTCAAATCTGTCTTTCATTCAAGCACCCCTTCTAGAACCTTTCATGGTTTTCATTCTTAGTTTAGTATCTCCTCAATAAATTCTTATGGAATGAATGGAACCATCGACTTTCCCTCACACAACCATTGCATTGTACCTCCTGCCCTTTCCACTTAGGAAAATTTCTTTATAAAATGATTTTGTGCCATGATTCACAAATATTCATTTCATTTTGTACCTGGCTGAATGCAAATTTACAGTGCATAGTACTTTGTCAAAAACCTAAGTGTCCAGGAACTCCTAAGTAAGAACTCAGGGTGACCTCTGTGAAGTGACTGCATTGGTCCTGATGGCAGGCCTCGGTGTGGGCATGGCATTCCAAAGACTTCTGCTTGTTCACCTGGAGTGTCCAGAGAGCTTTCACTTTGCAAAGAATTCTGCAGAAAGGCACAACAGTGAAGAGAAAATGGAAATGTCTAGAGTAATAAGCAACCTTTTGAGCCAGAGCACCAAAGGCTCTCATTCTCTTTTAAGTGTCTCAGTGGTAGAAAGACCCAGAGGACCAGGAATGTCATTGCTCAGGGGATACCTCATGCAGTGTGTGTACAAAAATCTGGACTCTTTTCACTCTTATTATTGTTACTGTCCCCTTCTATCATGTACACATGATATAGAGAGTCTGAATATATGCAGCATAGCACTCAAACTGAGAGAGAGAGAAAATGGGGAGAGGGAGACACCTCTGCCAACACAAAGCACCTTCAAAAACATTCAAGGTCTTTTTCATTCTAATTAACTGTTTCCTCTGCCTTGGAATTGCCCTCAGGAGGAATTTAAAAACTTTAAACTTCACAATGCACAGATTCCCTTGAAGCCTCTTATGCCATTTTTCACTTGGCACCATTCATGCTCCTTCAAATGTTTAGCTGAGAATTATTTAAAGTAAAAGACTCCCTAAAAGGCAGCCTGCACATACACACCCAGATTTTTGTCTCTTTAAAAACATGAGGAATACAACAGATTGACAATAAGGACTGCTAGCTACAGAACGATTCCTAGGGAACCAGCAGAGGATCTTTGGAAATTGTATTAACTCAGCTGCAGTGTGGACAGTGACCTTCCTGCCCTGTGCTGGCTACATTGGATGGATGCCTGTGTCTGTAGGTAGCACTGAGAGATCTGAAAAGGTCAGAAGAATACTCAGGCTTTCTGTTTGTGTTATTCTCAATGACATTGGAGATGCAACATGCTCATTGGTTTTCTTCTAAAACCATTTCTCTACTATATAAGGTAGTCCTTCTTCTCAAGGAACTGGGAAAAGTATTATCTTTTAGATTAGAATTTGCTGGCAAGAAATGAATTGAGAAAGCTGGGTGAATGTTTGAAATTTAGGAGTGACTGTCAGCCCTCGGTGGGTTCTGCTTCTCCATTTAACCAGTCACACATGGAAAATGGTTTTTGACTGCTTCTGTATTGAACATGCATAGGCTCCCTCCTTTGTCACTTATAAACTATAACTAGTGTAACAGTATAACTAGTATTTACAGAGCATTTATTTTGTATTATATATTATAAGTAACAGAAATGATTTGAAGTATATGAGAAGATATGTGTAGGTTCTTTGCCAATCCTACAACATTTGACATCATAGAAGAGCATTCACAGGTGTTATGTCAATGGGGGTCCTGGAATCAGTGGACTATAGATGTGGATGGACTTATGTATATAAGGTTCTTTTAAGGTCAAGTTGTCAAGTCATCAGTATTAGATTTCATAAAAAGCTACCTCTCCTGCTCACCCTCTCCCAAGAGATATGCCTAGGATTATGTAAAAATCTATCTGCTCCCTATCAAGGAATTTGATTAACCTTTACTGCTCCCAGGGCTTCCATGAGGAATAATACTCCTCTGAGCTGTGGCCTTGCATGGAGGTATGCTAATCCAAGCCTCACATCCTGGAGGGCATTTCTGCAGGCACACCAGAGACCTCTAGTAAATGTCCATAAAGGCCACACTCACATAAGGAATGACCACCCCCCACCATGCTGGCCTAAGTCACAGTCCTTCTTTCAAGGTCCCTCCCTCACACTACATGACCCTTTCTTTCTTCTCTTCCCCAGAAAACTTATGATCACCCCTCTTCCTCTACTGGATGGTTCTGAGTCTCCTTTCCTCCTGTTCTAAATTCCACCACTCGCTTGCCTGACATTAAATAAAACTTTGGGCCTGAGAAGCTATCTCTTGGTTCTCTATTATGATCCCCCAAAGTGACAATCAGGGAAGTCCACACTGTGTCCTGTTAATGTTCCTCTGCAAGAAAGCATAGGAAGATGATTCCCTACATATCTCTGACCATCTCATCAACAGTCTTAATTAACTGTGGAACAAACATCTGGTTCATTAGCTGAGCAACAAGGGAAGAGGTATGGTTGTATTTGAAGGGTCTCATATTAGTGTCCATGTGTGCTTGTATGGGTGTGTATATTTTCAGGTATACCCAGGATTTGTTTTGAGAAGGCATGTTGACATGAAAATGACTGTCATTGAAGAAGACTACTCAAAGTTCCCTAGAAGCAGGAAACATGCCACACCACAAAAGGTCACCTGGGTAGTCAAAAGGCAAGGGATTGAAAGAAGGAAACAAAATTTGGGCAAGGGACTTTATTGTGGTTTCCACACAAATGAACAGATAAGGGCGGAAGAATCAGGCACAATATTAGCTAGTTTGAATAATTTGCTGTCCTAATTGTTTGATGCCTGGACCTGGGATGATAAAGATAAATGGATAGTGGAGTGGCCCAAGTGTTAGAACTCAGTAAAAATGATTGGACTGTGTAACGTGCCCATTGAAGACATTGAAAGACATTGCATTCATTGTATTATGTTTAGGAAGTAATTAACCCTGGGAGTGATATTTCTCCAGCATCTGCAAATCCCCAAATGCCAAATAATCATAATCATTCTATTTATTCTGTAACCAAGTATACCTGTAATTACACTCAAGAACATATACATGTTCTTATTCTAAGTTCATCAATATTTAGATTTTCATTTATGTTTTTGTCAGCCCAAAATCCAGTTGCCACCCTGACACCAATATATCCATAGGACCATTATGTTCTGTCCTGCTGTGATCCAGGTGAGGACACCTGATCCAAGCTAAAGTAACCTTTGTCTACCAGAAAGCTGACTGTCTGTGCTGATTCTGAGTGGCAGCCCATTACCCAGATCCATTAGCTTCAAAGCCCTACAACCTGATTTCTAAAACTGCTTTGAGTTTTGATCTATTAAAACTCCAGCTCACTAATCTTTTCTTTATCTAAGCTTCAGGATATGATTTCATTAAATATATATTTAACACATGTTGATTTCTGTTGCTTATGGGCAAAAGAAATTTCAATGAAGCCATTTGCTCATAGGCAGAGAAAAATTTGGAGTTTTTAATAGCTGTGATCTCTGCAGAAACAGAAATTTCTTCTTTTACCGTTTCTGTCATCTATAATTATAATAGCCTCCAATGGTCACATAAATGCACATATTTCAGTCATACATGACAGTAATGTTTTCCTTTGGTAATAAATTAGCATCCTGTTTTGTATTTGAGATGCCCATATTGCAGTTAGAAACTTTACTCTTGATCAATGACCAAAAGCTGATTTCTGAAACCTCAAAGTGGAAGGCTAGGCCCAATCACTGACTTGTAGACCCCATCAGCCACTGCAGACCAATACCAGACACAAGTCCTCATCACTCTCTACTGCTTTGTAGTGGTCTCAATGACACTTCAGGGAGTGAGCTGGAAAGGTTAACACAAAATTACTTTTTGGAACTTGTGGTCATAGCAACCAGAAGAGAGCTACGTCAATGGCCACTCTGGCAGCTATCAGGACATCCACTTTCTGTCTCTTGACATTACCGCAGTTCAGGCCCTCTAAGCCAGACCCATCTTAGTTGCCTGTCTGTGTGGATTTCTCATTGGGTTGTGCATAGATGGTTTTGCGCTTCGTATATTCACAATAGGAGCACATCCTCTGGTCCAACAATAGCTGACTCAGTCTTGAGGGGTTTTGACAGCTTGAGTGTATTTCAAAAGCAATATCTAGGCTGTAAGAGATGTATTCCGTTGTATTGAGCACTGCTCTTATACCATAAAGAAAGTAAATTACTTCTCACACACAGGGGCAGTCAAGAGGCAGGAGAAAGGCTGGGGAACATCTTACCTTTTGAAGAAAGTATAGATTATTATAAATGCAATCTATGAGGTGGTCTTTTTCAAAACATGGCTTGTTGAAAGATGAGTCCAGATGCACTCAAAATAGATATTATCAATAGGCTTCAGGAAAGGAGAGAATGATTTGATTTATTCTTCTTAGTTCCCAGTGTAGTTGGGACCATTTCTAAAGAAAATTTTTATTAAAAGGCACATCACAGAAATGAAAACATGAACACTGAAGTCCCAGGTTTCAGAAAAGGGTAAACAAGAAGTCCTCAGTGACTCAAACACACCAGCAATATTGGTTGGGGCTGACTGTGTGGTGTTGGCTTGTTGCCTAGAAAACAGACATTCGGGCATTTGTTTTTACACAAATCAAGGAGATTTCATTAAAGCACAATTAGTATTGGACAACACTGGGAAAGCCTTTCTTCAAACTCATCAAGCTCATAAACAATTTACTCCTGGCATGCAATGGCTCCATAAAGCAAAAAGATAAATTTTCATCCTAAGTTATGATAGACCGCTACTGAATGCAAGTCTCTGAATGTGGGTGAGGACAGAACACTAGTTTTCACTATACTAAGGTCCATTTACATTAATCTTTTGTTCTCTTTTCCTTTGTAGAGGAGAGGCAAGAAAGACTCCTCACTGAACAATACCAGCCCAAACATTTTGACCCCCTCATGAGGAAGGTTTCAAATGCTCCAGACCCTCCTAAGAAGCATGCATGCATCGTTTCATTTATCCTTCCACCACTAGCAATGGAATCCCATGTTTAAGTTGAGAAAACAGATATACCATCTCTCCCAGTCCTCTCTAGTTAAGTGTAGGACCAAATATAGCCAAGTTCAGTGGCTTGTAAGGGCCTGAATGATCTGGCTTTATCTGTGTTCCTATATCTTCTCTTACATTCTCTTCATATGCTTCCTTTATTCCATTTTGAACTCTGAGCAGACGCCCCTGCTTCTTGGCATTTTATTGGTTGCTCCATTGCCTTACAATGTCCTTTGACAGGTTCTTCATAACTAGGTTTCTGTTCTTACTCAAGTCTCATTTCTAATATTGCCTATCTGAAGTATATTCTTTTGCACCACTGTTATAGCATGTGCCACCATGTGACATTTTCTTGTTTAGTGACTTATTTTAAGATCTCAAAATATATTGTAAGTTAACATCTTAGTAGATATTGTCTTAAAATAAATGCTAAGCACTATATCACATCCTCATTTTTTACCACTTTTTATTTATACAATAAAAATCCATCAAATAAATTTTATGACTGAATTTGGCAAATATAGGTGACTCATCAAAGGTCTTATTTCTGTTAAGAAGCTGACATGATTCAAATACAGGTTATACTAATCTCAGAACTCTAATTCTTAATATATATACCCTACAGTGCTTCTCTTTGTAGATTATCAAACATACCAACTTTCTCTCCTCATTTGGAGCTGTGCTGAGGGAATGAGTTTCCAAAAAGTTAAGTCATGAATATTTCAACCAGCCACATGAAACCATCCAGTGCTCACAATCACCTTTGCAGAATGCCTAGTGATGAAACATTGCAAGTCTTCCCTAGTGACAGATGGGTGGTAACGGCTATGAACTCCCTGCTTCTCCACTGAAGCCTTGTCAAGCCTTGGAACATCTACCACGGATCTGCACTTGATGGAGTAACCAAAAAGTTGACACTTGGCAGGACCACACCCAACTATCCTGACTGATATACACACTGAGTATCACTTTTTTTATTCCCCAGAAAACAATGAAATCAGATGAGGTAAATGCCAATTCTTAACTTGATCTACTTTTCTGGAAGACATAAAATGTAAGCCATATCTGCTCAGCTGCAGCATCAGGGAAAAAGCCCATTTTCCTTTTAGCTCATCTAATGTTTATTATAAATTTCAACTTCATAAAAAAGGACATATAATTGTGGAGAGTAATTGAGAATTACTAATTGAACTGGCAAGCCTGAAGTGTCCTGAAGAAGATTTAGGGTTCTGTAAGGAACCATAATAATCATTTCTCCTCCAACTTGAGCTTTTAATTTCTTTAGTCCCTGGTCTCCCATTCATAGTGAATGCTTAAGACATACATGATGAATAAGCTGATATGGAAACCATCTTCTAAAAACAGTAATAACTAACATTTAATGGTGGCTTACCATTTGCTGGGAATTATGCTAAATATAAATATATCATCCTGTTCTTCCAAGTTACCAAATGGAATATAAAACAATTATATGAGATAGGTAGGCTCATTTTTTCTTTTATAGATAAGGACCTGAGTACAGTAGCCATTTGTAACTTATTGAAGGTTGAGGAACTCCTAGGTGTCATGGTACACAGCTGAACCATGGTCTTGATGATGGAAGAGCAAGATCTTTACCATGCAGAATCCCTTCCCCACCTCTCTCCATCAAGGAACAAAAAAACACTTGACTGCTCTTCCAAGTTTCTAGTGAAGATCTCAGCTAAGGAGAAAAGAACAAGTTAGTCAGTTTTTTTTTTTTTCTGGGACTTTCTGTTATAGTGAAATAATTAACTCTTTTGAGTTTAAGCAAATAACACAGCAATGGTTATGTTCTTCCCTAAAAATCTCTCCATATGTCTCTCTTCCTCTAGCATATGGTGATGCTGAATTTAAGATCATCTCCCTGTCCCCACTGAAAAGAAATTAAGCCTCTGGATGAATCAAAAACCCTACCACATGCTTGCAAGTCCATTTTCCTATGAATGCTGTTCCTGGGTGTGTTCATCCATCCAAGACCTGAAGGGCTATATTAATTGCTCCTGGGGTGCTGACTTCATCCCTTTGCCTGCTCTGACTTACGTCTACCATTAGTAGACTTAATGCAGCCATGGCAGAGGCAGTCAAAATCTTGCCTATTAAAAAAAAATCACAAAATAAAGTCATAAGAGGGGCTATGTTAGGGAAAACAAGACCTTTAAGTATTATTGATTAACTAATTAACCAGTGTTTACAAGCAGGCTTAACAATTAGTCTCACTATCTATATTTTAAGGATCCATTGTATTGATAGCTAAGTAGTATGAGATGGACCTTTTGGTAATACAGTGAAGTGAAGGATGACATATGAAATAGTCATGGAATGGTAAAGACTTTATTATACAGGTACACTTTGATCTCACTATCCATCCATCTTTCTATACTTAAACATTTGACCAAACCACAGATAAATAATCCAGGCTGAGGATGACTCAGGTCCTCTATCATTTTAATATACTTAATTGGTTTTTACACTTTTAATCACTCACTGACAAATTATGAGACTATAGATTGACTGTAGGAATTAGATGAAGCATAACATCCTGTGAGGGGCTAGGTCATTATGCCTGTCTCAGTGGTCTCACCTGCTTCAGTTGTGGGACTTAATGTCTGCCTCATCACACCCAATGAAATCTTTCTCTCTCAAGCACACACTCTGCCCAGATATGTGGGAGGATTCCTCCTCTGAACCCAGGCCAATTGGCAGATACACCTGATGCAAGTGTGCTGATATTTTCTGGAGCACAAACTCCAACTTGAACTTACAGAGTAACTGTTTTTTGGTCTTCTCCCTGGATCTTGAGCTGTATACAATTCCATTTCTGGATCTTTGCAAACTTAAGATTATCTCTCTCCCACCCAGGATGCCAGGGTGGGAAAGGGCATTTGTTTTATTATTGTTTTTACTTTTTAATCTCTTTGGAAGTGCACACCTTTTTTAAAACCCCTTTTCATATGTGTGTGAGTGTGTCTCTGTGTGTGCATATCCAGGGTCCATGGCTGTTCTTACAGATGGGCTTCCAGACCACATGGTGTATTCTTCCTTCTCCATAGCCATCTGGCCACCTTCCCTTCCCTGGTTTTTCCCTTTTTCTATCCATTTCCTTTACATTTATACATGGCACAATTTTTTTTCTGTATGTACTCCATGTGCTAGGACCTTGGCTTGGTATTATTTTAGAGGTCAACAAGGAAGTTAAAATAAGTTAGTGTTAGCATTTTGATTACTATCACATAATGCACACAATTAATTATGAATCAAACTAAAATGTTAAGGTTATAAGATATGCACAGTAGCACTCACACACATGATAACTGTAGGGATCAGAAAGAACTTGGGAAATTAGGAAACATCTGAACACCTACTATATATGAGACTCTGTGTTAGACGGGGAACCTATATGATTTAATTATTATCTTTTTTATACGGCATGAGATTGGTATTACCTTTAAGTACGTGGCTCAAATTCAGTGACCTTCTCAATGGTTAATGGATTAATAAGTTACAACCCAGGTTTCTAACACCAAAGTCCATTGTCTTCACTTTATAAGAAGCTGGGGACATGACTCAGTGGCTAAAGGTACTTGCTCCACAACCCTAATGACTAGAATTTGCATTCTCAGTACCCATGTAAAGTCAGACACACATTGACAGAGGAGTCTATAATCCCAATGTACCTACATCAATCAGAACACAGTCAGGAGACTCCTAAAACTTTCATGTCAGCAATTTTGGCTGCCCAGCAACAATCACCAAGCATGACCCTGTCTCAAACAAGGTGGAAGGAGAGGACCAATGTACCAATGTTGTCTCTGACCTCCACACATGCATTGTGGCACATGCATGATCTCCCTGCTTATATGTACACAAATTATAAAATAAATTAGAATCTTCACTGGAATCTCATTTCTCTGATTATCTTGAGAAGGTCTCAGGGTAAACATGAACACTGCACAAGACTTTGAAAATTGGGGATGGACTTAGAGAAAGTGCATGTTTCAAGATAAAGAATCTGTTCATCTGATAAGGGATAAGGAAGGTATTGTATAGAGCTGAGAAGTTAGATTAGAGTCTGACCCTGAAAAGGCATATAGCACATGTTCTGAAATCATAGATTGATATGTTCTACATGACCTCAAGGAAGATAAGACTTTACATTAGTGATATTATTGAAAATAAATTTCAGAAAGGTGAAAGATTGTCTAGAGATTTAATATGAGTTAGGTTTTAGCTCCCCTAAGCTTTATATGGGTGAATCTTGATACACTATGACTGGAATGCACATGAGAAAGAGAAATTGGACACACACACACACACACACACACACACACACACACACAGAGAGAGAGAGAGAGAGAGAGAGAGAGACTGGTGAAACAAAAAGATATAGAGATCTGATATTTTCCCCACAAAAGCAACCAACGCTCTGACTTCTTCATTGCCCTATTTGGGGAGCATAGCTATGAGTATGTGGAAGAGTAACTTCTGGAAGTTTCCTATCCAGAAATTGGAAAACTGCTTGTAAGATTAATGTCTGAGAAGTGGTAGAGCTAACTCCTCATTTACCCAGCACAGGAGTAGGCTAGCTGTCTCTAGCAACAGCATGAAAAGTACAGAATCTTAAAAAGAGAAGTTGAGTTTAAGACATTAGTAAACCCACTGCACCTGCTGTCACCACTGTTCTGATGCTACTACAGTTGTGGATTCCCCTCTTGCATACAGATACTCATTGGACTTTTTATTGGATAGCCAAAAACAAGTAATACTTGAACAAGTAGCACATTGTATGACCAAAAGCTAAGGAACTCTCAATTTTGTATGATCTTTAAACATTTGTTAAAGGAACGGACTTAGGGGTATGACTGCTGGACTCGGCTGATCCAGAGAACACATGCACTTTGATTACAATGTAATCACATTAAGTTCACCTGTTGTCTTCAAGGGCTCTGTGGGCCCACATTTACTGACCTTGTTGTATTCAACACTATGGTAATTACATCTTAGGTATGTATTTTGTTATGAGTTGAAAGACCAACCAGACCTCTGTTGAGACTGGTCAAAGAGGGATGGAGACATGGCTTAGCAGTTAAGGCACTTGCCTCTGAAGCCTAAGGACACATGTTCAATCACTTTCCAGATCCCACATAAGCCAAACATACAAATGTGAGGCAAGTGCAAGGTTGCACATACCCACTAGGTGGATCAAGCATCTGGAGTTTGATTTCAGTGGCTGAGGCCCTGGTGCACCAATTCTCTCTCTCTCCCTCCCTCTTGTTCTCTAAATTTCTTTTTAAAAAGAAAAACAAAACTGGGCAGAGAGCATCAATTAAGATCAGTAAGCATCTCTAAACATTACTTGTCAATATTGGTCATCTGTGCTGTTCAGATAAAAATACACCAAGGTGGAGGAAATCTAGTCACATTGCTTTAAGTAGGTAGATTGCACAGTTGTAAGATTAACTTTAGGGCAAGTTACAAGTAGGGAATTTAGCCACTCACAGTAAATGACCACAGAAAAGTTATTTGTAAGGTCCATAAGAAATATTCCCCCAGTTCTTTCCCATGGTTCATTCCCAAGTTTGTTCATATAGTTCATCTCACACTTGAGCTTGAGCTGCTAACCACCAGAAGTGCAAGGAAATAAAATTCTGTTGTTGAAGTAATCTAGCTTGTGATCCCCTGTTTTTGCAAAAGCACAGGCAGGATAATACAAAGTCTGATATCTAACTCTTTCAAGGTCCCAGAACAAACAAAAGAAGCCCTTTCACTTTAGCTCAACAGATCATCAATATCCTCCAGCTCTAACCTCAGCTCACCTACTTGGTATTTTCACTTGTGAATAATAACTTGGTTCATTCATTCATGAATGGTCCATTGTTAAGTTCATTCTTGAATGGTATATTTTGATATAATAAAACTTTCTTTTTCTAAAGCATGCGTGTCAAATCCCTCTTCATGCCACATATGCAAAAAGAAAAAATACACATCTCTGGGTCTCTCTAATGTTTTGCATAAAATCAACCATCTTCTTCCACTTCTATCTATTCTTACTTTATTTCTTTCCTTTCATTTCTTTTCCAGTACACTCTCCAAACCTACCTATGAAGGCAAATAGAACTTCCCCTCTGTCTTCCAAAGTTTCAGTAATAGTGCCTGTGTAAACACATTGATAATAGACAGCAATAAAGAAAAGTATGCAAGCACATAGAGCCACCAAATATTTGAAACTAAAGGACAGCCAGAGAGTTGAATGTTAAATAGCATTTTGAGCAATAAAAGAAATAAAGGTATCTAGTGGGATTTGTTGGAGGAAGGCAATAATAAGGAGTGAACTACTGCAGGTTGGTGTAGACAAGGGAGGAAAAACATTGCAAGAAAAGTTGTTTTCTTATATAATAAAGTTCCCTAGGCAGTAGTCCTTGTGCAAATAGGTGAACAGTTTGTCTCGTGCATATGCCCAGAGTATAGAAATCTTTAATCTCTTCCCTGCTATCAGACTTGACTTTTACTGGTTAAAGTATAAAATGAGGGTATGTAGAACATGACAAAGGTAACCCTTCTGGAAGAACACCCTGTATTTCAGTAGAGAAAGGCAAAAATGCAGGAGAAAGATACTGGGGGGAATAAAGATGCTGGTTCTGAGCCTGCTTTTTAGTTCCAGGTCCTCAATGTTCCACAGTGCAATGCTTGGGGTTGAAACTCTTTTAGCCTCAAATTAGGATTCTATGTGTAAGACAACTACTCTAGAGCATACATAGATGATTCTCATATAGCATGAGCTCACAAGAAGTAGTTAAAACCTATATTTGGGGGTTGAAGAGATGGCTCAGTGGTTAAGGCGCTTGTCTGCAAAGCCAAATGAACCAGGTTCAGTTACCTAGTACCCACGTAAAGCCATATGCACAGTGGTGCATGTGTCTGGAGTTTGTTTGCAGTGGCTGCAGGCCTCCATGTACCCATTCTCTCTCTTTCTTTTTCTCTCTCTCTCTCTGCTTGCAAATAAATAAATATATAAATACTTAATACGAAAAAAAAAAAAAAAAAACACATGTTTTGTTTAAGTCTAGAATTGCTGAGATTCTGTTCTGCCTTCCATTTCACTGACAACACTATTCTTAACTGTGGGCCTTCAAAACTGTGCAACTCAATAGATGTAACCCTCAGTTATATCTTTTCAAAAATACTGAAATGGCCGGGTGTGGTGGCTCACGCCTTTAATCCCAGCATTCGGGAGGCAAAGGTAGGAGGATCGCCATGAGTTCGAGGCCACTGTGAGACTACATAGTGAATTCCAGGTCAGCCTGAGCTAGAGTGAGACCCTACCTCGAAAAACAAAAAACAAAACAAAACAAAAATACTGAAATCAAGGAAGATTTAAACATCACTGAGGATGCTCAAGTTTATACATTTCATTCATTAAACAGGTTTTCTTTCCTTGTGTTAAGGGATCCAAATTACATTGATTCATTTTCATATTGCTCTATTCAAAATGAAATATTTATTGTCTGTCTTCCTCTACTTCATTGGAAGTAGAATCAATGCAGAGACATTGTCAGACCTATTCCCAGAATCTAAAATATGTGTGTAAGTAGGGCCTGGAGAGATGGTTTAGTGGTTAAGTGCTTGCCTGTGAAGCCTAAGCACCCCGGTTCAAGGCTCAATTCCCCAGGACCCATGTAAGCCAGATGTACAAGGTGGCGCATGCATCTGGAGTTAATTTGCAGTGGCTGGAGGCCCTGGCATGCCCATTCTCTCCCTATCTATTTGCCTCTCTCTCTCTCTCTCTGTGTGTGTGTGTCACTCTCAACTCTCAAATAAATAAATAAATAAATTTTAAAAATAAAATTAAAATCTGTGTAAGAGTTAGTCACAGTCACTTGGCAAATTTCATAAACATCCATTGAATGAGTTAGAAGCTTCCTTGTCACTTTAAGTAATGAAAAGTTGATGAAAATGATTCATAGAAGCAGATTAATTGGCCATCATTTTGGCTTACATTTAAGAATGCACTTATGAGTGCTTTTAAGCACACTTGTTTATCTTGACTAGAACCATATTAATCATTGGAGGTGGGAATAAATGCCAGAAATGTAGAAATAAAAAATATGCTAAATTACCAGGATGAAAGCCTCAAGGGAGACTAATTTTGATTCAATCAAAAAGAATGTATTTAAGTAATTTATATGTAGATGAATATATAGTAACCCTTCTTCCTTGGAAGTCTGAGTGTGTGAAGATAGTGAGTAGCCAAATATTGCTATTCTCTCTCCATTGCACTATAATTTATAATGTTCAAACAAATGGTTTTCATTGAATCACTAAGTGGATATGAATTTAATAAGTACCTTATAGAACCGACAGTGGACTTGGTAAAACATATAACTGTTTTGGGAACATTTGGGAAGCCGGAACTTTTAAGGTGTATTAGAAGAGATGAGTAGGGTAGGTGGGGTAGGAACTCTCTTAAAGACATGGCTTGCTTGTTATTTCCCTCAGAGATACTAATCTACAGCTCCCCCACCTGAAGTGCTGAATTACCTTTTAAAACTAGTTAACTGAACCAAAAGTGAAAACATGAGCCAAAGAAACTCTCATCTTAGTCTGGCTTATGAGAAAGCATGATTGATACCAGAAAGAACATGTTTTTTTTTTGTTTTGTTTTGTTTTGTTTTGTTTTTCTGAGAACCGAATCTATACCAGAAATTTGAGAATGGAGCCAGTAGCAGTGGAACAAAGGCTGAGGTCCTACACTTAGAAGCTATGACAGAACAGGCTTGAAAGGTCCCACAGGAGCATGTCCAGAGCAAACATTCCTAGTGAGCATAAACTCTGAGATGATGCAGACTCAGTCAAGCAGCTCAGGCCTCTCATGAGACCCAAGCCTGCAGGGTCCACACACTCACTCCCCCTCCCAATAGACTTGAGCTAGGTGGTTCATGGAACAAACAGTGCTGGCTTCCTGATATCGCTAAGTTCCAGGTTCTAAGTCCACTCTCACAAGAAACTCCGGAGAGCAGAGTGCAAAGTGCCATTTCCTGTCTCACACATGCCCATTAGGATGTTTCTTCAGTCACTGTAAGATGACGAAACCTGTTTTTTGAGCAGAATTTGTCAAATCAGTTGCTTTGCTTTAGCTCATCTTTGGCTAAAGACCCCACGGTGTCCCCCCACCCCCATGGTCTGTTACTATTCTCTTGTTCTGTTAGCGGTGTGGCTGGACTCATGCACTTGACTAGCGGGACATTTATTTCTTTCATGTCTTAAGGAGACAGGACACATACCCCAGACACAGAAAGCTGTAACCTAATATAAAGATTTGTAGTCAGAAGAAGGAATGCTACAGGGATGGCAAAATATATAATACCTAGAGAGCTCACTTGACTGGTTTGGAAATTCAATGCTTTATTTATTATCCACAGTTTCTTTGTTAGGGCAGATAAGGTATTTTTCTATCATTTCCCCAGTCTCCTCCATAAACAGGCTATGAATGCAGTGTGTGGGCTGAGGATGAATATATATGAGAAACGTAGAAGGAGGAAGAATCACTGCTGCTCTTATTCTGTCCTTATTTGTTGTCTTTCATTGCCAAATGCCTGTGAATTATTCGATGGTTATTTGTCTCATGGCAAGAGTAAAGGAAATAAAATGGATTCTTTTAAATGAGAGAACTAATTATCTTTTTCCTGTTAATTTAGCCCCAGCACTAACACTGCATTCTAAATGTAACATTGAGGAAGGAGGGAGGGAGTGCTACCATTTCACAGAAGATGTTATTGATCCTAGCGCTTCTTTAGGTTTATTATTGTTTAGTAAATTGGTGATTTGAAATTTTAAAAATCCTTAATGTGTTCAGCTCCCAAGGAGGGAAAACAGACAATTGGAATGATATTCCTAGCTGAGAGAGAAAATCTAAATAAGTATCTGGACACTCTCTACAGTTCAATCATTGATTTTGTGTGCTTAGGGGTATAGTTGCATTACAGCAGCTTAAAATTATTATTCCAGCTGTGAAAATTTTAAGAGACAAGGCTTCATGGCCAATGCCACAGGCACATTTTTCTCACACACTCTATTCTGATTGGCCCAGTCCTCATCTGCACATGCCTGGCCTTTGGATTTAATCAATGGCTAATATCCAGGGCCAGCCATACCCAGACCACAAGCACATAACATATTTCTAAAGATCCCACTACAAATTCTCTTGGTTTTATTAGGAGGTTAAGAATGACAAAAATAAAAAATAAACTTTTTATATTTTTGTCTTATTTTTCTGAATTCCCCCCCCTTTTTTTTGAGGTAGGGTCTCTCCTGGAATTCACTATGAGGTCTCAAGGTGGCCTTGAACTCCTGAGTGCAGGGATTAAAGGTGTGAGTCACCACACTGCTATTTCTTTTCTTTTTTTTTTAAAGATAAAGATGCAGATTCCTGAGGAAACTGGAAGTGGCGATAAGAACCTGGTCATTTCTTGTCCTGTTACCCTCCTAGTAGCTATCATTTGGTCCCTTTGACACGTTTTTGGCAGTTTTAGTGTGAGTTGATCAAGTTAACCAAGTGCAGGAAGGGACATGGTTCCCATTCTTATGTGAGCACCCAGTGCCAGTCCCAGTGGGAGCTGTGCAGCCAGAAACCCAGGTTTGATTCCCCAGGATCCAGATGTACAAGGTGGCACATGTGCCTGGAGTTCATTTGCAGTGACTGGAGGTCCTGGCATGCCCATTCTCTCTTTCTCTCTGTCTCTCTCTTTCTGTTTCTCTCTCTTTCACCTGCCTCTCCCCCCCCTCAAATGAATAAATTTAAAACAATAAAAAGAGTTTAACCCAATTGGAATATAACCAATATGCAGAAAGTTTATATAGTAAAGTTCCCAATAAAAATAGATGATTTTTTAAAAAGCTTGCTTTTTGTGTTTTCTTTCTTTGTTTTCTTTGTTTTTTGGCAACGTTTCATTGTGACCCAGGCTGACCTGGACCTCGCTATGTAGTTCATATTGGTCTTGAACTCATTGGATTCTTCTACCTCAGCCTCCTCAGTGCAAGTCTTCCATGCTTAACTTTCAAAGCATACTTTCACTCAAAAGAAAGTTAGTAATGAAAATTTCAGGATTACTACTTTTAGCTGTTGATTGGCAATGATAGAGAAGTAAAATACCACTCCCCACTAGTGAGTGTGTAAATAGAGAGCAATCTCATGACATTTTGGTAAGAGTATAAGTTCCAGAATTATTATTATTTAGTGATATCTTTCAAGACAAAAATGTTTACATCTTTTGATTCAACAATTACACTTCACAGAATTTATTTTCTAGAAAATCACTAGTGTATCAAAAGATGACAATGTAAGGAAATTTCTTGCATAAGTCCTAAGAGCCAAATATTGGACAACATAAGATTACAACAATATCTTTAAAATTGTCTAATTATATGTATACAATATGGGACATGTCTATTTTATATTACAAATTGAAACAAGGCAAATACAGAGCAGGATGTACCTACTTGCATTTGTGAAAACCTCCCTCAAATACATGTGCAGAAATTTACTTTTTAATTTAAATTTTATTATTTTTTAAAAGGTCATGTTTGCATATCCACTCTCTTTTTCCCTCATTCCACCAAGTACCCTCCTCAGTGGGGTTATTGGTATTCACTATAGGTCTCGAAGGCCTCAGTTAGTCTCTGAGGGAGGGTCTGTGTTTTGGACTATACTTGCTCTCACCATGGCTCTTACAAACTTTATACAAATATACTTTTTTAAACAAAGTTACACTGATTGCTTTTCTAGCATGATATGGGTTGGCCTGGGGTCATGAGAAGGAGACCTCTCCACACTTACTGTTGATTTTTTTTCACTGTTAATCTATGCCTATGCATTTAGAAATTAGTCAAAGAGAGCAAATGACTTTTAGAACAATCACATTAATTCCATTTATATAGTCAGGAAGCCTGTCTCTTTCATGCAGAAATTGACTTCATCATGTCTCACACAGCACTGAGTAGGCTATCATTGCTTGGTGACTGGATTGATATCCAGGCTTATTTCAACAGTGGCTAGATGACCAGTTCAACCACTGGAAAACCTTCAGGATCATTTTGGGGTGTGGAACTTCACTCACCCTGACCTATCTACTTATGATCAGCATGACATAAATGCATTCCAAATCGTGTGTGTGTGTGTGTGTGTGTGTGTGTGTGTGTGTGTCAGTGTGTGTAGGAGGAGTACATGAGCAAATGTGTGCATGTTGAGGACAGAGGACAATCTCAGGTGTTATTGCTCAGGAAAGCTATGCATCTTTTTTGAGACAGATTTTCTCATTGGCCTGGAGCACACCAATTAGGTTAGACTGGAGATCCAGTGATTCTCAGAGATCTGCCTATCTAAAGCACCTCAGCTGTGAAATTGCAAGCATGTGCCACCATGTTTGTAGATCAAACTGAGGTCCTCATACTTGCAAGAGAAGAACTTTACTCAATTATCTTCCCAGCCTCGTTAGATGAAGTGAGAAGAACTTCATCTTTCTCATCTAGTTCAAGTATCCAAAACTCATCCATTGACAGTTTGCCTGACAAATCACAGGCTTCAAACTTCAGAAAGAAATGACTGCATTAGAGGCATGCATACATTGATTTTTCCACTTTCCCTAGACAGCCCAATTGAACCATGTTCTCCAGGGCATTGTTAGATTCATCAACATGTGTTCTGCATCTTCTAAAACAATTAGTGAAATGTACGTATAAGGACTGGGACTCTCAAACACAAGGGCACATTAGATTCACAATCATTACACTATGGGTTTTGATGACCATCTCCATTTAAGCACAAAAGAATCCCTAGAAATAAGTATTAAATATATCTTTGTTTTTGCATGTGCACATGTGTGTGGGTGTTCATCTGTATATGGGCAAAGTGTGTACTCAAATGAACACATGTGAGGAGTTCATAGGTTGACATGAGCTACCTTTCTTTATCACTCTTCACTGTATTTTCTGAGGCAGGGTCTCTCATTGAGATCTACAGCTTACAGATTTGGCTAGTCTAAGTAGTCAGCTTGAGCCCAGGATATCTCATCTCTACTGTCTAAGCACTGGGATTACAGATAAGCCACCAGGCAGACTCAGTATTTATGTAAATTTTCATCCTGGTGTTTGCCCAGCAAACACTGTACTAATGGAACCGTCTCCTCACACCATCTGTATTTTTCACCAGCGTTTAGATTTTGATGAAGTGCTATGTTCAAGGACTGCTCATCTATGAACAAATAACCATTCCACACATCCTTACACCACATCATCCAACAGGGAAATATCATGCCTACAAAACCAAGAACTAATGAGAACAGACAAATAGCTTGGTAATAAATAAGGTACTTAAATTTGAACTGCATCAAGAGTTGTCCCTTTATGATAATCATATTTGCTTGCAATCTGCACTCATTTAGCAAGACAATTGCAGAACACAAAATGGTCAGCTGACTTATTGGCAATTCTTTTGGTTACAAGTGACATGAACCCAACGATAGATAACAGCAATGTAGCTATCATAACGATATGTAATGGAACTATTAATTCACAAATGAAAATTAGTCCCAGTGTCAGACAAGACCAGTCACTCAGATGATGTTACTAAGGGTGCATGTTTTTCTGATCATCTTCCTTCCTTTTTATATTATTAATGGGCACACTAGGGCCTCTAGCCACTGCAATTTCACTCCAGATGCATGCACCACCTTGTGCATCTGGCTTGCGTAGGTAATGGGGAATTGAACCTGGGTCCTTAGGCTTTGAAGGCAAGTTTCTTAACCACTAAACAATGTTTCCAGCCCCATCTTCATTCTCTTATAGTGCCAATTCAATTTTTGGGCTTTACTCAGTGGATGTCCTTGAAGATGCATCAAGGTTCTTTCCCCATAATAGTAAATGGCATCACATTTATAATGACATACTAAACAAAGTCACTTTAGAAAAAAACATGGGCAAGTTTATTTTTCTAGAGGGCCTACTATGCCTTGTCTTGAATCTCCTCACCCAAACTGGTCACTGGTTCACTTTCCTGTGTTTTATTTTAGTTCATTTAAATATTTTTATTTTATCTGAGAAAAAGAGAGAGAGAGAAAGAGAGAGAACAGGCATGTCAGGGCCTCTCGCCACTACAAACATGAACTGTTTTGTGTATATGGCATTACATGGGTATTGGAAAATTGAACCTGGGCTGGCAGACTTTTCAAGAAAGTACCTTTAAATGCTGATCCATCTTCTCAGCCCATTTTCCTTTTTCAACTAATAAAAATTTCCATTAACATTGGATACTCTGGTTGGTCTCAGGCAGTAAATATGTTAGCACACTTGGAAAAGAAATGCACTCAGTGACCTGTTACAGCTGTCTCGAACCAGTTCATGACTGCTGATTATTAAATTATTGGGGAATTTTCAAGCTGTCTATCCAACATAGACATTAAGCATTAAATGATATGGGCTCATAATTAAATATATTAAATTCAAAGATAACACATAAAACTCATTACAATATAATTCTTTTCCTATGCTTTATCATTATCTATCCACAAGTGAGGAAACAATAGCACCATGACTGAATGTAACCTGCAACCTACTTGTGTCAACAAAGCTTTATTGGCACATACCCTTGTCCATTCAGTTATGTATATGGTGCTCTCATGTTACAGCAAAGCTGAGGGGTTGTGACTGAGACCCTGTGGTCTTCAAAGCCTAAGCACTTATTAGGTGCTATTTTATAGAAAGTTGTTGCTGACCCTCATATATGCTCTTGAGGTGTTCTACACTTTGTGGTAGAAACTACACAATGCTTTCATACCACCCATTTCTTTCCTTTCCTATGTGCAGGGAAGTCACCAGCTGAAAAATGGCCATGGTGTGAATATTTACACCATAGACATAGAAACACATTGCTAAGGGGACTCTTATTCTTTCCCTACCTGTGGAAATAGTTTTAACCCATTTTCTTTTATTACAATATATTTAATTAACCTCATTCAAATTCTATGGCTAAGATCTGGAAAGGAGAGCATTCCTGTGGTAGAATGGATGTTGGGTGTTGAAGGGTAGATGAATTTTTAGCCTTTGAATTCAGGGCCTTTAATTAATGACAGAGAGAGAGAGAGAGAGAGAGAGGAGGTGGGGGAGAGAAAGAAAGAAACACTCCATGATTTCTCAGAACGAAGGGAGAAGTAAGAAGATCAGAACTGTGAAAGGGAGCAGGAAAGGTGAGCTCTGTTAATGAGTTCTGACACAAACCAACAAGATCTGAACTGTCTAAGATTGAGGAAAGGGAAAGAAACAAACAGTAAGATGTGCTGTGTGCTGCAAATAGCCCCAGAACAAGAGCCATTTAGAAAGTGAACATGAGGGAGAATTGAAAGAGCTTAAGACAAAATTGTGACCGAGAGCAGAGGGAAGGATAGCATCTGAAATGAAGACATTCCAGCGATCCCAAGGTCACGCTGTGTGATGGCCGATCTGCTCTAAGAAGTGTTCCATTAGCAAGAGTAGCAAGGTCCTTCTGGGAGGATAGCTTTATCTCCTGGTTCACCAAATTTAATTGTGTTTCCTAATTCCCAACTTGAAGAAATGGTAGTGTGTGGAAACCTCCAAATCTTCAAGCACATCAAATGCACCTAGCCCTTCTTAGAGTATTGGTTATCTCAGGATTACTGTTAGTGGGGTCTCAAAACCAGTGCAACTGTTGGATCTACTGGGTGTTTGGAAATATTTGCTGATGGCACCCATCTAGATTAGAAGTGAAAAGAGAGGTTAGGGAGATGGATCAGTGGTTAAGAGTGCTTGCCACATAATCACGAGGACCTGAGTTTGAACCCTAGTTCTCACATAAAAAAGTCTGAGCATGCCCACATATGTTTTTAAGCCCAGGCCTGAGAAGAACAGAGACAGAAGAATCACTGGCGCTCACTACTCAGCCAGTCTGAGCAAAACCAGCAGCTCATGGTTCAGGGAGAGACTCCATGTCAAGGAAACAACAGAAGAGCAGTAGGGCAGGACATCTGATGTTCTCCTCTGGCCTGAAGACACAGTGTACATCCATCTGTATACACGTATGAATATACTATGCATATATACACCATAGACACTATACACACACCAAAATTAAAAATAAAATTCATATGGAACTTCGCATGCTCTTATATTCATAGGAGACGTTTTACCTTGTGTCAATTAAAAGGCAAAAATTGTATTTGTAGGACAGTCAGCCATGATGGAGAATCTGAGGGTACAGATCCCAAAGGATTGCTTTTGATAACCCACCCAAGCAGAACAGGGCTGCACTCCAGGGTTTCCAGTGATATTGAGGCACATTTGAACAAAGGCATAGAAATGATGCTCTTAGAATGTGAATTAGGGGCTGGGGAGACAGCTCAGTTGGTAAAACGCTTGACTCACAAGCATGAGGACATGAGTTTGATTCCCAGAGCATATAGATACATGTCTGGCATGGTGGCACACAGTTGTAACCCCAGCACTGAAGAGGTAGAGGCAGGCAGATCTCAGGATCTTGTTGCTAGCCAATCTAGCATAGTTAGTGAACTCCAGGGCAATGAGAGTCACTTTCCAAAAAGAAAAGGTGTCTGCTTCCTGAGAAGAGTAACATAGGAGGTTGGCTCCTTGCCTCCACATATGACCACACCAACATGTATACTCACACGTATCCTCACACACATACTACATATACACAAACCTGCACATTTTTTAAAAGTGAACAAATGGGGGCTGAGGAGATGGCTCAGGAGATAAAGTGCTTGCCATGCAGGTGTGAGGAGCTGAGTTCATATTTGCAGCACCCATGTAGATGCTGGGTGGGTTATGGTGGCCCACCTGTAGTCCTGGCACTTGGGAGCTGGATACAATAGATCACCAGGACCATCTGGCCTCTATCTGGTTCAAGTAAGAGATCTGTACTCAGTAAGTAATGTGGAGAGTGATTGAGGAAAACACCTGAAAGCAATCTCTGGCTTCCACACTCACACAAGTGTACCACATGCACATGAACACACATACATGCATGCACACTACAAACACCCAAACACACACAGACACAGTGAACTAGTAGCTAAAAATTAAGAAATTATTCTAGTGTATGCTTTAGATGAGTTATGCCACCTCAGTAAGTGATAAAATACTGATATTACTGAAAAACAGGTAAAAAACCAAGAAAATTATCTTTTAAAGGCTGCTTTTATAATATAGACTTAGTCATATTGCAGCATCAGCACTTTCCATGAATCATGTGTGCTCACACTCCTTTCCCATGGTTTGCTATACATATTCTGTCATCTGGTTGTGTGTGAGTTTTAAGTTATGTGCTGATCTTATGCACATCCCAGTAGGATGTGGGTTGTCTCCTGGGTTTGGCAACATTATTCATAATTAGTTAGTTTAGCTCTATGATTCTTAAATCCACTCATACATTCCCAATCTGAATTGTTTAAGATAATAGCCACTCAGCCAAATTATCAAGAAATGTTCAATTCACTGAAAATTAAAACAGACCAGAAGGTGCTGTACAATTATCAGTTGAACAAATTTAATCAATTAATAAATATTACCAAGTTCTTACATTATAACTCACTGGACCTGGAGTCTCAGTAAGAATTTTCTGCTAGAGGGAGTGGGAGAGAAAGAGAGGGAGAGAAAGAGAAAGAAAGATAGATTTTTAAATAACTAATCTCAGTTTGTGAGAAAGTTATTGCAAAAATCAACAGGGTGCCTGAGAATAATAGAAAGGTAGTTCACAGATCCACTCAGTTGTGAATGACTGACGATGGGAATAATCATCGTTCCCAATGATGTTTGCTTTTTAATTGGGCTGAAAGCCTTAATGGGGAGAAATGGTATTTTTATAGCTCAGTGGTTCCTGAAATTGTTCAAGTGTTGAACCACCTGGAAGGTGTAGCATGTTCCCTTCAGAGCATAATGAAATATCATTACAGGGAATGCTATCATGAACGCAGTTAGCACAAACTTATATAATTTGATTAAGTTTATGGTACTTGGGGATGTTCAGTTTAATTAAATATTTGGGCAATGAAACAAAATCTTAAAAAACAATTCACAGTAGAAAGTGAAAACTTCCCTAAAATCTAAACCTATGCTTGAGGTCAAGTCCTCTCAAAGTCTTCTGTAGACATTCATCTACTGCAGTTAAACTGCAGATAGCTACAAACGAGGTTAGAAAACTTAGGGAAATAAAAAGACCCTTAAACTTTAGAAAATCCCTCTGGTTGTTTTACTGGTCTTCCTGCTCAGTATCTTCCACTACAAATTAAGAATATTTGCTACCCAGCACTAAGTTTTAAAACATTGACTATGGTGGTAGAATCTGAGTGTTCAAAATGGGGTTTGGATTAGTAAAGTTATTCCAATACATAAATCACACTGATAGCTGAGTTCTGATGGTGTGCAAGCAGCACAAGCTTGTTTCCCTGGGCACACACACCTTTACTGAAGGGCATCCAGCAAGAATTCTTAGCATCTGAATTCAGCCAAGCTTTGATAAGATGACAGTTTATGAGTTACAGCTCCCAGGTGTCAAATCCATTTTGAATGTATTTCAGAGTCTTAGAGCTGGATTTATAGTCTTGCAAAATGGCACTGGGTTCCTGTAGTCCTGCTTGCCCATTTGATTCCCTCTACATACACTGATGCGCTTCTAAACAGCTGCTTCATTCTAGTGGATACTCTGCTACAGCCTGCCAGTTCTACATAGCACCGTGACATATTTTAGTCATATTTGGAAAACCAAGAGCTATTGAATCATCATAAAAAACATTTGTGAAATTCACATTGTTTTTTTTTTTTTCTTCATGGCATATATATTATCTCCTCTTAAAAAATTACCAAGATTTTTTTCAACTTTTCTTAAGTGCCAGGCATTAAGAATCTTATTGGGAAAAAAAATCAATCATTTTAGGGCTCCACAGAAGCCCCTGCACTTGCAAATGATAGTCTTCCCCTTACCATCATAACAGTGACAGACACGAACATGATGTGATCAGGACTACTTGGCAAGAGAAGCACGTCTTCTTGCTTGTTCAGCCAATTTCCCTCAAGTATCTGATCTGGAATCAGATGGCTTTTGCAGTTTTTGCTTCCTTGCTGATTAGGTCTGGATACAGGAAGCTGTGAACATTAAAAAAAAAAAAAAGCAGCTCATTTTAATATCAGTTCAAGAAATCTACTCTTCACAGTTTTACACCCAAATATCTTGGCTCAAAGTATCTGGTCATCCTTCAAGAATCACCTTGTTCCTTTTAGGAATATCAATGATTTAGCTGAGTACTATGAACTAATAAGGAAGACCTTTTAAACACTAAATGAAAATGTTTTGACTATTGTCAGTCACAACACTGTGAAAGCAATCTCATCCAAACTTTCCAAACATGTAAGGCAGCTATAAGTATTGATCATTTGTATTTATTCATTCATTTAGCTATTTTAAATGCAGATTCTTCATGTTTACAAGTTTCCATAATAAGTAAAATGCTCAAATCCTGCAAAACTAATCCATTAAAATCTAAATCCTAGAATGATACACATATGTTACACTGTATGTATAATTATAAGTTTGACAATGAGACATAAACCCCTGTTTGCCAAATACATGACATTAAAGTCCATGTTTGAAATGTCTATATGAGCTGGGGAGATGACTCAGGGTTAAAGATACTTGCTTGCAAAATCTGCTGGCCCAAGTTTGATTCTTCAGCCCCACATATATATGTGTGTATATATGTGTGGAGTTGTTTGGAGCACCAAGAGACCCTTGCATGCCTGTTGTGTATATATATACACACACACACACATTAAAATGCACATATGATCTGTTCCAAGTCTTTCCATAAAAAATGCACATATGAGGGCTGGAGAGATGACTCACTGATTAAAGGGGTTATTTGGAAGGTCAGACATCCCAGGTTTTATTCCTCAGTACTAGCCAGATGCATGGACTGGTACTTGTGTCTGAAGTTTGTTGGAAGTGTCAGGAGGCCCTGACATGCCATTCTCTCTTTCTTTCTCTCCTTTTTATCTAAATAAATAAATTTATTAATTTATTAAAGAGCACATATAAATAAATATCAAATAAGGATGTATAATAAAATAATGCTTCCTTCATGATGATGTTTATAATTCCCATTATTTTATAAAAAGAAAATATTTTGTACATGCTGACTTTTAAAGCCCTCATAAGTGTATGTGAAATCAAAGAATTTACATATCCAAATTAAGAATATTAGCCTCAGTTTTAAAATGAATATGCACCAGGCTGAAGTTTTCAAAAGTGTATCTTCATTTGTTTATTTTGGAACTATTTTTAAGCATAATCTAAGCCAGGCACTGTCCTAAGTGATTTTTTAAAATATATTTTTTATTAGTTATGTATATAGTATATATATACAGCCATGATGGTACCATCATTAGCCTTCTCCCTATAATGGGTAATGTGGATCTTGCCTTATGGAGGTAGCCGTAAGTTATGCGGGAGAGGCAATGACTCTCTGTATAATGACCCAACTCATGGCTCTAACAATCTTTCAGCCCCCTATTCCACGAATTTCCCTGAGCCATGTTGGTTCATTTTAGGTCTATTTCAGTGACGAGGTTTTTTGAGTCTCTGGATATCTGATTTGGTAGGGGTTAAGTGTTCTTTCTGTCTTTGTGTATCTCCTTCGCCCTTGTGCTGGTACCAGGTTCACTGATAAAACAGGACTCTTGCTCATTTCCCCTATAACTCTATGGCTTCATCTGGTGCCCTATTGAGCTGCAATGGGCCAACTCTCTCCTCAGGTTCTGTGTCCTTCTGAAAGAGAGAAGCAGATTCTCCAACGGAGAGTGAGCTCAGTACAAGATACATGAAAAACCATTATTATTTTAGAGAGAATTTAATAGGGATAGGCCCTCTTGTATCCCTCTGTTGGTGGAAGCTTGATATTGGAGAGCAGGCTCGTTTTTGGATATGGTTTTGACTTGTTTCCCATTTGCAGATATGAGTTACATTCCACTGAGTGGATCTGTTAGCCAAATCTAGAGCAGTTGGTAACCCACCATGGCTGTGTGCCACTACTGCACTTGTGTGAGCATCACGTCAAGTTGTTTGCTGCTGAGTAGCTTAGACAAGAAGTTGCTTAGACAGATGTTGGTCGTCCCCCTCCACCCGTCACTTACGCAACACCTTGTGGCACTAGACAAGCTAACCGTCTGGGGACTGACTCTCTTCCATATTCCAGTTAGGTCTTTCCCTGTTCTGTCCTAACAGCATATGGTGTCTTCAGCAGTAGGCTCTTACCAATAACCTTTGGTGGGTCATCAAGTACCCTGACAGAAATCTGTCTTCTTTTGGGAAACCTTGTAGGTCTCACTGATCAACAGCTCATTGTGGATGTTAACCACATATTGGTATTGGGAGTTAGAGGTCATTGCCAAGGGAAAAGAAGGAAGAAAATGTATAGGTGATATGAAAGAGAACGATAGAAGAGAGAGAAAAGGGAGTGATAGAGAGAAATAGGAGAAAACTGAAGTTAGTCTTCATCATACCGTCTCCTTGCCCCAGTGATGCAGGTGTTCTCTCCAAGCACCTGAGGCAGGTTTGACCTTTTAGTATGTCTTTTAGGCTATAGGATTTTATGGCACCATTTCCATTTGGGTCCAGTTTTTTGTCCCCCCACCCTCTCCCTGCCCTCCCACCCCACCATCCCTATTGTCCAATCCTTGAGATGTTTAGTAGGTGTGTCAGCATCTCGGGAAAATACAAATTAGGATCCACAGATGAGCGAGACCATGCGACGCTTATCTTTCTGTGACTGGGTGAGTTAGCTAAGAATGATCTATTTCAAGTTTGACCATTTTTCTTCAAATTGCTTTGTGTCATTTTTCCTTACTGCTGTGTAGAATTCCATTGTGTAGATATACCACATCTTAGTTATCCATTCATCTAATGATGGACATCTGGGTTGATTCCAGTTCTTAGCTATTATGAATTGAGCAGCTATAAACATGGTTGAGCAAATCTCTCTGAACTGAGGCTTGGAGCTTTTAGGGTAAATGCCCAGTAAGGGGATAACTGGGTCTGTTGGTACCTCTATAGTCATCCTTTTTAGGAGTCCCCATGTTGCTTTCCATAGTGGTTTCCTAGGTGTTTTAAAAATAACACTAGGAGAGGAGAAGCAAATTTACATAAGGCAACACACAGCAGTCTATGTCTATTCCTTTTCATTTAAATAAAGTCAAATGAAGAATGCTGTTCATTTCAGTATACAGAAGGACAAAAGCAAACAAAACCTATAATTTCTGAAAGCTATTCCATGGGACACATATTAAGAAGCTACTATCAACATGGTCTATACTAATTATTGTTAGAAATACCCTGAAAAATGGATGTTAACTTCTTTAGTGAATGGAGGCTTGGCTTGGAATGAGGTATTATTTAAAGCTAGAAAGCTACAATTTGAAAGACATCTGATTTTCCTATCTCTAATGTTTTTTTCTTCACTCTTTGAATTGTGAGATTCCTTATAAATGCAGACCCATGGGACATTTAGGTAGTTTGAAGAAAAATAAAGCAAAGACAGATACTTGCCACTAGGTGATGAAATAGACATCACTAGATATCATCAGGTGACAAAGGGCAGGTAGAGAAGATCTGCTCCACATACCATTTGAGCTTGGCTTCTCCTATGTTCCTCTCTCACCATATGACACTCTGTGTTGTCATGGGACTCTGAGGTGTAGGATGGACCTAACCAGATGTGCTCCCTTAATCTTGCATATCCCTGTCTCCAAAACCATGAGCTAAATACTGGCCCTACCTTTTTAAAAATTAAATGATCCAGTCTATGGTTATCAACTACAAAGACAGACAATGAACTAAAACAGCACTGTATAAGCAAGAGCATAATGCACTATTTGTTTTGGAGTATGGTGTAGATAAGGAGTCAAGGTTATGTTGCATTTGATGACTTGAAATGGAACAAATGTAGAACAAGGTGAGGTCTGGAAGACAGCAAATGATGTCCACCAGCCTGAGCCACACATTGATGAAAAGTCACGAGGATAACAGCATCCTCTTGAGAAGTGATGGCATCCATCAATTTCCTCAATAAATGTTACCTACCATTTGGATCAGTATAGAGTATGTGCAGCCAAGAGAGAAGAGGAAGAGGAGGGAAGGGGAAACCAGGAAAGAGGAGGAGAGGGGAAGGTGGGAAGGAGGGAAGAAGAAATGGAATGAGGACGGAAGGCTTTACAAATGCATTATTCTTTTGTTTAATGCAAGTTTGTTTCAAAAGCTGCATCTTAACATTTTAAAAAAGGAAGGATAGGCTGATACAGATTTTAATGGCACATTACTGAAAAAAAAAATCAAGCTCTGGATATGATCTTCTTTGGATGAGTGCAAGGAAATGTAAATAAATGTGTCTAAGCTAGGATACAACTGCAGCTGCTCCTGCTCCTCAGCAACATGGTCATGTGCTGCCACAAATTAATTCTTCTTTAGCAACAGGGTTTCTGTGCAACAGAGAGAAGTCTTTATTTTTAAATCACCATTTTCTTTCATTTGGATTCTAGCATTTAATACACAGCCTCTTACAATATTACTTTGAAAGGCAATTTTCTAATGAAGAACTCTTCCTATAAATGAGAGATTGTATCATGGAGCAAAACCATGAGCATTTCTGCATTAGATGCTTTTCCTACAACACATGGCTTCTCAGGCCATGTCTGTCTTCTTCATAGTAAGTACTGTTTCAGGCAGGAGGTGTACTGACATCTTTTCCATCTCCCCAGCCCCTGAACAGTAGTTTTCAAATCTCCTTCTGAGGCCAGAGTGATGGTTTCGCAGTTAAAGGTACTTGCTTTCAAAGCCTGATGGCCTGGGTTTGATTCCCCTTTTCTCATGCAAAACCAGATACATGAAGTGGTACATGTGTCTGGATAAAAACAAAAAGAATTTAACTTTGATTTCAGAAACAGTCTCTACTTTAAATCAAAGAAGAATTTGAGGCGGAAAATGTCAAGTTTTTAGGGTGGTAAATAATAATAAAATGTCAATTTAATAAACACAGCTAAATCTGTATCCAAGAGAAAACATAACATCACACATAATTAAAGAAATATGACAAAAATGAATTAATTCAAAGGGAAAAAAGCAAACAATCTTTTTTTGTTTTTGTTTTTGTTTTTTTTACAAAGGAGGATGATAAATAGACATGAAAGAAGAAAACAGTGCATTTAAAAATCAGTTAAATAAGGGCTGGAGAGATTGTTTAGTGGTTAAGCACTTGCTGATGAAGCCTAAGGATCCCAGTTCAAGGCTCGATTTCCCAGTACCCACGTAAGCCAGATGCACAAGGCAGCACATGCATCTGGAGTCCATTTGCAGTGACTGGAGGCCCTGGTGTGCCTAGTTTTTTTCTCTCTGCCTCTTTCTCTGTCTGTCTGTTTGTGGCTCTCGAATAAATAAATAAAAATTAAATTAAATTTTTTTTAAAAATTCAGTTAAATCAATGGACTATGCTACATATAAGCTCATCATTGACACCAAGAAAGAAATTTGACTAGACTCACCATTCTGGCAAGTATCTCACGGAGGGGTTCAACTTCTACAGAAAGGGTACCTTCTCCCTGAATCTCCTCAACACCTTAGTTTGGTACCTATAATACAAGGCATTCCCTCAGTGAGAGTTATGCATCTCAAATTTCCAGATTCCAATGAACTATTTTTTCTGAACCCTATTTATTGAACACTTAGATATAGACCCAAATGCTTCCGTATGCCCTAGTTTACCCACTCCCAGAAATATACATGTAAAATAATTAGATTAACATGAAAATGTAAGACACTGTGAAGTGATCATTAACTGAACCATAATTATAGTCACTACCATTTCTGAAAATTATACATGAGATCAGATTCTCTGTGACAGCCTAGTCAAATGTTCACTAATAAAATTATCAGGCAACTCCATGAGGTAAAACTTCTATTGTTGCTAGTTTACAGATGAGAAAACTGAGATATAGTCAAATCAAGAAACATTCTTAAGGACATCCCCTGATAAGTAGTGGCATTTGGTTTTGAAACCTGACTCTTAATTACTGTAATTGATTCTCCAGAATCACACACTAGACAGTAAAGAAACAACTAAATGTCCATCAATAGTAAATGCATAATCAAAATGTTGTGTGTCCATACATGATAATGTTATTGGTCAATAAAATGAATGAAACACTCCTACATGCTACAACATAAAACATATAAAAGATGACATATGTACAAAATATACAAATGAATGAAGTTAAGTTAGTACTTGCCAAGGACTGGTGAGCTGAAAGAGTTTGAGAGTAATGGAGTGACTGCTAAGGGCCTGGACTTTCTGTGAAGAGAGGAATGAAATCTCAGATCAACTTCCAATATGACTGTCCGATGGAAGACCACAGGCATACACACTTTCCGTGGGAAAATGAAACATATCTCAATACTTTTGTATTTAAATGGTGGCTAGATTATTAACCCCATGAGTTTGGATTTCTATCCTGTACTTTTTTCCCACTGTGTAGTGCACCCCCCTAAATCTCTTGTCTTTCCAAATTGCTTCATATCTTTTCATATTGATTGGTAGACAATCACAGGATAAGAACTCTCTGCTGTTGTTTTTTGTTTGTTTTTGTTTGTTTGTTTGTTTTGTTTTGTTTTTCGAGGTAGGATGTCACTCTAGCTCAGGCTAACCTGGAATTCACTCTGTAGTCTCAGGGTGGCTTTGAACTCATGGTGATCCTCCTACCTCTGCCTCTCGAGTGCTGGGATTAAAGGTGTGTACCACCACACCTGGCTCTCTCCACTGTTTTTGTTCTATCAAATCATAAAGGCCTGGACACCATGTGGTCAGCTAAGTATATTATCTACTGAGTGATTGAAACAAAGTATTTGTAGCTGAGGTAATATGGCCATACACAACAGATTTGTTCCTGAAGAGTGAAAACTTTTATTTTAAACTGAATATTTAAACATTCTAGTATCCTCGGTTTGTAGAAGAAGCTGTCGGTTTGCTCTGTCTTAGAGTATATAATAAGGCCAGCTGCCTCATTTCTATTTTTATGAAATGTTTTATTTTTCTTTTTTAGTTTCTTTATGCATATACTCACTGCAATGTCCTTGCAGGTCACCCTCTCCTTTTAAATGTTTTTTCTTATGATAGGTTTATCTAGTGTATAAGTGCAGCAATGGGCACCCTGCATAGGAAAACTTGAACTTGCTGAAAGTGTCTCTGACATCCAGTGTCAAAACACTGTAAGTGGATTCCATTTCCAAATTTCTACTAGCTTGTAGTAAGTACTTGTAATAAAGTCACAAATGTCTAAATTATCAAAAAGGGAAATAAACAACCTTGTAGATCTGTGTGTGTGTGTGTGTGTGTGTGTGTGTGTGAGAGAGAGAGAGAGAGAGAGATTATGCAGATATTTTCATGGGCTTGTGCTATGAATATCATATATTGGAATGTGGTAAATAGTATTTTTAAGTCTTGGCAAAAAATATCTCCTCAATTTACAATAATGACTAATTCCCTTCAAATATACCTAAAGAGTTTTCCTTGCCTTTGTATATCTTCTTCCCAGGCCTCCCACTACCACCTAAAATTTTCTAAATGACAGAATCGCTTACTTTGACACATAATATTTTATTATTATTATTTTATTGAGAACTTTAATATATGAACATACAATAATTTGGTTATGTTCCCATCACTTTATTTGTTTTGTCACCTTCCCCCATGTCCCAGCCCCTTAAAACACTCCTCTTTCAAGGTAGTACTTCTTTTGTTTTATTGTCTTATTATTTTTGTACCCTTCAATTCTCTATGTCCAAATATTTATGGGCAGAACCATGATGGTCTTGCGGGGTTATCAGTAACTACTTTAGAGTCATAATTTCAACTACTATCTGTAGATAATAGATAGCATAAAGGGAGCTTGGAAGGTGAATGAACAGCAGAGGAGACCATTCCTATAGACAGGCAGAAAAGCTTCTACTCAGAGCACTGATATCCAGAAAGAGCCATCCCTCAGCTCAACAGACTTTTTTTATTTTTATTTTATTTTTTTTGTTTGTTTATTTTTATTTATTTGTGAGCCACAGACAGACACAGAGAGAAAGAGACAGAGACAGAGAGAATGGGCACACCAGGGCTTCCAAACACTGCAAATGAACTCCAGATGCATGTGCCACCTTCTGATGTGGCTTACGTGGGTCCTGGGGAATGGAGCCTCAAAATGGGGTCCTTAGGCTTCACAGGCAAGTGCTTAACCACTAAGCCATCTCTCCAGCCCCAGCTCAATAGAATTTGACCAAAGGTTTGTCATGTCAGTGGCCCCAGAGTTTGTTGTCTGTGTTTTGTCCTGACCTTATATTCCCCACTTTCTTTCAAGGCATGTGGAGTGCAACAACTTCATGAAGAAGTCATTTCCTATTGTGTTACAGCTGACATAACAATTCCATATTGGGTGGCTTGCACCCCAGAAATGCATGCCATGCAGATGTGGAGGATCAGAGTCCAAGATCACAGTGTCATTGCATTGGACCTATCAGACAGTGCTCATTCCCAGATCAATTTGCCACCAAGTTGGCCTCCTCAGGGAACTCTCCATCCCAAGTCTCTCACTGGCCAACTTGCTGGCATCTCTTCACATCATCATTACTCTTCATGTCTCACAATCCAGATTATTTTTTCAAACAAGGATGTCAGTCATATTGGATTTGATCCTCACGCCAGTTTCATCATGAGTACTCCCCCCAAAGGAGATTAAGGAGACCTTAAATCTAAACACAGTCACATTTTCAACTATTGAGGGTTAGCACACTTGGATTAAGGGGGAAGATATTAACATAGATCAAAATTATGTCTTAGTTTGTGCATGGTATGTTCTACAGTATAGAAGCACCATATGGAGAATTTAATTTGGTCAAATTCAAGTGCCTTCATTAAGCATAGTGATTTAAATGTGTGATCTCATAGACTCAGGCTTGAATCCTGAGTCTCCAGTGGGCAGATTCCTACTGGCTACAGGGTATTTCACTGGGGGGCTGTTCTTGGAGTCTAGCCCTAAGGTGCATTTGGGAGTAAATCTTAAGTACTCTACTAGGTGTGTTTAAAGAAGTCTGGAGCTCTGACTGTTTGTCCTTGCCAATGATGGTGCTGGCTGTGTGGTGGCATCTCTCTGCTTGGATCTTTGAAAGTTTAACATTTCTTCCACCATTGATGGTATTCCCCTGGAATTTGTAAACCAGAAATAAATCTGTTTTTCTCCCATAAACTATTTCTGGTTGGGTGTTTGTTCCAGCAACACAAAGCTGACTGAATCATTAAGTCAGTTGTAAAAAACAAGGTCAATCATCTGGGGGTACCATGAAATAAATGAATTTCAAGGTCTTTCTAAAATTCTCAGTTGTAGGATACCATTGATTTTAAAGATAGGTAGACAAATGAATAGACACAAAATGACCTCTGAAGGCAATTCAACTTTATCTGATATTCAGCCAAGTAAACAGAAACAATTCAAACACTAGTGGAAAATTTTACTAGGAAATGATACATGTGACTTTCTAAAGGTTTGTTCCAACAACAGTAGTTATTAAAGTGATAGTTGTGTTTCACACTGAGTATACATACTTTAATTGTCTTTAACCTTACTCTGCTGAGTTGGTTAATAATACCTTTTTAGTGGTTGTCTGGCACATATACTAATTATATAACTAAAATACCCCTTTAAAATCTGCATGTATCTGAGAAAGCTCTTGTGTGAGAGGATATGAAAAATACAATTGAAGGGAGGCAGAAGCACAGGGCAGCACAGCACAGGCCATGGACTCAGGTGGTACAGAATAGAAGGGAGACTTAGAACTCATCAAAATGACAAGTAGAGAAACCTGAGTGAGTCATCTCTATCATACCTCCCAAGTGTCAGGATCATTGTGGATGAGCACTGCTCCCATTGCTGGCTAGAGAACCTTTTCTGTGGAGATGACCTAAGACACTGAGGAAACTCAAAACTCATCAAAGCAGAAAATTAGAACTGCCAAGAGCTCAACATTAAAGGAAATTTCGATCACACCTTCCAAAGTTTAGGGAGTACTTCTGAGGAGTAGGAGGAAAGAATTAATAGCCACGGGATGAGAAGGAGCACTGTTGGGCATCGTCCTCCTGAAAAGACTGACAGGTGCATTCACAACCCCATTGGTTACCTGCTAACTGATATTCCCCACAAGACCAGAGCTCTTATGACCACATCAACACTTTTTACAGTGAAGACAGGCAAGGACAAAAGAAATGAGGCAACAAAACAGAGAAAGCACTATCTAGAAAGAGGAGGGTCCTAAGAGGATGGAGAGGAGGGGAGAAGAGACAAATATGATAAAATTACTATATGTTCACACATTAAAGTTCTCAGTAAAAATTTAAAACTGCAAGTAAAGAAACCCCCCAAAACTCAGTGATTATAAAACAATCAATCTACAAGTGGATAAAATTTTATCTCTGAAATCATTCCTCAAATTGTAATCTCAGCCTCATCACAAAGGAACATATCAGTTAACCTCAGATGAAGAGTCACTGCACAGGATATGTGGCCAGGACTCCTTAAGTCTGTCCATCATAACAAGAGCAAAACAAAACAGCAACAACAACAACAACAACAACAAAAGCAATGGAAGTCTGGAAAACTATCACAGAGCAGGGGAGACTTAGCATGTATGACAACTCAGTGTGATCTGTTGCCTGAATTCAAACCCTGAGCACAAAGAGGAAAACCTGTAAAAGCTGGTGGAATATCAGCAAAGACGAAAATTCAGATCACAATGTTGCCAGAATCTTTTTCTCATCTATAACAGGCGCACTGGGCTCCAGGGTAGCCTGGATTAGAAGTAGGTAACTATGAAATCTTTGTAACTTCTTTTCCTAAATTTAAAACTACCCCAAAATAAAAAGTTCATTAAAAAAAAAAAAAAAAACAGACATTTTGAGTAAAACTCTTAGTAGCTGTGGTTTCCTGCTCAACCCTGAACTTCCCACAGTAGTTATTGGCAATTCATGGTTGCTGGGGAAAGGGGATTCATATTCTTTAGTGGTGTGACCACTGATAAGTTGCCCATAATCAAATAAATAACCTCTCAACTATGTCCATGCATGTTACCCTAATTAAACTCTGCCACTAACAAAAAGGACATGGAAGTAGGACAATTATTTGAGAAGCAGAAAGGGTTCAATGGGAGTGGAAGGAGATAAAATAGGGTAATGTAAGGTGAATATAACCGAAATACATTAAATATAATGTACGAAATTGTCAAAATATAAAATAACAAAATTTTTTTAAAAGGCAAACTTCATGAGCAAACATTTCTCCAAAATCAAATCTAAAGCAAGAAAAGCCATTCACCATGAGGACACACACATTCAAAGTGCAATGGGAGGTCACCTGCTTATTGGAGGAGCAAAAATCAAAACAGTGACCACCTTAAATGCTACTGAGGATATGGGGGAACATGACACCTGTAGCAGACAGCTTCAGGGTAGCAGAGTGCAGTTATGGAGGAAGGGATATTTATTTATTGAAGATTACAGATCCAGGGGAAGTTCCATAATGGCAGAAGAAGCTGGCCTGCCTTCACAGTGCCAAGCAGAGAGAGAAAACCATCAGCCACACAGCACACTTTAAGAACTCCTCCTAGGCACACTTTGCATATCTTTACAATGGATTCTCAAACCCACCATACACCTTAACATCCGCTCAGTGACATTGCTTCCAGCAATGCAGATGCAAACCATAAACTAATAAAACACTGAATATGTTGTGGGCCATATATTCAAACTATCATACACCTAATGCCCTTCTAGTGAGAAGCTGTTGCATAAAAAACATCCTAGTTATTTCTTAAGTACAAATTCCAGCTGCATTGATCAATTAGAAAGTAATGGTAATGTCTGTTGTGAGCAGTGGTATTTTAAAACAAGCAGAACAGAAACAACCCAACTGTCCACCAATGGATGGACTTATGCGTCTAATATGGCATATTCACACAATGGAATAGTGCCTAGCCATAAAAAGAAAGCATGAAGACATGCTATAACATAGGAATGCCTTTAAAACTTGATGCTTAGTTAAAGAAGCCGGACATAGAAAGGTGTAAATTTGTGTGGTTTTATTTATGTGGCCTGACAAGAGAAAGAGAGAGAGAGAGAGAAACCAAATGTAAATCATTAGTTTCAGAGTTTGAGAGTGGGAATAGATGACTATAGAATTCATATGCAATTTCTTTTTGGGAGGATGGAAATGTTTGAACTTGAAGTGCGGGGATGACTGCACAACTTTGTGAGTTTAATAAAACCATTTAGTACTCTTAAAATAAAGGATTCTTTTGGTGTATGGTTTATATTCTACAATGCTGTTAAATATGCTTTTGTATAAAATTTAGATTATGAAGACAAGCATTAAGAGAAACTACTCATTACTGATAATTCAATCACTTACAATTACATTTTGATTTGTTCTCTTTGCACTGCTGTAAGTGCTATTGATTTTAATTTTAAATCACAGTAAGTTATATATAAATTTAATTTTTTGGCTGGTGTGTACTAATGTAAAATATGGATGGCCAAGGAATTTTATCCTGGGAATTGTGTGTGCATGTATTTGGGTTTATGAATATTTTTGTGTGCTTATACATGAAGGCCAGAGGACAATCTCAGGTATCTAACTTTTGTTTTTTTTTTTTTTTTTAATACATGTCTCCCACCGGCTTGGATCTTACTTTTTAGGCTTAGGCTGGCTGGTCAGTGAGACCCTGTCACTGTCCTGTCACTGTTTCCCCCGGGCTGGAAATACAAGTGCATACCACAATGCCTGGATTTTTTTTTTAATGTTGTTTCTGGGGATGAAGCTCGAGTCTTCGTGCTTGCAAAGCAAGAACTGCAATCTGAGGCATCTCTTGGAGATTTTATTTACAGCATTGCCAAACTGACCTGGACTTCTGTTCAAGCCAGCCTGGAGGATCCATCCTTAGCATTAATATCAAGCAAAGCCAAAGCCACAGATGAACTCCTCACCCAATAGGAACCAAAAACAATCTCAAAACAACAGCAGCAGCAACACCAACAACAGAACTGGGGGGATAAAAGCTAGGTGTGGTGATGCACATCTTTAATCCCGCCACTGAGGAGGCAGACATAGGAGGGTTGCCTTGATTTTGATGCCATCCTGAGACAACATAGTGAATTCCAAGTCAGTCTGGGCTAGAGTGAGACCCTACTCAAAACAACACCACCACCACCACCCTGGTGATTCCGAGAAGATGATAAAATTACACTTTGTCTTCTTTTACCAGAACTAGAACCCACTTTTATTATCATATGAGCAATAATAGATAGTCTTGCCTGAGACCCTTGGTGGCCATACTATGCAGAAATTTACTTGTGCAGTCCAGAAAGAAAAGGGCCCACAAGACAATACAAAGGTTGTTTTATTCAAAGTAGAAAGGGGAAAGCTACTTTAAGCATTCCAACATTCCTAGAATTAATACAAATATCCATCCAGAAATGTCTTAGGAAGGCAAAAGAGAAATTGTTATCATATTCCAAAGATGCAACTTGTCTTATCCTGTGTCTAGAAAAACACATGCAAGGATGAGTTTACCTAGCTAAATGAACTTTTAGCACAAAGAGAAAATACACACACACACACATACACACACACACACACACACACACACACACACACACACACACACATATATATATGGTATGTAGGCAAGTCTTGTCTATAATAATAGAGAAAGAAAGAATATCTCGTTTTTAAAACTTTTTTTTAAGTCAAGCAACAGAGCCTTATGAAATTTCTCTTGCTGTCTAGGTCTTGACTTTTTCCTCTGCCTGCTGTGAGATTTAGGAAGATATCTTCCTCTAAGTAATTTAGCTTAATTCCTAAGGTCCTAATTAGAAAATTGGAGGCATCATTAGAAATATACCCACAGGCACTAGAGGGCAATGATGGACAAAGATTACTGAGATCCAAGAAAACTCCAATGAATATGATGGGATGCTCATTAGTTTCAAATGAATAACACTTTAGATACAACTTTAAATATTCTGAAGACATTTCCAGCCACTGCTTCCAACCTGATTACAGGAACAAAGAGGGCAAGGTTTGCTTGATAGCAATCAACTCTACTTCCTGGCTTCATCAGGGCATTTTGCCCAGACTGAACCCAAACCATTTTAAGATCAAATTGGCAGAGTGAGGAGATAATGGCCCATGTCAGAGTCAAGAACATTTCCAGAACCAGAAATCAGAATCAGAGCCTTTAATCTGCAGTAGGAAGAAAAAGGAAGTGTTCATTCATGTCTCATAATGCCATATAATGTGATGGGGAGAACTATTTATGCAAAATCTATGGATGAAAATCTGATTAACAACTCATATTTTGCTGTAAGCTTGACTGGTAGCTGCAGGATGCTATACTAATAAGGAATTAAAGTGTATTATTTTTTCTACTTAATTTCCATTCCTCTTTTGCAGTCTCATTGTACTGTTGAATCAGAGTTCGGCTGAACAGTTGGATGAAATCCCACAGCAGAGATTTGACTAGAGCAATGTTTTGCAAAATGAGATCCCTGGACCAGTGTGTCAGCATCATTCCATAACTAGCTACAAATGAACATCCTTCTACCACAGCTGCAGCCTCCTCAGGCAGCATCTCTGAGGGTAGAGCCTGTCACCCTTCATTAGCTTCATTTTCTTTTAAAAGTTTGTATTGAGTATTGACAAATAGTAATTCTATAGGAGACATGATAAATGTAAGCAATGTGGAATGAAAACAAAGCTAATAAAAATATCCATTACCCAAAATACTTATTTATTTCTCCTCATTGAAATCCTGAAATCTTTGACAAAGATCTCCCAAAACCCTACATTGTAAGTCTTTGATAACCACTACTGCCTTCTCTACTTGTATCAGCTTAAATATTTTAGATTCCAGTTATCTATATTTTAATAAAACATATGCTAAAGTTGGAGGACAATTGACCTGGAGGCCAGAATAGGATGTTTTTAAAAAGTAATGATTGTACAATATTATTAATGCATAGACATGAGGTATATAATGTATAAGCTATCATCTCTTTTACATTTGTTTCTAGCTATATCCACAAAAATCTTTACACTGTAAATATTTTCAGGATTCATTAATTTTTGTATGCAACTCAAGATACATTTTGTTGACTATTGAATTAATATTTATATCTAGATTCTAAACTAGTCCAAGGATTCTTATTAAATTTCTCATGTTATTTTGATAATGGTAATAAAGCACATAATAGGGTAATTCTTTATCTTACAAAAATATTTCAAAAGGAATATATGATGGGTTCGAATCACTTGCACTGATTAAAAACCATGATGTGAACGTAATGCCTTTGTTATCAAGATGAGTGTTTTCCCATATTATGGACACCTTTACTATACATGAAGTTTTTTTGTTTCATACCAGCAAAAGAGGTAATGTTGTCACAATAAGACCAATTAGGCAAAATGATATTTTCTTAACATTTTCTAGTGTGTGATGAGTACCAGGTTTAATTGGAAAAGAAAAAGAAGCAGATGGAGTTTTCTGGAAAGTAGAAAGAAATGTTTAGATATTCTGCAAGAGTTATATAGGAAATCCACATGTGCAACTGAGATGATGTGGTAGAACTAAGTCATTTACACACTATGAAAATTGTAAAAGTAGAAGCATTTAGTTAGGACCCAGTCCCGCATAAGGAAAAAAGGCAGTATGTTTACATTCCACAGCTAATTGCTATTAATAATAATGGGTTTGACATATCTGAGACCAAGGAAGACATAGGATATGTAACTTGCTTGTGATGTGTCAGCCAGTGTTTATTGAGGACCTATAATGTGTTACACAGCATTGCAAATCTAGAACTAATGATAACAGTCAAACTGTGTATCAGGTATAAAGTCAAAGGGGGCACCAAATAATAAAGATGAATCAAGCTGGGCATGGTGGTGCATGCTTTTAATTCCAGCACTCGGGAGGCAGAGGTAGGAGGATCACCGTGAGTTTGAGGCCACCCTGAGACTACATAGTGAATTCCAGGTCAGCCTAAGCTAGAGTGAGTCCCTACCTCGAAAAAAAAAAAAAAAAAAAAAAAAAAGGAACCAGTAATCAAGACAATATTTTAATGTGATGATTTCACACAATTACCAAACAAATAAAAAATCTATAAGGATATAGCAGAATTCTAATCAAACATGCACTATATTTTATCTAACTTTTTTCTAGGATTAAATATGGTTTAATATGGTATTGTTACTTATTTTGTATTAGAAATAATTGTTCTGGGTGCTCAAGAGACAGCTTAGCAGTTAAGGTGCTTGCCTGCAAAGTTACAGGATCCAAGTTCGATTCCCTAGGACCCACGTAAGCCAGATGCACAAGGTGGTGCATGCATCTGAAGTTCTATTTGCCTCTCTCTTTCTCTCATAAATAAATAAAATTATATATATATATTAAATAATTGATCTTTGGGGTTGGGGAAATGGCTTGCTTGCAAAGCCTGCCCCCCTGGGTTCAATTCCCCAGTATCTATGTATACAGCCAGATACAAAAAGTGACACATACCATTAGGAGTTCATTTGCAGCAACAGGAGTCTCTGGAACATTCATTCCATTCTGTCTCTACTTTGAAATAAATAAAAATACACTATAAAAATAATTATTGATGTTCATGTGTTTTTTATTTTACCTTTAAAAAAATTTTTTTTTATTTATTTGAAAGAAAGAGGGGGCGAGAGAGGCAGATAGAGAGAATGAGCATGCCAGGGCCTCAGACACGGCAAAGGAACTCCAGACACATGCACCACCTTGTTCATTTGGCTTACGTTGGTCCTGAGGAATCAAACCTGGGCCTTAGGCTTTGCAGGCAAGCACCTTAATTGCTAAGCCATCTCTCCAAGTGTCACATAAAATAACATTTCTCATGATCAATAATACTTTTGGACCTTACTTTTTTTTATCTGAGGCAGGCACACCCTTACCTGTTTCAGTTCTGCTCTGTGCTGAAAACTTCTCATTCATATGTCAAGGAACCACTAGTCTATAAGGCACAGGATTTGATACATATGGAAATGAAGTGTTGTAGTATAGGAAATAAATGAGTTTGAAAATATATACAAAGATGTAAAATATCCTAATGTATTTGGGGAAGAGGCAATATCATTGAAATCTTATATGCAAATTTATGCTTGTAATGGGAGGATTATGCAAAGACATGATTGTATGTGTTTTGAGTATTATTTGTTACCTTTTTCACTATTTTCCTAACTTTTATGTTAAATATTATCAAGTTGCATTAGCACTGTTATTAATTATAGAAAGTCATTTAACACTATTACAAGAAATGCTTCTCAAAAATGCTTCTTCAAGTCTCTACCTCAAATACTCTATCCATAAAATAGTTTTCCCTGTTTCCTGGGATGTAAACACCACATGGGTGAGTAAACATGGGAAGTGGGACCAGGTAAAAGGAACATGAAAAATAAATGATTGTAGAAGTGCAAGAAAGTGATGAGCCATCTCATTGGATAGGTGTTGCTGGCTTTATTCCATTTGCACTAAATTACATTCAATCTTGCCTTTACAATTACAAGTGTGAATTTCATTTTGTTTGGGGCAAACCCCAAGACCCTAGTGATGCTAGTGTATAACCACAGAGAACCACTGTGCTGAGCATTTAGGACTGAGTCTGGATTGGCACAGAACACACAGAGCTCTCCAAGGCTCTGCTTGTGGAATGATATACACTCCAGTATTGTAAAATGCTTCCACTTTTATTCGGCCTTGAGTGAGTTTGTAAACAGTGTGGGCCCGGGGGCCTGAGTTATTCCAGGATAAGTGGTAATTTATGAGCGTGTGTGATTTCCTAAAATAAGACAAGATGAAATAGTTGCATCTTGGGCAGGGAAAGATGTTTCCTTCTGTTTTGCTATGTAGTGTGGTTTAACTATCCTAAATGCCTATTTGATCCTTGGTAAGATATTTGTTTCTCATCAGTGGGATTTTGACCATTGTCAAACTGTCAAGGAGTTTTCAAGGAATGAGGGAAGAGAGAAAGGAGAGGAGAGATGAGAGAGACAGAGAGACTCCAGGAGACTTCCTGCTATACTACCTTTAATTAGGAAAGCATAATGAAGGAATGTTGGCAGGAAAATTACAGAAAACCCAGACCCTGTTAAGGTTGGGTGCTTTATATTAAAACAACCCTTGCTAAAAGAATGTGGTATTTTGAGGGAAGTCTGCCTGGGACACTATTTTTGTGAATACACAATTAGGATGGGATCTGTATTTCTTGAGCTAGTGTTTCTTATGCCACTTGATTAAAGTGTTTCATGCTTTCAAAGGGGTACAGTGTCTGAATTGTATATTTATTTCTATTCCATTTAGATGGAGTTATCACAGACTTAGTGCTCCATACATAGGGGTTTTTTTGTTTGTTTGTTTGCTTTTTTCTTGATTTGTTTTTGGGTCTCAATGTAGCCCAGGCTGACCTGTAATTCACTCTGTATTCTCAGACTGGCCTTGAACTCACAGGGATCCTCCTACCTCTGCATCCCGAGTGCTGGGATTAAAGGCATGTGCCACCACTCCTGGCTCATACATAGGTTTTGTGGAGGTAACTACACATATTTTCGTTTTCTCATAAGCATAGTCAAAGGCAAGTGTTTCAAAAGCATTTTGTGAAACGCCCACATTAATGGTCAGAACAATACTTACCATTTTAAGATAGTGGCGCCCAGACACATTATCTATGATTTCTTATGTTCTTTATTCCCTCTTTCCTTGCACTGAGCATGCATGGGATAAGTACTAGTAGAGTGTGACAGAGCTGATGCTATGTGACTTCCAAGACTAGGTCACAGATTCTGTCTAGCTGATATGTAAGATACCGGGGCCATTATGTGGAGAGAACTCTGTGAGAACATAGAGATGCTTGGGTCCTTCTGGCTTAGGTCCCTGATGCTTGAGAGTGAGTGAGTGAGTGAGTGAGCTTTGGATGAGTTCTGTCACAAAATTTCAACTATCCTAGCTGACAGGAAGTGGGACAAGAGGAGCCCATGAAGAAAACAAATATCGCCATCATTTGAAGACACCACACTTCAGGAAGGATAGCTTTAGATGACCAGAATGGACATAGAAAATCTATTAGTGACAATAAATGTCATTGATCAATGAAAGAAAATTTCTGACTCTGTTTGCATCAATCTCTGTGTGTTTACCTTGATTTCCCTTTCTCCACAGTGATTATCAAAGTAGAATATATGTACTTAATTGCTTATTCTTGCTGCCAAACACAGAGAGAGTAAGTTTTGCTCAGGGAAAAACAAAACCAGATTCTGATTAGGATCTAGTATATATTAAAACATCACTGTAATATAGAATATATGAAAGATACTTTTGTTGTATGAGCATTTGTGTAATATGTGTGCTTGGTATATGCACACATGTGTGAAGATGCATATGCCTGTTTATGTGTATAGGCCAGAGGAGAATTTTGGGTGTTCCTCTCTATCACCCATCAGCACTTTGCTTTGAGACAGTCTCTTTCTGTTTCCTGAGTTTATCATTTTAGCAAACCCCAGTAATTCTTTAGTCTGTGCTCCCCATAGTACTGGGATTATGGTTTTGTATAGCTATGCCCAGCTATTTACATAGATCAGACTCAGGTGGTCTCAGGCCCCTTCATGCCATCATGCTTGCATGGAAAGGGTTCTTAATTGCTGAGCCATCACCTTAGCCCAGCATCCTTTGTAAACTACTCATTTTTACCAGGATAATGAAAAATAAAAGTTTATTTAGTTGATATAACTCGTTAATTTCAGAATATCTGTGCAATTTGTGTCAACTATTTCATTTGTCTCAAAGGATAATCATCTATGCTAACAAAAATGCATGAAATAAAATTTTATTTTATTTTATTTTATAAAATATTTTATTTTTATTTACTTGAGAGAGAGAAAGAGACAGAGAGACAGAAATAGGCAGGGAGGGAGAGAGAAAGAGAGAATGGGTGAGCCAGGGCCTCAAGCCACTGCAAACGAACTTCAGATGCGTGCACCCCCTGGTGCATCTGGCTTACGTGGGTCCTGGGGAGTTGAACCTGGGTCCTTTGGCTTTGCAGGCAAATGCCTTAGCTGTGAAGCCATCCCTCCAGCCCCAAATTTTATTTTTTTTTAAATTTTCTCTACCACTTCAATCCCGTGAGAATTTGGCCAGATTTTCATATTATTTAAAGAATTGAATGAGTCATAAAATGTAAGTATGTCAAATTTCTCAAGAACCTAATGGATGAAAGCTTTGTCAACATATTAAAGAAATTCAACTTCCTATTGTATTTATAAAATCTTTATAGGAATTCTATAATGTGCTTAGTTCATGCTACTAGAACATTCATCAAAACAAATGGGCCAGGGTATTATGAAATTCATGGACATAAATCCACATAATGATACCTTATGGAAAGACTGGAAATAGCATTGAATTAGTGCACCATCTTATTTAGCACTAACATTAAGGATAATTCTGTTCAATTTTCTCTTCTGACTTCAAACTTCTCAGCTTTAAGCTTCAAATCTCCAAGCATCTGCTGGAAAGATTCTGCTAAGCTAGGCCATTACACAGGAATGGAAAGGTTATTTTTTGTGTGTATGATCTCAGTGACTTCAGCATTTCAGTTTCCCCAAAGAGAGAGCAAATAGAAGGGTCGGGCTTGAGGAAAAGGGTCAGATTTTAAACTACTGTCTCTGAAAATGATTAAAAGTTTGGAAACATTGTAATAGAAATAGAACACGAAAAGTTCATGAGAATATGCCTGTGTATGTGCTCATGCACCACTCTGGACTTTTTAAACTTTAATCCATCATTGCTAAGGGAACAGTATAGGAGAAGTGTAGACAAACTATAAAGATTTCTAGTACTATACATGCAAATCATGGAGTGCGTGTGTGTGTGTGTGTGTGTGTGTGTTTGTAGCAGACAGCTTCAGGTTCGCTGAGATGAACTTCTGGACCAAGCACAGTTATGGGGGAAGGGATATTAATTATTGAATTTTATTAGTTTTACAGATCCAGATGGTTTGGGAAGTTCCATAATGGCAGAAGAAGCAGCCTGCTTCCACAGATCCAAGCAAGAGAAAAACCAACCAGCCACAGTTTGCAGCACACAGAGCAAAACTACAGCCAAGACTGCAGAGAAAAAAGAGTCACACAGCACAATTCAGTTTGAACTCCCAGTATTTTATTAGTTTATAGTTTGCACACTTTGCATATCTTTACAATGTTTGAATTCATTGTAAAGATATCAAACCCACCACCACATCTGGTGGCTGGTTCTGGCCCCCAGTGACATTGCCTCTATATCCCTTCCTCCAAGGTGGTTGCAGATGCAAACTATAACTAATAAAACACTGAATATATTGGGGGACATATATTCAAACTACCACAGTGTGTGTGTGTGTGTGTGTGTGTGTGTGTGTGTGTGTTTAAAATACTGCTTTATTATTTAAGAGAAAGGAGGAGAGAGATAAAGAGGCAGATAGAAAGAGAATGGATGTGCTAGGTCCTCTAGCCATTGCATATTCCAGATATGTGAGCCACCTTGTGCATCTGGCTTTACATGAGTACTAGGGAATTAAACTCTGGTCCTTGTGCTTTGCAGGTAAGCCCCTTAACCATTAAGCAATCTCTACAGCCCTGGATTATGTATTTTGGTGCTGAAAAATAGAAGAGATCAGCTCAACTGTCCAACTTTGTAAGCATGACTTTTCCCTGCTTCCAATTAGGTTTGAGCAGCATAAAAATCCATCCCTTTAAATGCTAACGTAGCTACATACCCAGCTATTGTGATATGAAATCATGAAGGGTCTTAACAGTGCAATACGTAACAACAATAACTTGGATGTACAACAAATATTTTAGTATTTGCCATCACTGAAATTATTTTTAATAGAGAAATGAAATTGCTCAATCAAAACAGCAGGTGGGTGTGAGGGTTCATGCCTGAAGTTCCACCATTTGGGAGGCTGAGGCACAAGGATCACAAATTTGAACTTGTCTAAAAAAAAAATCAATAATCTTAATTCTCACCTTTTCATAATTTTTCCTATTCTGCAGTTGCAATTGCTTCCATCTGTAGTGTGTTAGTGTGTATTGCACCATCAAGTTCATCCATGGTCATCAGTATTGCAGTTTTCAGAAATTTTTTCAGCTCATTAATTGAATGATTTTAATTTCTTTGCTTTATAATATAGTATAACTCATTTAAACCTATTGATTCATGATGACTTTATTATGGTTAAATATGCACAGCACACATTACCATGAAACCATTTTTATGTGATGTTCACTTCATTCCCAACATTGTACAACCATCAGCTACCATCCTTTTCCAGAACTATTCCATTTTCCCCAACATAATCTATGTAACCATTAGACCAAAAATTCCCATTGGCCTCCTCCCAACCCCAGTCCCAGTTAGCCTTCATGTACTTTCTGTCCCCATGAATTTCCCTACCATAAGTTCCTCCTGTGAATGCGATCATACCATAGTTGAGGTTTTGTGTCTGGGTTTTATTTTACTGTCATGATTTTATGGCTTTTGCATTTTGTGGTGTCTATCAGTTAAGGCTAATTAATATTCTGTTGTAAGCATATAGCATATTTTGTCTACCCGTGCACCAAGGCACATAAGGAGATGTCTATTCACAATGCATGAGAAATGAGAAAGTTTGCTTCTTAGAAGAAAGGGGAGGAGTGAACACATAACCAGTACCATGGAGGAGGACTCTGTTTGGAACTATGTGGAAAGGCTTGATTGTATGGTCAGCAATAGGTGTTTTTTTGTTTTTTTTTGTTTTTGTTTTTGTTTTTTTTGGTTTTTCGAGGTAGGGTCTCACTCTAGCTCAGGCTGACCACCTGGAATTCTCTCTGTAGTCTCAGGGTGGCCTCGAACTCATGGCAATCCTCCTACCTCTGCCTCCCGAGTGCTGGGATTAAAGGAGTGAGCCACCACACCCGGCATCAATAGGTATTTTTTGAACATAGATACCAATGTTCAATTTCAATCTCTTTTTCTAGTTCCTTTTCACATTTTAATAAATGTACCTAGTTTGAGTGAGACCATTCATCCATTTATTAATTTCTCAGCACTAGAAATGAATGAACTGTGTGTTTAGTCTGATTCTACAGGAATAAGTGTTAGCTGTGAGGTGCTCATCCACTGGGGTTCTGAGAGAGTTCTGTCTTCTGGTCATGTAGGCCAATGGCATCAGTACTTCAGGAGGCCCAGAGACCCTATCATATAACCATTCTTTTAAAAATATTTTATTTGTTTGTTCATTTGCTTGTTTATGAAAGAGAGAGAGAGCATGGGCACACCAGGGCCTCTAGCCACTGCAAACTCAGATGCATGTGCTACCATGTGCATCTGGCTTCCGTGGGTTCTGAGGAATCAAACCCAGGTAATAGGTTTTGTAGGCAAGCATCTTAACCACTCAGCCATCTCTCCAGCCCCACATAACCATTTTTTAAAGTTTAAATACATTTTATGGAAAGAGGATTTTGAAGAACCATTCCACCAACCAGTTAACTTAGGTGAGAGGCCCATCTTAACTATGTGTAGCAGCAGTTCATAGGCCAGGGTCTTAGACTGTATAAGAAGACAGTAGCCTGCAGCTGTAAGCTAAAATAAACTCTTCCTTCCTCTACTTGATTTTTGCCAGGTATTTTGAACCAGTTATAGGAAGACAACTGATTCAGAGTTCATTGAAACAAATCAAAACCTTAAGACTCCACTAAAACAGAATTATAGGAAATTTTTCCTGGGATTCATTAAAAATAGAATCTTGCAGAAACACTCTAAGTTGTATAGTTTTTAATAAGAAATTCTGGCTCAAAGCTCTGTAGTACTTCCACATAAAAATAGCCCAGTTTGTATATACTATGTGGAGAAAGCAAAGAATAAGCAGAGTGTTTTAGAGATTACTAGATTCCCCTGGAAAGCTCTCTGCTTGATTAGCTGTTGCTTCAAGTTAATTGTTTTAAAAGAGCTTTCACCTTAATGAACAGATGTTCTCCTCATTGATGTTCATAACCTTTCCATTGACACATCTCCTTTCATTCTCAACCTCTATTGCATCCCTCACCATACAAATGCTCCTCTCTCTCTCTCTCTCTCTCTCTCTCTCTCTCTCTCTCATACACACACACACACACACACACACACACACACACACACACTTTTGTCATTCTCTTTGTGACCATGTCTTGAATGTATGCCTTTCTTTTTCAAAAGTTTCCTCTCTTTTGAACAACAATAAGAAAACATGTTAAGGAATTGTTTTTGACATTATTACCAAGCATCAGGGGCTTTGGTGACTGACACATTTGTTTTTTCCTCTGGGGCTCCTTAATAGAAATCAGCCTGATGAAGAGGGAAGATACCAATACAAATGAATGAAGGGTCATGTGAGAGTATTAGGAAATGAGGTTTCAAAGTCAGTTCCCAGCAGGCTTACTATGGGGCCATGTCACATATCATGTTTATCACTGGCTTCTGCGTGTTGATGCCAGTCTTGCTCTCTGAGGTTTACCTCTGAGTTATGGGGAAAGGCAGGTGGACAAGACAAAGTCATCAGTGCTTTACCTAGTGTAATTAAATGACCTCATTTTATGACTCTCCTTGTTCAGATGACCTTGCTGAGGCCACAGCACACAACCTGATTTCTCCTTCCACTGACATGTCCACTAGAGGAATTCTAACATGGAAAAGTAAATAATGTATTCTTCCCTTGTTTGGTACTGCCTGGATCTGTATGAAAAGCTCTGAGGCAAGAGCAGGCAAATTCAGGAAGGTTCTGATTTAGATGCTTTTCACAAAAAAAAAATCAAATTTCTAAAAATTAAATTGATAAACAACTTGCATTGAAATCTTTTATTTATTCTTTGTCCAGCCAATAAATTAGTTTTTCTAAGAAGCACTTTATCATTTCCCATGCTTGCATTTGCTATAGGAAAAGAACAACATTTTTAAATACTTCCATATGATAGGTTTAGATAATTGCTGTGATTTAAAAATCCTATATACAGTACTTGTAGGGCTGGGAGTTGAATCTGAGCCAATATGAAAATGCTCAAGTAGGTAAATTCATCCTGGAATAGCTTTAGGACTTATTATCATTCATGCTTTTCCTTTGTCATTTTCTTTATTATTTATTCATAAATATGAATGTAGTTGTCCCTTGGTGTCTGCAGGGTATTGTTTACAAGGCTCCCCAACAATGCCCATATCTGCAGATACCCAATTCCCTTAACATAAAATGGTACAGTGTTTGAATATAACCTACAGACATCCTCCTGTAGGCTTTAAATTGCCTCTGTATTGCTTATAATGCTAACCACAATGCAAATGCTATGTAAATGCTTGTTACACTGTATTGTTTGGGGAATATGACAAGAAAAAAGTCTATGCATGATCAGCACAGATGAAACTTTTTCTCTGCTTATTTTAAAGCTAAGGTTGAATTAAAAAGGAATGACCATACTCTTCATGGTGTCAATAATCCAGAGTCCAGATAGTACAAAAACTTTGTCTCAGGTGCATTTGGTTTTAATTATTGATTTCATTATCAAGAAAGTAGCAACTCTAATGATGATTATGGCTAATGTGCCTAACATAACTGCATGAGTGCTGGTACTATTATAGTATTGTGAATGCATTTAATTGTCACAGAAGTTCTAATGTGAGTGTCCTTGATATTCTTTTTACATCAGGGAAAACTGAGCACCAAATATGTTAAGTAAATGCCCATGACCATACACTTTGTAAATTGAAGTGACATCCTATGACTGTAGGCTGTCCTATATCAACCAATGTTATCTGGCATTCTTGTTCAAGTTCTTTGGTGACAAAAGCTAAGAAAGGACAACAAAATTCAGCATGGAATTATAAAGGAAGGCACCTTGCAGAACCCAGTATGGAGAAGGATGCTCGGTGGACAAAATGGAATTGAAGAGTGACACACTGTCATTAGGAGTGAGTTAAATTTAAAGTCTGAAAATATTCTATTATATCTTCACACAGTTAATGAAAACCTTATGTGATATAACTTTACTCAGGAAACCAAGGATGTCACTGGAACAGTGACTTATGATCAATGATAATCTTCATAACATAAGGGAAGGAGGCACTTAATAATTTCTATTAAATAAAGTCAATGTCTAGAATTCAGACATTTTTTTCAATTTATTTTATTTTCAATTTATTTTTATTTATTAGAGAGAAAGAAGCAGATAGAGAAGGAGAATGTGTGTGACAGGGCCTCTGGCTGTTGTAAACGAACTCCAGATGCATGTGCCACCTTGTGAATATGGCTTACATGGGTCCTGGGGAATCAAACCTAGGTCTTTAGGCTTTGTAGGCAAGGCCCTTAACCACTTACCCATCTCTATTGCCCAGAACATTTTTGTAAATCACATACTTTGATAGAAGACTACATTTGCAGTTCATCCTTGCAGTAGTGCTTCCTACAGCATTTATGAACCTCTAAATTTTGGTAATCTGGTAACAACCCAATTTCCAGAACTTTATCTAAAAGTAGGTGATTTGATATGGATAAAAGCATCCAGACTTACATTTTAAGAGCCACAATAATTATATACTGCAAAGCTACAAAGGACACAGATCACATAGGATAAGATGTGACTGGTCACCATTAGAGAAAGCAGTTCAGTGCCTCCCGAATTATAGTGGGTGAATGCTGCTATGAGGGTGTGTGTTAAGGTAGCAAGCAGAGACATTTTTAAAGACAGACCATTCCCTTACACTCCTGGGATGGAAGACTTTTCTTTCTACGTGACAACTTCAAAACAGAATTGGAAACATTGTGAAGAGTGGAGTGGTAAACAAATATGAGTACAAAAATATGTGCAAAAAAACCAATTTTCAATATCTTCCACAGTTTCCAGATGAGATAGTTGCTACGATCAGAATGTTTATGTGGTGCTGAAATTTGAATGCTGAAATTATAACCTAGAGAGTGATGTCATTGTGAAGGGAGGCCTTTGAAAGGTGATTATATCAGAGTTAGAGCCCTCATGAAGAGAATCAGTGTTCCTATGAAAAAGTCCCAAGGGATTCATTCACCTCTTCTACCATGTAAGAATATAGTGACAACATTCTATAGGTGATATTATATTGTCAGACACCCAACCCATATACTATCTTATCTTTCCCATCTCTGTAACAAAATACCTAAGTTAGTCACTTTAAAATCAGAATGTGTGTGTATATATATATATATATGTATATATATGCTTCTAAAAGGCTCAGAAGATAGTCAGCTGTTACAGTTCCTTTGGGCCAATGGCCACACAGTATATCACAGGTCACCTTGGGGCAGACATGTGCCAAAAAGAGAAGGAGAAATTGGAGTTTCCCTCCAAGGACATGTTTCCAATGGTCTCACTTCCTTATTCCAGGCCCCACCTCTTAAAGGCTCCTTTTCTCAGTAAGACCACAGGCTATCTACTGAGAATCTGACACATGGTCTCTGGGTGACACATAAGAAAGAATCTAAAATAACTTGGTATTGGACTTCCCAGCCTCTAGACCTGTAAGAATTTAGTTTCTACAAGCAAAAGATCCTAGGGATACTGCAAGTTACCAACCAGGCAAGATGTACACACCTGTGTGACAGTAGCACATAGGCTCTGGGCTTAATCAACTGCTCCTTGATTGGACTTGAGACCTGCTCAGTGGGAAGGAATTCATATGTGCTACTGAGAATCAAGTCAGAAGCCAATGGCTTAGATGATCATAGACTCTCACAAATCTTTAGCTAAAATGAGAGAGGTTACCCATCAAAGTGTGCAAAATGAAGAACTAATCACTTGTGCAATAATGGCACTCAGATTTTATGGAAAACATCTACCCTCTAACTAGACCTAAGACCTGCTCAGTGGGAGAGAACTCATACCTGGTACTGGCAACCAAGTCATTGTCCCACACAGGTAGGAAGTTCACAACCACCAGAGAGAAACCCCCATTTTCTCTGAACATTTTGAGTGTTTATCCTCATCAAATATCTCTCAAAATCATATGCATATACCTCTTAACCAGATAATGCCCTTACCCATGGTTGGAGGATCTGCCCTATTTTTACAGATGGCAGAGAATACAACACCCATCCTATCAATTTGACAAAAGATGCTTGATTGCCCATCATGAGATATGACATCTCTGCCACATTCACTGGGTCCAGAAGAATCTGCAGCTGAAGAAGTCATGAGTATTGCTCTCAATGCTGGGCTGGCAACTGCCTCCAGGGAAATAGCAACAAACACTGTTGAGAACTGAAACACATAACAGAAATACAGAGTCTACAGAGAACTCAACACTCAAAACAAACTCAACCCTCTTACAAAGGCTCTGGGCCTGTTGCTGAAGAGGGGATGCAAAGATTGTAAGAACCACAGAGTGGGTAGAAATATCTTGAGGCACAGCGCTCCCCTCCCAACCCAGAAACTGACAGAGCCCCTAATTACCCCACAGTGAAGACCAAGGATCCTACTGAGTTAGGCCCTCAGGGAAATGGAGACTGGGGCTTAAGAGATTTAAGACTATAACCTATGTAAAATTTATTCATTTATATAAATTGAAAAATAATTTAAGTTTTTTAATATACTTATCCCCTTTGATCCATGCTAATCTCACTCTTGGTTAAAGAATCTGATTTTTACAGAGGGTGGAAGAAATGAGGGAAACCCAAGATCTATTGGTGCAACAAGCAAAGAAAGCCAACTACCTAGTATGAGGTAAGTCATTATTATCACATCTTCCAGGGCCCAGGCAACGTTACAGAGAAAGTGGATGACTAACTGAGTGCTGCTCTCACAGCTAACCTGAGAACTTCCTCCAGGGAGATGGTGGAATATACTGAGGAGACTCAAAAGGCATCAAAGCAGAAAAACAGAGACAACAAAGAAATCAACACTAAAGGAGAACTAACACATGGCAAGGCTCAGGGAAAATTGTGGAAGAGGTGGGTTGAAAGTATAAGAGACACATGGTGGAAAGGAGTCTCCTGAGGCATTATCCCCCACAGAGTGACTGGTGCAATCATGACCCCACAGTGAATACTGATAATCCCTCTAAGAAGCACCATCAGTGGGGTGGGGGAGAGGAAATATGAGTATAACCTGATGGGAATATTACCAATAGGTTCATACAGGAAAGTTCACAATTAATAAAAAATAAAATTAAGTTCTATTATTTATAAGCTACTACATAAAGATTATGGTAATACCATCTATATTCTATATTTACCAAGCCTATTCTGTCATGTACATCCCATGCACAAACTGACTGTATCATTGGTGCTCTACTGCATCACTGTAATAAAAGAAGGAACTAGCAAACCATTTTTCATTAAAGAAATTATATCTTTAAAAATTATAGAAATAGAAGCAGATCTGATTCTGTGCTGCCTCTGAGTCACAGATATGAATAGAGATAAAAGTATCTCTTATCAAAGTGTTTGAGGTGGTGGGAAACCCACAGTGGTTCCCACGTGCCCTGACTTTGTTTCTCCTGGAGCTGAACAAGCTGAATTAGCTGTGTCAGTTACCCTAAGAAGTGAAGTTCGACCTCATTCTTGTGTCAACTCTATTGACACTTGGAATCTGTGAGTATGGTAATTATTTTATTTCTATATTTTTATACTACATGCATATTGAAAAGTTACTTCACTGTTGCAGCTCCCCAGAGAGCTACCAAAAGCATAATTAAAGTAGAAAACATTTGTAGCAAACTTTTGATGCAAGACCTTGAGAAAACCAGTCAGCAATGCTGAGAGAACTGAATAGCAAAACAAGTCTAACTTCATTCTTACTGCATAGCACATCATGGAAGAGCACACTGTGGAGGACATACTCACCTCATGGTGGTGGCTAGAACTCCAAAAGAAAGGAAGGGGTCAGGCCACACCTTCCCCTTCAAAGGCACATCCCTAATGACCTAACTTCTCTTCATCAGGTTCCACCTCTTGAAGGTTCCTTGATTAGAAAAAAAAAAAATCATAAAGATCACCTTTATCATATAACTTAATCTGTTTCCTTCTTAATTACTTCTTTCTACCAAAAAAATTCCATTTTCTTGAGAACTCAAAAGGCTGAAAAGATGCTTACTTTATGTCTAAGTAGAGTAACTATGAGAGCATCAGTGACATTTCTCCAGATCTTTGGTATTTTGTCCATTTATATATCATCACCATGGCTACTGTGATAGCATTTAAAATAATTCCAACAGAAATCTGACAGCACCTCATTAGGTCTTCTTAGAATCATGTAATTAGGTTAGAAAAGACTGCTGATTGAGAAGGTTAGAACCGCCTGGGACAGGATACATTTCCCTATTACAATCAAAATATTCCTTCTCAAAAGCCCACCTCAAAGTAGCAGATATTTCCTTCAGACTGGAATGTGGAACCTGTGTCTTCAAAAGGAGAAAAAGAGGACATTGAGATAACATTTTCTGTCTTTGAAAAGAGATTTCATTCTTATATCCTCATTACCAAGGATGCTTTGTGCTGGCTTCAGAAAATCTGGGAATCCTGTGAGATCAGACAATTGTAATTTACCACCTTTGTTTTCCTTACCAATTTGATATAATTAAGGAAATTCAACAGAACTGAAATAGACTTGATTCATACTCTTAATAATCTTTAGATCTATGGCTTGTTCCTGAGTCCAGAACTAATTAAAGTTAGGTATAATTTTTAAACAAATGTATTCTGTACTCTGTATTCTGAAGAGAGAGGCTGCATGAAAGCTGGTTAAGCCACCACCATGGCTTCCTTGTTTGCAAAACTGCATAATAAATGCTCAGTTTGACATTCTTTGGGGGTTTAACTCAGAGAGAATGTTTACACTCTTGAAATCTTCTATAATGAGGGAAAATTTAGACTAATTGACAAAACTAATAGGGGAGCTGATTAGTTCATACAAATAGATCAACTCCATTATTTTACACAGAATTCAAAACTGTGTCCTGTTTTAAGAAAGCTCTATGCAATTTTATGAGAAAAAAAATCTGGATAGAGATGCATTAGACAAAATCAGTTATTTATTGTTTTCAAAAGGGCAACTCTTTTTTTAAAATATTTATTTATTTGAGAGAGAGAGAGATACAGAAATAGGCAGGTAGAGAGAGAGAGAGAGAGAACAGGCATGCCTGGGCCTCCAGCCACTGCAAACAAACTCCAGATGCCTGCGCCCCCTTGTCCATCTGGCTTACGTGGGTCCTGGAGAATCGAGGCTTGAACCGTGGTCCTTAAGCTTCACAGGCAAGCGCTTAACCGCTAAGCCATGTCTCCAGCCCGAAAAGGGCAACTCTTAATCATGGACAAACAAGGAATTTGTGCTTAGAATCAAATTATCCATCATGAGAGAGGGATCTGCATAGATGTGTCACCCACAGCAAGAGTGTAAGCAGACAAGTGGTCCCCAGAATCCACTGCATGGTAAGAGGCTTTGTATAAAATTAATGTTTAAAAAGAGGGGCTAGGGCCTGGTGCACCAATTCTCTATTTCTCCCTGTCTAATAAAAAAAAAAATGGAGCTAGGACTAGATAGATGGCTTAGCAGTTAGGACACTTGCCTGAGAAACATAAGGACCCATAATAGACTCTCCAATTTGCATGAAACCAGATGCACAGTGATGCAAGTGTGCAAGGTCACACATGCATAAAAAGGGGCAGACACTTCTGGAGTTCTACTGTAGTGGCTGGAGGCCCTGGCACTCCAATTCTCTCTCACACTCTTGCATAAAAAAAGGCAGTTATTGGGCTTGCCTTAAAAAAAGGGAGGGTGCTAAATATGTGGTCAAATGGCTAAAGGTACTTGTATGCAATGCCTTATGGCCCAGGTTCAATTCCCTAATATCCATATAAAGCCAGAATCACAAAGTGGTGCATGCATCTGGAGTTTGTTTGCAGTAGCAGGAGGCCCTGGTATACCCATATTCATTTTCTCTCTCTTTCTCTCTCTCTGTCTCCCTGCCTTTTTCTTTCTTTTTTTATTTATATTATTCTGATTTTACATTCATAGTATTGGTTCCATTGTCCTCCTCCCTGTCCTCCCACTTTCAAAGGGACCCTCATCAATGGGGAATGTGGGTCATGCATTGTGAGGTTAGTCAAGAGTTCTGGGGTGTAGGCCCCAGTCTCTGTGCATAATGCCCCAACTTGTGACTCTAACAATCTTTCCACCCCCTCTTCCATGAGTTTCCCTGAGCCATTTTGGGGTCATTTTAGTTCTTTTTCAGTGATGAGGTTTTGGGAGCCTCTGTGTCTCTGGATATCTGGCTTAGTTGAAGTTGGATGTTCTCTGTGTTTATCTCCTTCAGCCTTTTTCTGGTGTCATGATCCCCATGAACGCTGAATTCTTGCCCTTCCCCTGCATTGTTCTATGGTTTCAGCTGGGGCCCTGGTGAGGTGTGGTTAGCTGATCCTCCCTTCAGGTTCATTGTCCACCTGAAAAAAGATAAGCAAATTCTCCAACGGAGAGAAAAGTTAGTACTAGGTAGAAGGGATGACCATCTATGTTTTGGAGGGAATTTTGTATGCGTTGGCTCTCTTCTAGCCCACATTTGGTGGTATCTTGCTCTTGGAGACTGAGCTTATTTTTTGTACCTGGTTTTGACTTATTTCCCAGTTCCAGCAATGAGTTGCATTCCACTGAGTGGATCTGTTAGCCAAATCAAGAGCAGTTGGTTACCCACCATGGCTGTTTGCCACTACTGCACTTGTATGAGCATTATGTCAAGTTGTTTCCTGCTGGGTATCTTAGACTTCAAGTTGTTTGGACCATTGTCAGACATTTTCCCCCAGTTGCTTGTGTAGCACCCTCTGGTACTAGACTAGCTAACAGTCTGGGGACTGACCTTCTTCCAGATTCTGGCCCGGTCTCTCTGTGCTTGGTCTCACACACGTATGCTATCTTCAGGTCTTACCATTAACCTTTGGTGGGTCACCAAGAACACTGACAGAATTCTGCCTTTTTTTTGGGGGGGTGGTAACCTTGTAGGTGTCTCGGATCAAGAGCTCATTGTGGAGTTTAACCCATGCTGGCACTGGAAGTTTCAAGTCTGCACCTAGAAAGGTGAGGGAAGAAAAAGATAGATAATATTATAGAGGAAGTGAGTATAGAGAGGAGAGGTAGGAAGAGAGAGTGAGAGGGAGAAAGAGAGAGAGAAGCAGGACAAGATTAGGGTTAGCCTTCATGATGTTCTCTCCAGATTCCTGTGATTTGAGTGTTCCCTCTGCGGGCCTGCTGAAGGATCAATGTTTTAGCCTGTGGTTCAGAGTAAAGGTTTTTATGGCGTCTTTTCCTTTTGGGTCCCAATTGTATCCCTGCCCCTTGTCCTTCCCCCCACCCTCTCATTCCCTCCCACCCTTACCTTCCCCCCATCCCACCCCCCCTTGTCTGGTCCTCAGAGTGTTTGTTAGGTTTGGCTGCATGTCACGTAGGTTCAGGTTAGGAGTGACAGATAAACGAGACCATGCGACGATTATCTTTTTGTTCTTGGGTGAGCTCACTGAGGATGATCTGTTCCATGTTTGACCATTTTTTTCAAATTTCCTTATTTCATCTTTCCTTACTGCTACATAGAATTCCATAGTGTAGATATACCACATCTTTGTTATCCATTCATTTAGTGATGGACATCTGGGTTGATTCCAGCTTTGTGCTATTATGAATTGAGCAGCTATAAACATGGTTGAGCAAATGTCTCTGGTCTGAGGTTTGGAGCCTTTAGGGTAAATGCCCAACAAGGGAATAACTGGATCCATTGGTAGGTCTATGGTCATCCTTTTCAGGAGTCTCCATATAGCTTTCCATAATGGTTGAACCATTTTACATTCCCACCAGCAGTGAAAACTTGTTCCTATTTCTCCACAACCTCGCCAGCATTTGTTTTCATTGTTTTTTTTTAATGTTAGCCATCCTTACTGGGGTAAGGTGGAATCTCATTGTTGTTTTAATTTGCATTTCCCTGATGAATAGGGATGTTGAACATTTTCTTAAATGTGCATTTGCTATTTGTTTCCCTGAGCCACATTGGGGTCATTTTAGTTCTGTTTCAGTGATGAGGTTTTTGGGGGCCTCTGTGTCTCTGGATATCTGGCTTAGTTGGAGTTGGATGTTCTCTGTGTTTATCTCCTTCAGCCTTTTTCTGGTGTCGTGATCGCCATGAACGCTGAACTCTTGCCCTTCCCCTGCATTGTTCTATGGTTTCAGCTGGGGCCCTGGTGAGGTGTGGTTAGCTGATCCTCCCTTCAGGTTCGTTGTCCACCTGGAAAAAGATAAGCAAATTCTCCAACAGAGAGAAAAGTTAGTACTAGGTAGAAGGGATGACCATCTATGTTTTGGAGGGAATTTTATATGCGTTGGCTTTCTTCTAGCCCACATTTGGTGGTATCTTGCTCTTGGAGACTGAGCTTATTTTTTGTGCCTGTTTTGACTTATTTCCCAGTTCCAGCAATGAGTTGCATTCCACTGAGTGGATCTGTTAGCCAAATCAAGAGCAGTTGGTTGCCCACCATCACTGTTTGCCACTACTGCACTTGTATGAGCATTACGTCAGATTGTTTCCTGCTGGGTATCTAAGACTGCAAGTTGTTTGGACCAATGTCAGACATTTTCCCCCAGTTGCTCATGTAGCACCCTCTAGTACTAGACTAGCTAACAGTCTGGGGACTGACCTTCTTCCAGATTCTGTCCAGGTCTCTCTGTGTTTGGTCTCACACACGTATGCTATCTTCGACAGTAGGGTCTTACCATTAACCTTTGGTGGGTCACCAAGAACTCTGACAGAAGTCTGTCTTTTTTGGGAAACCTTGTAGGTGTCTTGGATCAACAGCTCATTGTGGAAGTTAACCCCATGCTGGCACTGGGAGTTATAAGTCTGCACCTAGGAAGGTGAGGGACAAAAAAGATAGATAATATAAAAGAGGAAGTGAGTATAGAGAGGATAGGGAGAGAGAGAGAGAGAGAGAAGCAGGACAAGATTAGGGTTAGCCTTCATGATGCTCTCTCCAGATGCCTGTGTTTTGGGTGTTCCCTCTGCGGGCCTGCTGAAGGATCAATGTTTTAGCCTGTTGTTCAGAGTAAAGGTTTTTATAGCATCTTTTCCTTATCATCCTCAGTGAGCTCACCCAAGAACAAAAAGATAATCATTGCATGGTCTTGTTTATCTGTCACTCCTAACCTGAATCTACGTGACATGAAGCCAAACCTAACAAACACTCTGAGGACCAGACAAGGGGGGGGTTGGATGGGGGGTAGGTAAGGGTGGGAGGGAACGAGAGGGTGGGGGGAAGGACAAGGGGCAGGGATACAATTTTTTTTTTTTTTTTTAATTGACAACTTCTATACTTACATACAAAAAAACCATGATATTTCCTTCCCTTACCCCCATTCCCCTTCAGAACGCCATTCTCTGTCATATCCCCTCCCTCTCTCCATTAGTCCCTCTTTTAATTTGGTGTCATCATCTTTTTCTTCTATTTTAAGGTATTGCTAGGTACTGCAAGGTCATGGATATCGAGGCCAATTTCTGTCTGGACAGTTGCATTGTAAGGAGTCATACCCTACCTTTGGCTCTTACATTCTTTCCATCCCCTCTTCCACAATGGACCCTGAGCCTTGGAGGATGTGACAGAGATGTTTCAGTGCTGGATACTCCTCCATCCTCTCTTCTCAGCACTATGTTGCCTTTTGGGTCATCCCAGTGGTCATTGCCATCTGAAAAAAGAAGCTTCTCTAACTAGAAGTGAGAGCAGCATTAATATATGCATATGAACATTAAGTGTAGTGCTTTCAGGGCCACTTGGTGGGAATAATATATACATTTAGCCAGTCAAGAGCAGGCTTTATACCCCTAAGGCTCATTACCTCTCCTGCCATAGACTTTTGCTTAGATTTTTCAGTACCAGGCATGTATTCCCTCCCATAGTGAGGGCCTTCAGTCCAATTATGGAGCATTTGGTTTCCCCAAAGGCAGACATGCCACTATTGCACCCTTTCAGTCATTGGGCTTGTCTGGCCAAACTTAAGTTTTCCAGTGTCCACTGTTTTCACTGTTGATGACTTCTATCTCTTATCTTCTATGTGTCTGTTTTAAAGAAATAAAAAAAAATTAAAAGTGCATTTCTCACTGACAACATCATGCTGTTCCATGTTTTTACTCAAGGAAAGGTATAGTCCCCATACTCATTATCAAATGAAGAGCAGAGGTTGACAGTTTTAATCTTTTACATCCTGACATGAATTTAATAAGTGATTAAGGGGAAGGGTGCAATTTTACTATTCCTAAAACCATATGTTGTTGTTACAGTTGGGAGATGGTGTACTGCAGATATGCAGTTAATGGGCAGAGGCCAGGGATGCTGTCAATTACCCCTCAACATATAGGAAAATCCAAAACTGTGTCTGAAATGTCCACATTACCAGAGCTGAAAAACTAAGAATAGATGTCCAGATTATTTTACATCTTAAAAGTGAATATCCAAATGGTTTTTTAAAAACAACTCATGGGCTGATAAGATGGCTCTGTGGGGTAAAAAGTGCTTACCACACAAGTACAAGGAGTTTGGATTTCTCGTACCTGCATGAAAATGCCTGGCATGGTCGTACACTGCTATAACCCTGGTCTGGGGAAGGACACAGAAGATCTCTAGGGCTATCTAGTCTAGTGGAGTTGATGAGCTCTATATTCGGTGAGCAGTACCCTTCCCCTGCCAGTGTTGGCCTTTGGCCTTCATATGCACATACACACATGTGCACCTACAGACATAGAAACATGCATCCACACAACATGAATATAAACACACACACACACACACACACACATATGCATGCAAAAAAATTTACATTCACTGCCTAGCCTTCCCAATGTGGTATTTTCTGATCCTTCATGGAAGAGAAGGTTTGAGATACTCTGAAGTCTATAAAGAACTCCATTCCTTCAAAAGTGGTGAGCCAATGTTGCTGAAAAGAGAGATGACCCCACTCACAGAGCCTGTGATGGCAAGCAGAGCTCCTCACTGTGTGGTCTAGAACGCTGTTGATGGCCTCCTTGCTTATCTGGAGTCACAGATCCCCAAGAGCATCCAGCAATTTGCCAGGAAACAATACTTCTTAACAAAGGCTACATGTGCCCAGGTCTGCTTCACTGGCATTCCACACAAAGGCGTGAACAAACCACATTCTAAGTCACAAGCCAGATGAGGTGAGATTTTCTCATAATGCCTAGACATGGGTCCTTGGATAACCTTGAAAGTGCCATTGATGAGTGGAATGTGAAAAATCAAAGCAGAAAGGGTCCTTGTGTTATGATCGAATGAAAACACTGCTGAAAAGGCACATTGGAGCTGTATGCACATCATTCTTTCTCCCAGACAGAGATGAATCTGATTTAAACAAAAACACTGCAGGAAATTGATGGCATACATCTCACGACAAACATTAAGTCAGAATAAATTTATTCTTAACATAGCAAGTTCTGTTCTAGTGATTAAATATGTCTGCTACAACAGGTCACACCATTCAAATTAACACAAATATGCAAGCATTAAATTATTTTCAACACCAAGGCAAAGCTTTTCTCGAAATAGGTACTTGGATCATATATCTACCTATCCTACCTAACTCCCTGACAAAATGGTTTAGAGTCCACAGGAATTATTGCCCTACAGGGAGAAGGCTTATGAAGTAGGTATTTTAAATTCAAGACTGCAATTAAGTTAGCTCAAGTTAATGATTCAGGATTTATACCAATACAGGTTTCTGGGAAAAGCTTTGGTCACGTTGCAGGATGCATTTATAACTCTGCTGTACACATCCAGTTACACTGAAAACAAAGCAGCCTTCTTGGGGCTATCATCAAAAAAGGCTAAACTCAGGAATCTAGATGAATTTAGAAAGATGATTAGATAGTATATTGCAAATTGTAAATTACAAAGAGGATCAAGCAATTTTGGTGCTAAAAATGCAGCAGACCATTTCAGCCAACTGCAAAAATAAATAAATGAGGGGAAGCTACTGACGAGTGACAGGCAAAAGTTTCAAACTAGTCTCTACAAGACAGAAAATGATAGCTTCCTCAACTTACTGCCTCTCCCTTCTTCTCATTAAAACCTGGCAAACTATCACCTTTCTCCCTGGCCCAGGGTGACTTGAATCTTATTGGACAGGTTTTGTTCTGTTAGAAGAATATCTTGAAGATGCACTCAGCCATATGTTTCTATGCATTCAATATCACCTTCTTTTCAACAGAGTGTGAATAACACCTGTATTTTTGTTACCCATTTATCTAACAGTTTCTATAGCTATCTAGTAAGTGCTGGTAAACACATGAAGATGAGAAGGAAGGAAAAAAGGAGAAATGTTAAAGAAGCCACAGCCACGCATGTCTGTAACCTCAGACCCCCATGCTAGGGAGAATAGAGAATTTCAGAAGCTCATGAAAACCAGCAAGCTCTAGGATCAGTAAGAGACTGATTTAAAAAAGAGCCATGAAAGGGGCATCTGCTGTTCTGCTCTGGCTACCACATGAACACATCCTCCCCCAGGGGAGCACATGGGGAATTGTGAGCATATATACTACATACTACTAACAGAAGAAAGAAGGTTCACAAAAGCTCTTATAGACCCTCTCTGACTCTCACCAAATGCAAAGATTACTTTTTCTTGCTCAATGATATATCAGAAATACAAATCAGGTTTTTCAAGGGAATGCACATTCCATAGCAGGCTTTTATACTCTACAACACTGGCAGAGGTGGGGGACGGGTGAATCACCTAGGAATTCAGTCAAATCATCATTCTATTTTTCAATAGAAATCTAGGCAATGCCTGGGCTATCTGAGTCTGTGGAATCACAGTGTGTTTCATTGTTGGTTGAACTACTTTACAAGTCTGTAAGCTGTGGAAGACTGATAATAATGCAAATGACTATGGTCCGTAAAAGTGCAAATCATGTCCAGCAGCGATGTATGTGATTGTTATTGCTGTGTGGATATTGACTACATTTATATGTAGTAAGCACGTTCATTTCTGTCAACCTGATCTATGTGCTCCTGGCTTGTGGATTTTCCTATGAACTATTGGTTGCATCTTACACTTCCTCCTTGAGTTAACCAAAATACTTGATATGGATTCACTTTATACTTGTGTGAAATGGATGGATATATTCTCTTTCATAATTATATTTTGATTAATATAGTATGTTAAGATTAGAAGATAATATACTTAACTCTAGATAAACATCTCCTTTTAAAAAATTAATAGTCTAGGCTGTAGAAGAGGTGTTTGTTATCCAAGCATAAGGACCTGAGTTCCGATTTCAGCATCCATGTGAAATGTCAGCCATAGCTGTGAGCACCGACAATCCCCGTATGAGAGAAATAGAGACAGGACTATTCTAGGCTTTCTGGCTAGCTTGTTTAAACCAATCAGTTAACTTGAAGATTAGTGAGAGACTCTGTCACATAAAGTAAGGTGGGAAGCATAAGACACTTGAAATAGATCTCTGCCTTCCACATTTACATGCAAACATGTTAGATACTCTCATATGAACACACACTCAAACATATACATATGCAAAAATTAGAAATTGTGATAATCATAGGTTGAGATTTTTTTTTTTTTTTTTGCATCTTCATATATTAAGATTTTATTTTCACAGCCATGTATTTCTTTTTGTAACAACTAGGTTTCTTACAATGCAATTTACATTTACAGAGGACATTTTATCATGTTCTGTCAAAATACCTTGTATCTTGAAGAACATGATGTCATTTTAAAAATCAATATTTCTTTTTAAATTTTATGATGATTATTATTAACAATATAATTCCTATGGATACATCATGGTACCCTGGTTCCTGCCCCCATTCCACTGGAGACACTCCTCAGGGGGCTTGCACATATTCCCTATGGTATTGTGGTTTATGCACTGTGGGAGAAGCAGTTAGTTTTGGGGGGAAGGGATGCTTTGGGGCATGATGTCTCAACCTGTGACTCTTACAATCTTTCTGCTCCTTCTTCCACAAAATTCCCTGAGCCACTGTGGATGAGTTATAAGTCCACTTCAATGACGTGCTCTTAGGAGCCTCTGGATCTCTGCTTTGGTAGGTGGTAAATATTCTCAGGGTCTGTCTCTTACAAACTGTCAATGATGGTCAGGTTCCGCATGGAAGCAGCACTCATGCTTATCTCCCAAATTTGTATTTCTTCCTCTGAGAACTCCCTCTTCAGTTTTCTGCCACATTTTTGAGTGGGTAGTTTGATTTTTTTATTGTTTAGTTTTTTGAGTTCTTTGTAGATTCTAGATTACCCTTTTGTCAGTGGTATAGCTGAAGTTTTTTTTCCCATTCAGTAGGTAATCTGTTGGCTCTGCTATGTAATGTTTGTTTGTGCAAAAGCTTTTTGGCTTCATGAGATCCCACTGTTTGAGTGATTGTTTAATTTCCTGGGCTACTGGGGTTTTGTTCAGGAAGTCTTTCACCACTCCTATATAGTGGAGAGTGCCTCGTATTTTTTTCTTCCAGTATTTGAAGTTTCTGGTCTTAATATTGAAGACTTAAATCCATTTGGACTTGATTTTTGTGTATGTAGGACTAGTTTCATTTTTCTACATATGGTTATCCAATTTGTCCAATACAATTTGTGGAAGATGCTATCTTTTCTCCAGTCTACATTATTGGAGCCTTTGTCAAAGATCAAGTAGCTATAGTTATTTGACCTGCAGTCTGGGTCTTCAATTCTGTCCCAGTGGTCTATGTTTCTATTTTTATGCCAGTACCATGGTGTTTTTGTCACTATGACTTTGTAATACAGCTTTAGATCTGGTATGGTGATTGTATTAGCCAGGGTTCCCTAGAGGAACAGAACCAATAAAATGAACTGTATTAAAAGGGGATTAGTTGGAGTAGCTTACTCAGTCCAACAATAGCAGGTTGCAGGCCTGAGAGTCAAGGAACCCAGTAGCTGCTCAGTCCACTAGGCTGGATGTCTCAGCAGTCCCAATCTGGCACTGAAGGCCTGGAGGCATCCTGGAGAGATGCTGCTCTTCAGTCCATGCTGGTCTTCAGTCCACATTGGAAAAAAGCAAGAAGCACTGGCAGCCTGGTGGGAGGAGGGACTACATTCCTTCCGAGAGCTTCTTTAGATAAAGCCCTCCCCTCCAAGAGGGGCCACTCACTCTGGGGGAAAGGCTCACCCTGGGGGAAGGATTCCTCCTTTAGTTAATCCTTCCTAGAAGCAACTTCAGAAACCCACTTATGAGGAATGTCTGTGGATTTCTAAACAGATCAAGTGGACACAAACTTAACCATCACAAGTCCACCCCTTGTCAACTTGACATCAAACCATATCTCCTTACATCATACTTAATTTCCAAATGAAGACAGTAACAAGGTCATAATTCTGCCTAACATGATATAGCTATCCCTCATACAACCAGAAACGTACAATCTTCCCCAACACAAGCAAGGTTCCTTGGGGGAATGCTTAGTCTCTAATATAATAAGTCAAATATAAATTCAACAGTGGTTAACTAGAAATATGATCTTAATCAGTATTAATTACCTAATAGAGAAATAGGGGAAGAACAGAAGCATCTTAATATTGGTGTAGATATGTACAAACACTCTTAACAAGGTAAAACAGAAACACTCATGGCAATTAAAGTCCACATTTTTGTAACTGGTCCCGTGGCCTTAGCTGGTATTTTAACTGACTTCTTCTACTACATATTCTGTATTTCCTCCACCTTTAGCAAGCAACTCAACAGTTCTTGGTTCTTTACCTGGAAGGTGACCCATATCTTCATTCCCAAAGGATCTGGGTTATTTATCACACTGCCTTGATTGGGTTGTTGCAGTTGTCCATTGACTTTGATAACAGGGCATGGTAACACCAAGACACACCCTAAAGGATCTCCTGCACTCCAGACATACTCTTCCTTACCTCCATTGTGGAGGAGATGTCCAATTTCCCCCTGGTAGTCTGGATCAATCACCCCTGATAACATTGTAACTCCTTTCTCAGCCTGTTCTCTCAAGGGCACCAGGATCCAAAAGTGGCCAGGGAGAAGTCTCATCTTCCAGTTCAATGGAAATGTTCTTTGTGCCTCCTGGCAAAAGCACTGGAACCTCTGGAACAAAGACCTCTAGGCCAGAAGAGTGGAAGGTTGAGGGAACAGGAAGTGAAAGTTTATCCAATGGGTCACTTGGGTGGTGGTGTTTCTGTTTTTATGCCAGTACTATGCTGCTTTTGTTGCTATGAGTTTGTAGTATAGCATTAGATCTGGTATGGTGATACCTCCAGAGGTGTATTTTTTTTTTTTTTTCTGAGAATATGTTTGGATATGCAAGACCTGTTGCATAAAAAGATCACTTTTTCTCTCACTGTGAAGAATGGTACTGGAATTTTTATTGTTATTGCATTAAATCTGTATATTGCTTTTGGTAGAATTGCCATTTTCACAACATTAATTCTAACTATTAGGAGCATGGGGGGTCTTTCTATCTCAAGACCTCCTCAATTTCTTTCTTGAGCTTTTTTTATGTTTTCATTATATAGGTTTTTCACACCCATGGTTAGTGTTTTTCCAAGGTATTTAATTTTTTTGTTGCTACTGAAAACAGCCTTGCTGATTTCTTTCTCTGTACATTTGTCCTTTGCATATAGAAAGGTTACTGATTTTTTTGTGTGTGTTGATTTCATATTCTGCCACTTTACTGAATGCATCAATCACCTTTAAAAGTTTTGAGATGGGTCAGTTAAGCATAGAATCATGTCATTTGCAAATAGGGCTAACTTGACTTCTTCCTTTCCAATTTGTATTACTTTTATTTCTTTCTCCTGTCTTATTACTTGGGCTAATACTTCTAGTACTATGTTGAAGAACAATGGTGAGATTGGGCACTCCGCATTGAGATCTTAGTCACAATTTCAGTGGGAACTCCTTGAGTCTTTCCCTATTAAGTATTATTTGGACTTTAGGTGATTTATATACAGCCTTTATTGTGTTGAGATATAAACCCTCTATGCCTACTCTTTCCAGCATTTTGATCATGAAGCGGTGTTGTATTTTGTCAAAGGCCTTCTCCGCATCATTTGACATGATCATTGTTAAGTTTACTTTTGTGGTGTATTACATTGACTGATTTCTGTATGTTGAACCATCCCTGCATCCCTGGGATGAAGCCTACTTGATGAAGGTGGATAAGCTTTTTATGCATTGTTGAATTCAGTTTGTAAGGATTTTTTTCAGGACCTTCACATCTAAATTCAACAGGGATATAGGCCTATAGTTTTCTTGTACTGTTGTATCTCTGTCTGGTTTTGGTATTGAGATGGTGCTAACTTTACAAAAGGTATTGGGGAGGATTCCCTGGTCTCTGATTATGTGAAATAGTTTGAGAAAAATTGGTTTCAGTTCTTCAATGAAGGTATGATAGAATTCAGCTGAGAAACCATCTGGTCCAAGACTTTTCTTTTTAGGGAGGTTTTTGATTACCTTTTCGATCTCCATGGACGTGATATGTTTGTTTAGGAGATTAATCTGCTCTGAGATTAGATTTGGTAGGCAGTATGTGCCTAGGAATTCATCCATTTATTCCAGATTACCCAATTTTGTGAAAAAGTGGTTTTGGAAGTTTACCCTGATGAATCTTTGAATTGCATTGATGCCTTGTGTGACCTCTCCTTTTAAATTTCTGATTGGTTAATTTGAACCTTCTTTCTCTCTCTCTCTTTCTATCTCACTTGCTTGATCAAGTTAGCCAGGAATGTATCAATATTGTTTATTCAAAGAACCAGCTCTTCACTGGTTTTAAAAAATGGTTTTCTTAGTTTCTAATTTATTAATTTGTACTCTGATCTTGACTTCTTCTTTCTTTCTTCTTCTTTATTTCTTCTTTCTTTCTTTCTTTCTTTCTTTCTTTCTTTCTTTCTTTTATTTCTTTCTTTCTTGTTTTTCCAATGCCTTTTTGTGGAGAGCTAGGTTATTAATTTGGGATCTCTCTGTCTTTTTTGTGAAGGTATTTAGTGATATGAATTTTCCCCTTAGGACTGCTTTCATTGTGTCCCATAAGTTTTGGTAAGTTATGTTTTCATTATCATTCAGTACTAGGAATTTTACAATTTCATTGTTGATTTTTTTCCACAATGCATTAATTGTTTAAAAATGTGTTCTTTAGTTTCCACGAGCTGGTGTCTCTTGTTGTTAATTTCTAGCTTTAAAGTATTATGATCTGATATAATGCAGGAAGTTAGTTCCGTTTTCCTGAATTTATGGAGGCATGCCTTATGGCCTGATATATGGTCTATTTTGAAGAAGGTTCCATGGGCTGAATGTGTATGCTATAGAGTTGGGTTGGAAAGTTCTGTAGTTGTCTGTTAGGTATAGTTGATCTATGGTATTGTTGAGTTCTATTATTTCCTTATTTATTTTCTGCTTGGATGATCTGTCTATTGATAGTGGAGTACTGAAGTCTCCTACTGTGATTGTGTTGGTGTCTATTTCTGTTTTGTTGTCACATAGTTTTGTTTTATAAACCTTGGTGCACCTATGTTTGGTACATATAAATTTATGATTGTGATGTTCTCATGGTTGATCATACCCTTGAGTAAGAAATGGCCTTTTTTTTTTTGTCCTTTTTAATTACTTTTGGCTTGGAGTCTATTTTATCAGATATTAATATAGCAACACCTGCTTGTTTCTTATTTCCATTTGCTTGGAATGTTATTTTCTATCTTTTAACCCTGAGGAAGTGTCTGTCTTTAGTGGAGAGGTGGGTTTCTTGAAGACAGAAGATAGAAGGGTCCATTTTTCTGATCCATCCTGTCATGATAGGATGCTTTATGGGATTTTGTGCTTTCTTGTATTTTGTACTTTTTAAATCTTGGTCTAGTTTTGGTTATTGTGATCTTATTGTAGGTTCTTAAGATTTGTTGCTTGAACTTTTCTGTGTGGAGTATTCCCTGAAGTATTCTGTATAGGTTTGGCTTTGTGTTCATATAATCATAGAGTTGACCTTTTCAATGAAAGTTTTCCTTTTACCCTGTATTATAAGAGACACTTTTGCTGTGAACAGTAGTTTGCATTGGAAGCCATAGTTTTATGGTATTTAAAATGTTCCATTCCAGGCTCTTTTGACTTTCAGGGTTTCCAGTGAGAAATCTGAGATAATTCTGATGGGATTGCCTTTGTATGTAGTTAGTTGAATCTCTCTTGCTGATTTTGGCACTTTCTGTTTGTTTTCATTATTAAGAGTTTTAACTATGATGTGCCTTGGAGAGTTTCTTTTTTGCTCCTGTCTATTTGGTGTTCTTTGGGCTTCTTGTATCTGGATGTTCCTCTTTTGAGCGTTTTGGAAAGTTTTCTTCAATAAATTTGTTGAGTATGTTCTCTGTGCCTCTGGCCTGGATTTCCTCTTCTTTTGGTATACCCACGATCCAGATATTTGTTCATTATAGGTTATTCCACAATTACCTCATATTCTGTTCACATGATATTTTGAACTTAGCAGTTTTTGGTGCCCTGATCAATTTCTTCACTCTTTACTTCCAAGGTCAGAGGTTCTGTCTTCCACATGAGTAAGTCTGTTAGTGATGGGCTGCAGAGAGGTTTTTATAAGCTCTGTTTGATTCTTATTTCTTTTGTGTTATTTTGCATCATGACCACCTCTTTTTTGGGGTACAATTTCAGTTTGAGTTCTGATTTTCTTTTTGCTTCCTGGAGTTCATCCTTGTATTTCATCAAGTCTTCACTTAGCTTAATCAATTGGTTATTGAGATCTTCCATTTGATGGCTCAGCTTCAATTCATTTATATCTCTTCTGAGGCTTCTAAATTAAGTTAAGCCTACTTTCAAAAGCTGAATGCTCTAAGAGACAATTCCGCTCAATTTCATTGATATGATTGTTGGTTTTTTGATGGTTTGCTTCCAGTTCAGCAATTCTTTTGAAAAGGGTCACATTGGTTGTTTTGTTTTCATTTTGGTATTGAATTTCTGTTGGTTTCTTTATGATATCATTACAGCCTTCCATTGAGGGACTAGGCATCCTTGGTGGAGAATTCTCAGTATTTTGAGTTTCTTGGGGAAACATTTTATTCTTTTGAGGCAGAGACAAGTATTTGTCCTTGTAGGATCTTCAGATAGTGTTCTGTTCAAATGTGGACTGGATTGGAGTACAATGGGGTTATAATTGCAGATGTGCAGATTGTGGAGATTGTAGGTATATCAAAGGTACCTGTGGAACAGGGAAGTGAGGAACTGGGAGCTCTGGCCAACTCACTCTATTTGCATGTACTTTTGAGCACATGGAGATTAGGGGTTGGGGAACAAGGAGCCTGGAAGCTGGAAAGCCAGCTGCAAGAGGCCAGCTTCTACATTGGTCTGTGCACCATCTGACTGGGCAGCATAGGTATTTAGGTACCTAGGGGCCAGACAATCAGAAAACCAGAGCAAAATGCCTATTTCCACAGTCCACACACGGGGACCAGACCTCCCCAAGGCAGTAGCAAGGGTACTGTGACCAGGGAACTGAAAGGTGGGGAACCAAGCAGGAGCTCTAGCCTACTCCCTTCCTGAGAGCACCCTTCTGAGTGGGATATCCAGGAGTTGGGGACCCAGATGCTTTTCAATCAGGAGGGGAATAGACTGGGACCAGGGAACTGGGAGAATCTGTGAAAACAGGGAGATCTGGCCTATTCATTCCAAATGTGCACCCTCTGGAGGTAGGTTTATATTTCTTGAGGATATTAACAAGCTTTAGCTAATTATGGTGATATAGGATTTTTGGGATTCCTTGACAATACACCAACATGAAACACCAATGCACTGATCATTTTGGGGTGTTGACATATTCTTATCTTATAAATTTGAAGAATGAAATCTGTGGACCAGAGAATAAGGTTCAGAAAGGTTGAATTATAGCTAAGAGCTTTAGGACAAAGAGAAAGTTTGCTTAAGGGAAAGAAGGAAAACAGCAATTATCCAATAAGGCAAGAGGGGTTTTGAAAAGCTCTGAACTTAAGATAAGGTAGAAATTTGTCAAGAGGAGGTTTAAGAAGCCCATTTCAAGATTCAGGTTATGTTTATTTATTTATTTATTTATTATTATTTTTTAATGAACCTATGGATGAGTGACTGTTTTAGCAGATCTGGCCCTTGGTGTCTGGGGTCAGGATTTCTGGAAAAGAACAACCTTTTCAGAAAACTTTTTCTTTAAATATTTTACTTAGTTATTTATTTATTTGAGAGAGAGAGACAGACACACACACACACACACACACACACACACACACACACAGAAAGAATATATGCATGATGGCCTCCAGCCACTGCAAACAAACTCCAAATGCATGCGTCACCTTGTGCCTCTGGCTTACATGAGTCCTAAGGAATTGAATTGAGGTCCTTTGGCTTTGTAGGCAAATAATTTAAACACTACGCCATCTCTCCAGCCTTCAGAAATCTTAATTCTATAGGATGGGACTTCTCAGTGGGGAGTTTAAGGACTCCCTAAGGAAGCTAAGATAAGAAAAGGCCAGACTCTTCTGATAATTCTTTATTGTTTTTATTGACAACTTCTATACAGAACCATGGTATTTCCCTCCCCTCCCCCATTCCCCTTCAGAAGTCCACTCTCCATCATATTTCCTCCCTCTCTCCATTAGTCTCTCTTTTAGTTTGATGTCACCATCTTTTTCTCCTATTATGAGGGTCTTGTGAATGTATTACTAGGCACTGCGGGGTCATGGATACCGATGCCAATTTATGTCTGGACAGTTGCATTGTAAGGAGTTGTATCCTTCCTTTGGCTCTTCCATTCTTTCCATCCCCTCTTCCACAATGGACCCTGAGCCTTAGAGGGTGTGATAGAGATGTTTCAGTGCTGGACACTCCTCCATCCCTTCTTCTCAGCACTGTGTTGCCTTTTGGGTCATCCCAGTGGTCATCTACATCTGAAAACAGAAGCTTCACTAACCAGAAGTGAGAGTAGCATTAATATGAGAATATGAACATTAAGTGTAGTGCTTTCAGAGCAGTTTGGTGGGAATAATAAATACATTTAGCCAGACAAGAGCAGGCTTTATACCCCTAAGGCTCATGACCTCCCCTGCCATAGACTTCTGATTAGTTTTTTCAGTACCAGGCATGTATTCACTCCCATAAAGTGGGCCTTCAATCCAATTAGGGAGCAGTTGGTTTTGCCAAGAGCAGACATGCCACTATTGCTCCCATTCAGTCATTGGGCCTGTATGGCCAAACTTGAGGTTTCCCTGATGGCTAAGGATGTTCTCTTTTTAGATGTTTATATGCCATCTGTATTTCTTCTAATAAGAGCTCTATATTTATGCCATATCCCATTTTTAAGTGGATTGTTTGATTTCTTATTGTTCTGTTTTTTGAGTTCTTTGTATATTCTGGATATTAATCCTCTGTCAGATGTATAGCTGGCAAAGATTTTCTCCCATTCTGTAGGTTGTCTTTTTGCTCTATTCACAATGTCCTTTGCTGTACAAAAACTTTGTAATTTCATGAGATCCCAGTGGTTGATTAGTGGTTTTATTTCCTGAGAAACTGGGGTTATATTCAGAAAGTCCTTGCCTATGTCAATATATTGAAGTGTTTCCTCTACTTTTTCCTCTAGCAGTTTCAGAGTTTCAGGTCTGATATTAAGGTCCCTGATCCACTTGTACTTGAATCTTGTTCATGAAGAGAGACAAGGATCTATTTTCATCCTTCTACATACCAATATCCAATTTCCCAGCACCACTTGTTGAAGAGGCTATCTTTTCTCCAATGAATTTTTTTTTTGGCATTTTTGTCAAAAATCAGGTGGCTGTAGCTGCCTGGATTAACATTTGGGTCTTCTGTTCTATTGATCTACATGTCTGTCCTTGTACCAGTACCATGCTATTTTTGTTAACATGGCTTTGTAATATAACTTAAAATCAGGTATGGTGATACCACCAGCCTGATTTTTGTTGCCCCAAATTGTTTTTGATATTCAAGGTTTTTTGTTCTTCCAGATGAATTTTAGGATTTTTTTTTTTTCTGTGAAGAAAGCTATTGAAATTTTAATGGGGATTGCTTTTTGTAAGATTGACATTTTCACAATATTGATTCTCCCAATACAAGAACATGGGATGTCTTTCCATTTCCTTGTGTCTTCTGCAATTTCTTGCTTGAGTGTTTTAAAGTTCTCATTGTAGATATCCTTTACTTCCTTGGTTAAGCTTATTCCAATGTACTTTATTATTTTTTTTGAGGCAATTGTGAATAGGAGAAATTCCCTGATTTCATCCTCTGCATGTTTGTTGTTAGTATATGGAAATACTACTTATTTTTCTGTGTTTATTTTGTATCCTGTTACATTGCTAAAAGTATGATTAGCTCTAACAGTTTGCTGGTATTGTCTTTAGGGTCTGTTATGTATACAATCATATCATCTACAAATAATGATAATTTGATCTCTTCTCTTCCAATTTGTATCCCTTTTATGAGTGTCTCTTGCCTTATTGCTATAGCTAAGACTTCCAGTACCATATTAAATAAAAGTGGGGAAAGTGGACATCCTTGTCTTATTCCTGAATTTAGTGGAAAAGCTTCAAGTTTTTCCCCAGTTAGTATTATGTTGGCTGTCTGTTTGTCATAAATACCTTTTATTTTGTTAAGATATGTTCCTTTAATTACCAGTTTCTGTCATACTTTTACCATGAAGGGATGTTGGATTTTGTCTAATTCCTTTTCTGCATCTATTGAGATGATCATGTGATTTTTGTCCTTTACACCATTTATATGATGTATTACATTTAATGATTTGCATATGTTGAACCATCCCTGCATCTCTGGGATAAAGTCTACTTGGTAAGGGTGAATAATCTTTCTGATATATTCTTGTATTCTCTTTGTCAATATTTTGTTGAGAATTTTTGCATCTATGTTCCTGAGGGAGATTGGTCTGTAATTTCTTTTCTTTTCTTTTTTTTTATCTGTCTTTGTCTAGTTTTGGTATCAGGGTGATGCTGGCTTCATAGAAGGAATTTGGTAGAATTCCCTCCTTTTCTATTTTATGGAAAAGTTTGAGAAGCAGTGGTATTAGTTCTTCCATTAATGTCTGGTAAAATTCACAAGTGAATCCATCTGGGCCTGGACTTTTTTCAGTTGGGAGACTTTTTATAACTGCTTTGTTCTCCACTAGAATACTTGCTTAGCAAGAAAACTCATCACCTAGGAGCTCTGTGCCTTACTTCTTTGCCTGGCCTCATAATGACTTGAATGGACTCTGTTTTCTAGAAGCCCTGTGATTCAGGTTCATTACTGTCTTATCTAGATACCAGCAGTGACTCTCTGTAGAAGTTTCCTTCTCATTGTTGAGACCAAACACCCAATCTGAATCAGCTTATGACAGAAAGGCTGCATTTTAGCTTATAGTTTCAAGGGAATTTTCATCATGGCAGGGAAAAGGCAAGAGCAGGAAGCTGGCTCATATCATCACACATCAACAGGGATGAAAGGTACAAGAGACATCTAGATAGCACTAGTAAATTGGGCTGGATTATAATATCCAAGGACTGCCCCCAATGACACACCTCTTCTAGAAAGGCTACACCTCTCAATGTCTCCACTAGTTGGGGACTAAGTATAGCCACAAACACACAAGATAATGGGGAACATTCTACTTCAAACCATCACACTCTCTTTGCATCTGAATCATCTTCAACTCTTTTGTTGTCAATCTAATGCACACATACATCTCTGAACAACAATATACGGTATGTTAATTATTAGTAATTAAGATCAGAATAAAAGAACTGGTAAGAGTCTGGTATATGTCTCAGTGGATAAAGTACTTTCTGCACAAGCATGACCACCTGAGTTTACATCCCCAATCCATGTAAATCTGGACACTATAATGCAAGGATCTATAATCCTAGCAAGAAAAGAAGCATAGACAAAATTGCTTCAAGATTCATAGGCTAGCTATCCTGGCAAATGCAGCATTGCACAATGAGATACTGTGCCTCAAAACAAGGTAGAAAGCCAAGTACTAACACCTCCAAGTTGTTCTATGATCTCCACACAAATGACAGGATACACACACGCCCATACCCACAAACACACACACAAATATATATATGAATGCCTACATACACACATCATAAAAAATACCCACAACTTATAATTGCCAGTAGCCATAATATCAAGTAAAACTGGGAGTACTTGATAAGTTACAACCAAAAAAGGTATAGCTCATTAATTAATTTTCATTAAATAAATGCTGACATTCTGGAGGAACTTGAATTTGTCCATTTATGTTTCTGACATTATATATACTCTGGACACTGTAGGCATACCTTCACTGTATTTAACAGATTTCTTTCTGCTCCACATTTTAGAGATATATTTAGCTAAATGGATCCTTATAAACATTTATTAGATGCATAGCTACTTGACAATTTATTACCATATTGTCTTCTGGGTATGAAGTTTCACAAATGATTGCATAACACACATTTCATTTTGTATTTTTTATACATTGTTGCTTTTAAGATCCGCATGGTTATGCATAAAGTTCATTACTTGTGACAACATAAGAATGTTCTATCATACATACATATGTATTCAGTTTTTCCTTCCCCTAATAATGATTATCAGGTTATGTCCAACTCTCTGTTCTCACAGAGCAGCAATGGACATCCTAGCAATTACTGTGGATTTGGGAGGCAGACATGAAATTCTAGGTCTAATTATGTTCCAGCATGTGGTTACTTTCAACCCCATCAGATAGATTTCCATTAACTAGATCATTCTTTCCCACCATTTCTGTATGGCTATCCCAGGTATCTCAGTACTTCTCAGTATCACAAAACTTTTAATTTTCTCCACATTTTTAGATTAAGCCATAATGTCTCTTAGTTGGTTTTAATTTGGATTTTCCTTATGGTTAATTTTCTTCTTGAAGGTGTCCTTGATGTTAAAAGATTGGCAATCATAGAAGAGAGCTAAAATGGAAAGAATATAGAAATATGTAGAATAGAATTATTGGCACAATCTTTAGGACAAGATCCTTAGAGATATGGGCTGATTGGATTATTCATTGAAAGACAAAGAAATCAAATGTGCATTTACTCTAAAATGACAAGCAATTTATCAAATATTTAAATTTTATACAAGTAGCAATTAAAGCAAAGGTGATGCTTCTTTATGAGTGCACAAACTTCCTTTAACTGTTTATTTCTGCTCATTTTAAATAGGACCAACTTTCTAGTCCATCAGAGAGGAGTAGTAGCCTCAAAATACTTTAAAGGGCCTACAAAATCCTTATAACTTATATTAAATTTTTTAACATATTACTTTTAAATTGAATAAAATATTTTAATATACTATTTAAATTTGTTATTGAAGAAGGGTCCATGAGAGCAGATGTGGCTAGTTCACAGAGAGTGTGAGCATGCATGATTATTCATATCATAGCTCTGATTTTATAGTACTATAGAAGGTTAATAATTTGTGTGGCTATAGAGATATGTATTTTTATGCACTTACTTTTATGGTATCATGTTTATGATCAGAAAACCAATTTGGTAGATAATTGCTTCTATGAACAATGAGATCTAGTTCATAAACATGGCTAATAAAATAGACATTTTCCCTGAATGCTATACAAGGAGCCACAAGATCGGATTTTCCTCAGGATTTGCTGGTTTGAGAAGCAGCTATACCAGAAGGCTGGGCAACTGTCACTTTGATAAATGAAGGATTCTTTTGACCCTATTATTCTAACATCTGTTAACACATGGTGTATAATCTCACAATGTAAATCCTATCATGTACATGCTAAATGATCCACAGTAGACTGGCACTTCAAAGTTTTAAACAAAGAACATATATAGCTTGCCTTTTTATTTCTTCACAAGCTATTATAAAAGTAAATAATATTGGAGGTTTGTTGGTCTAGTGTCAGAACAAGGTCATTTACAAAATTTAGAGTGTCCTCAGTGCCGCAGCAAAGCATGGCATGGCCACTTTGAACAATATTGTACCCATTCTAAGGGTTACCATGTGACATAGATGAGGAACAGTGAGACAGTTCTGTCATTAACGTTTTCCTTCTCCCTCTCTGCTCTTACTCAGCTCTGTTGCTTTTAAGAACTCTACCTCCCACACACAAGGCTCAGCTATGATCCTGTGTCATCCAGTCACCATTCTTGCATCTTTTCTTTCTCAACAAGAATTGTCTATACTCCCTCATTCCACTGCCCTACAGTCTTCCCTCCATGCCTTACCACTTATATCTAGATTTTCTCCCATCTTTCCACTGATAGTATAGACGCATAATGCAATAAGTCCTTTAAGAATTCAGATAGGGGGTTAGGGAGGTAGCTCAGTGTATAAAACACTTACTATCCAAGCATGATGACCTGAGTTCTGAGACACAGATCCCATGTAAAGTCAGACCCAGTAGTGTGTGTCTGTAAACACAGCCCTCCTAGGTACTTACAGGCATTTAGATTATTTCTCATCTTATTTGAATAAAAGAACAAACCAATGCTGACCTAAAAGTATGAGTAGTTTCTTTGTGTGAACATGTGGGTGTATTTTTCTAAGATGAATTCTTGAAAATTGGAATTGAGTCAAAAATCAAAAACATTTTAGTAGATACTACCAGTGCCCTCCAAAGGGGATGATCTGATTGACATCTCTCTCTGTAGCAACTAGTAATTGACCATTATTTTCTTTTGGAATCTTCTTCCTTTACTGATGCCCAAATTCTACCATAGATAGGCATAACTTGGGGAACTGGTTAAAATGTAGATTCCTGAACCTCATTTTTGGCTAGGACTTTGAGCACTCTAGATCTGTGTGAATCTGATAACTTAAGCAAGCTGTAAAAGAAAAATTTCTACCTCCCTCCTTCTGTCATGACCCTTGTCACCATCCTAGGGCCTTGACTCTACTTACTTCACGCAACATTCCCTGGAAATATTCTGAATTCCTGTATGTTAAACTACCATTAGCTAATGAAGCAGAGAATCTCCAAATCTGACCTTTTCAAAGAACAAAACAAACACTTTCTGTCCATAATCTATATCCACATGGATATGCCACAAAGACAAAAGTATTAGAGATTGATGCCTCACCTGTAAGTTAGCCCTTCTGTATTCTCCAGCTCATTTGGTGGTGAGCACATGAGAACCTCCCCATGCCTTCATTCCTCATCTATTGCCCACTTAAAACACCTAAATAGGGCCGGAGAGATGGCTTAGCAGTTAAGGTGCCTGTCTGTGTAAGCCTAAGAACGCTGGTTCCAATCTCCAGGTTCCACGTTTAGCCAGATGCAAAGTGACTCAAGGGCGCAATGCCGCACTTGACCACAAGAGGGCGCATACATCTGGAGTTCGTTCGCAGCAGCTGAGAGGCTGCTGGTGTGCCCTTCTCTATCTGTCTCCCTCTCCCTCTCTCTCTGTCTGTGTCTCTCTCCAAAAAATAAATAGAAAATAATTTTTAAAAGTTTAAAAAAAGACGCCTAAATATTTATGCATATTTTTTGCACCATGCCTATAATTACTACCTGTATTCATGTTACTGTTATCCCTCTCTTTGAGACTATTACTGTGGGTTTACAATTGGCTTCCAAGATATCTCTCCTTCCATATTTCTCCCAATGATTTTCTTCTTTCAGATCTAACTCAAAAGCAAATGTGACCAAAGAACAATTTTCTGAAAACCCTCTCCATGGTTGCATGCAATACACGGACTGCTTTGATTTCCCCTCTCTCTTTGGCATGCACTTCCTATCTCTGTTCCTCTTGCATTCCCACTTCATGATAAAACCAACCTGCCTCTGTTTTCCAGACACAACATTCTGATTCAGGGATCTGTGTTCAAGCTATTTCTTTCATTTGGTAAACAAGTGGAACAGACTGGATTTTGCCAAATTAGTTTTAAAACATTATTTAGATTGAAAGCCTTCTAGGAAGCAGTCCCTGTATTCTAGTGTGGGGAACTGGTTGGTACCACATGATCACACATTTGTACTCTTGTCTCTCTTTCCTTCCATAAGTGGTACATAGTGACTTGTACACATGGCACCATAATAAGCATCACAGTCTCAATGGAGAATAAATTACAATGACACTCATTCTCACAGCAACATCATGGGTTTACTATATTAAAGGAAAGAAAAAGCTTATATATCTTTTGTCTCTTCAAGCAAGCTGTAAGCTCCTTTAAATGAGTGACAATATTTTACTAGTCTTCACTGATTTTCATTTGTGGAATAGGCCCTCAACATTTTGAGCCAAAATGTAAATATGTACTCAAAGTGATGGTCCTATCTTTTGAAAATTAGCTGAAATTTGTATTGGTATTTGACATGAGTATTATGATAGATTTACCAGAAAATTATGTTAGGTATTAGCAAAAATTGCTTTCCATAAGATTGCCTTATAAGCAAATATCCTAACAATGTCTGGAGAGGCAGGAAACATGCTACTCCAAAAACTTTAAAGCCTTAGGACTGTGACTGCCCTACACAAATTCATTTCTGAGAAGGATCTTTCCTCTCCTTGACCATATAGAGCAAGAAAGCCTTGGGTTTAAATTTTCCTTGTAGAAAAGAAGACATTTAATTACAATTTATAATAGAATTTCTATGGTCACTATCTGCTGTGCTAATCTGTAAAATGTGATAGCTTATCAGAGATATCCACATAGGTCTTGGATTGAAGTTAAAGGCTGAGGCTCAGCTCTATTTGGGTGACAGCAACTGCCCAGGACAATGGAAAGGCTTGATGTTTTTGCCAGGGTTCATTTAGTGGCCTCAGAAAGGTTTGTAAAGTCAGCACTTTGGGTTATCTGAAATACCAGATGCTCCTCACTATGAGAGGGCTCAGTGGGTGTGAAAACATATTTTGCTGAGTTAGACTTCTATGTCATGAGATTTCAGGAATATGACTTTGGGTTCAGAAGAGCAGTCTTTGGTTCTCATTGAGGTTTAAGTTTTTAAAATTGCAAAGGTATTTCCTGAAGTCCAAGTACAACCTCACATTATAAAAGTGCCTACATTCCATTTCATAGAGATGGCAGAACATATATCATGTCAATGGGTCTGAACACTGCCTCCCAAGTTTTCAGTAGGGACATTTGCAATAGTTCTTCAAACCATAAGCGTGATGTAGCAGGTGTTAGCACAAAGGAAAGAACAAATGAGGTGTAAATCACAGGTGACGAAGCTTGAGAAATCTCATTTGTTTAACCACCTGAATGGCGCATTGCAAGTATTAAATGAGCTAGGTACTACTGAACACAATTTTCTGAGTAGCATGGAAGGTGGCTTAATGAACTATGCCCACTTGAAAGCCTTCATATCATCTCACCCCTTAATCCAGCTGTAGCCTCTTTTGCTTTACTCCCCAAATATTTTAAATAATGCTTTGGATGATTATGACCTTGTCCTTCTATTTTCCAGGTAATATAACATTAGGAATTATTACATGATTAGTAATTTAATTAGCAGATGTGTTAGGGGAGATTCTTTTGCAAATTATGAGCATCCTTTTAATAATCACTGCACATTCAAAGAACTGATTGAGACTTGTGAATTTATATTCTGTGTTTTGTCATACCCACCCTGGCTGCAAGCTCAAATACCCTTGGCTTTGTACAATACTACTCATCTGCGAACAACTCCAGGGTTTGCACAATCCATTCCCTGGCTTCATGGTGTGATCGCATTACTGATTCAAAGGTATCAGCCCAGGCCATCTTCTTTTCCCTCTTTGCTGTCACTCTTACTGATCACATTTGAAACCAGAGGAAAGCACTTATTCTTCTGTAGTGAGTAGGGACTATAATTTAGTTTGCCAAGAATAATGGGTAGTTCTGTGGTTCATTTCTCATTCACTCGATGGGTTCCCTTGTTCACAGGTGAGAATTTTGGTGGTCTAGTAGGATGAGTTAATTTTAAAAGCTCACCCACAGGTCAGCAAGCCTCTACCTACTTCTGGGAAATAATTGGATATAAGAATGCTTAAACATCTAATGTTTTTGTGGCTGCAAAAGCAATAATTCCAGGAAATTTTCTGATATGTAGACAGTGCAGGATGTTTTTTTTTAATGCCTTAATTAAAAGTATTTTGGCTGATAATATAAATGTCAGTGTACTAAACAGAATTCTGATTCCCTACTTCATTAACAATTATATCTATTTTGGAATCTATAAATGTAACAGCACTGGTATGAGAAATAAACATGGGCAAATCTTCATGATTCCTCATATATCATATTCTGAGCCTTAAATATATTTGATGTAGGCAGGTATGTTGTGTTTCTTTTTTAAATTATGAATTATTTAGGGAGAAATCACAAATAATCGTTTTGTTAAGGGAAGTTGGGAGCTAAAGCAGAGTCATAAACACGTGGGAAGTAGGAATCATGTTTTCATGTGGAAACACTGCATAGTTTGAAGGTTCATTTAAGAAAAATTGAGGTTTGGGGAAAAAAACTAGAGTAGAGGCACAGCATGTGGAGGGGAGTTAAACTGAGGCTTTCAGGGAAAGACTGATGTAAGGCCTCAACTACATGAAAGATAGAACTTCAGTGTGTATGTAGGGACATTTAGAATGAACACACATGGCATCTGCCATGTGCTTTCCTGGGGAGAGAAGTTAAGAGGGCAAATGGTGAGGCTCAAGGAAGAATAAGAGGGAAAATATCAAAGCAGATATCAAGAAATCCAGAGGAGAAATGAGTAACGAAGAAAGTTACACTCATGGTTACCCCAAGTTTAAAGAAATTACACAGATAGCCGGTTTGGGGTTAGTGAGACCACCCACATGGTAGATTTAGAGTGTAAGGGAAATATGCACATGGTAGATTCAGGGACCAGAGGAAAATCATGCACATAATCAAAGTGAGAAGTTACTCCAATCTTGTATTTCTTGTAAGTGGGAGCAAGGAAAATATAGAATGATTGAGGAAATCTTTAAAATAAAAGTTAAAGGTAAAAAGTGGTAAAATGGAACCAGTACCCAAGGTCTGACAGCCAATCAAAGAAGTTAAAAAGTGGGAAGTCTGTTGGAAGCAACTGCAACTGGCTTATGTAGCATCAGTTTGCTAGAGCCAGGTCCTAACCCTATGTCCACTGACATCCCATTTGTAGCCTGAATTTGGCCACAGTAGTTATTCCTCACTCTGGAATGCAGTAAAAGTTATTGTTTTTGCCTTGATTTTTTTTTAACCTTCCCAGAAATACCACTACATAACACCTAATAGTGATTGATACTCAACAAAGGTATAGAACGGGTCAAGGGTCCACCAAGTCTTCTCACTGTATCCCAAGCAGTTGAGACTATGTAACCATTTCTTCTATTTCTATTCTTCTTCTTGTGTATGTTTCCATGACTTCTGACTTTATATAATTTCTAGAAAAAATAAGAACAAAGTGTGTATTTACCTAGTGTCATCTGAGTACTACTGACTGGAAAAAAAAAATAACTTAATGAATGCTACATGTTAGAACAGTGAGTATTTCCCTCCCTACAAGCTTCCACTCTTCCCTTCCTGAACTTGGGACTGAGCAGTCAGAATGGGCCTGTTATTGAATCTGTCCATATCATGCTCTGTTCAGTCTTTCAATATATTCCATTACCCTTAAAGTTCTTGGCATATCCCAGAAGTTTCATGCTCTTCTTTTTGGTCTTCAATAGGCACCCTTCTCCCCTCTTGCCAGCTTCTTCCCGTTACATGTTACTCTCGCTAGCATTCAGACATACCAGGCAGCCTACTGTCTCAGAACTATTATAAATTTTACTCATTCTGCATTGAGCATGTACTGAGACAACAAAGTGATACTGACTGGGGAGAAAGGGTGGCTCAGGACTGGTATTAGTGAAGGTTCATAGTGTTACTAAGCAGATGCCCTAGACAGAAAGTATAAGCAGTGACTACAGAGTGACATGAAAACAGAGGAAAAGAGAGAAAGAAAATACCATGAAGCAATTAAATGACAGCTTTGGTTATGAGGCCTCCAAATATCCCCAGAACAAATTAAGGCAAATTAGTCACTCTTACTGAATTTCTGTATTTCAAATGCTAAATATCAGTTTGGGCAACAAACCAAGCATAAAATCAGCAATACAATGTTGACAGATGTCAAGAAATTTAAAAGTCAGTGGAAGAAAAGTTTCCCTAACAATTAAAGAATGATACTCTTCCATAACTACAATGAGTCACTTTGCATATCAAGACAATTATTCTCAAGAGATGCTAGGTTGTCCAAATGTGCTAAATGGTACAGTGATGGCTTGTCTGTTATGGGGTAAAACAACTTCTGTCTAGTTAGATTTGAGGCTGGCTCCTTGGGAGGGATTTTGTTCCTGATTCTGAAAACCTAATCAATATTCTATGGCTGAGAGGTTATAAACTCTAGTGGGGAAACCACTACTATTGTCTGGTCAAGTTATATTGTGCTCTCAAAACTCATGATTATGCAAATATATTAATGCTACTCTCACTTTTAATTTTTTTACTTTTTATTTTTATGTGCATAATGTGAATACATTCATGTTGGTACCATCTTTAGCCTCCTCGTCTTCCCCCTCCAAAGGGACCCTCCTCATTGGGGACTGCGGGTCATGCATTGTGGGGGTAGCCATCAGTTATGGGGAGGCAATATCTCTGTGCATAATGACCCAACTTGTGGAGAGTTTCTCTTTTCAAATGGCAGTGACCACTGGGATGATTCAGAATTCACCAGTGCTGATAACAAGTGACAGTGGAATGGTCAGCATAAAGTGAGACATCTCTATCACACCTTCCCAGACTCACGTCCATTGCAGAAAGAATATAAGAGCCAAAAGAAGGGGAGGAATGCTTTGCAATAATGTATTCCAGACACAAAATGGCTATGGTATTCATGACTTCACAGTGGCTATACTTACCTATGCAAGACCTGCATAATAGGAGGGAAAAATGATGACATCAAAATAGAAGAGAAGCTAGTTAGGAAGAAGAAGGGATTCAGTGGAGGGGGGAGTTGGAAGAGTGGTGTGAGGGATTATGATTATAGTAAATTGTCTATATGTACAGAAGTTGTGGACAAAAGCTTTATAAAAGGAATGAAGTTGGAATGATATTGCTAAGATAGTTCATTATAACTGTAGTAAGCAAGGAATAACCACAAATTATTTGCCAAATATAAAATTATATGGTAGATATCTATTTATGTATTCAGATATATATTGATGATATTGATAGAAATCATTATATATTATGTATTAAAGATGCATTAGTGTATATTGCAATAAATTATGCACATACAATCAGTCCTTCCTCCCTTAAGCTGTTTACATTAGATGTTTTCTAACAGTGATGCAAAGCTAACTGATGCATCCCTGTGTTTATTTTCTAGGTCTCTACATCAGATTCACCAGGATATCTACATTTGCACACCTGTTTTCTACCTGCTGTCTCTACCTTGCATGACCATACTAGTCCTGTGACTTGAGTCCTGTCCAGTGTAATCCACAATAACATAATAAAGGTGCCCATGCTGCTTCTTTCCTCATCAGACCATAAAACATGCTCATCCTGTGTCAAAGTGTGCTGTGGCCAGAACCCATCTCAAACAGTGTGCAGCTGATCCCCCATGAGTAAAGCAACTGCAGTTAAGCACATTCGTGGCATTATAGCTATTTGTTAACTCTGTATCTGTTAACCCTAATATGAATGTTGGGTTTGTAACTAGTTTGCACTCTTTTTTTTTTTTTTTGAGAGAGACACAGAAAGACAGAAAGAGGAAGAGGAAGACAGATGGCCTACGCCAGCAGCCTCTCAGCTGCTATGAAAGAAATCCAGATGTGTGCGCCCCCTTGTGGTCAAGTGCGACATTGTGTCCTTGCATCACTTTGCATCTGGCTCAACATGGGACCTGGAGATTGAACGGCTGGAGATTGGAACCAGCGTTCTTAGGCTTAGGAGGCAGGCGCCTTAACCGCTAAGTCATCTCTCCAGCCCAATTCACTCTTTCATGGTAGTTTCCAGGATGGAACTATTGATTCTTCTGATTCTCCCCTTTTCAGACTTAGAATAGGGCTATCCCACTTGCTCATCTGAGTTTCCAGTGTGCAGATGGTGATGTATCTCAGCCTCCATACCCATATGCACAAATTCATTATGATGTACAAGAAATTCCAATATCATAAGCAATTTATTTATATAAAGTATACAGATACATTTCCACATATGAATCTGTCATCTGCTTATATACCAATCTATCATCTATCCATCTCTTTTTTCTTTATTGATCAAGAGAATCCTAAATGGTACACATTGTGTAAACTTCAATGATGCCATTTGTTTGTGAGCAGAAAAAAAATCTGAATAAACAAGTAATTGTGGCAGTTTCCCATCACATCACACTGCATGGCTCACTCATGGTAAGGGCTGTTTCAGTAGAAAGCAATGGTATTGGTTTTAATGCCAAGGACATTTTGGGTGAGAAGGAAACACATGGATGGCATGGATTTGTCTCTCCTGATTCAATTTGACAAAATACTTATTGATCATTATTTAAAGGTTCTTCAACTTGCTATTCTGAGAGTAGATCCATATTAATTCTGAGCCTCAAAAATCCATAAGCCTGAGAATAAACAGATGATGTCTGATGATGTCTCCCCTGCAGTGCATGTATTGTACTGTGCCATGCACACTGCATTTTACTAAATAATCCACACTGGTGTCTCTTTATGAAATATGATGTCTAAATGACAAATAGTTCATTTAAGTTTATTGCTTTTTGAAGACAATATGGTTTTCTTATTGAATATCTAATGTTACACTCTTTTATAACTTTTTAATTTTATTTTTATTTATTGGTTTGCAGTCATAGAGAGAAAGAAAGAAGAGAGACTGACAGAGAGAATGGGCATATCATGGCCTCCACACACTGTAAATGAATTCCAGATGCATGTGTCACTTTGTGCCTCTGGCTTTACAAGGGTACTTGGGAATCCAATTCCAGTCACTGGACTTTGTAGGCAAGCACCTTAACCACTGAGACATCTCTCCAGCCCCTTTTAGGATCTTTTATGTGTCAAATTCTGGTTTCATTCTCATTGTAAAACCTCTCAAGAATGTGACAACCACATTTTACAGAGACATAGATTGAGGTACAAAGCTTGTGTGGGTTTGAATGAGATGTCTCCATAAACTCGTGTGTTCTGAACGCTTGGTTCCCAGCTGATGACAATTTGGGAGGAGGACTTGTGTTGTTGAGGGTGGGTTTAGTAGTGTTATACTCAGCTTCCTCTTACCAGTGTGTCTCACTCTCCTGCTTTTATTTTCCAACTGCTGGAGTAGAGGCAATTTCTAGCTTCTGCTAATGCTATGCTTTCTCCTGCCATCATAGACTTTCCCCTTGAATCTATAAGCAAAAAAAAAAAAAAAAAAAAAAAAAAATCCTGGGCTGGAGAGATTGCTTAGTGGTTAAGGTACTTGCCTACAAAACCAAAGGAGCCAGTTTTGATTCTCCAGGACCTCATAAGCCAGATGCAGAAAGTGGCACATGCATCTGGAATTTGTTTGCAGGGGCAGGAGACCCTGGTGTGCCCATTCTCTCTCTCTCTCTAACAAATAAAAATTAAGAAAAATAAAAAAATATATATATAAAAACTTTCCTCCCATCAGCTGCTTTTAGTTGGCTTCTTTTTTAAAAAATGTTTTCTGTCTGTTTGTCTGCACGGAGGGGGTTTTTGGCTCAGCTCCAGCAGGATTTCTCAATCACCTTGCACCTTGCAGCCCAGGTATGTGGAGTCTTCATCAACAGGGTCTCACCATTCTGTGGGAAACCAAAGGCCTTGGCATTGGCCTGTTATGTTTTGGGGGGGCATCCAACAACTCACTGAAAGATATCCCATCCCTGGCACTGGAAATTTTCTAGTAACAATGTATGGCTCTGGGTATACCATTGTTCAAAAAAGTAGGTTTTCATATGACTTATTCATACGCTCTTAGATGCTTATTGACCCTTCCACCACCTTTAACTCAATCTCTTCCTCTGACCTCATTTAGCCCTTTCCACCCCCAGTAATCTCTACTTATATATATACAACACCATCCCTTTAAATATCTCCCTCTCCATCCTGCCTTTTTATCCCATTTACATCTCCTTTCTAGCTTACTGGCCTCTGCTATTGAATTTTATTCCAACTCACATCCAAGTCCAAATATTTGTAGCTAGGATTCACTTATGAGAGAGAATATGTGATGTTTGGCTTTCTGGGTCTGGATTACCTCACTAAGTATAATCCTTTCCAGATCCATCCATTTCCCTGCAAATTTCATAATTTCATTTTTCTTCACCACTGAACCAAACTCCATTGTGTAAATGTACCACATCTTCATTATCCACTCATCAGTTGAGGGATATCAAGGATGGTTCCATTTCCTAGCTACTGTGAATAGAGCAGCAATAAACATGGTTGAGCAAGACTTTTATGATTTTTGTATATAATTTATTGTTCTGAAATTGATTTTAGTTTTAAATTTTGTTTGATCTAATTTTCATTGGGATATTTCCAAAAACTGTATAAATATTTTTAAAATGGGAAATTATTGCAATTTAAGAGTACAACTTCATAATACATACAAAGCTTACTATCAGCAGTAAATGTTCATAAATTTTGTGGCATGATTTTCTTTTCTGTTTTGTATCAGCATTTCCTCTGGGTTGCTAGGGCACTAGTTACAGTTGTCACCAGTCTAGTCAAGTGTGAATCTTACATGTTGGCACTTTCTGTTGGCTGTAAAAACCTTAAAATGTTGAAGGTCAGTCTTGCCTTCTGTTCATATTTAACTGTAAGAAAATACTAAAATTCCTTTATAAATAATGCTATTATATGGAAATTGAATATTGATACACAGGCATTCTACTAGTTTAGAACAGAAGTTCACAAATTCAAACAATTTCAGAGCTTAATCTTACTAATTATAATATCATTTTTAAGTTAACCAAAATTGTTTGAAATTCTGAACAGTTTTCTTTGATTACATATTTTTCCCAAAAGTGGAACTGAAACAAGTCATTGCTGTGAGTTCTGCTGACTTTTACTGACACCAAGAAGGTCTTTGGTGGCAGGTAGGTATGTGTGTAAACCCGATCTTGTGACATTATGTGAGTCAGGACCTGTTATTTTTCAAGTTTTCAGCTAAAATCTTAGTAAGATGATGTGATAATTTGAATGGATGTCCCCCATTATATTCAGGAGTTTTTTTTTTTGTTGTTGTTGTTTTTTTAACTTGTAACTTAGAGTTCACTGCCTGGATGGAGGAGGTATTGCTGTGGGTGGATCCTAGGGTCCAACCCTAAAGTGTATTTGGGAATTCCAATGTAAAGATATGCAAAGTTATTGAGTTTTGCCTGGAGTCCCTGGAGTGTGCTTGTTTGCTTGTACTGGTGATGGTGTTGGTTTCTCTCTCTGCTTACACCTGTGAAAGTAAACCAAATTCTTCTGCCATTATGGAACTTCCCCTGAATCTGTAAGCTTCCATAAATCCCTCCCTCCCATAACTCTTCTTGTTTGGAAGTTCATCCCAGTGACAAGAGGCTTTCAACCACAGAATTTGTAGCAAAAGTAAGGTAGAGCTGTTTAGATGTGGATTTTGGTCTTTTGGAACTTGTGAGCTGGAGGAACGGACAATTTGGTGCTTTCAACTGAAGATTCCTTCTGGAGCAGTAATCCAAGTTTTATCTGCTATTGTGGTTAAAAATGCTAAGTGCAGAGAGAATTGTATTTGGAGGCTTAGCTTAAGAACATTCTAAGGGGAAAGGGGGCAGAAAACCTTGTTGGAACTGAGCTACATGCATAAGGGTTGGCTACATTCTGCTGTCCATGCCCAGAGAGTTTGATCTAGGTTAAATTTGTAATGGACTGATGTGCTTGGCTAAAGATATAGGCCTGAGAATTTTAAGATTTAAGGTAGGAATTTACTAAGCCCTGGGCAGAATGTAGTAGTTTGAATGGATGTCCCCCAATACATTCAGTAGTTTATTAAAGCTTGTAACTTAGATCTCCAGCTGTGTGGCTAGAGGAGATGTTCCTGTGGGTGGAACCTAGGGTCCAGCCATAAGGTATATTTGGGGAATTCTAATCTAAAATTATACAAAGTGTTTGGACTTTGCTTGGGGTCCTGGTGTGTGCTTGCTTGCTTGTTCTGGTGATGGTACTGGATTCTTCCTCTGCTTGGACCTGTGAATGTAGACCAACTTTTTCTGCCATTATGGAACTGCATCTGAATTAGTAAGCTTCAGTAAATCCTATCCTCCTATAACTGTGCCTGGTTTTCAAGTTCATCCTAGTGATAGGAGGCTGCTATAACACATGGGAAACTAAATCTCAATGTGTGGAGGTTTCATGAGTCTTGACTGAGAGTGGGGCATTGTTCCTTCAGCACATTTTTATTACATATCTGCTAACACAAGGCACTCTCATAGATGCTAAGAATACAATAGTGAGGTCCAAAAGGAATGGTTCAATAGAAATTAGGCTCCTCATGCTTAGCACAACATGGCCCACTTTAACTTCCAAAGTATTTTCCATTGCATATTTTGGCAAAGCAGATTTTATGTGACTTCTAAATTAGATTTTCCTCATTTCTGTTTATGTCTCTATGCTATTGGGGGGCAGAGCTTATAATTTACAATTGTTTTGTTTTAATATTATTTATTTATTTTATTTATTTATGAGATAGACAAAGACAGACAAACAGAGAGAGAATGGGCAAACCAAGGCCTCTAGCCACTGCAAATGAACTCTAGAAGCATGTGGCACCATGTTCATTGGGCTTAAATGGGTTCTGGGGAGTCAAACCTGGGTCCTCAGGCTTCCAAGGCAAGCACCTTAACTTCTAAGCCATCTATCCAGCTCTGTTTGAGTTTTAAATAATATCCAGAAATATAGTGGGCTTTGGAAACACCTCAGAAATTACAGTAATGTTACCACTAGTGAATGACTGGCATTTTTTCTGTGGCAGGTGTAGGAAGGATGAAGTTTGGGAAGCAGTAACATTTTTCTGTTCTTTTTTTTAATTTTAATTTTATATTCATGTTGGTGCCTCTGGTAGCCTCTTCCCTGACCTTCCCCCTCCAAAAGGACTCTCCTCATTAGGGAGTGTGGGTCATGCATTATGGGGGTAGCCAACAGTTATGGGGGAGAGGCAAAGTCTCTGGGAATAATGACCCAAGTTGTGGCTCTAACACTCTTTCTGCCCCTTTTCCATGAATTTCCCTGAGCCACGTTGGGTTCATTTTAGTTCTACACAGTGATGAGGTCTTGGGAGCCTCTATGTCTCTGGATATCTGGCTTAGTAGGAGTTGAATGTTCTGTGTGTTTATCTCCTTCAGCCTTGTTCTAGTGTCAGGTTCACCAAGAAAGCTGCACTCTTGCCCATTTCCACCGTTACTCTATGGTTTCAGCTGGGGCCCTAGTGAGGTGCAATAGGCTGATCCTCCCTTCAGGTACAGTGTCCATCTGAAAAAGAGAAGCAAATTTTCCAATGGAGAGAAGTTAGTACCAGATAGATGGAATGACTACAATTATTTTAGAAAGAATTTTATATGTAACCCTCTTCTAGCTCACATTTGGTGGGAGCTTGATAATGGAGAATGGGCTAATTTTTTTGTACATGGTTTTGACTTATTTCCCAGTTCCAGCAATGAGTTCCATTCCACTGAGTGGATCTATTAGCCAAATCAAGAGCAGTTGGTTACCCATCATGGCTGTGTGCCACTATTGCACTTGTTTGAGAATCATGTCAGGTTGTTTACTGCTGAGTAGCTTGGACTGCAAGTTGTTTGGACAGATGTTGGTCATTTTCCCCCAGTCATTCATGCAGCACTGGACAAACTAACTGTCTAGGGACTGACCCTCTTCCAGATTCTGATCAGGTCACTCCATGTTTTGTCCCAAGAGCATATGATGTCTTTGGCAGTAGGGTCTTACCATTAACCTTGGGTGGGTCATCAAGAACTCTGACAGAAATCTTTTTTTTTTGGAAACCTTATAGGTCTCTATGGTCAACAGCTCATTGTGAAAGTTAATCCCATGCTGGTACTGGGAGTTACAAGTCAGTGCCAAGGAAGGTGAAGGAAGAAAAAGATAGGTAATATAAAAGAAAGAGTGAGAGAGCATAGAGAGGAGAGGGGAGAGAGAAAGAAAGAAAGAAAGAAAGAAAGAAAGAAAGAAAGAAAGAAAGAAAGAAAGAAAAAGATGGTTAGTTCTCATGATGTCCTCTTCAAGTCCCTGTGGTTCAAGTGTTCCATCTACGGACCTGCTGAAGGATCAATGTTTTAGCCTATTGTTCAGAGTATAGGATTTTATGGTACCATTTCCATTTGGGTCCCTATTTGTGTCTCCTCCACCCTTATCCTCTCTTCTACCCTTATGCTCCCTCCCACTCTTACTCTCCCCTCCAGGCCCACCCTACATATTGTTTGGTCCTCAGGGTACTTATTAGGTATGACAGCATCTCGGGCAGATTCAGGTTAGGAGACACAGATGAATGAGACATGTGACAATTGTCTTTTGTGATTGAGTGAGCTCTCTGAGAATGATCTGTTCCATGTTTGACCTTTTTCTTCAAATTTTATTGTTTCATTTTTTTCTTACTGCTGCATAGAACTACATAGTGTAGATATGGACATCTGGGTTGATTCCACCTCTTACCTATTATGAATTGAGCAGCTATAAACATAGTTGAGCAAATCTCTCTGATCTGAGGCTTGGAGCTTTTAGGGTAAATGCTCAGTAAGGGAATAAATGGATCTGTTGGTAGGTCTATAGTCATCCATTTCAGGAGTCTCCATATAGCTTTCCATAATGGTTGAACCATTTTACATTCCCACCAACAGTGAAAGAATGTTCCTACTTCTACACAGCCTCACCAGCATTTGTTTTCATTAGTTTTTTTAATGTTAGCTATCCTTACTGGGGTAAGGTAGAATCTCATAGTTGTTTGAATTTACATTTCCCTGATGATTAGGGATGTTGAACATTTTCTTAAGTGTGTGTTTCCCCTTTGTATTTCTTCCTCTGAGAACTCCCTGTGCAATTCTCTGCCCCATTTTGTGAGTGGGTTGTTTGATGATTCATTATTTAGGCTTTGGAGATGTTTGTAAATTGTAGAAATTAGGACTGTTTCAGTGTATAGCTGGCAAAATTTTTCTCCCATTCCATGGGTAATCTGTTGGCTGTGGTTATTGTATATTTGTCTGTGAAAAACTTTTCAGCTTCATGAGATCCTGATGGTTGAGTGGTTGTTTAATTTCCTGAGTTGCTGGGGTTTTGTTCAAGAAGTCTTTTCCCAGTCCTATATAATGGAAGGTTCCTCTTATTTTTTCTTCTAGCAGTAGCAGAGTTTTCATTTTCATGGTGAGTTCTTTGATCCATTTGGACTTCATTTTTGTGCATGGTGAGATGTGTTGATCAAGTTTCATTTTGCTACATATGGTTGTCCAGTTTGCCCAGCACCATTTGTTCAAGATGCTATCTTTTTTCCAGTGTACATTGGTAGGGCCTTTGTCACATATCAAGTATCTGTAATTACTTGACCCAAAGTCTGGGTCTTCTATTCTGTTCTGTTGCTCTATAATCCTGTTTTTGTACCAGTACCATGTTGTTTTTATTACTATGGCTTTGTAGTATAGCTTTAGATCAGTTATGGTGATGCCTCCATAGGAGTTTCTTTTGCTGAGGATATGCTTGGATATCTGAGGCCTCTGCCTTTTCATATGAATTTTGAGATCATTTTTTTTCTATCTCTGTGCAGAAAGAAGTTGGGATTTTATTGGCATTGTGTTAAATCTATATAATGCTTTTGGTAAGATTGTAATTTTCACAATGTTAATTCTGTGTATCCAGGAGCAAGGGAGGTCTTTCCATTTTTGCAGGTCCTCCTCAATTTCTTTTATGTTTTCATTGTATAGGTCTTCCACTTCCTTGGTTAATGTTATTCCAAGGTATTTTATTTTATTTTATTTCATTTTATTTTATTTTTTGCTATTGAAAATGGGACAATGTTGCTTATCTGAATCTTTGTCTTTTGCATACAGAAAGGCTACAGATTTCTTATATCCTGATACTTTGCTGAAGGAGTTAATCACCTTTAAGAGTTCTGAGATGGAGGCTCTCAGGTCATTTATGTATAGAATCATGTTGTCTGCAAATAGGGCTAAGTTAACTTCTTCCTTTCCAACTTGTATCCCTTTGACTTCTTTCTCCTGTCTTATTGGTTGAGCTAGTACTTCTAGTACTATGTTGAAGAGCAGAGGAGAGAGAAGACACCCCTGCCTTATTTATGATCTCAAAGGGAATTCCTTCAGTCTCTCCCCATTAAGTATTATTTTTTGGCTTTAGGAGCTTTATATATAACCTTTATTATGTTGAGATATGAACCATCCATACCTATTCTCCCCAATGTTTTGATATGAAGTGATGTTGTATTTTGTCAAAGGCCTTTTCTGCATCTATAGAAATGATCATGTGGTAGTTGTGTTTAAGCTCTTTTATGTGGTGTATTACATTGACAGATTTCCATATGTTGAACCACCCCTGCATTCCAGAGATGAAGCCTACTTGATCAAGGTGGATAATGCTTTTGATCAACTGTTGAATTGATGTAGTGATGGCAAGGATTTTTCTCAGGATCTTTGCATCTATGTTCATCAGGGAAATAGGCCTATAATTTTCTTTGCTTGTGGCATCTCTGCCTGGTTTTGGAATTAGGGTGACACTAGCTTCATAGAAGGAGTTGGGGAGCTTTCCCTGTTCTCTGATTGTGTGGTACAATTTGAGAAAAATTGGTTTCAGTTCTTCAATGAAGGTTTGATAAAATTCAGCTTAGAAGCCATCTGGTCCTGGACTCTTTTTTGGGGGGAAGTGTTTGATTACCTCTTCAATCTTGAAGGGTGTGATAGGTTTCTTTAGGATATTAATCTGCTCTGGGTTTAGCTTTGGTAGGTGGTATGTGTCCAGGAATACATCCATTTCCTCCATATTCTCCTGTTTTGTGGAGTAGATGTTTTTGAAATAAGTCTTGATGAATCTCCAAATTTCACTTTTGTCTGTTGTGATATCTCCTTTTTCATTTCTAATTTTGTTAATTTGAAGCATCCATCTTTCTCTTTTTTTACTTGATCAGATTAGCCAGGGGATTATCAATCTTGTTAATTTTTTCATAGAACCAGCTCATTGTTTCATCAATTTTCTTAATTGTCACCTTAGTTTCCAATTCATTAATTTATGCTCTGATCTTAATTATTTCTTTCTGTCTGGAGTATTTGGGTTGGCTTCTTCTTATTTTTCCAATTCCTTTAGGTGGATGGTTAGGTTATTGATTTGGGATCTCTCTGTATTTGTTATGAAGGCATTTAGTGCATTGATTTTTCCCCTAAGGACTGCCTTCATTGTGTCCCATATGTTTTGGTATGATGTGTTCTCATTGTCATTCAATTTTAGAAATTTTGTAATTTCATTTTTATTGCATCCACAACCCATTTATTGTTTAAGTGTGTTGTTCCGTTTCCAGGAGCTGGAGGGATTCCTGGCATAATTTTTGTTGTTAATGTCTAGCATTACAGCATTGTGGTCTGATATCATGCATGAAATTATATCAATTTTGCTGAAAATATGGAGGCAGGCTTTGTGGCCCTATATATATGATCTTTTTTGAGAAGGTTCCATGGGCTGCTTAGAGGAATGTGTTTGGTCCAGTTGCTCTATGGTGATGTTGAGCTCTCTTACTTCTCTATTAATTTTCTCTTTGGATGATCTATCTATTGCTGATAGTGGAGTATTGAAGCCCCAACTATAATGGTGTTGGTGTATATTTCTGTTTTGTTGTCAAGTAGTTTTTGTTTTATGAATTGTGGTACACCTGTGTTTGATGCATAAAGATTGATAATTGTGATATCCTCTTGTTGGATTGTTCCCTTGATAAGTAAGAAGTGGCATTCTTTTTTTTTTTTTTTATTACTTTTGGCTTGAAGCCTATTTTATCTGATATTGGTATAGTGACGCCTGCTTGTTTTTTATTTCTGTTTGCTTGGAATATCATTTTCCACCATTTCACCCTGAGAAGGTGACTATCTTTAGTGGTGAAGTGGGTTTCTTGTAGACAGCAGATTGAGGGGTCTAATTTTCTTCTTTTTTTTTAATTTATATTATTCTGATTTTACATTCATAGTATTGGTTCCATTGTCCTCCTCCCTGTCCTCCCACTTTCAAAGGGGCCCTCATCAATGGGGAATGTGGGTTGTGCACTGTGAAGTTAGTCCAGAGTTTTGGGGTGTAGGCCCCAGTCTCTGTGCATAACTCCCCAACTTGTGACTCTAACAATCTTTCCACCCCCTCTTCCGCGAGTTTCCCTGAGCCACTTTGGGGTCATTTTAGTTCTTTTTCAGTGATGAGGTTTTTGGGAGCCTCTGTGTCTCTGGATATCTGGCTTAGTTGGAGTTGGATGTTCTCTGTGTTTATCTCCTCCAGCCTTTTTCTGGTGTCGTGAGTGCCATGAATGCTGAACTCTTGCCCTTCTCCTGAATTGTTCTATGGTTTCAGCTGGGGCCCTGGTGAGGTGTGGTTAGCTGATCCTCCCTTCAGGTTCGTTGTCCACCTGAAAAAAGATAAGCAAATTCTCCAACGGAGAGAAAAGTTAGTACTAGGTAGAAGGGATGACCATCTATGTTTTGGAGGGAATTTTGTATGTGTTGGCTCTCTTCTAGCCCACATTTGGTGGTATCTTGCTCTTGGAGACTGAGCTTATTTTTTGTACCTGGTTTTGACTTATTTCCCAGTTCCAGCAATGAGTTCCATTCCACTGAGTGGATCTGTTAGCCAAATCAAGAGCAGTTGGTTGCCCACCATGGTTGTTTGCCACTACTGCACTTGTATGAGCATTACATCAAGTTGTTTCCTGCTGGGTTTCTTAGACTTCAAGTTGTTTGGACCATTGTCGGATATTTTCCTGCAGTTGCTCGTGTCGCACTCTCTGGTACTAGACTAGCTAACTGTCTGGGGACTGACCTTCTTCCAGATTCTGTCCAGGTCTCTCTGTGTTTGGTCTCACACACGTATGCTATCTTCGACAGTAGGGTCTTACCATTAACCTTTGGTGGGTCACCAAGAACTCTGACAGAATTCTGCCTTTTTTTGGGGGGAGGGATGGTAACCTTGTAGGTGTCTCGGATCACGAGCTCATTGTGGAGTTTTACCCCGTGCTGGCACTGGGAGTTTCAAGTCTGCACCTAGAAAGGTGAGGGAAGAAAAAGATAGATAATATTATAGAGGAAGTGAGTATAGAGAGGAGAGGTAGGAAGAGAGAGTGAGAGGGAGAGAGAGAGAGAAGCAGGACAAGATTAGGGTTAGCCTTCATGATGTTCTCTCCAGATTCCTGTGATTTGAGTGTTCCCTCTGCGGGCCTGCTGAAGGATCAATGTTTTAGCCTGTTGTTCAGAGTAAAGGTTTTTATAGCATCTTTTCCTTTTGGGTCCCAATTGTATCCCCACCCCTTGTCCTTCCCCCCACCCTCTCATTCCCTCCCACCCTTACCTTCCCCCCATCCCAAACCCCCCCCCTTGTCTGGTCCTCAGAGTGTTTGTTAGGTTTGGCTGCATGTCACGTAGGTTCAGGTTAGGAGTGACAGATAAAGGAGACCATGCGACAATTATCTTTTTGTTCTTGGGTGAGCTCACTGAGGATGATCTGTTCCATGTTTGACCATTTTTTTTCAAATTTCCTTATTTCATCTTTCCTTACTGCTACACAGAATTCCATAGTGTAGATATACCACATCTTTGTTAATTATTCATTTAGTGATGGACACCTGGGTTGATTCCAGCTTTGTGCTATTATGAATTGAGCAGCAGGGTCTAATTTTCTGATCTATCCTGTCAGCTTATGTCTCTTGATGGGTAAATTAAGGTCATTACTGATAAGAGTAAGAACTGTGAGGTTTGATTTCATCCCTGCTATGTTGTGGTGGTTTGGGGTTTTTTGGACTTTGAAGGGTTGTTTTGTTTTCAGTGCCTTCTCTGAGTTTGGTTATTGTGATCTGCTTCTTGTAGGTTCTTGAGGTTGGTTATTTGATTCTTCTGTGTGGAGAATTACCTGAAGTACTCTCTGTATATTTTGCTTTGTGCTCATAAAGTTGTACATCTGGGTTTTATCATGGAAAGTTTTTCTTTCACTATATATTATGAGGGATATTTTTGCTGGGGAGAGTAGTGTGGGTTGGAAGCCATAAGTTCTTAGACTTTGCAGTGTTCCATTCCAGGCAACTTCTGGCTTTGAGTGTTTCCATTGAGAAGTCTGAGGTAATTCTGATGGGGTTACCTTTATATGTAATGTGTTGTTTCTCCTAGCTGCTTTTAGGACTTTCTTCTTTTTATCAATATTTACAGTTTTAATGATAATATGTCTTGGAGACTTTCTCCTTTGGCCCAGTCTGTTTGGAGTTCTGTTAGCTTCTTGTACCTTGATGAGACTTTCTTTTGAGAGACTGGGAAAGTTCTATTCAATAATTTTGTTGAATAAGTTCTTGATTCCTTTGGTCTGAATTTCTTCCCCTTCTGGTATTCCCATGCTCCTAATGCCGGAATGTTTAAGGCTATCCCACATTTACTGCATGTTCTGGTCACAAAAATTTTTGAACTTATTGAAACTTTTGGATTCATGTGCTGTTTATTCTGTTCTGTTTTCCAGTTTTAAGTCTCTATCTTCCACATGGCTGACTCTATTCTTGAGAGCATCTATAGAGTTTTGGGCTTGTTCAATCTGGTTTGTATTTTCTACTGATTTTTTATGTATAGTTTCCAATCCTCTGTCAACTTGCCTTTTCACATCATTTTCTGATATTTTTTTAGTGCTTCTTGGAATTCATCTTTGCATTTATTTATGTCATTATTGAGCTTAGCCAGATGGTTATTGAGGTCCTCTCTTTTTTCTCTCTCTTTCTTGTCATTTAACTGTTAGGTCTAATTTTGGGAGAGCAGTATTCATACAATTATTGGCCCTTTGTTGGTTTTTTGCAAATTCTGCTATTTTCTTGGCTAGGGTTACATTGCTTATGTCTTCATTTTGGGGTTCTGATTCTATTATCTCTTGTATGTTTTGGTTAGAGACATTCATTGTGGGACTGGGCAGTTTTGTTGGATTTATTTGTGTTTGATTTTTCATGTTATTTCATTTGCACTGTGGTCTGCCTGTCACAGTGTAGGAATCTTGTTAACTGTGGCAGGAAGCTGTAGTTTACCTTGAAGTATCTTCAGTGCAGAGGGGGGGCAGTGCGGCACAGGGACCTGATGGGCAGGGCTACCCACTGGTGAGGAGGTTGGGGGGCAGGGTGATGTGGGGATCCAGTGTGGGGGGATACCCATGGGCACAGAGGATGGGGGGCTGGTAGTTCCCCAAGAGTGTGGGTACCTGAGGATTCCCTGCTTTGGTACTCAGTGCCCTCCCAAACCTTGATGTGCCCTCTGCCAAGCCCTAATGAACCCTAAAGGACTTGCCTTTAATTCTGTGCCAGTTGAGGCATGTTTACATGGATGCCATCTTGACTGGAACTCACATTTTCCATTCTTTTAAGATGTAGGATTTTTATTTATTTTTATTTGACAGAGAGAAAGAAGGAGAGAGAGAGAAAAAGAGAGAGAGAGAATGGGCATGCCATGGACTCCAGCCACTGCAAATGAACTCCAGACGCATGCGCCACCACCTTGTGCATCTGACTTATGTGGGTCCCAGGGACTCGAACTTGGGTCCTTTGGCTTTGCAGGGAAATACTTTAACTGCTTAGCCATTCCTCCAGCCCCATTTTTTTTCCATTCTTAGTTTCAAAGACATACTTGCTGTTGATATGTCTAAGTTTACAGTTCTCTCTGGTACCCTAAAATATGTTTCCTGAAAAACATTCCTATTTTTGAGGTATGGCTGTATCAGAAATATTTTCTTACATACTTTAGCATGAAAATGTTAATGTTTGAACTCAGGGAAACTTAATTGCCTTTGGGCAACACAACTTTTTTAAAGTAACTGCTTTTAAATGTTTTTAAAGAGATAGTTTTGATACATATTACCTCAAAATATATCATAACAATTTTTCTAAGCATTTAATTGTAAAAGTACATCTACAGTTAAAAACTAATTTATTCTGAAATTTTCCTATGAGCTTCCATATGTACACATAAATGCATGTGACTATCCATGATAATTCATTCTTTTTCTCTTTGCACAGCTTTTCTGAATTCTAATATTGTACACTTATTTTACTTTACTTATTTTAGTTCAAGAGATACAGAAATGTTTTTAGTCTAGTACTAGGTGACCATTTTACCCAGAATTTTTAAATATATTTTATTTATTTGAGAGAGAGAAAGAGGGAGGGGGGGGAGAGAGAGAGAATGTGCATGCCAGGGCCTCTAGCCACTGCTAATAAACTCCACGATGCATGCACCCCCCACCATGCATCTGGCTTACATGGGTGCTGGAGAATCAAACCAGGATCCTTTGGCTTTGCAGGCAAATGCCTTAACTGTAAGCCATCTCTCCAGCCCTTACCCAGAATTTTTCTCCATTGTACATATGGCTTTTTTCAGTATATTATTGCTGAATCATGTTTTAAATATATGTGTGATAGATGTATAAAGTTATGTTATAAAGTATTACATAAAGTATATATATATATATATATATATATATATATATATATATTAGAGTATATAATTGTACTTCTAAATATAAAACGATTAATCTTATTTTTTATCAATGTCAAGTTCATGAAAGAATAAATATTGTTGGAAGGAAAGAATTTATAGGGATATCAATCCTTTCTTTTATACTTAATCTATTATGGCTATTGACGTGTAAGTCCTTAAAACTAAAATTTCACTAGACATGGGAATTTTACACATTTATCAAGGTAGACAGAGATCCTTTAACTGAGTAATTTACTTTTGAGGGGAGAAATTTGGCATAGTTATAAGTTTAACAAACAGAGTCTTAACACACACAAACTCATATTCAGAATTACTCTTTTTGATTATGAGAGGGTTTTTTCACTTTGTGTAAAAGTCCCAATCAATAATTACATTTTATGTGGTTACCAAATGGGTCTTATAAATGACATTCCAGCTACCAGACAGTGTCCTCTACTCTTGATGGAAACTTGCAGCTACCAACGTTGACACTTTTGACATGTTGAGATGTTGACAATTGGAACTCAAAAGACCTAACATCAGCCTATTTTCCAGGAGTTCCTCATCAATTTTTATTTTAAGTCACTTCCAATGGAAAACTTCTAGATGTTCTTCTGGAATCTTCGCCTTCTTTTCCTACTGTAGCTCCATGTCCCTGGCCATCTTTGTCTTTTCCTTATTATCTCCAGATTCAAGCCTATATCATCACACTCCTATGAGACATTTAAATCTTTTCACTAGACCCATTGTTCTATGCTCTTATGTCACCATGATCCTTTCTACCCAGAAACAGTATCTTTGTCAATAAAAATGAAAATATTACCTTTCCAATCCTTCTTCTTTACTCCCATTGTGGGAAAAGGCCAACAAAATTTCCCCAACATCCTGAATCCAATGAGAATAATAAATTAACATCAGTGAAGACTTACACAAACACTAACTCCTTTTGCCAAAATGTCTCACTGACAATCTAACATATCTATAAAGGAAAGTATATAATCATACATTTTAATTAATTTCCCCACACCAAAAATATCAATGTAGTAATTTCCAAATGGCATCAGGTCTTTGAGTCACCACAACTCTTTTATGCAACACAGTTGGTAAAATGGTGGTCAGCTATAACAGAATGAACTTGAATTTATAACAATCTGTCAAATTTCAGAGCTTGTGTTCTTAACCACATACAAAAGTGTCATTAACATTTGATCTAAACAAACATATAATTATTGTCTGTCAAATATTTTAATACTTTTTTGTCCCTAATCCTTTACTATTGTTGTGGGTTTATGTTCTGTTTTCTTCTTTGTATATCCTAAGCACTCTGCCTCTCTCCTTATTTACTACTTTACTATAAGGTCAGATCCTACTTCTCATTGCCTGACATCATTTAAAACCTTGGAGCAGCAAAAAGAAACAAGACTTCAGAACCAAATACTTCTGGGCTCATATTTCACTTTGGCTTGAATCAGTATTGATCCAAAAGTCTCTGAACACAATACTCATGTAGAAAGTAGATCAACAAATAACTGTGTATTTTGGGTCTTCAAAATTAATACCCATTACCTGATAGCCACTCATTGAAAGATTAACTCTATTTGTTCTCTGTGTTTATTTTATGTGTATGTATGTACTCCACATGTGTGCATTTGTATGTGTGGGGGTGCACATGTGTGAGTGTATTTACATGAGTGTGTTTGTGTGGAAGCCAGATTTCATGTCAGTTGTTTTCCTCCATTGCTTTCCACTTAATTTACTGGGCAAGGTCTCTCACCTGGACCTAGATCTCACCAGTTCAGCTGGTATCTCTTGCATCGGCCTCCCATGTGTTGAAATCACATGAATGCTCAGGTACTTATGCTTGCATGGCAAGTGCATTATCTATTGAGCAAACTTCCTTCCCTTAAAAATCATTCATTCCTTTTACAAATTTGTATTTATTTTATTTATTTGAGAAGGAAAGAGGCAGTAGATAGTGATAGTGATAGAGAGAGAGAGAGAGAGAGAGAATAGGCACACCAGGCCTCCAGCCACTACAAACAAACTCCAGATGCATGTGCCACCTTGTGCATATGGTCTATGTGGGTCTAGGGAATTGAACATGGGTCCTTTGGCTTTGCAGACAAGTGCCTTAAGCACTAAACAATCTCTTCAGCCCAAATCATTCATTCTTAATGAGCCTTTAGCACCCCTCTTCCTCCAATGACTGTTATCTACTCATGACTGAGTTTTAGCCATGCACAACAGGGTGAGTTTCCTTCATCATGTCCTATATCACTATTGATTCTGTTTCTTCTAATTCACCTTCATTTGCATGTATTCCTTGAGTTTCTTAATAGTGAGCAAGTTCCTTGCATGGATTGCCTTTCATGCTTATTTCTACCTTTCAATAAAGGTCTGTTGGCAGACATGATATATGTATTGCTTAATTCATAAACATCCCTGTTCCAGCCAAATTAATGAATAAGAAGTTTCTTCATGACAGATAAAAATGATTTCTACAGGCAACCTGTACCAAATTTAATGTTTTCAATAAAATTATTTCCCCAGTTGCCTTGATGAATTTATGGGAGGAGAAGAGCAGACATGAATTGAGCTCTTTAGTTTAATGTAATTATCTGCATCACTGTAGTTCTGGAAAGAAAGAAAATAAGAATAATGTGATTTTGACTCACTAATTCCATTAAAAGAAAGAAGAATTTCACTTTCTGAGAAATAAACTTCCATTGAGAAATGTACATAGGACTCAGTGTTGTCTTTAAATTAATGGTCTAACACCTTAGCTAGAAGAAATGCTTATTGTGCAGGTATAAAATGAAAGAAAAGCAACCATTGAGAGAGGAAAGAATCACATCCCTGAATTGGAAAGCAAGCAGCCTAGCACTGTAAGAAACAGAGTGGAAAATGAAGAAGGATCTTAACAAAGCATTAATATAACAATTCTTGCCAATGAGGCTGGGTGTCCGGGCAAGTACTGAGTATTGTAATTTGGTATGGAATTCTTTTGAAATTTTTAAAGGAGGAATCACTTGAAAGTCATTTGTGCCATGGTTTCTCTAAGTAGTCCCACTATTTGTTGCCAATATTTTATGTAGTATTGTTAGAGAGAAAAGATCTAAACCTGTACATATTTGAAAGATCACCTGACAAGTAATTATTCTTGCTCATTTCCTCAGCTCCTGATCATGCCTGAATGGGTACAGTTTAGGTAATGGGAAAATGAAAAGGAAGCAGAATTAGCTAGGGAAAATTGGCCACTAGAGAAGTTTTTATCCAGATGGCAGGAAAGAGGCTGACAGAAAGAGAGAGAGAGTTTTGAGATCTTACTTTGGAAGGAGGAAAAGAAAGAGAGATTTTAGAGCAGTTTGTTGTTGTTTGGGAAATCTAAAAGCAGAAAGGAAGAGAACCCAGCTGCAAAGATTGGAAGACATTCTTTCCTTGTCATTTTTTGAGAGGCAAACATGTAACAAGGCAATGACCAATGCAAACTTTATCTGATAAGAGTGGCATTCTCCTTTAGAAAAGTGAGAAACGTGAAAGGACACTCTCCTCCTTCCAATGTTCTGCTTCCAACCTGTTAGGAGCTGCTGCTTGAGTACATGTCAGGGGGTGAAAGGGTAGCCATCACAGCTACAGCCAGGCTGAACTCCGTAACACACCAGCAGGAAAGGAGCGAGTACTAAGCACTCAGACAGATAATCTCATTTTACTTCCACACAAATATTCTGAGATAAGGGCTGTTATTACCTACAAATGACAAAAAAAAAAAAAAAAAAAAAAAAAAAACCCTCAGGATTATAGCCCCTTAGTAATTTTCCAATGACATCTTCCACTTAAGTTCCAGTGCCACTCAGATGCCAAATCCAGAACCTAAATTATTACAGGGTCCTATAAACTAGAAAGAAAACTGTGAAATACATTGATCGAGCACTGCCAGGAATGGAAACAGACTATTCTAAAGGTCATTGCTGTACTGTGATATTTTGGTATATTTTTAGTTCAAAAAAGAAAAAAAAAACTGAAAAAGATATTTTACCTAAGGGACTCAGATTGCTCAAAACCTGCATATGAATATCTTTGCCCTAAGATAAAAGATCAGTTAATTTCAAAACAAAGAATCCTAGAATGACAGATCATTAGAGTACTTAAAATAATCCTCCACATAAATAAACACACTGAGACCCAAAGAAGCCATATAAATAGCAGCTGGAAGCTGGGTCAGTAGAAACAAGGCATTCTTCTTTTGATGTTGGGCTCATTTCATTCAGTACATTCACGTAATCTGTCAAGTGTTCCATTTTAATCTTGCTGGATGACAATTAAATCAAATGTCCCTCTCTTTAGCTTCATGATCACAGAAGATTCTTGTTTTATTAAAGACTAAATCCCCACAGTAGTCAGCTAACTTTGCACAGGTTCTATAACTTTTTTGAGACACATTTTATTATCCATAAACATTATGAAAATGGCATTAACAAGCTTTTGGGGGGGATGGGGGTGGGAGTGATGTTAAAAAGGGAAAATAAGTGCTCAGGTTTACCACAGTGCTTAATGTGAATTATCTGGTTCTGTTCCATTCCATTCATGTGAACTGTTAAGTATTTCATTCTAATCTTTTAAGAATCATTAATGAGAAATTACAAAGTGAACAGGTAATATTGGTCCAGATAATTGTGCATTCAAAACATTAGATAAAGAATCTCAAGTTGGTGTATCTAGGAAGTGATGAGAAAGTATTGAACGTTTATCAAAAGGATTTATGATTTTTTAGAAAAAGCATGTAGGATGTATTGATATGCTGAAAGTTCTTCTTCATTACATTTTATATTTCCTCTAGAACAAGGTGACAAATATTTTTCCATATGCACCCCCCACATTTGTACCAGAGAGCTTTTTAAACATTTTCATTGGCAATTTTCATAATGGATTTTGCTCCTAATCCCTTCTCATAACTTTCACTAACCCCAACCCTTTTACTGAAGCTCTCTTCCAACTATTCCTTCTTTTGTTTTGATGTCATTATTTTTTGCCCTCATCCATCATCCATGATGACATGTTGATGGGTCCAATATTAAGCAGGTTTTGTGCAGGTAACAACACTCACTGTGAGGTCATGAATGCAAGGCTACTTTGTGCCCAGAAGACAGCATTCCAAAGCACACCTCTACATTCTTTGGCTTTTCTATTCTTTTTTGAATGCTATTTTTATAAATTTTTATTTATTTATTTATTTATTTATTTGAGAGAGGAAAAAGAAGAGAGAGAGAAAGAGAGAGAATACAGGTGTGCCAGGACTTCTGGCCACTGAAAACAAACTCCAGACACCTACACCCACCATGTGCATCTGCCTTGTGTGGACACTGGGGAATCAAAAACCTGGGTCCTTAGGCTTCACATGCAAGGGCCTTATCCATTAATCCATATTTCCAGCCCTTATATTCTTTCTATTCCTTCTTCCACAATGTTTCCCGAGCCTTAAAGTATGTAATAGTTTTCTCGCTTAGTGATGAACAGTCAAATGTCACTTCTTCTCAGAAAATGTTGACAAGTTTCGAGCATCCCCAGAAGTCACCACTGTCTGCAAAAAGAAGCATCTCCAACCAAAAGTGAGAGCAGCTTTACTCTATGGGTGTAAACACAATTATTTAGAGGGCAATTTGATGGGCATAACATATCCATGAGACCAAACAAAAGTAGTATTCAAACAATCCTAGGGCCTATGAACTTCTAAGCCATAGGTTATTGACTAGGTTTCAGTCCCTAATATGAACTCCCTTCCAAGGAGTGGGTTTCAGATCCAACCAGACAGCATTTGGTTACTCCTGTAACAGACATGCCATTATTTCACCAACTGGCTAGTTGTGTAGCTCACAGGACCCACTGCTGGTTGACTGTTGATGTGTTCTTCTCCCCCTAGTAGCGTACATGGAACTATCTAACATTATGACAGCTAGCCAGCAGGGAGGAGGATTCCTGATCAGTTCTAGTTTGATTTCTCAGTATCCTGCCACCGAAATATTTAGTAACAGGGTCTTACCATCTAGTACTGGTGGGCAACCAAGAACATTGGCAAATTTCTATGGATACATAGAAATATCAAATAAGCATATAGATACAATTTTATTGATAATAAACCATAAATAAATTTATTTAAAAAAATTCTTTACTAACTGAGTCCCAATAATTTGATCTTATAATTATCAATGCTGAGAACATAACCTAAAGATGTAGGATAAGATAACAGTAGTACATTTAGGATAAAATAACAGTAGTACGTTTAGGATAAAATAACTGTAGTATGTTTTGTATAAAATAACAGTAGCATGTTTAGGATGAAATAACAGTAGTATGTTCAGGATGAAATAACAGTAGTATGTTTAGGATAAAATAACAGTAGTATGTTTAGGGCCATTTCAGAAATTGTGATTTCATGCTGCTTCTGTGAAATTAAAACCAGTAACTCAAACACCTTTTTATTTTAAAAGTCAAGCATTCTAACATAATATAATCTGAAAATATACTATCCTATTATATGCAGATGAATGGTGGTAGGGAATTATTAAAGATCTTTGTATTTCATAATCAAACCATTGCATTTCAGAAAACTTTGCATGCAGAATTAAAAACCCTGCAAATAATAAGAGTCAATAGTTTGGAATTTAAGTCGAGCTATTTCAGGCAGCAGTTCATTGATGCTGTGTGGAGTGTCGGATGTGTGATGAAAAAGTGCATGTTATGTGTTCAGAAACAATGTTTTGGTGAATTGTATAAGACAACATGGGTGAGCACTGCCAGAAATACCTGTGGTTAATCATGCATTAGATTTTTGGATTAATTTTGGCTGCTGCACATTCAGAAATATATCATTGTGCCCAAATTTCTTCAACTGTGATCCTCACATACAGTTAAAAGACTGAGAATTAAGGAACTGGGTGGTAGCTGATAGCCATTTTTATCTTACTGCAGAAAAAAAAACACGGAGGCTTCATATTTTTTCTTGAAATGTGCATATTTCAAGTTGGTGCACAGAAAGAATTAAGAGCCAGGCTTCCAACTGCTGGTCAGTCGGTGTCTTTCATGGTGGCTATGAGCACAGATTAGTGATTGATGATCATTCTAGAATAAATGTCATATCAGTAGAAGGAAACTCATTGGAAGAAGTAAAGTGAAAGTTGGGCTAGGGAAATGGCTCAGTCAGAAAAGGACTTGCTTTATAAGTATGAGGATGAGGATGAGGATCTGAATAATTCCCAGATATCTCCCTCTCCCCTCTCTCTCTCTCTCTCTCTCTCTCTCTCTCTCTCTCTCTCTCTCTCACACACACACACACACACACACACACTGTTTGCATGGGTTTTGTTTATGTGCTTCAAACTGTAGAGGAGGGTTCTCAGGCCCTCATGCTTGCATAGGAAGTGCACTTAACTACAGAGAGAGCTCTCTCTCCAGCCCCAGTAGCTATCATTAAAGAACCTATCAAGAGGATAAAGCAGGGAAGTCAGAATTAGAAATCAAAACAATAAGGAAAGTGAAAGAAAACATGAAAGGAAAAAGGATGAGTCAACTACCTTTGGGCCATTTATGCACTACAATAAATCAATTTGAGGCATTTTCCATGGAGATGTAACATTTCTATTCTTAACCTCATGTTTCTCCTCATGTTCCTTCCACAAATATTTTAGAATTTTCCCATCCCTATATTATTCAGTTCTTTCTGTGTTTCTGCTTGCTTCTCAGTCCATTTTCTTAGCATCTAACAAGGCCTAAATCCTCCACGGAAGAGCAGGCAGCATGTATATTCTTCAGGAAGATGAGAGTTACAGAAGGTAGGCCCATCGCCAGTCCTTGGGAACAGGCTTAGGGGAATATGTAAAGAATTTGAACCTTCCCATGTTAACTCATGTTCCCATTAAATAGACAAAAATTCTCATGTCTCATTAAGGAGATAAAATCTTTTATTTCGAAGGCAGTAAAACTCAAAAGAGCAGTAAGGTTATCACAATGAGAAACTAGACCTGTGATTATTAGACAACTCAATTAACTTCTGGACTTTAAATTAGTTTCCATCCTGTTTTAAATTTTATTACATTGTTTTTGGTTTATTTTACAATGAATATATTATTCTAAAAATTAGTATAGCTCATGCTCCTAGAAATCAAAGCTCAGCCTCAAAATTAGAGTTAAACATGTTTTCTAAATGCTGAAGAATATACCTTTAAATTAAAATGCAAGAAAAATTCTATCACTCAGTTATATTGAGTTCATAATGGAAGACAAGGATCATTAAAAGACAGCAACAAAGAAGAAGGCTATTGTAATGTCATTTTTTGAGAAATATACAAGAATGCTGTTTTTTCCTAAGCCTTTGTGACTTAAATGGAGTTTTGACAGTTGGTTGTGTTTATAGTTCATGGAAACTTTCAGTTTCATTGTTAGAAAACTGCAGTGCTTTTAGAAATAATGGCAAATCCAAATGTTTACAATATAATTATGGTTTTCTAGAAAATGTTTGGTTAGTGAAAATGAAAATTATACAACTGCTCAAAAGATTGAATGTGGCTAGTACTTTTGTTCCCACAGGAAGATAATAGTAGTATTTCATAGTAATCATTATAATTAAAAATATACTAACATCTTTGGCCTCTTACAATTATGTCAGAGGTGGATCTTAATGGGGAGGGGCATTTTGGAAGCAGCAGTTACAGTGCATAAAATATCCAGAGATGTATGTCACTGCTTCAAGATTAAAAACATCTGCATCAGGGTATGGATTGATTTCTGTATAGATTTCTTTCCTTCAAAAGTTTCCAGCTGTTATTTTCATCTGTTGCAAGTGCCAACAATGAGAAAGAAATTTCTTTATAATATGGGCTAATTTCAGAATTTTGGTCACCTTATGTCAATCTCTCTTATACCCAACATTTATTTATTATACGATTACATTTTCTAAATTATTACCTTATTTCTGTGCACTCTTTTCACTTACTCTTTTAGGTGTGGATGGAAGTACTTGTGCGTTAAGATGCACATGTATGTCTGCACACACATATGGAGGCCGAAGGACAAACTTGAGTCATGTTCCCCTCACTCAGGTACCTTAAAAATCTTTTCATTTTTTTGAGACAGAGTTGCTCTTTGGCTTGGAACTCACCAAGTATGCTCAATAGGCTGGCAACCTAGCCCCAGAGATCTGCCTGTTTCCACCTTTTTAGCACTGGGAATATAAATGTCACCCACCATGTCTGCTCCCCTCCCACATACTAGCTATTGGACTAAGTTTCATTGGTTGGCCTTATTCTGACAAGGGACTAACTTAGATACACATTACAAATGGTTACATTTCCACCATTAGCCTGTAGGTAACATCTTTGGAAGCCCCTAGAGCTAATTAAATCTTGGTCTTGAACGTCTTGAATTGTTGCAATAGATCCTGGGTGTACCTTCAAAGATCTCAATCTTTTAGCATGAATAATATAATAATTTATCAAAACTTCCTGTGTCTCTAGAATACAATAGTGTAATTAATTCCAAACAATAATTCTTTGGATCTCAGAGAAATTATCTCATACCTAAAGGAATTATGCAAATAATCAGATATATACAGTAAAGTTAGTGTAACTATAATTATTCACTATGTGCATTTGATAGGACTTCTAAAATGAGATCTATTTCCACTGCACAACAGAAATGAATTGTACTGTTGAAATTTCACATATTTATTTTAAAATTTAAAGTTTAGGAAGAAACTCTATGCAAAAAGATCTTAATTGGTACTCTGAGTCTGCAGATGACAGAACCTTTTATTAAGTATAAGGCATCACTACATTCACATAGGTATTATAACTAATTATAATCATGCTTATTAATGACATAGGAAAATATAGAATACCGATATTATAAGCTTTAAACCATCTTTATTTTGTTATTCTACTAGATTAAACAAATATTTGATTTTTCACAAGTAAAAAGTTATTTTTCAAGTTTTACAAAGAATTTATCTCCTAGTTCTAAATGTTTGAAATTATTCCTGCTTTCTGCTGGCCATCCTTCAACAACCTTTCACTGAACTTAGAGAAGACCCCAATTACTGCCCTTATCTGACAGGCCCTTGGCTATGTAATCTTGGCATGAAGGACAAGGTCTCTGAGGTCACCTATTGCTCTGTTTTAGTTCAGGAACTTTGAACATAGTGATCCTTTTGGGTAGAAAACATACTGTGTCTCCATTTCCACACCCCTATCTAACTAACTTTTACTCTCTGTACTCTCTGTCACAGCTTAGATACCACATAGGAAAAAGCCACCAAGATTCGTCTGGTGGCCTGGTAACTAGCTCCTATATCTAGACCTTATATTCGCCACAAAACATACTGCATACAACCTTATATGTTTCTTTCTTTGTATATTATATTAGACAGGAAAGTGGTTTTTTTTTTTTTTTTTTTCTGTATTGAGTTATATTTACTACTTTAACCCTAGTACATGTGATAGTCTTCACAGAAAGTGTCTCATTTTAGGTGCAACCAACTTTGCTTGTATCCTGTGCCACACACCACATCTTTGGAACTATATTTGTCTCTAGCACTCCCCCCAAAAAGTAACATTACCCTCTATTACATCTTGTACTTGGGAAGCCAGGTCATGGCTAACACATCTGTGTAACCTATCAATGAATGCATTCACTTTTAATTTCCATTCATATTCCAAAAGAAGCCATGGGTCAATATGGTCACTTGAAGCTTAAATTATTATTCAGGTAGATAACTGTTCAATTGCTCAATTGCCCAGAAGATAATCCTAGTCTTAATTATTGAAATAATATTCTATTTTTCCAATATTTCTAAGATTGATTCAAACGGAACAATTAAAATCGATTTATTTTCTCAGCAAGCAACCAGCTAACATTTGCCCAAGGTAACCATGGAGATTCAGACAATGGTGATGAGCTAAAGGAGGAAAAGGGAACCATTTAGTTTCCACATGTGAGTATATACCCCCAATTAGGGGCAGGCAATAGAATAGGAAACAAGAATGCCACAATGTATGCATGAATCTTTCTTTGTTGAGAACAACAACAAGAACAGCAACAACAACAACAAGAAGAAGACAGGAAAATCAAAAAGGAAATTCAAATTCAATTTTAAATGATTGTTTTCCTTCTGCTCGCCAATGACAATATGGAGTTTTAATTAACTCATTAAAACTAGCAAACCAGGACAAGATCAACTATCCATTATTATGATGGACCCCAAGAGTTAGGAGTTCTTATACATTGTTCAAATTTAGTGAAAGGCATTAAAAAGTTATCAACTTTGTTCCTATAGGGTTTAGACAATGTGGAACAATTTAAGTAATTTCAGTAATTTGTAATTACAGTTGGAAAAAGATACAAAGGCTTAGTGATGATCTTATAGGATTGGCTTGCCAGTGGTCTTGGATATATCACCAGTGTGAGTTTAAATATCAGCTACCTACCTTCTACATGCCTAGGGAGTTTAAGAAGTTTGATTTGTGAATATCTGTACTACAGAGGAACAATCTAGGCAATTTATTATGTTTTCCAATTTATTGATTTTGATCTGAGTATTGCCCATCTGAAAGCTCAGTTTTGAGACACTCATGGAATATGTTTGGAAAGAAATAATAGAGAGGGATACCTAGGTTTAACCTATCTGTATGCTTGGACTTTCAAAAGAAAATATGAAATATACATATATATTATAAATCATGAACATAATATATAATCTATAATTTTATCTTCCTTTGATTTATATTATCTAACTACAGATGTCTGTTAGAAATACCAGGTAATTATAAATAATAGTAATTGGGGATGGAGAGGTGGTTCAGTGATTAAAGGTGCTTGCTTTCACCAGACATAGTGGTGCATGCCTTTAATCCCAGCACTCAGGAGGCAGAAGTAGGAGGATCACCGTGAGTTTGAGGTCATCCTATGAATTCCAGGTCAGCCTGGGCTAGAGTGGGACCCTACCTCAAAAAAAAAAAATTAACAAATTAAAAATTAAAAAAACAAAGGTGCTTACTTTCAAAACCTGACAACCTGAGGTCAATTCCCCAGTACCCATGTAAAGCCAGATGCCCAAGGTGGTGCATGAATCTACAGTTTATTTATAGTGGCAAGAGGCCCTAGTGCACCCATATTCTTTCTCCTAAATATATGAAAATACTTTAAAATATACAAATAATAAATAAATAATAGCAATTATTTCATAAATGTGGCCTCCAAGAATTCAAAACTTCAACTAGTTTGCTTTCATGAAACCAGTACTGTGCCAGTATCATTCTTTTAGACATTTAACTATCTCAAAGTCTAACATATATGTAACAGAAAGCACTTAGGAAGGAAATATTTCAGGGCTGGAGAGATGGCTTAGTGGGTAAGGTGCTTGGCTGTGAAGCCTAAGAACCCAGGTTTGTTTCCACAGTAGCCCTGTAAGCCAGATACTTAAGTTGACACGTGTCTGGAGTTTGTTTGCAATAGCTAGAGGCCCTGGCACATCCATTATATTCTCTCTCTCTATTTCCATCTGTCTCTCCTGCTTTATTGCTGTCAGAACATTGTTCTAACATGTTTTGAATGAGACCTTATATTGTAGGATATGCAAAGTGGAAATCATAGTAATTAACCCCTCTAACTTCCATGGTTTTGCCGTGGAACAGAGCAGTGCAATACATAAATAAATAAAATCTCTCCAGATGGCAAGAGAACTTGTTAGATGATCTTGACTGTTCCTTGTGTTCAGAAGCTTCAGCAAGGACCCCCTACAGACCTCAGGACTGGAAGCTCGCAGCTTTAACTGTCTCTCGGCTCTGAAATGTGGACACATTCTAAACGTACGCTGACCTCTTGCTTAAAAATATAATGCTCTACGCTGGGTGTGCTGAAGCATGCCTTTAATCCCAGCACTTGGGAGGAAGGGTAGGAGCACCTTGAGTTCGAGGCCACCCAGAGACTACATAGTGAATTCCAGGTCAGCCTGGGCTAGAGTGAGACCTTACCTTGAAAAAACCAAAATATATGTTGCTCTAAATAGCACAAACCTGCTCCCTTTTCCGAATTGGATTTTGTTCATAGCCTGAAGCACCTCCTGACCTATTACAAAGGTCACTTATTTATCTGTCTCTTTGTTCTAGAATTTAAGCCCCAACAGGGAAGGAGGTTGTCTGTGACACTGTCTGTTTTACCACACCCCAGGCCTTACCCAATTCATACTGGTTAAATATAAGTGGGTTAATACATAGACATACAATTTAGGAGAAGATGTAAGTGTAGATGTAGGGAAGGGCAGACTGGACTCCAGGAACATTACAATATAAGCAAGGGAACTGCATATGTGAGGAACACAGTCAAATAACCTGAAAATGTCTCAAAGGCAGGTGCCAAACATAGATGAAGTCAGGAAGTCCCAAGTATGGGTATAGAACTGGTAGTAGTTTGAGAAAGGTTATTAGGGACTATTCTTCCTTGTGGTCAAGAATTTCTTGGTAGGGACAGTTAAGGAGCTTTTGTTGTGAGCTGTTTGCTCAATGATGATCAGTTGATGTCCCAGAGTCTATGGGTGGGAGAAGCTTGATTCTCCTTTGGTCAAGTCAAGATTTTTCATTGAAAGCAGTAAATTATTTATGAGAAGAAAGAATGAGAACTTAAGAGTCTGATCTGGACCTAAACCCAGAAGAGGCAGTCCATCTGCAAATTGTGTAAAATCATGGTGGCATGTGCTTGTCATCCTAACTCTAGTGAAATAGAGACAGGTGGGCCCCTGGGGCTCAATGACCAGCCATTCTAGACTAATTTGGCAAGTTCCAGGCCAGTAAAAGACACTCTCTCAAAGATGATTTGATGCTCCCTGAGTATGACACTTAAGGTTGTCCTCCATCAGACACACCTACATATATACATGCACTCCCCCTCCCCACAAACTGGCATGTGCACACACACACAGGAATAAGTATACAAAAATTTTTTTAAAAATAGGCTGAGAATATTGCCTAATGGTTAGACTCTCTCTCTCTCTCTCTCTCTCTCTCTCTCTCTCTCTCTCTCTCTCTCTCTCTCTCTGAAAGCCCCATGTGAAAGGTAGATGCAGAGTGGTACTTGTGTCTGTAAACAAATGCACTTGTGGCAATGCGAGGTGGTGCCAGGAGATTCTCCATACACATGAGCAAGCTAGTCTGGCCTTTCCAGCAGCAAATTAACAAGAGGAATAGGTGGAAGGAGAAAATCAACACCCCAAGGTTATCCTCTGACCTCCACACCAAACTAAGCACACACACACACACACACACACACACACACACACAGACCAAAATTCATACATACATACTTACATACTTACTTAATTAATTAAAACAGCAGCATTCTCCTCATCACTTAGCTCTATTTTTCTCAGCAGTACCATGTATGATTCATTCACCCACTATCTATTCCATTCTACCACAGATGTTTTGCTCAATGGTGTATCTTCAGCTCATAAAACAGCATCTGGCAGAGTGCAGGATTTCCAAAACACATTTGTTGGATAGTAAATTATTTATATTTTAATGAAATTTAAAGTTCTCTATATACCATTTTTTTTTTCTCCAGGACAATAGAATGGGAAGAGAGGGGATAAAATTATCAACACTTCAAAAATTTATCTTCACAGATCTTTAAGGTAGTTTTCCCTTAGAAGAAAGAGAAAAAAAAATAAACCAACTATATTGAAGTGAAATATAATTGGGGGCTGGGGAGATGGTTCAGCGGTGAAAGGTACTTGCTTGCAAAGCCTGCTGGCCTGGGTTCAATTTCCTATGTAAAGCCAGATGTATAGCGGCACATGCATGTAAAGTTTGTTTGCAGTTATGAGACCCTGAACACCCATTCTTTCTCTGTATTTATCCCTTGCTCTTTCTCTCTGTATCTTCCTGCTACAGATGAATAAAAATATTTTAAAAAGCAAGTGGAAGTAAATTAAATGATCAATAATCATGAGATGTTTAAATAAAATCACAAGATATGCATAAACTAGAAACATAAGGGTTTTTTAAATATATTTTTTCTTTATTTGGGAGTAGAGAAAGAGAATGAATGAGTGGGACAGGGTTTCTTGCCCCTGCAAATAAACTCTAGACACATGGCCCACCTTGTGCATCTGGTTTTTTATGTGGGTATTAGGAAATCAAACCAGGTCAGCCCAGGCTAGCAGGCATTGCAAGCAAGTCCCTTCAACTGCTGAGCCATTTCCCAGCCCTGAGTTTTGTTATGGTTTTGTTGTTGTTTTTCTTGTCTAGTACAATCCCTGGCCATGTAAAATATGCAAAAATTCTCAGAAACATAACATAAATATGCATGCCTCCATGCATACATCTGCTTCATTCTTTTGCCCGGGACATGTGTCTTGCCTTCCACCACCTAAACTGATCTCTTTCATTTCTTTAATTTTTTTAAAAAATATTTATTTGAGAGAGAAAGAGAGAGAGAGAGAGAGAGAGTCAGAGAAAATGAGTATACCAGGGTATCCTGCCACTGCAAATGAACTTCAGATACATGTGCCACATTGTGCATCTGGGTTTTTATGGGTACTGGGAAATTGAACTCAAGCTGTCAGGCTTTGCAAGCAAACACGTTTAACTGCTGAGGTATCTCCCAAGCCCTCATTTCTTTCATATATATATATATGTATGTATATATATATATTTGAGAGAGGGGAGAGGTAGATAAAGAGGAAGAATGGGCATGTTAGGATCTCTAGTCACTGCAAATGATTTCCAGACACATGTGCCACCTTGTACATTGGCTTATATGGGTATTTGGGAATTGAATCTGGATCCTTAGCCTTGGCAGGCAAAAGCCTTAACTGCTAAGCCATTTCTCCAGACCCAAATATATATTTTAACTCATTTCTAATTTCAAAATATATACAATGCATTATAAGTTAAGATTTCCAACATCTATTCCCAATCTGAAGCTTTAGCAGCACAAGGCCAGCACTTTCCTGTGTGTATGGATTGGAACTGGGGTGGCCAGTCAGAATGTTTAACTGTGTATAGGACCCAGTCGTGGACAGGCAGAGCAGACTCCCACTGCACTGAAGCTGGCTCTGGTATTTTTCATTCTGGCTGGTTCTGGGAGACAAGCCAGAACAACATGAGGACACTTGGACAATGAAGCTCGTAGGAGCTCAGGATAAAACCATTTACTATGGCTGTGTGCTTAGTGTTCAAAACATTTCAAATAAAAGAACAAATCTAATCAGAGATTGACTCAGGACCCCAGAGTTGACTATGAGTGGGTGACCTTTCTACCCTTTCTCCATTCAATGTAGAAGAAGAAGGCAGCTACTTGCTAATAGAATATTTGGGAGTGAATTTGAGCCACAAAGCAAAAATAGACTTCTACAGTCTAGGTGTTCAGTGACGGAAGGGACCTGGGGGAACCCACTGAGGTCACAGATTGAAAAATGTGGGGCTGATATCTCAGGTTCTGACTGTCAATGCTTCTAGATTTAAGAAGTTTTTTTTATTGGCACAACCTGTGCTTAGAAGCAAACATCCTTTGCACTTTAACATTCAAGATCTTTCCTTTTCTTTCTTGCTTTACTGACATTAAAGGTTCTTTGATCTCATGCTATCTTGCTTTCATCTTTAAATTCTATTTGCTCTCCATATAAAAATGGCAGGAATAATGTTTTCAAGGACTATTATTATTATTTTTTTGAGGTGTGGTCTCACTCTGGTCCAGGCTGACCTGGAATGCACTCTGTAGTTTCAGGGTGGCCTCAAACTCATGGCAATCCTCCTACCTCTGCCCCCCAAGTGCTGGGATTAAAGGTGTACGCCACCACGCCTAGCTTCAGTACTATTATTATATACAAGATTTAAACTGTTAGGTTTTCTTTTCTATTAAAGTAGCATGTTGTCTTTTCCTTCTATTAATTACAATAGCATTCAATTCAACTACTCTTCATACAAAAGGTAGCCAGAATCATTCTTGGAAATAAAAATTTTATTTATTTATTAGCAAGCAGGGAGAGAAGGAGAGAGAAAAAATAGGTACTTCAGGGCCTCTTGCCATTGCAAATAACTCCACATGTATGCACTACTTTGTGCATTTGGCTTTGCATGGGTACTAAGGAACTGAGGCTGAGCCATCAGGTTTTGCAAACAAACACCCTTAACTGCTCAGCCAACTCAGCAGCCCCAGAACCAATCTTTAAACTAGATATTTTAAATTTACAAATCAATCTAATAATGGCATTTGACCACACTAATTGGCCCAGACATGGATATAAGACCATCGATGGTTACTTGGATATAGTAGAATTTTTTTTCTATAACCAAATTCGAAGATACATTCCCCCCCCCAAAAAAAAATTCCAAGGTAAGTCTCCTTTACAATGTTGACAGTCATATAAATTCAGTAATATTATATCTCAGTGACCTTTAACTCTTAAGTCAAGAGCAGGAAAAAACTGCTAATGTTTTGACGTCCTATAAACAAATCTGGAACTATTGTTCTCCCATTAGTCTTGCTTTTGGGCTAGAGCCAACTTGGATTGAGTGTTTGACCCCTGAATAATTCCTGTGATATTTCAACCTCATCAAGATTTCATGGTGTTATGCATGTTATGTTATGTTTGTGATATGATGTTATGTTAATGTTGTGCTATCAGTTTATGGATAATGACACATTGACCATTAGATTCAACACAAGAGGTCAAAATACTGAAAAGAATAATGTAACCTTGTCCCTGAAAACATGGAGGTGCTTTGTAAACCACTTATGAAAGGCTGCAGTCCACAGGCACTCTCAGAAGATCCTGTTTGAAGACCTTCCTCTGTCAGTGCTGCCATCTTTGACACAAGTGAGTAAGATGGGCAATTAATATACAAAAGTCACTGAAATGTTTTTCCTCTTATAAAACAGAAATCTTCATAGGTGTTAACATCCAGGTTTTCACCTTTTGCCTGTTGTTATAAGAGAGAGGAATTATTTTTCAGTGTTTCTTATGGAACTTTCATTGCATAAACATTATGCTACTTATTACTCATTACAGGATATAAAGAGGTGAACTAGAGGGCAGAGGAGATGGCTCAGTAGTTTAAGGTTGTATTTTTTTTTTTTTTTTTTTTTGGCAAGGCCTACTAGCCTAGGGTCAATTCCCCAAAACCTTTATAATGCCAGATGCACAGGGTGGTGCATGTGTTTGGTTATAGTGGCAGGAAGCTCTGATATTCCCATGCTTCTCTCTCTCTCCCTCTCTTTCTCTCCTTGCAAATAAATTAAAAACTTTTCTAAAAATTAAAAACTTTAAAAAAGGTTAACTAGTTCACATTTTATTGTTCTTGTAAGTCAAAATTTTGTCAAGTTTGGTAACTTGCCCAACACCAAAATATATCAATGTCAAAATGATGAATGGAGTTTTAGACTTTGAATTTAGAGCTCCAATTCAAGGGAAAATATTATTAATTAAAGAGAGAAAGATAAGAGACAAGGAGAAAGAGAGAAATTGATAAAAGAATTGGCATGTTAGGGCCTCCTGTCACTGAAAACTCTGGGCCTCCAGACCCATGAGCCACTTTGTGCATCTGGCATTATGTGGGTACTGGAGAATAATATCTGGGCTGGCAGACTTTTCAAGCAAGTATCTTTAGCCAATGAGCCATCTCCTCATCCCCAAATGTGTAGCCCACGCTGTTCTGAACTCCTGATCCTCCAGTCTCCACCTCTTTAGTAATTAGCTACTGATATTTGCCATCACAAGTGGATATTTTCTTGGATTAATATTCTTAAAACAACCATGCAAAATAATGGGTCTTGTATGACATTATCTGTACATGTATATCATTCTCCTTTGTTTAAATTCAATCCCTATGATTGTCCCTTGTCCTTCCTCCCTTGTCACTGGTACCCTTTCCATCCCAACTTACTGTTCTACTTCCTTGAGATTCTTCAATGGCAAACTATCTTTTCTTTTTGGGGGACCCTGAATTTAATGGCATCTACTAAACAAGAAGATCCACTGTGTCTGGACATGGTATATTAGAAAGCTTTCCCTAGTCTAAGTTCTGCTAAAGAACTTCACTATGAGCATACATAAATTATAAGAGTGTTTCCTCCTACATTCTGGGAAATTGCTTCCCATTTCTCCAAATAAGGAAGATTATATTGGGAAATGTATATTTTTATTCATGTTTTTCTTTTTTGTTGTTGTGAAGTTACTTGGTATCCCATGAGAAAACAGCTCTTACTATTCTATTTCTACCTGGTACATGAGATCTGCTTCTAAATTTATTTATGATGGATATAACCTTTGTTTTATGACTAGCACTAAAAGAATTGCAAATTAATAGGGAATTGTTAATTTCAATTCAATCAATATCATCATTAATAAGCGAGGATTGCCCACAAAGAACCAATAAGTCATTACTGTAAACATTAATAGCTTATACAAAACTCAATGTGTGCTACATATAAAATAAATATTAGAAATTTACTGCAAATATCTAGGAATAAACTTATACTCACCTTAGATTTGAATTATATTTGTTGACTCTGATCGATATGATAATGAGAGCTATTTTCAAGGCCTTAGGAGCAGGTTTTTATGCTAGACACCAGAGAGTAAATTTTAACAGACACTTCTCTGATAGTCAGACTTGCCTCATCTGGATAGCCTTCACATGAATTTTCAATTCAATTTCAACCTCAAATGGGAGCTCCCACAAATCCAAACACCTTGTTGAAGCAGCAGAAAATGAATTATATGGATAACAATATTTCATCGGGCTCAAAACTCAGCTGTGTTGCATCCGCAGCAGTAAAACTGTGTAAATAAATTGTGAAGTCACATGAAATTGATGACTTGTAGCTCATGTTTGAAAATGAGGAGAGATCATCCTTTTCAAACAAATGCTGGAGCAAAAATTACTATTCTACTAGACTTAGATAATTTTGTTAATAAGGTTCTATAAATATTTGTGTTTATGGTTTTAATCTAATATCTACTATTAATGGATTTAAAAGAAAGTACTGAGTGATTGCACTGAGTGCATTATGAGAGAATGAATTTTAGTTGATTGTCAATAAAATTTATTAATTTGCATGTGTAACATATTGGTCCTGGGAAACTGTATAGCACAGGCAGGCTGTCATCCCATTCATTTCAAACACCTAATTAGACATTGTAAAATTAGAAATATTGAAAATAGCTGCAAAGACAAAAAAAATAAAATGAAGGAAAAGACGAGGAGGAAGAGAAGATGGAGGAGCAAGAGAAAAAGAAGCCATAGCTCATAAACTCCTCTTAAACATTGAATCTGTTGCTGGACGAAGACAGTCACTGTTACAAATCTTCTTTTACTTTTCAAAGTAGTATTTCTCATGGTTGGAAAATGAGGAAAATGCACAGCTTGAACATAAGTAGAGGTAGGGTAAAACAGTAGTTGCCTGTTTGAAGTCCTTGTTGTAAGGAGTGAGTATTTGAGTCATCAAATTCTTTTCTGCATCCAGAATATTGGGTGTTACTGCACACTCAATGTTGGATTCATTTACCATGAGACAGCCTTTTCAAGGTTTCCCCTACTAGAGCCAAATATACTGATCAGAGGGTCAATCAAATCCTCTCTCTTAAGTCTGTAAGGTGAGCTGGCCAGAGAAGGTAGGAAATCTTAGAAGAAATACATAGGTCAAAGGTTGAAATGAGGAAGCTTGTATTATACAGAAAAAGGAGGTAAAATCAGGTCCACCAAAACATGGGAATTAATTCCAAATTTCATAAAGGAGGCAGGGACAGACACAGTGACAAGCCCCTTATGGTAGTCAGTTTCACATAATATGTTGATGAACATCCAAACCAAGCATGGCTTACGGTAGAAAGGGGTTTATTTCAAGTTTAAAAATCTAGGGGGAAGTTCCATCAAAGGTGGGAGAAGCTGGCTACCATTCACAAGTCCAAGCAGAGAGAAAAACCACCAACAGCCAGCAAGCACCAAAAACACAGCAAGTACAAACCAGGCAGCAAGCAGAACCCCTGAGCTCAAGTCTCTCTCTCTCGGCATACTTTTGGGCTGTAATCCAGATCCCCTCCCCAAGACAAACTTTTGGGGTAGTCCCCAAGAGCACCTCTAGTGACACCTCCTGCAGACAGGCGACTGGAGACCCATGTTACAAGTTTATTAACACACCTGAGTCTATAGTGGGGCATACATTCAAACTACCACACCCCTTCTCTGATCTGGAGGAATTTTTATGTCATGGTATTTTGACAACTTACATGAAGTCAGCATAGATGTTGTGGTGATCATGTCAGAATTTCAGGAGCTGTCTCTTCATGTTGGGCCTGGTTGCCTATGGGTATTCAGAAAGTATTACATTGAATGATATCCAGTGCTCTGTGATTTCCACTGATTCTTCCATGAGCCACATTAAAACCTGGCATTTTGAAGATGTTTCTACTGTACTCTGTGTTTTCTTCCTTATAAATATATATATAAAGTAATTAACTTTTTTGACATTCAATTTTTTGACATTCTATAACCTTTCTAGGGTAGGCTGACCCTTCTCTACATTTATTGTTCCTATTTTTCTAATCCTTTAAGACAATTCATTGGGAACTTGGGATGGTATAAAGAGAGGAAGAGTGGGTAGGAAATAGCTCAAGAGTTAGAGCTAATTTTACCATCTTTACCCAGAACAGTTGTTTGTTTTGATTATTTTGCAATTAGTTCTGTTCTAATATACACTTTGTTCCCTTTGTCAACTTTTAGGCAAAACAGAAAAGGATAGGATGTTGTTAGTTATAGTTTCCTTTTAGGTATAGATAATACTTCTCCGTGCTTATTATATTAGGTGTTGATCTCATCTCTATGTAGGTCAAATTCTAAAAAGTACTCTCACTGTCCCACTGTTAGAGATAGCCTTCACCCAACAAATTTGTCTCCTTAATTCATTGACAATCATTCCTTGTACAGTGGACAGCTCCCCAGATCTTTTATATTTACAAGGCAGTTAACACATGAGTCTCTAGTTTATTCTTCCCACTCACCACTCATTTGAATATTCAGTTACAGAGAAAACACCCTCCCACAAATCTTCCATGCTGTTTCAGCAAAAGGCTCGATTTTGCTAACATTTGGCCTAGCACAGCACAACAACTAAACTTCTAAATTTGCTACACTGCATATCAGCTATGCTTAGGGCAGATAGGGTGAGACTTATGACCAAATAGAGCACACCACTTATATTCTCAAAATAAAATTCATGTTTAGAATGGCTTTCCTTTCTTGAATTCTTCACCAGTTTGGAATTCAATAATTTCTTTCCTTTTTCAAATCCCTGGGAAAAGTTATTGTACTATGTGTCAAAATCCTTTTACTATTTAATAGCTATATTATTTATTTCTTATTTTAATTGAGCCTTTTTGCATGTGCTTGTGCCATATTATTTGCCCTGTTGCATGTTTACCATCAAAGTTCTCAAATCAAAAGGAAATCCCCCCACCGCCTGGCCAGGAGTGTCTCAGATAGTAGTCACATACTAGAGGTAGTCCCTAAACTTCCTTTTATGAATTTGTATTAGCATGAGTTGAGTGTTACTCCATGGATTTTCTTGTCTGGGTTTATTGATGCTTATAGCATGTCATCACTTTTACACCTTCGGAATGTTTGGAAGTCCTTACTGTCACTTATTTGGCATTATTGCTACTTTGCTTTGTCATTGATGGCTTGTGATTGTGAGTGGGATTTTGCCTATGGATCATTCTTTGAAGCCTCTTATTACTTTCTAAGATTTTTGTTTTGCTGTCATAAATTCTATATTTTAAGAATCCTTTAGGGTGATAATAGTACTACTAATCACATTGACAGAGTCCCATTTTATGAAGATAAGGCAATTTAAAATTCACACAATTCAAAGCTCACATACATACAAAATACTTAAAACTCACTGGCCTTCATACCTCTCATTTTACATGATACTTTCACATGGCTTTGAGACAGCATCATCTCACTTAATATTCACCATGAGTTCAATGATGTCCATGAGGCCAATGTCAGTTTCCCCATCTTACATATAAGAAGGAAGTGAACTGATGTTTCCATTTCACAAATATAAAAACATGAGACTTAAAGTAGATAAATAACATGTCCAACTACACAGCTGTATAGGCCGAAAGTCAATAGTGGACCTCAAGTCTTCTGGACTTTAAGCAAAGTTGGTGAACATAGGAAAAAAATGTGGATATAATACAACTAGAAGAGAGACCAAGTTTAGGTTCAAGAATATAAGTAGTAGTCAGAATCTGAAGCAGTCATGAGTTGGGGGGGTCATATGCAGAGTGTGACCTGGGAATCATTGTAGTCAATATTAGTGGGGGACGAGGAGGAGAGATAAAATAAAACCCTGTCATAAGAGCTTCAGATTCTTTTAAGAACATAGAGTTATTTCTTTAAGTATATTACTGTGGACTCAATTTACAGAAATTAAGTATATTTAAAAAGATTAGAGCTAATGTGTGAGGATCACTTGGGAGAGATTAATATATTTCCAATTTACTAGCCATTGGTCCAAAGAAGTATGATTAACCATATCCAGATGACTTGATTTGGTTTTATTTCCTCTGGGCAGCTTGGAAATCTTGATGGATCATTATGTTCTATTTGTTGAAAATTCCTCATTGGAAAGACACTGGCCTTATAGATGTTACATTTGATGGGAACTTCCATTTGAACAGACTAAAACAATATGTAAATATTGATGCATAGAGAGAGAAGTGTTATGGAAAAGCAAAATAGAACATGACAAATGGGTTGGCAGCCTGGGAGGAAGCGTCTCCACTTTTCATCTAGCTGCTGAAGAGGCAAAGACTGGGAACAAGGAGAAGCAAGTGGTGCAGATATTTCAGGGAAGATAGTTCTAGAGGCAGAGAATAGCTGAAGTAAACACTACTCAGATAGAAATGTGAAATTATGTTCTAAAAATGGTGAGGTGTGGAAGGGAGATAAACATGTTAGAGAGGAATAATGTAGTATCTTGTTGATCTCTAGAAGTCCATTAGCACTTATCTACAAAGCAATAGCATTTCCCCTGTATACAGAGAGAGTTCGATTAAAGTAATGAATGAATATAGAAACTGGGGTATCTCAGTTGCTACAGTACTTTTCTCACAAGCATGAAGATCCAAGTTTGATTCCCAGAACCCATGTAAGAATTTCAGGTACAGTGGAAAATACTTGTAATCCCAGCACTGGAGAGGCTGAGCCAGACAGATCCCTGGGGTTCCCTGGCCAACTAGTCTAGTCTGATTGGCAAACTCTAGGCAAATGAAAGATGCTGTCTCAAAAAAAATGTACACAGCATTCTTAAGGAAAAAATTAGGTTGTCTTCTGGCTTCTGCATGAATGTGCACACACATGCATATACACATGTGTACATACACACATGAAAAGTACAGAATGTACATGAGCATCAGCTAATTTGCATTTGAAAATTACTAAGTATATACCATAATACCATAGCCTGATAATAAAAACATTGACAATTTTTCCTTAGGTGTCAAAATAAGACAGAAAGGACTCCTGGCACCTATGTCATCAATTAAACACAGTGAAATATATTGAGGTAGCTTACCTCCCTGTCCAAGAAGACAGCACACTGCATTAGCAGAAGCAGTTCTGTTCCCTCTCTTGCCATGGCTGCTTCATCTATTTTCAACTCCTACCTCTTGTTCTCAGTTTAAACACTCTGCTAGATAATGTTATCCACTTGATTTAACTTCAATGTAAACTTCTACTTTGCATCAGAGGTTCCACAAAAGGCTGGCCTCTCCATTCTACCCAAACTTATGGAAATGTTCATTCAGCTAAATCAGTTCCACCAAGATGATTTATTGCCAAGAAAAGAAAATTGTCTGCATATTGTTACTTCTCCATCACTTCTTCTTCTTTTTTTTTTTTTTTAAATAGGCCAAATAGAATGTGCATAAGGTTTTGTGAGACAAAGACATTGAGGTATTTGTTGATGGTAGCTCCTCAGAATATAGGCTGTAATATTTGTCCCCATACTTCATTTAAGATAAACATGGTTTTGGGGGGAAGTAGTAAATACCAGTATAATACTGTATAAAAGGTGAAAAAAAGATTTCACTTTTTAATGTCAGTCCAGAGCATTCAGGTCTCAATCAGGGGTTAATGAGGAGGCTCTTTCTATGAAGCCACAAGAGGGAATAAGATATTGAGAATTTACTTATTCAAAATTTTTTCACTGGTTAAAATACAAGTATGTGGAGTTGAGGCATATCTCATTTGGTAGAATGCTTGTCATGTCATCATGAGGACTTGATTTTGAATCCTTAGCACCCACATAAAAAGGTGGGTGTAGGGCTGGATAAGATGGCTTAGTGGTTAAGGTGCTTGCCTAAGAACCTATGTTCAACTCTCCAGGTCCCATGTAAACCAGAAACACAATGTGACACATGCATAGAAGGTTGCACATGCATCTAGAGTTAGATTACAGTGGCTGGAGGCTCTCAGGTGCAAATGCGAACTCTCTCTCTCTCTCTATCTCTCTCTCTCTCTCTTTCTCTCTATCTCTTGCTCTCTTACATTAAAAATATAGGCCAGTCTGTGGGATACCCTTAAACGTCCCAACATTCGGATCATGGGGATACCAGAAGGGGAGAAAATTTGGACCAAAGGCATGGAGAACTTATTCAGCAAAATTATCAAAGAAAACTTTCCCACGCTCTCAAAAGAAAGCCCCATCAAGTTATAAGAAGGTAACAGAACGCCAAACAGAATGAACCAAAGGAGAAATTCGCCAAGACAAATTTTCATTACCATTCTAAACACTGATAACAAAGAGAAACTCCTAAAAGCATCTAGGGAGAAACAACACATTACATATAAAGGTAACCCCATCAGGATTACATCAGACTTCTGAATGGAAACCCTGACAGCCAGAAGGGCCTGGAATGGAACTCTGCAAAGTCTAAGAAATTATGGCTTCCAACTTAAACTACTCTACCCAGAAAAAATATACCTCATAATAGATGGTGAAAGAAAAACTTCCATGATAAATCTCAGCTTTACAACTATATGAACACAAATCCAAACATACAGAGAGTAGTTCAGGGAATTCTCCACAAAGAAGAATCAAACAACTAACCTCAAGTGCCTACAAGAAGCAGATCATAATAACCAAACTCAGAGAAGGCAAAAAATCTACAAAATCCAAGAAAACACCAAACCACATAAGCCACCACAATATGGAAGGTATTAAATCAAACCTCACAGTTATTACTCTGAACATTAATGGCCTTAATTCACCCATCTAGAAAAATAATCTATCAGGGTAGATCAGAAAATTAGATCCCTCAATTCACTTTCTTCCAGAAACCCACCTCATCACTAAAGATAAACATCTCCTCAGAGTGAAAGGGTGAGAAATGATACTCCAAGCAAATAGAAATAAAAAACAAGCAGGTGTTGCTATACTAATATTGGATAAAATAAAATTCAACGCAAAAGTAATCAAAAAAGACAAATAAAGCCACTTCTTACTTATCAAAGGAACGATCCAACAAGAGGATATCACAATCACCAATCTTTATGCACCAAACAAGTGTGGTTGAACATGGAAGAGATTATTCTCAGTGAAATCATCAAATCACAGAAAGATAATCATTGCATGGTCTCACTCATCTGTGGCTCCTAACCTGAATCTGCCTGATATTCTGACATACCAAATAAGCATCTCAAGGACTGGACAAAAGGGAAGGTGAGGCAGGAGGGGAAGGTATGGTTGTGGGGGTGGGAGAGACACAAAACTGGACCTAAATGGAAATGGCACTATAACATCCTATATCCTGAAACACAGTCTAAAAGTTTAAACCTTCATCAAGTCCTTAGGGGGAACACTTGATTCACAGGGCCCTGGAGAGGGTATGATCAAGACTAACCTTACAATTCTCCTGCTTCTTTCTATATATACCTCTTCTCTCCCTTCTCTCATTCTCTTATATATTACCTATCTCTTTCTCCATTCTTTTCCCTTGGTACTGGCCTGTAACTCCCATGCAGTTAATATCCAAAATGAGCTGTTGGTCAGAGAGACCTACAAGGTTTCCCAAAAGAAGACAGATTTCTGTCAGAGTACTTTATGACCCACCATAGGTTAATGGTAAGACCCGACTGCCAAAGACACCATATACTGTTAATATGGAACATGGAGAGACCTGGCTGGAATCTGGAAGAGAGTCAGTCTCCAGACAGCTTGTCTAGTGCCAGAAGGTGCTACATAAGTGACTAGGAGAAAGTGACCAACAAATGTCCAAGCAACATGTGATCTAAGCTTCTCAGCAGCAAACAACCTGACATGATACTCACACAAGGACAATAGTGGCACACAACCATGGTGGGTAACCAACTGCTCTTGATTTGGCTAAGATATCCTGTCATTGGAACAGAACCCATATCTGGAACTTGGAAACAAGTCAGAACCATATCCAAAAAATGAGCCTGCTCTCCAATATCAAGTCTGGTTCTTACCTCTCTATCCATGGTGAATTTGCTTTTATTTTTCAGATGGATGCAGAACCTGAGGAGAGAATCACCCATCACACCTCACCAGGGCCCCAGCTGAAACCACAGGATAATGGGGGAAATGAGCAAGAGTGCTGCTGTCTTAGTGAACCTAGTTCCAACAAAGGTTGAAGGAGATAGACACAGAGAACACTCAGCTCTTACCAAAACAGATATACAGAGACACAGAGGCTTCCTAGACCTCATCACTGAAGTAGATCTAAAAGGATCCCAACATGGCTCAGGGAAATTCATGGAAGAGGGGGCGGAAAGATTGTTAGAGCCATAAGTTGGGTTATTATGCACAGAGACATTGTCTCTTCCCCAGAACTGATGGCTACCCCCACAATACATGATCCACATTCCCCAGTGAGGAGAGTCCCTTTGGAGAGGGTAGGACAGGGTGGAAACTAACGATGATACCAGCATGACTGTGTACACATTATCTATGTAACTATTAAAAAATAATTGTCTTATATAACATTACTCATTAGATCCCTTCTACTACAGTGCTCATATCATTAGTATCAGCCTTACCAAAACATAGCATCCTGACTCAGACCCAGACCCACTGAATCATAAATTGATTTTGACATCTCTAGGAGATTTGTACAGATATTAAAATTGTAGAAGAGAAGTGGTGACTGGAAGCAATAATACCCATATGTTGTACCTCATAATCACCTAGAGAGGTGTTTAAATCCCCTTGATGTGGGGCATACTAAACATCACAGACCTCAGTTATGCATAGTTAAAAAAAATCAAAACTATTGACACCAGTGTACAGCTAACTTTGAAGACAGGGTCTTAAAGATAGTATAAACATTTGCATTCATGAGAAAATTGCTCTGAACTTTCATTATTAACTACCATTCAAGTTTACTGACCACTTAGATAACAAAAACCTCAATGTATCCTAGCATCCTCAAATTTACCAAATTCTTATAATTTGATTTTAATTTGCAATAGAACCACAGTGGAGAACATGTCAGATAAATCCAGAAAGGGTGCTGTATTTTTATTATGATTCTTTGTTTTAAATACTATTTATAATTCAGGGTGGTATTTTAGAGTGAATGGATTTCCTTTCTCTAATTTCTCAAATCATTACTCAATAAGGAAGATAAAGAATCTCAACTCTGATCAGCATGACCAGGCATGATTATTACAAATGTTTTGCAAGTTAGCTACAGGAGCTGAAAAGACTTCTTCATGGCAGGTGATACTTTTGTTGAATCAACAAGATTGACTGGTCTCACGGTCAATGTTCAGTGAGTCAATCATTTATAGTACACAGTGGAAAGCCATGTAGGAATATTTTCTTTTATTCATTGAAAGGATATTCTGTGATAATAAGAACAAAGAAAATCAGCTCCCCATGGAATAAGAGTCAATCTTCCAAAATGAAACACATACATTAGGAGAAAATAAAAAGTGTCAAGTGAGAAACAAATTGGCTAAATTGGTAGAAACATCTCTTTAAAATTAAGTTTACATATTAAAGCAAGGATAAAAGGAATAAGGATGTCATTTTCTAAAACACAAATATCTACTGCTTTTCCAGCTACCACACATTTCTATTTTTACTTTACAACGGTTTCAGCACTTTGAGTTATGAGTATCAGAAAATAATATTAAACTGGCTTAAACATAGAGTGGATTTATTGGTGCATATAATTAAAATATTCAGGAGTAGTTTGTTCCAGGGGCTGTTGGATCCAGAGGCTCAAATTGTGCCAGAGTTTTCTTCCTTCATCCCTGGGATCTGTATTTATCCTATGCTGCCTGAATTTTTAGTTAAATTTGCATCACATGCTTGGTGATTATGTGCAGCATGCTCTTGGTATAAAACCCTTTTGCATGTCTTTTAGTTCTCCATCAGTGAATTAGGCTTCATGGTCAAAGAGATATTTCTTCACAAGATGGGTCATGAGCTCACTGTGGAGCTTAGAGTGGTCCAGAGCAACTTCTACTACATGAACTGCAAAGAGTTGAGGGTGACAGTTCTCAAAAGAATGATTTTAATGGGGATCGCATTAAATGTGTAGATTGCTTTTGGTAAGATAGAGAAGTTTCTCTTTTCAGATGGCGATGACCACTGGGATGACCCAAAAGGCCACATAGTGCTGAGGAGAAGGGATGGAGGAGTGCCCAGCACTGAAACACCTCTGTCACACCCTCCAAGGCTCAGGGACCATTGCGGAACAGGGGGTGGATAGAATGGAAGAGCCAAAGGAATGCAACTGTCCAGACAGAAATTGGCCTTGATATCCATGACCTTGCAATGCCTAGCAATACCTTCGCAAGACCCTCAAAATAGAAGAAAAAGATGATGACATCAAATTAAAAGAGAGACTAATGGAGAGAGGGAGGGGATATGATGGAGCTTGGAGTTCTAAAGTGGAATGGGGGAGGGGAGGGAAATATCATATATTTTTGTATGTAAGTATAGAAGGTGTTAATAAAAATAATAATAATTAGGGCTGGAGAGATGTCTTAGCGGTTAAGGCGCCTGCCTGCTAAGCCTAAGAACCTGGTTCCAATCTCCAGGTCCCATGTTTAGCCAGATGTAAAGTGATGCAAGGGCGCAATGCCACACTTGCCCACAAGGGGGTGCATGCATCTGGATTTCGTTCACAGAAGCTGAGAGACTGCTGGCGTGCCCATCTCTGTCTGTCTCCCTCTCCCTCTCTATCTGTCTCTCTCTATTTCTTTCTCCAAAGATAAATAAAAATAAAAAAAGTTTTAAAAAATAATAATTAAAAATAAAAAAAGAATGATTTAAGGGATAACATCAACAAGCGAAATATGGATGCTGGGGAAACAAAAATATTACTCTAGGACCAGAGAGATGGATTGCTGCTTAAGCCTGGTGACTACGGTTTGGATTCCCAGAAGCAACATAAAGCCAGATACAAGTAGCACATGTGCCTATGATCTCAGTGCACCTATGGCAATGAGAGGTGGGGTTAGGCGAATTCTGAACTTGTAGCGCAGAGTCAGCAGCAAAAGAAGGGCAGAGACACTGCCTCAACCAAGGTGAAAGGTGAAGACTGACATCATAAGGTTGTTTTCTGACCTCCACAATATGAGCTGTGGTGTGCATGCACACACGTGCGCGCGCACGTGTGCACACACACACACACACACACACACACACACACACACACAGTATACAAGGTATCCTTCCACATATATTTTTAATATTGGTACTGAATGTAACATACCATTGAGAAATCAAAGAACAATAGGCTTAGAGAATATTCTATCAATTGTTGTTATAGCCTCTGGCAAGGACTCTGAATATGTCACCATCATAAATCCCTGATGTCAGTCACATAACCAAGAAAGGGGGCATCTCAGGAGCTGGTGAAGGTGAAAGCAGGTATGCCAGGGTCAATGGCTTTACTTTTTTTTGTTGTTTTCTGTGCGTGTTGCTTCACTGTGGAGTTCCTTTCCTTTGAGCCCAACCTTCTGCTAATACATTTTACAAGCTCTGTGCTTCAGTTGTTGATATGAACATGATTAACATTAGGATTAAATAACACAGATGAGAAAAATCAGCATGCTATGAACCAATACTCTACTTTCCAAAATGTTATACATTTAGGAAAAAGCAAATCAAGTTGTGTTCATAAGACACAACAGATCTTGTTATTATCATAAATGGCAGATCTTAGAAATCCAGGGTGGGTCCTATGAAAGTCATCCTGTGGCTGAAACTAAAATCTTACATTCTTTTTTTTTTTTCTCTTGAATTTCTTTTTCTTAAGACGAGAAAAATGTGGAAAAATTTATAAATAGAAATTATGAAAACAGGATTGATGAAAGAAAGAGTTAAGAATTACTTAAATATTTTTATGTGGTAACTATTTTGTTCACAATTCTTGGAAGTCCAGGCTAGTGTATTAGATAGATATCTAAATATCTTGTCTCTCTTTTGCTCACCTCACAATAAATGAGATTAGCTTTGTTCAGCTTGCAATCTCGGCAGCCTAAGAGAGACAGAGTATAGTACTGTTTCTAAGGATAAGTCCCAGTTACTCTAAAGCATGGCTTCATAACCTCCACATGGCTCACAGTATCTGTCAGCTAATTAATTCACTATCCACTAGACTATGTTTAGCAGTGTTTTGGGTTTTTAATAAGAAATCCCAGTAGGTATCCTCAAGTCTATGACACCCAACAATGTCTCCATCTATGCTAAATATCCCCTTGGGTACAAATGTGTCCCCAGTGCATAACCACTGCTTTAAAAACCAGAAGGAAGTTGTGGCAAACAGAGGACACTTTAAGGTAATGAAAATTTGCAATCCAGAATATTAATAAGCTTTTCTTGACCTACTAATTCTGAAGTTCTTGGAAAGATTACTTTGCAGTTAACTACTTATGTTGTTCTTTAAAAAAAAAAAAAAAAGTTCCAAGAATAAAAGCTAAAACTGTAGACTAGAATGACTTCATTTATGATATTACCCACCAAAGGCAAAGGAGTACAGAACCACTACTTAGAGGTGTGCCAGATGGGAATGTTCATTGAAATGAAGATTCCTCTTTTCCATTTCTTTCTGATTTCTGCTGGTCACTATAGCAACGAGAACAGAAGGGATTCCGAATGAGGATGAGTTCAATGTAAATACTGAATAGCAACAGAAGAAGAGGAAGAGGGGGAGAAAGAAGAGGAGGAGGAAGGAAGAACATAGTGTGAATACACACTGTTAGGATGCCAGCACACTCTGCTATGATAGTTTGAACAGTGATGTTCAGTTCAAGAAAACCCTTGGGATTCTCTAAAAATGGAGGTAACTCAAACATTTTCATTAATGTTTCCCCTTGTCAAATGTCTCATAAGAGTTTGTGATCCCTTGGGTCTGAGGCAGGCCTAAACAAAGTGTCTTTTCAGATGGATATTTTCTTGCTGGTGACATAGAATAATGGTGTCTCCAACAATAACAAGTGAACAGAATTTTAAATATTTAAATATAGTCTGGAATACTTACAGGGTCCAAGTTAAGAAATCAGCATAATATCACCAGTGATAAAATTGTATGCTTTAATGAGATTTATTTTTGGTGCCAGCAAAGTTTTAAAAAATATAGTTAGAATCATCTTCAAATCCAAAAGTATTTCAAAATTGAAATAATAATGTTGAAAACAGTAACAAAGAGTTGGTGATGACATGAAAAGTTGTTGTTTAGGAAATATTATTTTATGATTTTTATCATTTTATCATTGGATATGACTAAGGAAAAGTATATTTAGGACTTACTTTTTATACCTTATCTTCTGAGGTTGCTATAGCTACACCTCAGTTTAAACAGCTTTGGGGATGGGGAGATGGCTCAGCAGTTAAAGGTGCTGGCTTGCAAAGCATGTCAGTCTAGGTTTGGTTCCCTAGTACTCATTTAAAGCCAGATGAACAAAGTGGTGCATGCATCTGGAGTTCATTTGCAGTGGTGAAGGAGGATAAGAAAAAGCTAGCTTTTTCAGGCAGTTTCAGTTAGAGAACCAGGAGATGCTACCCCACATGCCACCTCACCCTGGCACAAGAACGGAACTCTGGACAGGAATGGAACTTGTGTCTGATGTACTGTGTGTGATCTACAGCACTCGCTGCTGCCCACAGTCTAGTGCACCACCTGGAGTGTTTTTGTGGGTCTCTCTGGATTCTCTCGCATCTTTGCTTGGACACACAGGAGTGGCTTCCTTTCTCACCTAGCCTGGCAGGATGATGGGGAGGGGAAACAGAATAGTGCTTCTTGGTCTAGATGGTTTTTCTTCTTGCCTCTGCTTTATACTTTATGGTAACCTCTCACTTTGATTTCATACATGTTCCTCTGCTCTCTGCTCTACCACATGGATGCTCTCACTAACTACAGGTATGCTACCTGTGTAATCAGGAGGGTAACCATGACTGTAACTCTCTTCATTACTCATTTCTCCTATGAATTTCTTGATCTCTGCTTTAATATTTTTCCCTCTTCAGGAAGCATGTGGCAGATGCCCTGTGTATTCTTTCTGTCTCTCAGGATTCAGAATAATTTGCTTCATCTCCCTGGAACACACTGCCTCTTCTTGAGTCAAACTGTGTACATAGGATTTGTTTTGATTAAAAAAACACAAGAAAAAGTCATGTTTATGGCACAGGTAAGAAGTCTTTAGGAGCCAGCCTTGGACTCATCACGAGTCACATTCTTTGTCATGGACTGTCATTACCTTCATGGTAGATAGACTGACCTTATTATAAAGAAGAAACAAGCCTCACCATTTTAAGCCACTGAGATTTTGTGGCCATTTGTTAGTGACACTCAACCTTATCCACCCCGAGGCAATGCTATAGTTCTTTTGTGAGGAATTCCTTTGCTTTATGTGTTTGCTTGATGAGTGTCTATGTAGTTATTAGAGATTTGGTCACATGTCCATCATTCTTGTTTGTCTTTTTGGCTTGACAAGCATACATTTTGGTTTTGAATCAATACCACACAGAGGCATAGCATGTCATGAGTATGATTAAATATATTGGCACATGCATCATACTATGTGACAAATATTTATTTGACTATCATCATTGACAAATTATAAGCTGTTCCAGAAAAAAAAAATCAGATTCCTCCCCTGTTGTAGTTACCTTTATAACACTGGGACAAAAACCTGACCAAAGGTAAGTACTAGGAAGAAATTGTCTATTTTTGCTTACAGTCTCAAGGGGAAGCCTCATGATGGCAGGGTAAATATGGTATAGCAGGGGCTGGACATAACCACAGCAGGTAGAAAATAGCAACAGCAGAATGACCCAAGCTCTAGTAAAGAGTAGCTGTCTATAACAACCCAAAGCCTACCTCTAACAAGGCTTGACCTACCAAATTGCCACCATATGGGGACAAAGCATTCAAAATATGTGAGATTATGGGGGAGGGCATCTGATTCACACCATTATATCACTTTGACTTCCTTTTTACATCTCATCCATGTCTCAGCCCTTCACATATTTGAAAGATTCAGACCTCACAGCTCAACACTATGTTTCTAAAGCTTTCTTTTAGCCAGTGTTGTCATTTACAAAGAGTATAAGGGCTATGCTATCTGAAGCATCCAGCTCACCTATAAACAAAATCACTCACCCTCCATTTCATTTTTCTCCCTTTCAGTGGACTAGAATATAGATGTGTTAGAAGCCAGCATTAGTGATGTAAGATAAGGAAGCATTCTACAGCAAAGACCAGAACCCATTCACCAAATCTAACCTGATACCTGGACTTGAAAATAAAGGTTTATTAAAATATAGCTACTCATTCATTTGATTGTGTCCATACTACTTTATGTGTTATAATAATGGAGTTGAATACTTGCATCAGAGATCTCAGAGGCTCTATAACCTTCAAAGCCTATAGCATTTATTCTCAAAATTTTTAAACAAAAGTTATCATGCTACCAGTAAGGAAGATGTTGTGTACTAGTTACTTTTGCCGTTGCTATGACTAAATTCTTGATGAGAATCACCTCAAGAGATGAAGGGTTTATTTTAGTTTATAGTTTCAGGGGATGCAGACCATTTGGTAGAGAAGGCATGGTAACAGGGTGGAAGGCAACTGATTACATTGCATTGGCAATCAGGAAGCAGAGACTGAACAGGATGTAGGGCCAGTCTGTTAAACCTCAAGTGTGTCCTCTGTCACACACTTCCTCCAGTGAGTCTCCACCTCCCAAAGGTTCCACTAGCTTCCCAAACAACAGCTGAGCACCAAGTGTTCCATCATATGAGTCTATGGGGACATTTCACACTCAAACTATAAAATGGTGGAATAACAGCTTACTTGTATATATGGATAACCTTGTGGGAGAAAATATACCCCTCTAGGGCTGGAGAGATGGCTTAGCAGTTAAGGCACCTGCCTGCTAAGCCTAAGAACGCAGGTTCCAATCTCCAGGTCCCATGTTTAGCCAGATGCAAAGTGATGCAAGTGTGCAATGCCGCACTTGCCCACAAGGGGGTGCACGCATCTGGGGTTTGTTCACAGCGACTGAGAGGCTACTGGCATGCCCATTCTCTATCTCTCTCTGTGTCTCTCTCCAAATAAATAAATAAGTAAATATATATATATATCTTTCTATCAAGGAGAGCCAGCCTTCTTTTATACTTATATCAAGGACAGATATAATGAATAGCTGGTTTGAGCTATGGTCTAATGGGGTCTCTTAGAGGAAAGGCTATGTAGTTGCAAAAAAATTAATGCATGTACCTAACCCATTTATGAGCCACACAGGTGCTGTGGAAGTGTGTGTTGAGTTGAATGTGCTGAATATAAATAAAATCTTCCATAAAACTTGATGACAATAATGCTATAAACCTAGAACAGTAATATCACAAAGATGGACATAACATGAAAGAGCCCAAACATATTTTTATTCATTTATGCAGACAAACACATTATTAGAAATTTGCTGCCAGATGTGGTAGCATTTGCCTTAATCCCAGTACTTAGGAGGTAGAAGTAGGAGGATTGCCATGAGTTTGAGCCACCAGGTCAGCCTGGGCTACAGTGAGACCCTACCTCAAAAAAATCAAACACAAGTAAATAAATAGATAATAGAAAGAAATATGCTAACCTCAGGTTGTGCATTCATTTAATGCAAATTAGATATAAGAAAAAAACAAAGTCAAATTCAAGGTCTATTACTAGTATGTTTTTTCAATGATCACATATGAAAATTTGGTGGCTGGGCATGGTGGCACACTCCTTTTTTGCCAGCACTCAAGAGGCCAAGGTAGGTTGCTGTTGGGCCCTAAGAGGCCCGGGTGTGAGGCCTAGTGGAACTTCCTGAGCCTGACTAGAGTTTGGCGACCTGTCTTTGGCCACTTGAGAGTGACTCAGCAAGGCCTAAGCCAAAATTGCCTCCGCCCAGCTAGTGCTGATGTGGTGAAATAATATTGGCCCCTACACCTTTTTCCCATCCTGAGACCCACCCTCTTTCTCAAAGCTATATAAACACCTTCCTACTACAAAAAAATGAGTTCCTGCTTCGACAAGACTCCTGACCCAGTGTGTTTTTCTCTCCGGTGCCTTGCCGGGGGTCTGGGTCGCCGACACCCATCATCCCGCTCAGCCCCAAGAGGAGCCGCTGGACCAGCTATTTCTTCAGCCCTACCTGCCGGGGGGAAACCGGCAGACTGGGGCCCCGTGTGAGGATGTCTCTTTCCTGCCAATGGAAGAACACAGGAGAACGCTGACGGGCCAATCGGTCTGCGGGTGGGTGTACCCTCATAAGTTATTAGGTAGTCTTCATAGCTAATGTTCTGACCTTTGCTTCTGTAACCTGTGCTTGCCTCAACATTTTTTTGTTACTTTTCTCTTTCCTTTCACTTTTGGGTTGCCAGCAAGCCGCATCTGCGACTCCTGTATTTCTGAACGGGTCATACATCCCTGGTGGAGACACCATGTGGGCATATAGTTGTGGAGTAACGACCCATAAAAATCTCCCACTAAGCACAAGATATGTGGGTCCTAAACATTCTGTTTATCTCAGCTGGCCCCGGCATTAGGAGTTGTAGTTTGCATGATCATCCTTTGGGCTATCATTTTTGATCTGGGTTATTATTTTCTCAGCCTCCTTGATTCAGGAGTGTCCCAGCTTAGCCCCCCAAACACCACCAAGCCGTAATAGGCAACCTCCTTCCCCATCAGAGGACACCGCAATTGCAGGCTCTTAAGGCCCTCCTCCTGCAATGTGGCTTTAAAGTAAAACAAAAAATACCTCCATGGCTTTTGGGACAAAACTCTTGTTTTAGCCCCATGGATTAGTTCAATCCTCCTTGCCATAATTGCCAGCCTTAAAGGCTTCTCTGTGAAGGATGTCATTTCTGCCCATAACAAAAGCTGTAAGGAAAAACTAAAACAGGCTTTTAAAATCTTGTCCCTTGCAAGGCTGCCACCCGAACTGCCACCAGCCTGCTGTCTTTTCAGCCTGTAGCTGCCGCCTGTGACAATAGTGCTCACAACCACCCCTCCCCCTCTTTATCCTTGGAAGGACCTCAGCCTGATCCATCCTAGACACACCCAGGCAGCTGTCAGGTCGTTAACACACACCATTGCCCCACCCTTCACAGCCTTCCCATTAAAGTAGGGCCGGAGGCTACAGCCAGGCCCTGGTACCCCAGCCCCCTCTCTGATCTGGCTCTTATGCAAGGCAGCCCATGTCAAAGGGTCAGCACAATTCAAAGAACTATTTGCTGTCATTTTGGCTTTGGACACTATTAAGGAGCCATTTAACTTATTTTCTGACAGTCTTTATGTTGTTAACCTGTTACTCAACCTAACTGAGACACATATTAGACTGGACTCCAACCCTTGATGATTCAAGCCCACTTTCCTACTTAATGTCACTGGGGGATGATCTCAAGGTGTTAATGGTGGGTTTAAGATTCCATTGTAAAGATATGCAAAGTGTGCCCAGTAGGGGTTCCTGAAGTGTGCTGGAGTTTTGGGCTGTAGTTTTTGTTCCATGTGCTGTGTGGCTGGTTGGCTTTTTTTTTCTCTCTTGCTTGGCCCTGTGAAGGCAGGCCAACTTCTTCTGCCATTATGGAACTTCCCCTAGATCTGTAAGCTTCAACATCTCAAAGGCCATCAAAATTTACCAGGATTCCTCTCTAAAGGAAACAATTTGGCTGACAAACTGGCTTCTCTGCCTCAGTGTAATACAGTCTCAGAAGCTACATGCTTCCACTTATTAACCTACATAAACTGGAGGGGCCTTAAACATAAATATCCCCACGTGCCAGTCAAGGACCTTAAAAAAAATTGTCCGAACTTAGAAATCCTGTCAGCCTTTCCTCCAGGTACCTCCTCTTCAAACTACAGAAGCCAATCCTTGAGGGCTACGTCCTAATCACCTTTGGCAGATTGACGTGACACACTATTCTCCATTTGGAAAACTTAAATATATTTTTCTCTCAGTTGATACTTTCTCCCATGCTTGCTGGGCATCGGCACATGCCAGGGAAAAAAACTAAACATGCTATTAGCCATATACTTCAATGCTTTGCCACCCTTGGATTGCCAGATCAAGTCAAAACTAATAATGGCCCCTGCTTCGTAAACAGGGCTTTTATAGATTTCCTCCAAACCTGGAAAATCTCACTTTCCACAGGCATCCTGTATAACCCACGGGGCCAGGCCATTGGGGAAAGATATAATCAAACTCTCAAGCCTCAATTACAAAAACAAAAGGGGGAATCCTTACCCCCACACGACCAACTAAAAAAGGCATTATTAACCCTAAATGTTTTAAATTTTTCTAAAAAAGATAGACACTTGTCCCCTTTTCAAAAACATTGGACCTCAGCTGTTACTTACAGCTCCAACTGGGTCAAATGGAGGGACCCATTGACTGGGGCCTGGAGAGGACCAGACTCCCTCCTCACAGCAGGGAGAGGGTTTGGATGTGTCTTTCCTCAAGAGGACAAAAGACCCATTTGGGTACCAGCAAGAGACTTAAAATATTTACCCCAACAAGGGGACAATGACAATCACCTCTCCAGGGAGTGTTCCACCCCTGAGAACTCTGTTTCTTCCCCAGGAACGATTGGAGGTGTGGATGCTGCTAGACCCAAATGAAGCCAGAAAAGCTCCAGAAAGATTTGGAGAAGAGGAGACAGGACTTCCAAGACAACCTGCTGTGGACAGGCTTACATGGCTTCTTACCCTACCTTCTCCCTCTCCTCGGACCCCTCCGTCTCCTTCTTCTTATCCTCACTGTCGGGCCCTATATAATTAATAAGATTACACAATTCATTCACTAATGGCTAGAGACAATTAAACTTCATGAGTTCGAAGTACATTACCACAGGCTCACAACTCAGGAGCCGGGCTGTTCCTCTGACTGGCTGTCCTCCTAACGTCCCTCCCCATCCTCCATGGAACCAATGATGGGTAAGATCTCAGACAGGCTGAGACAACCTAAGACAGGTCATGGAGTGGATTTTCAAAGGGCTAGAGGCATGGTACTCAGTGATGGAGTGACGGGTAAGATCCCCAGAGGGGGACCACCTAAGACAGGGGCCATGATGTCCTCCATTCTTACAAAAACAAAAGGGGGAGATGTTGGGCCCTCAGAGGCCCAGGTGTGAGGCCTAGTGGAACCTCCTGAGGCCTGACTAGAGTTTGGCGACCTGTCTCTGGCCTATTACTCCCGCTTAAGAGTGACTCAGCAAGGCCTAAGCCAAAATTGCCTCCACCCAGCTACTGCTGATGTGGTGAAATAATATTGGCCCCTACACCTTTTTCCCATCCTGAGACCCACCCTCTTTCTCAAAGCTATATAAACACCTTCCTACTATAATAAAATGAGTTCCTGCTTCAACAAGACTCCTGACCCAGTGTGTTTTTCTCTCCAGTGTCTTAGAGGAGGGGTCTGGGTCACCAAGACTCATCATCCTGCTCAGCCCCAAGAGGAGCCATTGGATCGGCTCTTTCTTCAGCCCTACCTGCCGGGGGGAAACCAGCAGGTTGGGGGATCACTGTGAGATTGAGGCCAGCCTGAGACTACTTAGTAAATTTCATGTCAGCCTGGGCCAGAGCAAGAAAGAAAGAAAATGAGATGATTGTTTTCTATATGTGTGCATTATTATGTGAAAAAACTTCTCTATCATACAGTACTAATGAAGAGTAAAGGTTCCTTCTGAAAACCTTGAAACTATTGAACTATTGTGTTTGGGTTCAAGTGGGTTTTTCTATCTCAAACAAAATAACAACAGACTCATCAAGTACAATATTAGGAGTCATGCCAGGCTGATCCTCAATTTAGCATCCAATCAGCTCTGATCTTTGTATGCTATCAGCCTCAAGAGATGACTTCCATTTCATGCTCTGAGGCAAGTACAAGGAGCAACTACCTACACACCACTTATTTATTTCCTTCAGATATTATTAGCAGAATTTATTTGTATAGCCATGTCCATTTGAAAGTCAAAAATTAGAATTATTATTGGAGGAGCCACATGCCTGTGATTTGAGAAGAAGGATGGAATGGACATGTGAGGCAACCAGCATTTTTTTTTACCTCAAACATTAACCTAAGTGAAACTGTGAATTTTGAATCAATGGATAATCTGATATTCTCCGTTATATTTATTTCTGCATCATTGAGCCATAAAATTGCACACATATGTTGAGAAGTATATCACACTGTGATAGTCATGACATAAAATCCTTATGAGGATAATCAAAGGCAGTCACACTCACCTGCTAGGGTAGGCAGCAAGGTTGCAATGCAAAAGTTAACCATTGAGAGGCTGCAGAAGTAAGTCAGCAAGTAACAACTGTACAAACAATTGTTAATTCAAGGATAAAGAAAAGAAAAGGAAAATGTTTTTTTTTTAATTTTTTAATTATTTTATTTTTGGAGAGAGACACACAGAGAGATAGATAGAGAGGGAGAGGGAGACAGAGATGGGCGCGCCAGCAGTCTCTCAGCTGCTGAGAATGAAATCCAGATGTGTGCACCCCCTTGTGGGCAAGTACAGCATTGCGCCCTTGCGTCACTTTGCATCTGGCTAAACGTGAGACCTGGAGATTGGAACCAGCGTTCTTAGGCTTAGCAGGCAGGCACCTTAACTGCTAAGCCATCTCTCCAGCCCGGAAAAATGTTTTATATAAAATAGAAAATACACACCATTACAATTAAGGGATGGCGAGTAGGGTTCCCAAGAAGAAGTCCAGACATAGTCTATAAAGAATGCTTTAAGCCCTAGGATACAATGCAGTCCCAGGACATGGAGAAAATTACATTAGGAATTTAGAGAAACAACTTGGAAGATACAAAGAAAACATATTATTTCTGATTAAAAAATAAAACATTGTCTTGGGGCTGGAGAAATAGTTCAGTTGGTAATGTGTAAGGATGTGAGTGTGATTCCCAGTTTCCATGGCATGTGTCTGTAATTGCAGTGCTGGGGAAGTGGAGACATAGGGATCCAGTATTTGGTGACCCATTAGTCTAGCCTAATTGTTGAGCTGCAAGCCAGTGAGAGAGCCTGTGTCAAAGGAAGCTCAGTGAGCCCGAGCAACAACACAGGAAGGTCCTCTGTTCTGTACATACACATGTGAACCTCACACACATATGACCTCAAACATGTGAATATACATTAACACATGCACAACATACACATAAAAATTAGACTCCTTGTAGTTACAGAGTTAATATGCACAAAGATAAGCTCCACTGATAAAGGTGGCATGATTAAGTACTCATTTAGTACTAAAACCAGCACTTCTTACATTATGAGAGTTTTAAATAGTGCCCTTGACTGATGGGCCTTTAAAAGTGAGCCAGAGAGAAGAGCAACCAAATATATATTAATCCCTCTCCTAGGCATAGCTTGTTTTAATGCTGTTATGTTAAAAATTCATAACTTCCTGAAAAATACAGGGTTGCGCTTTTTGTTACAAACATTCTTAGTCTTACTTTAAACATAAATCGATTTCAGGAAACGTTCACTGAATACTAAGTATTACAATCCATGTGCAGTGTGACCAAGACAGAATCTGAGTGCTTTTGAAATCTTCAGGAGCAGGAGTCTGGCCAGGAGCAGAGCCATAGGAATGCCTCTGCCAATTTTGAGGGGCAAAAGAAAGCAAAGCACACAGGACTCGGAGTTCATCCCAGATGATGGCAGCCTTCAAGGGAAAGGTAGTGTTTCAATAATCTTTGAGTCAAGTGAAGACTTGAGGAGTCATTATTGGTGGACTAGAATGGCAAGAAGCTGTTTGTTCTATATTTCAAAGAAATGAGCAAAGGAGCCAGAAAGAATACTTTGGAAATAAACACAGTTGTGATTTCTATACAACAGATTGCTGTACCTGTATTTCTCTCCTTTTTCTAGAGTGAGAGAGAAAGAAGGAGGGAGAGAGAGAGAGACTGGGGGAGAGGGAGAGAATGGGTGCGCCAGGGCCTCCAGCCACTGTAAACGAACTCCAGAGGCATGTGCCACCTTGTGCATCTGGCTTATGTGGGTACTGGGGAGTCGATCCTGGGTCCTTGGGCTTTGTAGGGAAGTGCCTAAACTGCTAAGCCCTATTTCTCTTTATGACGCATGGGTGTATATTTGTGGATGTTTGTGTGTATGCAGTTATATGAATGCGTGTGCACCCGTGTGTGGAAGTCAGAGGACAACCTTAGGTGTCATCCTCAGAAACACCGTCTACTACCTTTGAGCCAAGGTCTCTAATTGACTTGGAGCTCACCCCATGAGGCTATACTAGGAATTACCGTGTTTCTCTGCCTCCCCAGTGCTAGGATGACAGGCTCACGGTGCCATATCTGACATCTTATGTGTGTATTGGGGATTCAGCTTAAGTCCTCATGCTTGTGAGGCAAGCATGTTCCCAACTTGGCTATCTCCTTAGCCCAAGTTTTGGGTTTCTTTTTATGCTTATGTTTACTGACAAATCCTGTCCCCCATACCTCCAAATGGTGTGTGTCCTGTATCTCCTTCTTGACTGCAGGTAACTCATAAAAACCACTGATGCCCTTATCATCTTTTACCTGGCAGCCGTAAGGAACTGCTGGTGGATTCCACTTTGACCCATGTGATCTACTCTTCACAAAACAGCCAGACTTCTTGTTAATTCAAACCTTCGAGTAACTTCTATAAGAACAGAAGAAAATTTTATGTCTGGACCTCAGTCTCCAGACCTCCCAAAAGTAGCAGTCGTGATGCTTCTCTCAGCCCCACCCTGATACCAACCCTGCTCACAAAGCTTCATCCACCTGGAGCCCCTTTTATTCTCTGCTTCACATCCACAAAAATGCTGGTTCCTCCCCTATGATTTCATAGAGAAACCTTTTATCATCCTTGTTGTGGTCTCACCTTAGATGTCACTGCCCCAGAAAATGGTAGCTGTCAAACCTAAAGTGGTTTCTTTGTTAAAATCGCTCGCTGTTCCTTAGTCCATTTACAGGACATATCTGTGTTAGTAACATGTGATCATTGTCTAATATTTGTCTGCCTTGTGGCCATCTCACTCTGCAATGGTAGAGATCATGTTGATCAAGTCTTGTTCAGAGAAGATTCAAATGCTACTTGTTGAATATGTGAATAAGGTTATGAATGAATAAAGAAATGATCAAAGTCTCTATCACATAGACAAGAGAACAATACTTTTAAGGCATCCTGCTATTTTACCTTTAAAATGTGTCAGGTCATATTGAAAAGCCACATTTCTAATGTTAATTTTCTTTGAGCCAAAATAAAATTCATACAGATAAACAGAAAGGTGACTTTTTTAGAATGAACCACTCATTAAAATGGGTTATCAATTATTAATAATAATCCAATAACTCATTTTTTGCCATATAAAATGATGTCATTATGTTGTAGTCAGGTTCACATTGCTGTTAGAAATCACTCAACCAGGAGCAGCTTGTGAGGGAAACAAAAAGATTTATTTTGGCTTACAGGCTCAAGGGGAAGCTCCATGACATCTGGGGAAAATGATAGCATGAGCAGAGGGTGGACATCACCTCTTGGCCAACATCAGGTAGACAACAGGAACAGGAGAGTGTGCCAAACACTGGCAAGGGGAAACTGGCTATACAACCCATAAGCCTGCCCCAACAATACTCTGCCTCCAGGAGGCTTCAATTTCCAATTGCCATCAGCTGGGGAAACTAGCACTCAACATACCTAAGTTTATGGGGGACACCTGGATCAAGCCACCACATAGTATCTTCATTTTATTCAGTGGAGCTAAAGATGACTTTCCCTAGATTTTTCAACCATAAGGAAGTCAGGGGCTAGCATTCCAGTTCCTTCTGAGAGCCAGTCACACTGTCTCTTGTCTAGTTTATTACCTCTGTTACATTGTAATTAGGTGATAGCAGTTTTCCTGAAGTTCAGGGCTTTTACTCTTTTAAAAACCTTCACCTTCCTTTGCGCTGACTTGTAACTCCCAGTACCAGCATGGGGATAACTTTCACAATAAGCTGTTGATCAGAGAGATCTACAAGGTTTCCCAAAAGAAGACAGATTTCTGTTCGAGTTCTTGATGCAAAGGTTAATGGTAAGACCCTACTGCCGAAGACACCACATGCTGTTGGGATGAAACATGGAGTGACCTGGTCGGAATCTGGAAGAGGGTAGCTTCCAGACAGTTAGCTTGTCTAACATCAAAGGGTGCTGCACGAGCGACTGGGAGAAACTGGCTGACATCTGTCCAAACAACTGGCATTCTAAGCTACTCAGCAGTAAACAACCTGATGTGATGCACAAACAAGCGCAATAGTGGCATACAGCCATGGTAGGTAACAAACTGCTCTTGATTTGGCTAAGAGATCCACTCAGTGGAATGGAACTCATTGCTGGAACTGGGAAATAAGTCAAAACCATGTACAAAAAATTAGCCCATTCTCCAATATCAAGCTCCTACCAAATGTGGGCTAGAAGAGGGCCTACGCATATAAAATTCTCTCTAAAATAACTATGGCCATTCCATCTATTTGATACTAACTTCTCTCTCCGTTGGAGAATTTGCTTCTCTTTTTCAGATAGACCACGAACCTGAAGGGAGGATCATCCTATTGCACCTCACCAGGGTCCCAGCTGAAACAACAGATTAATGGGGGAAATGGGCAAGAGTACAGCTTTCTTGGTGAACCTGACATTGGAACAATGCTGAAGGAGATAAACACAGAGAACATTCAACTCCTGCTAAGCCAGATATCCAGAGATACAGAGGCTACCAAGACCTCATCACTGAAGTAGAACTAAAATGAACCCAACGTGGCTCAGGGAAATTCACAGAAGAGGGAGCGGAAAGAGTGTTAAAGCCACAATTTGGGTCATTATGCAGAGAGACTTTGCCTATCCCCCATAATTGTTAGATACCCCCATAATGCATGACCCACATTTCCCAATGAGGAGGGTCCCTTTGGAGGGGGGAGGTCAGGGACGAAGCAACCGGAGGCACGAACATGAATGTAAAATTAAAATAAATAAAAAAGTGTTTCCTTTGCTCTAGGAAGCATATAGATTGTAATGTGACATAATTAATAATAAGAAATAGGGCTGGAGAGATGGCTTAGAAGTTACACAGCACTTGCCTGTCAAGCCAAAGTACCCAAGTTCAATTCCCCAGGACCCATATAGGCCACAAGGTACTGCATGTGTCTGGAGTTCATTTGCAGTGTCTGAAGGCCCCAGTGTTTCCATTCTCTCTCTCTCTCTCTCTCTCCCTCTTTCTCTCCTTTATTTTTCAAATAAATATGATAAATAAATAGTAAGGAACATTTTTAAATATTTTTATTTATTTATTTACAAGAGAGAGCGGAGAGAAAATTGGGCAAACCAGGGCCTCAAGCCATTGCAAATAACTCCAGACACATGTGCCACCATGTGCTTCTAGATTAGGTGGGTTCTGGGAGCCAAACTTGGGTCCTTAGGCTTTGCAGGCAAGTGCCTTAACTACTAAGCCATCTCTCCGGCCCAAGAAGTATTTTTTCAAACAGTGAATACAATAAGATCTCAGGCCCTTAAAAATATAGCTTATATGTAAGAGTATATCATTAAAGTCTGGTACTATAGCTCATTGGTAGAAGGTATGATTAATGTGTGCAAGCCACTGGAATCAATGCATATAACAACACAAGAAGAAAAAAAGGAAACATAACATTTATCCATGTTAATTCATTGTGACCACAAAAGATTCCATTTCCATTGTTTTAGTTTTTCTAAAAGTTCTAGCCTAGAGAAGTTTGAGGCCAGCCTGGGACTACAAAGTGAGTTCCAGGACAGCCAGGGCTAGAGTAAAACCCTACCTTGAATCTCCCCCACCCAAAAAAACAGGGATTTGGAGAGATGGCTCAGCAGGTAAAGGTACTTGCTTGCAAAGCCTGATGGCCTGGGTACAATTCCCTAGTACCCAAGTAAACCAGATGCATAAAGTGGCACATGCATCTGGAATTCATTTTCAGTGGCAGCAGGCCCTGAAGCACCCATTCATTCTCCCTCCCCCCTTCTCAAATAAAATGATTTTTGTTTGTTTGTTTGTTTGTTGAGTTTTTGAGGTAAGGGCTCACTCTAGCTCAGGCTGACCTGGAATTCACAGTCTCAGGGTGGCTTCAAACTCACAGTAATCCTCCTACTTCTGCCTCCCGAGTGTTGGGATTAAAGGAATGTACCACCATGCCCAGATCAAATAAAGTATTTTTAGCAAAGTTCTGTTAGTGAGTATTTAATTTCTGAGAGCATTACTGTGATTATTAAAATTACATGAATTTTTTTTAACTTTGCAAAGCATGACTGAGGTCTCAAAAACATGGTTTCACTTTAGAGGGCAGAAAATTGTCAGGTTAGTAAGTATATCAGATAGATTTGGGGACAAAATGGAAACAAGTAAAATAGATTTATCTTTGCAGTATAAAGCTATTATGACAGATGCAATCTGACTTTTAATATAAAATCTTGGAATTGTATTACTTCCCAAGCCATACTCTTTTGGCTAATATGTATGAGTTTTTATAGAATTATTCTTTACAAAACCTTATTTTTACATTTTGGGGGGACAATACTTTCATATTTTTAAAAGAATATGGGGAAATTTTTTGTTTATTTATTTATTTATTTTATTAAGCACATACGTTGTATGGATACATCATATGTTAGCACCGTTTTCTTTTCCTTCCTCTCTTTCTCCATTCTGCAGGGGGTCTCCTCAGTTGGGTTGCCAGTATTTCTCATGAGGTTGTGGGTTATGCACTAAGGGAGCAGCAGTCAGTTACTGGCGGAGGCAGTGCCTCTGGGCATGACACCTCAGCCTGTGGCTCTTACAATCTTTCCACCCCCTCTGTCACAAAATTCCCTGAGCCATAGTGGGTGAGTTTTAAGTCTACTTCAATGTTGAGCTCTTAGGAGCCTCTGGATCTCTGCTTTGGTATGTGTTGAATATCCTCAGTGTCTGTCTCCTTCACCCTGGCACTGATTGTCAGAGTGTCCATGGAAGCAGCACTCTTGCTCGTCTCTCCACTTCCTCTGTGGTTTCACCTGGGCCTTGACTGAGATGCAGTGGGTGGTTTATCTCCTCAGCTCTCACTACCTTCTGGACAAAAAAAAAAGATTTACCAATGGAGAGTGAAGTCAGCACAGGTTCAATTGGATAAGCATTATTAATTTAGGGTGAGTTTGATAGATATAGCCTCTTTTAGCCAAAGGCTAGTGGGAGCTTGACACTGGAGAGAGCATAATCTTTGTCTCCATAGGATTCAAACCTGGTTTACAGTTCTACATATTGGTTCCTTTCCACTGAGCAGATCTCTTAGTCAATCAGAAAGCCATTGGTTACCCACTAAGGCTGTGTGCCACCATTGCACTGGTGTGTACTTATCAGGCTGGTTGCTTCTGAGTAGCTTAGACCCCTACTTGCTCACACTGTTGTTGGCCACTTTCCCCCAGTGGCTCATGCAGCACTTTCCAGAACTAGAAATGGTAACTGTCTGGGGATTGGCTCTCTTCCATATTCCAGCCAAGTTTCTCTGTGTTCTGTATCAGGAGCATATGGTGTCTTCAGCAACAGGGTCTTACTTTTTACCTCAGGTGGGTAATCAAGTGCTTTGACAGAAGCCTGTCTTGTTTTGGGGACCTCGTATGTCTCTCTGATCAACAGGTAAGTGTGGGTAGTACCTATTTCTAGTACTGCGAGTTACAGGTCAGAGCCAAAATTTTTTAAGGTTAGGTTTTATTTCCCCCTCCTGTCCAGGGCCATGGTTTTGGGGTTCTCTCCCTATACTCCTGTTGAGGGTCATATCTTTTAATCTACCTTTAAGGAGAAAAGTTGCTATGGTACCAGTTCATTCTGAGTTGAGTTTTGTGTTTATTTACCCATACTCTTCTTTTCCCCTCCTTCCATGCCTATTATTTGGGCCTCAAGTTGCCTATCCAGAATGGCAGCAGCTCAAGCTGATGCAAGTTAGGAACTGCAGATGAGTGAGAACATGAGGCCTTTGTCTTTCTGTGATTGTGTGTTTGCTGAGTATGATCTGTTCTAAGTCCATCCATTTTCCTATAAATTTTATTGTATCATTTTTTTTCTTACTGCTGAGTAGAATTCCATTGTGTATGTGTACTGCTACTTCATTGTCCATTTTTCCAATGATGGGTACCTGGGCTGATTCCACTTCTTAGCTATTATGAATTGAGCAGCTATAGACATGTTTGAGCAAATATCTCTGTAGTGAAGTATGGTGCATTTAGGGTAACTGATCAGTAAGGAGATAAGTGGGTCTGTTGGTAGTTCTATATTCATCTTTTCAGTAATCTCCATACTGATTTCCATAGTTTTGGCTCAATTTGTATTGATATTCTGGATCGATACTTTTCAGTTTCTGAAAGACAATTAATTTTCAACAAATCATGAAATTGTTTATTTTGAGTGATATTGACACAAGATTTTTAGAGACCAAAGATGGATTAGATGCCCCCAAAATACAGGAGATCCTCAAGCCTATGGATCCCAACTTTGGGTTCTTGTCCAAATAATCAAAGAATTGAAAATGTAGACTCAGAGTGGGGTAAGCAATGAATTAGGAGACTAATTTTAGGCAGAGTTGTTATCTAGAGGGAAAGCTAGCAGACAAGCCCAAGCCAAAATAAGTTCTCTACATTTTCAGTCAAGTTGGGAAGGGGGGAGAAAGCCCAGTGTGAGGGGGGAGATCCCCCTCACACTTGGCTTACCAAAAGGTCCAAGAGTCAAGAAGAACCAAGGGGGGCAAGGTATGAGAAACAAGGAAGAGACTTAAATAAATGTGCCAAGCACTTTTATATGGATCAAACATCCAATTAGGGTGAGCCACATCATCACAGTCAGGTGTTTAAGGGAGAGACCTGATTGGTTAGTGAGCTCAAGAAGCTGACTCAGGAAGGGCCACCCCACAGGTCTGCTAATCTTAGGAAGAAGCTGAGGAGTTGTTTGTATCTTAGATGAGACTGGATCAGATATGGATTCTGGTCTTGCCAGGGCAGGCAGGGTGTGTTTCTGAGGTCAAGTCCCTCACTAATTGCCTATGATAAAAAGGCTAATTTACTCCTAAAGTGTATCAATATAACTTATTTCCTATTTTAAATGATTTTTATTGGGGAATTTAATTTATGAACATAGTACAAGTTAGCTGTATTGCCACTGGGTTTCCTTCTCTGTCCCCTTGTCCCTCATCCCCATTTCACTGAGGGTTATACTCAGTGGGAGTATCTGTAATCATTATGCAGTCATGCATGTACCAGTTGGTTCCAGAGGGAAGGACAGTGCCTCATAGTATGCCTTCCCCCCTGTGGTTCTACATTCTTTGTGCTTCCTCTTCTATAATGTTTCCTGATCCTTGTAGGGTATCCACCACCTCTTATTTTCTGCATTTGAATTTTTATGTTTTTTATGTTTATTTTTAATGACACAAATCATAATTTCAGAACTATCTTTGTTAGTTAGATATGTATCTTCATATGTAGATAAAAATAATCATATTGAAAACTCAGAAACACACCTAAGAATGTATATAGAAATGCATAAATATTGCTTGCTCGTGTGTCTGTATGTGAGTGTGTGTACACTCACATGTGTGTAACCATTAGGGGTCCTTCATATGAGAGCTGGCCATCAGTGAATAGAGATAATTTTGCTTCTTTTAATTTTGTTGTGATTTTGGATTTCTTCAACCTAAAGGTTTTTATGAAAACTTCTAATGCCAAACAAAACACAAATGATGAAATTAAATGTGTCTCTTATTCCTAACAGCAGGAAAAAATTCAAGTATTTAATGATCAAATGTGATTCTAACAATGAGTTTTTCATGTGTGGAATATGTTTAAAATATCTCATACTTCACACTGAATTTAGTAAACTAAATTATATAATTAATTAGTATAATAAATTTGGGAACATAAGACCCCAAAATATCAGTTAAAGAATGGCTTTAGGCTGGAGAGATGGCTTAGCAGTTAAGGTGCCTGCCTCCTAAGCCTAAGAATGCTGGTTCCAATCTCCAGCAGTTCCAATCTCCAGGTCCCACATTTAGCCAGATGAAAAGTGATGCAAGGGCGCAATGCCACGCTTGCCCACAAGAGGGCACACACATCTGGATTTCGTTCTCAGAAGCTGAGAGACTGCTGGCGCGCCCATTCTCTGTCTCCCTCTCCCCCTCTCTCTTTCTCTCTCTCTGTCTCTCTCTAAAAAAATAAAAAACAAAAACAAACAAACAAAAAGAATGGATTTAGACCTGATGCACAAAATGATGCATGCATCTGGAATTTGTTTGCAATGGCTACAAGTCCTGGCATTCTCATGTTCTCTCTCTCTCTCTCTGTCTCTCTCTCTCCAAGTAAGTAAAATATATATTTAAAAGAATGGCTTTAAATGTTTATAATAGAATATCCTCCCAAAGAATGATTAAGCACATTTGGATTATTTTTCTCCAGTGTGCTTAGATCAGATACAGAATCTGAAGTCTTATATAGTTGTTCCACCATATCCAGAGACACAGAGACTCACAAAAAACCTCGTCACTGTAATAGACCTAAAATGCATGCACCATGGCTCAGGGAAATTCATGGAAGAGGGGGTGGAAAGATTGTTAGAGCCATGAGCTGGGTCATTGTACACAGAGTCATTCCCTCTCCCACATAACTGATGGCTACCCCCATAAGGCAAGACCCACATCACCCACTGGGGGAAGACAGGGAAAAGGCTAATGATGGTACCATCATGGCTGTATATATCCTATATACATAACTAATTTTATATATACATATCAGGGTATGAAGATCTGACATGTTCTGCTTTGATAGGCAAATTCATATTAACTACATCCACAGAATTCTGGAAGTAGGGCAGACCCAGTGGACAAAGCTCCTGCTTACTGAATCTCTTCTGCCTTTTCCAAGAACCTTATTAGATCTCCATTCAGTAACTTCTACTGGATTCAAATCACTGACAGGAAACTAGCTATACATTGACGTGGCATGTAACATTAGCCAGACCATGTCATCATCATGATGCTTTTAATGGTTTTGCTTACCCCAAGGAAGAAGAGTGAGACAACGACTGTGAAAGTAAAAGTTTAGTGCACTGCATCACTGAGAAGCAGGGGAAGAAAAGGGAATATTTAAATACATGTGTATATAAGGCTGGCATCAAGTACATATTTCAATACATATTTATGTCATAAGATGAATGGCTGAATGTTTTTGTATGAGATTCTTAACTTCACCAGAAGGCATTTCAGCATTTTGTGTTAAGAGGGATGGTAAAAGTAAGAGAATTCTGTCCTTCAACTGAAGTGAGTAGAAAGTGTCAACAAACCTCCCATCATTGCTCTATGATCCTATCACTAACTATTTCATTCAACATAAAATTATCGAGTTTAAAAGTAAAAGATAATTCAAAGTTCATTTTAAAAAGGAACACTTTTTATCATTATCGTGTAAATCACATATATGAATGAGTTTATAAGGCATAACTATCTGAGAGTTTTTTGTCTTATATAATTTATTACTAAGTTAACCCAATTTCTCATCCCTTTGCAATTTCATTAATCTACTCTAAGTGGCAAAAATTCCTGGAAGACCTTGCCTACAAGTATCACTAATATCTTTTCCCAAGAAGTAAAACATCTTCAATGTACTCATGCTTTCTGCATGAATTTGTTAAGAAATGCAAATTACTCAATTAAATGCATTTTGTTACTCAAATGAAAATTCCACATGCCAAAATCTCAGCTCAAGAGTGCCAATTGGTAAACATAGCTTCAGGCTCCACACTGCAGGCTGATTTGTGTTTTTCCTTAAATCTTTCTTACTTGAACTTCTAAGTGTTGCACTTAATCTAAAGTATTGTTTTCTTAGAATGCTTTTGATTTCTAGGAGTGCTGAGAGTGATGGATGGAGATTGGAGAGTTAGATTCATTGCGTCTTGAGTGTTATTTACCACTGTTTCCATCTATATCACTAAATAAAAATGAATCAAAATGAGAGAGTAGAATATAGCAAATACTGCTATTTTAAATTCATGCCTCAGGACAAATCAGTATGTTCTTTTTAAAAATATATATAGGGGCTGGAGAGATGGCTTAGTGGTTAAGGTGCTTGTCTGCAAAGCCAAAGAACCCAGGTTCAATTCTGCAGGACCCACATAAGGCAGATGTACAACTGGCACAAGTGTGTAGTTCACTTGCAGTGGCTGGAGGCCCCTGGCATGATCATTCTCTTTCTCTTTATCTGCCTTTTTCTGTCTCTTATTCAAATAAATAAATAAAAATAAAAAATAAACTAAATTTTTAAAACAGGTATATATGTGTGAAAAAGCCTATGTTGAGTAGAAGAAAAAGGCTTAATGAGAGTGGAAGGGGGCAAGAGGGGAACTGAAGTAAATATGACAAAATACATCACATACATGCATGAAATTTTCTAAAAGAAACTGTATGGAATTAAAAAATGTAGTTCACTTTTTTCAGTGATACTAAATGAGAAGAGGCAGAGACAGACAACAAGAAAGTTTACACATACGCTAATAAACTTGGCAAGGTAGCAAACTACTGAATTTACATTGAAAAATTTGCATTTTAATGCACTATCACTAATCAATGCAAACAGGAAATTGAGAAAACAATTCTGTTACAAGAACATTAAAGAGAACAAAATACTTAAGAATAAACTTAACCAAGGACCCTTTTAAGCACAACATGTTGCTGAATGAAGTTAGGGAGGCATAATTGAGTGGACTGGCACCATGTGTTGGTGAATGAAAGAGAATTTTGTTGGGATGGCAGTAAAATACACTGTAATCTACATTCTCAGTGCAATCATCAGCAAAGTTCAAAGGGTTTTAAGAGGAAAGCCTATCCAGATGCAGCCCCCTGTGTGATTGCCTGCACTGTCCCATGGGCTGCTTGTGGCAGTGAGAAAACATCAGGTGTCCCTCACCCCTCCATCACTCACCCACCTGTTTTTACCTCGCAACAGGCTCACTGATTCCAGAACTGCCCTAGCAGTTGTCTGGTCTCCACTCCTTACAGGACTGGCGTTACAAGCGTGTATGGTCACATCCAGCTGCTTATGTGCGTTCTGGAGATTTGAACTCAGGTGGTGTCACGGTCCCCAGGCCCTCTTGCTTGTGTAGGAACCTCATTTAACTGCTGAGCCATCTCAGTGAGGCCTGTCTGAGGTTTTCTTATTAATCTCTGGTAAAAAAAAAAAAATTGTGTGGCTTGCAGCTAGTCATATTGTATACAGCTGTTTTCCCAGCACCAAGGAGGCTGAGTCAGGAGGATTATAAATTTGAAGCCAGCCCTAGCTACCAAAGGAGATCTTGTCTCAATTTTTTTCCCCCAGATTTGGTTGCTTACACCTCTGCTTTCACCATTTGGGAGGCAGAGGCAGGAGGATCACCATAATTTGGAGGACAACCTGGTTATATATGAGGCCTTGTCTCAAGACCCAACAACAACAATAATAATGGATAAGATTGGAGAGACACAGAGACTCACAAAAAACCTCGTCACTGTAATAGACCTAAAATGCATGCACCATGGCTCAGGGAAATTCATGGAAGAGGGGTGGAAAGATTGTTAGAGCCATGAGCTGGGTCATTGTACACAGAGTCATTCCTCTCCCACATAACTGATGGCTACCCCCATAAGGCAAGACCCACATCACCCACTGGGGAAGACAGGAAAAGGCTAATGATGGTACCATCATGGCTGTATATATCCTATATACATAACTAAATATATATATCAGGGTATGAAGATCTGACATGTTCTGCTTTGATAGGCAAATTCATATTAACTACATCCACAGAATTCTGGAAGTAGGGCAGACCCAGTGGACAACGCTCCTGCTTACTGAATCCCTTCTGCCTTTTCCAAGAACCTTATTAGATCTCCATTCAGTAACTTCTACTGGATTCAAATCACTGACAGGAAACTAGCTATACATTGACGTGACATGTAACATTAGCCAGACCATGTCATCATCATGATGCTTTTAATGGTTTTGCTTACCCCAAGGAAGAAGAGTGAGACAACGACTGTGAAAGTAAAAGTTTAGTGCACTGCATCACTGAGAAGCAGGGGAAGAAAAGGGAATATTTAAATACATGTGTATATAAGGCTGGCATCAAGTACATGTTTCAATACATATTTATGTTATAAGATGAATGGCTGAATGTTTTTGTATGAGATTCTTAACTTCACCAGAAGGCATTTCAGCATTTTGTGTTAAGAGGGATGGTAAAAGTAAGAGAATTCTGTCCTTCAACTGAAGTGAGTAGAAAGTGTCAACAAACCTCCCATCATTGCTCTATGATCCTATCACTAACTATTTCATTCAACATAAAATTATCGAGTTTAAAAGTAAAAGATAATTCAAAGTTCATTTTAAAAAGGAACACTTTTTATCATCATCGTGTAAATCACATATATGAATGAGTTTATAAGGCATAACTATCTGAGAGTTTTTTGTCTTATATAATTTATTACTAAGTTAACCCAATTTCTCATCCCTTTGCAATTTCATTAATCTACTCTAAGTGGCAAAAATTCCTGGAAGACCTTGACTACAAGAATCACTAATATCTTTTCCCAAGAAGTAAAACATCTTCAATGTACTCATGCTTTCTGCATGAATTTGTTAAGAAATGCAAATTACTCAATTAAATGCATTTTGTTACTCATATGAAAATTCCACATGCCAAAATCTCAGCTCAAGAGTGCCAATTGGTAAACATAGCTTCAGGCTCCACACTGCAGGCTGATTTGTGTTTTTCCTTAAATCTTTCTTACTTGAACTTCTAAGTGTTGCACTTAATCTAAAGTATTGTTTTCTTAGAATGCTTTTGATTTCTAGGAGTGCTGAGAGTGATGGATGGAGATTGGAGAGTTAGATTCATTGCGTCTTGAGTGTTATTTACCACTGTTTCCATCTATATCACTAAATAAAAATGAATCAAAATGAGAGAGTAGAACATAGCAAATACTGCTATTTTAAATTCATGCCTCAGGACAAATCAGTATGTTCTTTTTAAAAATATATATAGGGGCTGGAGAGATGGCTTAGTGGTTAAGGTGCTTGTCTGCAAAGCCAAAGAACCCAGGTTCAATTCTGCAGGACCCACATAAGGCAGATGTACAACTGGCACAAGTGTGTAGTTCACTTGCAGTGGCTGGAGGAGGCCCCTGGCATGATCATTCTCTTTCTCTTTATCTGCCTTTTTCTGTCTCTCATTCAAATAAATAAATAAAAATAAAAAATAAACTAAATTTTTAAAACAGGTATATATGTGTGAAAAAGCCTATGTTGAGTAGAAGAAAAAGGCTTAATGAGAGTGGAAGGGGGGCAAGAGAGGGGAACTGAAGTAAATATGACAAAATACATCACATACATGCATGAAATTTTCTAAAAGAAACTGTATGGAATTAAAAAATGTAGTTCACTTTTTTCAGTGATACTAAATGAGAAGAGGCAGAGACAGACAACAAGAAAGTTTACACATACGCTAATAAACTTGGCAAGGTAGCAAACTACTGAATTTACATTGAAAAATTTGCATTTTAATGCACTATCACTAATCAATGCAAACAGGAAATTGAGAAAACAATTCTGTTACAAGAACATTAAAGAGAACAAAATACTTAAGAATAAACTTAACCAAGGACCCTTTTAAGCACAACATGTTGCTGAATGAAGTTAGGGAGGCATAATTGAGTGGACTGGCACCATGTGTTGGTGGATGAAAGAGAATTTTGTTGGGATGGCAGTAAAATACACTGTAATCTACATTCTCAGTGCAATCATCAGCAAAGTTCAAAGGGTTTTAAGAGGAAAGCCTATCCAGATGCAGCCCCCTGTGTGATTGCCTGCACTGTCCCATGGGCTGCTTGTGGCAGTGAGAAAACATCAGGTGTCCCTCACCCCTCCATCACTCACCCACCTGTTTTTACCTCGCAACAGGCTCACTGATTCCAGAACTGCCCTAGCAGTTGTCTGGTCTCCACTCCTTACAGGACTGGCGTTACAAGCATGTATGGTCACATCCAGCTGCTTATGTGCGTTCTGGAGATTTGAACTCAGGTGGTGTCACGGTCCCCAGGCCCTCTTGCTTGTGTAGGAATCTCATTTAACTGCTGAGCCATCTCAGTGAGGCCTGTCTGAGGTTTTCTTATTAATCTCTGGTAAAAAAAAAAAAAAAAAAAAAAAAAAAATTGTGTGGCTTGCAGCTGGTCATATTGTATACAGCTGTTTTCCCAGCACCAAGGAGGCTGAGTCAGGAGGATTATAAATTTGAAGCCAGCCCTAGCTACCAAAGGAGATCTTGTCTCAATTTTTTTCCCCCAGATTTGGTTGCTTACACCTCTGCTTTCACCATTTGGGAGGCAGAGGCAGGAGGATCACCATAATTTGGAGGACAACCTGGTTATATATGAGGCCTTGTCTCAAGACCCAACAACAACAATAATAATGGATAAGATTGGCTGAGAAATGGGACTAACATGAGGAAGCTACTCACCTTTGCATAGATTAGATTCCAACTTTAAACTGTTGAAGAGACAGAAATTAATGCTAAGAATATCACCATTTTCATCTATATCAGAGTCTTAAGTTGACAAATACTCATTCCTTTCAAATACATTGTGGATATGACCTGCTTTCAAGATCTGTTTTAAACTGCTCATGATAACTCCTCTCTCCTCTTCAGTAGGAATCCTCTTTAGTTTTGATTATAATTGATCAGAATAATTCTAGAACATTTTGATTTTACAAATTGTTAAAACTGATTATTAATGTGTCAGGTACATTTCTTCATTTTGATTTGAAAAGAAGAAATGAGCTGTGTACCAAATGATGATAAATTTCATAATCAAAGGCCACATGTGGTACTTTAAAGGAATTAATAAAGGTACTTAATATGTATCTTTATTTTAAAATTAGATAAAATTTAGTTGCTGTCTTTATTAAAAGTGTACCATAATCCTTAAAATCATTATATGAGAATACAGGAGAATAGCATGAAATAAACGTTGCTTTTTTAAAAAGAATAAAAGAAAACCCTATCCAAAAATGTATATAGGATCTGAAGGATTTCTGAATAGGTTGCAGTTCAGAACTTCAAACTTACAAAAAAGCCATAGCCTTTAAAATCGTGTAGCACTAGAATACAGATAAACATAGTGCCTGATAAAACTGAGGGCTGGAGAGATGGTTTAGCAGTTAAAGTGCCTGTTTTAAAAGCCTAAGGACCCAGATTCGATTCCCCAGCACCCATACATGCCAGATGCATGTGGTGGCACATGCATCTGGAGTTCGTTTGGAGAGGCCTTAGGCCATGGCATGTCCATTCTCTCTCTATCAGCTCCCTTTACCCTTCTCTCTCACACATAAATAAATAAAATAAATAAATAAAAACTAAAAAATGAAAAAAAAAATCACAAAAAACCTGAACACAGCACCAAGAAATAAACTCTTACCTGTGTAGTTAATTGATTTTCTATAATGGTGTCGAGTGTTTAATGAGAAACAACTCTCTTTTTTTAAATTTTTTTTATTATTTTATTTATTTTTGGAGAGAGACACAGAGAGAGACAGACAGAGAGGGAGAGGGAGACAGATAGAGATGGGCGCACCAGCAGTCTATCAGCTGTTGTGAACAAAATCCAGATGTGTGCTCCCCCTTGTGGTCAAGTGTGGCATTGCGCCCTTGCATCACTTTGCATCTGGCTAAACGTGGGACCTGGAGATTGGAACCAGGTTCTTAGGCTTACCAGGCAGGCACCTTAACTGCTAAGCCATCTCTCCAGCCCACAACTCTCTTTTTTGATTAATAATACTTAAAAATAAAACACTTGGTTAGCTAACACAACCATAGAGTTGTACCCTGGTCTTATGCCATGTACAAAAAATAAGACAAATCAAAGTTGTCAAATTAAGACCAGAATTTCAGAACTCTTAGACGTATACATTGTAGGAAGTCTTGATAATAGCGGATGAGGCAATGATTTCTTAGAAATGAGAGTGAGAGAAGAGAAAAAGAAAGATAGAGATAAATTGAAATTCATTAAAACTTTTTGTGTACTAAGATAAACTGAGACAGTGAAAAGATAATGCCCACAATGGGAGAAGATATTTGAAATCATAAAATATACATATATACATTATAAATTTATAATATGTATGCATGATGTGTAGTTCCACAAACACAGACTAAAAAATGGACAACAGAGTAGACATTTCTCTAAAAAGATATAAATGGGCAATAAACACATGAAAAGCTGCTCAACACTAGTAGCTCAAGAAATGCAAATCAAGTTCACAAGGAAATACCAATTTATAATCAAGACAGCTTTATAAAATTATGAAAATAACAAATGTTGGGTGGAAATGGAGAAACAGGAAGAACTTGTGTCAAGTTATAATGAGACGGTAAAATAATGTAGCTCTTATAAAAGTTTATGGGTTATTCAAAAATTTAAACAGTATAGAAGCTAGTGATTCTACTTATAGATATATAACCAGAAAAACTAAAGACAGGGATTCAAATGGATGCATGCAGACCAATGTTCATAGTGGCATCATTCATAATAACAATTAAGTATAAGAAATCTACATGCCTATCAATAGATGAATGAATTGGTAAGATTGTATACATACCTACATACACAATCACACAGAGTGGGGAATTAATCACCCTTAAAATGGAATGAAGCTTAGATATTAATGATATGAAATGACAATAGATGTTGTACCATTAAAATGCATGACCCACATTCCCCATTGATGAGGGTCCCTTTGGAAGAGGGAGGACAGGGAGGAGGACACTGGAACCAATACTATGAATGTAAAATCAGAATAATATAAACAAAACATATATATATAAACCAATAGCTAGGAGAAAGATATAGAAGGTATTCAAGAAGAAGACAATGGTGATACATGGAATTTCTTGTATAGAAAACACAAAGGAGGTGGAGGAGCAAGAAGTGGAGGAGGCAAGGCAGGAGGAGGAGGGGAAGAACAGTGAGAGGAGAGGATTCCAATACATATGATAATGACTATGATCTCAGGGTCATCTCAGGATCACTCTTAGCAAGGCTCTGTCCTACCAGTGGGACAGATGACTGTTTAGGAGAACCATTCCTCTAGGCATACTTCCATTGATGCCAGGTCTTCCTCCATTCAAGCCAGGAATGCCAACAATTATGCTAGGTGTGCCACCTGGATAGTATCATCAGATAAAATATGCCCACTTTGTTGTGAAAATATCATGATGTGAATGGGTAGAATGACACCACATGGGCTCACACCAATTTTCATGCCTAGAATGGCACTAGATGCCCCCTGTTCCTCAAGCTAGAATTCCCCAATGTCTCATGCATAAGCTGGTTTTCAACACCAGGTATTCTTTTTTTTTTTTTTTTAATTTAGTTTAATTTTATTTTTGTAAACTTTAAATTTTTATTTATTTATTTATTTGCAATCAGAGAAAGAGAAGAGAGGCAGACAGAGAATGGGCACACCAGGGCCTCTAGCCACTGCATGTGCCCCTTGTTCATTTTGCTTAAGTGGGGCCTGGAGAATTGAACTGGGGTCCTTTGGCTTCACAGGCAAACGCCTTAACTGCTAAGCCATTTCTCCAGCCCATCACCAGGTATTCTTAATAGAAATCCATCACCAACAGCGAGAGTACACCCCACAGCCTCCAGTTACCAAGCCTCTTCCCCCTAGTGGCAGAGAACGTCAAACAGCAATACAAGGTGTGCTGGTTCAGATTCAAAGTCCATGAGCACAAGACTCATGCTCCAACCATCACAGAACCCTTAAAGCCTCCAATCCCTGCCTACATACAGCTAATAGCCTTAGTCATGGTGTGACAAATAACCTTAGAAGAGCAATGGCTTTAATACCAGGCAAACCTGATACACTTAAAGCCACTAGGTTGACTCATCCAGATGAGGATGTATTAGTGGAAGAGAGAAGCACACAAATACCTAAATATTAGTGTGATCTTCCTCTCCCAATAACCTAATGGCAGACATCCTCGTCCAAGGAATGAGAGTCCTCCCCAAAGGCCACCTTGTGGTCTGTGTTGTACTCATCAGTTAGACATGCCAAGGTACCTTTTTGTTGCTATGCCACTATATGGGCAAGTGGTCTCCCTCAACTTCCCATATGAATTAGGCCTTCAATCATGTGTCAAGGTAGTCAATATTGAGCTCACTTCCTCTAGTCCAAGGGTTCTGGAGATTAAACTTTTTCTCAGTTTGTGCTTTTTATATAGCCAAGTTTTCATCCGTTAGGCTTCACTGTAACTTATTTAAAAGTTGCAATTAGGGCTGGAGAGATGGCTTAGTGGTTAAGGCTCCTGCCTCCTAAGCCTAAGAATGCCAGTTCCAATCTCCAGGTCCCATGTTTAGCCAGATTCAAAGTGACTCAAGGGCGCAATGCTGCACTTGACCACAAGGGAGTGCAGCTGAGAGGCTGCTGGAGTGCCCATCTCTATCTGTCTTCCTCCTCTCCTCTCTCTCTCTCTCTCTCTCTCGTGTGTTTCTCTCTCCCCCCAAAAAAGTTGCAATTAATGCTAAGTGACTTATTTTTCATGTTTTGTTTAGGTCTATAGAAATAAAATATAATGAGTTTGTTAAATTTTGAAGGCATTATAATTGCATTAACATCTTAATAAAGATAGGTTCTGTGAGCCAACCTTGATAGTTCTAAATTTATGCCTTTTATACCATTTCAGATGTTGCTGGGGTTAATGATCACAAACTAACTTAGTGAGAGCTATAACAATGCCCAACACCTGCACATTGAAAGACTATGTAACAGTATTTAATGCATTTAGAAATTCCACCTTATGTTTAAGAAATATGACCCAGCAAGGCCATGTAATTTTTCTATATTATAATCTTCATTGTAAAAGCATGAGAGAAAATTTATGCATTTTATTCATAACCTAGCTGTGGATCATCACCTGAAAGGCTTGTGCAAATATTTGTCACAGTAGTGATTGAGATGATCAACATAATAAAATGCATAGTTCTCAAGTCACAAATAATGAAGTTATGATAGATGACATAACATGGATATACCTTAGAAATGTTAGGAGAAGTCAAGTGTTGTCATAAAAAATAATGACACCATTCTACTTGTATAAGTGTCTAAGTTTGTGGCTCTCTGATTGGCTAAGAGACACACTCCATGGAAAGGAACCCATAACTGATATCAAGAACCAAGTCAGAATCCTATGGAGACCAGGATTATGGACTCTAAAGAGAAGCTCACACTAGTCTTTGGCCAAAAGAGAGGCCACACTCTCAAAATATCCTCTTAATTAACTGTAATTAACCCTTTAACCTATGCTGATCTCTCAGTTGAAGAATCTGTTTTTCTTTTACAGAAAGAAGCAAAAACCAAAGACAACCAAAATCTATCAACAAGCCAAGAAAAGAGAGCTGACTCCCTCTCACATCAGCTAGGGTCCAGGTGAATCCACAGAGGAATTGGCAAAATGTGCAAGTGGCTGCTTCCACAGCTTCCCTAACAACCTGCACCAGGGTGATGGTCATAGACCCTGAAGATACTCAACATGCAGCAAAGGAGAAATCCAGAAGTTGCTGAGAGCTCAACACTAAAGTAAACTTAAAGCCCACCCACCAAGGCTCTGGGAAATTTGTGGAAGAGGGGGCAGAGAGATTGTAAGAGCCACAGGGTAGGAGGGAATATCCAGAGGTATTGCCCTCTCTCTATGACTGACTGCTGCTCTCACAACTCATAACCAACAACCCAATGGTGGATAACAGCAATCCTACTGAGGAAGGTCCTCAGTGGAATGGGAATAGGGAGGACGGAACTGATGGTACCAACACATGATCTGTTGCAGAAACTGGACCCCTAGCTTTTGCCTCTGCTGCAGGCCACCTCTTGGCCTTCAGTTATTAGTTTATCATTCTTATATGGTGGAAGGAGAGAATAAGAATCAGAGACACAGAAAGAGAGACTGAGCAAAGAGCTCTGTATCTCTGTAAAATTCATTAACTCCCTCTATAAGTACCTCACCCTACTGACTATTATCTACAAAAGACATTCTAACACTGTAATATTAGTGCATGTGATTTCAGCATATGGAGGTTTAGGGTGATATGACAATTAGGCATATAACATGAGCACACTCCTAAAATATGGAAGATAGAAGTTACTATTCTCAGATCAGTGAAAAATTCAAATGAAACTTCTATTTTCTTGTGAACATAACAATATATTATTTGGACTTTTAATCCATTTCTTTTGGGATTTATTTTTGGTTGGGGAGAAATAGAAATCACTTACTTTTGAAGAGTGTTGGACCATGTGCTTTTGGTGTGATCAATGTGTATCAAATTGCTTAACATGTTCTGATAAAAATGAGCTTTGTTGGGCTGGAGAGATGGCTTAGCAGTTAAGGTGCCTGCCTTCCAAGCCTAAGAAAGCCTGTTCTATTCTCCAGGTCCCACATTTAGCCAGATGCAAGTGACACAAGGGCATGATGCTGCACTTGCCAACAAGGGGGCACACGTATCTGGAGTTCATACACAGTGGCTGAGAGGCTGCTGGTGCACCCATTGGTGCACTCTCTCTCTCTCTCCCTCTCAAAAAAAAAAAAAAAAAAAAAAAAAAAAAAAAAAAACCAGCTTTGTTGATTCCAGCTTTTGACTTTTTTTTTTTTTTTTTTTTTTTTTGAGGTAGGGTCTCACTCTAGCCAGGCTCACCTGAAATTCACTATGTAGTCTCAGAGTGGCTTTGAACTCAAGGAAATCCTCCTACCTCTGCCTCCTGAGTACTGGGATTAAAGGCGTGCATCACCATGCCTGGCTCAGCTCTTGACTTTCAAAGGTAATTCCAAAATAAAAGGATTGAGGAAGGACTGTTGTAATATTTTTGACATGTCTAATTTTCTAACTGTGGATAAATAATCTTGAAATACACAAAATCATTGGCTGGGGTGATGGCTCAGACAGTAATGCCCTGTTGTGCAAGTGTGAGGATGGGAGTTTGGATCCTTTACACCCACATAAATGCTGGAAGGCCAAGGCAGCCTACCTGTTATCCCAGCACAATGAGCTCTAAGCTCAAATGAAACACGCTGCCTTAGTGAAATAAAGAGGACAGTGATTGAGTAAGATGTGTTATGTCAAGCTCTGGCCTCCACATGCACATATATGCACACTCATCAACACACATGTACCTGTACATGTACACACATGCATTAATACACACATATACACACAAAGTAATGACCAATAACCCATTTTAAATTACCAAACTAGGATTGTAGTAAACACACATGTTAAATATATTCATCAGAATTAAACATTAACTGTTTTACATTACATAGTGATGTTTTACAGAGTTAAACAACACTTTGACAACTCTGTTTTTCCCTTTTATTTGTTCATAGATATTATGAGAAAAGCAGATTCACTAGCAAAATAATTTATTGCAATGATAGGTAAGCTTCTGGCACTGAAAAAATTGTTGTGTTTGGTTCATTTTACCACTTTTGGGATCCCATTTTTTTTTAAAAGATGAACCATTGATCCATACCTCTTTGTTAAGGGTACCCACATATCAAACAACAAGTATACCTCCTGAATTCCATTAAGTTTGGCTTGAAGAATGTAGCCTTTTAAAAGTTTATTTTTATTTATTTGAGAGACAGAGAGAGAGAAATAGGCAGGTAGAGAGAGAGGGAGAGAGAGAGAGAGAGAAAATTGCCATTCTAGGTCCTCTAGCTGTTGCAAATGAACTCCAGATGCATGTGCTCTCTTGTGACTCTGGCTTATATGGGTCCTGGGGAATTGAACCTGGGTCCCTTGGCTTTGCAGGCAAGTCCCTTAACCATGAAGCCATCTCTCCAGCCCTGGATTACCTTTTGAACATAAAAAGTTGCCTTTGCCATTGTTGCCATTGGAACATCTTGGGCTTAAATTAACTCATTGAACATTTCAGGAGTCTATGGGTTCTTCTTGGGAAAGCTGGGTGCCTGATCTCCTATAGTTAATGAAGCATGGATTAGTCTACCTAACCTTGCCAGTTATGCCAAGTGTACACCATTATTATCACACCAACTCACATAACTATGAAAATAAGATTTGCCATAATATTTCCATCAGTATTATGTATCAAGGAAGAAAGTAAGTCATGACCTAGGACAACATATTCCAGAAAGTTAAATTAATTTGTAATGAACAACAAATTCAGATGCCATGTCTATTTAAACATATTCTAAATATAAATTCCAAATAACATTATTTTCTTAATGCTTTTTGAGAGAAAGAGAGAGAGGCGGATAAAGGTAGAGAGAGAACAGGAACTCTAGCCACTGCAAATGAACTCCAGACATATGTGCCACCTTATGTAGGTACTGGAGAATTGAATCTACATCCTTTGGCTTCACAGGCAAGTGACTTAACTGTTAAGCCATCTCTTCAGACCCCAAATAACATTATTTGATAATGCAATTCAACATTCAGGTACTAAGGACATATGCTCAGTGGTATAGCACTTGCCTAGTACAAAGTCTCTGGGTTTATTCTCCAGGACCACAAAAGGAAATTCAATATTCAGCCATTAACTTGTTTATGAATACCTTGTTGTCAAAATTGGTAGAATTAAATTGTCCCTCAAAGTGGGTCTAACCACTGGCCATATATTCATTATTTCCCAGCATCAAAAAGACTGGTAATGTAGTGAAGCTGAAGAGCACTTTTAATCAATTTTATCTCATTAATATTCATAGGAGACTGCACTGAAAGCCAGAAATATTTAAGGAAAGTATGTAATATACCCTCAAATGAACAACTCATAAAATTTAAGTACTTCAAGCTATATTCTTGACACATAATGTAATTAACCAACAAAGTAGTCTAATAATAAAAATAAACAGAATGTTGCCAGCTCTTTGCAAGTTAAGTAATTAAAATGTGTCAAGAAATAACTCCCCAAAAGAAATAAAAAATAAAATAAAATATATCATCAGAATTGAATGGCCTAACCAGTCATATGTTTTGTTATAGCTGATACAATGTGTAAAGACATATTATAGCTTTTAAATGCATATAATAGACATTATCAAAAGTTGAGATCAACTAACAATGGATCCATCTTGGGAAAATAGAAAAAAAGGGTGAGGGGAAAGGAAAGAAACAGCATATGACAAAAGACATGACAAAATGGAAAAAGCATTCACATCTTGAAAACCCCTGAGTACTAAACTTGAAACAAAACTCCTGAATCTGAAGGCTTCAACAGTGAGCTATTTTAAACACTGAATAAAATAAATTTGAGTTTCAAAAGAAAAAAAAAAAAGAAAGAAAGAAAGAAAGAAAGAAAGAAAGAAAGAAAGAAAGAAAGAAAGAAAGAAAGAAAGAAAAAGTAGTGCCAGGTACAGTGGCACTCTCTTTTATTCCCCCCACTTGGGAGGCTGAGGTAGGAGGATCACTATGAGTTTGAGGCCCACCTGAGTTACTGAGTGAGTTCCAGGTCACCCTGGGCTACAGTAAGACTCTGCCTCAAAAAAAGAAGAAAGAATAATTTTAAAAAGGAAAAAATTGTAAAAGGAAGGATATATTTCTGTAGCAGACAGCTTCATGTGGCTGGGATGAACTCCCAGCCCAGGTACAGCTACGGAAGAAGGGATTTATTTGAAAATTACAGATCCAGGGGAAATTCCATAGTGGCAGAAGCTGGCTCACTTCCTCAGGTCCAAGCAGAGAGAAAAATCACCACCATCACTGACAGGCACACTTAGGAACTCCATAATGGCAGCGCTAAGGCACTATCTTAGGTTAGAATTTGAGGTTCACTCCCACACCTTAGGGGTGGATCCTAGGATCTGCCCACAGTGAAATCAAGTTTCAATAATAAAACTCCTGAATCAATTGGGGAACATCAATTCAAACTACCACAACTTCTAATCTCATGTTATGAGACTAGCAAAACTTTGACACAATATCAAAAACCAGACATTGCATGAAAGAAAAATTAGAACAAAATTTCTTTATGAACCCAGCTGTGAAACTCTTCACAAATCAGTGTCCATTCTAAGGAGATAGAGTATGGTTAATTTAACGCACTAGTGGATATCTACTCTGCAAGTACAAACCTGATTCAAATTCCAGTGAGGTGTTGGCCAGGGATATCCCTGATGCACCCAAAACATTATAGGCCATCGCTGAGGCTCTTGGTAAGGCCCTATTGATGAAGACTCCACATTCTTGGGCTGCAAGGTCACTGAGAAATCTTGCTGGCACTGAGCTGAAAACCTCCTCCCTATAGACTAGTTTCCAGAAGGCTGGCAAAAGCTATGCTGCACACAGCTCCATGGGAGAGAGAGAAGTCATCAGTGGAGATAAACAATAGTGGACACAGCAAGACTTAAGTTTGGCCAGCCAGGCCAAATGAGCCAGTGGGTGCAATAGTAGCATGTCTGTTATCTGGGAAACCAACCATTCTCTAACTGGACTGGAGGCCCACTCTACGGGAGGGAGTACATGCCTGATACTGAAAACCTATGATAGGGTAGTCATGAGCCCTAGTGGTGTAACATCTGCTGGTGTCTGGCTAAATGTATATACTATGCCCACCAAACTGCCTGGTAAGCAGTTCTCTTAATGTTCATACCCACATATTAATGCTATTCTCACTTTTGGTTAGAGAAACTTCTATTTTCAGATGGTAGTGACCTTTAGATGACTCAGCAGACATCATAGTGCTGAGATGAAGTGACAGAGGAGTGCTCAGCACTGAAATATCTCTATCACACCTTCCAAGGCTCAGGGTCTATTGTGGCAGAGGTAGCAGAAAGAATGTGAGAGCCAAAGGAAGGCTAGGTCTGCTTTCAATGCACTCTTCCAGGCACAAAATGACCTGGATATCCCTGACTTTGCAGTGTCTGACACTACCTACACAAGACTGTCTAATAGGAGGAAAAGATGATGACATCAAAATACAAGAGAGACTGAGTGAGAGAGGGATGGGATATGATGGAGTTTGGAGTTGCAAAGGGAAAGTAGGGGGGAGGCAATTACCATGGTTTATTGTCTATAATTATGGAAGCTATCGATAAAAAAAATAAAGAAAAAAAGGTCTATGGGTACAAATAAAACTTAGAACAAAATACATATGTTAATAGAAAATCTCTCATCTAATGTCAAATAGACATAAATTAGCTTAGTCTGTTATCAATTAAACATACAAAAATTATACAAAATGATATATTACTAAATGTTTGACAAAAACTGTTGTATGGGAAATTTCCTCTGCATTGAAAGGTATAAACAACGATTGCTATCTTTATCAAAAGCAGCTGGGTCAACTCACAAGAGAAGATCATCAGATCCCCCTACCTGAGAATTAGGCACCCCAGTGCCAGCTGTATCCAATAATGCACGAGGTACTGTGACCTCAGGAGGAGATAGGATAGATAAAGAGTGACAGATCTAGGAACAATGAGCTCCATCTAAGCAGTTTCTTTGGAGTCTCCATGCTCTGTAAGCCTTCACCCCAACACTGAGGGAGGAGCATCCATGGGGGTAATTTTGATACAATGAACTCCATTGAGGTGGTATCGCTGGAGTTTCCAAAGCTGTGTAAGTAAGCCCTTACCCTGAGACTGAGGGAAGAGCATAGGCAGGAATAATACAAATACAAGGAGATCCATATAGGTGGTTTCTTTGGAGTCTCCATGCCCTGTAAGTAAGCCCTCATCATGAGGCTGAGGGAGGAGCATCCAAGGAATAATTTTGATAAGAAATCTCCATTAAAGTGAATGCTTTAGGGGCCCCAAGTTTCTGTAAGTATCTCCTCTTTATGCTCTGTAAGTGCCCCTCCCCAGTAATTTTATTGCTTCACCAAGCTGGCATTGCTGTAATTGTACTTTGGTCTGCCATCTGAGTCCTATTTGGGGTGAAGATGTATGTCTGCATCTCCCCAGGGGAAAAATTTCCTGCAAATGGAACACAAAGACATCTTTCCAAAACTCTTATTTGATGCAGTAAGGGGATTAAAAAAAGAGAAAGGAAGGCTATATCTTTATTCACAGAGATGATAATGAGGTGGTCTAGAGCTGTGAGTGGGATCTGAAGTCCATGCCGATAGCTCTCAAGTTGTAAGTTCCTTGTTCCTGCTTGTGCTAGCAATATATTGAAAAAGCAGACTCAGAGAATGGTAAATTAAAAGATTTATTTTAAGGAGAGTTAGATAAGAGAGAAAGAAAATCAGGAAAGTTCCCAAGTCAAAAGGAAGCTGGGAAAGTGGAGTAGAGATTGTGAAAATCTCCCACATATTAGGAAAAGTCTCTCTCTGGGCAGGAAGCCGCTGGGGGAAAGGAAAGGAAGAAGGAGGCTTGCACACATGTTTCAGGTCCATTTATATGAACCAGACATCTGATTAGAATGAGTCTCATCAGGGCTGGAGAGATGGCTTAGTGGTTAAAGTGCTTGCCTGCGAGGCCTAAGGGTCCATGTTCTACTCTTCAGATCCCACCTTAGTCAGACACACAAAGGTAAATGCAATGTTGCACATGCCCATTAGGTGCCAATTATCTCTCTCTCTCTCTGTCCTTCTCTCTCTCAATCTATCTGATAAAAAAGAAGAAGAAGAATGGGTCTTATCACCAGCCTCAGGTGTGTGGGGAGGAACCTGATGAGCTGGTAGGCTCAGAAGGAACACTGATGTAGGAAGGGGCCACCCTGGGATAAGCCCAGAAAACTGAGGAAGCAACAGGAAGCTGTTGCTGGTGCCACGAGGGGATTAAGGAGGTTGATATTTGCAGCCATCACAGATGAGACTGAATCTGACTCCAGTTCTAGACCTGCCAGGGCAGGCAAGGTGACATCCATGTCACCATATAAATCCATATAAATAATACCTGCAGAAAATCTAAAAGAATCTGTACTTAAAGTTCAAAGGCAAGCAAAAGTCCTCTAAGACTTTGAAAGTCAGGTTGATTACATTTACCCCTTATGGTGGAGCAGAAGAGAAGAAATTTCTGGAAGAGACAGACAATGACACTCTATCTCTTAGACACAGTGAGATTTATACTAGTTGATGTGTTTAGTTTCTGATAATTTATTAAGCCATATAGTTAGGTTTGATGCACTTTGCTATATATGTGGTTAACTACAGAAAATGTACCTTTCTACTTTAGGTAACATTTATTGAACAACTGAGATCATCATGGTTCAAATATAGTATTACCTAAAATTGAAATCAATTCTAAGAAACATTTTGCTTTTGATCCATTTTACAAAAAAAAAAAGAGCTCTAGAAGGTTAATTTTTCCTAGGATAGCTAACATGAAGAACCCAGAACTCTGAACTCTGATCCCTACGAAGACAAATTATCTCCTACACACACACACACACACACACACACACACACACATACACACACGACTCCAGCACTTTTAAGTTTAATATCATTTCCATCTTCCTTGACAAATATTTTTGTTCAAGATTGTGGGCACAAGCTGTACATTAAACTCTAACTCAAAATAATTCTGAATTCACAATTGCCATGAGCTCAAATGATCACATGCCTGACACATCATGCTTAGGGAGATAATATTGAATGCACATGCATTTTACTTACATTCACGCAAGACTGACTCAACCTGTCAAATGCTTAAAAATCAAAGGCAGACTTATGGCCCAAACATATATTAAATCATGTGCACAAATGACTCATAACAAAAGCCAGCGCAATCCAGTGAGCTGGCAGCCATGAACAAGTCACAGTTATACCCGCGTCTGAGGAATGGCACTTCTTGTATGTATGGTTAATGATGAGATTACAAAGCTACAAAACACTGGAGAAGGAATGACCGTATACTCTAAGATATATGCTCCAGTTAGATGCAAAGTAATTGAAAGAAATTAGATCAGGGTGGTTGTTTTTTCTCTTCCATCTAGATTTTTCAACCTCTCAGCAGAAATGGATGAAGAAGAGAAAATATTTGCTCATTGACACAAAAGGCAGGGAAACGTTGCCACTTTTGTCCAGATGGAAGCTGACTTAATTTGGTTCATATTTTTTTAAGCACATCCTAAAATAAAATCTGGAGGCTAATTTGCACCTAGAAGAAGAAGAAAAAAAAACAGTGCATAAAGTTGCAAAAGTAGGCAAGCAATTTAAATTTCCAATATGTCATTGCAATTAAAAAAATCCAATGGGGCAATAATGCCATCTATTTTATTTCATAATCTGATTCCTTCTAAAACCTACATTTACATTTCAAACATTACCTCTGACCTAATTATTTCAAGAAATGTTGAAGTTGCTTTAATAAATCAATTACAACAAATTCCTTCTTTGAACTTGCTACCAGAATCCCCAGCACAGAGCACTCAGGAATAATGCACTTGTGGCATCTGATTTTCTCTTGCAAGAGGAGCATTTCAGTTGTGAACACATACACCAGTCATCAACCTCCCCTTCCATACGTAACTGGACAACACTCGCCTAATTGCTTTTCTGACCTCACAGGCTCAAGCCTCCTGTGATGCTCATTCTTCACAGAGGATCCAGCTGTCTTCAGGGAAAACAGAAAGACAAGTACTGCATCTTGGCAGAGTTCTTTTGTAAAGTATGAGGTCCTCTGTTTAGGGTTCTATAAGGATTGGGCGCATTCCTGACTTCAGCAAAGAGGGAAAAGACATGATGGAAATAGAACACATGTGGCTTCATGTTGGTCTGTTGCTTCCCCCCTATTGAATCCAGCCTCCATGAAAACAGGTACCACGCACACTTATGACTCGATTCCTAAGTTCCAGACAGTGCTTGTTGCACAGTTGATGCTCAGAGAATTTCAACAAAATGCATAAATAACTCCACCCAGCAATGTCAGCTTTGAAATTGAGGAAAAAATGAGATAGAAGTTTGTGCTTATATCAAAGCCCCAACAATATCCATTCCATGATTCACCACAAGAAAACAGAGAGCTCTGGATACAGACAAATCATCATCTTGGCTATGATTTATTTCAGGGCTTCTTACATATTTTCCACTTGAGATTCCCCCATTTCTCCAAGAAATTATCAAACAAGCATAGGTGTATAAGTATATACAGATATATACAGAAGATATACAGAATATGGGCAGAAGCTTAGTGATTAAAAGTGCTTGGTGCAGCAGCTTGGCAAGTGGAGATCAGATCCCCAGAACTCATGGACTCAAGTAGCATAAGGCAATGGGACATGAAGTCAGGAGAATCGAAGCTCCTGGACCTCCTAGTCTGTTGTTCATATCAGCAAAATAACAAGAGACCAAACAAGGTAGGAGGAAAGGAACTACACCCCAAGGTTGTCCTCAAACATGCATGCTATGGCATGCATATACCAATAACACACACACACACACACACACACACACACCATATGAACACATATGTATATATTCACATATAAAAATAATAAAATTGAAAAGAATACACACAAAATAAAAAATAATACAAATCAAATGTTTACTAGCCATAATTTATAAAGAAAATTTAAATAATTATTTAATTATACATATAATTTAGCCATTCGGTCAAATGAAAGCAATTGTCATTCTAATGATAGAGATGTATTTATTTTCACATAAATAGTTAAATAATAGCTTAATATTCAATACTGCAGCATTCAGAATATCTTTAGTGGTGCTCAGTGTTGATCAATACTTTGATTTTATAATTGTCATTGCTGAGAACACTGCTTCACATAGTATGCATTACAAAATTGCAGAAGTCTATTGAGGGGCTAGTTTAGAAACTGCTAAAAGTTCTATCCTAACCCAAAGCCAAAATACATTGAGCATTTTTTTTTTTCTGTAACATCAGTCAGCAACTCAAACACCATGTATTCCATAGGCTGCAAGTTGGACATGCCTGTTAGTGTTTCTACTGCTGATGTAACAAGGATATGTCTGAGTCAGCTCACTGATCCAAGAACCAAAAGAAATTCCCAGAACAGATCTGAGCATCCCTAATACAAGCCAGATCTCTAGCAACTGGGCACCTGCCAACTCTACACCTGCATGACTCAAGCATAGATTAGAAGATTCCCCCCAGCTGAGGCTGTATAGAGTTGGATATAGTGATTCACACCTGTAATCTTAGCACTTGGGAGGCTGAAACAGGAAGACATCTGCAAGCAGGTCAACCTAAGATACATTGTGAGTTACAGGCCAGCCTAGCTACATAGCTAGTTCTTGGAGGGAAAAGTGGAGGGGGGTGAGAGAAGACATTAGGGGCTGAGGAGATAGCTCTGCTGGTAAAGTGCTTGCCTCACATGCATGAAGATCTAAGTTTGAGCCTCAACACCCACGTAAAATACTGGGTATGGTGATGAATGCCTGCAATCCCAGCCCTGGATAGTCAGAGACAGACTGATCTCTGGGGCTTCTTCACCAGCTAATCTAGCCTAATTGGTAAATTAGAAGCCAATGGAAGACCCTGTCTCAAAGGAAGTTGTCAGCATTCCTGAGGATGATATCAGAGATGGTCCTTTGACCTTCAGATACATGCATACACAAAGTCATAAAAATCAAGGAGGCAAACTGTAAGGTATATTTTGCCAAGTGACAAAGTAGAGATTTGTTACAATAGTGATCACTTATACCTCCTGAAAGCTGATGCCAGGTATTTCCTGGAAATGACTATTGACATTTTAAGCATTTGCTTTCCATAAGTTACAGATCCAAAACATTTCTCAAAGGATAATTTATGTTTGGTCTTCCATCATCCTAAATTTGACATTAAAAGTTAACTTTGGGCTGGCGAGATGGCTTAGCAGCTAAGGAACTTGCCTGAAAAGCCAAAGGACCTCAGTTTGATTCCCCAGGACCCACGTAAGCCAGATGCACAAAGTGGTGCATGTGTCTAGAGTTCGTTTGCAGTGGCTGAAGGCCCTGGCATACCCATTTTTTCTCTCTCTCTCTCACTCTCTCTCTCTCCCTCTTTCTCTCTTACTCTCTCAAAGAAAGAGATAAAGAAAAGAAAAAAGAAAAAATTAAAAGTTGACTTGATGTCTATTCTCAGAATACAGAAAAAATTCAGTTCTACTTTATTCTTATACTTAAATTTTTATTTAAATCTTGAATGACATTGAGTCTACACTTAGGTAGCATGGCAAGCTGAGTAGAAACACAAGAGGGTGGTGAACAGCTTTGTTATATGCAATGCTGAATTCTCATGTTGGTCTTGAGTTGTATCAGTAGGAATGTGAATATCAGAGGGAGAAAAAAAGTGGCAGATAAGTCATCTGCTATTACATTTTGATATGGAGGAAAGAAGGAAGAGTAACAAAAAAGAGAAGGACTTCTTAGAAAGAAAAGGGTACTCAGTGGAATGGGGGTGAGGGAGAGGGGGACAAAAGAGGATAACTGGATGGAAATTGGATCAATATAGAATATATTCATAAATTAAAATTCTCAAAAATTTAAAAAATGGCAGGCAAGGGTTAGGGAGAAGTCTCAGTCAATAAACTGCTAGTCTTAGAAGGATCTGAGTTTGATCCCCAGAACCTACATAAAGTCTGGCTATAGTAGAATGTGCCTATAATCCCAGCATTAGGGAGGCAGAAACAAAAGAATCCCAGGTGTTCACTGGCTATCCCATGAATCCTGATTGGGGAGCTCTAGGTAAAGAGAGAGGTGTGCAGCATTCCTGAGGATGTTAGCCCATGGTGCTTTCTCGCCTCCACATGCATGGCACACATGTGTTTATATATTTACACATGAACAGAAAAATCCATACATAGGTATTTTTCATGAAAAGGTAAACATTTTCAAATCACCAGGCAAAGGAAGTACAAGTTGCCCTGTTATTGTTATGCATCCTCAACTTTCCAGACTTTCACCTAGCAGATATATAGTAGCCAATGGCAAGGTGACCTGCTGAATATTTCTTGTACATTGAAAAGTCCCTGGAGTTTAAAGTCCTATCTGATTATATTAGTTAGGGTAGCACTATCTACCATCATACATTAATCTCCAACTTCAATATTTTAAAACAGTAAATAATTATTTGTCATTTACTTACTGGCATTATACAGAAAGCTTCCTTCCTCCTCAAGGGCTCAGACTTTGTCCATCCCATAGTTCAAAGCACAGACTAGATGTCATACTTTCTCTAATGGCCCACTGGCAAGTTAGGCAGAATAGAGAAGCACAAAGGAGGTGGTAATGTGTGTAGTTCCATGATGTATTACAGCCTTCTGGCAACAACTTCATACATTGAGGAAACTAGCTTTCATTGCCATAAAGATTTTGGTTGCCTATTGAAGTCAGTATTTACTAGAAGAAAAATTGAATTAACACACTGAGCTCCTACCCGTACAGGTCAGAGAATATCCATGCAGCTATCATTAGTGTTTTCTGGCCTGCATTGAGTAGTTGCTCTGCAGCAGCGATTAAGTTGATTAAACACTTCTGACCTGGTTTTATCAATATCCTCATTATGTAAATGATGGAACTGAGATCAAATAGTTATGCAACTTTCCCAAGGTCACAGAACTAGAAAGTCTTGAAGTCTGGTAGGAAGTTCAAGTCTATTGAAGAGTGAAACTTTCTGAGCCATTCAGTGGCTCATCCACAGCTTTGGTTCAATCACATGCTGATTTGTAAGGTAACATTTTCTATTATGGGCATGTCTGTGCTCATTACAGCAAGCTCTTTGAAGAGATAGACTAAGACTAATGAATTTTTCTCTGCATTCCCCACCCTTCTCAGCTCGCATAAATTTAATCTAGTCACAATCTATACTGAAACCTAAGAACAAAACCCAGAATTGAATCATTCATTCTATGGTGCAAATTTAGGCTTTTTCAGAAAGTTAGTAAATACTGTGAATGCAAATAAAATTCCCACTAGCTTTCCTGCTTTATGGTCTTTTCTTAAATTAGGGCTTAGGAAAAAAACATATAAAGTGAGATAAGAATCATATATATATATATATTGCCATGGAGCAGCCTTGATTCTGACATCAAAAGACACCTAAGCATCAACCTCCTAGGTCCTTCCCCCATGAATTACATGCACAGTTCTCAGCCCCACTGAGAAAACACTGAAAAAATTTAGGCAGATCCTTCAGAAATATAATATTTCTGTGTGAGTGGAAACCAAGCACATTGTTTTGTCACATATAAAAGAGAAGTAGAACTAAGTTATTTTTATATAATTAAAGTCAATTCATTCAAACAACTAAATGCTTCTTAAGTTGAAGGTAGTGATTCAATCATCTCACTTGATACTGATCAGTAAGTTACCAATATTTTATGACAGAAAAGATCCAGTATATCCAAATATTAGTGCAAATGCAATTTGTTTGTGAAATCACATTTGAGTGGACATCATTCTTTACAAGAGTTTGAACCAACTTTGTCCAATGTCCAGGCCACTTTGTAAATATCAGGTGTTAGCAGGTATTTTTATAAGAATGATTGCAGTTTTTGAGATGAGCAGTTATTAGTTACCTTAATATAAAAGGAGAAATAAAAATAAAATACATGATTTATGAAAAATAAAGCACATGATTTATGGTCACTGTAACAGGGGATGGATTATTCTTAGATACTGTGTTAGACACATCTTCAAAACCATAGTGGTTGTCTGGGTCCTTTTTCTTCCAATGATAAGATCTGTTGGGTTGGGTTTTCTAACAGTAAGCTCAGGATCTGAAGTTATTATGACCATTTCATCCCTATGCTACCATGGTTCCTAAGGCTACCAAGGTACAGAGACACAGGAAGGAGGCATTGTTTCTTAATTGCTATGGACTCAGATTTAAACAAATTTGGGCATAATCAATCAATGAGATCCAGCAGTGTGACCCCAGCCTGACTACAAAGAATACACAGAAATGCAAGGGAGCAAGGGACTCTTTGGTGAGAGTATTATTTCTGCTACATTCACATCAAAAGCAGGAACCCAGCTTGCCTGAGAGCAGACTTAGTGATTTTCCCACAGACTCCATGGACCAAGCAAACCAAATAAACTTACTAAGCTCAAGAGAAATCATTGCTGGCCTTTTTCAATTGTGTTTGTGGGGTTATCATTGAAATACAAATAAAACCCTGACAGAATTGTGCTGGCAGACATTATCATAACATTCTCACTCTTGTGATTCTGAGTTTGAATTTCTTGACATTGGTTTAGGAAACTTTTTTTTTTTTTTTTAATCCTCTCATGATTCATAGCCCAAAATGCAGTTTCTCAAGCTTGTCTGGTTAGAACATGTGTGATTTACTAGGGTCTTCCCATACAGAATCATTTTTCTCTTTGGCTGTGAATTCTATTTTTGGGGTTCTAGAACAAAATCCATATGGTGTGCACATAAAGTTTTCTGTATGTTATGTCGCATCTTTGTAATTGTCTTAAGTACTTAAAATTCCAAGCACCACAGAACTAGCAAAGCTGCTTTTATTTTTTTTCCCCTAGCCTTTCTTTGATGAGATGGATCTTGCAGAATGCATTGCAGTAAAAAAACTAGAGGGTTTTTTTTCCAGCTTTTTTAAGATTTTAAATTAATGCCAAACAAGACAAAATGACATTTTCTGAGAAAGTTGGAATGGCATCATATTTTATGGTGATTTGGACTTATTATCCATCATTGATATTTCTAGTACTTTATAAGTAAATTACTATTTGTGCAAGGCCAACAGATTCCTCAAACTCTGCTCATTTTGATTAGAATGATGGATCTAAGGGAGTTTTGAAAGCCTTGCAAAGATACTTATATGTTAAGTGGTTTTCATTATGATGAAATACAGCCCATTACTCATATCTACAAGTGTATAAGAGAGGTTCTTTTACTATAATGCTCAGTCATCATCTGTGGAAAAAATATTGTAATCATTTGCCCAAACCAAATCATTACAACACTTTTTATTGTGAAATAATTTTCACCAGAATTCCATTAGAATGATATAACACTGTATCTTATATAACATTTTTTCTCAATTTTTCAAGTATGAGATGACATTACAAATACACAATGATCTAAAAAAAACCTTCACTTTGTATGTTATTTGAGGAATATTGCCATACCTCTGTAGAAACTAAGGCAATTTTTCTAGAATTCTGTTATGTAGTTTTATGTCTTAGAAAGAACATATTCTACCAACTTTGGGCAAGGTAGAAAATGACTGCAATTACCTTAAAATGATTTGGCCAATTTCAACATTCTGTGACAAGTGCAATTAGCATAGAGAAGTACATGTTTGGGAAGTCCAGAATATTAGTAGGTGAAGTATCTGGAAGAGGCAAACTGCTAAGTAAGCATTTATACATAACTTGACTTTTAAATGCCTGCTGGCCTCTTCATCCACGGTTAGACCCGCCAATACCATTGGAGTCACAGCAGGTTAGTTTATGGATGAACAGTCATCCTAACTGCACACTCTGTGGGAAATGTCATGGATTCTCCAATGTAATTTTAACCAAACAAAATTTTCACTTCATTTAAGAATTTGACTCTTCAAAATTGGATATGAGGGCTAGAGAGATGGCTTAGCAATTAAGGCACTTGCCTACAAAGCCTAAGAACTCATGTTTGAGTCTCCAGGTCCCATGTAGCCAGATGTACAGTGATGCAAGCACACAAAGTCACACATGTGCACAAGGGGGCACATGCATCTGGAGTTCATTCACAGCAGCTGAAAGCCCTGGTGTGCCTATTCACCCTCTGTCTTAAAATAAATAATTAAAACTAAAATTAGATATTAAACATTTTTTCCATAGACTCATAAGTTTTAACACATTGGATCCCAGCTGCTGGTGCTGTTTTGTACAGTTTTAAAACTTTTGGGAATGTGACCTGGCTAACATAAGTAGGTCACTAGGCTCCGGCCATGAAAATCATAGCTACTTCTGGTTCAAGCTCTGTTTCCTAATACAATGATATTTGAACATGCTCCCACCATCAGTGTCTGAGTCAATTCAGCTGCTGTGCCTTCCATACCATGAAGGATTATATTCCCTTAACTGGAAGCCAAAATAAACCTCTCATTTAAATTGCTTCTGCCAGATATTTCATCACAGTGGCCTGATAGGAACTAACCATGGACTCTGGGTACACATCATCCTTTACTCTCTGCAGGTAAAGTGTTTAAGGATACTGTAAAGCCTTCTGAAGCATCTCAGAGGATGACAATTAACAGCAGGAGAGCCCCAGAGGTCCATGCGAGAGAGGCTCCATTCAATGACCTTATTATGCTCCTGACTCATGGTACCTAAGATGCTGCCACTTTCCCAGCAAAGTGAGTCAGCTGTCCACTCACAAGACACTTTCACCACCATATGGAAATGGGCACAAACATTAGAAGGAACATTATTATTATTAATAATATTATTATATTCTAATTTTGTCAGTGTTCTGCAAAAAGCATGGAGATTACCATTGACTAGCAGTCAGGCTTGGAAGTATGTAAGAGGCTTGTGAATGCAAATCTGCACACTTACTATCTGATAGCCAGATCCAAGTCATTTATTTCTGAGCTTTATTATTCACATATATAAAATAAGATCCTGTGATAGTTTTTTTTTAAAGTAGTTATGTAAAATTTCCCAAGCTCAGCAAGTGAAGCAGTTACAAAAAGGAATAGAGAATATATATGTTTAATGATATGATATAATCACCTGATTTATTTATTTATTTACAGAGTGATCGATTGTTTAAGGGATGGTACTGGGGGTTGAATCTAGGACATGTTAGGCAAGCACTTTGCCAATGAGCTATATCACCATCCCCAAAATATTTTTTAAACTAAAATTTAGGTTCAAAACAATATAGTGTGATACATAAGGTAGAAAAAAGACTGTGTGTTCATGCACATGTGTGATTACAAGCTTCAAGTTATCCCTATCTGACACTAAGCTAGAGCTTCAGCCCTGCACAGATATATACATTTTACTGTATAGACTACATTTTTTCAAGCTTTCTGTATAAAGAAACAAATAAGTAATTTAGATTCTGTATATGGCAGAAAGTTCTTGTTGCAACTACTTAACTTGGTTGTGGTTAATTCACAAACAGCTAAAGGGCTGGAGAAATGGCTTAGCCATTAAGGCACTTGCAGGCAAAGCGAAAGGACCTACGTTCAATTCCCCAGAACCCATGTAAGCCAGATGAACAAGGTGGTGCATGTGTCTGGAGTTCATGTGAAGTGTCTGGGGGCCCTGGTGCACCCATTTTCTATCTGCCTCTCTGTCTCTGCTTCTCTCTCTCTCAAATAAATAAATAAAAATATAAAAAATCTATAGACAATACTTAAACAAATGGGTTTAGCTGTGTTCCAATAAAACTTTATTGACAAAACATAGCCAAGTAGATTGATTCTGAGGGTTGGATGAGGGAAACTCTGGAAGGTGTCATATAAATCTCTGGAAAGCAATACAAAAATACTACTAACAATAGTCACATCCAGGAAAAATAACCTGAATGGATAAAGGACATGGGACAGCACTTCACTTTCCTTTGTTCACCTTTTTATAAGCTTGAATTCAATGCAATATACAATGGTTAAACAATAAATAAATTTACCTTTGATAACAACTATTATTCCCATTCAGCAATGAACAAATTTTAAGGCATATTTTTTCTTCTATGGAAAAGGAATATAACATTTTATCTCCTCCCACTGGGGCATAGTGTAAATATGTTCAGTGGACATAAATGTGATTTATAAATGATAAAATATAACCTACATGTAGAGCACTATGGTCATTACTTTATAGCTGTGATATTTGGAGATGTAAGCTTGCTTAGCAGCTATGATCCCAGGCATTAGAGCTGGCCTACAGAAGGGCAGCCACAGTATTTTGACTTTCCCCTCCTACCACCTGTGTCTTCTAATAGGATGCAGACTCATATCAATATTGGGCTCAAGGCAACTTAGACAGTAAATCTCACATATGGAAAAGTGGGACATAAAAATAAGGATATAAATGAATCCACACTTTTAATAATTGATAGTATTCTTAAATCTGTACAATTTACTGGAAAGAACTGAAATGAAGAATGTTTAATTGTTTTTTTAACTGTGCAATTTAATTCTGTATTTATTCAACCCTAGACTCTGTCCTGTTGACATTTACAATTTCTGTAAATGCTTTGCAATTAGAATTGATCAGAAGAATGACTAGAGATGCAATAAAAGGTTCCAACACCAAATAAGGTTTGATTAAATCATGTCAAAGATGTTGTGATAACACAATAACACAGACAAATGTAATTTTAAAATCATTTGAGACAACAAATTTTAAACTGAAAGATAATTTCAGGTTAAACTTGAACTAAATCAATCAATTTTCATTGAAAACAGATCTACTGAGATTCAATTCAGAGACAAATATACAAAATGGTTAGATTATATTCACACGGACAACTGCTGGTAAGGGTAAGCTTGTCTTCAGAGACGTGAAGAAAAACAGGACCATCAGCATAGTTGAACAAATAATTTATTATTCAGAAAACAATAGTCAAATGCCTTGGTTATATGAATGCTATTGATTATTAATTGGTAAAAAAAAGTATCATTTATAATTACCTTTCAATCTTCTTGAATGTCTGTCTGTGGAAAAAAAAAACTCATCACTGAACTGACAAAATGGATGCTATAAATAAGGAATTCACAAAGCAATGCAAGTTGGAAGTTAAATATAGAGGTATTTTTTCCACTAATGAAACCAATATCAAAATGCTAAATGCAATATATATTCCTGAGACTGAGATCCTAATAAAAAATATAGGCACACATATGTAGGACTTGATAAGTTACAACCAGGATGGGCAAAAGAGTTAAGTAGCAAAGACAAACTTTCTTGTTTGTACCCTAGGATAGAGCTACTTTACTAGTGCAAACATTAAACATGGGATTGTTCCAAAGGAGGAAAGACAGAAACTAACTACCAAAAGAGATAGTTAAGCCGGGCATGGTGGTGCATGTCTTTAATCTCAGCACTTCGGAGGAACAGGTAGGAGGATGGCCTTGAGGGCAGGCCATCCTGAGACTGCATAGTGAATTGCAGGTCAGCATGGGCTATAGTGAAACCTACTTCAAGAAACAAAAAACAACAACAAAAAGAACTAGTTTAGGAGGTATTCCCCAAGGAAACACAATAAGACACTTCTTGGGGTAAAAAGTGGAAGACCAGTAGCCATCACTTTGGGACACATATTGATGGAGTGGCTGCTTCTAAAACTTGTGAATAACTGTGGGGAGTTTGTCCTAACTGCTAATGTAATAATTAAACAATATTTCAGGAATCAAAATTGTTTAAATCATGAAAGGCAGAATGGGCTGGAGTGGTCTCCCTGGTCCCAACTGTGGGAGAAGATAGACTTGTAAGGTCTGAAGCCTGTCCAGTTTAGGGCTTCTCAGATTGCATCACATAAAATTACCAGTAAAATAGAGAAAAGTGGAAATATCAATTTGTTATGAGAAAATAGCAACTAACTATAAATGTTTAAAAGCTGACAAATGACACAAACCTCACATAACTCAAGGCCAAAACCCAATAATTTTATTAATACTTTCATTATTTTATTAAAACATTTTAATGACAAATCTGTACATACAGAGTATATACCATGATGATAATCCCCTCCCACCATCCTCCTTTTTTCTCCTCCTGAATGTCCTCTCCACTCAATCCCTTCTCTCCAACTTGTGGATATTAGTTAATACTTAGACATAACTCTCATCCTAAATCTTTTTTTCCCAAGACATCAGGGAAATAGGCAGTAGTAGGACCATGGAATCTGTTCATCAATGTGATTGCCTACACACAACTTCCTGACTTTATTACATATAGGGAGATTCCCCTAAGCTGCATCAATTCAAACTAAACATGCCCCCAACCTGATCCCTCTTCAATCATGTCCACACCATCATTCAATTAAAAAAAAAAAAAAAGGAGCTGTAATGGCAGGTGAGAAAGAATTAGTAAGAGTTGTCTTAATTAGTATTAAAATTCCTTTAATTTAGCTCAATTTATTTCCCTTCCTATGCTTTCGTTTGCCTGTGCACATGGATAGATGTTGTAACATTTTATACTGAGGATTTGACAGGACTGGAATCACCTTTCTAGCCTCTAAACATTCCTGTGAGGAATTATCTTCATTGTGTTAATTTAGATGGGAAGACCCACCTTAAGTGTGAGTAGCATCATCCCATGAACTGGGATATTGGGCTGTACAAAAGGGACATAGCTTGATGAACAGCAGCATTCATCACGGTTTCCTCACTCACTATAAACGGAATGTGATCAACTGCCTCAGGCTCCTGCATCCATGCTCCCCAGCCCCTCCCTTCCTCAATGGAGTTGAACTGTAAGCAAATATAAAGTCTTCCTTCCTTAGACTTGTTTCTGTCAGGAATTTTTCCACAGTAACAAGACAGTTAATACAGATATTTCAAAAGGACATGGACTACCTTTGGTAAGAGCCATAAATAGACTGTGCCAAACTTGAATTCTTATTAATATAAGAAGATGAGTTAATTCATTTCTAATTCATATTTGTATAACTGTCCAAAACTGAGAACTGTGACAGATATTTAATGATAGATAAGGAAAATTTCTGCATGTTAATTTTTTAAGAATAAAGAGTATTTTTTTTTTTTCCTTTTTTAATTGACAACTTCTATACTTACATACAAAAAGTGCATGATATTTCCCTCCCCTCCCCCCATTCCCCTTTAGAACTCCAATCTCCATCATACCCCCTCCCTGTCTCCATTAGTCTCTCTTTTAATTTGATGTCATCATCTTTTTCTTCTATTATGAGGGTCTTGCGAAGGTATTGCTAGGCACTGCAAGGTCATGGATAATATCAAGGCCATTTTCTGTCTGGACAGTTGCATTGTAAGGAGTCGTACCCTTCCTTTGGCTCTTCCATTCTATCAGCCCCCTATTCCACAATGGGCCCTGAGCCTTGGAAGGTGTGACAGAGATGTTTCAGTGCTGGGCACTCCTCCATCCCTTCTTCTCAGCACTATGTTGCCTTTTTGGGTCATCCCAGTGGTCATCGCCATCTGAAAAGAGAAGCTTCTCTAACCAGAAGTGAGAGTAGCTTTAATATATGAATATGAACATTAAGTGTAGTGCTTTCAGGGCAGCTTGGTGGGAATAAAATATACATTCAGTCAGACAACAGCAGGCTTTATACCCCTAAGGCTCATGACCTCCCCTGCCATAGACTTTAAGAATATTCTTTAACAGAAAAATTAAAGGGACTTCAACTTCACTGATAAATGTTTTAAAATTTTTAGGCTCTGTGGTAAAATCTAAAAGATGATCTTGAAGAATTTTGTCCACAATGATCATTACAGAATAAAGGTATTAGACAGAATAAGATTAATTCAAGGCTACTCTTTATATTAGCATTCAAAGCCATATCTTGCTAATATTAAGAAATTTGGTCACATTTTTTCAATTAGAAAATTCATCAAAGTTCAGTCTGTCAGATCAGAGAGCCACCAACCACATAGCTGAGAGAACATTAACAAGAAAGGTATATTATGAAGTCTTGAGGCAGAACAGGTGTAATGACTATTAAAGGAAGAAAATGATCTCTTCTAGAAAGGATTTCTGCTTATTCAGAATGAGCCATAATTGGGCATTCAGTGATGGGTGAGCAAGAAGAGTGTAGGCAGCTACAATTCTGAAGAAGTAAAAAAAAAAAAAAAATGGAGATGAAGAAGTAGAATGCTGGTAAAATTACATTTATTTATTTATTTATTTATTTATTTTTGGTTTTGCCAGGGGCTTACCTTGCCCTCAGTACCTGATGATAATCAAGGCTGACAAATGTACACATACAAAGTCACAGCATCAAGCTGCATGTGCAAACTGTGAGCACAGGACCTGAGGGAGTGAGCATACCCTTTTTCATGCCAGGCTGGGAGTAACAGTGGCCTTGCACCCATGAAACCTTATTTAGTATCCTCCAAAAGGATGTGTGTACACTAACAATGGTGCCTCCAATGTGAGCACATTTATTTAATGCTTTCATTTTACATTTTGTTTATCTTAATGTGATAAAGAAAAACTATTGACTCAGTGAGTTTATAGATATTACAAAATTCCCTGGTGAATTAATTATATTACAGAAAAGTGGGTCAATTTAGAAGTAAATATTAATATTCTGAATAAGTCATCTTGAGATGTGATAAGAATTATAAAGGTAGAATGAAAAGTATATAGCTTAGAAAATGAAGTCATATTGTTGCAGAAATGCTCTGGAAAGATCACTTCACCACCAGTATAAGTGAAAGTAGTAGAGTTTATTTATCAAGGTGCCAAAGAGTTTGAGAGAGCCCTCCAAAGAAGCTCTAGACCCAAGCAGATATTTTATTTCCGTTTTATAGTTTTCATAGCTAAGGGAAGGGGGCCAGTGAACAAACAAGATGTAGGCAGGCCACTCTAACAACGAATTCCGTTTTAGACTAAATTATCTGTCTTTCTTATCGTCCCTCTGGGTCCTTTCTGGACAGTTCCTTCTATGAGATTTTTCCATCTGCTGACAAAGATAAGTTTAGCTCCTCAGCAGTTAACTCTTACAATAACTCAGTGAATCAGTTCAACTTTTAGCTTCTTTTCTACCACATTCCTTCCACTTTACCATCATAACACCTTATGATTTTGTATGTAATGGCTGGTACACTTGGTGTATCACCTGGATTTTAATTATTTCCATCTTAGATTGGTTGAAACTGGACAGAGTGTTTAGAATATAAGATTTTAACATAAGTCCCGGCATAATTATTATGAGAGGCCCCATTAGAGGAGTTATCCAGTGTCCCCATGTAGTCCACATAGGGGACAGGCCCAAGGTCTGGGATACACCAGCTATAAGACCTCCAGAGTCTTAGGTAAGCATCACCTTGAGAACCAAGCATGTGTCAGTTTTAATTGGGAACAGTGACACTTGTATTTTATTATCAGAAGTAGGAACTGAGTCATGGTTATTGTTCTAATAAATATGGATGGCAACACAAAAGAATTACTATAATAAAATAAAGTCAAAGAAAGAGAGTCAGGAGGGCCTTCTCTGTACAAGATTAGTCAGCAGGAGTGACTGTGACTCATCATATTGTGAGGAGGGGAGCACAGGACATTCCTGTAGTTAGAGGGAGGGGGTGTACCACATTCCTGGAAGGAAAAGGATGTAATACAAAGCAATAGTAAAGAACTGAATCTGTTCAGGGCTGAAAGACATAAAAGTGCCTTGGAACCAAAGTTTCTCTATGAATCCCATGAGGTTATCAAACAAGCTAATTAATCCAGCAAATGGAAGGTGTTAGGATCCTACCCATGTGTCTGATGCTTTTGGCATCTCATGTTGAATTCCTCAGGCTTCTGTTATGTGTGGACCGGTCAGCTTTCAGGATTGTGACTGGAGCAGGGCCTCAGTACTTTTGGCAGGGGCAGATGTCCTCCAGAACTTGACTGGGAGGGCACCCTCTGGGTCCCTGGTGACATGTTTGCTGTGACAATTGACCCAGGACACTGTTTTCTTGACTCTGGTGGGATGAGTTTATGTCTCTTGGCTGTTGGGTGTGGGCCCAATTTCCCAAGGGTATGTGGGTCCCCTTGCATTACAAATTTTAAGGATGCATCATCAGTGGCAGGAGAATCTGGCTTACCTCTAAAGTCTAACAAAGAGACACCATTAAACAAGCAGTACCGCCGGGCGTGGTGGTGCACGCCTTTAATCCCAGCACTCGGGAGGGAGGCAGAGATAGGAGGATCGCTGTGAGTTCAAGGTCACCCTGAGACTACATAGTTAATTCCAGGTCAGCCTGGGCCAGAGTGAGACCCTACCTCGAAAAAACAAAAAACAACAAAAAAACAAAAAACAAAACAAAAAAACCCAGTACCACCAACATTAGCAAGTATAAACAATAATAACCCAAGATTGTTTTTACATCTTAGGGTTAGGCTCTAGATTTGCCCTAAATGTATTCCAGGACTTGTCTCTGACATCTGTCCTTAGTAATATACCACCTTTTAATAAGAAATATCAAGGACAGCCAGGCCTGGTAACACATACTTTTAATCCCAGCACTTGGGAGGCAAAGGTAGAAGGATTGCCGTGAGTTCGAGGCCAGCCTGAGAATACAGAGTGAATTCCAGGTCAGCCTGTACTAGAGTGAGACCCTACCTCAAAAAAAAAAAAAAAAAAATCAAGGAGAGATTGGACTAATATGAATAAGTAACTATCAGGTAAACATAGTCTGTGAGGACAATTTTTGGATATTTGATTTAAAGTCAAACAATGGCTAATAAGGGCCAGACAGAAGCAGAAGGCATGAGTTAATAGCTTACTACCTGTAAGCCACCATCAAGCAGGACAATCTATTGGTCTGAATCTTGGTATATATTGTAATATCTTGTAGTTATATTCTCTTACTGGGTGTTTAAGAGCATGTAGGCAGCAAAAATTAACTATATTATATTTTAGAGGTCACTCATGGCTCTGTAGGGGAGACTTTTACAGACTTGTGAGGAGTTCTATGACTCTCAGCATTGTCATCGGCTATAATAAGTCAAGACCGTGCTGACCAGGTGGCCCTCCTTCTTTTAGGAAGCCTGGAGGATTGATTTCTCCTCTTATATGACTCTTCTATTGCAGATATACTGATCTGGAGACCATCTCCAGGTCTTTGTACTCTCCCTGATCCAGAAGACAGGCTCAAAGTTAGCAAGTGTCCCATCATCTCCTGTGGCCTTCTGACCTGGGAGCAGGAACCAAATATTGGCTATTGTGTTAACTCCAATGTTTCAAACTGACTTTGGCCTCCACATTATGGTTATTATTCAATCAGACAGATAGTACATATCTGATTAGCAAAACAGATTTAGTTAAAAAGATGCAGAAGAGGGACTGGAGAGATTGTTTAGTGGTTAAGGCATTTACTTGCCTGAGACGCCAAAGGACCCAGATTCAATTCCCCAGTACACACATAAGCCAGATGCACAAGGGGGCACATGCGTCTGGAGTTTGTTTGCAGTGGCTAGAGGCTCTGGCATGTCCATTCTCTCTGTGTCTCTTCTCTCTCTCTCTCTGCTTGAAAATCAATAAATTTTAAAAAAATTTTTAAAAGATGCAGAACATATCTGGTTAACAAAGCAGGTCTGGTCAGAGAATGACACAATAGTTTAAATTCATTCTTATTAACATTTTAGTTTAGTTGTCAGGTGGCAGTGTAATCTATATCAAGAACATAGAAGACATACACATTTTATCTTTTAAGTGTCTGTCAGTTATAAGTATAGGCAGAACATGTTAGCAGCCCTGGAAACAATATTTTACCCACAATTTTAAATCAATTGATTTGATCTAGAAATTATATGTCAGGGAGAGACAAGACAGTATAAAAACTTGGCATCTGTGTTTGAAAACAACTTTGGCTAGTCTGTATACTTATATTGGTATCATATACCCCCCGCCCCCAAACAGGAAGCAGAATGGGAGAGTTTAAGATCATTTTTCTAGAGCAGGGAACATGTCTTAAGTATCAATATATCTGTAAGCAACGAACATAAGATCCCAGAAATGACACAATTATTTAAGTAAAACCTTGACAGAGACTGATTACACACAATTTAAGGATAAAGCCAAATCTGGTCATTGTTGAGCTAAAAATTAGCCTGATTTTAATATACATTAGAGACATTATGATAGAGATAAAGTAATATTTTTATCAAGTGCCTTTAATCATCAAACCATTATTTAAGTTTAACATAAAACAATATTTATGACTGGTAGAATATTTGAAGCTTAGACAAACTATATTAACATTATTTGTGTATAGCAGGTTTTCCTAGGACAGGAGGAGCTTCCTCAGTTTTCTTAAAACCAAAGTCACAATGACTAAATCACCTTTTATAAGACTTAGACAATAATCTCAGTGATAATCACCCAGTAAAACAGTATGAACAAGAGAGGAATCATCTTAACGTTACAGTGTTTTTGGTTGTTTGTTTTTGTTTTTATTTTAGATATAATAACCTTAGTAAATACTAAAAGGTTGACAGATAGAGGAACATAGCTAACTTGGTTGAGAACTTTAAAACCAGTATTTTACAACCTTATAACTATCCTATGGCCAGATTAAAATTAACCAGAAAGTTAAAGTTTTAAATTTACAACCTGAATATCATACATCCTGCAATCAGCTAGGGCCATCCTTTGTTAATCTGATAATAATAATAGTCATCTTAATCTCAAGTAGTCTGTAATCTGATAAGCACTTTAAGTCTTAATCAACTCTCTTTAAACCTTCTTTAAATTTATTCATATCTTCATCTACATACTTTTACCTTACAATCTGTGTAACCATACCGTAACAATCCTTTTTAGCAAACATTTAATATCCAACATTTAAAGTTTGTTCTGCAGTTTATCCTTTTATCTAGTTTATCTTATTATATTTTCCAGCAAAGCTTTTATTGTCCTTGTCATAAGACCTTTTAATGTGACCATTTAAGTGTTTTTTTTTCCTATTATCCTCAAAAGACTCTTTGAAATAATGTTTTATAAAAGAGTGGACCACACTTGAATTGCATTATTTACTAATAATATACATATAGAGTTTATCATTTGTTGACTTTTGAAACCTCTTTTATCAACTTTATGAAACACATATTTTTAAAAATATGAAAGCAGATTGGGACATTATTACAAGTTTTGGTAATTTTCTAACAAACTCAGTATTGAGTACTTCTCAGTCCAAACACAAATGCTGGGGCTTTTGTCTGTTAGCACTTCCATAGAAGCATAAAGAAATAAACTAAATTTAAAGCAAATTTCTTATAGTTAAGTCTCCATCTCTCCGCAGGAATTTGGGACTCACCTATCAACATGTAGAGACCAAGACCCTGAGATTCCCTGTGTCAGTAGATCTCCCCACCCCACCCCCCAACATCCCTGGCTCTGCAAGGCAGGGATGCCAAGAAAGAAGAGCCATCAGGGATTTCTGGGGGCGGGGGTGGCATTAGCCCACACAAGTTCATGCCTTGTCTCCTTGTCCAACAATGTGACTTGTGTGTCAGGTTCCCCCTCCTATTCCAGGGGTACCTGGCCATCATGTAGACTAAGCCCTGCAGCAGAAGCAATAAGTGACACATTGCAATTGCAGGTGTCTGCTCATGTGCAGTTCCTCATTTTGTCCTTGCCTTGGACAGCTGCCCCAATGGCAGCATGTGAGAGCAAGACCGACGAGAGAGTTTCCCCAGGTATCTAGCATTTGTCTGGGACTGGTCCCAGAATTTAGCTATTCCTGATTGACCTTTTGTCTCTAGGGAACACAGCAGGACAACATAACCCTTCTTTGCAAGTGTGGAGGTGCTCTCCTCTTTTTCTAGTAGGTATGTGATTGGGTTTAAGACTTCAATGACTTTCACTCAGAATCATTTACCTCAGAGGCATTTGTAAAACCTTGCAGTGAAACTTTTATCTTGGTTTGTCTGTTCTGTCATTTAACCTTTCCTCAATGTTAGGCACTGGAGTGGTGGAATTCTCCAGGAGCCAGACAAGATTATCACCCTTTACCCCTCTTTCTGTGGGCTTGGGTTTAGCCAGTTTTAAGTTCTGCCAGTCAGTATCTCATTACTGGAGAGAGTGTTAGGAGGAAGCTATGTGGGGTTGATCTCTGGCCTTGAAGTTTCTGGTCTGACTCTAGCTGAGCTGTTTTTGTTTCTGTTTTTTGTTTGTTTGTTTGTTTTTCCTCCCAAGGAGAGTTTTGGATTTCCCTCAGGGCTACAGGGCAGCTCCCTGATCTTGACATTTTATAACTTTTAAAGGTAGGATAATCTTGCATTTTCCCTGTCTATAATCGTAGCTACTTTCAGTGTTTCCTGTAGGGACCATTCAACATTAAAAGCTAGCCATCCTAATTAACAAAGGACTTTGATTTTTCCTGGTGTCATCTTAGTATCACAATCTCCTGGATATTTCCTCTTGAAGTATGGCTTGGTTTTGGCCATGCAGACTAGGACAGTGGGCTTGGTGAAAGACTTCCTCCACAATGGATTTCCTGCTGTGTTAGTGCTGCAGAACAGACACAAAGACAAAGCCTTCCTGAGCAAGCACTGCTCAGGACAGAAATCACTGTGTAGCCTTAGGCTGTGAACCACATATATAATTGTACCCACATTCATTTTAAGTGCACTTTTCATACAGACTCAAGATTGCCATCTCCCCCTCACATTTATTCATTTGTTCATTCATACATTCAGTTTAGATAAGTTTTCTTATCTAATCCCATTCTTAACCCTGATTAAGCTAGTTACAGAGACTGGAGCATGTCCTTATCTAGCTAGTTACTGATACCGGAATACCATCCATCCTGACTGTAGCATCAGTTATCCTGATGGAAAGAGGGTTGTCACCTAGGAACTGCTTTGAGGCTTGGGATTCCACTTGAGGGGATTAGTCCATGCTAGATCCTCCACATCTGACTAGGCATAATCCCAATTTCCAATTTCTCCAGGGAATTTTACCTGGTCTGGATGTCCAACTCAGGCTTGTCTCCTTCCACTCAGGAGCTCTGGTCTGGGGTTTCACAGTCCCCTTGGACCACCTGAAAAGGGACCCTGAAATCTCATAAGGGCCATGTGTCTCCACTTCCAGGGACCTTTGGCAGACTAGGAAGCCCAGGAGCAGGAGCTTTTCCTGACCAACCGGGTTGTGGCAAAGGAAAATCTCAATGGGGCCTTCAGAGATGTACAGAAATTCTCTGGAAAGATCATTCCAATGCCAGTATGAGTGAAAGTAGAGGAGTTTATTTAACTGAGGGGTCCAAAGAGCTTGAGATAGCCCTCCAAAGAAGCTCTAGACCCAAGATGAGATTTTATTTCCATTTTATAGTTTTCATAGCCAAGAGGAGTGGTAAGTGAACAAATAAGACATGGCAATTTGCATATCAATTATTTCTGTAGTCAGGCCGCCCTAACAATGAATTCCATTTTATTTTGTTTTAGCCTAAACCTAAATTGTCTTTATTTCTTTTTTAAAAAAATTATATTTCTTAAATATGTATATACTTAGTATGTAAACAACATGTTGGTACCATCCTTTTCCTCCTGCCTGCCCCTTTTATGAAGAGGCCTTCCTCATTGGGGATGCAGGTTAACCCCATGGGGATTGTGGGTCATGCATTGTTGGGTTATGGTTGGGTACATTTTAAGTCTACTTCAGTGATGGGCTCTTAGGAGCCTCTGGATCTCTGCTTTGGCGGGTGTGGAGTGTCCTCAGTGTCTATCTCCATCACCCTTGTGCTGATATCAGGCTCACTGAGAAAGCATCACTCTTGCTCATTGTCCCAATTCCTCTATGATTGCAGCTGGGGTGAAGTGTGCTGGCTTGTTTATCTCCTCGGGTCCTGCTCAAATCTGAAAAAGAGAAGCAAAATCTCCAATGGAGAGTGAAATGAGCACCAGTTACATGGGATAACCAGTATTAATTTAGAAAGAATAAAGGGTGTAGACCCTCTTATAGCCCAAGATTAGTGGGAGCTTGACATTGGAAAACAAAATCGTTAGCTGGATATGATTCAGACTTATTTCCCAGTTCCAGATATGGTTTCCTTTCTACTGAGTGGATCTGTTAGACAATCTAAGAACAGTTGGTTACCAACCATGGCTGTGTGGCACTATTGCACTTGAGTGAGGATCAGGTCAGATTGTTTGCTTCTGAATAGCTTAGATTTTGAGTGGCTTAGATAGATGTTGGCCACTTTACTCCGGTAGCATATGAAGTGCCTTCTAGCACTAGATGGGCTAACTGTCTGGGGACTGGCACTCTTCTGTATTCTAGCCATGTCTCTCCATGGTCCATGATGACATCATATGGTGTCTTCAGCAGTAGGGTCTTACCATTAACATCTGGTGGGTAATCAAGTGCTCTGACAGAAGTCTGTCTTGTTTGTTTTGGGAGACCTTGTAGGTCTCTCTGATCAACAGCTTGTTATAGATCTTAACCTCATCCTGGTACAGGGAATTACAGGGCAGCACCAAGGGAAAAGAAAAAAGAAAACAAAACAGAAAAAAAAAAAAAGAGAGAAACAAGAACAATTTAAGGTTTGGCTTCATCTCACCCTCTCCAGAGCCCTTCAATTCAAGTGCTCCCCCTGAGGTCCTGTTGAGGGTTCAACCTTTTAGTTTAACTTCCAGGATATAGGATTTTATGGTACCATTTCAATTTGGGTTCAGTTTTGTGTCCCACCCCCTCACCCCTTCCCCTTCAGCTAAGCACTACCACTCCCTATTGTCCAAGCCTAGAGATGCCATTCAGGTATGTCAATAACTTGGGCTGATCCAGGTTAGGAAACACAGATGAGTGAGACTGTGCAATGATTGTGTTTCCGTGATTGTGTGAGTTTGCTTCAATATGATCTGTTCTAAGTTAGACCATCAATCTCCAAATTTAATTGTGTTATTTTTTCTTATTGCTGAGTTGAATTCCATTATGTAGATATACTGCATCTTGGTTATCCATTTGTCCAATGATGGGCACCTGGGTTGATTCCAGTTCTTAGCTATTATGAATTGAGCAGCTATAAACATAGTTGAACTGAGGCTTGGAGCTTTTAGGGTAAATGACCAGCAAGGGAATAACAGAGTCTGTTGGTAGCTCTATATTCACCTTTTTCAGGAGTCTTCATATTGATTTCCTTATTGGTTGTACCAGCTTAGAGTCCCACCAATAGTGAATGGGTGTTCCTATTTCTCCACATTCTCACCAACATTTCTTTTCATTTGATTTTTAAAAAGATTTTAATTTTATTTATTTATTAGAGACAGACAGAGGGAAAGAGAGATGTAGAGGGAGAATGGGTACCCCAGGGCCTCTAGCCACTGCAAATGAACTCCAGATGTGTGTGCCCCTTGTACATCTAGCTTACATGGCACCTGGAGAATTGAACCAGAGTCCTTTGGCTTTGCAGGCATGTGCCTTAACCACTAAGCAATCTCTCCAGCCCTCATTTGATTTTTTAAAATATTTGCTATCCTTACTGGGATAAGGTAGAATCTCATGGTTGTTTTAGTTTGCATTTCCTTGATGGCTAGGGATGTTGAACATTTTCTTAAGTGTGTGTTAGCCATGTGTAATTCTCCCTCTGCAAACTCTATTCAGTTCTCTGCCCCATTTTTGGAGTGGGTTGTTTGACTTTTTATTATTTAGTTTGTTGAATTCTTTGTAGATTCTTGATATTAGGCTTCTGTCAGTGGCGTAGCTGTCGAAGATTTTTCTCCCATTCAGTGAGTAATCTGTTGGCTCTTCTTATGATATTTTCTGTGCAAAAGTTTTTTTAGCTTCATGAAATCCCATTGGTTGAGTAAGTGTTTAGTTTCCTGGGCTACTGGGGTTTTGTTCAGGAAGTCTTTTGCAACTCCTATATCATGGAGCATGCCTCTTATTTTTTCTTCCAGTAGTTGAAGAGTTTCAGGTCTTATATTGAGGTCTTTAATCCATTTGAACTTGATTTTTGCTTATGGAGAAATGTGTGTATCTAATTTCTTCAATCAAGTTAAGCCTAGTGTTAAAAGTTGAATGCTTTAAGAGATGATTCTGTTCATTTTCATTGAGAGGATTGCTGGTTCTTTGATGGTTCGCTTCCAGTTCAGTGATTCTTTTGATTAGGGTCTTATTGGTTATTGTGTTTTCATTTTGGGAATGAATTTCTGTTGATTTCTCTATGATTTCATTGGAAGCTTCCATTGTAGAACTAGGCACCCTTGGTGGAGATCTCTCAGATTTCTGACTTTCCTTGACTTTTTTGCGGTGTTGTCTACCCATTTTAGGAGACTATTTTATTGAGGAGGAAGCAAGTTTTTGTCCTTTGACCTGTGTACCCTCTGACTCAGGTGAACAGGCATTTTGGTACCCAAGGTCCGTCAGGGTAGCTGAGCTAAAGGCCTGATTCTACAGCTCACACAGGAACCAGTCCTCCCCAAGCAAGGCACAATGGGATCTACCAGGCCCACTGAACTGGGAGAAGCTGGGGAGCACTGGTCTGGCTTCTCTCTCTGTGCCCACTTGCCCACTGTCCTGCACAGTACCCGGACCAGGGAGTTGGGGGGAGCAGGGAAACAGGGGTCTGGCCTTTTCACTCCATGCTCACTTGCACATCATCCCCTCTCATTCCTTCTTATCGTCCCTCTGGGTCCTTTCTGGATAGTTCCCTCTTTGAGATTTTTCCATCTGCTGACAAAGTTTAGCTCCCCATGAATTAACTTTTACAATAACTCAGTGAAACAATTCGAATTGTTGCTTGTTTTCTAGTACAATATTAGAGCATGATATTGGATGTTGACTGTCCTTTGAAGGTTCATTTGTTAAAGGATTGGTCTCCATAGTAGAACTGTGGGCAAGCTGTGCTTTGAATGTGTAATGGCCCACAAAGTCTCATGTGCTTGAACACTTCCTTCCCATCTGCTGATGCTGTTTTGTAAGGTTGGAACCATTAGGAGGTGGAAATTGCTGGAGGAAGTGGATCACTGGGAAAGTGGGCCTTGAGGCTTTACAGCCTGGTCCTGCTTCCTGTTCTCTCTCTTCTTCCTCCCTGTGAACAAATGGCCTCATGCTCCTGCTGCCATGCATTCTCCACCATGGCAGACTATCCTTAAAAAGCTTTTTCTGTAAAAAAGTCTCTTATATTTTTTTCATAGCAATGAGTAAAATAAGTAATGTAGAAAATGTAGAAAATATAGAGATAGTGAATTCTTTGAGAGGTAGCTACACTATTGGGGACATGCCACTAAAATGACTGTGGGAATTTGGTCCCTTCTTCTCTCTTCTATTTCCTAATTAACAAGTCGAGTGGGCTTGATGCACTGTGTTCTCTTACAGTGTTGTGGTGTTTGATCTTAAAATCATGGAGCCAACTGATCATACACCCGAACCTGCACAACTGTGGACTCAAACAAACCATGCCTTTTTATAAATCATTTCAAGCATGTTGTTTTACTGACATAAAGCTGACATAATATGATTCTTGTATTGTGAGGAGTATAAAAAAGAGGCCATATTGTATAAGACTACAAGGCAAAATACAACTTGCATTAAAGAAAATACCTATCTCACATCCTAACATTTTATTACATAAGAATGGAAATTAAAAAATGCCAAGTATCAAAATTTTTTTAGAGAGAGGCACAGAGAGAGATAGAGAGGGAAAGGGAGACAGATAGAGATGGGTGCACCAGCAGCCTCTCAGCTGCTGTGAACAAAATCTAGATGAGTGTGCTCCCTTGTTGTCAAGTGTGGCATTACGCCCTTGCGTCACTTTGCATCTGGCTAAACGTGGGACCTGGAGATTGGAAGCGGCGTTCTTAGGCTTAGGAGGCAGGTGCCTTAACTGCTAAGCCATCTCTCCAGCCCCAAGTATCAACATTTTTTAATATCACAAGTTTGGTAAGGCTCATCCTACCTATTTTTATCCACGCAATACTTGAGGAATCATTAGGTAAGGTCATAATGTGCAAGTCACAGTTATAAATTAAATGCAGGTTTGTTAACTTCAAATTCAGCATGAACTTCTATCCTGATACTGGAGTAAGAGGATATCAAGAGGATACAAACTTATAAGGCACATATTCTTGATGGGTGGGAAAATGGACAATGACAGAAACATACTTTTTATTATCCAGCTGTTATTAGTTAAATTTTACTAATTCCTGAAGATGAAGGATTACTAGCCCTTACTTTGCACAGTACTAAGGAGGATGAACAGAAAAAAAAAAAGTTACAAAACAATTCGTGCAAAAATTACATGTGTGTGTTTATGTACACACATACTGCCATTGTATGCATATATGATATATGTGTAATGGGAGTTTGTTGATAAAGATCAACCTCACTGTGCCATAGTGGCTAAGAATGAGACCTCTGACTCTAACTTCCTGTATCCAGCCTTTACCTGCTCTATGCCTATGGACAAAATTTGCATCTTCTCTAAGCTCTGGCTTCTTAGAATCAAGGATACTGATACCAGTACTCTTACAGCAGTATGTGAGCTCATGTGTGAAACATACAGGAAACTTCCTAGAAGGTGGTAAAGAACAAACAGCCCAAGGAGTTGTGATTATACATCTGATGGTATCATGTAAATGACAACAATGCACAACATAGTTACATTTGTTGACCTGTTGTTGCATTTACCTTCTCATTGCTGGGCCAAAACACCAAATCGGAAGTAACTTATGGGAGGAGAGGGTTTATTTGGGCTTAAAGTCTCGAGGGGAAGTTTCATCATAGTAGAAAGAATGTGGCAGAGCAGACAACCAGCTCATACCTTCATACATGACAGCAGGGTAGGAGCCGAAGTGTGGGCTATCTCTGAAAAGTGGGGTGGATTAATAAACCTCAGTGCCTAACCCCAGTGCTGGAGCTCCTCTAGCAAGGTTGCACCAGATGGAGACCAAGTAGAAGGCTTAATCACAAACACCAGAGGCTGTGGGACATTTCACAATCAAATTGCCACACCTAGTTAATCGATTTCAATCACAAATATCATTAGATTAATTTTCACATCAATATTTGATGCCAGTTTAAAATGCACATTGAACTATTTTAGAACTATGAGCATTAACTGTACAGGGAAGAAGCTTGCTTATCAACTTACTGTTGCTAGGAATACCTGAGGATGTATGCCTTCTATTATATATGACATCTTTCCTGATATTTTATCCATTTGGGTTCTTTGATCTTTTTTTAAAACTTCTTTACAATGCAAGTGCTGCTTAGGAGTAAGTGCACAAGACACTGGAAACACACAGAAAATGTGTGTAGCTCCATCTTGGATGGCATAAATTTGAATCCTAAAGGGTGAACATGAGCTTACTTGGAAAAACAGAAATGAAGGCAGAATTTTCACAGGCAGATGTTTAATGTATATAAATAGCTGGAGGAGAAAGTGCACTCCCTACTCCTGGAAGTACATGGTCTGAGCTTAACATGAAAGGGGGGAGCTTGTGAGAGTGAATTTAGTCAGGTGATCCCAGGCCATCTATGAGATGATGAGCATTTGCCTTTATTCCAAGCAACTGGAGGGCTTTCAACTGGGGAAAATACATGGGCAACTTTATTAAGAGGCTCTCTCACTCTTGCTCTTGCTCTCTTGCATAAAAATAAATGCCAGTCTGTTAGACTTGGACTTGCCTAATTAGAAGAAGAAGAAGCGGAGGAGGAGGAAGAGGAGGAGGAGGGGGAGGAGGAAGGTATAGCCCCCAACTAAACTGCTGAGAGATAATACAAACTTTATGACATGGGGAATCAGACAAAAGTGAGGTCATAGGGACATGTCACTAGAGCCATCAAGAAGTCAACAGTGTGCTCCTTCATCCACTTCCTGCCATTATTTATTGCCAAAGGCAATAGAGCTAAGAAACTACAGACTGAAACCTCTGAGATCATGATGAAAATAAGTATTTTCTCCTTAAAATTTGTTTATTTTGAATATTTTTAACTGTTAACTGCTACAAAAGGTGCCAGCTAAGCATATGCCATGGGATTGCACAAGAGTTCAAGGATAAGCCATGTATCCCCTTAAATAATTGTTAAATTGTTTTAAAGGAAAGTTCCAAATGTTGGCATCACTTACATTTGTTTTATTGCATTTTCTAGAAATATAGTTCAAAATATCAGATTGTCTCTTTCAAACCAGTTCCTTGGCACCCTCACAGACAGAAACCCTGTACATTATTTCAGGTTGCTTTTCTAGATAAACAGTGTCATACAAGATATTTTCTGGGTTATCTCCATAGATACTACCCTCCTCCTTCTGGCAGTAAGAAATCATAGCAACCAATTAATTCAGCCAATCAGACACACCTCTTACCCTCCCTCAGTATAAATAGCGTCTGAGGTGTTACTCCTCCAAACACATCTCACGTCTAAGCCAATCATTGTATCACCTTCTACCAGACACCTGACCTAAGTTTGTGCAATTAGAGGAAGTCCCAAGGTGTTGTAAGAACTAACTGACAAGATTTGCACTGGGGAAGAACCTGCGGGACCATGAGAATGTAACTTCTGTAATCACCTTTGCCACTAAAGTACGAAGCCTGGTATCAGAGGAAGAAGTTGGCATGAAGAAAACGAAGGCAAGAAACGAGGACAAACTGAATGTGGGACATGCTGTCTGATCCCTAAAATTGAACTTGATAAATTCATGAGGCAAGTGGTGGTGTCTTTTATTTAATTAAAAAAAGAAAACCTCTCATACACATTGTAAGAAAACTGTGTAGTGGATTCATTTCTTCTCATTTATAAAAGTATATCAAATTTTATAAAATTTTAAAATTGTATATATTTTTATTGCATGAAATTTCAGACAACATCTTTCCCTTCAGGACTGAAATAGTGGCATCATCAAATCATGTACCACACAGAGTTAGAATCATTATGTCTAATATTCTGATAAAATCCCACCTTAGGCACATGAACACCACAAACCACCCATAGCAGAATGACATGGGGTTAAGGTAATGACAGACATTACTGAATTCTTGGACATAGGCACTGACTAAACTTCTCACTAGGGAGGTTAAGTGCAGAGATCTGCATTTGACTCAAACACCTGGCAATTTTCTAAAAATCTTCTTTATTTCTGGTTTCTTCTGTTGGAGCATGTGGCATAGTACTGGCTTATCCTTGACTGGGCATCTTTTGCATTTTTTTCTTTTGAATTGCAGTTGGTGTAGCTGCAGTTGCCACTTATCATGCTCAAACTGTAACAGGCGTTGTCACTTCTGAAGTTCTTAGTACATATGTCCAGGGCTTATTCTACATTCAGTTCACATGGTAGGATTCCCCAGAAACATCTTTAAAAAAATCAAGCTTCCTAGGTAATCTTGAGACATCCAGAAGTTTTAAAAACTATTGAAATTGATAGATAAAGGAAAAACTAAATTTTAGGCAGAAGAAAAATTAAACCCACTGTCTTTTAATTTTCTTTTTACTTGAACAGCTCAAGACATATCTGTGTTTCAGTTCCCCTTGGCTGCACATAATATTTGCACCCACAGAGGCTTAGATTTCTTGGCATTCTTCATATAGAACAATTCTAGCTATTTGCAAGAACCATCCAGTTTTTAATTAGGAACACCCCTAAGGAAAAGACACGGGCACTCCTGTGGGCATTGCTATGTGCACATCTTGTCATTACCCAGCAGGGTTTAATTCTTGATCCACTTTAGGATGTTTTTAAAGTAGGAACTTAAACATCCAGTTGAAAATATGAAAAATCCACTGTGTTCACAGAGTAAACTCACAGCAAGCTGAGAATTCCATTTCTATCCCTCAGTCAAATTTGAGTTTGCGTTGTACGCACATTTCAGAAATAGGGAAACTATTATTTATTGCTCCTCAGATATGGGTTTTGGCATCTTTTTCAGACTCACTGTACAAATTGAGCTGAAGACAAGTAAGCAGAAATGCTGTGGTTTCTTGTGAATTTTTTGACAATGGCTTCAAGTAAAAATGAGAGCTTCTGTTTTGTAAAGTCGAAACCACTGGGCAAGGAAGGCACTTGCACTAATAAAAATTTCTATTCCAGCAATGTGAATTTTAAGGCTCTCTCCTATCTTTTCCTGGTGTCTGGGGTAGAAAGGGAGATGAGGGAGAGAGAAAGAGAGGTGGGGGGAGGGAGGGAAGGAGAGGAAGAGAAGAAGGGAAGGAGAGGGAGTGGGTAAGAGAACACTTTTCTCAAATGTACACATCTGTTCTCATTTCATACATGTTTTTATTCATATGTACCAATCAAGGTTTGATCCAAGTGGAACCCTGTGCATATACATGGGATAGAAATGATGGTGGTTTCTGCAAATGTGGAAATTGATATAGAGGTCACTCTGGCTGTATGCCATCTAGGTCCATTTCCCAGAGGAAGTGTGACATGAACTGGGAGTCAATCTGAGACCTCCATGGATAAACTAGAGCTTGTTAGGATAGGTCAGATGTTCTGGATTCCATCAGGAGGGTCTGGGATACAACAAAGCCCATGTCATCTGCAGAGAACACCCATCATGGTCCTTTCACTTAGTGATAACAAACTGAGTCAGAACCTTCTCCCTGCAGAGATCCAGGCACTCATCCCAGCTAACTGGACTTATCTAAGTGAAGAAACCTATTTGCCACCTCTCATTTCAGCACAGCATTCATGGAAGGGGTTCCTTCTTGGAATCTCCCCTTGTTCTAGGTTTTCAGTATTATGAGAGTCAGTGTATGTCTTAACCAAACTGAGCCAGACTTCTGGACCTCTCAGTCTCAATCCTTACAAGTACAATCATTTAAAGTACCTTGGGAAATAATTCTTCAGAACTTCCTAGTTTGCTTTTGAAAAGGAAAAGTAATTGAAAGTTCATCAATTGATTTAGGAAAATATACTTGGGCATTTCCCAAAAATATAAGTTTCTAACCCTATTTTAAATAATAGCTAGAGAATTACCATTTCAATGTGAATTTGGAGTGAAGATCATTCCTAATAAACAACTCTTAGAGAATTTTAATTATTAGTTTTAAACACTAAGAATTCAGTTACCAAAAACATGAATAATTAGGGCAAGCTGACATTTTAAAGATGATAATAAATATTACAACCAGCATGTCTTAGTCAATTGTTGCAAAATATAGTGTGCTCATTAAAGTTGCTCAATAGCAAACACAATTAAAAAGGAATGTTTTTATTAACAGGAGCAAAAATGAAATTTACTATTTTGAAGATTAACCATGTTTATTTTTGTTTGTATACACTTACAAGCCTCACATCTATGTAAACTTACCCCCCCAAATTAGTTATTAAATCTTGAAAATGTGATGAAAGTTATAGGAGCCAAGCTTTCATAGGAAAACAATCTCAGAGACCTGGATGTAATTTCATCCAGTCTACCAGGGCATCCCTCTAGTTGCAAATCCAGGAATTACATAAATGCATGACATTCACCTTCTGACCTTATTGAGCATAAAATCTGCCTTTTTCTATATTCACTCCTTGTATATAAATTCTAAGTGAAGTCCTTAACCTCTCTATTTCAGCATATGTTTCCCCTCAGATCTTTGAAAATCTCTCTTTCACCCTCTAACATTATTTTTTTCACATGGCCATGCCCTGTTTTTTCTTCTTCTATTCTTTCAGAATTGTGAGTCAGGCAATATCTGGCACAAAATGGAATAGGAGTATCAGCACGCTTGTTCAGGAATATACATTTCCACAACAGTCTTAAAATTGAAAAGATGTATTTTTGAAAGTATTCTTTCTAGACACCTCCTCATATTGATCTTGTGGTCAATTAAACTCCTCCAAGCTTCACACACAGATGCTTACAGCCATGGTGCCATTCTGTAATTGCAGGGATAGACTACATAGACTCAGAGCAGGCCATTATACTTCTCATTCTTACAGTTTCCTGTGCTGAAAATGAATGGGTCGAATTTGCTATGAAATCTTCAATTTAATATATCTATAATCACCTTAAGCACGGGCCATTATTTTTCTCTAAGTGTTCCTAAGTTAACCTTTAAAAAAAAAATCATGTGTATGTGTGTGTGTGTGTGTGTGTGTGTGTGTGTGCACATGCACTCACATGGCACACACGCATGCACCCATGGGAATATAGGCACATGTAAGCCACAATGTGTGTATGGAGGTCACAGAACAACTGCTTCCTTTCACCATGTTTGGGGCAGTGTTTCTTGGTTACCACTGCACATGCCAGGCAAGCTGACCCATGAGATTCTGGGGAATCTCCTGTCTTGAACTCCAATCTTGCTGTAGGAACATTGGAATTTCAGACACGTGCTGCTACTCCAGCTTTATGCTGCTTGAAGGTATCCAACCTGAGATTGTTATGCTTGTAACCACGGAACAGTCTCTTCAGCCCTTAAAAGTCAAACTTCAAAATACTATTTCGGGTTGCATCTGTCCTAATGGCAAGTTGACTTGGGAAGCTAAGGTCATGGGTTCTGATGAAGTTTACATCTTATTTCTTCACCAGAACAGCTCTAGGAGAGGCTTTCCCTCACACATCAGAGCAAGCGAGCTTTGTCTGGCACTTTCCAAACACTAAGCTAACAATAAGCACCTTAATCCTTTCGATAACTATAAAGGATTAGTGTTGTTCTTATCCTATCTTATAGATGATGAGGTTCCATATTTATGTTCAAATTTTATAGAAGATACTATCTTATTTTTCATATAATTATGTGAAATATAATGTAATTATTTTCATATAATTCATGCAAAATTAGCTGCATCATGTATATGAAATATAAGATAATGATAACCAAAAGTTGTAAAACACCTAACTTGTCTTTATATGCAAAATAAGCAATTTGTTCACTCAGCATACACATTCATTCTCGCAGCACACATTCAGTCCCTCAGCACGCACTTGCACACATTCACTCACAACATATACATGCACTCACTCAGCACATAAATTAATTCTTTGCACACCTTTTGGGCACTTTTCTTGTTCCCAAATTATGCCAACTGCTATCAGGGATTTAAAAAATGAAATGCAGCTCTTAAAGTCAAATAGTTATCAATTATGCTTAAAATAATAAAGAAGAAAAAACTGTGTAGAGAGATGTGGAAACTGTGGGGATGAGGACCCAAATGTGCTTACGTACATAAGTGTCAGAAAGGCCTTCTAAAAAGTCACAAACAGATAGTTACCAAAGACGAAAGGTAACAAATGTCCAAATAGTGGTCTCAAAAATGAATCAGATCACAGACAAGATACAACAAGCTAAGCTGAGTAGCCTGCCTGGAAGATGTGCTGTTATCTTACTCAGGTGGTGATATCCAGGTTATGATACCCAGGTTTTAATACTCAGCTCAGTACTGTGAGAAGGTTTCCTACTGGTAAGAAAGCCATTGTATATAACTATTATGTAAATAATTGTATGTGAACAAAATGAAATTTCACTCAGTAGGATAAAAGTAACTCATTGATGTGAATCTAGAGCAGCTGGTTAATGATCACATTAACCTGATCTTTGGTTACACAGAAAGAAATAGGGTGAATGAGGGACTGGCTGGAGGGAAGAGGAGGATAGATGGAGGGGGTTGGGGAAGAAGTAACAGAGGAGGTTGGTGTGAGAGGGTTGTGATCAGGATATGTTGTATGAATATATGAAGATTAAAAATGATTTGTTGGGCTGGAGAGATGGCTTAGCGGTTAAGGCGCCTGCCTGCTAAGCCTAAGAATGCTGGTTCCAATCTCCAGGTCCCACGTTTAGCCAGATGCAAAGTGACACAAGGGCGCAATGCTGCACTTGCCCACAAAGGGGGCACGCATCTAGATTTCGTTCACAGCAGTTGAGAGACTGCTGGCGCGCCCATCTCTGTCTCCCTCTCCCTCTCTATCTATCTTTCTCTGTGTCTCTCTCCAAAAATAAATAAAAAATTTAAAAAATTAAAAAAAAAAAAGAATTTGTTTAAAAAAGCAATAAAAAGTGGTGGTGCTGTAATCCAGTGACAGAGCACTTTTCTAGAACCTGTAGGGCCTTAGTTTCAATCCTCAGTACTGTAAATAAATTAATAAAGTAAAATAAAAGCCATAAACTTTTGCTGTTATTAACTAGAGTCAGTTGTTTATCTTGAGCTTTGATTAATATCCTGTTATAAAAAAGCTAATCTTCCCAAGTTCTGCGAATATATTTATTGCCTTATAGAAAAACAGATTTGAGGGGGTCTTACTATGCCATTTCAAAAGGGCAACTTCTCATTTGCTTTTAAGATTTTGTATCAGTTTTTCTCATTGCCTGCACATATGGCTCTCTTAGGCAGCTTATCATTAGGAGTAAATGAACTTAATGTGCACAACTGCCTATTGACTAATATCTTGAGACTTCATTTGTTTCTGATAGTGTATATAATCAACATGGACTTTTAAATTATTATTTATTTGTGTGTGTGTGTGTGTGTGTGTGTGTGTGTGTGAACCTGGGTCTCCTGCTGCTGTTAACAAACACCAGGCACATGTACCACTTTGGTTCCAGCTTTATGTGGGTGTTGAATATTTAAAAGTGGGCCAAGAGGCCTTGAAGCAAATGCCTTTAATCACAGAGCAACTCTCACATCCCTTCAGCACAGTTTTTATTTTTTGAAAAATAATGATAATAACTTTGTAGAAATAACTTTTTAATGTAATTAAGATGGCAGGGGAAAATTTAAATTTGCAAAACAAAGGTTACAACATTCTTTTATCTTACATAATATCTCTTTAATGTGAACATTTAGGTACACAGGAAAAGCATCAAAAAAGGGTAAAATAGATTATTCATCTTTTTTTTTCCTTGAGAAGCACATCAATTGTCATTTTAGCTAAGTGGAATTAATTATGAGAACAAAGGAGAAAAATAAAATGGTGATGCAATGTTGCTTATGCAATAGACATGGATTTTAATGACTTGGTTCAGATCTTACAGATGATGTTTTGCTCTCATGCTGTCTCTTATTCCAGTGTCTGAAAATCACAGGCTGCAAAACTTCATTTTGAAACAGCATTCATCTCTATGTGCATATCACGATATAACATTCCTATTGCCATACAGAATTATAAGCAAGACACCAGATATAATATTTTGTACATGGTCCTCTCAAATCAATGTTTACTGGGAATCTCACAATAGAAGCAACTTGTAAACAGTGTTATTGCAGATGTAACTCGTTAAGATGACACAAGGCCCAAGTTCAATGACTTTTAAGAAGAGAGGAGGGGTTGGGAGATAGCTTAGTCATTAAAGCATTTGTCTCACAAGTATGAGGACTTGACTTTTATTCCTAGAATCCACATTTAAAAAATCTGGGCATAATGGAACACACTTATAATTCCACTGATGAAGGGATAGATATAGGAGGATATCTGGTGCTCTTTGGCCAGGCCCTGTCTCAAAAAGAAAGATGGCATCTGAGGAATAACTGAAATAGTCCTTTTGTCTCCACATGCATGCATGTCTGTATGCACCCACACACACCTGTACACCTGAAAGGTACACATGAATGTGCATATACACCTACATACAAGGATAGCAATGAAGAGAGAACATCCAGAGATATGTGCAGAGAAGGCATGTAAATATGGAGGTAGACACTTGGCAGGCACAGCTATACAAGAAGGCATGGTAAACATTATGTAGAAACATAAGGAGAAAAGGAAAGGGAAGGCAAGGTCATTTCCTAGTAATTTTAGAGGTTATGTTGATACAGGACTAGGAGACTCAGTGGGGGAGGGATTCCCCCAGGCTTGTGAACCCCAAACTTCGGGTTCTTGCCCATTTTAACTAAGAATTGAGAAAATGGATTTGGAGAAGGGCAAATCATGAATTACTATGTTTATTTAGGGAGAAATTATGAATTATGTGGTTTATTAAAGGAGGAATTAAGATTAAAGGAGGAGGCTAGCTAAAAGACTCAAATCAGAGGAAAATTCTTTTCCTTTCCCAGATGGAAAGGGAGAAGGGAGAAAGAATCTCCATTAGAAAAATCTCTTGGGTTAAAAGAGCTCTACGGGGGCATGTACATGCACACATGGAAGATTAAGAGCCAAAAGATCCCTTTCACATAAAAATCTAGGAACCAAAAATAAATAAATAAATAAATAAATTAAATAAATAAATAAATAAATAAATAAATAAATAAATAAAATAAAATAAAAAAATCTGGGAACCAGGATCACATAAAAAAAAAAAAAGGATGAAGAAATAATGTAGGACTCAGAGATCAAAGAACCAGCATACATGCAGCAAAGTGAGAAAGCACCCCAAAGCAAGACACATGTAGAAGACAAGCAGGAAACTACCCAGGCCAGAAGAAATGTACCTTTTTCCCAGTCCTGGGAAGGGCTGAGCCACACTGGTGGTCAGGTGAATTCACAGGAAGAACAGAGCAGGCTTACCCATGGTTAGATTCCTTTAAAGGGATCAGACAGGCAATTAGGGTGAGACTTGTTATCAGACTCAGGTATTTAAGGAGAGATCAGATTTGTTCATGGACTAAGGGGCTGACTTAGGAAAGGCCAAGACCTGATTGGTTAGTGTACTCAGGGAGCTGGCTCAAGAGATGCCAGCCCACCTAAGAGTGCTAAACTGAGGAAGAATCAGGAAGCTCTTTCCTTGATCTCTTTGGGCCTCTAAAGTTGTCTGACTACCTGTAAAAGACTATCTCCTGTTTTTCTTTCAGAGTGACTCTGCCAAAACCCAATTGGGCTGTTGTGCTGAGGCATCCATAAAGAAATTGATAAACCCGGTGAGCCATCCTGTATAGGGACTACGAGGAATTCTCAGAGATAATTTAGAATAGCCATAATTTTTCACTCTTTTCACTTAAGGCTCGAAGTTTATCCCATGACCATAGCAATGATGTGATTCCCTAACACAAACAACCATATTTCTAAAATAATCCTTTCTTTTAAAACTATTAAAAAATGTAACTACTACAATCTTATCTGTGTCATGGGTGATATGCAAAATCTGGTCCTCAGTTTCTTCAGAGAAAATGGGATTTCACACCTTGATGTGTTATAGCTGTTTCTTTATATAAGCAGAAAAGTTTGTGTTACTTCCTTTTATAACATTTAGTCTGTGGAGTATCCAAGGGTCTTTGAATTCTGAGATCTTACTTTATTCCTTTTTATTTAGCACAGAATGAAATTTTTTCTGTGGTTCTCAAACACCCAGACACTGCTTGCAACATATTAAATACTCAAAAATGTGTTGAAAGAATAATACATACTTAATAATAGAATAATAAAATTTAATAATGAGTCACTTAAAGATGATCGTGTCATTGTAAAACACCAAATCCTCCCTTGCTGGGAATGGAATCTCTGTAACATCATAGCCACGGTGTAAATATGCTGTAGATCTTTACATTCTCAATCTCATAACACTTTCTTTTGGCATTGGAAAGTTACCAGTAGGCTGTGCACAGTTGAAATATTTGCTGAGATAACAGGATTTAAGGCCAATATCCTGCGTTCAAACCTAACCCTGCAACTTATCCACTCAGCACTTCATATAATGTCCTTGGGACCCAGCTTCCTCATTTGTAAAATGGAGGAAATAATCATATCCCTTGTTATAGGGTTGTAAAAAGGATAAAATGGACTAAGTACAACATAGGGCCAACTTGTCTTAGTGACCATCAACATTTCAGACAAATATTGTTTGTCCCTTTATCAATAGGTGCAGTGGAAGGCATTTGTGGTCTGAAGGTGCACAAATTTGAGTTCATGTAACCTGTAGGTATGTCTGGCCTTATAGAGTGGAAGACCTTTGGTTGTAGAAACTTAATCCATGTACTGTGACATGTTTTACAGGAGCTCTGAACAGTATACGCTGCATACCAGTGGTGCAGTCCCTGAGCCCAGGGCCACAACTAAAGATACTTCCATACCTCGCATGTACACTTGGCAGGTCATATGACCTTTGACTGAGAAACAGTACTCTCAACTTTAAGCTCTCTGAGGCCCAAAGCCTAGGACTGGGTTTTAAAATACATTGTTATTAGCTCACATTTATCTATCTTTATGACTTATATAAACTGTATATTTATAATTTTCACTGCTTGGCATGTGAAATATTTTTTGTGAATGCTTACGTTAATCAAATTTATCAGGAGAACTTTTTTCCCCTTATTAAGAAAGGTAAAATTATCTTATTACTCAATATTTATCATGTCAAGATGCTCTACTAGAGTTCTCACAGCAACATTTATTTATTGCATGGGCCAGAATCCCATTTTATAAATGCGGAAACTTAGGATTTAGTTCAAAGTTGTACACCTAGCAATAGGAGCAATATTTGAGTGTGTCTTCCTAAATTTTATCTGTGCTTTTAATAACAGACCTTATAAATATCCTTCGACACTATGGTGTTAAAATTAATAGTCCTAGAATAAATAGAATCATCTATTATAGCTTGTCCTTTGAATTTCTTTCCTAACATTACACGGGCATGATGGAAAGCTCTAAATCCATATAAATGTAATCCAGATTCATGTATAAGTTTCTGAAGATCGCTTTGAAAACAATTTTACAGTTTAAAGATGAGGAAAAAGCGAGCAGGTAACTCCCCCAATGCATTGATTCATCAGCCATGAGCCGAGACCCACTTATCTTATTTGACATGCATCTCTTCACCTCTACTCATGCTTGTAGCTCTCATTCCAGGATGCTATGTTGGCAATGGAAAATAAGACTCAAAAAGATTTATTATGTCATTAATCAATACTCAGTGCCACAGAGCAAATAAACCACAAACACGCTGAATCTGCAAGTTCAGTTGTCTCCAATACTGTCAACCCAAAGTAACTGAAACCTGTGTGTGCTCCTCTCACAGGGCTGAGAGTGTATGCACAAGTACACATCCATCACTGTCTTGTGTGTGTGTGTGTGTGTGTGTGTAAGAACACATCCATCACTGCAGCCTAAGCCAGCACAATTAAAGGCTATTGAATACTGACTTACCATTCTTCTCAGACAGGTCTGATCATGCCAGAATGTCAGGACACTGCAGGGTATACGTGTATCTCCAGAGGATGTTTTTCTATTACACACAGTCATTCATATCTTGCTTATAAATAAATAAATTACATTCCAGACATTCTACTTTTAGGCAGTATCTCTGGGTTAGATACACTTCTCACTTTACATTGATAAGTCATTTCTGCATTTTACACGACTCTATTTAACTCCTAGTGTGCCTAAAATATATAGCATTCTTTCAGCTATGTGCAGTCACCAAATGTACCATTCATATTGGAAGATGTTTAAAGTTTCTAGAAAACTTGTATTTTCTGTGATGGTTTGAATCATATCTACCCCACAACATCATGTGTTTTTGAATGCTTTGTCCCCAGATAATAGCAATGTGGGAGGTGGAACCTTGCTGGAGGAGGTATGTAACTGGGGTCTGGCTTTAGGGTGTTATAGCCAGCTTCCCCTTGCCAGAGTTAAGCTCAGTCTCTTACTGCTGTTTTCCACCTGCTCTGGAGAAGTGATGTCCACCCTCTGCTCATGCTATTTCCCCTGCCACCATGGAACTTCCCTCAAGACTGTAAATCAAAATCAACCCATTCTTCCCAGAAGCTACTATTAGTCAGGTGTTTTGTCCCAGCAAATGGAAGTAACTACAGCACTTCCTAAAGGAAGTGATTAGTGTACTGGGATTACTAGGGTCAAAGATTCTACCAGCAACATCACATAGAAAAAGATTTTGCTAGCACACATTAATAAATACTAAAAGTTGTTTTTAAATATAGGTAAAACATTTTACATACCTATTTTATGCCAAACACATAAATCCTGTACTCTGAGTATTCACACAAAGCAGATAAAAATGAAAATGACTGCAACCAAGTTAATTAAGAATTATACAATACAAAGCTGGGTGTGTTGGGAGGCAGGTGTAGGAGTTTCGCCATGAGTTCGAGGCCACCCTGAGACTACATAGTGAATTCCAGGTCAGTCTGAGCTAGAGTGAGACCCTACCTTCAAGAATAAAAAGTATTATGGAATACAGAAAAGAGATTATGTGCAGGAGAGATGGGCATAAGAACATGGGACTCAGAAAGGGCTTATGATAGACACGATTGCTAAATTCACATGTAAGGGAACATAGGTGGGGCATAATTAGAAAATTTATATGGAAAATGAAAGACCTTATTCTACTCTCTTATAGGAAATTTGATTAACTCACCTATAATCCTCATACAATAATTATGACTTATAATAAAAGGAATTACATTTCTTTTCTTTTGCTTTATTGAGTCACTATAGGAAATATTCTTTTGGAGTTCACATTGCACATCGATAGTAAGAATGGATAATATATGATCACTTAGTTCTAGGATGGGGACCTAGTACTATGATGGGACATTTGTCTGACATGCATAAAGCCTGAGGTTCAACATCTAGTAGTAGTAAGTAAATATAAAACACATAGTTCAGCCTGTGCTCTAAGTGCTTTACATGGCTTCCATGTATTATCTCCTTTAACCCTCAGTACTTGCTTATGAGGTAAGTCCTACCATCCTATTTTGTAAATAAGGGAAACCGAATGCAGGTCAATAACTTCCATGAGGGCCAGAGAGATGGCTTAGTGGTTAAGGTGCTTACTGGCAAAGCCAACGAAGCCAAGTTTGATTCCCCATTACCCAAGTAAAGCAGGATGCCCAAGGTGGTGCATGCATCTGGAGATTATTTGCAGCAGCTAGAGATCCTGGTGTGCCCATTCTCTCTCTCTCTTATCTACCTCTTTTTTCTCTCACAAGTAAATAAATTTACACACACACACACACACACACACACACTAGATTTTTAAGGTAGAGACTTGCTGTAGCCTATGCTAACCTGGAATTCACTCTGTAGTCTCAGAATGGCCTCAAACTCACAGCAATCCTCCTACTTTTGCCTCCTAAATGCTGGGATATAAGGAGTGTGCCACCACACCCAGCAAATGAAATAATTTTTAAAAGTTGATAAAACACAGGGCTAGAGAGATGACTTAGCAGTTAAGGCGCTTGTGTTCAACTGCCCAGGTTCCACTTAAGCAGACACACAATATTGACACAAGCATGCAAGATCTCACATGCATACAAGGTGGTACATGCAGTTTGATTACCATTGCTGGAGGCTCTGGCATGCCACTTCTCTTTCTCTTTCCCTCTCTCTCTCTCTTTCTCTCTCACATGCTAATAAAAAAATAATAATAAAGTTTATAAAAAACAATTTTCATGAACCAAGAAATCCAGAGTTTGCACTCAGTGATTCTCACTAAAGAACTTTTATGAAAAATCCCATACTTTCCAGACATCTAAAGAAACAACTAACATTTAATATGGTATATTTCTTAGATGTTGAGCTTACATATCACATTTCCAGTGAAGAAATTTAGTCCAGACATATCTATTAAAAGTTTTCCTGTGGCTGGAGAGATGGCTTGGCAGTTAAGGTGCCTGCCTCCTAAGCCTAACAATGCTGGTTTCAATCTCCAGGTCCCACATTTAGCCAGATGCAAAGTGACTCAAGGGCGCAATGTGCACTTGACCACAAGGGAGCACACGCATCTGGATTTCGTTCGCAGCAGCTGAGAGGCTGCTGGCGTGCCCATCTCTATCTGTCTTCCTCTCCCTCTCTCTCTGCCTCTCTCTCTCAAAAAAAAGTTTTCCTGGATTATTTCTATAATAGAGCCCAGTGCACAGGAATTCCACTGCTAAGATTATATCCATTTACTGATACATATAACAAAATATATGTAGTCAGTAGTCCTTCGAAGCATCATTCATAGGACCTCTCCCCATTGGAAAATAACAAAATGCCCTTTGGACTATAATGCGTATGAAACCTCTGGTGCAAACATAAGAGGATATTACTCAGCAAGGAGAATTAATGGGCAACAACTAACTCACCCTAGATGAATCTTCCAATGCTTGGCAACATAAATCAAACACAAAAGAGTATATGCTAAATTAATCTATCTTATAAAACAGAACAACAGAAAAACTTGTATTGCTAAAGGTCAGAATAGAATAGTTTGATTTGTTTGTTTGTATGTGGCAATAAGAATCAGTACTACAGATCAGAAAACTAGAAGGAGGCTTAGAGAGAGGAGGGAGAGGAGGGAATAGGGGAGAAGATAGTAGATAGGCAAGACTATAGGGGTGAACAGTTCTCAGGGAGGGGTATGGAAAAAGGAGGGGGGGTTGGGGAGAGATGTTTGAACCTAAAGATATATGAATAAGTACCATAGAAACTTTGTTAGCTAATTTAAAAGCAATTTTCTTTTGTTGTCTTTATTAAGTATTTTTTAAATTTATTTTTTTATTTTATTATTTTTTTGGATAGAGACACAGAGAGACAGAAAGAGAGAGGGAGAGGAAGACAGAGATGGGCTTGCCAGCAGTGTCTCAGCTGCTGTGAATGAACGCCAGATGCGTGCTCCCCCTTGTGGTCAGGTGTGGCATTGTGCCCTTGTGTCACTTTGCATCTGGCTAAAAGTGGGACTTGGAGATTGGAACCGCTGGAGATTGGAACCAGTGTTCTTAGGCTTAGGAGGCAGGCGCCTTAACCCCTAAGCCATCTCTCCAGCCCAAGTATTTTTTATTTATTTGAGAGAGAGAGAGAGAGAGAGAGAGAGAGAGAGAGAGAGAGAGAGGGAGAGAGATTAAATGATTATGGGCACACCAGGGACATTTGCAATTGCAAATGAATTCCAGATGCATGCATGACTTTGGGCATCTGGCTTTATTGAGATACTGGGAAACCAAACTCAGGACATTAGCTTTTTCAAGCAAGTGACTTTAACCACTGAGTAGTCTCTCCAGCCCTGTTCTGTTTTCTTTCTTTCTTTCTTTTTTAATAGAGAAAGAGTGATCACTTAGGCAGAGATTTCCTACTGGGATTGATAACGCTTTACTCTGAAACTATATGTTGTTGCAGATAAATTTCAGTGTTGAAGATGGGTCACCTCTTTACTCCCATATATACCGAGAAGGCACCCAAAACAATGCATGACATTAACAGCTTGGTTACCTACCAGAATGAGATGGTAAAACTGTTTTGGTGAAGACATCACAGGCTGTGGTCATAGCAAACTAAGAAATCAAGATGGAAGTGAGCTGGAATCTGTCTTTCATTAAACATTTTATTTATTTGTTTGAGAGAGAGAGAAAGAGGGAGAGGACTGGAGAGATTGCTTAGTGGTTAAGGCTCTTGCCTGTGAATCATAAGGACCCAGTTCCAATTCCCCATACCCACATAAGGAAGATGCACAAGATAGCTCTGTTTACAGTGGCTGGAGGGCCTGTTACACCCATTCTCCCTCTCCCTCTCCCCTCTCTCCTCTCTCTCTCTCTTTCTTTCTCTCTCAAATAAATAAATAAAATATTAATAAGAAGGAAAGAAGGAAAAGGGATGGAGAGAATGGGTGCACCAGGACCTCCAGCTACTGCAAATGAACACCGGACACATGTACCACCTTGTGCATCTAGCTTATGAGGGTCCTGGATAATAGAACCTGGGTCCTTTAGCTTTGTAGGCCTTAATGGTTAAGCCATCTATCCATCCCCATTAAATATTTTAAATTGTGTCTGGCTTCCCTGTTGGTCTTTTCAATTGCACAAAGTATAATCACATTACAAGCAATTGCCAAATCTGCAAATATTATAAATTAGACATATGACTATGATCCACCATAAAGCAATTATATGAGCATTTATTTGGTTATTCTTTCTCACCAAAGCCTCCCAAGCATTAGAAAAGGCATAGTGGTTATGAGGGTATTAATATAAAATATTTAGAGGGGTCAAATGTTTGCAGCTTTTAAGTATTAAAATGTGACTACTTGTCCGGAAGCACATAGAACACCATTACAAGTAAGAAAATATTAATAAATTATGGCTTACTTAAATTCTGCAGCCTGTGGCTCTCCTTGATGATAAAAGTCAAACAGCTCTTTATAAGACTATATTGGGATCATCAGTTATCTGCTCACTGGTAGAGAGTAAATATTCACATACATATGCATATCTGCTGTTCTGGCATTATCTTGTCTCCTTGTTAATCTGTAATTAATTGAGGGTGGCATATATAATTTGGGACCAGAATTGGTTTTCTTTCCAACAGTGGCATGGTAAATCCCACCATTCTCAGGAACATAGCATGGAAATGTTGTAAACATCTTTGGTTGAGTCACACTGGATATTTATTTCCAATGGCTGTTATGCATGGATGGGTGTGTGATGATGCTCTGGTGACCTTTAGAAATTCTCCTGATTAAATGCTGCTTTACTTCATTATGACATTTTTCTCCTTGTACTACCAGATTTGATGTGTATGGCTTAATAATGCAAGTAGACACGAATGTTAATAACTTCACAATTCATTGCATTGCTATTTTTTTAATGTTCATGAAATTTACTACAAGTTTTGCTGGCTGGAGGCTTACATGAATCATATAAATTAGAGGGTAACAAAAGAACATATTAGCATTTGTTAGCCTAGATGCACGGATTTTGTTCTAACCATTTTAATATGTACTACAACTTTTCCTCCCTCAAGTTAAAAAACCTTTCAATTTTTCAACCAACATCATAATTGAATTGGTTCTCTTTCTGCCTAAGGAAAACCATTTTACTGTGATAGAATCCTTATTAGATTCTAAGGATTATACTGATGCTACTGGTTTTTTAGAATCAAACAACTCCACTTACAGGCAAAGGGGAATTTTAGTGAAATTATGAGAAAAAAGCAACATTTCTGTTTTAGGAGGAAAATGGCTGCTTAATTATTATTGTGAAATAAGCAGAATGGCCCTCTGAAAATTGATTCTTGGGAAAAATAGCCACATGCTGAGAGGCTTTGTAACACAAAATTCCTCAGAGAAAAATTGGCCTCAAGCCATTGGTATTTTTTAGATGAGGTGGTATTTTGTTGATTTTTTTGATGAATGTACTTATAAGTTAATATTTGAAATAAAAGAGCAGTTTCCTTCTGAGAGCTGAGGATATTTGGCTTCTGAGCAACTTAGTTATATTCTGAAATGGAGTTTAAATCAACAACTTCACATCAGGTTTTAAATATGTCACAGTTGACTTTCAGAGTCTAAATCTCATCCCAATAGAAGACTTGCAAAATAAAAAGAAAGCTTTAGACTCAGTGAATGAAAAAATAAAACTATGAAATCAGACATAACAAAGTATAATCATAGACATCTTAAAATTATAATGAAATGCTTTATTTTGTACAGTAAGGAAAAAACAAAAGAAAATCAAATAAAATGAGTCAAAGGAACTTAGGAATAAGCTAGCTAGCCTTGGAACTTTGGAGCAATGAAGCCAAAATCTGGAAATAAGGACACACAGACACATACATTATGTGAAAATTATTTTATTTTGATTTTTTGAGGTAGGTATACCACATCTTTGTTACCCATTCATCTAATGATGGACATCTGAGTTGATTCCAACTCTTAGCTATTATGAATTGAGCAGCTATGCCCAGTAAAGGAATAACTGGTTCTGTTGGCAGGTCTATGCTCATCCTTTTCAGGAGTCTCCATATAGCTTTCCATAATGGTTGTACCATGTTACATTCCCACCAACAGCCTCGCCAGCATTTGTTTTCATTAGTTTTTTTAATGTTAGCCATCCTTACTGGGGTAAGGTGGAATCTCATAGTTGTTTGAATTTGCATTTCCCAGATAGGGTCTTGCACTAGCCCAGGCTGACCTGTAATTCACTATGTAGTCTCAGGGTGGCCTCAAACTCATGGTGATCCTCCTACCTCAGCCTCCTGAGTGCTGGGATTAAAGGTGTGTGCCACAATGCCCAGCTGTGCAAATAATTTTAATCAATTCTTTTTTTTTCATGTGTATGGGGGATGTGGTGTGCTCTAGTATACATGTTTCCTTGAGGCAAAGTCTGTAGTTGGACCCAGAGCTGACATTTTTGATCAAATTGGCTGACCAAATCAACTAATCTCTGTTCCCCACAGGACTGGGCCTTATAGGCATGTGTGGCCATGTCCAGCTGTTAACTATGGGAAATTGAACTCAGGGTAAATCAGATCCTCTCAAGACCTCATGCTTGCAGGATAACAGCTCTTACATGATGAGCCACCTCCTCAGCCCTTGACCAATTCTTGGTATTTTAGTAGATCTCTCCATCAACTTTGGTCTCTTGCTTAACTTCATGCAAAGAACAGTAACTTAAAAATCATTTAAAAGCCGGGAGTGGTGGTGCATGCCTTTAATCCCAGCATTCAGGAGGCAAAGGTAGGAGGATCACCATGAGTTTGAGGCCACCCTGAGATTACGTAGTGAATTCCAGGTCAGCCTGGACTAGAATGAGACCCTTCCTTGAAAAACCGAAAAATGAAAAAAAAAAGTCATTTAAAAAATTGAGAGTAGCTATAGGGAAGGCAAATTCACCTGACTTTCTTGGCTATAAGACACAGAAAGAGAATACCTTTTAAATTTATTCGTTGCTTCTTGGGAATTTTTATACATGTATTAATGTATTCTCATCATATTCACCTTCCACTCCCTTCTGTTTTCTCCTTCTACCTCATCTTTATATCTTCTTTACAATTCATCTGCTTTGATGTCTGTTTGTTTCCTTGTTTGTGACTCTCTTAGTTAAGTTAGGGTTGCCTGCATGAATATGATTAGAGAACTATTCAGTGGAGCAAAGGCACCTTACCAATGTCTACAACACTGAAGAAAATGTCTTTTTCTCCCTACAACTATTACCTGACAGTGGCTTCTCAGGGTGTGTGTGTGAAGGGGGTTATGGTCTCATCTATCATCCAACAAGCACACTCATACTCACAAGTGGAAGAAAGCAGGATAATTTATTGAATCATAAATAAGCCAGGCATGGTGGTGCAAGCCTTTAATCCCAGCACTTAGAAGGCAGAGGTAGGAGTATCACCATGAGTTCAAGGTCACCCTGAGGCTACATAGTGAATTCCAGGTCAACCTGGTCTAGAGTGAAATCCTACCTCACAAATCCAAGATTTTTTTTAAAAGAATGATTTTTTTCTGAAAGGATATAAATCATGGAAACACTGGGTTTCTCAGTTGTAATACAGATAAAGACATTTGAGTGTTTCCTCAACATACCATAACATGACAGAGTAGGAAGTGTTCTCTAAAGAAAACTCAGGCTGCCATTATCAGAAATGACACAACAGGATCTGGAAACCAAAAAGCTGCTACTGTGTTCTACACAGGAGAGAGGGGATGGAAGATCCGCATTCATAAACCCTGCTTTTATTGGATAATGAGAACATCGATGAGCTTAATGGAAATCACTTATTAATGGCAAGAGTGACCTTTAAGAATAATGAAACGATGGCTATTGATAAATTGCTAGGAAGTATCATCGTTAAGAGTTCAGTTATGGGGCTGGTCCAGTTGGTACAGTGCTGCTGCAATAGGATGAGGACCTGACTTCCCTAGTCCCCACATACAAGTCTGGCATGGTGGTGTACCCCTGTAATTCCATTGCTGAGGAGGCAGAGACATGAGGACCTCTAGGGCTTTCTGTCTATGTCATTTAGCATAATTGTTGAACTCTAGGTATAGTAAAAGACCCTGTCTCAAAAATAATGTGGAGATTGACCAAGGAGACACTCAAGATTGACCTCTGGCCTCCACACACATGTGTACACATACCCAAACATATAGATCCCCACACTCGTATGAATATTGTGTTAACTACTTTCTCATTGCTGGGTCAATACACTTGACTAGAAGCCAACTATGGAAAGAAAAGGTTTATACTGATTTACAGGTTTAAGAAGAAGTTTCATCATAGTAGAGAAAGTGTGGTAGGAGAAGACAGCTGGCATCATATCTTCACATCAGCAGGAAGGAAGAAGCAGAAGCAAAAGCTACAAGCAAGAATGGGCTATAAAGCCTCAATTTCCAACCACTTTGCCCAATTTCCTCCATCAATGCTCTACCTCTTAAAGGTTCTATAACTTTCCTGAAAAGTGCCACCAACTGGGGATTAAGTATTCCAATATGTGAGCTTATAGGAGTATTTTATATTCAAACCATAGCCAATGTGCACATACACCACAGTATACACGTACAAAACCAGTAAAAAGAGTTTATTTCTTCCGAAATCTGAATTCTGATTTCTCACCTAGCAGTTTTAACAAACAAATCAACCTCTTACAACCTTTTTTCAAAACAGAGATAATCATTGTATCTGTGCTGTAATCACTGTAATTCTTAAATACTCTACAGGAAATGCTAAATACATTACTTTATATAAAATAAATGCCTAAAAACTGTTAACTCTTAATGGCTATTATTTTTATCATTGAATATTTTTTACACAGAATGAGCCAATTCTATGTGGAAATTTTCTTTTCTTTAATTTCAACAACAATGAACACTAGTCATTGCAACACTGGAAAATATTTAAGCTTTAATGTACTTTAATTTACATGGAGAAATAGAAAGATAAGCTGAAAGATAAAGAGCCTAATTTGTAACTCTGTTGTCTACCCAGATGACTGTATTATTTATATAAGGAGAATAATTCAGAGTCAGGATTTCCAGAGAAAGCTGGTGAAAAAATAATGCTATACGTTTTCTTCTAGGGTCATCAAGGACACTCCCTTCTCTATTGGCCAACCTCTGTATTGAGTGACTATAGTTCATTTACATAGCAAGTTTAGCAAAACAAGTAAAAACCAGTGATTGTTTGTTTTTTAGTAAATGTGCATTGAAGAGCCACGATGGTCACAGAATTACCATTGGTTATTCAAATTAGAGTACAGATAGGTATTCCTTTTGCTACCAAGGAAAATCTTCAATCCCTGCAACATCCTTGGTAAGCCCAGGAATATACTCATATATGAACCGGTAGTTAGTACAGAATCACAATCCCTTTATAACAACTCTCTCATTCATTACTACAGAAAAGTCTATAAAAAGTTCTTTAGCTTTATGAGCTCTTAGTTGACCTAAATCATCCCAGTTTTAGAAGTCACACAGGTGAGCACTATGTTAATAGTTTCCTGCTAGCTTTGGTGTAGGTAACTACCCTAAAGTGTGGACTATGATAGAAATTGCCTAAGTTACTTTTCAGGCACTTACACTTTTGCTGAAATACTTATTCTTCACACAGGAATATAAATGTCTGGTGGGTGATTAGTATGGGATAGCGATGTTGTAGACCCTGTCTTTACATAATGTCCATCTTTTTGGCTGCCTTAAATTATGGGTCAGAATCTACTCAGCCCTGCATGTGGACATGATGCATATGGACATAAGACTCATGACAGGGTGAACTTGTCCTCAACCTGTTTAATGTTTTTCTTTCCTTTCAAGTCCTAAAAGCACCTATGAACCAACATGGTAAGAAATACCAGCAAAGAAGAGAAAAGTGTTGGTACCTTAATTCCTAGAAGGTCTCTACCTATTTGCAGAAAATTTATGAATATTCATACCTTTGGTTAATCTAGCTGGTTTTGCCTTCCCAGGCAGCCACTCAGGGACGGCTCAACCCTTGGCCAGCTTTATCCTTTTTTTTTTTTTTTTTAATTTGGAGAGAGACACAGAGAGAGAGGGAGAGGAAGACAGATAGAGATGGGCGTGCCAACAGGCTCTCAGCTGCTGCGAACGAAATACAGATGTGTGTTCCCCCTTGTGGTCAAGTGTGGCATTGTGCCCTTGCATCACATTGCATCTGGCTAAACGTGGGACCTGGAGATTGGAACCGGCATTCTTAGGCTTAGCAGGCAGGCGCCTTAACCACTAAGCCAATCTCTCCAGCCCAAGCTTTATCCTTTTTATACTGTCTAGAAACCCATTGTGCTACACACAGTTAAGGTGAGTCTTCTTATGGCAACTAATCTAACCTAGACAATTCCTTACAGACATGACCTGAGATGTGTTTCTGTGACAATTCTAAATCCTGTCAAGTTGAGACCTGTCAAGAGGAGATATCCTACCATTCTACATCCTGGTTTCCTTATCAGTTTTAATTCTAGTCAGGTGACCCTCAGTAACCACCCTATGATATTATTTAGGTTTCCTAACAACCCTTTGAAGATAGCAACTTGAAATACACTAGAATCCTTTATATGTCTATTATAAAGGAATTAAGCATGAATCTCTTTCTCAGAGAAGACCACGCCCATGCTCCTGGGTATGTCTTCCTTTGCTTTTGAAGTGTCTTATTCTAGTCTCTCTTGTACTGAAAGTCTGTACTACAAGATCTTTACAGTCCAATTCTGCTTCATACTAACTAGTCTTGAAATTCTTTTCTGCATAGAAGCCATGAATTTGACATCAGTAGGGGTACAGAACAGATTAGGGAAACTCCCAGGCTGCTGTGCGTAACAGGGTGGAACAATGTTTCCTTTCCTGTCACTTGTGACCAAATCAGTCAGAATATCACATGACTTCAGCCTTGGAAACTGTTAAGGGATTCCCATCTATCCCAATAAAACCACCTTACTAAGACTTCTAAGATATCCATGCACTCTTGTCACTACAGATGCAAATCTTAGAGACTGTGTGTTAAGGAGGTTTATAATATTTTGTTGCCATTGGGAAAAAAAAATCATTGGAAGTTAGCAAAACTTCGGCGAAAAACAACAACAAAAATCATTATGAAATCAAGAGACTAATGTAGCAAAGCCAAACCTGGTACTTGAACAGAGCCTCTTGATTAACACAGATGTAATGGAGTGAATGCTCAGTGAATGATGTGTGGCCCTGCCGAGAGATTAAATGCATAAAAGGTCTTCACTTAGCACCAGTGTTTTACCTGATAATCAAAGGTCACCACTTCTAGTAATGTCTTAGTGATTCTCTGGTGAAAACTCACTTAACTTTTTATTCTTCACAAAATTATTGTGTTTAATGAAATACAGCATTGATGCAATAAATTTACGACATTTCTAAAGCACAGTAATTTGTGGAAAAGAATTAGATCTTTACCTTAAAATGTATCAAAATACATCAAATATCACCATTTTTTAAAAATTGAACACAACTGACTCCTATTTCCATATAATCACATTGCTTCACATTCTCATTTAATCTCTACAATATCTTTGTAAGTGTGAAGAGTACATCTGTACTTTGAGGTTAAGAGAGAGACACAGTTAAATTGCTGAGTTGAAGTTCAACTGTAAGGCTATATGGATTTAACAACAACTGTCTTCTACTTCCAGACCAGTTGTATCAGTAGCTATATTTTGGCTATAGTCATTTTGTACAACTTTAACAATTAACTGATCTTATTTTTTTCAACCTGGAAGTACAAATTGAATCATCTTTTTATATTTAGAATGACTGTATTACTGACTTTTCTCTCATTCAAGCAAAAATAGAGCTGTAGAGATTATGGAATGGCACAGCTTCCCTAAGGGGATTTGGCAGTGTGTTACAAAACAAAAGCTTTTGAACTGTTTGAATTAACAAGGTCAATTTTAAAGTATTTCTAAGTGGTTGAAAGTGATCAAATCATTCTAAAGCCATCCATTTCAATATGATTTAGAATAGTAAAATATTTAGAAGTAACAAAATGTTCAAAGGAAAACAGAATAAATTATTGCTTAATTTTATACTGAAAGAATTTGAAACCTCAAAAATGTTTTCATAGAGGAATTTGTAATGAGACAGAAAAAAGTTCATAAGATATTCAATACAACAAGAATCTATTGCAATTGTAAACACTATAAACTTATTTTAGTACATATATACAGAAGGAAATTTGGCTATCACTGAATTAAAGTATTCTGGGATTTTTTTTTGCAAAGGCTATTGTGATTATGTGATGGTATGATATATATCATATAGAGACAGGTTTATATATATATATATATATAATCTCTCTCTGTAGGTTTTATATATATTAATTATGTATATAATTAGATGTATGTTATATATAATTTTTATTATTATTTATATATAAAATATAATTGTGGACAAATATTACATATATATAACATACATATACCATATATATATATATATATATATATATATATATATATATATATATATATATTATACACAAAATACCAAAACTATGGTGTCAGAACAGCTTCCAGAAAGCTTAACATGGGAGATCACTGATGAGTGGTATGTGCAGAGAGGGTATAGGAGCTCAGCTCCTTTATACATACCTTATATGACACATCTTTAGGCATCTCTTTTATGAATATTTTGTTATTTATTTATTTATTTGAGAAAGACAAAGACACAGGGAGAGAGAGAGAGAGAGATAGAGAGAATGGGTGTGCCAGGGCCTCCAGCCACTGCAAACGAACTCCAGAAGCATGCACCACCTTGTTCATTTGGCTTACATGGGTCCTGGGGAATCAAACTGAGGTCCTTTGGTGTTGCAGGCAAACACCTTATCCATTAAGTCATCTCTCCAGCCCTAGGCATCTCTTTATAAATATGTTTTGTATGTCATTTATAGTTAACTGATAACCCAGTGAAGGGACATTGGGAATCTCAATTTATAACATATTCGTCAAAAGCCCAGGTAATACAGCTTGGGCTTATGTCTGTCATCTAAAAGAAAAGGGACATCTTGGGGACCAATTCCTATACCTCTGGAATGTGAGTCTACAGTATGTTTGCAGTGTCAGAGCTGAACAGAATTCCAGAACACTCTGATGAGATCGAACTGCTGGCTTGGTATGTGAAAGACACTCTTCAAACACTTGGTTTCAGATGTTTTCTGTTGACTGTGGTTTGAAAGCATAGAGGAAAACATACCCTTACTTTTTCCTAATTAGCCATAAAAGTTGAATTTTTTATAAGAATCTAAATGTTTCTGAATAAAATTAAGTTTCTAAATGTAGCCCCATTGGAATCTGGAGAGGATGAGAACTGGGAGAGCTTTCAGGAAATGAAGTTTCATATTCTACTCTTTCTCTGTCGTCAGAATATCCTGGTCAATGTGTGTGTCTCTTAACACCTACTTTTTTCTCTCTCTAGACTGGTTCATACTACCATTGTGCAATACTTTATAATGCCTAACTCCACATTCTCACTTAAGGCTATTAAGAAAGGCTGACTAGGATTTCTGATTTCAAAAATGCTAAGAGAATTCATTCTTTACTTTGGGTCACATATCAACTCTTGGTCAATAGGCATTATCCAAGGGAACCAGATCACAAATCAAGAATCTGAAGCTTAGCACCAACTTCACAGATGAGGTAGGGAGGTCGGGGTTTGAGAAATTTTACACAAACAAAATTATTTCCTTCATTTTGCATCTTAAGTTTTCTGAGTTATTCAATGTGAATGCTTGGCTCTTTTGTACTAGTGAACATAAGTTAACAAAACAAATCATCTATTAGTTTTTAAAAGACAATGAACAGACCAGGCCAGTCTCATGACAATTACTTCTACCCTGCTTAAGCTTCTCCCTCCCCAGGGAGAAAGTGCTCTCTCTAGGAATTCCAGAATCAAACTTCCTTAGTCACCATACATTGGTCCCCTGAATATTCCATTAAAGATCCTAAAATTATAGAAAGAGGTCTAATGGCAAATAAATGCTCAGTCAAGGACACACAATGAAAGACTTCAGTTTATTTTCACACCCAAGAAATGATGGGGAAGGAAAGATGGAAAGAGTCTCACGTGGCATGCCTTCCATCTCATGCCAGCAGCTTAGAGGGGAGAGCGTGACCCCCCTTTAGAGAGTCACTCACATGGATTGATTTTTAATTGTGTAAAAGGAATGATCTTGAACCAGGGAATGCATAGCAATAAAGACATAGACTTCTAAATATTTGGAAAGAGTCATTAATAAAATAATGAGCTTTGAATATTAACTGCTTTGTTTATGAAAGTGAAATGTACCCTAAAGTTATCTTAGTCTGTGTATTACAAAGGGATTTTCTATATTTGAGGCCATTTATTATAGCATAGGCTTTGGCATTTAGGTACCAATATGATGTTATTTTAATAAGTTTTTAAACCTTACTTCAAGATTCATTAACATGGATGGACATAACTGCTGAGGTTATAAAACACAATAGCCTTCCCACACTTAGTTGATAAATAGGTCAATCAGCGTACTTCATAGAAACAGTGACATTCCTGATAAGCACAAATTGAGACTCATGCAAGCTAATTGTGTATGGGATGACCAAGATGTCAACTGAAAAGTAATGTCCATGAATTAAAGCAGTGTCAACTCTCTAGGACTGCCCTTCTTGTTTTGCCTTCTTATGGTTATATATCCTTATAGTCTCACTAAGAAGCTCCAATATTTCTTCCATTTAAAAAGATGGAGAGTTAAGCAGGTATATTTTGCATATTCAACAAGTTAAATCTTTGTGCAATATTTTTGTTATTGTGACTGCAGGCATTCTGGATTGTATTTTTTTCCTCCTGCTCACTGCATAATATTATTTTAGTTTAAGGTAAGCTTAGTCCTTTGTTTAAAGATATGACCCACTCTCTGAATGTACTTGAATTCCTTCTCTGTAATCAGAAGTCTGTCAGAAGGTTTTATGACATTGGACTCTGGTATCACATTGTTTGACATCATTCAATAATACATTGCACACTGAATAACAAGTGTTGCTCTTTTAGTCTACAATATGTCAAAGTAAATAGCCATTTCAGATTGACTACTTACTGAGTGACATTTCCATGTGGTGCTGTGTTTTTCCTTATCAACTTTAGCTTCCTGGAGTGGACGCCTCAGAAACTACTATTAGCTTTGTTCTTCCCCAGCCTGTTTTAACAAGTTGTCAAACCCAGAGATCCATTCTAAAGTGTCTCATGGACCACCTCTCTGTGCCTCTTCTATTCAATCACTTTATTATCACAGGCACCATCACTACTAATACTAGACCCTGACTTCACGTTCCAGGCTTTATGAACCATAGTTTATAGTATTATGGAACTTTAAAAAAATATTTATTTATTTGCAAGCAGAGGAGAAATAGAAAAGAGGCAGACAAAGACAGAATGGGCACACCAGGGCTCTAGCCACTGCAAATGAACTCCAAATGCATGTGCCCTTGTGCATCTGGCTTTGTGGGACCTGAAGAATTGAACCGGGATCCTTTGGCTTCACAGGCAAATGCCTTAACCACTAAGCCATTTCTCCAGTACTAGTAGTATGTAACTTTTTTTCCCACCATCGACATGTTTCTAGATTACTTATACACAGTGACAAGATAACATTGTGCCATAATCTTAAATGATTGGGATAATTTTAAAAGTTGAGATTACTTAAAAATTGACTTTGTAACTTGTTTTATAGGTGTCACTGTATAGTGTTAGAAAGGATGAAATTACAGAATTGAGTTGGATGGATCTGTGACAAACTGTCAACCTTCATGGGAAGTTTCATGATGGAAAAAATGAATATTACTGCATTGATTCAAACTGACATTCTATTTGCATTTTATCCCTTTCCCGGTGCATTTTGCAGTAGTGAACATTACATCATCCCCTGTTCCATAAGTTCTTCTAGGATTTGCAGTCCTCCTTTGTGATAGAGAGCCTTCCAGATTTAAGACTGCTTTCATCACACTTTTATATATTGCTTTTCCAAGTGGGTCATGAGGAAAAGGAAAAGGGTACATATTTGAATTTCAATAATCTCAAACTAAAAGAAAATGACAAAATTATTCACTTTGTAAGAAGTTGAAGTACTAAAAATGAAGCAACCAAATCTAGTTGTTTCTTTCTCCATCCTAGCCAAATATTAATCTTAGGCCTTTTAATTATTTTTTTGAAATTCTAAACAATACATATACTGTGATATTGCTAACTGCCTAATGATGAACTATACTGTGTAGCTCCAAGCTTGTCTTTATTAACAGTGTCAACCAATTCATTCTCTGATATAAGCACTATGTGACCCTGAGTGCTAGAAATATTGCAGTTCGGCACAAGATAGTAAGGCCTGCCCCCAGAGCTCCCATTCTAACAGAAAAGAAGGGGAAACCAACAACAGGCATAATACACTGGGTGAAGATAACCCCTACGAATGAAAATAGTGAAGGACGTGTAAGGGGCTTAGGTAAGCAATTTAGCTAATACGGGATTATCTGCAATGGTCTTTTGATAAGGTGGAATTTCAGCAGAGATCAAAAAATAATGAAGATGTGAGCCATGTCAATATTAGAGGGAATATGAAGAGAAATACCAGAAACCTAATTGTCTTCGAAAGGACTGAAGAAAACCAGTGAGGATGAAGCAAATATTGTGACATGAGTGACAGGAGCATGAGATGGTGGACCAGAACTGGGGTGCTGAAAATTCCATGGAGCTTGATTCACCAGTTAAAAAACTAGATGACATTTTGGTATAAAGCATGAGAAGGGTCCCTGGATGCATCATGGGTCAGGATTGTCAAACACTTCCATACCATCACCCACCGTATTCAAGTTTTATGGAAAGCACACTGGAGTAAGGACAATGCCATGAGAAGTATAAATAACACAAAAACTCATGCAAATCTCTGTGAGGCAGAAAAAAAATATGAACTAAAGCAGTGGCATTAGGAGCATTGGATAGAACATTGGAAAGAAATTTCTTGACAGCAATTGATGGCTACTTACCTGTGGGATTTCAAGGAGAGAAAAGAGTCTTTAGTATGTATGTGTCTAAGAAAATTAAGAAATTCAATTGAGAAATTCAAGGCAGGAGTCAGGTTTGCTAAAATTTAAAAAACGTTTACATTGAGAAAAATTATAATAATAAATATGTCATTTCAAGGAGAGTCTTAAAACAATTTTCATGATGTAGTGTAGTCTTATATTTGTTAAATTATTAGCCAGTTTTGTTTAGTTACAAATAATTGTGTGTGCATTTTGTAATGGTGATAAGCTTAGCAAAAATGTTACCAGCAAGCAGACAGTAATAGGCAGACTACTGTGGCCATTTAAGTGCCTCTAACTAGTAGGTGACTGACTTTGATAATGCTGTTGCATCTTTCATCATTAAATATTATAAAAGGCCTATAATATGTTAGATTGTATACCAGGCACTGGGAGATACATGCTCCACTGAGGATAAGATAAAGATGATACAGCAGTTGCCTTGTTATTGTTGAGACAAAGAACCTGACCAGAAGCAGCTAATGAAGGAAAGTATATAAGGCTTGTAGTTTCAAGGGGGGAGTTTCATCATGGTGGGGAAAGCATGGCAAGAACAGATATCAAGGTGTAGCAGACAGCTTCAGGTTCGCTGAGATGAACTTCCAGACCAGGCACAATTATGGAGGAAGGGATATTATTTATTGAAGCTTACAGATCCAGGGGAAGTTCCATAATGGCAGGAGAAGTGGCCTGCCTTCACAGGGCCAAGCAGAGAGAGAGAGAAAAACCACCAGCCACACAGCACAGCACACTTTAGGAACTCCTACTGGGCACACTTTGCATATCTTTATAATGGAATCTCAAATCCACCATCACACCTTAAGATCCGCCCAATAGCATTGCCTCCAACAAGGTGATTGCAGATGCAAACTATAAACTAATAAAACACTGAATATATTGGGAGCCATATATTCAAACTACCCCACAAGGTATCACATTTTGTCACAATAGCAAGAAGTAAGCAGCAAAAGTATGTTTACTACCACTAGCAAGGGGGTGCTGCCCTATAATATCCCAAGTGACACACCTCTTCCAGGAAGGGTCCACCTTCCAAGGGCTTTAATAGTGGGGTATTAAGTATAAGGCTTAATCACAAACACATTGAAGACACCACAGATGACCAAGACATGTTAAATAAAATATTCTTAAAGGTAATATGTGTGTGTGTGTGTGTGTGTGTGTGTGTGTGTGTGAGAGAGAGAGAGAGAGAGAGAGAGAGAGAGAGAGAGAGAGAGAGAGAGAGAAGAGGAAGAAAGATTCAAGAAACCACAGATGAGTACGACATGTTTTTTTTTTTTTTTTTTTTTTTTTTTTTTTTCGAGGTAGGGTCTCACTCTAGCTTAGGCTGACCTGGAATTCACTATGTAGTCTAAGGGTGGCCTTGAACTCATGGCGATCCTCCTACCTTTGCCTCCCGGGTGCTGGGATTAAAGGTGTATGCCACCACGCCCAACTTTTTTTTTGGTAATTAAAATATTCTTAAAGGTAATATGTGAGAGAGAGAGAGAGAGAGAGAGAGACAGAGACAGAGAGACAGAGACAGAGAGAGAGAGAGAGGGAAGGAGGGGGAGAAATATTGAATATATATATATTCACTCTCATTGAGGTGACAGGGGCTTGGAGCTTGGGCAAATGTGTTTTGCTCAGGATGAAATGACTGGAGAACTGGAGGTGCACCCTGGCCTTACTGTGTTATCTAAGAAGTAGGTCCCATGTAATCAGCCAAGGAAGTCCTGACTCACAGGCTTAATTTTCCTTGACTATGATAAATACATTTTTTGACTATTTGTGATTTTGCAATTGACTTAATCTATATTACAAAACAGGATCTATAAAATTTACAGAAGTAGAAGGATAAGCCATCATAAAAGACACAGAAGGTTGAACAACTCACCCATGATGAGATGACGTCATCATCTGGATGACCTGGAGCCAACATACCACTGAGCTTCTGTACAAAGCATGAATGCTCTATCTGTTTCATACAGAACTAAGCACATAACCAACTACTGACCAATACCCTAATCCCTATATTATTTTTATTATCAAAAAATAAAAATGTGCTAAAGAAAAACCACTGATGCTGTTTGAATAATCTACAAAATATAATACAAGACCAATTAATGTTTCCCTTAGATTTTTATCATTTCTGGTGTTTCACATACCAGCCAGGGCCACAGGGAGCTGGGAAGTAAGAGAAAGGCAAATGTTAATTATGTCAATCAGAATGAGGGATGGAATGAGGCTGAGCTTGGGAACCTCAGAGTTAGACACCTTCATTGCATGCTCAGCATGGCCTCTCGAGATGCAGGATAGTTTTCATGGCTAAACCTTGAAGATTGTTCATTCTGGTATATTTCAGAGAGGAGAGACTCTATTCCCAAGTTTGTCCAGCTATCCCATAAACTACACACAGTTGAGTCACAGGCAGAAGTTAGAGAGATGTGACTGAAGGTGGTTCACATTAAGGACCTGTGCCTCAGACTGACATGAGCAGCTCCGGGTTAACCCTTGTAAACAGGCAGATTGTACAGTAGCCCTGTCTTTCTGTCATCCTGCTGCTTTGATGCATTTATACTACCCTTCCGAAGCTGACCATCTCACGTCATACGTTTCCTATAAAAATGTTCGGTTCCCCACAAAAATGTCTAGCAACAAGAATCCTAATGTAGCTGAGGCAGTGGGATAACTCAGCACTAAAATACCTTCTTGATTATAACAGTGATTATTAAAACTCATCCACCTATACAATGTGCCACTGTTCAATGCAGAGTAAATAGAACAAGAATAACATAAAAATTTACAAGCTTACCCTATCATACACAAATAAATACTAAGTCCAGACTACAATGAATGAGTGTGTCATAAGGAAGGCTCATTCACAACTTATCTATTTTGTATGCTGCTGTATTTTCTTAAACTTGGTATGGACAGTTTTATAAGATGCATTATACAATACATCAGCAACTAATGAAGAAGAAATAATGATGACTGTGCACTATAAAGTGTATTAGAACACTAATTAGAATATAGCAGAAATGCTTACTAATGTCTTTTACACACCTGCTTGGTAATTTCCAAGCCTGGGTGCTACTTCATTTAATAACGCATGCTTAATTAGAAGACAGCATTAAAATTAAAAAACAAACCCAGGACAACCCAGAATACTATATGCATTTAATTTCTAACATCATCCATAAAATTTAAGGAATGATAATTTCGTTTATAGAAGAAGCAATAGAATAATTTTATATGTTTCATTGAGGCTGATTCTAATCTTCACTATGAACTAAATTTCATAGAATGGGAAAGCAGATTTAGGGATGAGGGTGTGTTAAGGATGTTGGAAAGGTGGTAGGTGGTACCGAACCAAAAAAATTGGTTATTTATTTTTCTAGCAGATCAATTGTTGTTTTGGTCCAAAATTTCTTTAAAGTTTCTATGCTGATATTTTGAAAGGATGCCTGTTGTCTTATGTGATGACCGCCATACTTGCATATCCACCGATGGCGAGTTCTCTCCTGGATAAACAAGATTTGGCTTGGGCCGTGAGTGCACAGCACCACGTGGCTTACCAGGGTTGGCTGTTCAAGAGCTTTGGGCGGGCTTATCCCAGGGACATGAGTGAGTCTGTGGTCACCCAGATGACTCAGTTGACAAGTCATGGGTCAACAGCATTGATCTCATTTTTCAGGTCACTAGAATGGCATGTACTCTGGTTTTAGTTCATATCTACTAACCAGCATCTAAATTTTTTATGAAATCCTCAGTTAATCACAATACACATGAGTGTGGATATACTGGCCAGAGAATTCTTACTAATGATGCCCTGCCACATTCTGGGGTTACTACAAGCACACCCTTTTCCATTCAGTGAACCTCCATGGATTCTGCTACTTGTAATCAGAAGACTGAAAAATTCCACTTTATGTACTCAATCATGTTTATTTCTGAAAATATAATAAACCTTTAAATTTAATTTTGAAATTATTTCCCTCTTTGAAGTAGCATCAAAATAAATAAAGATGGAGGGATATTTACATCAGGGGCCCTAGAATTAAAAGTTATTAGTTGAAGGCTAGGAGATGGCATAGCAAGTAAGGCACTTGCCTGTGAAAACTAAAGATCCAGGTTTGATTCCCCAGTACCCATATAAACCAGATGTACAAGGTGGCACATACGTCTGCAGTTCATTTGCAGTAGCTAGAGGCCCTGGCTTGTCCATTCTATCTCTCCCTATCTGCTTCTCTCTCTCTAATAAATAAATAAATAAATAAATAAATAAATAAATAAATAAATAAATAAATAAAAAAAAATATTTTTTAAAAAGGGTTAGTTGAGGCCTAAAGGGTGATTCAGGGATCTCTGAACACAGCATGTCTGGATAATAGATTTATTGACAGGCAGAGTCTTTCAACACCTACAAAGGACCATCTTAAGAAGAATATTATGGACATAAATTGTAAGTAAAAAGGAGGGAGAGAGAACCTGTATATTAAGAGATATAAAAATATATCATGAAACCAGATGTGGTAGTACATGCCTTTAATCACAGCACTCAAGGCACTAAGGTAGGAGGATCTCTGTGAGTTCAAGGCCAGCCTGAGACTACATAGTGAATTCCAGGTCAGCCTGGGCTAAAGTGAAACCCTTCCTCAAAAAAAAAAAAATATGATATATCATGTTAAAATAGACAAGACAAAACTAAAGTGACTAGGGATACATTTAGAAGATAAAAACCATTAAAATTATTACTGTAAAAATAGGGTAAGTGTTGCTTACAGGAAGAGAAATGGTTACATGGTTATAGCTGAGAAGAAGCTAACTCACATAAGAGACTTTGGGTAACCTGGAAAATTCTGCTTATTAAATTAGCTATATTACAATTGATGGTGTATGAATGTATACATTTTTGTAATTATATTTTATAATAATATTAAACAGCAACAAGGAAAATTTTGTGGGGGAGTTCATCCCTTCCTAATAGATGGCATCATATTTTCTACAAATCTGCATCTTTGCTAATTTGTCTAGGGCATGTACTTTTCTGGAGCAATATTAAAGTCAAAAGAAAAATACTTATATTCTGGACAAATAACATGAAGCAAAATAAGTCATAAGCATTTTCTCAGGACTCTAACCCTTTTGAACTGATGTTGTATTTATTAATTTTAAGTGGTCTCATTTCATTATTTTAGCATGTCAGTAACTTTAAGTGCTTTAAAAAGGAAGATCCAACCCCCAGATTCTCCAGAGTCTACCTTGAACCTGGTGTGACAATGGTAAGCCACTCACTCATCCTCATCTAGGTAATAAAGTAAACCATAGTACCAATCACAGAGCCCTTTAAGGACATGCATGTATCAACCACTATGCTGCCCTATCTATACACATCATAGCTATTGTTTACTAGGAGAAGTGATGGAAAGAGAAGAGCTTTGGGGGTCTGATGACTTGGCCCCATTAACCTTTCCTTAAACAGAACACTATTTTCTTCTTCATTTCATGAGTAATACCACTCAGCAGAAGTAAATTCATACGATATTTTCCATTATCATTCTTAATATTTGCAGGATAATTCATTATCTATTGCTTAGTTTATTGCCTTATAAGAATATTCTAGAGCTTGAAGCACAGGGTCAAACTGCATATCAGAGTTTTGATGTGTATCATATATGTGTATCATATCAGAGACTAGGTCATAAAATAAATAGAATCTAGTCAAACTACCTTATAATTTGATAAATGCTCAATCTAGTCAATGAATATTTATGTGCTTGCTGTGAGTTACATTCTATTTTTCTTTATATTTAAAAACATTCAATAAAAATAGTTAAAGCTACCCTTAAAAAAATTTCAGGATGGAGACGTGTTAGCGGATAAAACACTTTCTGTGCAAGTGGTAGGGGTGTAGTTCAGATCCTGAGCTGAGTAACCAAGTTAAAGATACCATATTTTGATATGGAAGGGTGTGTCTGTTATTCTAGTGCAGCCATGGCAAGAGGAGAGGTGGAGACAGGAGAATCCTGGAAGCTTAGGGGATAGCTATCCTGGTGTATGCAGATGTGAACAAGATACTTTCCTTCATACAAGGTGGAAGGCAAGACTGTTACCTACGTTGTCCTCTGACTTAAACACACAGCAAACACAAATATAAAAGAAGATCCCATCAGGCAATAGTCACTCTGAAAGAAATCTAACATTTCTCTTTCTAGAAGTCCAATATACCAACTTTCCAACTTTCTTTATCAGTTTTTTTTATTTTATTTTTTTTTTTTTTGAGGTAGGGTCTCACTCTGGTCCAGGCTGACCTGGAATTTACTATGTAGTCTCAGGGTGGCCTTGAATTCTTGGCAATCCTCTGCCTCTGCCTCCCAAGTACTGGAATTAAAGGCGTGCGCCACGACGCCCAGCTACCTTATTAGTTTATAATAAATCTTTTCTCTTTACTTAAGCATCCATTCAAAGTACTTGTCAATTCAACAGGTTAAAAATTGCAGTTTTAGGGCGGGAGATATGACTTACGGCTTAAGGCGCATGCCTCCTAAACCTAAGAACACTGGTTCCAATCTCCAGCGGTTCCAATCTCCAGGTCCCACGTTCAGCCAGATGCAAAGTGACACAAGGGTGCAATGCTGCACTTGACCACAAGGAGGCGCACGCATCTGCGTTTGGTTCTCAGCAGCTGAGACAATGCTGGCCCGCCCATCTCTGTGTTCCTCTCTCTCTCTCTCTCTCTCTCTCTAAAAATAAAAAATAAATAAATAAATTGCAATTGTATTCATTTAATATGTATTTCTCTGAATACTAGTGAAGTTGGTTTGTTATTTTTTACATTTATGAGCTCTGTGAGTGTCTTCTATTTATATCTTTGGCTCTTTATTCTTTAGGGATCATTTATCTTTTATTATAATCTCAGTATTCTTTACACATTCTGGATATGAGTTCTATTGCACAATACACCCAGCAAGGTTTTCCTCATTTCTCATGTGGAAGATGTTCACCTTTATTCAAACATATATTTCACCTGTGCTATTTTTGCCATTTAGAAAAGGTCTACATTTCCATTTGGTACATTTCTTTATTCTTTTACAACTCATTATTATATCTGACATGGAACATAATATGATTTTTGGTTTAACACATCGTAACATATTTGGAACTTGTTTATATGCACTGTAGAAATAGAGATCTAACTTGCACACAACCAATTACTAATATTTTCTCTAACAATGAGTCCATCTGTTCTAATATACTTGACTTTCCTCCTATTCATATTCTAATAACCACAGAACATGACAGTTTGCAAATGTGGGATGTTCTTTGTTATAGTTAAGCATTCAAGCTTTCCTAAAAGCCAGATTTAATTCTCTATAGCAGAAAAGATTACTCATTTATCCATTTGAGAAAGTCAAGGAATACAGCTTTAACCACCTCTATGTTCTTTATCACCAGGTGATGAGAAAGGAAAGATTTAAACTGTCCCATAAACAATTCTGTTATCTTTATCCTACAACCAAGAGAAAAGATGATGATGTTACCATAAAGTAAAATCTGGAGCACTCATTATCATGAAATAATCTAGAAACTAGAAATTCCCAAATGAAATCATTTCATTTTTCTTTTCTTTTCTTTTCTTTTTTTTTTTTTTTTTTTTTGGTTTTCAAGGTAGAGTCTTGCCCTAGCCCAGGCTGACCTGGATTCATTATTCTCAGGGTGGCTTTGAACTCATGGCAATCCTCCTACTTCTGCCTCCCGAGTGCTAGGATTAAAGGTGTGTGCTACCACACCTGGCTCATTTTGCTTTGAGGATAAGTTTAAGCATGTGAGTAGATATGAGTGGCCTTGGAAGAGGTTACGTGTGAACCTCAATGAACATTTGGCATGGTTTAGATGGCGTCAACCCTGGGAACATGAGTGATGGGGGATTTGGCTTTTGAAAGATGCAGTAGAGATTAAGAGTTATTAAAGAGACCGTTTAAAAAAAAATGCATGCTTTCTAGCCCTAGTCACCTGAAACTTTCCCCTTTACTAAGGTGATCTGGGCTAGGGAGATGGCTTAGCCATTAAGGCACAGTCAACAAAGCTAAAAGACCCAAGATTGATTCCCTAGTACCCAAATAAAGCCAGATGCACAAGGGGGGGCATGCATCTGGAGTTTATTTGCAGTGTCTAGGAGGCCCTGGTGCACCTATTCTCTCTTTCTCTATCTACCTCTGCCTCTCTGTCCCAAATAAATAAATGAAGAATTTAAAAGATAAAAAGGTGAACTTTCCCTCATATAATCTAGGAGTCTTTCTCTGGAGGATGGGCACAGGTTAATCCAGCGATAGCAAGTGAGGGAATGATCTGAGTTGTACGTTTCACTGACCTTGTGATGGAGACCCTAAATCACAACTTGATGAGCAAGAGGTGCTAAACAAGACTCTGAACTCTGGACAGTGAGTACCACAATGCAGTGTATTTCGACTACACAAGGGTCACAAAGGCTGTAATGTAAGATCAACCCAAATTGCAAAGAGAAAGCCAAGGAATGGCATGCCTTGTTCATATTCAGAAAAAAAAGCAAACAAACATAATTTGTGGGGAAGGAAAGACAGTAAATTATTTAAGTGATAAATTGTACCAATCCCAGGGGGTGCAAAAATCCTGGGTAGATGGCACAGTGGATAAAACCACTTGTGCAAACATGACAGCTGGATTTTTTTTTTTTTTTTTTTTTTTTTGGTTTTTCAAGGTAGGGTCTCACTCTGGTCCAGGCTGACCTGGAATTAACTATGTAGTCTCAGGGTGGCCACGAACTCTCAGCGATCCTCCTACCTCTGCCTCCAGAGTGCTGGGATTAAAGGCGTGTTCCACCACGCCCGGCTGAGAGCTGGAATTTGTATCTCCAGCACTCTCATAAAAACTGAGGTGGGTGGAGATAGGAGGAAAGACCCTGTCTCAAAGATAAAAGGCAAAATGTGTCAGAGGTGGACAGCTGTTGTCCTCACATTTGAGCATGGTTGCATGCATTTGCACACAAATGTACACAGATATGCATAGAACACACACCACATGTGCACACATACTAAGGAAAGGGAGGAAGGAAGAGGGAGAGAGAGAAAGAAACATCCTAATGGTGTGTTCATCTAGGAGCAAAGGATGTCTTCTAGAGACACAATGACCTGACCTGATACAGGCTAAATCAATCACTAGCTTAACATACCTCATAGTGTTTACAAAACCTTACATGCCATGAACTTAATATTTTACTGATGGAAACACATAGTGTTTAACTCGTCCTCCAGCAATAGAATGGCCAGGGTATGCTTGCATAAAGAAACAGTGTATTTCTTTTCATTTCTAAATTTTGCTTTCTTAAATCATTGAAGCTCATACATCTCCCAATGTCCATTATTTTTTCTTTTCCAAGAAAGTGAAATATGGTCAGTCCTAAATATATCCTTTGTCTGCATAACCTGTCCTGTTGGTGATTAGTTTAAAGTAAGATAGTAGGTTTTCTAGCTCATAGCTCCCTTGCTCTGGAAACTGACTCCTCTTTAGGGTAACATATCAGGTCAAGTTTTTTGGTTGCTGATACCCCAAAAATATAAAGGTTTATATATAGTAATGATCTGACTGATTTGATTTGTAAACTAAGTATTCCAGTGGAATTATTATAAAGGAGTATCTCTATGGCATTTGTTATTCAATTCCATTGCTAATTCATGAATTATTTTTGTTTTTGTTTTTTTAATAATTTATTTCATTTATATTATTCTAATTTTACATTCATAATGGTCCTCCCTGTCCTCCCTCTTCCAAAGGGACCCTCATCAATGGGGAATGTGGGTCATGCATTGTGGGGGTTGTCAAGAGTTATAGGGGAATAGGCCAAGTCTCTTTGCATAATGCCCCAACTTGTGGCTCTAACATTCTAACATGCCCCCTCTTCCGTGAATTTCCCTGAGCTACATTGGGGTCATTTTAGTTCTACTTCAGTGATGAGGTTTTGGGAGCCTCTGTGTTTCTGGTTATCTGGCTTAGTAGGAGTTGGAAGTTCTCTGTGTTTATCTCCTTCAATCTTTTTCTGGTGTCATGATCGCCAAGAACGCTGTATTCTTGCCTTTCCCCTGCATTACTCTATGGTTTCAGCTGGGGACCTGGTGAGATGTGATTGGCTAGTCTTCCCTTCAGGTTTGTTGTCCATCTGAAAAAGATAAGCAAATTCTCCAATGGAGAGAGAAGTTAGTACTAGATAGTGAGATGGCTAGATATTTTAGAGGGAATTTTATATGTGTAGGCTCTCTTCTCACCCACATTTGGTGGTGTCTTGATCTAGGAGACTGAGCTCATTTTTGTACATGGTTTTGACTTATTTCCCAGTTCCAGCAATGAGTTCCATTCCACTGAGTGGATCTATTAGCCAAATCAAGAGCAGTTGGTAACCCACCATGGCTGGGTACCACTAATGCACTTGTTTGAGCATTATGTCTGGTTGTTTCCTACTGGGTAGCTTAGACTGCGAGTTGTTTGGACAGATGTTGGCCATTTTCCCCCAAGTGTTTGTGTAGCACCCTCTGGCACTAGACTAGCTGTCTGGGGGCAGAGAACTGCATAGGGAGTTCTCAGAGGAAGAAATACAAATAGCAAATACACACTTAAGAAAATGTTCAACATCCCTAATCATCAGGGAAATGCAAATTAAAACAACTATGAGATTCCACCTTACCCCAGTAAGGATGGCTAACATTAAAAAAAAAAAAAAAAAAAACAATGAAAACAAATGCTGGCGAGGCTGTGGAGAAATAGGAACAAGCCTTCACTGTTGGTGGGAATGTAAAATGGTTCAACCATTATGGAAAGCCATATGGAGACTCCTGAAAACGATGACCATAGACCTGCCAATGGATCCAGTTATTCCCTTACTGGGCATTTACCCTAAAGGCTCCAGGCCTCAGCTCAGAGACATTTGCTCAACCATGTTTATAGCTGCTCAATTCATAATAGCTAAGAACTGGAATCAACCCAGATGTCCATCATTAGATGAATGGATAACAAACATGTGGTATATCTATACTATGGAATTCTATGTAGCAGTAAGGAAAGATGAAGTAATGAAATTCGAAAAAAAAAATGGTCAAACATGGAACAGATCATCCTCAGTGATCTCACCTAATCACAAAAAGATAATCGTCACATGGTCTCGTTTATCTGGCACTCCTAACCTGAATCCACCTGAGATGCTGCCAAACCTAATAAGCACTCTGAGGACCAGACAATAGGGAGCATGGGATGGGCAAGAATAAGGGTGGGAGGGAGCTAGAGGATGAGAAGGAGGGTAAGGGTGGGGGGGATACAAATAGGGACCCAAAAGGAAATGATACAATAAAACCCTTTATTCCGAACAACAGGCTAAAACACTGATTCTTCAGCAGGCTTGCAGAGGGAACACCTGAACCACAGGAAAGTGGAGAGAACATCATGAAGACCAACCTTAATTGTTTCCTGCTTCTCTCTCTCTTCTCTCTCCCTCTCTCTCTCCCTATCCTCTCTATACTCACTTTCTCTTTCATATTATCTATCTTTTTCTTCCCTTACCTTCCTTGGAGCTGACTTATAACCCCCAGCACCAGCACGGGGTTAACTTTCACAATGAGCTGTTGATCCGAGACACCTACAATGTCTCCCCCCCCCCCAAAAAAAAAGACCAAAGGTTATTTTGGTTTTCAATGTGGAAGTAAGGTTGAGTGATATTTCCCCTTTTTCCATGTCAGTGATGTTGTTTGTCTATAAGTGATGGTGGTTGTCATGTTGCATGTGTGTTTATCAAATTAGTTATAATTACTGATTGTAACCACTGACCTGTGATAGCAACGACTGGAAACTGTCAGGCTGAACATTTAGTTGAATCAGCATCTTCTCCTTAAAGGGGCTTACAACAAATAGGAATTCTGGTGGTTTAGGAACCCCAAACTGAGGGCCAATCACTATGCAGTAAAGCAATACTTTCTGTCTCATCAATAGTTCATTTTTTTGTGTGTGTCCTATCATGGTGGAAGAGGCAAGGGGACTCTCTTGGGTCTCTTTTTTTAAATATTTTATTTTTTATTTATTTATTTGAGAGAGAGAGATACAGAAATAGGCAGGTAGAGAGAGAGAGAGAGAGAGAGAGAGAGAGACAGAGAATGGGTGCGCCAGGGCCTCCAGCCACTGCAAACGAACTCCAGATGCATGCACCCCCTTGTGCATCTGGCTTACGTGGGTCCTGGAGAATCGAGCCTCGAACCGGGGTCCTTAGGCTTCATAGGCAAGCGTTCAACCGCTAAGCCATCTCTCTAGCCCTCTTGGGTCTCTTTTATGGAGGCAGCAAACCAAGTAAGGTTCTCTTTTTTTTTTTTTTTTTTTTTTTTTTTGTTTGTTTGTTTTTTTGGTTTTGCAAGGTAGAGTCTCACTCTGGTCCTCCAGGCTGACCTGGAATTAACTATGTAGTCTCAGGGTGGCCTCGAACTCTCGGCAATCCTCCTACCTCTGCCTCCTGAGTGCTGGGATTAAAGGTGTGTGCCACCACGCCCGGCTCAGGTTCTCCATTTTTAAAACCAATCATCTTCCTGGGGTCACACTTCCTAATATTGTCGCCTTGCAGATTAGGAGTTAGAGTGGTATACAGTGTCACAGGTCATAGGAGCCTTCCCTCATCTTTCCTCTTCCCCCCATATCCAAATAGCCACTTGTGTTGGTTTTCTTTCTCCAACTGTATCTTCCCAAAGCAAATGGAAATAAACGATGAACAGTAGAGACTGTGACTGTCAATCGTCCTTTGGTTTTTTAGTAGCCGGGATCCTGGGAAATTACTCACGTTGTCAAATTACTGATCTATGGTATTCTTGAGGACCTATTTCTGCATAGCTCAGTATAATAAGTAGTTCATTTTCCATTGTTTTGTCATTTTACTTCTTTGTAAAATGGACATGATCTTTATTTAAATTAACAATTGTGTTGAGAGTATGTAAGACTTACCAGCACTATAATAAAAAGTGAAACTTACCTCTCCCAAAGGAGACTACATAGGCCCTTTTCTCTCTAAAAGAAGTAAGAAAGGAATTTCCTACATTAGTTGTGCAAGTCGTGGGGTCATTTATTTATATAATATATCAGTGTTGGAGACTGGAAACAAACTAAGATAAGAAGCTAAGAAGAGCAACGAAGAGGAGCTGGGTTGTTGACACTGATGCCATGCTCATCCTCCTTCACTGTCTCCTAGTGGGCAAGTAGAATGAGGTCAAAAATCAAATAAGAAAGAAACTCAATAAGCTGTTGCTTACTAATCAGAGCTTGGCTTTGAGGACATATTACAGAGTACTAACGGACTGAGGAAAGCTGTGGGAAAGCCAGGGTCAGGGGATGAAGGCTCCTCCCCTCAATGCTGCATGATTTTCGAGCCTGATCACAAGCGTCTTTAGAGACTGTATGGCAGGCCTCCACATTTGGTGGCAGCCAGTGTTCTGCACACTCTCGGAAGAGTTCCAGTCAAGTAGTGAAGCCCCACAGCTGGCCACGCCTCTCCCATGTACACAGGGTGGTCCTGCTGCCCCACTTCCACTTTTTGTGATTGGAAGCCCTTGGTGGGAGTATTCTGCAGGGATCTCTGCCAAGACTGCCTTACTGGGAGGAGGGGTCTTGATGATACTCCAGACTCAAACACTTGTAGACCAACCCTCCCCACACCTTACATTTTGACTTAAAGTTCCTTGGAACCACTGGAGCTTTCTGCTCAGGACTCCTTCAGCAGTGAGACAATCCCATGTCTATCAGTGAGTCCAGGATCTATGGAAACATCTTCTGTTTCAGATTTGAGTTTGTACCCTTGTAGTAAGTAATTTTAGGCTGGATTCTTTTTTTTTTTTTTTTTTTTTTTTTTTTTTTTTTTTGCCTTGAGTTTTAAGCAGGCACTCCAATATCTGGCAGCTTAGCTCTCTCTTCAGACTAAGATAAAATCCTAACAGAGCACCATTTGCGCTGAGCCCCCAGTGCTTCCCAAGATCTATAGTGTACTTTTTCACTTATAAAATATCTGGGGGCTGGGGAGATGGCTCAGTGGGTACAGGGCTTGTTGCCCAAGCATGAGAAGCAGAGACAGGAATGTAAAGTGTGACTGTAACCCCAGTATTAGAGATCCAGAGACAGGGGGACCCTAGAGGTTGCTGGCTAGCCATACTAGCTTAGTGAGAGCTCTAGCTTCCATGATAAACACTGTCTCAAAGAATAAGGAGATCAAAGAAGTCGCTTGATGTCGACCATAGTGCATCCACAGGCTTGCACACATGTGTCCATACACACACACACACACACACACACACACACACACACACACAGAGAGAGAGAGAGAGAGAGAGAGAGAATACCTATCTGTGACCAGTCACTTTCCAACCTACTTGTATTTCCCATTCTCCCTTAGAGCCAGATATCACCATGTGGCTAATACTTAATAGAAGCAAAAGAATATCTATGTGTATGCAGTTTGCTAGAAAGTGAGAGCATGACTCACCTATTCTGTTCCTCCTCCCTGTGGCCCAGAATGCAGATATCATGGACGGGGTGTGAAGAAACCACTCTGAACCATGTGGTAACATCCTGAAAATGCACTACTTCCAGAAATAAGAAAAGACAGTTGTAGGTCCTTTTAAACCTTCCGAGATAGTTTATTTAGGCCTCCTAAGTCTGAACTCTTTATGTAAGGGAGAAAAGTATTTTTAAGTTCCTTTTAGTTTTGCTTTTGTAATAAACAGCTAAAGCAGAATTCTAACACCTCTGATTTTATTGATCTGTAGACAAAATTGTATTAAGAGTATGTGTGAATCAAGTTATCTTTTCAATGGTGAGTTGAGAACAGCAACTATTGGGTTCAATGTGCTAGATGTCTCTCGGGGCTCTGAAGTTAATTACTACAAACTCTCTGTCAATCACTCTGAAAATCTGCTTGGAAGGCGATCAGGGGAACTCTGTCTCCAGTTCACATACCTTTCATCAGTACTGCAGAGGTCAGGGATTCAAAATTTAAGCAGAGGAATTGTACTGAGCCCTAGCAAAGTGACAAATATCACAGCCAGACTGTCAGGAATACACATGCTAATTTAAGAGCTATAAATCCCAGACTTTGTACACTGTAGCTGAAGTACTGAGAACCAAATATGAAACTCATCTAAAACTTTGGATGATTATGAGAAAATAGCATTGAAAATATCCATCAAAGTGAGGAACACATAGAAAGTACTCAGTAAATAATTCCTGTCCCCATTTTGCAAGGAAACAAAGGCTTCTCATTTACCCTGCTTCAAACAGTAGCTCCTCATTTATACCAGGAATAACAGCACAAGCTACTTTGGAAGGCAGGTTTTGCCAGCACCTCTGTGCAAGTAACAGAAGTGACTCTCGACTGGAGATTATTTAAAAGCCCTTTCTCCAGACCTCATAAGGAGATTCTTCCTCCAGCTACTATAGCACATCTCTAGGACAAGGGGTTAGAGAGGAGAGGCCAGACATTCTTTTTTTTTTTTTAATGTCTTTTCTTTTCTTTTCTTATTTTCTTTATTAGTTATGTAAATACTCAGTGCATAAATAGCACATGTTGCTACCATCATTAGCCTTCTCCCTGTCTCCCCCCAAAAGGGACCATCTTTTTTGGGAACTGTGGGTCATTCTTTGTGGGGGTAACCGTCAGTTATGGGGAAGAGGCAATGTCTCTGTGCATAGTGTCCCAATTGTGGCTCTAACAATCTTTCTGCCCCCTCTTCTGTAAATTTCCCTGAGCCATGTTGGGTTCATTTTAGGTCTACTTCAGTGACGAGGTCCTGGGAGCCTCTTTGTCTCTGGATATCTGATTTGGTAGGAGTTGAGTGTTCTCTGTGTCTGTCTCCTTCACCCTTGTGCTGGTATCAGGTTCACCAAGAAAGCAGCACTCTTGCTCATTTCCCCAATTAATTAATGGTTTCAGCTGGGTCCCTGTTGAGGTGCGATGGGCTGATACTCTCCTCAGGTTCTGGGTCCATCTGAAAAAGAGAAGCAGATTTTCCAGTGGAAAGTGAAGTCAGCACTGGAAAAATGGGATAACCATTATTATTCTAGAGAAAATTTCATAGGTGTAGGCCCTCTTGTAGCCCAAGATTGGTGGGAGCTTGATACTGGAGACCAAACTCATTTTTTGGATATGATTCTGACTTGTTTCCCAGTTCCAGCTATGGGTTCCATTCCACTGAGCAGATCTGTTCGCCAACTTAAGGACAGTTGGTTACCCACCATGGCTATATGCCGCTATTGCACTTGGGTGAGCATCATGTCAGGTTGTTTGCTACTGAGTAGCTTAGACCATGAGTTGCTCCGGCAGATATTGGCCATTTTCCCCCAGTAGTTCATGTAGCACTTTCTGGCAGTAGACAAGCTAACTGTCTGGGGACTGACTCTCTTCCATATTCTAGCCAGGTCTCTTCATGTTCCATACCAACAGCATATAGTCTCTTCAGCAGTAGGGTCTCACCATTAACCTTTGGTGGGTAATCAAGTACTATGACAGAAGTCTGTCTTCTTTTGGGAAACCTTTTAGGTCTCTGATCAATAGCTCATTGTGGATATTAACCACATCCTGGTACTGGGAGTTACAGGCCAGCACCAAGGGAAAAGAAGGAAGGAAAAGATAGGTAATATAAAAGAGAAAGAGAGAAGAGAGAGGGGGCAGAAACAGAGAGAAGATTAAGGTTAGTCTTTATCATACCCTCTCCAGGGCCCTTTGATTCAGGTGTTCCCTCGAATGACTTGATGAAGGTTCAACCTTATTCTGTCTTTCAGGTTATAGGATTTTATGGTACCAGTTCATTTGGGTCCAATTTTGTGTCCCTCCCACACCCTAACCCTCCCCTCCCACCACACCCTCCCTATTGTTCAGTCTTCGAGATGCCTATTAGGTATGTCAGCATCTTGGGCAGATTCAGGTTAAGAGCCACAGATGAGTGAGACCATGCAATGATTGTCTTTCTATGATTGGGTGAGTTCACGGGGAATGATATGTTGCAAGTTCAACCATTTTTTTTCAAATTTCATTGTGTCATTTTTCCTTACTTCTGTGTAGAATTCCATTGTTAAGATATACCACATCTTGGTTATCCACTCATCTAATGATGCACATCTGGGTTTATTCCAGTTCTTAACTATTATGAATTGAGCAACTATAAACATATAATAAAGGCTATATATAAAGCTCCTAAAGCCCAAATAATACTTAATGGGAAGAGACTGAAGGAATTCCCATTGAGATCAAGAACAAGACAGAGCTGTCCACTCTCACCTCTGCTTTTTAACATAGTACTGGAAGTCTTAGCTCAAGCAATGAGACAGGAGAAAGAAATAAAAAGGAATACAAATTGGAAAGGAAGAAGTTAAGTTAGCACTATATTCGCAGACAACATGATTTTATACATAAGTGACCTGAGAACCTCCATCTAAAAACTTTTAAAGGTGATTAATTCCTTTAGCAAAGTAGCAGGATACAAAGTCAATGCACAAAATGCGGTAGCCTTTCTGTATGCAAAATACAAAGATACAGAGAAAGAAATTAGTGACATTGCCCCATGTTGAATAGCATCAGACATTCTTTCCTTACTCTTTTTTTTCTGTCTTTAAAAAAAAACCCTATTTGACATTTTTCTTCATATAAGTACACAATGTGTTTTATCATAATAACCTCTAATTCCCTTCTCTTGTCTCCCCATCCACTATATCCCTTTCATGGAACCTCTTTCTCTTCTACATTTATTAATTTATTTTCACAAATTCATTGACTTATTTATTGATGCTCCTCCATTACCACTCATGACAGAATGTTACTGGGCCCAATATTGTGTAGGTCATGTGAAGTTAGTGGCAGTTACCATGAAGTCACGAATGCAATGTTCACTTCAGGTCCAGAAGACAGTATTCCAAACACTCCTTCCCATCCTCTGGGTCTTGCATTATTTTTATTTCCTCCCCCAAAATTTCATAAATGAGCAATGACTTTTAATACCAATAGTCAAGAGCTCCCATATCCATTGTGTAACTGACACTGTGACTTAAGTCTTGGGATAAGATATTTATCCAGCACCTCACTGGGATTGTCTATGAGCCATTAAAGGCTTGCATCTCTTACCACAAATTTTCTATTGATTGCTAAACTATAATTCCTATCTACAAATTAATGAGTGGATAAAATACAAGAAGAATATGTCTGTCAAGAAGAGAAGTGAGTATGGAATGACAACATTTCAAAGCAAAGTTTGAACTTGGTAAGGATCCCTAGCAAACATTCAGAACATTTTTTTCCTGCAGTGATACTTATATTGTAGGCCCCTTGAAAGATGATTGAAGTCTCAATAAACTCAAAAGTAACCCAGAAAATTAGCTGTATCTTTCTTCTTTGAAAGGATTTAAAGTCTTATCTTCACTTGTTACATGCAGTTTTTTTTTTCCCAGTGAGCTGGTTGAAAGCAATATAACCATGGCTATTTCTACAGATAGGCCCTTCCCAGACAGTAATCATCTGATTTATAAAGTGTCTTTAAAGAGAAACACAATTTGACCTAACTTATAAAAACTCAGTATGAATATAATCACAGATTATGTTAATTTTCAAATCTTTAAAACCCATTTTCACCATCCTAAATGGAATGCTTTATAATGAATACAGGAGACTGCTAACATTCATAGGCATATATTTTATGAATTTGATAATCATCCCTAACTATAAAGGTCCATGACACATACTCATTTGCAAAATTTTTGGGATTTGCATTTGAATTGCTTAATAGGAATGGGCTGCTTAAAAATCAGTCACCTGGCCAGTAACAGAGTCCACTGGTCACTCAGTCACCTGGCTAGTGACAGAATCCTCTGGTCTTTCAGCAGCTTTATGATGTACAGCTGCATACACTAATCCCGGTTCCACATCAAGTTGCAAAATTTTCAAGAATAAAGGCATGCTGACACATGTGTAGGGAGGCAGATGATCAAATTCAATGATTCTCAAGCCTAGGGCATACCAGAATTATTGGAAGGTTTACTTAAAATGTTACTAGACTGACTCACTCCAGTCGAAACTGAAAATACAAATTGGGGCTGGTCAGGGTACCACATTTTGAGGACACCTGACAAAAAGGATAATGGTCATTTTATCATTAGCAAAAGATAAACATCAATTAAAAATTCAAATGAAATTCAAAGTAAAGACCTGAAAGTAAATCTTGTCAGCCATTCAACAGTTAAAAGGAACTATGCTTATCAGGAACAATTATCTATGCTAGTGTTAAAAAAGATAAAAACACTTCTTTCCATGTTGCCCAACAATTATATTACCAAGACAGGTATGCTTATTTCATCCTGGCCCATATTCCATCCTTTAGCCTGCCAATCAAATTCAAAACAGTTGTTAATTAATGTTAGGCACTGTACCTAGCCTCCAGAACTTTTTTAAAATTTTATTTTATTTTTTATTTGTTTTAGAGAGAGAGAGAAAGAAAGAAAGAAAGAAAGAAAGAAAGAAAGAAAAAAAAAAAAAAAGAAAGAAAGAGTCAGACAGAGAGAGAGAGAAAGAAAGAAAGAAAGAAAGAAAGAGAGAAAGAAAGAAAGAAAGAAAAAAAGAAAGAAAGAAAGAAAAAAAGAGACAGACAGAGAGAGAGAATGGATGTGCCAGGGCCTCCAGCTGCCACAAACCAACTCCAGATCCATGTACCACCTTGTGCATGTGGGTTCTGGGGAATTGAACATGTTTTTTTTTGGCTTTGCAGGCAAGAGCCTTAACTGCAAAGCCATCTCTCCAGCCCCCAGAATCTTTTTGATTGGCCCTTGCTTTGGTTTTTGACAGAATACTATAATGAATAAGAAAGTTCTTTTTGTCCAGAATGGTTTATACACTGCCCTACATGGAAGTAGATGGGAGGACAAACGAGATTCCCTTTTTCCTTTCCCTTTCTTTCTTTTTTTCTTTCTTTCTTTCTGTCTTTCTTCTTTCTTTCTTTCTTTATTTCTTTTGGCAAGGTCAATAGACTGGCTTTTTGTCTGAGAGAGAGCCTGGTCTTTTTTATGACAGAGAGGGAGAGACAGAGGGAGAGAACACCATCTCAGTGTCAGCCAAAGTTGGTGTCAAGGAATGAGAATACAGCATTTAAGAAGCAAAATCATCCAGAAGACTAGATGAAAATGTTAATGACATTTTGTAAGTTGTCTCATTATACACATATGACATAATGTACAAGAATTCATCACCTCCACATGTTTTCATGTTATCATTAATGATCAAGATGTAAGAAGACAGCACTAAAACAGATATCCAGGGGAAGGTCTTATTCAAATCTTTTTTTTTTCCTTTTTTTATTCCTTTTTTATAAGCTTTTTAAAAATGCACTGTTTGAGTCCTTGCTTGCATTTTTTTAAAGTCCCTGTTGCTTAGGTTCTTCCTGAGTAAATTACTCTAGTTTAGATTTAATCACTTTTTCTCTTTTGGTCCTTAGAGGAACAATTGGAGTATATCATGAAAAGCTTCCTACATTTGAAACTAATGATCTAAAAATCCTGACCACCTGGTCTTTCCTTTCTCTGTCATTTAGTCAACTCATTAAGCACCTATGCCAGTCAGTGGGCTAGCAGTCAGGGCTAAAGATGAACACAATACCAATGCTATCCTCAAGACACAGATAAAATGAGGGGAAATGCAGGTTGGTAAGAGACATGCTAAGAGAAGGTCATGACTGAGCTGGGGAATAAGATGAGGAGAAGTGAAACCTAATGGAAGACTGTGGATAGGGAGACTAGCCCGTGTTCTGGGGCAAGAATGGGCTTTTAGGCTGCAGAAGAGGAGGGAAGCAGTCTGGAGCCTACAAAATTTGTGATTTTTGAATCAATGGGCTTTATTTTAGAAACAGCAGAAGAGATTTGATGAATGGCAAGCTAGGTGTGGCATGGGAAACTATGAATTAAAGAATAAAACTAGGGGGCTGGAGAGATGGCTTAGTGGTTAAGGCGCCTGCCTGCTAAGGCTAAGAACCCGGTTCCAATCTCCAGGTCCCACATTTAGCCAGAAGCAAAGTGCAGCAAAGGCGCAATGCCGCACTTACCCACAAGGGGGCACACACATCTGGAGTTCATTCTCAGCAGCTGCGACTGCTGGTGTGCCCATTCTCTGTCTCCTTCTCCCTCTCTGTCTGTCTCTCTCTGTGTATCACTCCAAAAATAAATAAAATAATTAAAAATATTTTTATAAAAGAATAAAACTAGGGCCAGAAAGATGGCTTAGTGGTTAAAGCACTTCCCTCCAAAGCCAAAGGACTCAGGTTTGATTCCTCAGGACCCACATAAGCAACATGCACAAAGTGGAACATGCATATGGAGATCATGTGCAGTGGCTGAAGGACCTGCTATGCCCATTCTTTCTCTATCTGCCTCTTTCTGTCTCCTTATCTCTCTCTCAAATAAAAAGAAAAAGAAAAGAAAATATTTCAAAAAATATAAAACCAGATCCTTTTGCCATATAATAAATTATCAATAACTAAACACAATAATAAAGTGTTTCAGAATATGGTACTTCACATTAATGTAATAATTGTGAGTGTGGAAAGATTGGAGCAAAGTTAATATACTTCAGAAGGGAAATACAATGTTTTGGAGAGAGAGATAGGAAATTTTCAGGGCTATGAAAGCTGGTATCATAGTCTCATGTTCAGGAAGAAAGGAAACCAAATTCGTTTTCAGTATGAGATGCCCAGGAGTCATCGTCCAAAGCAAGACAAGGGAAGTACTCAGAACTCTCCCCCTCTCAGTTAGTCTGATGGTCAGAACAAATAAAGAAACCTTTAAACACACTGGGCAGTGACTGAGAGACAGCTCAGTCATCCTGAGTATCTGAACTTGAGGCCACACACCAATGACAAATTCCAGGCACAGTGGTGTGTACTTGTGATTTCAGAACTGGGAAGTCTGAGGCAGAAGGATTTCTTAGACTCAGCATAATCAGTGACCTTCAGGTCAAGAGACCATGTATCAAAAACACAGTCCATAGTGACTGAGGAATGGCATCCCAGGTCACACTCTGGCCTCCATGAGCATGCACACGCATGTGTATGTGCACACATTTGTGAACACACAAGTATTAAAGACTTTGAAACACACATACACACTGGGCAATGTTATCTGTGGAGGAAAGAAGGCACAGTGGTTAGAAATGACCTGGGGATAGGACCAAAGGTACAATGACTCCCTAGGTAGAGAAAGACTGAACTTTGGAGGTCGCCTTGCAATTGCCTTTTCTAAAAAGATTTTCTGGTTCTAATCCACAAGCATCACCATAATACCCTTAGTCATATGATTGTCTCGGTCTGCATCTTGAAACCAGAAGGCAAACACATAATGGATTTCCATTTAGCTCTGATCAGATGACTGACAGGAGACTGGAGAGAAGCAGGCTAAACTCAAATGGATCAATAATCAAAACAAACACCGGCTCAGTCAGGCTCTGGAGACTTCTTTATGTATTTTGGTTTTGACTCTAATTACTTAGCACCCTAGTGAATCACTTCTGTAGTTTATCCCTATATAAAAGAGTTTCAATATAATAACAGTCAGCATGGGGGCAGTGTCATGTCCTAATCAGTTAGCTCAATGCCATCGGCAGGGCTGTGAGTTCTGTCTATAAAACTGACATTTTCATGGCAGTTTGAAGGTGCAACTAAAATTCTTAGCCTACCAACCACGCACCACGAGGAATCCATTTCATGCTAAGAAAATCACTACATTTTTCATATTTGTACATAGAACTTGCTTTACCTTGTACACACTAACTTTAGAGATATTGTCTCCCTCCACTAAAGGAGAGTAGTTATAGCAAGGATTCCTTTGGAAAAAGAGAGTTTTAAGGTACATCACTAAACTGGTAGTAATTCAAGTAAACATGTTTCTCTCTTGCAGATTTTCCTTGTCGTTTTAAACTTCCTGGCTCTGATTTGAACAACTCATTTTTCCCTATCAATCAAAATCTATACTTTACTGGGAATTGACTATATGCTTTGGGCCATCATTAGTAAATTCTTAGCAGAGCATTATAATTTATTCTTTTTTATAAATATTATTTTTTATTTATTTGCAAGAGAGAGAGAGAGAAAATGGGTGCGATGCCAGGGCCCCTTGCCACTGCAAACAAACTCCTGGGATGTCAGACTTTGCAAGCAAGCACCTTTTTACCACTGAGCTATCTCTGCAGCTCCTTTAACTTATTCTTAATCACATTCAGAGCCAGGCACTATACATATATTCATATACTTTTATATTACAAATGTTTAAATGTACATTTTTATTATCAATACATTTATGCTATAAACATACAGCATATGCACCTATAACTGTCAAAGTTGAAGGTTTATTTTATAGCAAAGTGAACTAACCAAGGTCGTCATCCAGCTGAACCCTAGAAGGTGTACACAATCACTTGAGCTCTTGATCATGAAAATTTTCAGAATCATGCCAATCTGTGTAAGACTTCAAAAAATTCATATGAAAGCCGGGCATGGTGGCGCACGCCTTTAATCCCAGCACTCGGGAGGCAGAGGTAGGAGGATCGCCGAGAGTTCAAGGCCACCCTGAGACTACATAGTTAATTCCAGGTCAGCCTGGACCAGGGTGAGACCCTACCTCGCAAAACCAAAAAAAAAAAAAAAAAAAATTCATATGATTGCTTAACCTTAATGAACCTAAAGATTTAAATTAATAACCAAAATGCAAAAGGCTGGCTTAACAAAAGTATTATTGTCTGAACTTTGATATTTGAGACATACACCTTCATTTCTAAAGACCGTGAAATGGTTTTCTCAGACTAAATGAAAGTATTCAGAAGTATGGCAATGAATCCAGCAGCAGCCTCTATCTGTAGTGAAATACTTATCTTTAAAAATGATCGGTCCTCTAGATATTCAGTTCATTTTCCAACAGTAAATTATTTAGAAAAGGCATCACCTATGCAGTTATAATAAATCTTATATACATTTCACATTACATTTATGAGAATGTGAAAATCTCCATCTTCTCCCTTTTCAAGCCAAATAAAATACAGCAAAGCCGCTGAGAAGTTACATGAAAGACTAGAGTTAAATTTCCAAAAATAATCAGGAAATATTCAAATAGAGTCTCTTTGTGTGTAAGTGAAACTGATTAGCAGCCTAACTTATATGTGCAAGTGATAGGAATGGCAATGCAGCAGCACACACGGGCACAAAGCAAGCGTGTCCTGCTTACATCTTCAAAGCCCCACCATTCACTCACTGTGTCTATGGGTTTGATGCACTTCTCTTCTTTAATGAGTTCTCAGTAATAAAAACAGAATTACAGTAAGACTTTCACATGGAGTTATGTAATGTAATGAAGAGGGCTTGGGTAAGTTTTCTCCTCTACCCAGGGGATGAAGTGTGTGATTCACTGAAACCCTGGATGTTAACAGCTTCTATATCAGTACTGAACAGCCTCAGCTATAAATGAAAATTTCATAGAAATATAGTTGAGTCTAAAATGAGTCTGAAATGAACTTCAGAAGAAGTTGGGAGAAGGAGAAGATGATATTTTTCACTCAGAGTGGTGCCTTCACATGTAGGCATGCTAAGGATGGTTGGAGGTTTTTCAAAATTTACTACATGAAATGTCAGAAGTATAATAAATAAGAAATGTTCATTTTGCATGACCCACAGTGATTTCACCATTATCTTGAAATACCCCTTCTCAGTATTTGTCTTAATCATGACCCTTTGGAATGGAGAGTAAACGTGCTAGAATGCATTCAATGTCCTCTTTTTTATACCATGTAGAAAATATTGCCCAGTCAAGTTTTAATGAGCTTGAAAATGGTCTGAATTTAAGCCCTTAGTTTAACAACTATTTTTAATTATTAAGTGTTTATATTTAAGGGAGTGTGACAAGTACAAAATGTTAAGTGATAAACACTTGAAGTAAATCAACCAGCAAATCTCAGTGTCAGTTTCTGTTATTGAACTGACTACCACCCTCTCCTGCAGTCCTAATTAAAATCCACTGATCACATCATTGATATGGAATCTTCTTTTCAAAATTATGAGATTCTTTGAAAGTGATGTATTAAGTTATTTCTGGAAATGAACCCTATGTATTAATCAATTGATATCTTTTCTAAGTCTGTGCCCTGGTAGCATACCGAGAGTTGTGTCTTTAGAATATGGCAAGGCCCTGGGAGACTGAGGCAAAGATATTATATTCTAGAACTCAATGTAAAGGTCTCTTTAGTCAGCTTCCAGATTCACTGATTGCCCTCACTTCCTGTGGTAAGATTTAGCATGCTGTGGTTCTCACTCTTTTCATTGTATGGAAATCAAGCCACCAGTCATTAGATGGAAATAAGCAAGGTAGGTCAGTTTGAGAGCAGGAACAAAAGAGACACTGTTGAGACAGAGAAGAATGAGACTCACTTCATGAGTGACAATGAGGAGAATGCCAAAGGGAGCCTGATGAGTGGTGTTGGGTTTCAACTGTGAGTAGAGGGACTATGTAGTGTGAGATGTTAGTGCCCAATAAAGTTAGAGTATTCATTCAGGAGATGGTCTTGCCCAGTAAACTGAGTCCAAGCAATGTAAGTGTGAGATGCTATCTCACTACTAGTTTTTTTAGGTAAGCCACAGGGAATCCTTCAATTATCCTTAGACAGGCCCACATGAAAACACAATTGAATTTTATGCTAATTTTCATAGTTTTAAAAAGTTGCAAAGTTGAAAGGTTATGTCATCTCTCTGGATTATAGTTCTAAGTGTTAGTAATCATCCAAAGGGAATCCTTGAGTTTCTTATAACTACTTAATGATGGGCAGGAGAAATGTCTAGGCAGAGAGGGAGAGATGAAGTCACTAAAGAGGCAGTTATAGCACTCAAATCTCATTTGTATCCAGAAAACTTCCCAGTGTGTTGATTTTAAATCAGCACCTTCATTCAGAACTGATACCCTCCTATTTGTAATTCCAGTGCCAATTTAGTCTCACAGGACCTGAACTAAAGTTGGCAATGCTTATTACATTAAAACTTACCGATGACACTTGGAAAAATTAAGATGTTAGTTAATTAAAGTATGCACTATTTAATACAGTGCTTCAAATTATCATAGATACTTGACAGGCATACAAGGAATTCAGTAATTTTGCTTTTCAAATTAAGTGAATGGAACATTAAGTCTAAACCTGCAGCACATAAAGAAAATTCATTGCAGTGTAAAGGAGCAACTCTATAGCTTACTTTTAATTTGATTTGTTTTGCCTGAAATGTAGAGTTTTAATAATTACATATCTAATCTTTTCATTTCAGCCCTGATAAAAGCAAGAAATAATTTCCTTCTTGCTTGGTTGAGTGCTGATAACAACTGGGTGCTTGAAAAAGGCATGACTATTTGACATGAGCTTTACATAAATGTTAGTTTGGTCAAGAGGTCCACTCACTCATTCTGTGATGAAACTTGCATATTAATTATCATATAGGAATTTATTTTGAGAATTATGTGTTAACTGACACTGAGTGACATTAATATTCAATCAAATACATAGTAGCTCAGTCATTCACAGAATGAATAAATATCATGGAATTATATATATTATAATTGATTATTAATATTATAATATATTAATTATTAATATAATATATTACATATGTATATATTCTAATAATTTTATGGGAAAGTATAAAATATGCACATATTGCAAATTGGTCATATTCCCATTGGATTTTCCTTTTATATTCCTCTTCCACTGCTGGCCTTCATTTGTGGGGTCATGAATGCTCCATTCAGTCTTTCAGGTGGATCAATGCCTCAGAGTACACATTCCTGCCCTGTGGCTCTTACATTCTTTCTGCTCTCTCTTCTGCATTGTCCCTTTAGGCTTCGTGATGTTATAAGTCTCCTTTAGTGTTGAGCTTTCAGCAGCCTCTGAGTTTCTGCTTTGGTAAGTCTTTTTTAATTTTTTAATTTATTTTTGGAGAGAGAGATAGACAGAGAGGGAGAGGGAGACAGAGATGGGCGCGCCAGCAGTCTCTCAGCTGCTGTGAATGAAATCCAGATGCATGCACCCCCTTGTGGTCAAGTGCAGCATTGCACCCTTGCTTCACTGCATTTGGCTAAACATGGGACCTGGAGATTGGAACCTCTGGAGATTGGAACCAGCATTCTTAGGCTTAGCAGGCAGGCGCCTTAGCCGTTAAGCCATCTCTCCAGCCCTGCTTTGGTAAGTCTTGAGTCTACACAATGTCTATTGACCTCTCCCTGGAGGTGTATCTCAGGCTAGCCATGACAGCAGCACTCGTATTTAACTCACTATTTCTCTGTAATGTTTCCTGGTCCCTAACAAATGTGATAGAATGACTTGACTGGGCTAGGCACTCAAATTTCTCTTCTCACGATTCTTATGGGTATTATGTTGCCTGGGTTTTCACTGCCATCTGTAAAACTAAGATTCTCTAAACAATAATGAATGCAGCATGGATCAAATGAGATAACCATATGCATTAAAAAGACTTCTAATGGGCATCATCTCTTCATTTATCCAAAGAAGAGTGGAAGTTTCCTTCTAGAGTTTATGATCTTTCAAGCTATTATAGCCTTTTGGCTTGGCTCTCAGGACCAAGCTTGAATTCCTTCCCACTGAGTGAGCCTCATATCCAATCAGAGAGGGTTGATTACTACCATAGCTGATGTGCCACTATTGCACTTATGGCCACATCTTGCCTTGTTGCTTGATTTTTAGCTTGAAGGATTCACTGCATGTTAGTACTGTTGATGAATTTTATCACCCAGCAGCATGTTATAGCACTTTCCAGAAATATGACAGCTAGTCAGCAGGGAGCTGGCTTCCATCTCAGCCCCAGCTTGATTTCTCCATGTCCTATAAGTACACAACCATGGGGTCTTTCCACCTAGTTCTGGTGGGTAAACAAGTGTTTAGACAAAGACCTGCATTGTTTTGTGGGGCTTCATAGGCATCCTGACCAACATTTTAAAGCTTTTCAATAAATTTCTAATAGTATACAATTCAGCAAACAGAAGGTTGTGGGTAGAGGTTCAGCTCTGTGAACTGACTTAAACAAGTCCTCATGTCCTTCGAAATTTTGGACATAATTAAATGACTTAAATTTATTTTTCCCTCTTGGGAAAGGAACATTGTTTTTATAGACCTGTAAATTGCCTGAGATGAACAGAGGTTAAATAGCACTCTTTATTTAAGCAAAGGCAGTTTTATCATTTTTAGATCAAAGTATTTCTTCTAAGTGCAATAACCATCTATTGTCTAGAAAAGTAAGGAAAAGATACCACAGAGGACAAAATCCAAGGATTTCAAATAAATAATAGCGTCTTCATGCTTAAAACCACTTCACTTTCTAATATAACAAAATGAATTTCTACAAGGTCAAGACAGGAGCTGTTTTTTCCCTGTTTCCCAACTATATTTCTCAGTACTATCAATGGCCCCAGGTATTTAGAATATGATCAATGTCTGCTGAGTAAAGGAGTTAAAATTCAAATGAACACTTCTTTTAAACTTTGATAAAATAAAAGGTGAAAGAGTCATACAATCTTAAGAAAAACAGCTCTCTCTGTTTGTATTAGATGACAGATCCATGGGAGGGGACTGGTATTGAAAACCTAGTCAAGTGCCTGTGGCTGGGAAAGTCACAGACCCTGGTGGTGGGCAGATACTATGCTTTGGCTACATGGATAGGTTGTATGGTATCCCTCAACCCCCCCCCCACGTATATATGTATGCATATGTTTATTCTCATAAGTTAGTGCTGCTCTCACCTTTGATCAGAGAAGTTTCATTTTGAAGATGATAGTGACTATTAAAGAGACTCAAAACCAGGGCTGGAGAGATGGCTTAGGGGTTAAGGCACCTGCCTCCTAAGCCTAAGAATGCTGGTTCCAATCTCCAGCGGTTCCAATCTCCAGGTCCCACATTTAGCCAGATGCAAAGTGACGCAAGGGCGCAATGCCACACTTGACCACAAGGGGGTGCACGCATCTGGATTTCACTCACAGCAGCTGAGACACTGCTGGCGTGCCCATCTCTATCTGTCTTCCTCTCCCTCTCTGTCTCTTTCTCTGTCTCTCTCCAAAAAAATAAAAATTAAAAAAGTTAAAAAAAAAAAGAGACTCAAAACCAGCCAAAATCCTGAGAATGAGTGGCTATTGAGTGCTCATTGCAAAATGCAACATTTAGATCACTGTGTCCAAGATTCAAGGAACATCACTGAAGAAAGGACAGAAAGAATATGAGTCTGGGGATGAAGAGGAGTCTTAAAGAGGTGAAACCACCCAGACATGAAGTGTCCATTAAATTCATGACCTCAAAGCTGCAAAATACTGGACCCATTAGCATTTTGACATGGATGAGGAAGGAGGGAAACAAACCTCCACACATGAGAGTAGAAGAAGAAGTAGAGGGGATAAGGGAATTCAAGTGAGGAGGCTGATGTGGGGAGGAAAAGGAAGGTAATAGGAGATTGTGATCAAAACACATCATGTACTTGTTTGAAAATTGTCAATAAATGTTGAAACTTACCAGGTGTGGTGGCACATGCTTTTAATGCTTACAGGCAGGCGGCAGAGTTAGAAGGATTTCTGTGAGTTCAGTGCTAGAAGGAGTTTTAGGTTAGCCTGGGCTAGAGTGAGAACTACTTCAAAAACAAAAGGAGGATGTGATTGCACTTATCTTTAATCCCAGCATTTGGGAAGCAGAGGTAGAAGGATCACTGTGAGTTCCAGGCCACCTTGAGACTACATAGTCAATTCCAGGTCAACCTGGGTAGAGAAAGACCCTATCTCCTTGTTAAAAAAAAAAAAAAAAAGCCGGGCGTGGTGGCGCATGCCTTTAATCCCAGCACTCGGGAGGCAGAGGTACGAGGATCACTGTGAGTTGGAGGCCACCCTGAGACTACATAGTTAATTCCAGGTCAGCCTGGACCAGAGTGAAACCCTACCTTGAAAAACCAAAAAAAAAAAAAAAAAAAAAAAAAAAAAAAAAAGCCAAGGGCTGGAGAGAGATGGCTTAGTGCTTAAGAGTGCTTAAGGCACTTGCCTGTAAAACCAAAGGACCCAGGTTTGACTCCCAAGACCCACAAAAGCCAGATGCACAAGGGGGTGCACACATCTGGAGATCACTTGCAGTGGCTGGAGGATTTGGCACACCCATTCCCTCTCTCTCACTCTCTCTCTCTACCTGCCTATTTCTGAATCTCTCTCTTTCTCTTTCTCAAATAAATAAATAAACAAATATTTTTAATTTTTTTGAGAGAGAGAGACAGAGAGAGAGGAAGAGGAAGACAGATAGAGATGGGTGGTCCAACAGCCTCTCAGCTGCTGCGAATGAAATCCAGATGCGTGTGCCCCCTTGTAGTCAAATGCAGCATTGCACCCTTGTGTCACTTTTTGGCTAAACGTGGGACCTGGAGCTTGGAACCTCTGGAGATTGGAACTGGCTTTCTTAGGCTTAGGAGGCAGGCGCCTTAACCGCTAAGCCATCTCTCCAGCCCAACAAATATTTTTTTAAAAAGCCAAAAGAGATTTCTACATCATGTTTTAGTAACAGCGTCATCTATTATATACTTAATAACCTCAAATTAGAAGACACATATTCAAAACCTCTTCAAACACCAACACACACACACACACACACACACACACACATATATATATATAAATTTTTTAATCATTTATTTATGATAGAGAGAATAGGTGCACCAGGGTGTCTAGCCACTGCAAACTCCAGACATATGCACTACTATGTGCATCTGGCTTACATGGGTTCTGGGGCATCGAACTTGGGTCCTTAGGCCTCACAGGGAAGTGCCTCAACCATGAAACCCTCTCTCCAGGCCCCAACTTATATATTCTTTATCTTAGAGTTATTTTATAATGTTAGATTGTGAGCATGCTCATAGCGATTAGTTCAGAACTATCTAAGGCTACTTTTAAAATGGACTGTTACCGTTTTTGAAAAAAAAAATCTACTTGATGAATCATTATAAATGGAAGAAGCTTTTCAAGCTGTCCTATATCATATTTCAGGCTTGAGATCAGTACTTGAATCATGTTTTTGTTTGCTTTACACACATGCAGAACAGAGCTGAGACACTTATCTTCTTCATCATGGCATGTATAGTGTGCACTGTGATTACATGTCAGTGAACAAGACAGAGCATGCTGGACCTTCCACTCTGATTAATGTTTCCCTTTGAAAGAAGCAGATCAAAATTATTATAAAATATAAAAACAAAATCCAGAACTAGCAGTGAGACCTGAGAAGATGGTTCAGTGGGTAAAATGCTTCCTGTATAACCCTGAATACCTGAGTTCATACGCCAGCACACACATAATTCCAGCATCTGTAATTTCAGCCCCCCCTCCCAAGGCAGAAATAGGGTATTCTCATGCTCATTGGTTGGGTACCCTGTGAGCACAGCACAGCACAACACAGCAGCAAACAAGAAACTCTACCCCAAGACACGGTGGGAGGAGAGGACCCACATGTGAGAGTTTGTTCTGTAACTTCCATGCTCATGCTGTGGCATGCCTGCACCTATATTCACACACATAAACACACACATAACTAATACACACATGCATACATGCAATATTATAATTTCATTGAGAAACTGGGTGAATATTTGGTTCAACTGTTAAATATTCTTCCTGGCCAAGCAAGAGGGACTCAGGGCTCCTAAGACTACCTACATTTGAATCTCTAGAACCCAAGTATGGCCACATGCCCATAACCCAGTCCTGTAAGGAAGCAGAAACATGGGAATAATGGAGCTCTCAAAAGAACAACCAGCTCTGGGATCAAGAGACTCTGGCTCAGACAAGAATAGGCGGAAGAGCCATAGCACAGGACACCTGGCCTTCTACTCTGTTCACTACAGGTCAGTGTACCCATCTGTAAGTGAGTACCTGGGTCACCACATGGGCATATACTTATATACAACACACACACACACCTGAAAATGTGAACTACATTACTCACATATCCATAGTCACATACTTATGCAAATTTAAGCTTTCAAAAGCATGTAGGATACTGTAATTCAATAATCATTGGATACATAAAAGGGAAACCTAAGATCAAACATGAAAACTGGCTTATTCAAGACTAAGTGGTAAAGTATGAAATCAGAAGTATGGGCAGGTTGCCAAGTTTTCTGACAGCCAATGTGATAGTTTGAAAGTTTGGCCCTATAGACTCAGTCATGTTTGACTGAACTTTTTCCTTGAGCTACTAGCAGGCAGATTCTTGCTAGAGGGGACATGTCCCTAGACCTAAGTCCAGCTCTACAAAGTATCTTCAGAGCACTTTGAATTCTGGTGCTTTGTGCTTTCTGTCTTTTGGTGTTTGCTGGCTGTTTTGTGGTTTCTCTCTGTTTGGATATATGAAAAGCAGCCAGCTTCTTCCACCATTGACAGATCGTCCCCTGAATCTGTAAGCCTGAAATAAACCCCTTCCTCCAATAAACTGTCTTCTTGGATGTTTGTCCCAGAAACATGGAGCTGCCTGCAATAGCCAGATAACAAAATTTTCCTCGTAGGAGGCTTCCTTGTTACCCAAGACAGTTATAGACTCTTTGTTACATTTAAGTTCTTAGTAAAAACATTCAGCTCAGACCTCAGGGAAGTAGGAACAAAGATATGTGTACTGCTGTTGAGTGAATGTCAAAGATGCCATGTTTCTCACTGAGGAAATCCCTTAATAGACATCAAACTTAAGAAAATGGCTGTTCTGATAAAATGTTGATGGTTATGTTTTCTTATAGCTGTTATGGAAAACTGAGTCACACATAGCTGGCATTTGAGATAGAGTGGAGAATCAGAAGGTATACTCATGTTTACATGAACTCAGGGGACTAACTTCCAAAGCTTGTGTATCTTGTCTAATATCCCAGGCATTTTATAGACACTTATGGCAGGCAGATTGACATCATCTTGAGTTCTTTATATCATTGGTGGATTAAACTTCTGGGGTATGTGACTGGGGACTACAAGTGGAAAATTATAGAAGTTCAGAGTTTTCTTATGGCTGCGCTAACCAGATACATTCAAGCAGGGTATAGCTGCTTAGATAGGGAAGAGGCTCTGGGTCATCTGGGTTACAGTTACTTGATACTTGATAAAGGCCCCAACAATGTAGACTGGAAAAAAGACAGCATCTTTAGCAAATGGTGCTCGACAAACTGCATAGCAGTATGCAAGTAAATGAAACTTGACCCACACATTTCACCGTGCACAAAAATCAAGTCCAAATGGATCAAGGACCTCAATATAAGACTGGAAACATTGCTACTACTGGAAGAAAAAGTAGGAGGAATTTTCCATGATATAGGAGTGGGAAAATACTTCTTGAACAAAACCCCAGTAGCTCAGGAAATTACACAATCACTCAACCACTGGGATCACATGAAGCTGAAAAGCTTTTTCACCAACAAACATACAATAAGCAGAGCCAATAGATTATCCACAGAATGGGAGAAAATATTTTCCAGACACACATCAGACAGAGACCTAATTTCTAAAATCTGTAAAGAGCTCAAAAACCTAAACAATAAAAAAAAAAAAATCAAACAACCCACTAACAAAATGGGGCAGAGAATTGCACAGGGAATTCTCAGAGGAAGAAATACAAATGGCAAACACACACTTAAGAAAGTGTTCAACATCCCTAATCATCAGGGAAATGAAAATTAAAGCATCTATGAGATTCTACCTTACCCCAGTAAGGATAGCTAACATTAAAAAATATCTAAGCCGGGTGTGGTGGCTCACGCCTTTAATCCCAGCACTCAGGAGGCAGAGGTAGGAGGATCGCCAAGAGTTCGAGGCCACCCTGAGACTACATAGTTAATTCCAGGTCAGCCTGGACCAGAGTGAGACCCTACCTTGCAAAAACAAAAAACAAACAAACAAAAAAATCTAATGACAACAAATGCTAGCGAGGGTGTGGAGAAATAGGAACCCTCATTCACTGTTGGTGGGAATGAAAGTTGGTACAACCACTATGGAAAACTATATGGAGACTCCTGAAAAGGATGACTATCGAGGTACCAACAGATCCAGTTATCCCCTTACTGGGCATTTACCCTAAAATCTCCACGCCTCAGATCAGAGAGATTTGCTCAACCATGTTTATAGCTGCTCAATTCATAATAGTTAAGAGCTGGAATCAACCCAGATATCCATCATTAGATGAATGGATAACTAAGATGTGGTATATCTACACAATGAAATTCTACACAGCTGTAAGGAAAAATGACACAAAGCAATTTGAAGAAAAATGGTCAAACTTGGAACAGTTTCTTAGTGAACTCACCCAATCACAGAAAGATAAGTGCCACATGGTGTCACTCATCTGTGCCTCCTAATTTGTATTTTCCTGAGATGCTGACACACCTAATAAACATCTAGAGCACTGGACATTAAAAATGGTGGGGTGGAAGGGCAGGGCAAGGGTTGGGGGGGGGACAAAAAACTGGACCCACATGGATATGGTACCATAAAATCCTATGTCCTAAAAGACATACTAAAAGGTCAAACCTGCATCAGGTGCTTAGAGAGAACACCTGAATCACAGGGGCCTGGAGAGGGTATGATGAAGACTAACCTCAATCTTCTCCTGTTTCTATTTCTATCATTCCCTCCTCTCTCTTTCTCTTTCATATTTCCTCTATTTTTTCTTCCTTCTCTTCCCGTAGCCACTGACCTGTAACTCCCAGTACCAACATGTGGTTAACATCCACAATGAGCTGTTGATCAGTGAGACCTACAAGGTTTCCCAAAAGAAGACAGATTTCTGTCTGAGTACTTGATGACCCACCAAAGGTTAATGGTAAGACCCTACTGATGATGACACCATATGCTGTTGATATGGAATATGGAGTGACCTGGCTGGAATCTGGAAGAGAGTCAGTCCCCAGGCAGTTAGCTTGTCTAGTGCCAGAAAGTGCTACATAAGTGACTGGAGAAAATGATCAACATCTGTCTAAATAACTCGTGGTCTAAGCTACCCAGCAGCAAACAATCTGATGTGATGCTCACACAAGTGCAGTCATGCACACAGCCATGGTGGGTTACCAACTGCTCTAGATTTGGCTAACAGATCTGCTCAGTGGAACGGAACCCATACCTGGAAACTGGAAACAAGTCAGAACCATATCCAAAAATGAGCCCACTCTCCAATATTAAGTTCCCACCAATAGTGGGATACAAGGGGGCCTACACCTATTAAGTTCTCTCTAAAATTATAATGGTTATCCATGTACCTTGCACTGACCTCACTCACCATTGGAGAATCTGCTTCTCTCTTTCAGATGGATGCAGAACCTGAGGAGAGAATCAGCCCATTGCACCTCACCAGTGAACCAGCTGAAGCCATAGAATTATAAGAGAAATGAGCAAGAGTGCTGCTTTGTCGATGAACCTAGTACCAGCACAAGGGTGAAGGAGATAGACACAAAGAACACTCAACTCCTCCCAAATCAGATTTCCAGAGACACTGAGACTCACAAAACCTCGTCACTGAAATAGACCTAAAATGAACCCAACATGGCTCAGGGAAATTCATAGAAGAGGGGGTGGAAATATTGTTAGAGCCATGAGTTGGATCATTATGCACAGAGCCATTCCTCTCTCATATAACTGATGGCTACCCCCATAAGTCAAGACCCATATTACCCATGGGGGGAAGACAGGGAGAAGGCTAACAATGGTACCATCATGGCTGTATATATACTATATACATAACTAATAAAAAAAAGAAATTGGGTTTCAGAGGATCATCTGGGTCCAGTTTCTCTGTGGAATTTCTCCTAACACATAGCCATTTTAGAATGTCATTTGGCAATGTCATTCAATTTGAAATATATCTATATCATGACTTTGCAATCTCATTTTTCTAGATATTGGGCTATGTCCGGGGGGTGCACATGAGGGTCTTATCACTTTCTGAGCTTTCTGTGTGAATGTTTCAATTCAGAGAAAGAGCTTCACAACACTAGAAAATAGCTACACATGAAAATTAACATTTTCCAGAGGTAACAAAAGTCAAAGGTGGAGATTTACTAGATCTCTAGGGTTACAGAGATGTGACAATTTTTTAAATTGGCAGTGAATTTAAAAACTTTACTCAGCATCTAAGATGGGGTTCACATATAGGAAATGTTTAATAAGCTCAATTTAATACTTCAGACACACTGAAATTGTATACAACCTTGTATACAGAAGTGCAATGAACATTCTTTTTGAAAAATATAATTTATTTGTGTTTATTTATTTATAAATATTTTAAAATATTTATAAATATTATTTATTTATTTGTCAGACCTGCCAGGATATCTTGTTGCTGCAAATGGATGCCCACCAGGCTTAACATGAATATGTGGAGAACTGAACCCAGACAAGCAAGCTTTGAAATCAAGTGCCTTTCACTGCTGAGCCATTTCCCCAGCCTTGCATAAATATCCATGATCAATATATTCCAGCCCAGTGGTCTGAAGCTGCTGGGAGGCACCATCCTGTAAATGTTTACCCAGTAAGGGTGAACATTTGTGATTGATGTCACAAATTTTAAAAAGTACATGGGCTCCAAGTGGTGATCCATTTATGAATTCGTTTTCTTTTAAAAAAAAAAATTCTTATGAATTTATTTGTGTTTGCATGGATATGTGTGTGTATATTTCCATGACTTATATGTAGAAGTCAGAGTACAGCCTCAAAGTGTCCTTTTGCTCCTTCTACTTTCTTTTGAGACAGGATCTTCTTTGTTTTACTGCTGTGTACTCCCGTCCAGTTGGGGGAGGTGAACTTCTGGGTTCTTCTGGCACCTCCTATTTTTGTACGTAATGGTGGGTAGTATATTGCATCTAGGTTTATGTGGTTTTGGGGAAGATTCAAACAAACATGGGTAGTCAGGCTTTATGTAGCAAATGGATTAAGATGGGCAGGTCCCTTACAAGATATGTGTGATGCTTTCAGTGGGGTTTTATGATGGATGGGGCTTGACTGAGGTGGCAGTGATGGAGAGCACTTAACACTACTGAGCCATCTCCTCATTACTCTTACTATGTGTGTGCATGGGTGTGGATGTGGAGGCCAGAGCTCAAGATCAAGTTTATTCCTTTATTGCTTTCCACATTACTTGTTTGAGATAGAGTCTTTTCTTGAAGCTAGATTTCCCAATTCCACTAGACTAGCTAGCCAGCAATCCCTTGGGATCCTCTTGTCTCCTCTTCTCAAGTGCTGGAATTACAGGCTTGCGCCACCATGGACAGCTTTTACTTGGGGGCGGGGAATCTGAACTAAGGTTCTCCTGTTTGCATAGCAAACCACTGAGCAATCTTTTCAGCCCCCTGTTTCTGATTTGTTTGTTTGCCCAGCTGTTTTTTTTTTTTTTTTTAAGCAGGACAAACAATTATCTGACATTAGAGGCTAGATAAATGGCTTCAGTATCCACATTGATAAGTGCAAAATCCCATCATCACAACACCATATTTGTTGTCTAGCATAAATTATTGTGTTTTAATGAAATCAAAAGGAAATATTGACTGACAGTCCCTTCATATCTCATTATGTAAAGACAACATTATTTAATGAAATCATTTTAACAGAAAACCTGAAAATTCTCATCTCAAATATAAAACTAAACACTATTGATATTTCAGCAGGTTGTAACAAAGCTAAAATGAGAGATAGTCTAATAACAACCAGAGCATTTAAAAGAAAATATAGGGGTGGAGAATGGCTCAATAGTTAAAGTGCTTGTCTGCAAAGTCTAATAGCCTGGATTTGATTCCGCAGTACCAACATAAAGCCAGATGCACAAAGTAGTTCATGCATCTGGAGTTCATTTTCAAAGGTGCCGATAAATCCATTCTCTTTCCCTCACTCTCTCTATTTTCTCTCTATCTTTCTCTGCTTACAAATAAGTGAATAAATAAAAACTTAAAACATAGTAATACATATTACTGTCAACTGAATAGAAATTCCAAAATTATAATAGAATGTCACTGTTTACTTGAACCATAGTAAAAATTCCTTCCTTTCCTTTCCACATCTAAATATTTTTATATTGGGTAAAGTTTTAAAATATATGCAACCACTGACAAATACTTGGGTAACACTTTAAAAAAGAAAACAGCTAATACTTTGCTCTGCATGCTATAATTTATGCAGCCTCTTATATCAAACCTTGGTTTTGACTTTATGTACAGATCTAGCTAAGTGTATATTTAGTCTCAGGAAAGAAAGAGGCTTAGTTTTATTTAGATTATAGATTACCATTTTTCTATTAAGGATAAGAAAATATATATTTTCCACTTTAAAGACCATTTGGTAACTGTTTATTTCTGCCTCTGTAGCATGAGTGCAGCTACAGACAAAATGCACATAAATAGACTTGAGTATGCCCCAATAAAACTTTATTTACAAAAATGAGAGGTGATGTGGCAGTTATATGTCTAATTTGCTGAGATATCTCCATGCTGAATTCCATAATGGCGTCATGAGTTTGCACACCCACCAGCAGTGAATGAGGGCTTCTCTATCCTCCACATCCTTGCCAGAGTTTGTTGTCATTTTTGTTGATGATACAACTGAATGGGGTAAGATAGTCTCTCAAAGTGGTTTGAATTTGAATTCCCCAGATGACCAGGAATGTTTGACTCTGCTTAAAATATTCTTTATATATTTTATTGGCCATTTGTGTTTCTTCTTTTGTAAATTATTCACTTGCTAGTCCATCTAGTGATTGGTCATTTGTTTTCATTGTGTTTAATTTTTGTAGTTCTTCATAAAATTTGGTTATTCTTCCCCTGTCTAAAGTATAGCTAGCAGATTTTCTCCTGTTCTGTAAGGCTGTCACTTTGCTGACTTTTTTGGCTATGTTAAAACCTTTTAATTTCATATCATTCCATTCGTTAATTCTGAAGGCTATTTCCTGTGGTACAGGAGTACAGTTCTGAAATGTATTGCCTATGCCTGTATCTTGAAGTCCATTCCATATGTTTTACCCTAGCAGTTGAGCAAAGACCTCAATATAAGACCAGAAACACTGCTACTACTGGAAGAAAAAGTAGGAAGAACTTTCCATGATATAGGAGACTTCCTGAACAAAACCCCAGTAGCGCAGGAAATTAAACAATCACTCAACCATTGGTATCTCATGAAGCTGAAACGCTTTTTCACTGACAAACATACAATAAGCAGAGCCAATAGATTATCCACAGAATGGGAGAAAATTTTAGCCAGATACACATTGGACAGAGGCCTAATTTCTAAATTCTACAAAGAATACAAAGACCTAAACAATTAAAAAAATCAAACAACCCACTCACAAACTGGAACAGAGAATTGCAAAGGGAGTTCTCAGAGAAAGAAATACAAATGGCAAACACACACTTAACAAAATGTTCAACATATGTAATCATCAGGGACTTGAGCATATACCTAAAGGACTCTATATCCTACCATAGAGATACTTGTACATCCATATTTATTACTGCTCTATTCACAATAGCTAAGAATGGGACCAGCCTAGGTCCCATCAAAAGAAGATATATAATGAAAATGTGGTCCATATACACAATGAAGCTTTACTCAGTCATGAAGAAAAAGGAAATCATAAAATTTATGGGAAAACTTATGAATATAAAAGTATTATATTAATGAGGTCACCCAAACTCAGAAAGCCCAAAACTACAAGTTCTCTCATATGAGAATCTTAGCATGTAATAGCTGTATGTATGTACATAAAGTGGTCTAAATTTGGGTAAAGCCTCAAAAGCTAAAAAGGTGAAGAATGGGTAATATGACAAGGAAGGGAGGAGTTGGAGGAAGGACAAAAAGGTACATGTAATATGTAAACAGAAAAGTGGGGGAAAATACAAGAGGGCATGGGTCACAGGGAAGGAGAGCCAACTAAGACAAATTGTGTCTTAAATGACACAATGATACTTAAAGCTCCATATGTGCTCACTACAAATGAAAATAAAAAATATAAGGGGTGAGCTACATTTGGTGAGGGCCAATGTTTGCTTATACTTACTTTAGATAACTTCCTATCTTTCAGTATTACTAACACCACAGTTCCTTAAGCCAGACAGAATTTACATTAATTTTATAACCTATGCAAACTCATGTAAATGAGACATTTTATGCACAACCTTTTACCTTTGAAGTTATGCAGTTGTTAAATGGTGAGTTAACCACAGTCACCGGGCAAATGAAAGGCATCTTGAATATAACTGATCCCCATGGATAGAAAGAAATCTATTCGAAAGACTGCTACTTTACAAAGAGAAAATACCAGATTAGTTACTCTTCATTAAGCAGAAAAACAAAAGTTGTTCAGGAAATATTAAGAGCATGTGAAAAGTGAGTGAAAAGAGAACTAGATAAGTTACTGCAAAATAAGAAAATCATCTCAGTGAATTTTATTGATCATTAACCTTTTGCTTTGGGAGGCTTTTGAAAACAACAGAAGTGTGTTATTGGTTGAGCATGAAACCTCTAATGATGCATGAGAATGTATGTTCAAAAATGTCAAAGGGTGCTGGAGACATATCATATTGGCAGATGCAATGTTTTGATACTGTGTGATACAGGAATAAAAAGGGCAAAAAGTCTGGCATCTCTTTGATGCTGGCTTGTGAAATGTCTCTGATATTTTCTCAATGTGTTTAATGAAACCCCATCCTCCTTGTTAGACACCATCTGATAAAAATGTTTCATAAAATATCAATGTCATGGATGTATTTTTTTACAATTGTGACAAAGTTCTAAGGACTATATTAAATAGTTATATTGAAGGTTTTTCAATACTTGGCCAGAATAAACTGGTATAGGTTAGTGTTTGACAAATACTGGAGGACCCATTCATCAGTAAGGTCTCAGATATATGAAGCAGTCCCCTCTGAGTAATGCTGTGACAGCCAGTGTCTAAACTGTACCTCTGAGCATTCTATTACCTTTGCATGGGGAGTTACTAAGATGAATGCTGCTGAGCTTATTTATTTTCTAGAACAAAAAGGTCTGCAAATAGGATTTGGAAGAGCTACCAAATTATATGGAAAAGCACACCTTTATGCTCCCTGCAGACATTGGTGTCTTAACAAATCATACCTTTCTCAGCAACACTGTACATTGAAGAACTAGTCTACATTTCTTGCATTGCTTCATTTGGAAAATAATTCCAAACCACCAATTAAAATAATCTCAGCTTGAAAAATTAATCTTTGTATATGTAAAACTTTAACAAAGATAAAAAAGAAATTCAGAGCAAAAATATTGGCTTACTATTAGGCCTGGATATATTTTTAAAGTTTTGTTAGCACTAATCTTTAATTACATAAAGAAAAGATGATTTTCTTAGTTTATGGAATAAATAAAAATACCAAGTACAAATTAAAAGGAAACACTGCAGATTATCCTATAGTGAGTAGTGTTTTGTTTGTTTGTTTGCTTTTGTTTTTTGTTTTTGAGGAAGGGTCTCATGTAGCCCATGCTGGTCTCCAACTCACTTATGTAAACAAGGATGACTTTAAATTTCCAATCCTTCTGCCTCCACCTCCCCAGTGTTGGGATTAGAGACCTATGCCATTATGCCACATTTATGCAGTACTGAGGATTAAAGGCAAGGCCATGTGCAAGCTAAGTAAGCACTCTAACAACTGAGTACCATCTCCAGCATCCCATAGGATATGTTTTAGTCATCCAAAATGAGTTGGCCAATGAGTTTTACTTTTGTCAAACAAGCCAATGCAAAATAAGAACAAACTCAGAGCCTCCTTTTACTTCTGGCATCCCATTTCCTCCCATGTTCCATTCCCCAAGTCATTATTCTAACCCCAGATCTTGCAAGCATTACTATGCCCTTCCACTTTCTCCCTCAGTCAAGTCCCATCCATCATAGAACCCCATTAAGAACACCACACACACCTTGTAAAGGACCTCACTGTCTTAATCCATTTTCTGCACAGTTGCCATAGTATATATTCTAAAGCCATTCAAATCATACCATGCTATTTTTCTGCTTAAAGCATTATAAAGCTTCTCATGCTACTGGGCATGAAACTCAACTCCCTTATCCTGGTCTTTATGTCTCCAAATGCTTGATGGCTCTTGTCTATCTCATCTGACCCCATCTTCCCCATCATCAAAGCCTCTGATGTAGATTTCTGTTTGGAAATTTATAGCCTTAATTTGCTCTTTATAGTTAGACACTCTCATCTTTTTAGCTACTCCCCTGACTTTTCACACTAAAGGACTCCATTCTTTGCTTCCCGTTGATGTTATTTACCTGTTTCTGTTTGTTTCCTTTATTTATTTTTAAATATTTTTATTTATTTTCTTGAAGATATATATATGTGTGTGTGTGTGTGTGTGTGTGTGTGTGTGTGTGTGTGTATAGAGAGAGAAGAGAAGAGAGAGAGAAGAGAGAAAGAGAGAGAGACCAGGGCCTTTTGCCATGGCAACAAATGCCAGATGAATGTGCTACTTTTTGTATCTGGCTTTACATGGGCACTGGGGAATTGAACCCAGGCTGGCGGGCATTGTAAACAAGTGCCCTTAACCGCTGAACTATTTTCCTATATCTGTTTTTTAAAAAAAAAAAAACATTTATTTATTTATTTATTTATTTATTTATTTATTTATTTATTCATGAGAGAGAGAGAGAGAGGAAGAGGCAGAGAGTAAGAGAGAATGAGCATGCCAGGACCTCCAGTCAGTGCAAATGAATCTAGACGCATGCCCCCCTTGTGCATCTGGCTTGCATGGGTCCTGGGGAATTGAACTGGGGTCCTTAGGCTTTTCAAGCAAACTCCTTAATCACTAAGCCATTTCCCCAGCCCCCTGTTTGTTTTCTTTTTAATCTGAAATTATTCCATTAAACTTTTGGTCACATGCTTCATACTTATGACTACTACAAACTTATTGTGATGACAGATGTGTTCTTTTTCTTGCCTATTGTTGCATTTTAGTAGCTATCATCGAAAAAATCCACTACAATATTAATCACATTAATTACTAAATGAGGCAGAGACACAAGGAAGAAAATTCTGATGTTATATGAGTAATGTGGCAGTAATGCATACCCAAACATTAGATGTTTCACAATTATATTCCAAGATCTTAACATTTCTTGAAAATATTTTAAAGAGAGAATGTATATAGTAACACATGATAAGGAAAATATTATAAGAATGAAAGTGGAAAATGAAGAAAACATTTTGTTCATGATGAAAACACACAGGAGAGTTTAAGAAGAGAATACTTTTGTTTGTGAAAACTCATTCTGACCCCCTACTGAAAAGTCTCCAGAGCTAAAGCATCTTTCATAAAATGTTAGGTTACTTCACCATAATTAGTTTTTGAAACTCTGGATGTGTCAGACTCTGTGAATATTGTTTTTTCTGAAAATAATACTTATTTAACTTTGGTTTTACAGATTAGAGAATATAGAATCTTTTATTCCATGGGGCCATAGAAACAGAATATTTCAGCAAGCCAGATAACTCAGTCAGTAAAGAGCCTGCCATGCAAGCATGTGGACCTGTGTTTGAATCCCAGCACTCATGCTAAAACAGAGAACAGCAGTGTGCTACTGTAATCCCAGCACTATGGAGGCAGAGGCAGGGAGATCCCTGGGGCTAGCTGGTTAACCTCTCGAACTAAATATGTGAATTCCAATATTGACCGCTGGTCACCAGGGAAAGCACACACATGTGCATCTGTACTGCACAGATATGTGCACACATACACACATACAAACACACATACATGCACACACAGAAAGGGACTATAAATGTTAACGCCATGGTACATAAGCATTTAGTACTCTTAGTCTATGTCTCTGGCTGGAGGAAAGAGAAACAGTTCTGTTTGGTTAAGAGTGTTTGGAAGAGGGAGGACAGGGAGGAGGATAATGGAGCCAACACTATGAGTGTAAAATCAGAATAATATAACTAACTAACTAACTAACTAACTAACTAAATAAATAAATAAATAAATAAAGAGTGTTTTTCCATATTCGTAGAAATACCACCAAGAAACAAACAGGAATGACAGGATTATCTCTGGCTACAATTTGGAAAAGAGAATATTACACAAAATTTATTTGCTGATTTACTTTATTAATTTTTTATCAACTAGTTGTCTACCAATTACTAAATAGCATCTTATGTGGTAGAAACATCTCATAAATTAATTGCATTCTCTGTCTTACAGACACTGTCACATTTGAGTGAACAAGCAAACCATTTAATAAAAATGCTTTTGGAACTTCTATAATAAGTGTTAATGGAGTACTATTCAAGAATTAAAACATTCCTAAAGTGGGCGTGGTGGCACATGCCTTTAATCCCAGCACTGGGAAGGCAGAGGTAGAAGGATTGTCATGAATTTGAGGCCACCATGAGAGTGCATAGTGAATTCCAGTCAGTATGGGCTAGAGCAAGACCCTATCTCAAAACAACAACAACAGCAACAACAACAACAAAAATCCCAAATTTTGAGTAAAGTAGGTCAAGAGATACACATACACACATCAGATACTTTTATGATCCAGTTGCAAGATATCAACTGCACACTTTATCACATCAATAAAATCTACCTAATGTTGGGACATAGACATCTTACTATATAGGTTATCGCATTTAGCTTTGTGTCATTGTCAGAAAACACCTGACTAAGAGCAGGTTGTGGGAGGAAAGGGTTTATTTTGGCTTACAGACTTGAGAGGCTCAATGATGGTGGGGAGAATTAATGGCATAAGCAGAGGGTGGACATCACCTCTTGGTCAACATCAGGTGGACAACAGCAGCAACAGGAGAGTGTGCCAAACACAAGTGTGAGGAAGCTGGCTGTACCATCCATAAGCCCTCCTTCAATAATGTCCTGCCTCTAGGAGGCTTCAATTCCCAAATTGCCACCAGCTGGGGACCTAACATTTACAACACATAAGTTTATGGGGGACACTTGAATCAAACCACTTCATAAATACACTTAGAAGAGCCTTGAAACTTGAAAATAGAAAACAAAAATATTACCATGAAAGAAGAAATATATTTTTTCTGAAGGTTTTCTGTTCGCAAATATATCTTCCTTCCCTAATTCATATCACATTGTTATTTATATCAGACATAAATCTGCCGGATGAATGCTTGCTCTCATGCAAAACTTCATCCCTGTTTGTCTAAAGTTAATACCTCTGTGTCACTGCCTGACAGATGGTTTTAACTTCTACATTCTCGCAATAGAGACAAGTTTACCCTTTTCTGGGAAACTATCTAAATTTGATATCCAGTAATTCTTAAGGATAAAATCAGCTTCTAGACTAGACAGCTATGAAATGTCCAGCATATATTTGCCATATATATGACAGCCAATTGTGTTGTGTGATAAGTGATATTTTTATACTGACAAGTCAGACTTCAGCAATCTTTTCAAATTAGTATTATTGGAAACACAAAGGCATTTCCATTCCTGAAACATTTTAAAATTTTACTTAAGACATTTATAGAGTATTATGTTCTTTTTCTTACTTGTTAGTTAAGTATATTTTTGACTTTCACAATATAGAGCAATAATTAGTGTATATTCCCATATTTTACAACTAACTTTAGTTAAATTTCAACAAAAACTCTGTATTCAGACTTCAAAATGTTCTTTTCTATTTCAGCAGTGCCCATTTTATTACTACTCTAAGTGTCCATAGGCTAAAATAAAAAGAAAATTTTCTTAGAGGAATGAAATAATAAGTGAGAGTAGATGTGTATGCATATGTGCACATACATACAAGTCACGTTTGCATATCATATTTTCTCCTCAAGCTTTACCTAAACTTTATTTGGTTTTAGCTTCTCCTCCCAAGCAAGCATCTCAGAATACCTCGATCTCTTCTTATTTATCACCTAAACAACTCCAGAAGGAAACTGACCATTTGTTTCCTGTTCCCAGAGAGGCAAATTTGACGTGGGTTTTATTACACTTTTTGGATTCAGAAACCATCATTTCGGTCAAAGAATGACTTAAATTCAGAAGAAGGAAAACTTTGTAAATATACCATTGCATTGGTCATCTTCTCATTGTTGGGGAATACCAAGGAAGGGTATATTTATTTGAGCTTAAATTTCAGTCACAGTGGCAGGGAAGGTAAGGCAGCAGGAACTTGAATGGAGCTGGTCACGCAGCACAGTGAGGAAGCAGAGAGCTATGAATGCCAGTGCTCAGCCAGCTCTCTCCTTTTTATTTAGTCCACCCCACCCTCATTTCTGCACCATGGAATGTGCTGCCCACAAGTAAGATGAGTCTTCCCACTGTAATTAACCTAAATTCTATAATCCCTCTAAAACTTGCACAGAGGCTAATCTAGTCTAAATAACCCCTTACCAGTAATTCTAGGTCCAGTCAGGTTGACAATCAATATAAACTATTACAATGATCAAACAGTAAATCAATAAGGAAAGCTTGTGTTTAAAATCTTTTCTTAGTCTACCTGCTTAGTTCTCAGGCCTCAGGAGTACAAAATGAGGAGAAACAAATAAAAGTCATGTAAATAGGTAGAAAAGAAGGCAAAGTCTTACTCTTTGCAGGTGTGATTTTTTTTTGTTTGTTTGTTTTTCGAGGTAGAGTCTCATTGTAGCCCATGCTGACTGGAAGTCACTCTGTATTTTCAGGGTGGCCTCGAACTCATGGCGATCCTCCTACCTCTGCCTCCTGAGTGCTGGGATTAAAGTCATGCGCCACCATGCCCAGCTGAAGGTGTGATTTTATGTAGGCAAAAGGGTGCATAGCCTATCCAGAGACTGTTAGGAGTGAGAAACAAATTCACTGGAGTTGCAAGATACAAGTCCATATGTAAAATTCAGCAGCATATTCACACAACAATTTCACCATCGTGCTGAGGCAGAAATCACAGAAGCAATCACACTTACAATAACTGCAAACAATTAATGAAGTACCTAGGAATACATTTCATAAGAGCAGCAAAAGACCTCGTCACCAAAAATTATAAAACATTTCCCTGATCATTGGGATGTTGAACATTTTCTTAAGTGTGTGTTTGCCATTTGTATTTCTTCCTCTGAGAACTCCCTGTGCAGTTCTCTGCTCCATTTTGTGAGTGGGTTGTTTGGTCATTTATTGTTTAGGGCTTTGGAGTTCTTTGCAAATTCTAGAAATTAGGCCTCTGTCAATTGTAAAGCTGGCAAAAATTTTCTCCCATTCTGTGGGTAATCTGCTGGCTTTGGTTATAGTATATTTGTCAGTGAAAAAGCTTTTCAGCTTCATGAGATCCCAATGGTTGTGTGATTGTTTAATTTCCTGAGCTGCTGGGGTTTTGTTCAGGAAGTTTTTCCCCACTCCTATGTCATGGAAGGCTCCTTCTGTTTTTTCTTCCACCTTGCCCCAGTCAGGATGGCTAACATTAAAAAAAGCTAATTAAAACAAATGCTGGCAAGGCTGTGGAGAAATTGGAACACTCTTACACTGTTGGTGGGAATGTAAAATGGTACAACCATTATGGAAAGCTATATGGAGACTCCTGAAAACAATGACTATAGACCTACCAACAGATTCAGTTATTCCCTTACTGGGCATTTACCCTAAAGGCTCCAAGCCTCAGATCAGAGACATTTGCTCAACCATGTATATAGCTGCTCAGTTCATAATAGCTAAGAGCTGGAATCCACCCAGATGTCCATCATTAGATGCATGGATAACAAAGATGTGGTATATCTACACTATGAAATTCTACACAGCTGTAAGGAAAAATGAAACAATGAAATTTGAAGAAAAATGGTCAAACATGGAAGAGATCATGCTGAGTAAGCTCACCCAATCACAAAAAGATAATCATCTTATGGTCTCATTCATCTGTGGCTCCTAACTTGAATCTGCCTGAAATGCTGTCAGACCTAATAAGTACCCTGAGGACCAGACAATAGGGGATGGTAAGGGTGGGTGGAAGTGAAAGGGTGGGAAGGAGGGTAAGGACAGGGGGACACAAATAGAGACCCAAATGGAAATGGTACCATAAAATCCTATATGCTGAACAGCATGCTAAAACATTGATCATTCAGCAGGCCCACTGAGGGAACACCTGAACCACAGGGACCTGGAGAGAACATCATGAAGACCAACCTTAATCTTTCCCTGTTTCTCTCTCTCTCTTCCTCCCTCTCCTCTCTATGCTCTCTTTATCTTTTATATTACCTATCTTTTTCTTCCTTCACCTTCCTTGGCACTGACTTGTAACTCCCAGTAGCACCATGGGGTTAACTTTTACAATGAGCTGTTGATCAGAGAGACCTACAAGGTTCCCCCCCTCAAAGAAAAAGACAGCTTTCTTTCAGAGTTCTGATGACCCACCAAAGGTTAATGGTAAGACCCTACTGCTGAAGAAATCGTATGCAGCTGAGACGAAACATGGAGCGACCTGGTCAGAATCTGGAAGAGGGTCAGTCCCCAGACATAGCTAGTCTAGTGCCAGAGGGTGTTAATGAGTGACTGGGGGAAAATGACCAACATCTTCTCCAACAACTTGTTGGGGTCCCCCCCAAGGCCAGCTCAGGAGGGACGATAGGGTCTCTGCCGAATTGGGGTGAGCAGCGCGGAGTCACGACACAGACTCCGGGAGTTGGGTGAAAGTGGAAGCGAGAATCCACAAACTCGTTTATTCAGGAAGTGTACATGGGTTTTAAGGGGCTGTTAATCCTTGTATGGGGCGGTCCCCTTTTGGTGACCAATGACAGCTTGTCTCTGGACAGGACATCTCGTAGTAGGCTTCTCGCGAGCATGGGGCTGTAACTGTTGTCACATCAAGCCTGCGCAAAACACCACTTTTACAGAAGCCACTTCCTATTGTCTTTTGCCATGCGGTCTGGCTAGGACCAGGCCTGTATTGTGCCATACATATCCTCCTTTTTGTTTTTATTATTGGCAACCCTGAGAGGTATGGTTTATTGCCAAGCCATTGTTGAACCCAGGCCCCAAGGGATCATCATACGTGACAGTGCCTGTCTTAGGTTGATCCATCTCATGGAGACTTACCCGTCATGGGCCAAGTGCCACCTAGGTGAGGAAACCCGAGGGGGATAGCCTGGTATGGCTTTTGGAAAGCCATTGTTGAACCCAGGCCCCAAGGGATCATCACATGTGACAGTGCCTGTCTTAGGTTGCCCCATCTCATGGAATCTTACCCGTCCTGGGCTGGCTGCCATCCTGGTGAGAAAACCTGAGGGTATGGCCTGGTATGGCCTTTAGCATGAGGTCTGGCTAGGGGCTAGACCTGTATTGTACCATACATATGAGGCTGTTGCCTAGGAGGCATGGAAGGGCCAAGTTGGCGTGGCTCTGTGGCATGTGAACAGTCCCAGCAAGCGAGAATCAACTAGAGAGCCTGAAGAGGAACTGGGGTAGGACAGGTTGCTGGGTGAGTTCAAAGCGTCATAGTCAGTAGCATTGAGTGTCCTTAATGGTAGCAGCTCAATGTAATGAAAAGGAGTTGGAAAGGAATTTATAGCTAGGTGGTGGGGTATAAGTTTAAAGTCCCATATGTAGTCTGAGGGTCTGGCATCATCTTCTTTAGCAAGGCTGGTCGCTGAGTCAGTGGCTGGTGGAGGGAAATAAGTTTAAAGTCCTGTATGTAGTCTGAGGGTCTGGCATCATTCTCTTTAGTAAGGCTGGTCGCTGAGTCAGTGGCGGTGGGGAAATAAGTTTAAAGTCCCGTATGTAGTCTGAGGGTCTGGCATCATCTTCTTCAGCAAGGCTGGTCGCTGAGTCAGTGGCTGGACGGACGTTTCTGGCAGGAACCCAAACTGGGATCTGTGAAGTTTCTGGAAAGACACAAGCATACCCTCGGCCCTGCGTTAAAAAGGGTGGGCCCCTTCCAAATATTAGTAAGAGGATCTTTCCAGCGGATTAAGGGTAAGGGTGTTGTGGTTGGTTGGGATCTCCAATGTTTGTAGGCTGGGAGAGTCCTGCCTCATCAAAGGTGAAAAATTGAGGGTGAAAAGAGCTTCCACTAGGGCCAAGTGGGGGTCCTTGTAAACATAGTGGACTTTTGTTTTATAATTAGTTCCTTTAGGGTCCGGTTTGTTCTTTCCACGATGGCCTGTCCTTGTGGGTTGTAGGGGATCCCAAGGGAGTGTTTTATTCCCCAAGATTCCATGAAGGATGTGAATTGGGCAGATGTGTATGGAAGGGCCATTGTCTGTTTTAATTGAATAGGGCACACCCATGACCAACATAGCGGTTTTTGTTGCCTTAATAACATGGGATGCCTTTTCCCCAGAGAGAGCAATAGCAAAAGTAAGCTTAGAGTAAGTGTCCACAATGACATGGACATATTTGAGGTTACCAAAGGAAGGTATGTGGGTAACATCCATCTGCCAGATAGAATTTGTGGGGTAAGGCCTCTAGGATTGACTCCTTGAGGCTTTGGGCCCAGGGGGCTAGGGGGCACATGACTTACAAGTACGGGTTAAATGTTTGCATTGGCTAAGTGAGAGCTCAGGATATAGGGTTTTTAGGTTAGTGGGGGATAGATGGAACCTTTGGTGTAAACGTCTGGCTTGTTCTAAAGGTGGCAAGGAGGAGACAGCAATAAATTTGTCTACCTGTGAATTTCCATCAGCAATAAAGCCAGGCAGGCCAGTGTGTGTGGGGAACATGCTCAATAAACCAAGGGTAGGATCTGTTTTCCATCTGCAATTGTAAAGCGGTGGTGAGTTTATGGGCCTGTGCCCATGAGGGATGTACCCAGTAAAGGGGTGATTGGTTTTGCCAGATGACTCCCAATGGTGCTCCTGTCGTCCAAAGGACTACATTTAGAATTGGAGCAGATGGGTCATATCTTGCGAGGGTCATAGAAAAGAGGTAGTGGGATATTTTATGTAACAAATTTTTGGAGTGATGATTTAGAGGAATTTTTTTGAAGGGTTGTCAGTAACTCTAAGGAGGTCATAAAGTGGTAAAGTTCACTAGGAGGGATGGGTAAAAAGGTTTGAGCCAGTTAATTTGGCCACAGAGTTTTTGGAGATCATTGAGAGAATAATGGTCCTTTATTAGAAGATGAGGGTAAGTGGTTGTATAGTAGTGGAAATTTTGTATCCTAAAATCCAAAAGGGGGCACTGTTTGAATTTTTCCTTGGCTGAGATGCAAACCCAAGTTTTTTGAGGTCCTCAATGAGTAATTTAAGAAGGTCCAAAAGGGCAGTTTTTGAGGTATGTGCAATCAAAAGATCATCCATGTAATGAACAAGAAGGCACTTAGATTGTATTCTCGCCCAGCTGGCAGAGGATATAAACATTTGGCAAATAGAAGGACTATTTTTCATGCCCTGGGGAAGAACCCTCCATTGATATCTTTTAGCTGGGATAGAATGGTTGGTCTTAAAAGACAGTAAAAGCAAAATAGGGTCTGTCCTCTGCTGCCAAAGGGATAGAGAAGAAGCAATCTTTAATATCTAAGATAACTATATGGTGGTTAGTAGGGATGGCTCCAGGGTGGGGAAGGCCTGTCTGAAAAGAGCCCATTTTTACATATGTTTATTAACCTGGCGAAGGTCTTGGAGCAGTCTATGTTTACCCGTTTTTTCTTTTTAATGACAAAGATGGGGAATTATGGGGCTAATAGAGGGCTCAATATGGCCAAGAGCAAGCTGTTCTTGAATAAGGGATTTGAGAACAGTTAATTTAGTAGTATAGGCCACTGTTCGACCCAAATGGGTTCCGTGGTATCCCATTGTAAAGAGGCAAATGGGCCTAGCGGTAGGGGATCGGACAGTGGCCTCTAGAATTGGGGGTGATGATGAATGGCGGGTGGTTTTGTGGGGGTTGGGTCGCCTGAAAGACCAATAGTATCATGGGCAATAATATCATCATAAAAGGCCTGGTCATCTGTTGTTATGACAACACCCATGTCAGTAAGGAGGTCTCTTCCCAGAGGGTATTGGGGACATTTGCTACCAGGGGAAGAATTCCCCGTGTTGCCATCATAGTCTTTCCATGTAACTGGTCTCCTAACCTGTCTAGTAGTCTGTTGTCCCCAACACCCTAATATTGGGACCCTCTTTATAGGCCCAATTGGGCATGCGGAGTGCATCGTTGGCAGAGATAATAGTGGCATCATCACCTGTGTCTACTATGCCCTTGAATTCAATACCATCCAAAAAGGACAGAAATGCGGGGTGAATGGTCATAAACAGGCAGAGTCCATCTAATGTGGGGTTGTTCCCTCTTACTTGCGGGGCTGAGGGTTGCCCCTGGGGAGTTTAAAGGCAGAGAATTTTTGCAATCCTTGGCCCAATGATACCAATTTTGACATTTAGGGCAGGGGTTGGGGCCTGAAAATAGCTTAGTTGTGTTTGGACAGGTCCTCTGAAGGTGTCCCAGTTTGCCACAGCCCCAGCAGAGGGTGGTTGTAAGATAGGCTTTTGACCCATGGTCAGGGTTTGTATTGAGGTGGCCAGGGCCTCGAGGGGGCAGACACAGGATTGATATCCTTGGTAGCTACAATCCATTTATGGAGGTCCTCATTACGCACGGCAGCAATAGCATTACGCGCTGCTGCGGATGCTCCTTCCCATGTCAGTTGCTTAACTAAAGCGTCCCTGGCGGGGGCCAGGGAGTGCGTCAGTCCACGGACTCTGTCACACGAGAGAGGAAATCTGTGAAGCCCTCAGATGCGCCCTGGACCAGATTTAAAATAGGTAATCGGCTTTTGTGGGAGGCAGGCCTTAAGCCCTTGAAGAGATAACGATTTAATTTGGTCAAAGTAGGCGTGTATGCCCACTGTGGCTTGTGATACAGGGTCTGTATAAGGTCCTGTGCCAAGGAGCATGTCAAGGTAATTGGAATTTTCCCTAAGATTTTGGAGGGCCTGGGATTCATAAGGTCACTATAGGCGGCTTTCCATTGGAGGAATTCAGGGGGAGAAGAACTGCCTTGAGGAGGGAATACCAGTCATAATAAGTCTGAAGATGGATGGCCCATTGTAAAAGGACTTGTTCAAAGTAAGCAGAATCAACGCTGGATTCCTGGGCTGCCTTACGGATGAGGGCCAGATCAAGAGGGGGTGGGGAGCCATGGCCTGATTGTCGCATCCGGCCCTACGTTAACAGGGAAGGCGGCGAAGGGGCATGTCAGGGAACCGGCAGTCACCTGGGTGTGTCCAGGGCTGAGGTGGGGAGGTCCTTGGAAGGGTAATGAGGGGAGGGTGGTTGCAAGTGTGGCCGTAGCAGGAGGGGGTTGGTGTGGCAGCTTATTATCATTTAAAGGTTTTAGTTCCTCCTCATCCGAGTTATCGGAAGAGGGGCTGGGAGGACGAGCTGTGAAGAGCCAATTTAGGTTCCTCTTCATATTGTTTGTTATGGGCATAAATGATTTCCTGTACTGTGCAGCCTTTAAGGCCGGCAATTATGGCAAGGAGGATAGAAAAGAATGGAGCAGGGAAGGTGTGCCCTTTATGCGTTTTTTGGCAAGGACTAGGACCCGGGACCAAATGTTAGTGTCCCAGATGTTGTCGGAGTGATCCATGGGGCTAAAACAAGAGTTTCATCCCAAAAGCTATGGAGGTCTTTTTGTTTTAATTTTAAGCCACATTGCAGAAGGAGGGCCTTAAGAGCTTGCAATTGCGGCGTCCTCTGGTGGGGAGGGAGGTTGCCCATTGCCGCGTGGTGTTGTTTGATGGGGGGGCTGGGCTGGGACACTCCTGAATCAAAGAGACTGAGAAAATAATAACCCAGATCAAAGATGATAGACCAGAGGATAATCATGCAAACCACAAGTCCTAATGCTGGGGCCAGCTGAGACATACGGATAGATTGTTTAGGACCCACGTGTCTTGTGCTTAGTGGGGGGAGGGGCCAACACAGGCTTAGGGCCATGCAGCAGTGTGTGCCTTAAGGGGGGTAGGGGAGGACAAACAAAGAAAGAAGGGGGTAATGGGCTGCCTGCTCACCCACAGGCAACCGTTAGCCGTTTTTCTCTCACCAATGAAGAACTGGGCGCTTTGCTTGTCGAACTTTCAGGGATGAGGCAACGCCGAGGGGGCTACTCGCCGAGGGGGCTTCTCGAAGAACTGGGCGTTTTGCCGTTCTGCCAAATGCCGAGGGGCTGCTCACCGGCTCACGGGACGTTCAACGGGGCATCTCGCCAGATGCCGATGGGGCAGGGGGGTCACGGATGGGGTGTCTCGCTAAAACACCGACGTCGGGGCAGAGGGTCCCTGTTCAGTCGCCAGATGTTGGGGTCCCCCCCAAGGCCAGCTCAGGAGGGACGATAGGGTCTCTGCCGAATTGGGGTGAGCAGCGCGGAGTCACGACACAGACTCCGGGAGTTGGGTGAAAGTGGAAGCGAGAATCCACAAACTCATTTATTCAGGAAGTGTACATGGGTTTTAAGGGGCTGTTAATCCTTGTATGGGGCGGTCCCCTTTTGGTGACCAATGACAGCTTGTCTCTGGACAGGACATCTCGTAGTAGGCTTCTCGCGAGCATGGGGCTGTAACTGTTGTCACATCAAGCCTGCGCAAAACACCACTTTTACAGAAGCCACTTCCTATTGTCTTTTGCCATGCGGTCTGGCTAGGACCAGGCCTGTATTGTGCCATACAACAACTCACAGTCTAAGCTACCCAGAAGGAAACAACTTGATGTGATGCTCAAACAAGTGCAATAGTGGCACACAGCCATGGTGGGTAACCAGCTGCTCTTGATTTGGCTAATAGATGCACTCAGTGGATTGGAACTCATTGCTGGAACTGGGAAATAAGTCAAAACCAGGTACAAAAAATGAGCCCATTCTCCAATATCAAGCTCCCACCAAATGTAGGCTAGAAAAGGGCTGACACACATAAAATTCTCTCTAAAATAACTATGGCTATTCCATCTATCTAGTACTAACTACTCTCTCCCTTGGAGAATTTGCTTCTCTTTTCAGATGGATGATGAACTTGAAGGGAGGATCAACCTATTGCACCTCAACAGGGCCCAAGCTGAAACCATAGAGTAATGGGGGAAAAGGGCAAGAGTGCAGCTTTCTTGGTGAACATGACACCAGAAAAGGCTGAAGGAGATAAACACAGAGAACATCCAACTCCTACTAAGCCAGATATGCAGAGACACAGAGGCTCCCAAGACCTCACCACTGAAGTAGAACTAAAATGATCCCAACGTACCTCAGTGAAATTCAAGGAAGAGGGGGCGAAAAGAGTGTTAGAGCCACAAGCTGGGTCATTATGCACAGAGACTTTGCCTATCCCTCATAACTGTTGATTACACCCATAATGCATGACCCACATTCCCCAATGGTAAGGGTCCCTTCAGAGTGGGAGGACAAGAAGAAGACTATCAGAGTCACCAACATGGATGTAAAATTAGAATAATATAAAATAAAAAATTATAAAACACAGATGCCAGAAATTTGAAAACATACCAAACAAAAAATTGTAAAGAGTTCTATGTTCATGGATTGGAAGACTTAATATAATAATACTACACACAAATATCATATCTCACAGAATTAGAAAAAATAATTAAAATCATATAGAAGCAAAAAAAAAAAAAAGATCCTAAGTAGCCAAAGCAGTCAAGGAAATGTTAGAAGGGTGGAGGCCTCACAATATCACAATACTTGATTTCAAGATATACAACAGTGTCATAGCAACGAAAACTACACAGTATTGCACCAAACCCTCCCTGCAAAACAAACAAACAAACCAAATAGGTATATAGGCCAATGAAAGAGGGCTGAAAGCCCAGAAATAGATCCATGAATCTATAATTAACTGGTTCATAACCAAGTTGCTAAAACACACGTTGGATAAAGAATAGCCTCTTAGATAAATGATGCTAGGAAAAATGGATATTCACATGTAGAAAAGTGGAATTAGATCCCTGTTTCTCATGGTGTACAGAAAGCTACTCAAATGTATTTAAGACCTACATGTAAGACCTGAGGCTCTGAAATGTTGATATTAACAGGACTTTATTTACACAGATTTTTATTTTATTTATTTGCAAATGGAGAGACAGAGAAGAAGAGAGATTAGATAGATAGATAGATAGATAGATAGATAGATAGATAGATAGGAAGAGACCAGGCCCTTTTGCCATTGTGAACAAACTCCAGACTCATGTGCCACCATGTACATCTGAATTTACATGGTTATGGGGGATTCAAGGTCAGGTTGGCAAACTTTACAAGCAAGAACCTTTAACTACTGAGTCATCTCTCCAGCCCTTTCATGATTTCTTTCATGTAATCTAAACAGCACAGAAAACAAGATCAAAAGTTGACAAATGAGACAATGTTAAGATAAAAGGCTTCTGTACAGCAAAGGAAACACTACAGTGAGGAAACAGCCTACAGAATAAGATAGAATATATTCCAGATGTGTATCTGACAAAGGTTAATTCAGATTGCATGAGGAACTAAAAAATATTAACAGTTTGTGAGGCAAGAAATACATAAATGTATTGCATGATGTGACGCTATAAGAACCTTGATATTCTGGTATCATGGTGACTAAAAAATATAAACCTCTTATGTGACAGTTCAGGATCTCAGACCAACAAGGGTGGGTTCGGTTTCTGAAGGCCTAGCCTCACACCTCTCATGTTCCCTCGGTTCAAGCTTCTAGAGGCTAATTCACATTGGAGAAAGTAAAGACCTGCATATTTTGAAATAGCATAAAAATTGTAGCCATGTTAAATTTGCTATGATCACAAACTAGGGGAAATAACAGCCAGTGAGTGAGAATATCCTGAGACTCTTCTGGTCTCTTTACCCTCCTCTGATGAGAAGTGACAGCTAGTGAGATATCAATAAAACAAATTCCAGATGGAGAACATGGAAAAGCTTCCTGCGTCTGCCTCTTCTTGGTGACTGACAGAATGCAGCAGAAGTGAATGAAGGAAGGGGGGTGAATTTACACTGTTTTGTTAGAATTTAGATTAGAAAGGTTATTGGCTTGAACACTTTCTAAACTGAAAATGACCAGACACACTTCAGGACTTGTGGAAATGAGAGGGGGTTTATCTTACGTTTCTCCTCTACTATCTGCTACAGAACTGGAATTTGTCATGCGTGTGTGTTCAAGCCCAGCCTCTTTGGGACACTGCACTCAGGCTTGCTGACTTCTTTGGGATTCAGCCCTGGACCCGAAATCAAAAGCCTGGTTGCTCTTGAGGATTTTGGTGGGCATTTTCCTCTTTCCTGGTCTCCTGGGTGTTTTCACCAGCCTGTAAGATTTTTCCTTCCCCACCCTGGCAGCTTAGCTGCTGCCCAGATGGGAAAGGATATACATGGGCCCTTAAACCATGTAAATGTTTCAACTCCTCACCCTTTGGCTCTCACAATTTTATTTTGCACTCCTGTCCTCCCTACCATCCCCCCCTTCATTGGTCCACACACTCTGGCTCCTCCTGGCTCCGAAATATATATAATAATTTAATAATCATTCTTTTCAGTATGGTTTATGCAATTCTTTGGTTAAAAGGAGACAGGAGCTTGGGTTTGGGGGTCTGTGTTTGCCCCCCCCAAAATAAAATAACTCAGGTTCACTAAGGTGAACTTCCAGATTAGGCACAGTTATGGAGGAAGGGATTTATTTATTATAGTTTACAGGTCCAGGGGAAGTTCCATAATGGCAAAAGAAGCTGGACTATCTTCACAGGACCAAACACAGAGAGCAAAGCCACAAGCCAAAAGCCTCACAGCACACCTCAGGAACTCCAGCTTGGCACACTTTGCATATCTTTAGATTGAAACCCACCACCACACCTTAAGATCCGCCCAGAGACACTGCCTCTAGCCAAGTGGCTGCAGATGCAAACTATAAACTAATAAAACACTGAATATACTGGTGGCCATCTATTCAAACTACCACACACCTCTTTTCAGAGGAGAGAGAGAGAGAGGGAGTGTGTGTGTGTGTGTGTGTGTGTGTGTGTGTGTGTGTGTAAATGGATAGTGGAAACTACTGGGAAAACTTCAGACTTATTTCTATTGAGTGTAATGGTTTAAAAAACTTTCTGTGATGTTCCCCTTGTGGGAATGTGACTAATCTTTCAAGAAGTGCCTAGCTATCTGACATTTATTCATGGACTAAAAAAATCAGACAAATATGTGTAATTAGTTATTGCTTAAAATCATGTCAAGACAAAATGACATTTTTCTCTTAAGAGTTCAACAAAAGTTCTTAAAAGTCCCCCTTCCCCACAAAATAAATCTGTTGCTATGCCAAGAGGTTCATTCAGGTTTCTCACATGTAAATGTGAGGGTATCTAAAAGTCACATCACAGTTTCTGCTAGATTACATATAAAAGCTTTAAAGCAAGAACAACACTGAGATCTGAGTATTTTATTAAAATCTTTAGTCTTAAGGAAAAATAATTGGAATGAATGTTTAGGGATTCCTGGCCCTGGAATGACTTGCATCTGATTATTTTGGAGACAGCACCTGAACAGTGAGGGAAAGAAGACAGTTTCCTTTCCAATCTCTGGTTTGAACCTTAGAGAAACTGCTTTTACCAGTTTTCATGTCAAGCAGTAACTGAATAAATGGGATCACTGAAAATTTGCATAGATTAAAATGCACAAAGCTTTTTGAGTATTAAGAAGATAGTCCATATACTCTGTTTCTTGCAAGCTTCTGGACTGAGAAAACATCTGATGTAAGTATGGGACACCTAGGTCTTATATTTTCAGTTGACAAAAAACATTCTATGTATTAGTATGAAAATGACTATGATGATGAAACTTTATTTTTATGCAGAGCTGGGAACTGAACCCAAGATTTTTTGCATGTTAAGTATGCACTATGCCACTGTGCATACTCCAAGCTTTTGCTTTAGGTGGGGCGGGGCAGGGTCAAGTAATATAGCTCAGCTGGCTTTGAAGTTGTCATCACCCCGTTTTCACCCACAGAGGACATAATGTCTGATTCTCATACAACTGAGGCAGAGGTTTCTTATCACGATTTTATAAGAAGAAAAATGCTAAAGTTGTCAAGTTTACATGGAACTATGGAATTATGAAACAAAAATCCTGAATAACCAAAGCCATCTTGAGCAAAAGATGAACCAAGTAGGATACCTTGTCCCAACTCATTTCAAAACATCCTGCAGGGCTGAAATAATCAAAGTGACCTGGAGTTGTCATGCAAAGAAAGGTGGGGGCAAGTTTAACAGAACAGTCTGTCAGAGTTTCTTTCACTGTGACAACAGATCTGCCATAAAAAAAAATGTATGAGAGAAAATATTATTACCTCATGGTTTCTTTGGTTTAAGTGCTTCATGGTAGAAGCATGGGGTAGTTCAGAACTCCTCGCCTCCAGTAACCAGGAAGCAGGAAGAAGAGTGTATGTTAGCAGGCTTGCATGGGCCCTCAGCCCATGATGCTACATATATCCAAGGTGGTACTTCCCCCAGTCACTGTTTCACATGTCAAGAACATATGGATACACCCTCATATGGCCATGTAGATGTGCACCTCACTCATCTCTCAGGCATCGCTCAGTCTAATCAATTGAAAGATTGAATATTATAGAAATCATAGACATAAACATATGCATCTATATATACTCAGCTAACTGATATTTTAAAAGCTATGAATTATGTACAGGGAAAATAAGAATAGCCTGGCCCCCAACAACACACTTCCTCCAACAAGGCTCTCCCTCCCAAATTGCCGTTAGCTGGGGACTAAGCATCTATTACACATGACTTTATGGAAGACATCTGATTCAAACCACCACACCAAGTTACAGTTTCACAGGAGAGAAGAGTTCTGTAGGGCCATTTGAATGGTAGAGTGATTATTAATAAAATAATACATTGTGCATTCCAAAGAGCTGGAATTAAATTTTTTTACCATAAGGAATTAATAAATGTTTGAGTATATATACATTTGTTCTTTACAAACATTATATACATCATATTAGAATAATACATCATATTAAAATACATCATAATAAAGCACTACACAGTAGCTCATTAATATGTTTAAATTTTGTTTTCATTACCTTTACGTTAATCATAGTTAGCAAAAGCCTTAAAACTACCCTCACACTCCCTTTGTTGCTAGAAAGCTTCTCTCTTTAGGAGCTTCACCTGTGTATTGAAATTCAAAACAATTAAAGAAATTTATAGTACAAAAGTAAAGGAAGAAAAGAAATTTAGCATTGTTAAATAATGTACTTTGCAAGCCCTGTACATGGAGTGACAGATCCAGGACATGCTGGCTGGCTGGCTGACTCCAAAGCACATAACCTTAATGATTTCCCAAACTGTCCTCTATCATCACGCGAAAATACCATTTCTGTGATGCTACCAAGAGTGGATTGCTGAGCTCAAGGCTCTGCAAATTTCCTTCCTACCAATCTGTTGCTCAGATCAGGAAAAGCTTCCCCCAGGCAACTTCCCATCTGTAGCTTGTCACTTCCAGTGTCTGGGGGACATTGGAAAGTTCTGAAGTCTCTGCAAGCAGCTGGGGGCTCAGATACCCTCATCAGCACCTGTAGCCTGTGAACTGCCTTTCAAGCAGGATTCCCTCTGCAGACTAAGCTCAGCTCATAGTGGGGTGCATGAATGCATTGTCCTAAAAAAACATTCCCTTTGGATGGATGACTTCTGTGAAAGCTGACTGTGAGTTGAAATGAGAGAAAATTGATTCATTACTATACAGTATATTTTTATACTTATCATTTATGTTCCCTTTGTCTTTATCTTTTTTCAATTTTTATTTATTTTATTTATTTGAGAGAGAGAGAAAGAGGCAGAAAGAGAGAGAGAGAGAATGGGCATGATGCCAGGGCCTTCAACTGCTGTAAATTAATTCCAGACACACATGCCACTTTGTGCCTCTGACTTATTTGGGCCCTAGGGAATTGAATATGGGTCCCTTGGCTTCACAGGCAAACACCTTAACTGCTAAGCTATCTCTCCAGCCTTTATTTCCTTTTCAATTTCTTACTGGTTAAGACACGTTCAATTACCCAGTACCCACGTAAAGCCAGAGGCACGAGGTGGCATATTTGTCTGGAATTTATTGGCAGTGGATAGAGACCCTGGTGGGCCCATTCTCTCTTATTTGCCTCTTTCTGTCTCATATATATATATATATATATGAGTAAATAAATAATGGGATTTGGCCAGTGATTTTTTTTCATGGCTTTATTCTGAGGGTTATTGTTATCTGTGTTTTTTATAATTCTGTTTCTTATAGTAGTCATAAGGATGTAAATTATTCAGAGATAATTGGATAAGCTCTAATATTTCCCAAATAATTTTTTGTGTTTTTTCTTTTGTTTATTGGGGTCTGAGCCCAGAGTCTTGTGCATACTAGACACATGCTCTTCTATTGAAGTACATCCAGTTAAAATAATTTGGAAATTAAAAAAAAAATCTGTACTCCTTTTTGTGTTTGATTCTTTTATTTCTCCACATTTCCATACATGCATAAAATTTTTATAAAATACTGGATTTCATTGTGACATTTTCACATGAATCATACTTTGAACATATACATCCTCTCCTGAGGTCTCCTTGTTATTCCCAAATAGGCCCCCTGCCATTCTTTAGAGGGGTTAAATCTTGACTTTGTGCCATGATCCTCTTCCTTGTTAAGATTTATTTCTCCTCAGGTGCCCAATGAGACAGCTGGGATTCTTTTTCCAGGTGTCCTCTTTGCACATTTCCCAGCTTCTTCTCTTCCAAATGTGCTTGCTGTTGGAAGGAGGGGAGGTTTTTTGCCACATAGTAGCAATAGCAGACGTCTCCAGTCCTAGCAGAAACTACTCTGTCACATGGATAGTGCCCAGCAGTCTCAGGAAACCTGCCCCAAGTAAGAACAAAAAACAGTACAGCGTTTCAACTGACCTCCATTGACCCTCCCCATGTGATTTCTACAGGCCAAATCCTTTGTGCTTAACATAATTTCTCTGAGCCAAGATTGTAAAAAATGCCTCGGTGCTTCAGACTATTCATGCCCATATCCAGACATATTGGGCAGCCTATACCAGGTGGCTCTCTTGCTTTAACTTAATTACAGTAATTCCCAAGGAACAGATTGGGTTATATGTAGGCTTTATTTACTTTAAAAAAAGAAGCAATCTTAAAACATGAGTGAGGCTATTGTTCTTTAATTTTCCATCTTTCTTAGTTCCATTTTTGGTCTTTGTGGCTGCTGAGAGAGTGCTTTGCCAGGAGAGGCTGAGTTCTTCCCATGTGCCCAACATTGTACTGAGAGCTCTACGATGAGTCTGTAGGTCCTCGCCACCACAAAAGAATACACTCTAAGTTATCTTCTTTCCCGTCATGTTTTCCTCTATCACTTTTCCTTGCTCTATCATTAGAGAGTAAGCTCTCAGAGAGGAGACTGTCTTGTAGCTCCAGTACCAAGACCAGTGATTCACCAGAAAAAGTGTGAGTGAATTCACCGTCCTTTGTGATAGCTTCTGTTTTGATGGGTATTTAACGAATGCCCCTGAAAGAATGTCCATAATTTAAAGCCTATTATAAGAACAGTGATGAGCTGGAGAGATTGCTTAGTGTGGTTAAGGATCTTGCCTGCAAAGCCTAAGAACCCAGCTTTGGTGCCCCAGTACCCACAAGATGCACAAGGTGGTGCATGCATCTGGAGTTCATTTGCAGTGGCTAGAGTCCCTGATGCCCCCATCCTCTCCCTCTCCCTTTCTCTCTCTCAAATAAATAAATACAGTTTTAAGGAGGTAGAAAAAGAACAGTAGTGACTATTAACATATGAGAGAGTTGTTATTGAGTACAAAAAGGCTTCTGCAATTACATAGGATACCTTTGAGATAATCCTGCCATTGAAGTCCTTCTGTTGGCATCATTTTAGATAGTAAGATTCTTATCTTGGAGGGATTACCCTATATATCTAAGTTAACACACTATTTTTTTTTCAAGGTAGGTTTCATTCTAGCCCAGGCTGACCTGGAATTCACAGTGTAGTCTCAGGGTGGCCTTGAACTCACAGCGATCCTCCTACCTCTGCCTCCTAAGTGCTGGGATTAAAGGCGTGCACCATGACGCCTGGCTTAAGTTAACACACTTAAGGGAAATGATCAGGATTCCAATTAGATCTATGTCCAGGCACTATTGCTTTTAACCACTGGACCCCACTTTCTTCACAAATTGGCTATCTGTCTCAATAGAGCATTCTAGTGCTTATAATCACTTGATATATATTTTATAAGACCTCATTGCCATAATGATCATAATTCATCATCTCCACATACAGCATAGGTTGAACTAAGCAAACAAAATAGGAGTTCCAAGAAGAACTGGTGGGAATCAGCTGGTTATTTCAACAAGTCTGCTCTGTAATGAGCATGTAAAGAGGAGTCCCTGGCAAGCAGAGTGCACTGCCTGAGATTAACATCCCAGGGGTCATTCCATCACTTCATCTTTACACCTTGGGGAGAGGGGAATCTTTTCCTGTGTGGATATCCTAGAAATGACATGCAAGGATCATACTGACACTTCCTCATTAGCCAGTCCTGATGTACATTTTACATTCTCTTTGTGTCTGTCATTTTCTGTCTGATGCCAGGGGGAATGTGCTCATTTGCCAACCTTATCATTTGTCTTTATTCTTTCTAAATTTTCCTTGGTAATATCCAATTACCCAGGGTCTGACTTTTTCTCTTAAGCCTCGTAATTGATAATCCAGGTAGAATCCTTATGTTCTGAAATAATTTCAATAGGCAGGCAGAGTAAAGAATGCAGATAAGACTGACAAATAACAGACATATTCTTTCCTTACAAGTATAAGTCTTTTATCAGTGCATTAATTCTCTGCAAAGTCCAAGAGGTAATCATTACCAACATGTAAAGCAAGGCATGTTAAATTAGGGCACCAGGTTTAAATAAAAACAGAAATACCTAACTATTTATATTCAATATAGGCCAACTGTTTACATATTTTCTTTCAAGGGAATGGTAGAGTTTACTAATTGCTGATTTCATAATTGCTGTTGTGGGCTGGTTTTACTTCCAATATTTACTGAAGTGTATCCAAGTTACAATGAATATCAAGTGCAGCTTTCATTTTTAAGAAGGGTAAAATACTTTAGAAAAAATGAACCCAATTAAGATTAATTTTAAATAAAAACTGGCATTGTAGGAATATAAAACAGCAGGAGGAATTTTAATTGGAAAAAAGAATTTATAGCATCCTAATCATTTAGCATTTTCATCATTTCATCAAATTATGGTGGTTGGTTATCACTGAAAGTGGTAAAATTATTAAAAATGAACCTATCCTAAGAAGAAAGTTCAATGGAAATTAATGAAGAACTTTCAGATCCTCCAATCATATGAGAAGAATCAGAAATGTACTATAAATCCAAACCAGAGATGCTCAACATGTTAAAAACTGACAGACTGATTTTAAAAGAGATGAAAAACTGCATCATGATGGAGTTCAAGTGCTAAAGCCAAAATGTTTTGAATCTCATTTTACTGTGCCTTTCAAAGGACCACCTCGCACAGTTTGCTAAATATTAAATACTCATCTGAAAAATGAGTACACTAGAAGTTGACTAATGAAATTAGAGCAGGTTAATTTATCAAAGGTGGGGAGTTAACTCAGCATAGCACATAGAGCAAATACTTCATGCTAAATATTACTAGGCTGGGAAGATTGCTCAATGGTTAAAGCCACTTGCTTGCAAACCTTGGTGGCTGGGGTTTAATTCCCAAGTGTTCCCATAACACACAGTGGTGCATGCAATTGGAGTTTGCTTTCAGTAGCAAGGAAGCCCTGGTGCACCCATATATTATCATTGTTATATGTCTATGAAAACTAATCTCATGCCAGAATCATTCTACCTTACCTTCCAGGATCTCTTGGAAACACAATCTGCTCTTCAGTAAAATGAAATTAAAAGAGTGCTAAAAATATTAAAGAAATTTCACCTTTATCAGAAAGTCTTTTGTCTTCTAGGGTGATTTATTTCCTATTGACAGAAAGAAGGATGTAAAGAGCCTAACTCTAGGAGTCATGAACCTCCTTTGACTTACACCCAACCCCATTTGTGGGTAATACCTATAACACCACCATAGAGAGTATTCTACACAGAGGGGTTTAACACTTTTAAAAGACCTCATAACTGTATGATAAGAATACAAGTATGGCCCCCCATTCTTCAGACATGGAAATTGAGGCCCAGAGAAGCAACTGGACTCAAACAAGATCCTATGGGAAGTATTAATACAGGTGTTCCTATGATTGAAGCAGTGTTTCTCAAAGCTGACCTTCAGACCCTGTCATGCTTTGGCTCTGGGTATACTTGTCTAATCTACATCTGCATACTCCCTAGCTCATTCCCCTTTATTAGGGGTTACTGTTACACCCATCATGATTGCCCTTAACTTTAAAATCCTTCTTACCCCTCACCCACACATACAAACTTACACATATTTTTCCTCTTTATTTTCCTTCCTCTCAATGAATACGTTTTTATGTAAGAAAATGTTTAAATCATTACTTTTGTTCTTTTTTTCCTCATGCAAAGAGTAACATGTGAAATTGTTCACTAAGTGAAAAATATTTTTTTCTGATGTATTTTTCAAAGATTTAGAATATTTGTAATATGTTCTACCACAAAAATTATATCAAGTCAAGTCACCAACTCAAGATAGGAAAAAGAATGTCTATGTAGTGTTGTAAGCTGATGCTAATTTTAAGAAAACACTTGTCAAAATCACCGGAGTATACATTGTGACCAAATGAAGTCAGAATGCATTAGCTGTCATGGAGGTCATGCTTGTATAAGGTGACATTTTTCTCTTCTTTCTGTCACCTGCATCTGTACACAGTTGAATTACCTTGACTGCAGAGGCCCTTGCCTCAAATTTCTGAATTTACTGAATCAATTGGGTATATAAATATGTGTATTTGTGTGCACAGATGCATGTGTACACATGTGCATAGGTTCATATGTAAGCTGGAGGACAACCTTGGATATTATCTTCAGGGTTACTGCCCATCTGTTTTGGGATATGATTTCTCATTGGCCAGGAGCTCCCTGATTAAAGTACACTGGCTGGTCAAAGAGTTCCCAGGATCCTCCTGTCTCCACATCCTCAGCAGTAGGCTTATAGGTATAGATCATCACGCCCAGTATTTACATAGATACTGGGGATTGAATTCATGTTTTAATGCTTGCAATGCAAGCAATTTACTGACTGAGTGATCTCATTGGCCATGTATAAAATGTTTTTAACATATACCATTAAAAGATAAGAAAATTAGACTGGGCATGGTAATACTTGATGAATCCCAGCACTGGGGAGGCAGAGACAGGAGAATCATCACAAGTTTGAGGCCAGTCTACTGTGCATAGTGAATTCTAGACCACATAGAGCTGAACAGCAAGACTCTGTCTCAAAAAGCCACCAATACCAAAGATGTGGTGTTTGAAAAATACATAAGAAATGGAAGCTTCTACATAACTATTATGGGGCTCCTCCTCTTCCCTGTGGATATTTTTCTTTGGTGACCCACAATGAACAATGTAGGAGTACTGAATTGTTATAAATTTTATTAGAATATAGAAAATAATACATACAGATAACCATAGAATACACACACAAGAATGTGAAGATAAATTTTAGACTTTTCAATATGAAATAGGATCTGTATCTCATGGAGATATATTTCTAGAAATAACATGAATCAAGAGAACAACCATCTTGTGAATGACAAGTATAGGAACAAATAATTGGAATTACTAGATAATAAAAAGTTACAATTCTGTGACATTTGGAATAAAATACAAGTATTGGAGAAAGTGTTTGCCTATGTTATGGCTGGAAATAACAGTGTTCATATGAAATCTACTAATCATTCAGATTGTTTTCCAGATATGTACAATATATACAGGCCTTACATGAGAAATTCATTAAAAAAATTCTCCTTTTAAATTTACATGTAATCTCTAAATATAAAATGGTACACTAAAGAAATATTGTTGAAAGTTGGCTTTAAGTTTTGATACCTCTGACAATATGAACAAGTTCCAACAAAACGTGAAATTGGTAGGAAATAGGCACAAAAATGATTCTGAATATCTAACACTCAATCTGCCGATTTTCTTATTTTCTTTGCATGTTGTTATAAAGTCATGTCTTCAATAATCCTTTGAACATGACATATCACAAGACGAAGCCATCCATATCAAAGTCAGCAGCATTGCCATGGTTCTATTACAATTTTAACTCAAGAACTAAAGAGCCTGTCTGACTTACTGAGATAGTCAGTGGGATTTCATTTAAATAAAAAATTATCACCATCCAAAATAGAAAGTGTCCCTTAATGGAATCAGAAATTGGATATGAAGTATTGTGTATATTAATTAATATTTGGGTTGAAATACAAATTGTTCCTTATTTTCTCTTCTGAGTTTTAATAATGTCTGAAAGCTTAGTTTGAGGTGTGTAAGAAAAAGACCTTAACTAATTTTGTCTTAACTTTTGAGAAAGGATAAAAAGTATTCCTTTCAATTGTTCATCCTTTTTTTATTTTCTAGATAAGAAAAGATATGGCAATATGCCCTCAGATTCAATTTGCCATCTTTGAATGAGACAGATACTACTGTCCTCTAGAGTGTGGAATGAAAACTTGAAAAATGTGCCTGGTTTGCATGACTTCTATATGCTTGAGGAAATTCATGCCAAGACATTGCATAGGAACACTGCCTGTGGGGTGACAGAGTACTGTCCACTTTCCCCTTTTTATTTTTAGCCACAAATGCATGGGGCAGACAGAGTCAGATTGGATAGGTATTATTACCTCCACATTTGATTGGTTAATAATTGAGAGACACAAGAAAACAAAGTGACTTCTCACAGCCACCTAGTAGAACACTGAACCAAATATCCCTCTTAAAGCCCCAGACAGGATTTTTCTAACAATGTTGTAGCATCACATGCAGCTCCCTTTAAACAGTATAATTATTCAAATGTATTTTTAACCCTTGAAGTTTCAAATCAGTATTTTCAAAATGATACTGATTAAATCCCACAAATAATGCTGTAATAAAGGGATACTGGGCTTAATAATCAGATTAAATGAGGAGCTTTTCAATGTAGAACAAACTGTGTGCATGCGTGTGTGTGTGTGTGTGTGTGTGTGTGTGTGTGTGTATAGGGATGCGTGAGTCATGACCCACAGGCAGTACTTAAACTCATTGCTGAAGAATATTTATATCAAAAGTTCTCAGTGTGTAATATGCAAATTCCTTTGGTTTTACAAGCAAATATTAAGGCATTTCAGATTCCTCTAAAAGGATTTACTATTTTTATTATACTCATATTTTATCTATAATGAAGTAGAAAGTTAAAAACACAGAGGTGAAAAAAATACATGCATAATCACTGTGTTTCAGAAAGCACTTTTTTGGTAACCAATTAACTTTCCAGTAAATAATAATAATAATAATAAAAATACTATCACCACAAAACATTTACAATAAAGAACTGGACCACAGTTATATAACAAGACACTGGGTGGAGGTCCGAGATGGTTGACACAGATCCTCTTGCATCCATATCTGCCAAGAAATGAGAGGGAGTTCATTAGTAAGGACTCTCTCCATTTGTAATCAGGGTGCTCAAGACTGAAGGGTTGTCCCCTCCAAAATCACAGGTTGAAATTCTACTCCTCACTGGTGGTAGATTCACAGAGTGGAATGTTTCTGAATCTGCTGACATCTGGATTTGAAAGCCTTGAAAATTATGAAAAATACATCTCTGTAGTGAGAAGATACCCACTTTTATATTGTTAAAGTACTCAAAAACTCAAAAAAGTACTCAAAAACAGGGATCCTCCTATTAAATTCAAATTACAGCAAGAACTTAATTAGGATCACAAGATGCCTATTAATAGTTCTTAATTTATTCATCAATGTAGCACATACTAGCTGCTGAAAGCATCTATCTAAACATTGGTGTGTAGAAGTGTTTATAAACAACTCCAGCCTTTGTTTATTTAATATTATTTAACTGTAATTGAAATTGGAAAAACGATTCCATCACATTGAAAATAATTATATTTGATCATAAACAACTGATGAGATAATGTGATAATTTAATTAAAGAAAGCTCCTTTGGATAAAGGCTTGGAAAATCTGCTTGGTCCCATCTTGTACAGATAAATTATTATCCATAACATAAAATATCATCTTTATAAAAAATGTCAATAAAAGCTTCATTTTTAGAGTCAGCCCTGTGATGTCATGCAAGTCTATGCAAGGTCAGCAAAGTGGCAGATGTCACCTGACCCAGCTACTCTTGAACAAGCATACCTCAAACTCAAAAACCTGTGGTGTCCCTAGAGAAGCACAGTGCACAGTCCTGCTGATACTGTGCCTGTACCTGTATTGTCATTTCTAATCTAGACCTTACTCCATTCAGGGAACAGGAGGCTTGCACTCATTATTTCAAAATCCAAAATAACGGTCATCATAATCAGCAAGGTAATTCCTGCTTTGGGCCACTGAACTCCATACACTTTGAGAAGCGTTCACAATGTAAGATGGCTTCGACTGATTTGGTCTTGCAGATCTCAGCTGAGAGAAGAGGACAAATTGAGTGTTTTGGCTCAGATATGACCATTTACAGTGACACAGAAATATATTATTCCTCCATCTTGCCTTTTCTATACTTCAGTTCCGAATGCTAGTCATTTTTTCCCCAATATTAAAGACAATAGTTTGCCTTAATTGTCCAGAGCTCCAGACTAGGCCAAGGTCAAAATGGGAGCCAGAAAGAGTTACTTATGTCACCAAGAGCCACAGAATGAATAAGGACAAAACAGTCTCTATAGTGATACAGCTGAGGCTTAAAAACTCCTAACATGAGATTTTAAAGTAATGATAACACTTATTATGCCTTTGTCACTGAGGAATTATGTATGCCAAGTCTGTTTTCTTTAACTCTGAAAGTAAAATTCTGTAGTAAAATAGATATCATTTGGATTTTGAGAGGAAAATTTAATGTGTATGTCCTATAAAATGAGAAACATTTTATTAAATGTCATATTTGGGGGCTGGAGGGATGGCTTAGTGGTTAAGGCATTTCCTTGTGAAGCCTAAGGACTCATGTTCGACTCTTCAGGTCCCATGTAAGCCAGATGCACAAAGTGATGCAAGCACGCAAGGTCACACATGTGCACAAGGGGGCACATTCATCTGGAGTTCAATTGCAGTGGCTGGAGGTCCTGGTGCACCAATTATCTCTTTCACACTCTCACTTTCTCTCTCCCTCTTGCATAAAATTAGAGCCAGTCTGTTGGATTTGCCTCAAAAGAATGTCATGTTTTGATGTGACACACATAAATGGATTATGTTCCTAATCAGTTTAATTTTTCTATCAAGAGAATGGATGTTTTGCCTACAATTTTAGTAGGCAAACAACTGGAGTATTAGCTTTTAAGTGCTCTATAGACTAAGCTGGTCTGGAATGGAGGTCTTCCTGTCTCAGACTCTGAAGCCTTGGGTTTGCATCCTGGCACGTGACAATAGAAAAAGTGTAAAAACCTTTGAAGGGTTTAATGCTACCTTCATGAAATGCCTAGGGAATTCTATTTGTGTAGAAAACCCAAATGCAAATTTAACTAAGAATAAAGAATTCAAATAATAATATTTTGCAAAATATTTTTCAATCTCTTATCCTTATCTTTCAGTTTCCTATGACATTTGAGGTCCCCTGGCCCCCCCTCCCCCCGGTCCTCAAAGCACTTCTTCTTTCTGTTCACCAAAGCAGTGCTGTACAAAAGCATGGACAGGGGTAACTGACTTGTGTATGTAAAGGGGAAATGCATTTTAAACCAACTTACTTGTTATTCTTGGAATCCTGATCTGTTCACTACTGGTACCATCCCCTCCGTCAGTTGTGGCCTTGACTTCAATAATGTAGTCCTCTTTGATGGGCAACAAAAGTTCAGCTGAAGTTTTATTTGTGCTCAGCACATGAACATTAGTTTGACTGCTAGTCCTATAGAAAACCTAAATACATGAACAAACACACTTATATCACCTGCCTTTATTTGCTGCTCAAAACTTGCATTCTGAAATAATTACCAGTTTTATTTGTTTTTCTAGTACCTCTTGAATATAAATTGAAATTTCAGGTAGGTTTATAAACCTTGTATTATAGGTAAGCACATGATAGGTGTAACTGGTCCTCAAAACCAAAGAAGTTGAGGAAGAATGAACTTCTTCCTTGAAAAAGTTTGATGAGGTGGAGGATTACTGAGGCCTGAAAGAATGGCCTGGGCCATGCCCTATGGACCCTCAGTGAGAAACACGAAATCACAAATTGTTTTGCAAATAGTATATTGGGGGCTGGAGAGATGGCTCAGTGGTAAAGCCAGATGAACAAAGTGACACATGCATCTGGTGTTTGTTTTTAGTGGCAAGATTCTTTGGCATGCCCATTCCCTCTCTCTCTTTCCCATTCTTTCTTTCTCTCTCCACACCTCTCTCTGCTTGCAAATAAATAAATAAATAAATAAATAAATAAATAAATAAATAAAGTAAATAGTGAGAATAAAAACATACAAGACTTGTTAATATATAGTTTATGACCACTATGTTTTAAATTCCCAATGAACAGAGTTGTCTCACATGTAAACCTGAATTTCAGGACTCGGATATTTTGAGAAAATGCCTTTTTACAGGAAGTTTCTTATGTTAAAATTAGATTATACAAATGTTATTCTCATCATTTTATCACATTCAAAATTTATCTATTTATTTGCAAGAGGGAAAGGGGGAGGGAGGGAAGGAGAGAACAAGCAAGAAAGGAGAAGGAAGGAAGGGAGAGAGGAATAAACAGACAAACTATGGACGGACATAAGTCTTTTGCTATTGCAAACTCTAGACACATGGGTCATTTTGTGATTCTTACTTTACATACTGGACTGACAGGTTTTGCAAGCAAGTGCTTTAAAAAACAATTAAATGTCCCAGAGTCTTTATGGCCATATTTGTTCTCACTGTTGCAGCAACCAGTGTCATCTTCACTTCCTTCTGCCTGGACCTGCCAGGGCAAGAATCTCCTCACCGCACCCTGGGGCCCCACCTGAGTCAATATCCCCCTCCCTCACCTCCAAGCACTAGAGTCCCTCAGACAGTCCCAACCAGGTAGAAGAGGGAAGCAGCTACAACCTAGTTCCTTCTACCTCTTTGTCCAGGCTGTCCTCTGGGCCGGAAGGGAGGTGGGTGGCTAGGGCAAGAAATCGGCCCCAGTGAGAAAATAGCTGTTATAGAGATCCCAGCCAAGTGGAGAAATAAGTGAATAATACAGGAACAGGACTTAGCCATTTCCACTAAAAACAAACCCAGCTCAGGAAGTTGCCGTAGTAGAGGATGATTGAGCTAAACCAGCAGACTGGCTCATGTGGGGAGGACCCTGAACTTAGGTGGCTCAAGGGAACTGGAATGACTCTAGCTGGCTCAGCTCTACTGCTCCTTTTCAGCTTATGGGGAGGTTCTGCATTCCAGTAGAAGACGACCTGGGCAGTAATGAGGCCATTACAAAGGGAGGAGACCACAAAAGTCCAGCCAGCAAGTACTTTTAACCACTTTAAACACTTTGAGCACTTTGACCACTGAGCCATCTCCGCAGTCCCTCATCAACTTAGCTTTCTTGTAACACATTACCAAAAGTGGGAGAAAAAATAAAGTCATTCCAATCATCGTACTTACTTTGTAACCTGTGACTTCTGATTCATTCTCCATTGCTTTCACTTGTTCCCAGTTAAGTAACACTTTTGTGTCTGTAGCATTCCAAACAATATTCCCTGGTGGCTGGCTGGGAGCTGGAGATACAATAGGAGAAATCAAAACCAATTGGAACATGGAGTCTTATTCCACATGGAGCCACACGTAGCTACAGCAGAAGATACGTGGAAGTAGAGAATGCACATTGGTAGTGCATGGGGTACAAACGAACAAGCAGATTAAATTTTCTTTTAAAACGATATGTCAGGCTGGGGAACTGGCTCATCAGTTAAAAGCACTTGCTTACAAAGTCCACTGGCCCAGATTCAGTTCTCCTGTATTCACGTGAAGCAGGATGTGCAAAGTGGTTCCTTTACTGGAGTTCCTTTGCAAGCAGCGAGGGGCTCTGGAATGTGTATAAACTCACTTTCTCTCTCTCTTCCTTTCACAAATACATAAATTTTTTTGATTTTTTAAAAAGAGTTAAAAAGTTTAATTGTGAGAAAATTCACTTTATTGTTGTCATCTCTTATTCTGGGACATTTCACACATAGTGTAGTTAGTATTTCCCTAAACCACATGTATAATGGATGGAAGGGAAGGGAATTCCTTTTATCTACCACTAGAGGGAGATTATTGATGAGTCGAGAAAAGCAGCAGTAGACTTGTTTTGACACACAGAGGCTGAGAGAAATTGCCAAATGAGCAGATTCAAGTCACAGGAAATGAAGTGTGGACGATTTTTAAGCCAGTCTCCTTGTTTGATGAGATAGGCAAAATGAGAAGCAATCAAAAATAAGGATTACTTAGATTTAGTCTCATGAAGTAATAGCTACATCCATGAAAAATGGCAACAGGGAGCCCATATTTTAAAGTCTTCCTTTTCCAAGTGTAAATCAATTTTTGAGAAAAATAAGGCAAAACACTAAAAAGTTAATGAGACTTTCATTAGAGAACTAATGAAACACTCCGAAGTTTACACACTTGGATTTATAGTTCTCACCCATGAACACCAGATAGGAAACTCATGCTGGGGTGGGAAGTGGCCAGCCCATTTATCCTTGGTAACACAGATGGGACACTGAAGATTCAGTTCCTTGTCAATCACAAAACAACAACCCTATTACTCATCTGCCAACTGCTTCACAATTGCCCCAATCTAATGCAGAGACAGTTTGTACTTAAAGATTTAAGCACAGGATGTGATCTGGCTAACTGAATTTGTAATGGGAAAATGATATAAAAGTTTGCCTTTCTAGAGAAATTTCTAAACATCATTGACGCATGCCGTGAGGAAAATCCAGCTGGACTTACAGATGGAAAAGCTCTCGATACATTTATGTGACTAATAACCCCAAACAAGATTGTATTCGCTGGGTATTGTTTAGTTTATTATACCCTCCCTAACACAATTCTCTGTTACTATTTCATTGCTGGGACTAGAAACTGACAATGAGTATAACTCAGTTAGGTTTGTGGCTACAAGGTTGTGTTCACAAAAGAAAGTGCATTGGTGACAGCTGCTTACATTTGAAATGAGTGTATTATAGTTGTGAATACACAAAAAGAGTCTTATAAAAGTCTGTGATTCCATGTGGCTAACAGCAGTGTGAAAGGACAGAAGTGATTTGATGCTGCTCAGATTACACATGTCAGCAGGGTTTGTATTACCAAGATACGTGTGTTTAGATGTTATAGAGAGTTGGAGACTTTGTAGTGAATTATCTATCCTATCCCTAACCTTGTAGAAGAAATGACTTCAAATTGTGGTTTATCTTACATTAATTCCAAATAGATGAGATGGATAAGTTTAACCTGAAAATAATACTTAAAAAAATGACAAGAGGAAAGAAGGAGAAAGGAAAGAAAAATGAAAGGCTGGTTCTGGATGTAATTGCTCTTCTGAACCCTTTCAGCATTTCCTGAACAACAGACAATCACACACTGCTTAATCATTTTTGCTATATTTTAATGAGAGAGAGAGAGAGAGAGAGAGAGAGAATTGGCATGCCAAGGCCTCCACCTACTGCAATCTAACTCCAGATGTGTACACCACCTTGTTCACATGTGTAACCTTGTACAGGTGTATCACCTTGTGATTCTGGTGTATGGAGGACCTGGAGAGTTGAGCATGGGTCCTTAGGCTTCACAGACAAGCATGTTAACCACTAAGCCATCTCTCCAGCACTGCTAATTTTTTAAACTTATAAAACCCCAGTCTTGTAAGCCTTATTCCAAACAATGGCATATATTTAATAGTGAACTTAATACACACTTTGTGGCACACTCTAAATGAAACAAATGGTTCATTTTTATTTTTAAAAAATTTAAGATGTTTGTGGACTCCCTTAATCATCATCTCTCTTTTTACCATTGTTAATATCACCATCTTGGAAATACCGTATCAGATAAATATATATTTACCTTCAAAATAACATTATTATGAGTAAACAATGCTGGGTAAATATGTGTGATATGTAAGGCAGAATGTGACCTAATATAGTTAATTCTCAGGATGCCCCATGCTTCCTTCTGAAGTGGATGCTCATGTACAATAACTGAATGCAAAGAAAGACTGTGTCTTCTGATGGTTAGTCTTCACTGTCAACTTGTCTGCATTAAGAATTACCAGTAAATGCAACACTGGTTTTCTTTTAACAATTGGTGACAGACACCTACTAACCTGAGAAGAGCCAATAAGATGCCACCTTAATTCTGGAATCATCAGTAATAAAATGTCCAATAGAGCCAATATTCACTGAGAAGCTGGTGATTATTTTCACTACCCAGAAAAAGTGACCAGGTTAAAATGATGCACTATGAGCAGACACAAGAATTGGAAGAGGACATTCAGTGTTATTAAGATGCCGGAAACAGAATAATGGCCCCTAAAGGTGCCCATATCCTAAAACCTAGAACTGTGAATAGTATTTTATACAGTAAAATGGACTTTGCATATGTGGAGAAGTATCTGAAGATATAACCATTAAAATATTTTAGATTTTCCATGCAGGCACATTGTAATAATGAGGGTCATTTTAAAGGAAAGAGAGACACAGAAATAGAGAGAGAAAGAAATGTAAATATCAATATTGAAGCCAGGCTCTATGAGTTAAACCAGGCAAGCTATGGATTTCCTCCTTGAGCCTCCAGAAGGAATGCATGTCTGTTCACACATTAATTCTAGCTCCATAAAAACATTTGAGATTTCTGACCTCCAGAGCTAAAACAGGATTTGGAGTTAAATGTGTTGTTTCAAACCAACAAAAACAATAATTAGTTATGTCTATTTAATCAGTACTTAGTGGGTTCAACTGTAATTTTTAAACAATGGAAACAGCTCTAGGAACAATAAGATGATGAAACAATGAAAAACATTTTTGATCTGAAAAGCCAGCATTCTAGTCATGGTAGGCAGGAGAAGATAATACAATAAATAAGATAGCATATGTGCACTGTTCTAAGTGATAAGCAGGAGAGGAGACAGGAAATGTCACGACATTTTGCACTACCATTTTTACCATGGTATCAGGTGACATATTGAGGTGTGAGGACCTGAGAGTGGACAGGGAATGTCTCTTGAATAGCTGCCTGAAGAAAGATCTGTCCCGGCAGATGGGACAGTATTGTAGCTACTTTCTTATTGCTGGGACAAAGCACCCAACCAACACAGCTAATGGGAGGAAAGTCTTGAGGGGTGATTACAGGAGAAAGCATGGCATGAGCAGAGGAGGGACATCACCTCTGCCACAGAAAGTGTGAAACAGCAGCAGCAAGAGAGTTCTGGCAAGGAAAGCTGGCTAAAATGGCTATAGCACCCCTAATCCCACTCCCAACAATACAGCTCTTCCAGGAAGGCTTTACCTCCCAAATTGCCATCATCTGGGATCCAAGCATTCAGCACAAACAAGTTTGAGAGACATCTCATTCAAATCACCACAGAAAACAAACCTTAAGGTCCTGTAGTGAAAGTGCAATGAATAAAGTGAGAAAAACATAGGAAATGAATGAGTGAGAACAGAAATCAAAGGGTGGGTCGTAACAGGCCTGTTCAAGTATTTTAAGGATTCAACATTTACCTGCAATAGAGAGGAAGTGCTTAGAAAGTTCTAAATGTGTTTAAAGTGGAAACTTAGTTTAAGAAACACTTAGTTTGGTATTTATTTGATATTTTTTTGAATATGTCATTGGCCTGAAGCCATCCATATTGAAGCCAGAACTGCCATTAAATTTTCAGTGACACCCAGCAGAATATTTGTCCTGTGGAATTTTTCATTTCAAATTCTGGACATAAAACTGTCAATATGTTTCCCTTTAGAAACCAACAAATTGTCATCATGTTTAAGCCATCTGTGAATTTCCCTCAACAGTCTCATCAGATGGAAAATTTTGTTACGAGTCAGCTCTCTCTGGCTTGCACATGATGGAGCCACCTCTTTTATGACTTAAGATGCTAATTACTGTTAAGTTATTATGCTTTTAAAAGGAACAAGTATTTAGATATAAAAAATTAGTGTTTAGTGTTAGCTACAGTACTTTACCTGAGAATCCTTGTGTTATTTTACATTAATAAGAAATAACACCATACTCTGTAGTCATATAAACTTCACATACTGAATTCCATAATTATGAGGATATGCAACTCATGTATTTTAAGAACAATTGTAAGAGGCTGCACTATGCCCTTGAATTCACAATGTGCAGTCAAAAGAAAGAACATTTGATTAATAATAGTTCTTCAGTTTAACTTGCATCTTTAGGTTTTTGTTTATATATTCAGCACTTAATAAGTGGTTGCCACGGGCAGGGGTTGGGCTGGGCACTGGGCCTGGGTGAATCAGGCCTTCAGGACTCTGTCCGTGTTCAGTTCACAAACCAGAGGAGAAAACAGTAAGAAAGGAATAAAAAAAATGGCATTTTAGCCTCATTCTAGCTAAGACATACAGATAAATTACTTCAAATAATAATCTCATTAGCCTTTAGAAATTCTGAAATAGGATTTGTAGCTAAACCATGTCAAAGATTAGGATGACTAGTAAAAGATAACATTTATATTATTAGAAATACATATAAGAGATGATATTTTACTTCAATTTTAGTACATATAGTACATATTTTGAAAATTAATGAAATTTTAAAATGAATACTGGGTACAATTTTAAGGTGACTAGGGATTTTTATTATCTGGATGAATTACCTACTCACAATAGAAGTGCTTTCCTTAGTAATAATTATAGATCACCACACAGAAGACCAGTGAACTGTAGCAATATGAGTGTATTATTTTGAAGAGATTTTTATCTACTTATTGAAATTTTCAACAGTTCTGTTAGCATAGCATTCTTGTCTATCTTTAATCACCATATCCAGTTTCTATGCACGGAGTAAAATCATACTAAAACTGTGTTAGTCTTGACAATTTTAATTGTGTAGTTCAAAGATAGGAAAATATATTAGTAAGTTACTTGTGTTGGACTGGCTACTCTCTTATTTCCTTTGCTATATCTATAAAGTTATAAAATTCATGGGGTTCCATATTTTGATCTCTAAAGTAATGACACTAAAAGCTTCCAAGTCATAGAATCAAAACATAGCAATACTCAGAACCATGGACAGAAATTTCTCAGTTAAGTGTTAGATAATCATGCCATAATTATCACTGTCATTATGCTAAAGTTTCTACTTAAGATTGGGTGTTTATATGCTCATAATTATAAAAGGATTTTGCTTCCTTTTAAAATTTTATTTTATTCACTGTGCATTATTAAGATATTTTGCTAATGTATGACTGACCCATCTCTTTCTTCTGTTTTCCCAGTACACTAAGATCTTCATAGATGCTCTATAATGTCACACTAGTGACTAATTACATCCAATGTTAAGTCAAAGAAATGAGCCAAGTCAACTTGTATGTATGTATATGTATGTATGTATATGTATGTATGTGTATGTATGTATGTATGTATGTATGTATGTATATATATATATACATACACACATACATATATATATATATATATATATGCACAGAGAGAGGGAGAGGGAGAGAGAGAGAGATAGTCATAGTTTAGGTAGATAGATATAAATATGGATATAGGTATATTTAAGCCTTATTAATCCAGAATTGTTATACAGGAGCCAAATATCCTTAATGAAAAGTTGTAAATACAGAATCTTTTCAGTGTATGTGTTTCCAAACCAACACACTCTGTGGTCTAATAGCCACTAACTGTTATGTGTAAGAGACTGGGTCATTCTTGCCCTAATACTTAGAAAAGAATGATATGAAGCCCTCACATTAGTTGATTACTTACAAATGGATGCTACTAAAGGGATAAAAATGCTCACTTGCTTAACTGTTGTTCAGCTATGTATGTTATGTTGGTAAGCTAAGAGTGACAATCTTTTTCTTTGTGGAAATAATATAAAGATAAACATTCAGATATCTCTAACCAAATTAACACTGGTTAACTTCTAGAATAGTATTATTATGTTTTTTATATATTTTAAACTAGCAACACATGTGCTATCCATTATATTCAATTTTATATTAGTAGAGTTCACAATTTTAGACAATAAGTGGATTGTCTATTATTTCATATCAATTTAAAAATTATATGTGCAAACAAATGCATTAATGCAAGTGGCAACCAAATTAGTTGCATCATTTCTGCTCAAAGCAAATTAAGCACACATGTTGATGAAATAAATTTTGAAAATAAGAAAAATTTATGTGACAGCAACAAGTATCAGTGTGGTAACATTACCTAACCTCTTTATGCTTCATTTCCCCTTTAGAATGGAAATAAGGGGGAAAAAATGAAACACTTGCTCAACTACTTTTATGCCATGATGATGATGAAAATAACCGTGATGTTTCAAACTTGAATGGTGCGTTGTGAGAAAGTAGCAATGCAATACAAGATTAAATGCAGAACTAGTTCAGTTCAACTAAAATATCTGTGGGGCATTGATAATGTAAAGCAGTGATTTTTTTGTAGGCTACTTCCATTATAATTCATTAGAGCTCATGAATTTACCTATAGCTAACAAAGAACTCTTGGAAGACAACATAATTTTGTTAGATTTTAATGGAAACATTTTCACATAGATCATATATTCTGATTAAAACCTTTCCGTTTATATCACCATCTTTTAAATAATATAAGAAAGAAGAATCAGAGAAAGGAACAAAGAACACAATGCTAGATGTTTGTAGTCAAAACCTATTCATGCTGGTCCCTATTACTCAGGCACTGGAGACCTAAAAATATATGAAAGTAGGCCCAAAGAGGCTTATCACATTTTACAGAAAACGGAATTAATTTAACTTACCCTGTGCATTAAGATTTTTCAAAAGTTGCATACTCATGATCACAGGGAGGATCTACTTAAAGATTTAGGGATCTCACAGAGATAAGAAATGGAAGTCTCTGGGTTTGCAAGCCTGGGGCAGCAGGTTTGAAGTATTCAGTAGGATTTTTGACTTGAGTTATCCATTCAAAATGATAAAAGAGGTTACCATTTGAATGTAGACTATTTTCCTTAACATTCAAAAACAATGAGAATGTACATACGAGTTTTCTTGGTGGTTGCATTAACTGTAGCGCTGAAGGGACCAGCACCTGCACTGTTGTAAGCCCGGACAGCCGTGTAATAGGCCAGGTTGCTCCTCAGCTCCCGGAGCCTGGCTGATGTCTCATTTCCTGCCACTTTCACTTTGCTAGATGTCTCTTCTTCTCCTCCATTATTCCAGTACCGCACCTGGAGAACAGCAGACAGAAGACATGCAGTGGCTACACAAAGTACTAATTGTTTTCAAACTCAGTGGCTTCCACTGAAACAAATGCTATTATTTATTATCTTTATTTAATCAATATTCTCAGAGGACCTATTATGTGCCAGGTGCTGCATGAGACTGTGGCACAGTATTGCACACACAGAAAAGGGAGTATAAGAGGATATAGTAATAAACACATAAACCAACAAACAATAAATTATGAGAACTGAGTGTCACTCGAGGATAGGACAGCAAATGGACAAACGATGGAGAAATCTTCATATCTAATAACAAGTGGCTTCTCTTTCTCAACCAAGTGTAGGATGCTGGCATCTATGCTTGAAGGCCATGGGAGGTTTAATTACAAACACTGAACACTGTATACATTGTTAGCTTTAGATGACTCCAAATGATAAGATACTTTTCCTGTGTGTGAGAGCATTGTCTAGTTATTTGCTAACAATGGTGTGTAATCAATAATTATAATAAAATGTTATAGACTGTCTGAAAATCTGTGGTCTGAGACATAGCATAAGTTGAGGGGACACATTCATCTGAGTTATAATCTACACTTAGTACAACAGTAGAGGGATGGAAGAATTGGTGATTCAATCAACATAAATTTTGATTCTTATTAGTTTCAAATTCACTCATGCTTTTTTCGGATTCATCAATTATTTCAGTATAAGTTTCCAAAGAAAATGTTACCTAGGAGATTGATTTAAACAGGCAATAAAAATAATTCATAATTGCTGTGTGAAATCTCTTTTTATAAATTCATTTATAGAAGGTACTTGATAGTTCTGGATAGCAATGTTTTAAAGTATTTTAACCAATCTCCATGTATCAGATGTAGGAGAGATTTATTTTTAGGTATCACTTGCTAAAAGGTATTAGAAATATTTCAACATAGGGAAAATATCTGCCAAATTTGAGCAGGATGCTATTTAATATAAAGATAATACAAACTTCTTAAATAACTCTATAAATATGAATAAATATACATGTAATAGAAATATAAAGTTATAAGTAATATTACCAAGTTTCTATAAATATTCCAGTATATTTTATAAAATTTGGGGGAAAATCCCTTTATATAAGACTTGTGGGATGGAATAATGGCTTAGCAGGTACAGATGCTTGCTTGCAAAGTCTGATGGTCATACTCATGTAAAGCCACATGCACAAAGTGGTACATGTATCTGTAATTCATTTGCAATAACAGGAAGCACTGCTATGTTTATTCCTTCTCTGTCTGTCTCTCCCTCTCTCTCTCACACACACTTTCTCTGTATATATATATATATATCTTGCTTTTTTTGGCAATAAAGACTGGAACCTAGGATCTTGTACAACTAAGTATTCTCCCGCTAAGCTATAAAGCTATATTACCAATCCTCTTTTTATTTTATAATTTGAAATGGGTTTCACACTTTTCCCGTAAATAGCACTAACACTCTGACTACGATAGTAGAATATCTCTGTGGCATGTGTGAACTTCTGTGCACAACCTCACTACTTGGATGAGAAGAAGACGTGTCTGAGGTAAGGAGCAAACTTTGGAAATGTAATTGTACAGAAAAGAGCCTATAGATTTGAAAGCACACACAGGTGGAATCTACCAAAGATGAGAACAGGCACAACTGTTATAAAGCAAATGATGGTTAGCAGACCTGACATGTGGGAGAGGGCTACAGCACACTGATGTAGACAGGAAATGGGTATTTTTGAGATGTCCAAGTGTATTATAAATGGGTCTAAATCCACTATGAAAGAATTACTGTGAAGATCCTAGCCATATTTGAAAAAATAAGCATAGTTCTTAAAAAGTACAATTATGAATAAATAATTATCAATAATAACTAAGCTAGGACTAATGGTAGAAGGGTAAATTGAGTACCCTTCAGAACACAGCCCAGAAAAAGACATGGGATGCACACCTTTAATCCCAACACTCACAAGGCAGAGGTAGGATGACTGCTGTGAGTTTGAGGCCAGTCTGGAACTACAGAGTGAGTTCCTGGTCATCTGGGCTAGAATGAGACTCTGCCTCGACATAACAAAACAAAACAACAATGGAAAAAGTCAATAAAGTTAAGAGACAGGGAGGATAGAATGAACACTTCCAATGAGAGTTCCCCCCCACCAAAATAAATAGATAGCAATACTCAAAGGGCACAAGGGTGAGAATTTTCCAGAACTGAGGAAACAGGCATTTTTATGTTATAATTTACCCTCTAACATAACTTGTATAAAGGAGAAGGTAACTGAGAGTTAACTGTGGTCCTCAAGCACTTGCTATCAGTAGAAAACTGAGAGAGCTGCAGACAGCTGGAGGCAAAAGGGAAACTTCATACTGGAGGCAGGGGCCTGCCTTTCCTCAGAGCCCTACTATTGACTGCAAAGCCTGCATATCCAGAAGTCCTCCTGCACCAAAATTTCACAGCCCACTATTTCAGCAGCCCCCAGTGAACCATGGACAAAGAGGGCGAGTACAACACAATAAAATATTTTAGGAAATAACAAGAGGATGTGCTCACACATCATTTATTTTAACATACATGTATTTTATTACTAGTTTTGTTAATTTCTTTATTGTACTTAAATTATACAGCAGACATTATTATACATGGTTTCAGCATCCACTGGGGTTCTTAGAGGGTATTTTCAACAGAAAACAGAGCACTATCAAACAATGTTGTATCAATAAATGACTTGAACAAACACCATTTAAAAAATGCCTCCCTCGTTCCTATTGTAGAAATTCACTAGGCTAGGAATTTACATTCTAATTCTCTGTGCATCTATAAAACACAGGTGTTGTAATTTCCTGAGATAATTTTTTTTCTTCTGTATCATAAAACCATGTTGCAAGTCAATGCATTTTTATCTGGTTAAGTAAACAGAGACAAACTTGATGAATGTCAGGATTAAGAATGTTATCTCTATTTTTTGTATTTTTGTTATTCCTCCAAAATAATGTTTCTGCTACTAGCAGTCCTTAATATTACTGCAGTAGAAATTCCATTTAATTTAATCATAAAATGAAATGCAATTTATACAAATATTGTATTAAAGATGGTTTGCCTTTACTTGGCCATTAAAGAACAGATATAAATCAATGTTATTCTTTCAATAAACTAAAGTAATTATGTGTGTGCTTACAGATTTTCAGATTGTAATTGAGTTGTTAGACTGGAAAGGTTAATAAACAGAAGGCATGCAAAAATGCATGTAGAGATCTTTTATGAAAGAAAATCCAGGTTTATCTACTATTTGGTCACTCTGCTCTGAACTCTGTGAGTCTCCTGATTGACCTCCACACAGCAGTATTGCACACTGTTAATGTCTTTTCATTTAGTTCAGCCAAGAGGAGGCAGGAGATGGAAGTGCTGAGTCATAGTAAGGTTGCACAAAACATAGTATCACCTGGGCTGCAAGGGTCACCTCACAGCTCTACTGCCAAGAGGCTGACTTTCCCACACAGGAGGACTCCCACTTGTTCTCCACCAATTCTCTATATCATGGACTCTCTCCCACAGACCAACTTTTTACCCTCTTTTTTTACATTTTTTCACTTGAATGCATTTCACTTGCTTTATCTTTATGCAAATACGTTACAATTTTCAGTAACCAATTTTCCTATGAGTATTCAACACCTGCTAGACAGAGTCAATTCTTTACCTGATAAGGGAAAATGCGAGTAAAGGCATATATACCTTTGCTTCCCCTGGAATTTTCATATTTTCAAGGAGAAGGTAGTTAAGAATCTGACATCTTTTGCCATTCAAATGAAAATGTGGGGAACTAAACATCTTCTGTGCAGCGCTTTGAAACAGGATGAAGGTATCAAGGAGTTCTCATTAAAATATGTGATTCTGTTCTGTTAAAGGAGTTCTGTTAAAATATGTGGTTATATTCTCTGTCAAATGTTAAAAAACATCTGTTGAGATCTCTCTAAATGTGCTGCTCTGTGTTATTTCACAAATGGAGGCCTGTTAAATCATTTATCAAAGATATTCTTCCTAGGTTTATTCTTTAAATTTTATAAAACATATAAAATGATCACGCAACAATTATACATACTTATGGGTTATAATGTGAGTTCAATGCCTGTATTTACTATGTATTGATCAGATCAAGGTAATTAGTATTTCTGTCTCCTCATAAGTTCTTTTTGTTTGGACATTTTCAGCTCCTCTCTTCTACTTACCCATAAAAATATATAATATGCATCATGAGCTATAGTTTCTTTCAAAACACAAAATTTCTTTATAGAAAGTGACAGTATGTACCATGCAAGAATTGAGCTGTTCTCTTCCTCGGCACCCAATCTCTATGAACCTAATGCTTCTGTTTATAATGCCTCTCTTGTTCCTATTCAAAAGGGCAGCAGAAAAGATCTGAGACTGAATGTAACCGCTTAGCAGATGAAATAAATTGGAGCCCAGGGAATTGTGCTCCTCAACTAGTGCTTGGTCAAATCAAAAAGAAAATTAGACTAGATGCTAATGATGATGTGAGCTCAGCATGCCACGCAACACATGCTCACCCTCACTGAGATGAGAAGAAGGCAGGAGCCACTAATGAGTGTAAAGCCAACCCAGAAGTTGCAACACAAAACTTAGCTACATGACTGATAGATAACTAATTACTTGGCTAAGTCATTTATTGTTCTAGGTTAATTTTTAAGTCATTGCTAAAACTAAGAAAAGACATATTTTTGTGAGGGTAGAATTACAGAAATTTTTAAAGCTTTTCTCAGTTAAGGCATATTTTCTCTTAGCTTCTTTCCTTTGTCTTTATGTTTACCAGTCATTTGAGGAGCATTTTAAAAAATTATTTTTCTTAGTTATGGGCATAATTAGTATGTAAACAATACATGTTGGCACCATCATTTCCCTCATCCCTGCCCCTTTTCTGAAAGGGCCTTCCTCATTGGAGATGCAGGGGATTCCTATGGGGATTGTCAGCCATGCATTGTGAGTGCTGCAGTCCATTATGGGGGAGAGGCAATGCCTCTGTACATAATGTCCCAACTTGTAGCTCTAACAATCTGTCTATCCCATCTTCCACAAAATTCCATGAGCCATCAGCCATGTTGGGTATATTACACTTGAGAAACATTTTCAACTGGACATGGTATCTAGACCTTCGGTTTGCTGCTCTGAACAAATAGGCAAAATGTAATGCATTCCATCTGATAACTAATGCTAAGTCCCATTATTTCACCATGCTTATTTGTTTGTCTCTTACCACATCCACATAAGCAGCATCCATTGGGGTCACATAAGGGGATGATGGAAAGTGTTCATATACCATTTCCTTGGTTTCTGTATTTTTTTCTCCTTTCAATGAAGTCATAGCCAAAAAGACAAGTATTCAAATGGATAAAGTTGAAGCTGCAAGTCTGTTTGGTCCACTTTGCCAAAGGCTGCTTTATTTCATTTAATTCTCAAAAGGGTTCTGAGTTTTTGGCTTCCATTGGCTACCTCTGTTTTAACTGAGTTGTGAAGAGCTTTAGGAACATGCTGAAGGTCATTCATACTTGAGACAGCACACATGCTTGCTGTGCATGTAGAAAATCCTGCTCTGAGCAACTAGAAAACACTTGTGAGCACACAGACATTTTCTGTGCCTTGGGAGGGGGGCTAACTACTAACTAGCCTAATAGATTTGAATGCAGGGAAATGGTATAGATTAACTTGATAAATATGATAGTGCTACCAGAGTTACTTTTCTCTCATTTTCATTCAAATGCTCTTTCCTGACATCAAATAATTTCACTTTCAAATAAAATGTCCTTGTCTTAAGGATTCTACAGCATAAATTTATATATTAAAAATCAACATCTACATATCCCAATGTAAATAGTCCTCAGTAATTGATACACTTATGATACCTTATAAGCTTACAATACCCCCTTTAGCACTTTCTCACTTACATCTCTTAACTAAGGTACAAGGTGCAACCATGTCAGCAATGATTACCCTGCATATTTTTATAAAATCCAAAGAAACTCATGGTTGGTATGCATACATGTTTTCTGAGTGTGTCAAATATGTTCATTAATTTTCTTTAATTAAATTTGACCTAAAATTGAATCCTAATAGGAAATTCAACCAAAGACACTCCTGGGTTCTCTTCTCAAAGTTGTGACAATGTACATTTTATTTTTCAAATTTTTATTGATTATCTACAAACATATACACAATAAGAAATATATATGTACTTTCTTTCTGTTTCTCCCATATTTGCATGTTTTTCTTCTTAGCCTTCTAACATACTTATATTCCCTGAACTTTGGAGATAAAGCTAGATAAGAAAGAATGTGTTTCTGGGGCAATTTCTACAATCTCTTTTGAATAAGGGGAGCTTAGCCTTGAGTATCTGCTTTCGAACATTTACTAGGGCAAATAGATAGATTACTCTCTTAAAAATCCTCCTGAGGCTTGGCCTCTACCCATTTCCTGCTTACTATCATTAGTCATAAATTACATCAAACATTCAGCCTATCTCACCCCATTCCTTCCTCTGAATGTGCTTTTCTATTACAGCCAGTAAGTGGTAAACTACGATTTGCTCTGGGACTGGCCTTAGACACAGTGTTTACAGCTGTGCACCTCTTCCAGGGCACTTAGCTTCACAGTCAATGCCAGTGGCAGTCTCTAACCACTGAGCAGTACCAGCTCACTGCTTACATTCTATGTCAGGAAAGAGCTGACTCATTCACTCCTCTTTTCCTGGCCTACTTTGAGATGTCACTCACTTTACTTTGCTGCATTGCTGTCTTCATTCAAATTCTCTTTCCTTAAGGGTGCTTGAATTTGTTTCCATTTAAGACCTGTGTTTCTCATATTCAACTGTTCAAGAAGATGTTTGCTTGTGAATACTTAAAAAAATATCCATTACCAAATGCTTCTGCATGCTTTCTTTCTGCAGTTTTTGGAGTGTGCATTCAAGGATAAGGCCAGGCAATTCTGGATAAGAGGCTCATGATCTATACTTTGAGCATCACTGCTCCACTGCTTGAACTTTCCCTATTTCACTTGTTAATATTTATTTAACTCAAGGCTTGTTTGGTAACAAGGAACTGAAACTCAAAGATGTTCAAATATTCAGGGAATTTACTGAAAAGGGCAAAGCAATAATAAAGAATATAGCCCGGTAACTTGGGAATTGGGCAGGTGTCACATAGTTCTGTGTTGTTCTCTTTAAACTTCTGAGAGCCCTGACTTCCCTTAGGCTCCATATCTACTCCATCTCATTTCACCAGCTTTGCCCACCATGCCCGTGGTGCTAGCTTGAGAAGGTGAACTAAGTCATATATGTGAAATAGCACCTCACTACCAATCATATCTACACCACTCACTTCAATATCTCAGTTAAGAACCTGATTAGCTTAGCACAGTTGATTCTAAGATAGTTGTCTCTGATGACCATCTGTGACTGTACAGGCAAATGAAGGTGTGCATGGTTCTGTGATGTTAATATGCCCATGTAAGGCTATGAACCAACAATTACACATACAAAAGGAGTTTCCAAAGAAGATAGTGGTGGGTGGTGCTGAAATCACAGTACCTTTTACAGTACCATCTTTGGGTTAAAATGTCTAATTTTTATACCCATAGATATTCTTCCCTCATTTATCAGGGTGAGGACTTACAGAATATAGAGATTTTAAAGAAACAATTCAGTGAGGTTTACTGTGTTGGGATTAACCCTACAGATGCTCTTCCCTCTGTTGCAGGGCGAGGGCTTACAGAGCATTAAAACATCAAACTTTTATTTCATCTTGTCAGTTCTTAGCTCCATAACTCATTCTGACTTTTACTTTAATTGGTCTTGAGAGACATTTCTTCAAATGTAGAGGTCACTGTAAGCATGGTTATGCTACAGACAGCTGACTTCTTTAGAATGCAGAAGAATATTGCCATGTATCAAGGCTCCCCCAAGCAAGGCAATAAGCTAGAAGAATATGATTTCCAATGACATCATCACTGTATGAGCTTAACACGGTGGCTCAATCTCACCTCTACTTTTCACTCAATCCATTCAAAAGTTTTGGCTCACAACACATGACTTCCTTTAATATTTATGGTTTGCTCATTTTCTACCCACATATTTATTTTCTTTCAACTTGCTGAATGAAATATGTACCCACTAATCATCATATGAAATAATATGGCAGTAAAACACTTTTAATTAAGACAGAATTCTCCCAAGATATCATTGTTCAGAAGAATTTTTAATGTGTAGAACATATAAATGTGAGTAGTTTGTAAATAAATTACCTCATAGCCAAGCAAATGTCCATTACTCAACTTCCAGGGAATGGTATTCCATGAAACTTCAATTTCTGAGGAAGACAGGCTATGGGCAGAGACTTGAGATGGGGCTACTGTAGGCTCTGTTTAGGAACAGAAATTGAAATGCAATGATAATTTTGGTAGGTAATTTAAGAGATCATTTGGAAATATTTTCTTAATTAATCTATTTTTGAGGAGAGAGAAAGGGAGAGAGGGAGAGAATGAATGAATGAATGAATGTGTATTTGGACAGGTCATGGCCTTTTGCCACTGCAAATGATCTCCAGACGCATGTGCCACTTTGTGCACCTGGCTTTATATGGGTACTAGGAATCAAACTTGGACTATCAAGCTTAGGAAACAAGCACCTTTAACTACTGAACCACATAACTACCTCTGTAATTCTTATATTTTTAATTATTCATAATCTTTCTGAGTAGTCCTCGTTGACCTAGTACTCTCTATGTAACAAATCAGGCTTTCCTTGAACTCACAGCAACCCTCTTGCTTCATCCTCCTGCATGCTGGCATTACATAAATAAGCCTTTATGCCTCATTGTAACTCTTATTTTTAGAACATAATTTAAAATATGAAAATCATATAGCTATTCAGTATAATATATTTGAAATATAATATCTATTGGTTAACTGCTTAGGGAGACATGACATCATTAATACACATAAGGTGTTTTTTTTTTTTCCCAATTATATCAAACTATATTTGCTTCCTTTGGATTTCTTTCTTCCAGTTTTCTCTTTGTTATATCTACACAATCGTTATTTCCCTCTCCTTCATCCCCATACAAGCTGCTTGGGAACTCCTATATGTACAGATACTATTTATATTTTGTCATGACGAAGGTCAAATTCATGTCAAGTTCACTTATTTATAAATACTGAGTGAGAACCCTTTTGAGCTTAAGTCCACAGAAGGGAAAATTTAGCTGAGATGAATGGTAGATTCCTTTGAACAAAAAGGCAGACATGCACATATTATTACACAATATGAACACTCCCTTTGTAATAGACACTTCTGGGTTTTATGAGGTTTCCAGAGGTTAATTGATCTTGTTCCCTGGCAATGGCTAAGTGATCCTGAAATACAGTTTGTGTTTAAGAATGGGAATACTAGATTCTCCTTTCAGAGATTTTCAAACTTAGTTTGGAGATAGGAGAACTATTTGGGGCCAATCAATCCAGTGCTGACAAACTAGAAAAGTAAGTTATTTCTGAGCCGTAGGAGTTCTTTGACTAAAGGTCTTCATGGGATGTACTGTTAAACTTTTTCTTTGACTCATTCAGATGTCATACATATTTGCAGTGAATCCCTCATGTTCTTCTAAGGTAAGCCAAATTTTTTTCTGATGTGTGAACAGAAAGCCCTTTGACTGAACCATCAGTGAGGGTAGGAATGATAATATGAGACAGGAATGGAGGGAATCAAGAAAGAACAAAAGGTCAGATTGTCTCTTTCCTTTTCATTATCCTCTCTCAGGCTTTGGGTGTATGGGTAGGCAGTGTCAAAAAACTCCCTGGTTAAATTCCGTCATTTCCCAGACCTCTGACTTGTCCTTACAATTTCTGGTGATTGTTGGAAATGTGGTCTTTCTACAAACATAAGGAATTTTCTTCTTAAAGTACTTTTATAATACCTATACTTAAAATCCCTTCCAAAGCTTAATTGAAAATAAAAAGATAAGAGTGGGCATTCTCTTAGTAAAACTGACTCTAGTTATTATTTTCATTAATTTTTTAGAGAGAAAGTGAGAGCAAGTGAGAGACAAAAGAATTGGCATGCCAGGACCTCAGCAAATGTAATCAAACTACAGATGCTTGCACCAACTAGTGGGCATGTGCAACCTTGCTCTTGCATTACCTTTGTGTGTCTGGCTTATGTGGGACCTGGAAAGAGATCAAACATGGGTCCTTGGGCTTTGCAGTCAAGCACCTTAATTGTTAAGCCATCTCTCCAGCCCTACTTTTAAAGTTTTAATTCAAGTTTTTTTTTTTTTTTCAGTCTTAAAGGTGGGGAGACACTGACATCATCTCCACGAGTTGATTGGTGAAGGTCAATGTCCCCAGGTAAAATATTGGTTTTATCACTTACTAAATAGAATTTGGTAAATTTACTCATCTCTTTTATTAAGCTTCCATTTCTTCATTATAAAAAGAAGGTTGTTACTCATACTTCATCCTTCCTTTGATAATTCAAATCAGGTAGTGTCTAAAATATGGTGAATATTTAATACATGGAATAGTTCCTTACTTTTTTGTTAGGGAGAATTTTCTAAGAGCTGTATTCAACTGTCATCAGTCTATCAAATGACAATTTTATATGGGTTCTCCTAATAACTACATTATTTTATAAAGTCTATAAGAAAGAAAATACAGGTTTTTCAATATCTGAATGAGTTATAAAAGATTGCACAGGTTGTTCAGAGTGAAGTATGCATGCATCTACAACAGTTGGGAGTCATCCTTTCAAGTTGCATATTGTGTATATCTTAAGTCTCATTCCCATCATGCTTATGTACTTTTCTCAGACCATAGGAACCTGCATAAATCTCTGAACTAATGTAGATTCAAAAGATTATTTTATTCTTACACTAATAAAAAAAAAATGAGCCATGCAGGTGAAACTGTCCCATGCTTCCCGGGCTGAAAATCAGGACATGTTCCTCATGAACAGTTTTCACTGGTCATTAAAACCTCTAACTAGCCTTTGAGTCTTGTATTTCTAATCAGTTATGGTTGATCTTTGTGGCCAGCACTTTGTCTCTAACTACAATTTTGATTATTGGTCTTCTGCAAACAATATTACTAAAGTCACAAAGATTTTCCAAGTCCTTTTTTTTTTTAGCACAATGGATTTAATAGATTAAATATGGTACAAAGGCATGTGTGTCTTACCTTCTTCTGCAGAGAACACTGTCATCACTGGGCTAAATGGCCCTTCCCCTTTGTTATTATAAACACCCACTTTAACTTCATATGGTGAAAATGGCACAATGCTTTCATTTCTAAAGACATATCTTGGGGTGTCAGGGGATGTCACTACTGTCTGGATCCAGTTGGTAACCCCAAGAGGGCGGAAAGCAACCACATATCCAAAGCCTTCACCATTCTGTAGTTCTTCAGGAACTGGCTATAAAAGAAAGTCATATTACATCATCCTCACAATGAAGGGCAGGGCAAAAGTGAATGTAACTATCATTTGTTGTCTTTTGTAAGTCATTAGATAATAATCTGTATTGAATTAAGCAGCTGGATGTTGTAAAGAAGAAAAAGCACCTATGGGAGAGTTAAATCAGATGTTCTTAAATAGAATTATGCCACTCATTCAGAGGCATTTGGGGGTGATGAACTTGAAGTGACTATGATTATTCATATACTAGGGCATAATATTACCCTGAATTTCATTTCACTCAGATATACATGCTATTTCAAGGCAAATAAAAATGATCAAATCTCTATTATTGATTTTATAGGAAGATATTGTACCTGAATACTATGACTCAGTGCAAACAAGTAAAGAAATGTGAAATAAATGGAATGCACTAAACTCAAAGTTGCACGTAGTAACATCAGAGATTCTACTTAAATTCTTTTTTTTTTAAATACTATCTTGAATTTATGACTTTTTATTTGTTCATTCACATCTCCAAATAATACAGATAACTTTAGTACCTTTAAGTGTAAACATGTCGGTTGTATTTTTTCCTAATTATGACATAAATTGAAGGCTGAAAGAATGGCCAGGAAATATACAGAGGCTCAATCCCATGCTGGGGTTTGTGATATCAGTGGGATTTAAAGGGCTACATGGGAAACTGAGTGAACAGCAAGAGCCAATTGTCAGGACTTGACTCTCATCTCATGTTTACCAGCCAGGTGATATTGAGCAAATTATTTATGATCTCTGTGCCTTATTATTTCTCATTTATAAAAGCTGCAAGAATGAAATGAAAACAATGTATACAAGTGATAGGAAACAGTTGTTTGTACAGAGTGAGCTTTCAAAAATAGTAGTGACTACCACCAGCTGCAGCACCAACACCATCAGCACCACCAGCACCACCACCATGCCCACACCAACAACATCACCCCACCACCACCATGATCAAAATCATGATCATCACCCCAATCACTACCAATAACCCCCCAACCAGCACTGTCATCAGGCAAAAGGAACATCCTCGGTACCAGAACCACTAAATTCATCAATATTCATGCTATTCACAGCAGAAGTACTGGCACAAACACCACCACTAGGACAAACAACAGCTGCAACACTGGCACCATGGAAACAAATACAACTTCTTCTAGCACCATCAGCCCTATGAATACCAGCACCAGGGCCATTATCATCAGCACCATCCACATCACCAACAGTGGAGCCACAAGCTTCATCACTAGTACTATAACTAGTACCAACAGTACCACTGAGAGTGCTAGCACCCCAAAGATACCAGAATCAGTATGACTAATACTACCAACTACAGTAGTATTGGCACCACCAGAACCAGTGCCACCCGCAACAATAACATCACTACTATCAACACTGCTATGAGAAGCATTACCAATGGCTCCAGTATTAACAGTCCCATAACCATTAAAACTAATCCCAGAATAAACATCAGTGACACCAGCATCAAACTACCCTGTTCACATTACCAATAACACCAACACCAGCAGCAGCATCACCTGTCCTACTAGAGGTACCATGAGTACCACCAGCATCAGCACCAGAACTACTATGATCAGACTCAGCACCAAGAGGACAACTACTGGCAGGGACATCACCTACACCCAGGATCATCAACACAAGTACTGCTACCAGCTGCAGGGTCACCAGCATGCTGACAAATGTCACCAAGAGCACCAGGACCACCAGTGTGATGACCAACTCAAGTGCAACACCAATGCCCCAATGCAAGTAGTTATCACCAGCACCAATCAACATTACCACCAGGGCCACAAGTACTCTTACCAATGTCAACATCCATACCACTAATGTCAACAACACATCCACTAACACTTCTGTCACTGCCACCATCAATTCTGTCACCAGAATCCCCCAAACCATGGGCAACTCTGGCACCACTAGAACTCCCATCATCAGAAACAGCATCAGCATCAACATCAGTACCAGTTCTATTAGTACTAGTGCTACCAGTGTCCCCTCCACCAGTGCCAGTTCCATTAGCATCACAAATATGGGCACTATCCATATTAGCCCCACTAGCACCCCCAACATCTTCAGTGTAAGCACCTTCAGAACAATCAGCATTACTATCATCACCATCTGCACCAGCACCTGCACCAGCACCAGCACCAGCAGCAATGTTGATCTGAATAATGCCACCAACACCAGCATCATGGACACCATCAACAACAGCAGTACTATCAGCAAGGCATTCAAAAGAACTAGCACTACCACATGTAGCACCAAGATTACCAATACCAGCACTAGTACCACAAAACTCACAACAAGTACCCCAGCATATTCACCACCAGTACTGCTGGCACCAGCATTAGGACCAATCACAGTACCACTTTTCTTAGTGCCAAGGCTACGAGTAGCAGCACCACCCACAACACTATTGCCAGCACCAACATCTGCATCACTAGCAATATGACAGTCAGTACTGATGCTTACCAGCTCTATCACTAATACCAACCCTAGTGCTACCAGCATCTCCAGCCTCTGGGACAGCAGCATCATCATAACTACCATTACTAGTACAAGCAGCACCAGATCCCCACCAGCCTCTCCTACCCACCCCTTCATGAGCCTCCTCACCCTCCCCTCCACCAGCATCAATATCAATACCACCAGTTCCAGAAGCAGTTCTGCCCAAGAGGCTATAGTATGAAGAGTAATACTTACATCCCATGTGATTACAAGTTCTGACCGGCTCCCACCTCCTCCACTGACCTCAGAAGGAGGTACTTCTGGAACTGTATGGGCCAAAGAGACAGAGGACGCACCCTAATTTGAATAGATCCACATCTGAACGAAGTATCATTTTTCTTATTTTTAACATTGGAAATAGGTTTATCATTAACAAATTATAGATGACATATATACATGTAGATATACAATATATACATAAGTATTTTGCTTATCTCTAGTAAGATTTTGAAAATATTTTGCATAAAATTAAGGTTATCAAATAGTTTCATTTATATGAAATTACAAATTATTCAAAAACTTGCAAAACTGTAAAAAAAAATAGCTTAAGGGAAAGATTCCTTGCAGCTAGGATAATAGTTAATAAAACTGACTCACTAGAAATGATAGGAAATCACTCTAACATGGGCATTTACCTAGTGGCTATCCATGTGGACAAATAAGTCTTAATGACATAGATTTTATGTAATAGTGGCATAAACTGGGACACTCACGTCCTGCTAGAAGTTATTCTTTATAAGCTCAACACAGGCATCAGCTTTCTCACTCATACTGAGAATCTAGTGTCTAGTAAACTTTAAGACAAAACTAGAATATAAATTCTAGGGTTGGTTTGTATCAGTTTCACATTTACATTTGCTTGGTACATAGAAGATGCTTCCTAAATACATGTTATGTGAATAAATGAACAGAACAACAAGGGAGGCAAGGTCTGCCTCTTTCTTACAGCACTTGACATACAGCACAGGTGCACTGTGCTGAGTAAAACAGCACCATTAAATTTATGGACATACACTCCAGGTCTCTTACTTTGGCTCAGTTCCCAGGATGATATGTTTGTTCTATTTCAAACATCTTTTAGTTAATATTAGTTAATATTCCCGATTCTGGAAAGGGCAGTCTTTATACCCCTTCCTCTCTTTCTATAGAGATGCTAGGTTAGTTTTCCAATTATAAATTTTGATGTTAGCATAATTTTAGAGTGATTAAAGTAGTTGTATCATTTATATTAATAATTGTCTCACATAGAATTTCTTAACAATGATGCTTTCTTAATTTAACACATAAGCAGCTGAAATAGACTATTCATCAATTTCTTGAGTGCATTTGCCGCGTTGGTGGCAGAATGAGTTTTCCCAGCAGCAGAACTACCAAGTGTCATTATTGTACCAATTTGTCAAAACTTGTTTTAAATGAAAACAGCATTTCCTCTACTATCAGAGTAACTATGTCAGATAGTAATTATAACCTTATGTGACCAAAAAATTTCACTCAACATATACTAATGATCATTTACAATGGACTGAACTCTTGAAAATGTCACACAATATCAGAATCCCTTACATGTGTTTCTTTTGACAAATGCTATACAGTGAATTTTGTCATTAGAAAAGTAAGATCATTATCACAGTTGATTATTGAGACAGATCTCCTGCTAGCTGGGAGGTCAGAGCCAGTAGAAATCCACATCCAGGAAAATCTATTAACCCATTACTTAGAAAACAAAAACACTAACCTGCCTCTTCAGTTCTTACTTTTTCTGAGGGTAAACTGGGTTCTCCACCTCCGATTTTGTTGCTGGCTACAACACGAAATTGATATTCCACCCATGGGTTTAACTCGACTACAGTTGCTGTGTGTGTTTTGCCATCAATGACCTCAGGTACTACAAAATAATAGTCCAGAAAGTAAGAGTCTACATGTTCTAGCACCAACTTGACATCCATTTCTATCAGCTGATGTCATGTAACTCCACATACCCTTACCTGTTGTGACTGTTTGCCAGCCCACGGAGAACGGTGTTCTAGCCTGGACAGCATAGGAAACCACGGGGCTGTGGTTATCTATACCTGCATCCCAAGAAATCTGGGCTGTTGTATCTGTAATTTCATCTACGTTTACATTTTTAGGTGGTCCAGGTGAACCTGGAGAAGGCAGAAAATCAAGCAGTGGGTTGCAATTCCGTAAGTGTCATCCTCTTGCCAGAGTGAAGAACGTGATCCCTTTAATATTTCCAACTTGTCCTACTTCCAAAAGAACTCAGGGGAAAAGGCAATTTACCTGGCAACAAAACTTTGACTTTCCATGGTTTGATCTTACCTCTGGTCTGGATAGAAAGCAGTAATTCATAATACTGTATGACTGTAGATGGCACTTACTATCTGAAACTCTATTTAGCATGATTCATGTATCAGTGTACTTTTAGTGTCTCATGCTCTTTCTAGGATGCCCTTCCCTGAAATCCATGGGTGCAGCTCTGTGGCTTGCAGCTTGCTATCTGAAGGCCTTTTTTTGAGGTGGAGTCTCATTGTAGCCTAGACTCACCTGTAACTCACTCTGTAGCTCCACGGTGGCCTTGAACTCACCATGATTCTCCTACTTCTGTCTCCAGAGTGCTAGGATTACAGGCATGTGCCACCATATCCAGCTAAAGGCCATTTTATTGTATGATGTACTTTGGGCAGTTTTTCAGCCTAGTAACAAATCAGTACCCTGGACAGTGGCTCAGGTTGGTACATTTTCCCATCATTCTGAACAATCCCGATTTTTGGAGCCAGACATGCAACATTCTCCCTCATACTAAAGACAGTTGCTGAATTAATGAAATTCTCAAAAACACATCAGCTTTGCATAAGCTTTGGAATGTCAATTACAGTGAGAGCTATTTGAAGGGCAGAGTTAAGGTTTTTATTTCTTTGAATTAAGCCATCTTTAGTGTCACATTCTCTGACATATGCAGGGGAGAGAATCAAATCACTATTACAGCTTGAATTCTCCTATCATATCTCACCAAGGTTTTACTATACTAAGGGGTGTTTAGAAAGATGTGGACTTAGATGATCTGTAGACACATTAGTGCTTACCTCTTACTATGAGCTCAGCTGCAGATGAAACACTGTCCACCCCTGTCTGTACCATACACACATACTTCCCACTGTGTTTCAGCTGAATATTTCTGATCATTAAATCACCTGATGAACTCTGTTGGGAAAACAGATAATGAATACATTATTATTTGGAAACAAAGAGAATCTTGAAGTCTATGATGCCCTACAAAAAGATTGCTGTGCTAGATATACATAGAGAGAAAACTGAAGAGGTAGGTAACAGATCAAAAGTTTGCTACTAGAGAATTAATGGGACTAAGGTATATGGCTATAGACAAATATTTCCATAGGCAAACAAACCACTAGATTTGTCCTGTACATTTATTGTTTCAAAAATAAATAAGGGCAGAGATTTAGTTCCAACAGGGTAACACTTCTTTTTATATCCACTGCTCAACTTTTCTTTCTGGTTCCAACCCCACAGCAATTATCTGCCTGAGAACAGGAGGAAGCATTTGGGTGTCTAGTGTGAGATAAATATGGCTTGGCAGGGGATTACCATGGCTGAAACACTTTTCTCAACATACTGGAGCTTTAAAAGACTAAAGCCGTTTAATTCCTCAAAATGTCATAAAATTTAGAGGCAGACAGTGTGAAACCCCTCAATAAGAAGAAATTAAAACATTTAAAACCTTAAAAATAATAGTTATCTGTAATGACATTTGTTGGCATCCCCACACATCAATTAATGGAGCAAATGTACTTCTAAAAGCTCAACTTTAAAGAGAATGGAAAACCATGTTCCTAAAATGACTAACTGCAGGTCAGGGTCAAACATTAGTGAAAATACAGATTGAAATAAGACAAGAGAAAGTAAAGCTCTCTTTAAATGATCACTAGTTCACATTTGACTTGGTAGAAAGGAGGAAGCAATGGTTATCTTATTAATTAGAAGGAAATTTTACTTTTTAGTTTCCTTAGAATTTGTGGAAAGATGGATGCCCCTATTTTATTTTAGGTAATTTTCTAAAATCTTCTTCAAGATAATATCTTAAATACTGCTCCCCATCTTTAAGAGTCTTAATGGGCTCTGTATTCTCCACTGGCCAAATCATATGGCTTTAGATGGGATTTCTTGAAGACTGGGAGAAGGCAGCTGTGAAATGATTGATGGCTGTAATTAAATGATAATCCAGAAACTGTTAAGTTTGCACATTGTACTTTCATCCAATTGAACTTTTTTCTTTCACTCCCTCCTTTGCTTTCCCTCCAGGGTTGTTTAGAAATGTATCCCCAGGACAAAACCTTCACTGCATGCTGACCTTTACAATGTCCTCACATTTTATGAGTTCCATATACTTGCAGGAGGGTGATTACCATTTCCATAGAAATCTCTTATTTTCGTTGAAGCATTGTTACTATTAAATCGCATCAAGGCATTGAGTGACTCTTACTCTCAACCTTTATTTGCTTATTTTTGAAAGCAGTTGGGTGAAATGGAATTTTAGCAGGATTCTCCTTACATACTTTGATATCTGGAAGCACAGTTTAGGCATATTGGCTACTTTTCTCACTTGAGGGATTAAGGAAGATTTTGATGCTGGGATTGTGACTTTTGTTAACTTTTATTTCTGATAGGTAAAGAAAGAGAAATAGCTTAGATATATCATTAAAATCAAATCATCTTTCTTAAGAAATTTAGTCAGGCTCACCTTCAGAGGACACGGATGTTTTAGTTACTCTTTTGTTTTATAGAAAAGTGTTACTAAGACATATAAACAAAGGGAGTCATTCATTATTTTTCTCAGTAACAAAATATATTAATATGTAAATGAAAAATAAAATAGCAAAACTTAAGAAGGATCCTCTCATTAATTTTTGTCTACCTCAGTAAAGTATGTTTATAATCCTCCTTCCCCAATTTGTTGTCTCCAATACTTTCTATTGTTTCTTGAAAGGTCACTAGGGAGAAGCAAGTTCATGATAATAAAACTTTAAAATTAGTGCCACTGAAGGACAAAATTCCAGCTTTCTAGGACACAAACTCAAGGTATCAAAGCTGAAAAGAAGTTATGATTTTGAATTTGAAAGTTTGACAAAAGTTAAAGAAAACCACATGGCACACACCATGTATATACCAAGGCAAAATTAAAAAAGACATTTTTACTATTGCTATTGTACATGTCAATCCTTAAAACTCTTTTTTATAATCTCCACTAAGGCAGAGAATGTGTAAGCTATTACCATCCCTGATGAATCCCTTCATGAATTCCAACTGTTATCATATGCCCTAGAGAAATGTGTGTGTGTGTGTGTGTGTGTGTGTGTGTGTGTGTGTGTTCACCAAAGGAAATTTATAGCCAAAACATAAAAACAACTTAATGTCCTTGTCCTTTACAGTTCAACACATGAATGAGTCACAGAATATTCACTAATGAAATACTAGTAGGCTATAAAAATGAATGAGCTATACATATAGATTGATATGACTGGTTCTGAGAAACACTTACACACCAGTTACAGAGGATGAAAGGATATTAATCTTATCATATCAGAGGTCTAGAATGTGCTTACTTTTGGAAGAATGGTTCTTTTTTGTTTTGTCTTATCAGCAATGGAAGATGGAACTTAGGGCTTCATATAGCAAGGCAACGGTTCCATCACTGATCTACATTCCTACCCCATTTTCAATTTATTATTTTGAGACAGGGTCTTACTAAGTTGCTCATGCTGGCCTTGATTTTGTAACACTCCTATCTCAGCCTCTCAGTTACCTAGAATTACACACCACTAGACCTATTGGAATGATGGTTGTCACTTGAAGGAAGCATCATGGGGTAATCTGGGGTGAAGGTTCCGTTACCTGTGCTCAGTGTGGTTATATGTACTCACTTTGAAAAAGTGGGTTTGTATTGTTGTGATACTATAAGGCTATCCAAATATAGCTAGGATTGTGATTTAATACATGTTGTCTGTCTGAAAGCTCAGCTTTCAAAGAACCACAGGCACAGGCAGTCTAATAATAAGGCTATAATTCTTGCCTTCAATTTCCATCACAGAATTAAACTTCAATAATCAAAATTCAAATAAAGGTGCTAGTCACCTCTCTTAAAATTTCTTATCAAGACTTCCAGACATTCCAAAGCCAGGAAGAAGACAGATCCTTTCCTCTTCAATTTGTAATTCTGAGAGTATATAGATGTAAGGTTAACTATGATAAAGGAGAGGGGACATGTCCAAAAATATCTAAGTAGAATTAATCAACATGGAGCAAAGTTGTACTCCACAGATTATTCTTAGCACATTTACCAGTAAATTTAATAATATTAGGCACATTCAGAAATATATTTATTCTCTAGGTTATAAGACAACTCAGATCAAACAAGATGGAAGATAAATGGCCTTTGAATAATTCTTAGAGACACTAACAATTCTTTGAATAAGAATAACCTGTAGTGTTTCGTGTTTATTGTTGTATTGTTTTGTTAAACTTTTCACAACCTTGCTTTCTTCAAGTAGACTGAGCCAGAATTGGGAAGGAACATTGTCAATGAAATCTTCAGTTTCACCTACATCCCCATATCCCTTAACATCTCTGTGTCAAAGTCCCATGGTATAATAATTAGCTTTCTAGAAAGAAAGTATTATATTCTATACTAACACCCACAGGTTTATAAGGAAAAGATCTTGGTAGTGGTCAAGGTCTATTCCAATAACTTTCGTGAAAAATTACATGTTAAGAGACAATTCCTTATGTCATACAGCTTTGAGTTTATTCTCAAATGTATCATCTTTTAAAAATAATAACATTTATTCAAAAAAACTACTATACTTTAGTTACTGGGAATACAATGTTAAGGAAAAAACAGTCCTTGTGTTTAATGGAGCTAACAGCTAAAAGACAGGGAATAATCTTTTGGCCACACAAATCTGTGCAGATTTACAGTGTAATGCAATCTTAAAGCATCTTACAGAATATATGATATTCTGGGGTTTGAGTGAAATAATAGTTGAGCTAAGATTTGTACTAAAGGTATAGAGAAGAAGGTGATAAGAAAATGGTTTGCCTTGGAGCACATGTACATATGTAAAGATAGATCCAAGATAGATGAGAAGACTATCTGAATGACTCAAAACAGAGAAGGTTGCTGCAGGGTACTGGGAGCACAGGGATTACAGGGATCTCAATAATGTGCAGATTAAAAGCCCCAAGGAAAATGAAATCTCAGGAAGCTTAAGTAAAGTTCACATTTACATCATCATGGTATTTTTCTCCTTTTAGGGGGCACATTTATAATTTTTAAGCTTTTCTAGATAGAACCCCTCTGCTTCCTTCCTCTCCTTCCCTCTCCTCACTTCCTCTTGCTCTCTCTTCTACTCCTTTGAACTCCCTTCTGCTTTATTGTCCTTCTCTTTTGTCTTTCTGTTAGGATTGTGTGGTAGTTTGAATATATGTCCCCCAATATATTCAGTGTTTTATTAGTTATAGTTTGCATCTTCAATCACCTTGCTAGAGGCAATGTCACTGGGGGCAGGTCTTAAGGTGTGGGTTTGAGATTCCATTGTAAAGATATGCAAATGTGCCTAGAAGGAGTTCCTGAAGTGTGCTGTGTGACCTTTTGGCTGTAGTTTTGCTCTGTGTGCTGTGGTGCCTAGTTGGCTTTTGCTCTCTCTGCCTGGCCTTGTGAGAGCAGGCCGCTACTTCTGCCTTTATGGAACTTCCCCTGTATCTGTAAGCTTCAATAAATAATATCCCTTCCTCCATAACTGTGCCTGGTCTGGAAGTTCATCTCAGCGAACCTGAAGCTGTCTGCTACAGATTGAAACAAGGGTCTTGAAAGTACTCAGCCTGTGATCCACTTCTGATAAACCCTGATCCCCAGAATCACTATCACTTTCATATTTACTTATTCTACATCTATCTACTATCTATCTATCATCTATCTATCTGTCATCTATCTATCTACCTATCTATTCTATTCACCCACAAAACACATTTCTGACCATGTTATAGGCATGCAGAGTATATAGATTTACAGGGCAAATCATCTTTGAAATGAATATTAAGCAAATAGCAAATAAACAGACAAGGATCTTATTAACTTTCTTCTTGTATTTTCTTAGGTGATGGCACTAATAACATTTTGATGTAACTTTAATAACAAAAACATGCTGCACTAAAAGAAAAACATGATGTGATAATGCCTGCCAGGTGAAAATATAAAGGCAGAGAGATCATTACTAATTACAGGGTGGCTGAAAGTACATTATGAGCCCTTCTATATGCTAAGAACAGAGATACAAAAGAAATTTTGGAACTAGAGAAACCTCTAGGACAGTACCAATGTAACATGGATTTTGAATAGAACAAATTATTAGCAGAAGCTAATTCCTTGATAGGCACTGTAGAGGTAAATGCAGCTGCTGGTGTGCCAAGGAGCATAATTTTCTAGCTTAAGAGGAAAATAACACATATTTTGATGGCTATTTTGGAAGTCAAGGTGGAGTGAGCAGGTTTCTGCCTTTTTATCACTTTATGAAGTTCATTATTGTGGAAATCTGGATATTAATCATCCGTCCCTTCCCTGGCCTCCCTTCCACATGTTGACACTGCATGTAAATCATACCCAGGTGCCTTGAAAATAGTCGTTTGTAGGTTCCTTCTGGAACCTTTCTAGTCTTTTCCTCTTGAAGGTCCCTGAAAGAACTGGCATTGATATGACTCATCTCTGCATTTCTGACCAAGCAAATTACACTTTGCCCCCATCAGCCCCAATGGCTGTGTGAAGGTCACCTTTGTTACAAATACCCTCTGCTCACCCAGGAATTGAAAGAATCAGTAGCCACTGAGCCATGAAAACAAGCCTCACCATGGAAAACAGTTTTAATTCTTTTGATGGATTTATTAATTCTCCTGCCACTTGGTTGCCTGGACAGGAGATATATACTTGAGAAAGAGGTCGTCTGTTAATATCAAATTTTGTTTGTTTGACTTTCTTGGGCATCAAGAAATCAAAATAATTGTTCCATTACAGTATGTAGAGTTCCAGTATGTCCCTTCATAAATTTTCAGTCTAGTGACTCAGTGAAGAACACAGAAACTTAGATGAAAATACTTATGTGCATTTTAGGTTGCTCCCAGGATCAGTGTTGCCTCACACATTGGCTTTTCTATTTCCACATCAAGTTCATGTTAGTTACTTGGGGATTTTTTTTTTTTTTTTTTTGTCTTGCATGCAGTGTTTTGTGTGTATGGCTTAGCTCAGGAAAAACTGGAAATCTCAGGAAAGCTAGATGCTGACAGTTGCAGTTACTTCTCACGTCTGGAAGAAAGCACCCCATCCAAAGTAGCTGATGCGAAGAAAGGGTTTATTTCAGCTTATAGACATGAGGGGAAGGTCCATGATGACAGGGAAATATGGCATGAGCAGAGGGTGGACACTACCTCCTGGCCAACATCAGGTGGGCAATAGAAGCAGTAGGGTGTGCCAAATACTGGCAAGGAGAAGCTGGTTATAACATCCATAAGCCCACCCCAACAACACACCTCCAACAAGGTCCCTATTCCAAAACTGCCATCAGCTGGGGTTCAAGCATTCATAACACATCGGTTTTTGGAGGACATTTGATTCAAACCATCATATTGACCCAGACTAGGTCTCTATGAAGAGCTAGCCTGTGCTCTCCAAAGGAACTGACTCAGGGTTTCATTAATTTGAGTCATTAAAATTATACATTTACAATGTTTATGACACATTCTAGTATCCAATGGTCTATTAAATACTTGTTTTCTTAAGCTAATAAACTTTATTTAATATAATTTTTAAAGGAAATTGCCATGGACAATGTATATTTATACCTTAAATGGTCACATAAATAATAGTTAACTGCTGAAATAAATATATGAATAGAAAATATGAATCGACAGTGTAAAATGATATAAATAGTCAGTAGCTGCATGTTGTAAAAGTCCTTAAGAGTGAGCCCATGTTCTATTAACTAAAAAGGGAGATCAGGGCTGGAGAGTTGTCTAGCAATTAAGGTGCTTTCCTGCAAAGACTAAGGACCCAGGTTTGATTCCCCAGTACCTATCTAAGCCAGATGCACAAGGTGGTGTATGTGTCTGGAGTTTGTATGCAGTGGGCAGAGGCCCTGATACACTCATTCTGTCTCTATATCTGCCTCTTTCTCAATAAATAAGTAACTAACTAACTAATTAACTAACTAAATAAATAAAATATTTTAAAAATGAAGATTATTAAGTATTAGACATTGTTAGTGACAAACCTAATAACATACTTAACCATTTTTCTTCGATTAACTTATTGAAATAAAATGGAAACTAAAACAGTTTTTCATCCTATGTGATATTATATAATACAATTTATTCAATATATGTTCTATGCATGGGAATCAAAACACTGTTATTCACTTTGTTAACGTCTGGTATATTTCAGTAAAGTATGTTAGAATTACCTAGAAAGCTGTGTGTAGGGGGAATGCAGTAGGTGATTCTAACAAGCAGTGAGGATGAAAAAGTCTTAAGCCTACTGAGACTTTCAATGCCCAATATTAACTGTTTTGGAAATAAAAGGCTTCAGGTAAATGCTTATTTACCTTCAACTGTAAAATTTTTGAATTTATGAATTCAAATGCTGAAGTTGGGCTGTATGCTGCTGCACTCCTAGGCTGAGAATAGCACGTCTACACATATTTCCTTTCCAGAAGCAAACAAGGAAACTAGTATGTGTGGAACAGATAGTGTGGCTCAAGCACAAGGCCCCTTTTGTTGGCATTAGATTGCCTTGGTACATTCATTTTAAGTTTAAAAATGAAAATAAAGCATATAGAAGTAAATTAATTTCCTATGAATAAATGTGGAAACATAATGCTTATCAACACTATATTGCTTATCATCATTCTAGAATTGCTCTTAAGTCATTTTGAGAATTTATAGACTGAAAGTATTATAATCCACGAGTTTACACTGAAGAAAAACTTAATTCATGGTATTATTTTTGTCTTTGCCCTCTATATTATGTATGTTTATGAATACTGAGAGTAGAAGTGATCCTTGTAGATGACTGTTACATAGGAAAATAACACTCTATTGATACAAGTAACGATAAAGCCATTGCCCCAAAATGAGGCAACCAAGATATGCTCAGTTGTGTTTCCTTCTAGTTTCAATCACTCTTATGTAATGTCACCCTAAAATCTGATGGCTTAAAAAGAAATAATTTCTTCTGTTTAGAGAGAAGCAGGGAACATTGAAGTCAGACATCACTGTGGCACACCTCATTAGCAGGGTGCTTTGATTAGAACCAAGAAGCACATTCATATAAGTGGCAGGTTGAGGATGGCACTTAGCTAGTTCATGGAAACCATTGGGCTGGGGGCTTTGGGTAGTGGTCTGCATAATCTACTTTGTCTTCTCCCTCCCACAGAGGCAGGGTTGCAGAGTCATGTTTTTTGGACAGGCTACAATTCACACATGCTTATGATCTAGACTCAGAGACCACCCAGCATCATGTCTGTGGTTCAAAGGTCTACACAGTTTCAAAGAAAGAGATTTGGACTTTACCCCTTGGTGGAGATAAGTGTCAGAAGATAAGGTACATGGAAATTACTTTTTTTTTTTTTTTTTTTTTTTGGTTTTTCGAGGTAGGGTTTCACTCTGTTCCAGGCTGACCTGGAATTAACTATGTAGTCTCAGGGTAGCCTCGAACTCATGGCAATCCGCCTACCTCTGCCTCCCAAGTGCTGGGATTAAAGGCATGAGCCACACACACCTTTTTTTTTTTTTTTTTGGTTTTTGAGGTAGGGTTACCTTTTTAAAAACAAGAATCTGCCTCCCAGTGCTGGGAACTCACCAGCTCCTTTTTAAAAACACCTGCCATAACTCACATTCCCTCAGCTTCCCTCAGCTGATAGACTTCAACAAGGGCTCCATATGCCCTCTGCCATCTCTCTGGATTCTTGCAAGGGAGGAAGAATTGTGACTGAGGGATGTTTGTTTACCAAGATTCATCCTTACAGGCTATTATGAGCTTGTGTGCCAAGTAACTAAAATAGATTTAAAAATTATAAAATCCTGAAGTAGACACCCTTTCTTTTTTGTCTGTGTGTGGCTAGAGACAAGACTCCCAGGGGCTCAAAGAGAATAAAATGACATCCTCTCCCTGCAGAGGTATTCCAAAAGAGATGAAACTTCTTTATTACAATAGCAGTCTATTTTATTTCAACAGTTTCCTGGACTCTCAGAAATATAGATTTTTTCATGTCAAAGATATATTGTAATAGATAAAGAAGACTAGGTTTGAAATCAAGCATGACTATCCATAGACCCTTTAATCGTATTAAAAACATAATCTAAAACTTTCAAAGTCAGTATAATATAGGTGTGTAAAATGAACCTCCTAAAAATTCCCATATCTGGCACAAATTATTAAATCCTTCCAAATGACCCATTTATTCTTAATTATTTTAGTTATGTTTGACTCAATTAAACTTTACTGTAAAATATTATGTCTTACACCATAGAGTGATGTCTCTTTTGGATTGAGCATTGTATCTAATTAACATGAACAATGCAACTCAATGCTAAAGTCATGTGTGAACTAAAAGCTGAACCAGTCACTCCGGTTACTGATTGTATCTTCTATCTTGTAGTGAGGGTAGAAGTAGCTTCTCCATCTTAACATATAAAAAGGCTGAAGAATTTGAAAAGTGCACAATGCTTCTTAGATACAGCAGAGAAGTGAGGTCACAGGGCAAAGTGATGAGATGGCACATTGATTCAGAATCATCTCTTCAGGTGTGGTAATCCACATGCAGAAATCTCCAAGGAAACCCAACTCAGGAGGGAAATCTGACCTATAAACTCTGTGGTAGTTTGAATATATGTCCCCCAATATATTCAGTGTTTTATTAGTTATAGTTTGCATCTTCAATCACCTTGCTAGAGGCAATGTCACTGGGGGCTGGTCTTAAGGTGTGGGTTTGAGATTCCATTGTAAAGATATGCAAATGTGCCTAGAAGGAGTTCCTGAAGTGTGCTGTGTGACCTTTTGGCTGTAGTTTTGCTTGTGTGCTGTGGTGCCTGGTTGGTTTCTCTCTCTCTCTGCTTGGCCCTGTGGAGAGCAGGCCACTTCTCTTGCCATTATGGAACTTCCCCTGGATCTGTAAGCTTCAATAAATAATATCCCTTCCTCCATAACTGTGCCCAGTCTGGAAGTTCATCTCAGCGAACCTGAAGCTGTCTGCTACAAACTCTAAACTGTAATTGACCAATTACCTGTACTCATATGAGTGCATGCGTGTGCACGCATGCACACACACACACACACACACACACACACACACACAACTAATATACTGAGAGTTTCAATGTACAAAGTATGCAGGCATGATGAAGAAATGGATAAAGGCTGCTAAAAGACTGTAATTCTATGAAAGACTTAAACATTGATGTTAGAGATATAAAACATTGTTGCAGAAATGAAAAATTATTTTTAAATAACGTTTACTTATTTGCAAGTAGAGAGAAACAAAAGAGCTAGAGAGAGAATAGGTGCACCAGGGCCTCCAGCCACTGCAAACAAACTCCACATGGATGTACTACTGTGCATATGGTTTTACGTGGGTACTGGGGGATTGAACCTGTGTTATTAGGCTTTGCAGGCAAGTGCTTTAACTGTTGAGCCATCTCTCCAGCCCCATGAAGAATGATTTTTAATGACTCATGAGAGAATGATAACACTAGGCAAAGAACCTCTGAATTTAGGATGTAACACAAGCTTTAAAAAATAAATTCAAAGAAAACAAAACTGATTATCCAGAGCTGTGGTGCCACCAAAACAGGTGTCACATGGGCATAATAGAGAAACCACAATAGAAGACACCTGCAAGGGGTTAAAACAGAAAACGACCAGACCAGGTGCAAAAGGACATGAAGGATACCCTGCAGGGTAAATGCAAAAACAAAACAAACCAGAAAAACAGAACCAAAAAATACACCTACATATTGTACCAAACTTCAGATTGACAAAGAAAAACAGATCCTCAGGGCTGGAGAGATAGTTTAGAAGCTAAGCCTCTTGCCTACAAAGCCTAATGACTGAGGTTTGATTCCCTAGTTCCCACATAAGCCAGGTGTACAAGGTGGTACGTGTGCCTTGAATTGATTTTGCAGTGGCTAGAGTCCCTGGCACACCCATTCTCTCCCTCTCTCCCTCTCACTATCTGCCTCCTTTCTCTTCTCTCTCTCTCTCTCTCACTCAAATAAATAAATGAAATACTATTTTTTTAAAAAAGAATCCTTAAAGAAACTAAGAAGGAGCCGGGCATGGTGGTGCACACCTTTAATCCCAGCACTTGAGAGGCAGAGGTAGGAGGATCACTGTGAGTTTGAGGCCAGCCTGGACCAGAGTGAGACCCTACCTCAAAAAACAAAAACAAAACAAAACAAAACAAAAATTGGAAGGGTAGAAACATTTTTCTTCTCCACACAGAAGCAGGTAAGAATTATATCAACTTTTCTTTGTGCACATGTGCACATATATATGTATGTTTATATGTGTAGAACGTGTGGTTGTGTATGAATGTGTGTGTTCCCAGCCCGCATATCAGGTTCCTAGGAATCATGTAAGAAATAAGATGGAGTATTTTGAATCTTGAGATGAAATGGTCATCACTACAACACAACCAAAATATACTAAAATGTTCACCATTCTATACTTCTGACCTTGGAAAGTTGTTCTTGAAAGTGAAAAAAAAAAAGACTCAAGAAAAACAAGACTGAAAGGAACTGTTTTTAGCAGAACTATACAGAAGGTCTTTAGAGGGAAGGAAAAATGGATGAGAAAGAAAACTGAATCTACACAGATAATGGAACTGTATGAAAGAAGGTAAAATAAAAATTTTGTAATTTTATGTGTTGTTTACATACTAAGTATGTCCATATCTAATAAAAATAAATTTTAACAGTTGCTAAAGTACTGAGAAATCTTGCTGGAGCTTAGCTAAAAATCTCCCTTATGTAGACCAGATGACAAAAAGGTAGAAAAAGCTACACTGTATGCAGTTCCTTGGGAGAGAGAGGTCACCAGTGGAGACAAACAACAGTGGACACTGCAAGTCTGAAGTTTGGCAAGCCAGGCCAAATGAGCCAACAGGTGCAGTAATCACATGTCTGTTGTAGGGGAACCCGGCTGCTCTCTAATCAGACTAGGGGCCCACTCCATAGGGGGAATACATTCCTGATACTGAAAACCTATTGATGGGGGGGATCATGAGGTGTAACATCTGCTGCTGTATATGCTATACTAAATGTATATACCATGCTCACCAAACTGCCCAAGAAGCACTTCTCTTAATGTTCTTACCCATATATTGATGCTACTCTCAATTTTGGTTAGAAAAGCTTCTCTTTTCAGATGGTGGTGACCTTAGAGAATGACTCAGAAGGAACCATGGTGCTGAGAAGAAGGGACAGAGGAGTGCTCAGCACTGAAATATCTCTATCACACCTTCCAAGGCTCAGCATCCATTGTGGAAGAGGTGGCAGAAAGAATGTAAGAGCCAAAGGCTGCTTACAATGCACTCTTCCAGACACAAAATGGCCTGGATATCCATGACTTCACGGCACCTGACACTACCTACACAAGACCCTCATCAAAATAAAAGAGACACTGCCTGAGAGGGGGAGGGGTTATGATGGAGAGTGGAGTGGAGAAGGGGAAAGTGAGGGGGGAGGGAATTGCCATAGTTTACTGTCTATAATTGTTGTCAATAAAAATTTTTAAATAAAAAAATTAATATGTAAAAAATCCTATATGCATCTATTTTCTATATTTATCATTTATGTTCTGAAAAATATGTCTAAGCAAAATAAAGTGATTGGAGACACCTAAAAATTTGTTTTCTTGTTCATAACTGATTTAACGAATTATGATTTTTTTCAAATTAAGAACAATGCATTAGATTATGTATAATGTATGCTTCTCTGTGTATGGATATGAACCTGTAATTATATGTGTTGATATGATTATGAGTATCTTAACTGAATGACAATGATTCATGGAATTGAAGGGACACATATAGAGAGTTTTATTATAAGGTTTGTATTATAAGAGTTTTATTATAAAGTCCTTTTATAAATTTTTATAATAAAGAATTACATTTTTATGATAAGCACTAATGTGATGTGGACTTGAATCCATACTTGAAGAATGTTAAAAACTGAATTGGATTAGTTATGAATATAAATTTGCAAGTATAGGGCCACCACTTAGAAGTGTCAAGCTGGCATAAACGATAAGGATCCCCGTCAATTTGGGTTGTAAAGACAGGATACACTAGGCTGGGGAGTCATAGCTAAAGGTACGTGGTGAGGGCTTGCTGCTTCACAGATGTGACTTGTTCCTAAATGCTTACATGGCAGGGAAGATGATGAGGAGGGGTGTCTCTTAGGCCTCTTTCATGAGGTTATTCTTGCCCCTGTAAGCCAACAACCTTCCAAGGCTTGTTCCCTAATACCATCACTTTGTGAAAGAGGTTTTTCAAAAAATTAGAAGTTTACAAATCTTTCATCTACAGCCATATGCTAGGAAATGAATAAAACTTAGTCATAGAAATGTTCAATATAAATTACAAAAGGTGATTAAAATGTGGGAGATGATGTTAATATAGCACTACCAATAATCACATTGGATCTCAATAGTCTAATGTGTCAGCTAAAGATTGATAGAGATTAATAGTGGATTAAAAAATTTAAAAAAACAGAATCCAGCCATATCTTGTCTATAAGAAACTTAATTTAATTATAAAGGTAAATCAATTAAAAGCACATATATGGTGAGTGATATACTATACTATCACTAAGCAATGAAAGTAGGGGTTTCTATGAATTTCAGATGGGGAAGACATTAAATAACTCAAAAAAAGAAAACAACAATGGGAGGCTATCATGGCTAAGGAAAGCAACTAAAATGTGGTAAAGAGTAAACATTCCATAATCCTTACTGTTTAATTGCTCAATAGTAGAGCATTGATATATGCAAGGCAAACTCTGACAGAACTGTCAGGCACAATAAGTAAGGATTCAATTACAGTAGGAGGCTCAAAAGTTCATCTGTAATGAATGGATAGATTTAACAAGCAGAAATTGAGACATGGTTGAATTAAACAGCATGATCAGGTGAATGGGTACAATGATCTCTATACATATATTTTAGCAAACAATAGCAGATAATGTATTCTTCTGAAGCCCAAATGTAACCTTTTAACCTCCTGACCCAGTGGGACTACATTCTTGACTATAAAACATACCTAAAAAAATATTAATGTGTTGAAATCACACAATGTCTGCTATGAGCCCATAATAGAGTCTATCTATAAATTAACAGAAAAATGGGGAAAATTTCACAATTTAATGGTGCTTTAACAATTTCTACATAATCATGGTCTAAATAAGAAATCTCAAAATTACTATTTTAATTGAATGCATAGGAAAACACAGCTTACCAAAACAAAATTTGTTTAGCAGGAGATTTATAGCACTTTTGCATGTATTAGAAAAGAAGAGGAATCAACAAATCAATTGTTTATGGTTCTACTTTTAAAAAGGAGAAAAAAGAGGAAATTAAATGTAAATCAAGCAAAATAAAAGAAATAAATATAAAACCCAAAACCAGTGAAATTGAAAATAGAAACTCAATAGAGAAAAAAATCAAAAGCCAATCCCTTGAAAAGGTCAATAATATCAATATGCCTCCAGCCAGGTTAACAACAAGAAGGAGAAAAAACAATATTACTACAACAATCAGAAATGTAAAAGGGGAGTGCCATTAAAGGTTCTATGGACATTAAAAGGAAGACAAAAAAAAAAAAAAAACAGGAATGTTCTGAACAACTCTATCCATAAATTTAGTACCCCGGGTGAAAGAGTAATTCTTTGGAATAAAAAAACTTGTCATCATTTAATATAAGAAAAAAACAAACCAGAATATTGAGGTTAGTCTATATCTATTGGAGAAACTGAATCAATAATGAATGATCTCCACAAACAGAAATTGGCAGGACTAGATGGGTTTGGTAGTAAATTATATCATGTCTTTTGGAGGAAGAAACTATACCAATTCTTTACAATCTCTTTTTTTTTCTTTTGGTTTTCGAGGTAGGGTTTCACTCTGGTCCAGGGTGACCATGAATTAACTATGTAGTCTCAGGGTGGCCTCGAACTCATGGCAATCCTCCTACCTCTGTCTCCAAAGTGCTGGGATTAAAGATGTGAGCCACCATGCCCGGTTCACAATCTCTTCAAAAAGGTCGAAATACAGGAAATATTTTCTAATGCATTATATGTGGTCAGAATTATACTAACACCCAAACCAGAAAAGGTCACTGAAAAAAAAAAAAAAACTATACACCAAAATCACTTATTTAAATAGATGCAATAATCTTTAACAAACTATTATCAAATAGAAGCCAGCAAAGTATGATCAAGGGGGTGTAACAGGTATACAAGTAACATTTAAAAATTACTTAACATCAAGTAACAGACTAACCAAGGGAAATCACAGGATGGCAGCAATAGAGAAAACACCTGAAAAAATCATGCATTTATTAGAGACAAATCCAGTCACAATAATAAAAGGGGATATTTCCTGAACCCAATAAACAATATTTACTTAACCCCTTTAGCCTGCATCAGATTTAATGGTGAAAACCTCAAAGTTTTCCTTCTGAGTTTAGGGACAAGGCAAGGCTAGAGGCCTTCCTCATCACTACTATTCAACACCATACTGGAAAATCTGGTTAATAAAATAGGACAAACATTGAAATAAGATATTCTGATGAGGAAAGAAGAAATAACACTATGTGTCACAGATTACCTGACACCTAGGTATAAAATCTGAAAGTAATTTCTCAAATGAATAAGTGATGCAGGACACAAACTTAATATGCCCAAGTCAACTGCTTTCTTATATTATTGAAAAGTACACATGGTGTTAGGAATAACACACTAGAATTTGTATCAGCACCCAATATGTTGAAATGCTTAGACACAAGTCAACAAGTCATGTGCCAGAACTATGAGGAAAACTATAAAGTTCTTATGAATTAGACCAAGGAAGATATCAAAGGAAAAAAGGGAATCCATTCAAGGATAATATGACTTAGCAATGTCATGACAATAGTTCTTCCCACATTTATCTACAGAATGACCATAGTGCCCATAAAAACCCAGGAAATTATTTTGTGGACAATGATAATCTGATTTTAAAGTTCATATACAAAAACAAAATACCCAAAATAGTCCACTCAATATTGAAGAACCAACTTTTACCACTGACATCATCCGACCTCAAAATTTATTCTAAAGCCACAGGAATCAAGGAAGTGTGGCCCTGCCAAAAGAACAGACAGACAGATCAATGGAGCAGAAGAGCGAGTACAGGAATAGACCCACAAAATAGACAGTGGATATTAGACAAAAGAGCAAGTGAAATATAATGGAGCCTTTTGTGATGTGGTGCTACAACTGGATATTCACATAAAAAATGAATTCAGGCACAGACTGAATAAGCTACATGAAAATGAGCTTAAAATGAATCATAGTTCTAAATGGAAAAATATAAAATCCTCTGAAGACCACATAGAAGGAAACCTAGATGGCCCTGTGTATGGTCTAGACAGCCTTGGACATGGTCTAGGCTTTATAGGTGCATAGCTGAGGCACCATACATGAAACAAAAATGCCTTTGAACCAAATCAGAAAATTCTGCTCTTTGAATCATGTCATGAAAATGAGAAGACAAGCCCAAGATTAGGAGAAAAATCCTTTTAAGAACTAATTATGATGAAGGTTTTTTTTTTTTTTTTTTTTTTTTTTTTTTTTTTTTTGCAAAATAAACAACAAAGACACCTTAAACTCTATAGTAAGGGGTTGGAGAGATGGCTCAGTAGGTGAGTGCTTGTAGCTGAGGCATGAAGACCTGAGTTCTATCCCCTGTACCCACACTAAAATCTGGCATTGCAAGGCATGTATGTAACCTTTGTCCTGTGGGAGCAGATATAGGAGAATCGCTGGGCTTGCTGGTCAGCCACACTGATCAAAAATGGAAGTGCAAGGTTCAGTGACTGACTCTGACTCAAGAAAACAACATAGATGAAAGACAGAGGAGGACACTGGATATTTTCCTTTGGCTTCTGCACAGATCACACACACACACACACACACACACGTATATACACCATATAAACTTAACAAAATAAGAAAAAGAGCCAGTCAATTAAAATATAAACAAAAGATAATAAAAGAAACTTCAACAAAGGAAATATACAGATAGCCAGTAAGTATATGAAAATACATGTTCTGTTAGGGGATTTTAAATTAAAATGAATGGAAAACACTGCATACGTATCCAGAACTTTCACATCACAAATGCTGGTGAGGCTACAGAGAAAGCAGGACCTCCATCCACTGACAGGGAATGCACAATACTAGGGCCCTTTGAAGATGTATAGGAAGTTTCTTCTAAATTGCATTCTCATCTGCCCATAATGTATAGCAAGTGCACTTTTTCCATTTACCCAAGAAATATGAAAAATATGTCCCTACAGATGCCTGCCCATTGATGTTTATAACCCCTTTACTCATAAGTGCCCAAACTAAGAAGTATTTCAGATACCCTGTAGTGGATGAGTGGATAAATAACTGGAATTTGTGCAGAGTGGAATATTATTTGATAAGAATTAATGAAGTATCAAGGCAAGAAAAATAGAAACAATGTTACATGCATGTTATTAAGCTAATCTGAAAAAGGCTAGATACTGCATAGCTCCAACCATATGACATTCTTGAAAAGACAAAACTATGGAGAAAGAGAAAAGACTCATGGTGGCACAGAGTTATATGGGAGAGAAGGATGAATTGTCAGGAGACCATTGTGAGCATAAAGCCAGACCATGATGCAACTGGTCACATTCAGTAGACAAGCAGGAACCAGAAAGTGATGAATGCTTGTGGTCAACTCTCACATGGAATTGTGCCACCAACAGTTAGGGTGGATCTTCCTACCACAATTAGCCTCAAGTAGAAACTCCCTCACACACACTCAAAAACTGATTCCTAGGTGATTACAGATGCTGTCAAGTTAACAGTCAATATTATCCCTCACAATACCCAAAACTGATAAAAAGAAAATAAGGTGTATGCATATATAAATTTCATTATTTTATCTGCACCAAACCCTACAAAAATTATATCTATGGGGTGAATGTCTTGAAGCTGTTTGAATTTTGTTTCTGCAACTTCTGAAAGTCATTGTCTGTTGACAGAAAACTGCTTATATTTTTCTAGATAATTAAATAGGCAGTTATGTTTTGTTGTGTTTTGTTTTTCTTGGATGTGGGGTATGTGGTGGTGGTGGTGGTGGTGGTGTGTGTGTGTGTGTGTGTGTGTGTGTGTGTGTATTTCTAGATAGAAATAAGATTTTTTTTCTCACTCTTGTCTGATTGTGGAAGGTGGCATTTTATTGGGGTTAAAATTAAGCACCTAATTTCTTGATTTGTGGGAATCATTTATAGTTGTAAAATGATCTTAGTATTTGAATTACTGAATAAGAAATTTTCATTCTTAGAAATGAAAATTTTGGAGTAAATTGATAATGATTTCAACCATTTGTTTGGTAATAATTTAAAAGAAAAAAAATCATGGAATAAACCATGTGTAAGAAAGGATATAGGAAAACTACTATATCTGGGAGCATAAATTGTCACAGCTTTTTTTTTCTTGTTGTTTATTTATTTATTTATTTGAGAGTGACAGACAGAGAGAAAGAGGCAGATAGATAGAGAATGGGCATGACAGGGCCTCCAGCCACTACAAATGAACTCCAGATGCATGTGTCCCCTTGTGCATCTGGCTTACATGGGTCCTGGGTCCTGGGGTCTTTTGGCTTCACAGGCAAGCACTTAACCACTAAGCCATGTCTCCAGCCCTGTCACAACTTTTTAATGAGAATTTAAAACAATGCTGCCACTAGGTCTGTATTCAAAATAAAACAACATCCTGAGGGACTCACATGTGCAGTGTTTAGTGCTTTCTACAAACGTCTGAATAAAATGTTATTGCCTCACTTTTACAGGGAACGGAATATGAGGCAAATAGTTAAAGATTGATAGTTCACAGAGACTGAAGGAACATCAAATCTGGTATCCTGCTTCAGCTATGTTCACAATGAAAGAGCATGCACGTGACTCTGACCTGAAACAGAAATTCCCCACCAGAACAGATTCCCCCAGAACTCTGGACATTAGTAACAAGGTGTCACTACTCTTCCCTTTTGCCACTTTAGTCTACACACTCTCAGAATTACTTAGCTTGAGATTTGACTTTGAAATACAAAGAATATGGTAGACAGTAAGATTTTACAATGTGTACCTTTTTTATTTAATTTAGGGACATTAAATGTTCTTGTTTCTTTCCATCTTTCCCTATGTACACCTATCATTATCTACCTGTTATCTAAAATATGTCCATAATTTACTTAAATTAAGAAATGCCTATAATTTATTTAGCTCTCATATGCATTAGTGTGTGTGTGTGTGTGTGTGTGTGTGTGTGTGTGTGTGTATGCACATGTCTGCTGTGCAGGCCAAAGGAGATGTCAAGTGTCCTCCTCTCTCACTATTCTACTATATTTCCCTTAGATTGAATCTTACACTGACTCATTTACCCTGGAGTTCCTTGCCTTTCAATTATATAGTCTGTCCTGGGAGCCGTGGTGATCCTACATTCTCCATATCTGACAGCACTTGGGGTAACAGGCATGAACAGCAATGCCAGGCCTTTTACATGAGTGTTACAAATTGAACTCAGTTGGCATGCTTACAAGCAAGTGCTCTTTTCCACAGGGCATCTCACAGTATTCTTGTGCAAATTTTCTACATTTTAAAATTTATTATTTGAATATTATTTTTGCTTTATTTTTCTCTGTGAATGAGTAGGCTGATATATAAGAAAACTAATAGATTTTGTAAACTTATTTTTGTACTTTGATTTGATTTTTTTTTAATTTTAGTATTGTATGTTTGAAGATCAGCTATTATTTTGTATTCAGACTACAATTTTCTTTATTCACTTTAAATGATTCCTTTTAATTCATATTTTATCCATTATTGCATTCACAGAAATATCCCCAAATGGTTTTATAGTCCTGATATTTGTAGTAGATATATTTGTCTTGTTGCCAATTTAAATCAGAAATTTAAATAAATGTAGATATTATTTTGATATAAAGAGATGAATAAACATCCTGTCCCTATTTTAATATGTATTCAAGAATTAGTAACTGACCATTAATTTTATTGTATATATACTTGTGAGAATCGTATGGTTGATTTTATTCTATGTATGTATGTGAATGTGTGTATGTTTTCTGGGTTAGCTCCTATGACCTTATAAAGGGTTATTCTTTTAATAGAAAGTTCAGTCTTATTTGCCAAATTTTCCCTAGCCTTTCCATACCATATTCATGTAAATAGGTTGTAGTTACTGATTTCAACATTATTTTTCATTTTGAAAATAGAATCATCTATATTTTCAATTTATTTTTTATCTGTTTTATTTTCTTCCTCATGCCTAATTTTAGTATTTTTCATTCTTTATTTCACTAATATTTTTCAGGTATTATCAGTGCTTTCTGAGATATTAACTTCCTTTGTTCTCCCATATAATATCTATATGCTTATTACTGTATTTCCTAAATTTGTAAAAGCTTGGAAAACTGCAAAGGAACATGGTATTGTCTATTTATAGGGTGATACTCATGTGCAAACAGTACTTCCAGTATTTTTATTATCAAACTGGCTTTTTATACCTTTTGGCAAATGGATACTTTGGTAGTTGAAAGAATGGCTCTTAGGGTTTACACAATTTTCTTTCTCATAATTTCTTTGCTTTTGACTGGATATATTTTAATGCTATATAATTGGCAATATTATGGTGTGTGATTATTATAACTTCCCAGTGGAGAAGAACTTTTCCAAAGTGAATTTTTTCTTTTTTGTTCTTAATGTTTGTATTGAAACTAATATATATGTAGCAGAAAGCTTCAAGTTTGCTGAGATGAACTGCTATGCACAGTCATGGAGGAAGGGATTTATTGAAGCTCACAGATCCAGTGGAAGTTCCATAATAGCAGAAGAAGCTGGCTCTGCTTTCATAGGTCAAGCAGAGGCAGAGAAGCCACAAGCCAAAAGCCACATCACACAGCACAATTCAGGAACTCCAGCTAGGCACACTTTGCATATCTTTAGATTAGAATTTCAAATCCATCACTACACCTCAGGGCTAGATCCAGCCCAGTGATACCTCCTCCAGCCAGGTGGCTGCGAACCTAAATTAGAAACTGTAATAAAATACTGACTATATTGGGGGGCATTATTCAAACAACCACATTCCTCCGGCCCCCAATAGATTCATAACCATCTCACATTGGAATTCTATTTGGTCCAATTTCAAAGGGCCCCACAGTCTTTACCAACTTTGGATAGTCTCAAAGTCCCAAGTTTCCTCTGAGATTTAAGACTGTCTCTTAGCTATGAGTCCTGTAAAATCAAACAAGTTATATATTTTCAATATATAAAGGCAAAGGGTAAACATTTTCAAGTGCTATAAGGCAGAGCAAGGAGAGATTAGAACAATGCAAACTAAGCAACCATCAAGCAAACATCAAACTTCTGCACTTCAAATCCAATCATAAGCAGTAACTGTCTCCAAATTTTCCAATTCTGCCCCTCCAGCTGGGCTGAGTAGCCAGGGAAAGCTTTCATCCCTATCTAATAGCCTCTATGGTAGCCCTTACATAGTCCTGGAATATCCAAAACATCTTCAGGTCTCCATGCAAACCATGGTCCATCTTCCAAAGGCTTTGCCAGCCTACCAGGGTCATCATTCCTTGCCTTATGCCACATCTCAGTGGCGGCTCCAGGAACCGTGTGCACTTCGTGACCATTCCACACATGTCCCATGCTTCCAAAATTAATACCAGGTATGCAGGACATAGCCATATTTTAATTCAGGGATGAAATAAATCTTAACCTTAAAAAGCAGGGTCCTTCTCCAGTCAACTCTTTCCAAGAGTTTGCATTTCTATCATAGTCTTTCCTCAGGCATCCTCTCCATTGTTTTAATGTTAAGTAGTTGGGCCATCTTCCTCAAGATTGTGAATGTGTTTGACAATAGCATCTGTAGTAACCTAAAACCACTCTCATTGCCTGTAATTTTAACATGATTGAGGTTTTCCAACTTAAAATCTTACATCTCTCAATACAGTATCTTTAGCCAAGCTCATTAGTCCATTATAGATTTAATCTTGATCAAACTGTCTGGGCCTGAGCAGCAGAACACGGTCATCCCTTTTGCCAGTATCCCAGTTTGAACAAAGTCCTCTGCAGTCTTTCCTTTCCCTTAGAAAGTTCATAAGGCAACTATCCAAGTTCAGCTCTCTCTGCACTAACCATTCTCAAACTCTCATCATAATAGTCCATAATACTTAGCTTACCATTCCAGAAGTCATCTTCATTTGCAAGCACCAAGTCCATGCCAGTTGCTCCAAAACAAAAGTTCCAAAAGATGAAAATTCATATGGTCATATTCATCTCAGCCCACTCCTCGGTACCAATTTCTGTAGCAGACAGCTTCAGGTTTGCTGAGATGAACTTCTAGACCAGGAACAGTTATGGGGGAAGGAATTTATTGAAGCTTACAGACCCAGGAGAAGTTCCATAATGGCAGAATAAGCTGACCTGCTTTCATAGGTCCAAGCAGAGAGAAGCCACAAACCAAAAGCCACAACACACAGAATACTTCAGGAACTCCAGCTAGACATACTTTGCTTATCTTTAGATTGGAATTTCAAAACCATCACCACACCTTAGGGCCAGTGACACCTCCTACAGCCAGGTTGCTGCAGACCTAAATTACAAACTATAATAAAATGCTGAATATATTGGGGGCCATCTATTAAAACTACCACAATATGTTATTTTCTTTCTTGTTATATTTGAGAATCTTTTCCATGACTGCCTTTGTTGTGACTTTCTTGATTTTTATTAATTGAGAACTTTATTGTATGACTATATTACATATTGGTCATATTCCCGTCAGGTTATACTCTTATGTTCCCTTGTACCTGCCTCCATTCCACTGAGGGTCCTCTTCATTGGATTTTAGTAATGTGGCTTACACATTGCTTTATTTACTTCATGCTTGTCTTATAAACTTATAGGGGTAGAAAGAACGGTGGGATAATACACAAAGCAAATGACAGCATGACCCAGTATCATAGAAACTTTCCTCTCAGATAGCAAACTAAAGATATAACAGTTAATAAGGAAAGGGGGTGGGGGGTGATGCCCTGACAGGCCTTGTAGAAGGTATAGAGCTTAATCCTAAAACCATAGGCACAATGCCAGAATTTCAAAGTAGAACTGGGTTACCCTTTATAGTCAGTTGCTTGAGAAGACCCATAAGCCACCCTCCCCTCAAACAATACAGGCCATTGTCAAAGAACTAAGTTACCTTTCAGAGATAAATGGTGAGACCCTATTGCTGAAGACACCACAGACCATGGACACTGGACTTTGAGAGATCATGCTGGAATCTAGAACAATCCAACTCCTTTCCTGATAGTTAGCTTTCATAGTGCTGGAAAGTGCTAAAGTACTGCTGAGGATAATGGCGACAAACAGATTGGATAAGCACAGGATCCTGCAAGCTATAAAATCAACCAGCCAGATCAGATGCACACACTGTGCAATAGAGGCACATAGCCTATACAGATAACCAAAGGTTCTCTGATTGGATATGAAGCCTGCTCAGTGGGAAAGAACTCATACCTGGTACTGAGAACTAAGTCAGAATCCTATGGATGGGATAGTCATAGACTCCAGAGAGATGTTCCCTCTCATCTTTGGCTAAAAGCAGTGGCTATTTCACCAAAAAGTCTCCTACATAATTAGGCTTGTCCCCTTTAATCTATGCTACTCTCACTCTTGAGTGGATATTTGATTTTTTTTTTTTAAGATGGCAGCAAAAGGGGAGAAACAAGATACAACAATTCAACAAGAAAAGATAGCCAACTGCCCAGCATGAGTCAACTCACCTCTATTATATTTGTCAGGGCCCAGTAAACATTACAGAGGAAGTGACTATCTAAAAGTGAATGCTGCTCTTACTGCTAGCCTGACAACCAACTCCAGGGAGAAGGTGACAGACACTGAGGACACTCAAATGCCTCAAAGCAAAAGTTTAGAGACTGCAGAGAGCTTACCACTAAAATTGTCTTATAATACACCTGCCAAGGTTCAGGAAACATGGTAGAAGTGGGGGCAAAAAGATTGTAAGCTCCTCAGGTGGGAAGGAATATACAGTGATATTGTCCCATACAGAGACAGACTATTACATTGATGACCCCACAGTGAACACCAATAATCCCAATAACTCAGTGGATAGGGGCTGGGAGCGGATATAAGAGTACAAGCCAGTGGGAATATGACCAACACCCCTAGGTTGATACAATAAAATTCATAATCAATAATAAAATAGTAGAGGGACTTGTTGAAGGGAGAAAGAGGGAAACAGAAGGCATATGGGGGGAGGACAGAGGGTAGCAAGGGGACTATGATCAAAATACTTTTTGGTCATACATACATAAAATTATCAATAAAAGGTTTTTAAAAAAATATTTTCTAGGGGACAGTTCCTAATAAATAGAATTTTTAAAAAATTAAACAATGCATACTAGGGAGCTTATACTGGGAGGTGGTTTGGACACATTTACCTTGGCTATTTACTTGAGAAACACAGTCTGTGTTAGCAGAGTCACTCAAAGTAGGACATGGGCCTCTTTTTGCCTGGTTGAATAAATGATTTTGGGAATAACTATGCATCAAGTGTTTTGTGAACCTGCCTTTCTCCAGAGGGTTTTGAAGAAACCCCCTACACCACAAATATCAATAAGGGCAGAATTAGGTTCAGTACATGTGCTTCAAGTAAATAATGGTAAGTTTTTTGTGTGATGTCTAACTTACAAGGTCATTCTGAGGTCCTTGTAATAATCCTTCCAAGTTAGTTGGTGTTTTAGATTTGGACAATAGATAAAATTTATGAGTCTAAAGGGCATATGTTTAAAATTCCAGGATGTCACATTGAGTGGAGTTAAGGCTTGGCCTCAGATATGTATTTAAGATCCATATACAATTGTTTACAATTTTTGACACTAAATGTGTGTTGTTTTAAAATCTTACTTTTCACACCTAAATCATTCCATGAAACAAATCAAGCCAAAGTGACCATGTAATACTATCTCACAGAAAGGATCACTTTCAAAGACATTGTTTTATAAGCCTGAGAAATGGAAAATGCATCAAATGTCAGGCTCACACATAGCTGCTGCAACAGAGTGAGACTGTGGCTGTGGAAAATAAATCATATTGAAGTGAGCCAGTTAAATGAATGGCAGACTGGTTGTCACTGCAACAGTGCTTATTGCTTCCACTGACTTTTATCCACACATTCTAATTCATCATAGATCCATTTCCACAAAATGTTTGTGAAACTGTTCTGCTTGGTCTTAGACATCCTTCATTTCTAAAGTACTAGCAGCACATAAAGTTTCTCAGAGCATCTATATTTAAACATCATCTAGTGTATAGTGAATGCTTAGTGCATTTAGCGTGATCCTACCGTGAAATATTTCCTATGTCCAAATTTTCACTTTTTATATAAGTAGAAATACTGCTAAATATCCTTAACAACAGACAAATTGTTAGGCTCTAAGGAGTCTTCAGATACTTGCCAACAATGTTATTTTGTTTCTCTTGGCTCTGAGGCTATTCCCTAACTCTTCTGGCCAATGAAATTTAAAGTCTATTTTAATTTAGAGAAAAAAAAAAAACATGATATTAAATTAAATAATGCAATTATATTTTTCTTTTCCATGCTTGGCTGAGTGCACAGAGTGAAATTCTATTGCTTAAAGATGTATATGATAGAATATTACTACACACACACACACACACACACACACACACACACACACACACGCACACACGGGCATGCTCACACCTGTTCTAATTCTAAAGCAAAAGTAACTGTGATAGTTCAAATGGATGTCCCTCATTAGATTCAAGAGTTAATTAAAGCTTGTGATTTAGATCTCCATCCACCTGGCTAGAGGAGGTGTCATTGAGGGTAGATCCTGGGGGCCATCCCTAAGGTGTTACTGGGGCAGATCTGAATACCAGCCTTAGGAATACATGGTGCTTGAGTACTGCCTGGGTTCTCTGCTGTTTGGCTACCTGCAGGTTTTTACTCTTATTTTTGGTGGTGGGTTTTGTCTTTTTTTTTTTTTTTTTTTGCTATTATGGAACTTCCCTTGGTTGTGTAAGCTTCAATCAATCTCTTCCTCCCATACACTGTGCCTGGTTTAGAAGTTCATCCCAGCAGTGTTGGATTTGACTACAATAGTGACCATGTGTGACTATATACATTCTTATCTGCATGTACACAATTGTATATGAAGCTATTTAGATTTGGACAAAAGAGAGAAAAAATATTATAGGGAGAAACCATTGTGTACAAGCTGTCATGGAAGGAAGGGACATGGACATACTAAACACTGATGTGGAAAATGTTCCTATGGTGAGGACCAGAAAGCTGTGATACACTTAGCCACAGGCATCATGGCAAAAGCAAGGACACACAGGAACTCTTGATTCTGAACACACATTTCCAATCATATCTCATCATGCCTATAATGATTTGCTTGGCAAATTGGACTTTGAGAGGGGCTTTGGCTGCTAATTTAATTTTGTGACTTCTATTTTTGCCAGAGATATAGGCGGGAGACCCTCTATGGGCTGATTTTCTCCATACTTCATTTAATATGATTTTATGATTGCATTATGCCAATACTGCAGAAACCTGGGGCTTGGAATCCTATACTTCTTTCATTCAGTGTTTGGGTCTACAATAATAGATAAGATCTCAATTTCTGGAGCTTTGTCACTTTATAGATTTCTACACAAAATAGTTTAAACACATTTTTATTTATATAAGACAGAGAAATAGCAAGAGTGAGAGAGAGAAATATTATGGGCATGCCCAAGCACTCTGGCACTGCCAATGAACTCCAGACACATGCACCACTTTGTGCATTAGGCTTTATGTGGGTGGGTACTGGGGAAATAAACCTGGGCCATCAGTCTTTGCAAGAAAGCACCTTTAACCAGTGAGACATCTCTCTAGCCCTCAACATATTTTTTAAATAAATGGCTGAGTCCTGAATACATAATATAGTCCTGAATACAATTGTCTGAGTTGGTTCAAAGCTGTGAATTGGATTCTCTGTAGGCTAACCTATCCCTCCCCATTGAAATCAATACCCTCGCCACCTACCTTCTAACACTGCTTTGCCACTTACCAGCTTCTTTCCTCACATTTCACTATTTTTGAAAACAAGAAATGTATCTATGCACATCCTGGATAAACAGAACAGTAAACTGTCTGGATATTACTACTTACACTGCAATGCGTACAGATTCAGAGGACCAGCATTGCTATGCAATTCCCTTCTCATGCAACAGAAGGAAAACCAATTTACTTAATTGCTTGTGTTTAAGGGCAATGTCATCTTGTATGGCTTACTGTTTTATACTGATGGGAGAATATTAGGTTACTAATGGCACAAGTCAATAAAAAAATTCATAGGCCATGAACTCGCATGCTATGGAGAGAACAAATTGGCAACTGATGGCATTAATTTATAAAATTTCACGTTTCAGACACTTGACTCTTTACAGAGATGACTTTATGCCTCTGTATAAGTCACCAGTGTAAATCTGGAGAGTTAAATTACATCACCAATTTTAATACTCTGAACTCCAAATTCCTCATACAGCCTTTAAACATTTCTGAGTATTACCATCAAACTACTTTGGACTTTTCAGTCTCTCAAATCACATTTATTTAGCATTAACTAAGAGAGAAAATATTGTACGGGATAAAACACTGCCAATGGTTTACAACTTAGTTAATAAACTACAGACATAACTATCAATACTGAAGGTGGTTAAGAAAAAGCTAGTTTCTTTAAAGCAGTTTCAGTTAGAAAATGAGGCCCAGAGAGAACCAGGAGATGTCACCTTGCCTTGGCGCAAGAATGGAACTCTTGCCAGGAATGGGACTCTTGTCTGATAGTGAACTACAATACCCTCTGCTGCCCACCATCTAGCTTGCTACTCAAATAAAAGGCCCAGGTGGGCTAGCCATGGGATCCACCCTCCAAATCAACAAATGAATGGAATTTTCCCTTGCACAGCTAAATCTGAAGAAAGAGTAATTCCTATACTCTAAAGGCCATGGCCTTCTTCCTTTTGCTCTTTCTGTATTTTCTCTCTTGTCTTTGTTTGGATATATGTCAGTGGCTTTTCTCTCACCTAGCTAGGCTGGTTAAGGAGGTGGGTGGGGAGGAAACAGAATATTGCTTCTTGGTCTAGATGATTTTTCTCCTTGCCTCTGCTTTATAGTTTGGGGTAACATCTCAATTTAATTACATGTATGATTTTCCTCTGGTCTCAGAATGTACCTATTGTGCACTTCCCATACACTCCAGATCAATCATGTGGGTGCTTTCACCAAGTCTAAATTTTTTTAAACTCAAGATAAACATAAGTGTAACCATCTCTATTACTCATTTCCCCTCTGAATCTCCCAGTCTCTGCTTTCATATCTGCTCTCTCACTTTTCCTTGAACCTCACCATCTGCCCTCTTTAGCTTCCCTGTGCAGAAAAGCACATGGTAGATGCCACGTGGGTTCCTCCTAACTCTTCCTACAAGAGCTGCTAGATTCTACTTTCCAAGCGTTTGCCCCTTTACTCTCCCTCTTTAAAAGCCTCAGTTTCTCTTAAGGCCACATGCTTGCAGCTTTACACTAATCTCTCTAAAAAGACTTGTTTCCCCTAAATCACAAGCTCCCTTAAATAAACCCCACAGTTGTGATTTCCCCCTAAATCAATTTAATCATTAATAATTTATGCTTCTTGTGACTGTCTTTATTAATTTTTTATTAAAGGTAGGACAGAACCCAAAACTTGGGGTTCATCAATTTTGGGGGGCCCTCCTGGACCACAAAATCCTGCATCAAGTATTACATGACAGAAATGACTTTTCTTTCCAAATTGAATTCTTTATATAAGAATTAAAATCAGCAGAAGAGCTATGTTATAGAAATCTTTCACAGACTGGATATGGAGTCGTTAGGAAAGTTCTCTGTTAGTATCATATTCTTCACAAGAACCTGACCAACAAAGGCTTTAATGCAAGATCAACATGGAGCTTGTGTTAAGAATGCTGGTACCTAATTTTCTTGTTGTTAAAGAAAAAAAAAAAGTAGTATTTTTTCAAATGGGCATTTAAAGCAATAGAGAAAGAAACATGAAGGGTTCGTGGGCGAAATGGCTTCAAGGTTACTTCGTCTCATGGGGGCTTTGATAGAGGCGGCTCTGTTGGCCCATGGTGCCAATAGCTTGGCCGGGTGCGCTCCATGTCTTCTGCAGGTGTTCCTACTGATGAGGAGCAGGCCACTGGGCTGGAGAGGGAGATCATGACAGCTTCACAGACCAGCCTGAAACTATATAATATGTTTTCCACCAAAGGCAGCTTCAGGCACTAAGGAAGACCCTAATTTAGTTCCATCCATTACCAACAAGCCAGTAGTCGGCTGCATCTGTGAAGAGGACAACTCCACTGTCATCTGCCCAAACTGTGGAACCCACTACAAGATGGTGCCCCACCAGATGGCCCACTGAGCCCCTGTACTAACTTACTCAGAATATGCTGTAAAGTTTTTTCTTCTCCAATAAATATTAGCTATTAATTTGGCTCCTCCCCCCCCCCAAAAAAAAACAAAGAAACAAGAAGGGTTTGTAGTAAATGATATTCTAAACACTTTGAATCAGGAATACTAGTTAGAAAACTACTTCTCAGACTAAGCAAAGTCAGGGAATAGAAAACAGAAACAGTACTGAAATTGCACTTAAATGTGGCTAGTTATCTGATAGCATGTTTTAAATGTTTTTTTTTTTTTTTCTTATAAGTAGTTTTTTAGGGATACCACAACAAAGTACCACAAAGAATGGCTTGAAACAACAGCCTTCAAAACATCAGTTCTGGGCAACAGAGATCTGCAGTCAAGATGATCATTGGACCACAATTCCTCTGGAATCCTAAGGGATGTATCCCTCTTGGCCTTGGCCAGTTCCTGGTGGCCTCTGGTATTCCTTGGCTTTGGAGTAGCATCTCCTCACTTTTGTGTGCACTGTCCCATGGCACGTGCTCTTCTGTGTGAGTGCCTTCCCGGGGTGCTCTCTTGGTGTGCCCTAAGCATCTCATTCTTGTAGGGATATCAGATACTTTGGATGATCATACCACTCCACTCTATTCCAGGATAGCCTCATTTTAATGTAATCAGCATCATCTAAAAATAGCCCTATTTCCAAGTAAGATTACTTTCTGTGTTACTGGGCATTAAGACTAGTGTATATCTGCCAATTGCAAACAGGATCATTTGATGTTTCATATGATCCTAAAACTTTAATGTAGCCTTGTGTGCTTATAAATGAATTTAACAAGAAATCTTTGTCACACAAATGTAGCTGAGTTGACCATCATTTGATTATCTGATTTCTTAATGATTACCTGGCAAGTTCATAAAGACAAGATATTTGATATCTTTCCCAATGGATAATGCTCTACAACATCAGTGTGGCAGTTCTGTAAACCTGGCTGGCTGTGACCTTCTGGGCTCACTGATGTGCAACTGGCTATGAGGACTTCTGTTAGTCTAGGTAGTTATTCAGAGTTATTTCTTTGCCATACTCCAAGTGTTAAATTTTCCTTGTAATCTAAACCTTACTAAATGAGGAGGTAGAATGGACTAGGACATAGGGGAACATTTGCAGTATTGGAGACACAGATCTGGGCTTGAAGCTTCACTAAAGTCTTGGAGTGACAGAAAATTAGCACACTTTTCAAACCCTCAGTCTACATACCTGTAAACTGAAGATATTTATAGCTTATATCCAATGTAACTGCCAGTATTGATTGTGATAAAAGCAAACACTTTGACAATCAAATGGGATTAAACACCTGATGATATATTTAGTATATGTAAAATCCCCTCTACTTCATCCTAAATACATTATACAGAAAATAAACACCTGTATGGGAAACTAACAACAAAAATGTCATAAAGAACAATATTTAATATACATACAGCATGCAACAATTTAATGACAATTAGAGGTTGAAGTAAATGTCCTCAAATCTAGTAATTACAAAAATAAAATTAGATAAGTAGAATTAAGAAACCTGATAGACTCATTTAACAAGCATTCTTAAGTATTTCCTATGTGCTAGATGATTATTTTAGAGGCAACATATCATAGACATGTAGTACAAAGTCTATGAGAAAACTATTATAACTTACCCCACCAACCTTCTCAAAGTGAGATCCATCTTTCTTAAAGTCTGTAAGGGCCCCATTGAAATACCAGGTAAACATAATGTCTAACAGGGGGTCGTGTTGCACTTGGCAGGGCAAAATAACGCTTTCACCCACTGATACATCCATGTTAGATGGTGCCAAAGTTATTCTCGTTGGCTCTATTGGGGAAATAATTATGAGTAAAACTTTAGTATTTTTCTGATGATGGAAGCAACTTTTACATGATGAAAGCAGTTTATCTGAGTTAGAGTAAGTTTGTAAATACATGCGTGGAAATTTATATCTCTGTGATTAGGCATTTTGATGGAGAGCTATAATAAATTTTACTGGTTTCACAAACTCATGTTAAGTGAAGTAGGTCTAGGAAATCTGTGTTTTTCAAGTATATATACTGAGAAATGAAACTTGCCTAGAAACAATGTGTTATGCAAAAAAAAAAAAAAAAAAACAAAAAAACATCAATTTCAGCTTAGTCTTACTGTTTTGTGAAATATAAAGGAAAAAATATACACTTTCATTTCACCAACCGCCAGTGAGTAGCAAATACATCAACATCAGACCATAAATAAACTCCATCCTACTGCCTTTGCAAAGATGTGAAACGTGCTTTGACCAGGTGCTCCTAGAAGTGTGTCATGTTACACTGTTGGTTAACATTAACTTATCTCTTCCTCAATGCAGATGTCCACATGCATATATTTTCCTTTTAATTATCAGATAACTTCCATTTCTCATAAACTAAGATTCTACTGACTCTCCTTTCCTGTCTCTATTTCCCAGGTCTTTTATTATTATTATTATTTTAACCACGACACAGCAAAACTCATTCAAAGAGGAATCTGTTTATTTGGACTGCGGGGCTTTGCTCTGGACTCATGTAGGCTCTGTAATGACCCTGCAGAGGGAATCTAGTTGGAAACTACTGGTCTTCTGTGCCTGGACCTCTCAGCTATCTCTGCTGGGCTAGATCTCTACCTTCTCTCTGGTCCACTTGATTCGTCTGACACCATATTCTCCTACACCATTATTTTTAGTATTTTACTATCTTGGTTAATGAGGTCTCTTTTGTTCCTAAATTTCTTCATGTGCAATAAATTTCTTTTAATTCTTATTTTAAATATTTTTAAATATATATTATAGACATATATTAATTGCACACATTAATGAAATTCTCTTTGATTTTCTTAAAATTCTCTGCTATTACTCCTTTGGCCTCAGGTTGTCTTTTTGCTACAAGAACCCATGTCAACAACTGCTAAAGATGAATTCCTGCACTTGACTTTTCTCCTAAAACCCAAATTCATACATCCATCTCTATTTAGGTGTCCTTCACCAATAGCTTCTGTAAGGTTCACAGTAGAATTCAATTGTGAACAACTGAATTCAGTCATAGTCAAATGCTTGCTGTGCTTTGGCTGGTGAAGCCTAAGCAGGAGGTACATGTTGGGCGAAAGTGAAGGACTGTCTCCCCCTTCTGTGGTGGTGGGGACACTGTAAGCTGTCATTCCTGAATGAGTAGAGCACACCATAGAGTCATAACATGACAAACACCCACCCTACACTACTTTTATCCACTGAGATTGGAAAACCTGTGGTCTGTGTTATAGAGAAAGCTTAACAGGTATCGGATGTTCAGCATGCCCAGACTGAACTCATGACCCCCACCTCTTCAAATCTATGAACATAGTCCAGACCTGCACCACTTTTCTTTCTTCCTTCTTTCCCTCTTTCCCTCTTTTCCCCTTCCTTTCTCCCTTCCTTCCTCTGTCCCTCCCTCCCTTTTTCCCTCCTTCCCTCCTATCCTACTTCCTTCCTTCTTTCCTTTCTCTCAGTTTATCTCCCCCCTTCCCATTGTCCATTCCTTCCTTCTTTCCTATTTTTGATTTTTGCAGTGTTAAACCAAGGGCCTAATACAGGTTAGATGGGTGATCTATGACTGAGCTAGACTCTTCACCTCCCAGAGCCATTCCTGAATCCTTTCTTTCTCATGTACCTCATATCCATCTTAGTAGCACCTCTTGCTGACTCCATGCTGAAAGTGTGCAACAACCTAGCCCCTCCTTCACTCTGCTGCTGACACCCCATTTGTATCATTATCACCTCCTACCTAATTTTCCCCATCTTGCTCTCTTCCACCTCCCCCCAACCAGTGTTACAGCAGAGTGCCTATTGTAATTCTTTGAAAATACATTCCTATACTTTAGTTTCTTTGTTAACAGCACTATGTTGGCCCCACTTTAAAATCCATATTAAAGCTGATTTTGCAAGTCTACAGAATATCTGTGTAACTGTCAGAAACCTGTTGGTTACCACTTTCATCTTCCTGAAATCTGTGTTGCAAATCTCAGTGAGGTCAACCAGTTATCCTGTTTTGCCCTCTCACTTTCTATTCTCTTATTTAGTTTCTCAATTGTTTGCACTTTTTTCTTTCTAATCATCTCTTTGTTTCTTAGTCCTGATTCTTATTTCCCTTTATCTTGTGGTAGAAGAAAGATTTAGAGGGCACTAACTTTGTTAATGTTCCCATTATTTTAAGCCCAAATATAGGCACATCATAGCTGTTCAACTTATTTTCTTCAGTCAGTAAACAAAAAATATCACTAAATGTAACCTGATATCAAGACTTATTTCTAAAACTTCTCCAAAAAAGATCAATTACAGTTATAAGGTAAAAAAAGAGAAAGCACACCCCAAAATTCTAACATAGTAGAACAGCATAAATGTGAAAACACCTGAATATTGTATATGTATTCCCTTTTGCCCTTGATCCCAGCAGAGTGACTAATGCATCCTCTGCATGCCTTGCTTTGCATTAAAGAAACATTAGATATCCTGACCTTGTTCTTGAGTAGGCCCCAGTTCATAGTATGCACTACATACTGTGACAACCATATGGCAAATTTGTATTTTCTTATAATAACATATCATCCAGAATGTCTCCTAGGTAAAGCAATCTCTAAGAAATGCACATACCTGTAACAACCAAGTATGTTGTGCCATTTGCTTTTCCAAACTGGTTTTCTGCTGTGCAGGTGTATGTCCCACCATCAGCTTTAGACACGTTCACTATCTGGAGTCCTCCATCACTTAAAAGAGAAATCCTAAAGTAAATAGAAATTAGATCAATGAATGTGCAATTTATTCACAAATAAATTTCTCTACTAGGCTGCAATTACTTTTCAGAATACATTGCCTTAAGCTACTAATTTAGGGCAGACATAATATATGAACCTTGAGAATGGAAAAAAAAAAAAAGAAAAGAAAAGAAACTCACATGCAAACAGAGAGTTCAATAAGTAAAGGTAATCTACAAATTTGAACTTTATTTGGTATTTTTACATAGCTTTCCTTATGGGCATTGCTGTCTCACTCTTCACTTTCATACTGTGTTATCAAATAATATAGAACATTTGTCAGAAATGTATGTTGTGGTCAGTTTCATGGGTTAACCTCATAAAGTTGGAGAAAAAAAAAACATATGCCATTATTTCCCTTAAATTTGAGATAGTATACATCACACAAGGAGTCTGCTTGCATTTTATTATGAACTAGGATAATCACCTTTCACTCAAAACAATTTCAAATTTTGCAAAAAGAAAATCATGTGGTCACCTGTGAACTCCTACTGTAAGTAGTAACTCAATGTATGTGACTTTAGGGTTAGGGCCTAAAGTTCTTAAAGTTTTAGAACACAAATCTTTGATTTAAGAAATACAAATGAGTGCCTTCTATTTGATGAGATGAGATAACAGTATGAACAAGATAGAAAATTTCTACTTTTGGTAATTCCTGTGAGGAAAAACAACTCTTGACATCTTTATCAGAAGCAGCTACAAACACATAGGAGAGACTCTCCAAACTGGCCCTGTGGACGTTAGCCCACAGAAGAAGAGGACAGGGAGAGACAGATCCTCACCTGAGTTCTCAGAAAAACCCTGAGGTAGCTGTATGCCAAGACACAGGAGGTCTTGTGGTCTCAGGGCAAAGACAGAGAACATTTTAGTGTAAATCACCAAGGTACTGGAGCACCACCTATCCAGCCATGGGATGCTTGTTCACCACATTTGAGGTGAAATCTTCCAATAAAGCTGCTTTGGGTTCTCCACCTCCTGTAAATAAACCCTTGTCCATGCTCTGTCAGAAAGCCCAATGAACTCATTGATTCACCAGTGTAAAATCTGAAGGAATTGGCCTTTAGTTTGTCTGGAGTGATCTTCTGAGGGGAGCAAGTAATCCTTGCTTTTTTCCCAGAAAAGAGCTCAATAGTAAGAATATTATTCTAGTGAGATGAATAAACAATAAATAATTAACTAAGTAAGTATGAAAAGTTCAGCATTTGCAGAAGTACTTTGAGGGAGAGAGACAGGACTATGTACTAGAGGGTAATTGCTTTATGAAGGTTCTTCAAGAGTGAGGGTTCCAGAAAAAGGGTCATAGAAGTGTTATCATTTGTGCTAAAGAGACAGAGTTAATTCCTTATTCATCTGATCCCTATATCTTCATATACAATTTATCTACTCATAATTATATTCCTTGTCTCTGAATGCCTAAAATCGTTATTAGCCATCCCATACATTTAACATTTAGAAAGCCATTATCTTTTTTTATTCAGATGAAGCACACTGTACACAGAGCAAATCTCTGCTTCTTTATTTATACTTTTACAATACATTATATTTTTTTCAATCAAGACATAGCAACTTATTCATGTGACTTCTATTCTCTAAGAAATCTTGCACAATATTTTTCGTTTATGGTACATCTCTTTAAGTGTTTGTCTTGAACCTATGCAAACAGAGTATACTTTCCTTAAAAAAGTGTTTGTAGCCTCATGTTTTGATGGCATTATATACAAATCATGGTTAGGATTAGCCTTCACCTTTTAGGCTATTTAATAGAGAAGACAAGAAAGATATTTAAGGATATTAGATTAGAGTGAAAGAGCTGAACCCATACCTTAAATAATATGTTTGCTACAGGTTTTCAAGTGGGTATCAAAAATGTTATCACTAGTAAAAGTCTCTATATTAAAATGTGCACAATGCAGACTTTTTGATACACTGTGTCTATACTTCTCTAATAGTCTGTGGTTCACTTTCCTTTGTATCCTGGCTACATTTTTCCCCCAATTAAGACAGCCAAGTGTAGTTAAAAATAGCACAAGGAACATTTTTTTAAGGATCCTGGATAGAGCTGTCCATGAATGATCGCCTGCCATGTGGTAGTTTTCTATAACCACATTAAGGCAGATTTAAAATAAAGGATTTAGAGACAATGGTTTAGAAAGCTAATTGAGGGATACAACTATTGTTTTCTGATTTGGAGAACTACTACAAAAAGTAAAAATTCAAAGTACTTTCCTGTGGATTTGTAAAAGACATGTTATATGTTTTCCTTCATGGACTAGCCATTTTTTTCTGGGTGTAAACTTTAAGACCAATGTCTGTTTCCAAAGATAATAATAATAAAAAAGAACTTTATTTTGTAGGCTATCAGAGCACAAAGATAGTTTTAAAATAGTAAGAAACAGTAATTGAATCTCCACAGAGAATAAGATGAATGATAACAGAGTACACAGGCAGCTATGAGAAACATAAACTTGAAGAGATGCATATCGGATCAGAAGTCCCTGCCTTTCTCCCTTCACTTGCACAGCCTCACTTAGATGCTCACATTGTACTGTAACTGTCAACAGTGTTCCTGCATCAGGGCCTTTGAGCCCTGCCTTCCTCTAAGTGAACTTAGCCTTGTGATGTCTATTTGTTTTTTGCTTTTCCTCCTGTCCCAAAGATCTGCTCACAATTGCTTCTTTTAGCATTAGGGATATTAAAGGAACCATTTCCTATGTCTAGTTGGCCTGTGTTTATCCTGTTGACCTCAGTTCCTTCTCTTAACTGAAAAGATTGATGGGTGTTACAGTATTTAATAAAACACTGTTCAGTGGTGATAATTACATAACAGAGAAATGTACTGAAACACCAGATTATTAGATGTCCATCCAAAGGAAAATTATGTATGCATTCTTTGTAGCACCTGGCAAGTGACAAGTTACATATACATGTAGTCACTTGATTAATATTCTTCTTCTCTAGTAGACTGTAATATTCTACTATAGGGACAATGTTTTAGGTTTGTCATAACCAATCTTCTAGAGCCTTGAAGAGTGCTTGGCACAGAACAGACATTCAGAACAATATTTGTGAAACAAATGAATGAATAACCTTTCACTTTTATGGAGTCATTGCAGAAGACTTGGAGTTAAGAAAGCAAATTGTACCACACCAAGGACTTATAAACAATAAGCACAGAGAATCAGAATGTATGTAGATTTTTATATATACATATGTATTCACATAATATACTGGCATATATGCACATATATATGACATATTATACACATAGATGCATATTTGAATTCATCATTGTCAATGGGAGACTGTTTCTAAGGACAGCCTTCTGGAGATGGCAAGTCCCCAAATATTAAATGGTGTATAATCTATATATATATCATTCTATTTAATTTATCTCTAGGTGATTTATACCCAATACATTTTAAGGGCTACCTGTATAGTTATATAACATTGTTTATGGAGTAAAGACAAATATATATATATATATATATATATATATATATATATATATATATTAAGCATGGTTGCAATGTGTTTGGAATACATATGATCTGCTATATATGTATGGATACAGAGTTTGTTGATAAGTAGCACTAACCCTGTGCATGCACAATATTCAAACACAATATTCACACATATGAATGATATTACATCAAGGCTTTGCAATATATGTCACATGTATTTTACAAAAAGAATCAAAAGACTGGATACAGAAGATTGGATAAAGAGATTTTAGAAATTAATAACAACAAAAGAACTAAAAATATTCTTTTCTTGTGAGGGCAGAAATGAACAGAGATGAAGAGGATAAAGGTTAAGAGGATGGAGTGAAGAATGGAAAGGACAAAATTTAAAATCCAAGAAAGAAAGAAAGAAAAACAAGGAAGAAAGGAAGGAAGGAAGAAAAGAAGGCAAGAAAGAAAGAAAGAAAGAAAAGAAAGAAAGAAAGAAAAAAGAAAAGGGAATATTGAAAGGCATTCCCAAACCATTTAAATATCTAATGCCTTCTATAAAATTTTGGGGTCTCAAATCTAAACAGAATAGTACTTGACACAGCATTCCCAACAAATTTTCACTACCATTACTATTGAAAAGAAAATGTATATTACTCAGCTATTTTTTCAACATGTAATGACAGAAAGCTGTGAAGACTGATAAATGGAAAGGCATCCTGTCTCCTCTCAGTCCTGGGGGGGAAGGCAGCATGAGAAGTAAAGCTTAACACAGAGCTAAAATGTGTTTTGATAACAGTAAAAATGTTGAACTTAAGTTTAATGTTTCTGATCTTGGTTCTACAAATCAGAGAGATTCAATTGCAGTTATGTCTCCATGGTATGCATCAGCACATGTCCATTACAAACACAGAGATGTTTGGAATATGGAAGGCTTTTTGCTTGTCAGTACCAGGTCCTGTGTTTGAGCCTTGGCACTATTAAATAAAAATGATTAAAACTTCTATAAAGAAAGAAATCTTTTGATGCATTATGTATAATAACTTTAATTTGGTAGACCATGTTGAAATGAAGAACAATTTCAGAGGCAAGGCCCAACACCTTAGGAATCACATGAGGACTTCAAAAAATAAAATATTGACTCTCAAATAATGCAAAGTCTATATGTATTACAAAATTTTGAGCTAATTGGATATTTTCTTTCTAAATTGGTTCTTCCAGTAAGTTCTAAGAGGCCCACAGGGCATTTCACACAACATAAAAATAAACAATATTCAGTAAATGGATAGAGTAATTGTTTCTCAACAGAAAACCTTCAATAACCCATGCTTCCCCACAGAGATTCAAAGTGAAAATTTTATACCACTGCAGTATAAATGAAATTGCTTTCTAAGCTTTCTGGGAGCATGTGTTTCCTACAAGCAGATAGAGCTGAGCATGTAGGTAACAATGAGTGACTCCAGTCTTGGCTCAAAAAGTTAAATGAAGATTTATGAGACTAACATTTAGGAATGTGGTACTTAAGTTTGCTCTACGCTATATACAACTTAAGTCATTGTGTCTTTTTAACATATTACTCAGTTTTATAATACACCTTTCTGTAATTTTTTTATTGGCCATCCTTTTGTGCATTAAGTGGTTAATTACTTCATTTAACTTTGTGTACTTTATGCTTAGTTTGGGATAAATCAACACAATTGCTTGAAGTTACTCGAATGGTCCATGTTGTAATTTGGTGATGACACTGAATTTATGACTTTAAAAAAATGCTCTGTTTGAGAAGAAAGTATACTGTTATCAACCTGTACTTTATGATGACATTTGAGCACCCATGACTACACCATCTTTCAGAAAAGGAAAAGTATGGGACACGCTGCATGCAAAGCAGGGTATCTGAACATATTGTTTTTCATTTCTCTATGCTATAAGTATTATGGTAAATTTATTAAGCTTAAAATTTTAACAAATACACTTGTACCATTTTCTCAGGAAACACATCTCCTCAGAGAGGAGATCATATGAGATTGCACTATGTAGAAAATAACATGGCTATCTTGGGTGGCACTTTCTGAGTACATATCCTAAGAGAAGGATGCTTACAAATAGCTGTAAGAGAAAAGTATTCACAATGCATGTATTACAGGATAAATAACGACAGTTAAGGAAAGCAAACATACACTGATGAAAATACATGAGAAAATAAGTGTCAGAAAAAGAGCAGATGGTATATCTTCTCATTTACAACAGCTCTAGCCCTTACACGCTCTGAGACATAACTGCTCCCTCTTGGATTCAAAGATAACCTGCACACATTTCTAAAGAAAGCAATATTAGAATTCTCCTTCTTTTAGCTAAACCATTTTAGCCTTTCATCTTATGAATGTAACAGCATCACTTTAGTGATTCATTGAGAGAAAATCTCCCAGGAAAAGAGGTGCAGAATGAGGGATGATACAATGGTTAATTGCATTGCCTTTTAGTAAGCCAAAGGCAGGTAACAAGTGGTTTTGTTATGTTGTAGGACATACACATTCCATGCAGCAGACACCTGAGGTCCCAGAGAAGGAGCTTGCCTCCCATCTACATTATAGAGAAATAGACTGAATTCAAACCTATAGCATGCCTTCATAGACACTAGGAGAGGATCCATAATGAGGAAATATTTTCTCTTTTTCATTTAAATCATTACCAATGAACATTAACATAAAACATACATTTGGAGCTAAATTCATTTTTATGACACAGACTCAATCATGTCCTTCTGAAATGAACTCAGGCCTGTAGAGTTAAAGAGCCCTGGAGGGAACTCCTGTTCTAAATTATTGCATTACAACTGTTTACCCAAGTAATCCAGGAAGCCCAAGCAAAAATCCATTTTTCTTTATACAGAGGAATATCTGCAAAGATGATACTCTGAAATATTAGGTAATAGAACAAATCTGGATGAGACATATAATTATCTAATGGCCTATGTACTAAAATAAAACTTTAACAGGATTATTAAGATGTGACAAAATCCCACCTTGTGTTTCAGAGATAAATTCTTGAGTCTTATCAAGTAAGGTCAGCAATGTCATTTTCAATACTTTGTATAGATAAAGTTGATATAACACTACTTAGGTAAGCAAGGAAAGTTTCTTGACACTTCATTCCAATCATTAGGTAGACTACCTTCCTGGTATATCTGAACAACCACAGGGCCTCTCTTTAAGGGCAAGCTCCTCTCTGCAATACCAAGAGAACAACAGGATACACATACTTGCTATGTCTAGGCAGACACAACACAGAAAGAAAAGGGGGAAGTGAACTACATTTGCCAGTATGTTCCACTGGAACTCAAGAGTCAGACACCTTCTCTACTACAGGTCATGAAAACTATTTAAATCTACTCCAATGAGTGTCCCTTTAACAAGATAGTAGAAACCCTGGGCCAGAACTGGTTCTCTATAGTAATGCTGAAGCATAAAAGGCTTTTGCTATATGCATAGGGAGAATTTCCTATTAAATTAAAGTTAAATTAAATTAAAGTTTTTCTGAGGCTGCTAAATCATTTTTGCTGCCCAAATTTGATAATTTTTTTTTTCCTTTTTGATCCACTAATGGTAGGGCTATGGGTTATGCTGCCTATCCTATCTCAATTGAGGAACAGACATGGAAAATAAGTTGTATTTTTCAAATTTCACTGTGCACCAGTCACTTGGGAACCTTGAATTATACACCTAAGTCAATTTGTAAATGGAACACTGGGTTTGCATGTTTCTCAGCCACTGCCTGTACTGTGGAGCAGGGACTATAACTGAAAAAAATAGTATTATAAGGTAAGCCTGTTGGACACTCCCTCTTTACACTATGATATAGATGAAGGGTTATCCATTCTAGAAGTGGTCCTGATATGATAGTTCAATGCTTGCTGCCAATGCAACTGCACCCATCCAGTTTCCTTGGTCTCTGTAACTTGCTTAGCAATTCTGAGTAATATCATTTAATGAATTCTCAGCTAGTTTCCAAGTCATTAAGGACAGAAGTTTCCAAAAGTTGATATTTTATACATAGGGTTTCAATAAACATTCATGTTTTCCACAAATATAAGAATTCTAAAACATTTATACATATAGAGGACAGCTTTTTGTTATAAATTGAATGGCCCAACAAACAACTGCTCTGCTATTGAGTTCTTGCCAGTGTTGACACTTTTGTCCCACTTTTCTAGTTCTAGGATCATCATCTTTTATAGATATTCATCAATATTTAAGTGGCTCATACAATTTTATACTGTGTTTCTATCCTTTCTAGGACACTGAGTCATTTCAGCATTCAAAATATCTTGAGGTTCCCCTCTACAAGACAGATGATCTTGCACCCAACACAATAAATATTCTGACACATTTTAGGGTGGTTCCAATCCTTTAAGGTCTATGGACATCAGTTTAGGAACAGTCCTGACAACTCACTTCATTCAATGACAACAGATATGTTTGGAATCCTTTTGCTTCATATAGTTCATTGACAGTTGTTATAGAAGGGCCTTACTGGATTAAAAAAAAAAAAAAAGAAGAAGGGGCCATATTGGATCATTCTTTTATGATGACTGTGTACATTTGATAATTTATTCCTTCACTAACCAAGTGTTAAGGGTTGATATCCCATTGATGCACACAGTGGACTTACTTCCAACCTGTTTTATAGGAATAATAATGACAACTTGTATTTCTTAGGCCCAGGTTTTAGTGAGCTGCCACATTTTTTTTTTTTTTTTTTTTTTTTTTTTTTTTTTTTTTTTTTCCTTTTTGGTTTTTCAAGGTACAGTTTCACTCTAGTCCAGGCTGATCTGGAATTCACTATGTAGTCTCAGATTGGTCTCAAACTCACAGCAATCCTCGTGCCACCATGCCCAGCTGAGCTGCCACATTTTCACAAGAATGGTATAAACTTTTTATTTTATTTTATTTCACTTTATTTTGTTTTTTAGAGAACTCCTGGTGATCTTCCTAACTCTACCTACTAAGTGCTGGGATTAAAGGCATGTGCCTCCATGCCTGGCTAAGAATGGTATAAACTTTAATGCTAGTTCACTGACTCTGGACCCACATTACTCTTCATTTTCATATGGGCACCTTCTCTCCACCCCTAATAACTAATGCTAAACATACATTTGAAATCATTTTATTCTAAAATTTTTAACAATATCCTGCTGGAGGGATGGGTAGGGGATATTCATGGGAAGGTATGTGAACAAAATGTGTCTCATCTACTCCATAAGTATTGAGTCTTTCTGTGTTTTGTGGTGAGAAGAAAAACAACCTTTCAAATTATTTGTATTTCAAGGATGCTGAATGTTAGCACTACATTATTGTGACTGCTCTCTCCATGAATACCTTTTGAATTTGGAAATTTCCTTATCAGATGATCTTATTTCATCTTATGGATACTGTGAATGTTAATTGGTGATATTTTTCTCTGTGCATTTGCTGACACAGAGCTTTGTGCAAAAATGCCAGACCTTAACTAAGTTGTGGAAATCGGCCACCATTCTATAAATTAATCTCAGAAACTCAGTCTACAGGTGGTTTTTAACCCACCCAACAGATCATGATCCATAATAAACAATGAAGATTCCTTGGTAAGAATTTCTGCTGACATAATGTAACACACTCTAGGCAACTAGAATTGGATACATACTTTTTTTTTTTTTCTTCACAGACTGTCTCTCTTCTGTTCTTTCACAGACTGTCCCTGTCCTTTTACAGACTGTCTCCAAAGCTGTTTTGGAGAGACATCAGTAAAAGAAATAAACTAGAAGACATAACATTATTTGAACCAGGCTAAGGTAATAAAGAAATAATAAATATAGTAAATTATAATGTTATTTACTTACATAAGCTTGAAAAATATAAGTTCTATATCATATTTTAAATTTTTATTACTCTAACATTTTAGGAGGTTAATACTATGGAAAACTTATGTACCTAAACTACTATTTTGTTGCATTAAAGTTACTTCTTTAAAGTTTGGATCTAGCAACTTAGAAAATAATCTTTTTTTCAAAAATGGATTCATTTTCATTTACTCCAATTAATAGATTTTTTTTCAGAACCTCAGACTCAAAAATGGTTAGAGACTCTTATCTTTCATGGAAGCAGGTCTAGATGAAATGAAATGTAGATGAAGTTAGAACTGGAAGACATAAAAATAAGTTCACAAAGTGGAAAGCAGGTCACAGAGAAGAAGAATGATTTTTTGAGTTAGTAAGCAATGATAAAAATGCCTAAGTGCACTAACTCAGGAAAAGTTATGCAACAGTCAGTAAATTATGAATAAATTCTCTTCATGCATCAGAATATGAAAAAGAGATTACTGCTACTCTGAGTGTTTGTTTCTTTTTATAGATGTGCAATAGCCATGGTACCTCCATCAAGTATCCATTTGATAGACAAGCATCTGACTGTCTATCTATTCATTCATTCACAAACCCCTCCTTCTTCATGGAGGACAGACTATATTAAAACTAACATTGTTCATTTTTTTTTATTTTAAAGAGAGAGACCAGAGAGAGAGAGAGAAAGAGAGAGAGAGAGAGAACTGGTATGCCATGGCCTCAGCCATTGAAATCAAACTCCAGACATGTGCACCATCTAGTGGGCATTTGCCACCTTGTGCTTATCTCACCTTTGTGCATTTGGCTTACACGGGATGTGGAGAATCGAGCGTGGGTCCTTGGGCTTTGCAGACAAGTGCTTTAACTGCTTAGCCATTTCTCTAGCCCCATTTTTCACTTTTTAAGTAGGCAAGCTCAAGTGGAGACATGTTTTAATTGCCAGTTTTATATATTGATAAAAAATAGGTACAATAAATTAATGATTTCTAGGTGTATTTAAGCAATAAAATCTATCCAAGAAAGGTAAAATTAACTTCAACAAGTATTTGTTGGATACCTACAATGTACTACATGTTTAATAAAATTCAGATATGATGAAAACTGTACTATGAATTAAAGACTTACAATCTGATGCCCATATCCATATAGTTCATGTACTACTAACCAGGAATATGATCACTGAGTATGAAAATTTTCATTATTTTGCATATACATCCAGATGTGCCTCCATAATCTTCACTATTTTGTCCATGTCTACTACTTTACCCCACATCTAGTCTCCCAAATACTTGATCTGACAACATAAATTGTCTCCTAATCATGCTCACTGCTTCCCTTCTTTCTCTCTTCAACCATCCCTACATGAATCCAGAGTTATATTACCCTCTTGATGTAAAGCCTCAATGATTTTGCATTCCATTTACAATAAACTACAACTTTTATATTATGGTCTTTGAGGACCCCGTTTCTGGTTCTATTCATTGGTTGTCATGTTTATTTCTCTGCCACTGGCATTCTCCACACTCCAATCCTATTCCCAATTCAAGTTCATTGACTTAGTTTGGTCTTCTTCCTGAAAGAAACTTCTCACTCCCTGACAGATCAATTGCTTCTAACTTAGTGATTTTCTGAAAAAATACCTCTTTAATGAACTCTTACTGAAATACATCATGCAATTATCTTCTTATCTTTCATTTTTTGTTATAAGACTTTATTTATTTATTTGAGAGAAAGAGGGAGAGAGAGAGAGAGAATGGGCACACCAGAGCCTCCAGCCACTGCAAACGAACTCCAGATGCATGTGCTCCCTTGTGCATCTACCTTATACGGGTCCCATGGAATCGAACCTGGATCCCTTGGCTTTGCAGGCAAGTGCCTTAACTGCTAAGCCATGTCTCCAGCCCAAGATTTATTTTCTAACATTTATATTTCATGTCTTATTTGTGCAAATTCTGTAAATAAGGGACCATGTCTGTCTTAATTCTGGTTTTGTCAAGCTTAAATCAGTTATGGCACATGGTAGATATTCCACATTGCCTTTTCCAATGGTGGCCACAGTATAGTTTCCCACCCCACAAGGTCCTGTGGAATCTTGCTATCCCCCAGTGAAAGGTCTATCAGTGAATAAATGGATAAAGAAAATGTAGTAAACACTTAAAAATAAAATACATTTGGACTTACAAAAGAATAAATTTTAAAGCATGAAGAAGTTCTAAGAATATAACAGAAAGTATGGACATTTAAAAATAAATATGAGGGCCACCAGTGGAATGGAAGCAGGGAGGAGGGAAAAGATGATACCAACACATGATATATCCACTCTAAGTATATCCATAATAATAAAAAGGACAGATTAGCTAAATATGGGAGAAAGTGAAGAACTGAGAGTATTTTGGGTGGTCCTACCTCTCATAGTAGTTCTCTCTGAATTGAACCTGGCAAGAAGGAACCAGCACTAAAAGCCTCAAACAGGAATGTGCCTGGGAGATTGTATACGACCAACAGCACATCAACTGTGAGTGAAACACAGATGGCATATGGAGATTATATTTATAATAGTATTGGATGCATAAAGAAAAAGACAGTGAACTGTTTCTTTGTCCTTTAAGAGAGAGAGACAGAAAGAGAGAGAGAGAAGGAAAGAGAAAAAGAGAAGGAGAGAAATAGGCATATCAGGGCCTCTAGCCATGCAAACAAACTCCAGACCTTGTACAGCTGGCTTACATGGGTCCTGGGGAATTGAACCTCAGTCCTTTGAATTTGCAAGTGCTTTAGCCACTAAGCCACCTCTCTAGCCCATTAAGAAAAAAAAAAATATATATATATATATATATTGTAACAATGCTTGGTGGTAAGAGGTTAAAAATCAATACATTCTACTTCATTTATAAATGATAAGTGAATAAATATAGATATCATTAAATGATAATTAAATGTTTAGAAGACTTTGGGTTGGTATTAAAGTATATTATAAATATTTTAAAACATGTTCAATTGTACAAATATAACTGTGATGTAATAAACCTTTTTGGACTGACTAGACCCCCTCAAAAAAAAAAAAAAAAAAAACTGATGGTTTGTTTTCCCAAAACCCACGTAAAGCCAAATGCACAAAGTGATGCATCTGTCTGGACAGTTTGGTACGGTAGCAAGAGGCCCTGGTATATCCATTCCCTCTTATCTCTCTCTCTCTTGCTCGCTCGCTTTGCATGGTGGTGCACAACTTTAATCCCAGCACTCGGATGGCAGAAGGATCACTGTGAGTTTGAGGCCACCCTGAGACTACGTAGTGAATTCCAGGTCAGCCTCGGGTAGAGTGAGATTGTATATCCAAAAACTAAATATGTGTGTGTGTGTGTGTGTGTGTGTGTGTGTGTGTGTGTGTGTATGTATAAAGAGAGACAAACAGAGGGAGAGAGAGAGTACTTATCAGGACCTTATACTACTGGAAGCTGCCTCCCAAAGCATACATCTAATTTTACATAGGTAATGGTGAATTGAACCTGGGATAAAAGGCTTTACTAGCAAGTACCTTTAACCACTGAGCCATCTTCTTAGCCCTGCATATGAATTATTTATAAAATACTTTGACTGTACTAGGTCATCACACTTTGCATCCAACACCTTTAACTGCTGAGCCATCTCTCCAAACCTATAGGTTGGATCTTAAGAATCTTCTCAAAATTTACATGGTTAAAGCTTATCTCCAAATCTGTTGTGTTGGGAGGTATGCAGCATTGAAAAGCTTGGTCTGCGTGGAAGGTTTTGTAATTGCTGAGTCTGTGCTCTTACAAGAGACTGTGAACTCTGTCCTTTAGTTAACAGCCTCATGGTTGACACCTGTGCTCCCCATGTGCTACCACCATGATGTGCTGGCTCAGCACAGGCTTGGGACAATTGGTACAATTGATTATCTACTGAAACTTCCAAATGCATGCAATCAAAATATGCCTGTCTCCTTATAAGTTGTTGATAATTGCTGTAGGTTAGAGGGGCAGAAAATTAACACAAGGAACTCGGTGATTCACTTTCAATCTTCCTATCTACCATCATCACATTTGATAACTTAACTGCCCCAGGCCCCCTGGCAAGCAATCTAACACCCTAGAGGGACATCACAGGGTGAGGCATATCACAGTAGCCCATATAGCAACAACTGGACTTGGGACTGAAAGGAAACAGAGAAAGTGAGACACCTTCCAGCTATGTGATCACAGGACACAGCAAGCAAGTACTGTCTAGCCAACCAAACCTTTCCTGGATTTATGATGCACAGAAAGCAGGGGGAGATTATCACATTACATTTTAGGGTGGTTTTTCGTACAGGAATAGTTAGTAGCAACAATAGGTCCTGAATAAGTAGTTGATGCAGAAATGAATGTAGAAAAAAATGTTTGGAAGAGAAGCTTAGGATTCAAAGATGGCTAAGGGATCATATAATGACTCTTCAAGAATCCAGTGAGATGGCCTTCATGCAAAACTGTTATCATATGTTGTATGGGATATAATTGTTATAAACTACAAGTTAACAGGAGAAAGCAATCTTTCTACTGTGCTTCACATACAATTAAAGCTGGGATGTCAGTAATAAGTCTGACTTTCCCAAGTTGAGAAGTAAACAGATTCTAGCCAGAGGAAACTTCAAGATAATAAATGAAGATATAAGGAGAAATCTAATCTTTTCTTCTTCCCAAAAACTTTATACAATGGAGGATCACAATTGTTCAAGAGAAGGCACTTGCTTTTTCTTCTCTTACACATATAGAAAGAAAGCAAACTTATAGTTTTATATAATAATATTAGGATAGTTTTGTTGAATTTTGAGTGAGAGCATGGTATAGAGAGCAGAGCTTTAGATATGAGTGAGGACATGTAGGAGTTATGGGCTTAGGTTAGAATTTTATAAACAAAAGAATGATGTAATAAGTATAGATGGGAAGTGTGTGTGTGTGTTTAAGTTCACTGTGGGTCTGAATTAATTTGCTCAGTTCTGATAAGAAACTTATTGAAAGTGGATTCCAGCAGCCCAAGCATTCAGATTCATTAATCATATCTCCCATTCCAGAATCATATTTCTGACAAAATATTTCCTAAAGTGCCCCTAACTTTCCCAAGTCATAAAAAGTAAACTTGAAATACAGAGTTAAGAGTCACTTGGTCATATGAAAAATTTAGTTGATGCAATTTAAATCATTTGCCAGCAATTTTAGTAAAAATTGTTTACTTAAGAAGGTTTAAGCAATATAAAACTAAGTTTACTGCACTAAAAAGGAAAGGACCGGGTTTTCCTTTCTTTCTAGCCTTGTCTTTTTAAGGTATCTGAACACCACTAAGAAAAAATCCAAGTATTATTTAAATAGCATCAATCACATTAGCTACATTTCTGAGGACTGATATAGTACTACATTACATACACTATTTTTATCTTTGTACAATGGAATGAATAAATAGGTCTTCTGGAATGTGAAAGATATTGCATGGGGTAGATCTATAAATAATTTATGCAAAGACTATTTCTCCTCACCATCTCATGTCAAGAGTACATGCCAAGCAAATGTCACCCAATGGACTGACTAACACTCAGGGGTAGAGTTGTAGAGATGGCTCAGCAGCTAAGAACAATTCCTATGCAAGCATAAGGGCCTGGGATATTGTTCAAGTTGGGTCTCCAGTTGTTTATAACCATGCATGGCTATAACCGCAGACCTGTAGAGGCACAGAGACTTGAAAATTGCCAGAGTTTGGAAAAAAAAAAAAAAAAAAAAAGGCTAGCTCCAGGATGAGTAAGAGATTCTGGCTCAAAGACTCATATAAGAATGGGCTGAAGAACCATGCAGTGGGGCAGTCGGGATAGTTCATGTCATTTTCTGGCTGCTGCAGGTGAACTCCTAGGATACCACATGGGCATATAAATAGGCATACACCATAAAACATAGACAACACATCACATTATACAAATACACACACACACACACACACACACACACACACACACACACAAGATATAGGTCTAATATAACTGTTTTAACATCACACAGGTGGTTATGTGGCAAATCAAGGTATGACTATGTTTTCTGACTTTTTTCCCACATGCTAAAATTAAATAGGGAAGTAACTAAAACTTATACTTACCTTCATGTGACCTAAAGAATTACATGAAGAACACAGTACACTGCATGACAACTGGGCATAAATAATGCTTCAGACACACACAGGAACGTAAGCTATCTTGTTAATAGGAAAAGATGTGCCCTTCAAGGTTCAGGAAACAATGTGGGCGAGGTGAGTGGAAAAGAGCCAGATGACAGGGATACGAGCAGTGGAATGCTATCTTCCAGGCATGACTTGGATGTTGCATTCATGACTTCTCCATGACTTATAACCTGCATAATACCCACACAATATTGATCTCATCAGTATTCCATCACATATGACAGAGGAAGACCTGAGGACACCTTCTCTCCCTGAGGAGTCATTGGAAGTCAAAAGTGGTTAGGGGAGTGGAGACATGTTCTGCAGTATAGTCATTGGTCAGATCCATATGCTCTGGTAAATAATCCCCCGCCCATGTTCATGCAGGAAACTCCAGTCAAACTCAGTGGTTCTCACCCATACAGAAGAAACACATGAAAACAGAATAGGGACTAACTAGGTGGGAAGGAGGAGGAGTTCAGTGGAAGGGGAATGTGTAGGGAGTCAAGAGAAGGTAATGAGAGTAGATCAAATAGGGATACCATAATTTAAAATGTGAGAAATGAGCCAGGCATGGTGGCACACGCCTTTAATCCCAGCACTTGGGAGGCAGAGGTAGGAGGATCACCATGAGTTCGAGGCCATCCTGAGACTCCATAGTGAATTCCAGGTCAGCCTGGGCTGGAGTGAAATCCTTCCTCAAAAACAACAACAACAACAACAACAAATGTGAGAAATGTGTAGGTTTGTGTTGGGAGTATATGATGAAGAGGCTATGATTTTGATAACTGCCATGAGCCCTTTTCCAAACCAAATCTCTTGGATCACACTGACTCTACTTGACTCTTTCCTCTTAAATGTTTTTCAGAGGTAACAGGGATATGGAAAAAAGACTTATTTGTCTCTTTCTGGTCAAGAGCATAAGAAATGCAGAAGTCTTCCTGGGAAAGCCAAGCATGAAAGGAGACCCTACTCTCTAAAACTCATGTGCATGCACCTAGGATGCCCAACTTTCCCTTCATTAAAATAGGTCATTAGGGCTGGAGAAATGGCTTAGTGGTTAAGGCGTTTGCCTGCAATGCCAAAGCATCCCAGTTCGATTCTCCAGGACCCACATAAGCCAGATGTGTGAGGGGCACATGCGTCTGGAGTTCATTTGCAGTGGCTAGAGGCCCTGGCATGCCCATTCTCTCTCTGTCTGCCTCTCTTCTCTCTCTCTCTCTGCTTGCAAATAAATAAATAAAAAGTTAAAAAATATTTTTAAAAATAGGTCATTAAAGTAGTAATATTTAACTCCTTGGTTGTCTTTAAAAAAATCAATTTATTTATTTGAGAGGGAAAGAGAGAGAGAGAGACTGACTTTGTATGTTTGGCTATATGTGGGTACAAGGAAATTGAAGCTGGGTCATTAGGCTTTTGCAAGCAAGCACTTTTAACTGCTGTGCCATCTCCCTAGCCCACTGTAGAACACGATTCTCTCTTTGAAGAATGTGGGTAAACTTTCTTCCTTTTCTGACTTTATGTGGACTTTTTCATTTACACCATTGGAACAGACAATTAAATGCAGAGTCCTACTTCTCATCTGCTCAGTCCTTCTGCTCAGATGACATTTTCCCCTATTTTGTTTTTCACAATTTCTCATCCTTCCTGTGGCAAGCTTGTCTCAGGCAGTGTTCTGCTCTCCAGGGCAGAGAGATCATCACCTCGGTGCTTTACAATGGTTTATTAACACCTGCTTTAAGCACAGGATATCAGCATCCAACATTCAGACACAGTCCAAGTTGATACACATTGTCTTAAAGTTAACTACTAATACTGCCCTGATCTCTTTTAAAATGTCCTTAGTGGTAGAATAAATTATGTGCTTACCTTAATCATATAACCTATCTCATTATAATTGATGTCATAGTTTTCCACTTTCTATATAGATACTGGGCTTCCTGAGAGCTTCTGATATTTCTTATTCATCTATGTATTCTCACTTCTGGCTACCAGGCCCAGCACTGAATAAAAATATGACAAATTAGAGGACAGCATGGAGTCGTACCCTTCCTCCAGGAAGAGGACAGGGGTATCAACCACTAATAAGTAGCATAACATTCCTTAAAATTTCAGCATCACAGACATTAAACAAAATTCTCCGCTGCTCTTCAAAGTTTAACAGGTAGAAATTGATTTGAAATTAAGCATATAGGAGGCACAGGGCTCTCTGATGTCTCGGTAGTGAGCTGAGGGTAGATTAATTGAAAAATCACTGAGTTCTACACCTACCTGAGAATTGTAAGGAACTGCTTTTTAGGTAGACTGTGAGTGCTGGAATACATAGCAAAGTCAGGTTCTTAGTGATGAAAGGTTGATAGGCAGTGGAACAGCCTTTTTAACAGCAAGAAGGGAACTAGAGGTCAGTGATCAGAAAGGAAGCATGAGAGGAGTGGGGAGAGAAATAAAAATGACTTGGTCAAGAGCTTGAGTCAGAGAGAAGTGCAACCAGATCAGGAGAGTAAAAATGACTTTCCAGCCATCATTACCAATGAGAGGCATCAGGCAATAGGATGGTGGTGACACAAATGCCTGGTGACCTTAGCTGTGACATGGTCATCCTGACTCCTGGCACATGCTTAGATTCTGCTTGTAAGTGTCATCACAAATTTATTCAGGATTTTACAAATGCAAAGGTGACCAGTTGGGAACATTTTCTTAAGATTTTAAATGCCTAGCTAGAACTACTCATGGAAGTAAGATGAAATGAATGTAAAATTGCATGCAAATTTATGTAAAGTTCAATTTATATGCAATGCAATTCACTCTTCCCGTTCTTTAAGCTCTAGCAGATGACCACAGTCATGTAACCACCATCATAAGCAGGAGTTAGAAAATATCTTTCCCCAAATGTCCTTGCACTCCAGAATCAATCTTTCCACTTAACTTCCAGTGATCACAAGTTTCTGTCTCTAAACTAGAATATTTTCAAGGACTATCAGGTATGTGGAGTCATATGACATATACCCATTGAATATTCTTAGTTATTTATTTTTGTTTTTTCTAAGTTTGAAATCTTCATGCAAGTATATAATGTACTTTGATCTTATTCCCCCACTTACTCTCCTATTCCCTCTCTCCCACTAACACATTTCTTCTTCCTATTGATACTAATATTACTTTCATGCCTTATTTTTTACTTTAACACATTGTACTAAGTGAGAGTTTCTTGTATGGTCATGGGGTATTTACCAAAGAATAGGTAACTTGCCAGTGGCTACACTACTAATGAACATGACTCTCCTCTTCCAGCAAATATTATCTGCTAGTAGCTACTCTGCGATGTGTAACATCTCATGTATTCTTCCCCCATCAATGGTAAAATGCTGTCACTGATTGGATTTGAGGCCTGATCCACAGGATGGATTTCATGCCTAGTATAATAAACCTGGCCAAAAGCCTATGGCTAGGGACATAAGCCATAAGGGGAACCTACTATTTCAGCTGTGTTAAGAAGACAGCATGTCAAATTCCCTCAAGTATCTATAGTCCCATTGATTAGTACTGATAGAAGCCTGTACCACAGAAGTTTCTTAGTGTAATGGGCAGTGGTTAATGCAGAGATGCAAAGGTGTCAAAATTGCCAAGAATCAGTAATGAGTGTGTGCTCAGCCAAATCAACAGGACATCTAACCCACTCCTCCAAGCTTCAGGAAACCTCACAATGGAGGGAGTAGTGCAGGGAAGGCTGGGAGCCATTTTCTTCTGGATACCACATGCCATCATACATGTGAATTCACAGCAACTGTGGCTTCCTGCACAAGATTGAGCCTGTCAGCACATCACAGTTATCATCAAATCTTAAAACCAACCTCTTAACTCTGAGCAAAATGATACACAAGGAATTAACTATTGGGCTAGAGAGATGGCTCAACACTTGCTTACTAAGCTTAACAACCCAAGTTCAATTCCCCAGTACCACATCAATCCAGTTGCACAAAATGGCACATGCAACTGGAGTTCATTTGTGGTGGCAGGATGCCTTGGCATGTCTATGCCCGTGCCCATTCTCTCTCTCCCCTCTCTTCCATTGCAAATAAACAAATAAATAAATTATTTTTAAATAAGAATTGACTATCATACTTTAAAAAGCACTACCTAGTCACATTTGGGGGAAATAAACTTTACCATTTCTTTCCTTAAAATACATTTCAATAGCTATCGTATTAAATGCTACATAAAATAACTAAAAGAAATTAAATGTGTTTAATTAGAAGCAGTGGGCCATTCTTGGACTCCCTTTTGAACTGGGGATACTATAATAAAATATTCAATAATATAAACAAGAATATTCAATTGAGAGCTCCCATTTAAAAAAAAAAAAATTGGCTAATGCATTTCAAGTACCATTAAGTGATAGAGAAAATGTTAACCATTCTCTTAAATATGGCAAGAAGCAATTCCTTCTTGTAAACTATACATGTTCATTTTCTCAATGGCCTTTTCCAATTTTTCTTCACTTCATGGAGACAAAAGATCCATTTTGAATTTCTCTTTTTTGAAAAAAACAAACACATGGATTCAACTGTATAAATGAATGGAACAACAATAAACCAGAAACACCTGGTAAAATATAGTTGGCTGCATCTGCTTTTGCAGGAAGAAAAGCACAATGCCTTTATCCAATAATGGATGATACAAATAAAAATAAAACAGGAAAAATCTTTACTCAATACTGAATGTTTGTAATTTTGATGTTTATAGTAGATGGTTGCCAGGCAACTTGGACCTTTACTTGATAAACCACATATGAAATAATATTGTAAAAACAGCAGGCTGTCTATTTATACCTTGATTGTTCACAAGTTTTTGAGTAAGATGTACATCCACCAAACTTAATATTTCCCTCCTACAGGATCATGTCCATTGCCCAGGTTAATGCCCAACTCCATTACTATAGTGCCTAAATTCCCATGCCACTCTTCTAAGTTCTAACTTTGTTGAGGTATGTCTTTACTGTATGTTTATCTACAATCTTATTTATAAATCTCTATCTATATATCCATTGTCTATCATCATCTGTCATCCACCTACCAATCATCTATCATGTCACCTCTTGATATCTATTTATTGCCTGTCATTTTTCTATCTAGCACCTAACATCCATCTATCAGTTATATAATCTATCAAACTTCTCTCCTCTGTCCATCCACTATCTACCTCTAATCTATCAATCCTCTATCTATATCTATCTATCATGTAATCATTTAATTTACTTATCAGCTATCTATTGTCATCTATTATTCATCTATCTGTTCACACTCTCTGTAACCTATGTATCTTGCTGGCTTTGTAGCAGGAACTTCAACTTTTACCTATCTCCAAGCGAACGTAGCATACTGGCCTTCACTCCTGCCTACTCTGTAAGGTTACCCTAACATTGAATGGATCCACCATGATCCTGATGTTTGAACTAGAAATCTAGACTTCATGCCTGATGCCTAACTTCTCTCCAGATCATGAATCACTGTCAGGTAATGCCTTCCTCAACAATTCACATCATCATTTTTGTAGCTCTAGTCATACTACTCTCAGGCAGGGGGGATGCCGGTACCTGGGTCTTCCCTTTAGTCCTCCACCTATTCCAGTCCATCAACTGTCATTATGGTTCTATTTCTAAAACATTAACTGAACTTGTAACCCTGCTAATTTGCTTTATTATGCTGCTTCCCAGAATTCATAGGAGTAAAACCCAAACTCCTTAATTTGCTTTACAATGAGATCTTGGCTAACTCTATAGTCTGGCAGCATCTCACTAGCTCTGTAACTTTACACTTGTGGTGATACACTGAGCATTCACATACTAAAATACTTGCAATGAAACCCAATCTCCACTGTGGACCTTTTAGGAAGTAGGGCTTCTGGGAAAATAATTTAAACTCTGAAGTCTCCGTTATTACAAATGGAATTAATTCCTTTAGAATAAAACTTGTTGAAGGGAACTGAACTGCCTGAGATGCCCATTTATAAAACAGAGCAGGGGTCGGGGCTGGAGAGATGGCTTAGTGGTTAAGGCACTTGCCTGCAAAGTCAAAGGACCTAGGTTCATTTCCCCAGGACCCACCTAAGCCAGATGCAAATGGCATATTCATCTGTAGTTTGTTTGCAGGGGCTGGGTACACTGGTGTGCCCATTCTCTCTCTCTCTCTTTCTGTGTCTCAAATAAATAAATAAATAAATAAATAAATAAATAAATAAACAAACAAACAAACAAACAAAGCAGGGATCTTCACTGAAATGGAATCATAATTTCTAGCTTGAAGAACAGAAAGAAACATATCTATTATTTATAATAATACTTTTAATTGTGCTACTACCATTACTACTATTATTAAAATAATAAAATGAGGCTGTAGATATGGCTTAGTGTTTGAAGGTACTTATTTGTAAAGCCGGTGTCCCGGATTCTATTCCCCAGTACCCACATAAAGCCAGATGAACAAATGCACAAAGTGGTGCATGCATCTGGAGTTTGTTTGAAGTAGCAGGAGGCCCTGGTTTGCCCATCTTCACTCTCTTTGTGTGTGCTTCTTTATTTTTCTGCCTCAAGTGTGGGGACTGTGGAAACAAGCCTGTTGCTCTGATATCCTGATTGTCTCCTGGGTACCAGCATCCCTATTCCCATGAGTGAGAGGGTGCATGGGCCATTGTAAGAGCAGGTATCTTGACTCTAGCTCTCCAGCTTCCTGGCGCCTGATTCCCCAGCCAATGGTTACCATGTGCTGAAGAGTAGTGCAAGTGGAGTGAGTAGGCCAGAGCTCCCAGTTCCCTGGGTACCTTTGTTGTATATGCAATCTCCACAATCTGCACATCTACAGTTACAAAGTTATTGTACACCAGTACACTAATCTGGTTCACATTTAAAACAGAATACCCTCTGAAGATCCTGCAAGGAGAAAAACTTGCTTCCTCCTCAATAGAATAAACTGTTGCCCCAAGATGGGTAGACCACAGGGCAAAAATGTCAACAAAATTTAGAAAACTGAGAGATCTCCACCAAGGATGCCTAGTCCACAAAGGAAGCTTCCCATGAAATCATAGAGAAATTAACAGAAATTCAATCCCAAAATGAAAACACAACAACCAATGAGACCTGGTCAAAAGAATTGCTGAACTGGAAGGAAACCATCAAAAACCAACAATCACACCAGTGGAATTGAACAGAATCGTCTATAGAGCATTCAGATTTTGACAGTAGGCTTTACTTGAAGAAAATGTTAGAACCCTCAAAAGAGATATGAATGAATTGAAGGAGAGTCAAAAAATGGAATATCTCAATAACCAATTGCTTTAGCTTAATGAAGATTTGATTGAATGTAAGAATGAATTCCAGGAAGAATCAAGAAAATCAGAACTTGAACTGAAATCACACCTCAAAAAAGAGATGGACACGATGCAAAATAATACAACAGAAAATAAAAATCAAACAGAGCTTATAAAATCCTCTCTAGAACCCCTCATTAACAGTTACCCATGTGGAAGATAGAACCTCTGACCTGAAAGACAAGACAGAAGAAATTGATGAGGAGGCCAAAAACTTTAAGTACAAAAAAAAAAAAAAAAAAAAAAATCAAGTGAACAGAATATGAGGGAAATGTGGGATACCCTTAAATGACCAAATATCTGGATCATGGAAATAGCAGAAAGAGAGGAAATCCAGGCCAGAGGCATAGAGAACACATTCAACAAAATTAGTGGAGAAAAAATTTCCACTCTCTCAAAAGAGAGGCCCATCGAGATTCAAGAAGCATCCAGAACATCAAACAGACAGTACCAAAGAAGAAACTCCCCAAGGCACAACATAGTTAAAACTAATAACAATGAAAATAGAGAGAAAGGACTAAAAGCAGCAAGAGAGAGAGAAAAAAAAAAAAAACACCTCACTACATACAAAGGCAATACCATAAAAATTTCCACAGATTTCTCAATAGAAATTCTGAAATCCAGAAGGGTCTAGAATGGAACACTTCAAGCTACTCTACCCAGCAAAAGCATCCCTCATAATAGACAGAAAAGTCAACTCTAAGATTATATGAACAGACAGCCAATCCTACAGTGAATATTTCAAGAAGCACTCCACACAGAAGAGTCAAACAACCAATCTCAAGAGCCAACAAGAAGAAGAACACTATAATCAAAAATATACCAGTCTTAAAAAAGTACAAAACACAAGGGAGCATCAAACTCCATAAAGCACATCATCATGACAAGGAATAATTTGAGCCTTACAGTAATAACCTTAAATATTAATGGTCTTAAATCACTCATCAAAAGACACAAGTAAAATGGACCCTTGTATCTTCTGTCTTCAAGAAACACACCTCACCACTAAAGATAGACACCTCCTCAGAGTGAAAGGATGGAAAATTATATTCCAAGCAAATGGAAATAAAAAAAAGTAGATATTGATATATTAATGTCTGATGAAAGAGACTTCAAACCAAAAGTAATCAAAAGGGACAAAGAATGCCACTTCTTACTCATCAAGGGAAGGAACCAACATGGGAGTATCATAATCATAAATCTATATGTGCCAAACACAGGTGCACCACAGTTTATAAAAAAAATCCTACTTGACAACAAAACAGAAATAAACACCAACACCATCATAGCTGAGACTTCAATATTCCACAAGTATCAACAGAGAGATCATCCAACCAGAAAATCAACAGGGTAATAATAGAGTTTAACAGCACCATAGATCAACTAGATCTATTAGCATCTACAGAAATTTCCACCACAACTCTACAGATTACATATTCTTCTCAGCATGCCATGGAGCCTTCTCCAAAATAGACCATATATTAGGACATAAACTGTGCCTCCATAAATTCAGAAAAATTGAAGTAACTGCCTGCATCATCTCAGATCACAATGCTTTAAATGTAGAAATCAACAAGAGACTCATCAAGAACTCCATCAGATCCTGGAAACTAAACAACACACTTGTGTTCCACACTTGTGGAAGAAATCAAAAAAGAAATTGTAAAATTCCTATAATTGAATGATAATTAAAATATAACCTACCAAAACTTGTGGAACACAATAAAAGCAGTCCTATCAAGAAAATTCATAGTGCTAAATGCCTTCATAACAAAGACAGACAGATCCCAAATTAATAACCTAATTGTACACCTAAAGGTACTGGAAAAACAAGAAGAATCCAACCCTAAGAGCTCCAGATAGAAAGAAATAATCAATATCAAAGCAGGAATTAATGAATTGGAAACTAAGATAACAGTATAAAAAATGATGAAACGAAGAGCTGGTTCTTTGAAAAATAAGCAAGATTGATAAACCCCTGGCCAATTTAAGAAAAAGAGACAGAGAGATTGAGAGAGAGAGAGAGAGAGGTCTCATATTAACAAAATCAGAAATTAAAAAAGAGATCACAAGAAACATCAATATCAATGAAATTGGAAGAATCATCAGGGAATTCTTCCAAAACTTCTATTCCACAAAACTGGATAATCTGGAAGAAATGGATGATTCCTAGTCACATATCACCTACCAAAACTAAACTCAGAGCAGATTAATCTCCTCAACAAACCTATCACATCCATGGATATTGAAAATGTAATCCAAAACCTCCCCCAAAAGAAAAGTACAGGACCAGATGGTTTCTCAGTCAAATTCTATCAAACTTTCATTGAAGAACTGAAACATCTTTTTTTCTCAAACTGTTTTGCATAATCAGAAACCAGGGAATCTTCCTCAATTCCTTTTATGAAGCTAGCATCACCCTAATACTAAAACCAGACAGAGATGCAACAAGAAAACTATAGGCCTATATCTCTGATTAATTCAGATGCAAAGACACTGTACCAAATCTTCACAAACTGAATTTTACAACACATCAAAAGCATTATCCAATTTGATCAGGTAGGCTTCACCCCAGGGACACAGGGATGGTTCAACATACAGAAATTGGTCAACATAATACACAACACAAACAAACTTAACCATAAGAACCACATGATCATCACAATGGATGCAGAGAAGGCCTTTGACACAATACAACACCACTTAATGATCAAAACACTGGAAATAGTAGGCATGTAAGGTTTATATCTCAACACAATAAATGCTATGTATAAAGCACCCAAAGTTCAAATAATACTTAATGGGGAAAGACTCAAGGAGTTCCCATTGAGATCATAAACAATACAGGGGTGACCACTATCCCCACTGCTCTTCAACGTAGTACTAGAGGTACTAGCCCAAGCAATAAGACAGGAGAAAGAAATACAAAGGATTAAAATTGAAAAGAAGTCAAGATAGCCCTATTTGCAGATGACAGGATCCTACACACAAGTAACTGAAAGTCTCCATGTCAAACTTCTAAAGATGATTAATTACTTCAATAAAGTGGCAAGACACAAAATCAACACACAAAAGTCAGTAGCCTTTCTATATGCAAAGGACTAATATACAGAGAATGAAATCAGTGAGGCTGTCCCATTTTCAATAGCAAGAACAACAACACCTTGGAATAACACTAAGCATGGATGTGAAAGACCTATATAATGAAAACATTAAAAAAATACTCAAGAAAGAAATCAAGGAGGACTTGAGAAGATGGAAAGACCTACTATCCTTCTGGATATGTTGCATTAATATTGTGAAAATGGCAATTCTACCAAAAGCAATATACAGATTTTATGCAATACCAATAAAAATACCAGCATCATTCTTCACAGAAATCGAAAAAATTATCTTGAATGGAATGGCAGCAGGCCTAAGATACTCAAACATATCCTCAACCAAAAACAAAATGAAACAAAACAACAACAACCACGTAAAAGAAAACACCTCTGGAGGTATCATTATAACTGATTTAAAGCTCTATTAAAAAGCCATAGTAGGCTGGGCATGGGGGCTCATGCCTTTAATCCCAGCACTCGGGAGACAGAGGTAGGAGGATCACCACGAGTTCGAGGCTACCCTGAGACTACATAGTGAATTTCAGGTCAGCCTGGGCTAGAGTGAAACCCTACCTAGAAAAATCAAAAAAAAAAAAAAAAAAAAAAAAAAAAAAAAAAAGCCATAGTAGGGCTGGAGAGATGGCTTAGCGGTTAAGGTGCCTGCCTGCTAAGCCTAAGAACCTGGTTCCAATCTCCAGGTCCCACGTTTAGCCAGACGCAGTGATGCAAGGGCTCAATGCCACACTTGCCCACAAGGGGGCGCCCACATCTAGATTTCGTTCACAGTAGCTGAGAGACTGCTGGCGTGCCAGTCTCTATCTGTCTCCCTCTCCCTCTCTGTCTCTCTCTCTCTATGTCTCTCTCCAAAAATAAATAAAATAATTTAAAAAAATAAAATAAAAAGCCATAGTAACAGAAACAGCATGGTACTGGCATAAGAACAGAAACATACACCAATGGAACAGAATTGAAGACTCAGACCTTAGGTCAAGTAACTATGGCTACTTGATCTTTGACAAAGGTGCCAATAATGTAGACTGGTGAACAGACAGCATCTTCAACAAATGGTGTTGGACCAATTGGATGAGCATATGTAGAAAAAATAAAACTATACCCATTCATCTCTCCATATACAAAATCAAGTCCAAATGGATTAAATACCTCAACATAAGACCTGAAACCCTTCTCCTACTGGAAGAAAAAATAGGTGGCACTTTCCTCTATATAGGAATGGGGAAGACTTCCTGAGCAAAATCTCAGTAACCCAGGAAATTAAACAATCATTCAACCAATGGGATCTCATGAAGCTAAAAAGCTTTTGCACAAACACACCATTGGCAGAGCCAATAGTTTACCCACTGAATGTGAGAAAATCTTCACCAGCTATACCACTGACAGAAGCCTAATAACTAGAATCTATAAAGAATTAAAAAAAAAAAAAAAAACAAAACTAAAGAATAAAAAAATCAAGCAACCTGCTCCAAACATGGGACAGAAAACTGAATAGGGAGTTTTCAGTGAAAAAATTATGACTGGCTAATACACACTTAAGAAAATATTCAACATCCCTAACCATTAGGGAAATTCAAATTAAGCTACTATAAGATTTCACCTTACTCCAGTAAGGATGGCAATGATTTTAAAAATCTAACAGGGCTTAGCAGTTAAGAAACATAACAGCAAAGCCTAGGAACCCCAGCTCGATTCTCCAGGTCCCACATATATCAGATGTACAAGGGGGTTCACGTGTCTGGAGTTTGCTTGCAGTGGCTAGAGGCCCTGGCGTGCCCATTCTCGCTCTCCCTCTCTCTCTTTCCCTCTCTCTGTCTCTAATAAATAAATAAATAAAAATATTTAAAAGTCTAACAATGAGAAATGTTGGTGAGGATGTAGGGAAAGCAGAACCCTCATACATTGATGGTGGGAATATAAACTTGTAAACCACTATGGACATAAATATGGATATTCCTGAAAAGGATGAATATAGAGCTACCAAACAGACCCAGTTATTCCCTTATTGGCCATTTATCTTAAATGCTCCATGTGTCAGTATGGAGATATTTGCTCAACCATGTTTATAGCTGTTCAATTCATTATAGCTAAGAACTGGAATCAACCCAGATGTCCATCACTGGATGAATGGATAATGAAGTTGTGATACACTTACACAATTCTACTCAGCAGTATGAAAAATGATACAATGAAATTTGTAGAAGAATGGACAGACTTGAAACAGATCATACTCAGTGAAATCACACACTCATAGAAAGCCAACCTTATCTGCAGTTCCTAATCTGGACCTGTTTGAGTTGCTGTCATATTTGCTAGGAAAATCAGAGACATTCCTTATCTCCAAAAATAACTGACTCCACCAATGCATAAACTACAACCCCATGGGGAATACCTACAACCCTAATGAGGAGTGTCCCCAATGGAATGGGGGCAGGGATGAGGGAAAAAGGGCACCAACACATGATATATCCATATGAGACATATTTTTAATAATAATAAACATTTTAAAAAGCAAAAAAATATAAAAGATAATAAATTATATAATAAAGAACTGAATCCATGATATTTTGTTACAGCAGTTTGAACAGACTCTTATGTTACCCATGCAATGCTTTGTACTTTGCACGTGCTGTTTCTGGCTAGAGCATTCTTCTCTAGCAAATATCACACGCCTTTCAAGTCTTGCTCCAGAAATTATATTCTGCATATCAGATGCCTATCCTAGAGATGGGATCCCTGAACATCCTGTATCTTGCCAATGAATGTTTACTGATCCAAAGTAAAATATTTTGTGTATGGTAAATAGCAGGTGCTCATAGTATTTTCAAATGTATACATGAGAAATTAATTTTGAGAGTTTTGGGCTAGAGAGAGAGGGGCTCTTGTAGGCAAAACCAATGGATGCAGGTTTGATTCTCCAGTACCCACATAAAACCAGATGCACAAGGTGGAATATGCATCTGGAGTTTGTTTGCAGTGGCTAGGTGCCCTAGCACACTTATTTTCTCTCCCCCCTCAAATAAGTAAATCAAATATTTTTAAAAAGAAAGAAACTTTGTTTTCTATTCAAAGTAGCATTCCATAGACAGTTGTAGGACAGTTCATTGAAATCCTGAGCTTGGAATATTTGCTATACTTGAAAGCAACATTCCTCATTGTATAAGTTAGGAATCTCACTAACATAATCCCAGTTACCAAAGCTAATTAATGATTCTAAAGCTGCTACTGAGCTGGTACAAAAACTTACAAAATAGGTAGATTATAATTATTTAAACACATTGTGTAATAAACATAGTACACAAAGTCATCAGTTTATACAATTCATAAAATGTTCATTAGTCCTGGTTTTTGTTTTCTTATTTTGGCCTTGAATGATGCTTCATAGAGTTGATTATTTCATTAATCAAAATATATTTGAAGCCGTGTGTGGTAGCGCACGCCTTTAATCCCAGCACTCAGGAGGCAGAGTTAGGAGGATCGTCGAGAGTTCGAGGCCACCCTGAGACTACATAGTTAATTCCAGGTCAGCCTGGACCAGAGTGAGACCTTACCTCGAAAAACCAATATATATTTGAGTGGTTGGGGTGAAGCTCGGGGATACAGAACTTGCTTAGTATATATGAGGCGCTGGGTTTGATTATCAGCACTACAAATAAATAAAAAGTTTTTTTAAAAAAAACCAACAAAAAACAATGTAACTGATAAGTGTATTTGGTATCATCAATAGCTGTTATGAGAAGCTAGAGAAAACATGTTCATTCTCCTACCAAAATAGTTAACTAACTAAAAAAAATCAAATGAATTTCAAATCTTGCCAGCAATAGTGCATCATAAAATGTTATCTTTTTCTCTATTCTCACATGCATCAATGAGTTCATTTGTCCCTAAAATGAGATTTAAGTCTGCAGTTGGAGACATTCCTGACTGAACAGCCATAATAAATCTACCATTTAACATGTTTCACAGGTCTGGCTAAAGTCTGCACACCAAGTCGAGAGGGAAAGATAATCAGTTCTCATTGCCAAGGGAAGAGCTGCCACCCACCCTAATTTCTCAGGAATCTGGAGAAGAATCAAGTACACAGCTCATTCCATAATTGCTTTTAGCAGCCTGCTCCCTTGGCATCAAGGCTCTGGCTGACTGGTGTTCCCATGGTCCAAAATCCAAACCATAAATCTGGAAGCCAGACAGCATAATGGGCCTTCTCACCTTACCCATGTTTCCTCTCCTTAACTTTGTCTTCCTATCTGAATGTTTCCTTAGGACCTATACATGAAACATTACAAGTACATAATGCAAGGTCAACTTACCAGGATCTAGAATTACTATGGAAATACATTTCTGGGCATGTCTGTGGATTTTGTATTTTGATTAGTTACTCAAGGTGGGAAGACCCACCCTAATTGTGTGTGGTACCATCCCATGGGCTGGGATCTGTATACATGAAGTGGTAGAGAAATAACTTATTACCAGGAACGATTGCTGGAGTGAAAACCATTTGTCCCTTTCTTCTGGAAAACAGAGTCTCAAGTTTGCACTGGACACATTCTTTGCAGCAGCTCAGGAACACTGGAAACACACACACACACACACACACACACACACACACCTCTGCTATATTTCAGCTTCTCTTGGTATTAGTGTAGTCAGGGGATAAATAAAGTATAACAAAATATTATGTGACTTCTGGGAAGTCTCTCAATAAAGGGAGAAAGTATATCTTTATTTCTATCTTCCTTCTTGCAGCAAACTGCAGTGTCACTCAGATGTTAAAGCTGGCAAAGTCATCTAGAATTGGGAGGTGAGATTACTGAAGCAGCCGTGCAGTAATCACCTGTGTCCTTTGTGCCATCAGCCTGCTGTGAAGTGTCTACTTTTAAATCATCCTCTTCAGTCACAATTACTACCAACATTTTAGGCAGAATGTAACCACATCACTAATGAGCAAGGTAGCTTCAAATATCAGGCATGTAGTAGATGATTTTATCCTTGTTATTAAGTGAGACAGACATGATAACATTTTCTAGATGAGAAAGTGAAAGTTGATTGTGTTTATATAAGTAACCTCCATGACATAAGTAGACAAGTCACAGATCCCCATTTAAACTTAACACTTCTTCCTGTGACCTTACTGTAGTGTGGTGGTGGGGGGGAGGTAAACCTCTCCTTGGCGACCTTTGGTTAAGTCTCTTAATCTTTGTTTTAATCCCTACTTAAAATTAAGATTAACAATCTCTGCTATCATAGGTACCACTGAGTAGACAAGTGGGCTACTATTGTGCAAAGCAACAAAATCCATGGGAAATAATCACTTCAATTTATGTATGCAGTCAAAACTATTTTCAATGTCACAACACACACACACACACACAAAGCACAAACAGCACATGTGGTGGTTAATCCCTATTGTCAGTTTGCCAAGATTTAGAATCACTATGGAAACACATTCCTGGGCAAGTCTGTGAGGGATTTTCTATATTAGGTCAATTGTGGTGGGGAGACCCACAGTGAATGTGGTTGACATGAATCCATGGGCTAGGCTCCTGGACTACATAGAACAAACAAATGTATGAGCAGCAGTATTCATCTCTCTCTGCTTCTTGAAATTGGACTAAATGTGATTAGCTTCCTTAGGTTCCTACAGCCAAGACTTTCCTCACATGATGGACTGTATCCCATTAAATTTAGAGCCAAAATAAATCCTTCCTCACTTAAGTTGCTTTTGTCAGGGTATTTTATCACAGCAACATGCAACAGTAACTAAGACAGACCATAAACCTACACTCATTTATAATGGATTGCAGAATCAAATTCCAAATCAGTGAGTGGCTTCTGGTTCCTGATCATTCTGTGTGTCTGTGTCGTGTCTGTGTCGTGTCTGATCACTCCCTTTACTTTTTGTTCTTTCCTGCTATACTTGCATTTTAATTAAGGGGCTTCCTGTTAAATAAAGGCAGAATTTCAAGGAGTGTGGTTCTAACAACTCATCTGCAAACACTTTTATGCTCATCATCTAAAAGCTGTTCAACCTGGTTGTTCTGCAATATGACTGTGATTTCAGAAAATCCTTATAATTTGGCTTAAGGCTTGTTAGCCTTTTTCTCATTTACAATTGGGACTCTGATTCAAAGGCAGAGAAAAATACTGGACTTCATTGCAAGAACAGTGAAATATGCTAGTGGTTATTCTAAAGATTCTAACAAAAGTAAATTCAGAACCTCACCTTGAGGCTAGGGTGATTCATTTGATTCTCAAGCAGGAGGGCTCGAGAGGGTCTGAGTTCCATCACCAGCACCCACAGAAAAATAGGCAGGCATGGCCATGCACAACTGTAACTCCAGTTGTGAGTGCTGGGGGGGGGAGGGGCAGAAAAAGGAGAAGCACTGAGGCTTGTTGTCAGACAGTTTTGTAGAAAATGCCAGATTCAGATTAAGTAAGAGACTTGTCTCATGGAAAGAAAGTGGGCAAGCGACAGATGACGCATGACAGTCTCTTTTAGCATCTGCATATGTGTGTATGAGTTATTACATCAGCACACATATGTGCATAAGCACACCACACCATACATACAAAACACACAGAGATATGTGTATACACTATACGTAAACACACCACACCATACATACCAAACACACATACACACACACATTAAAAAAGAAAAAATCCTGGGCTGAAGAAATTGTTCAGTGGTTAGGTATAGCTACTGTACAAACATGAAGGTCTGAGGTGGTATGAGACTGTTCCAGTTCAAATCTCCAGATCCCACAGAAAAAAAAAAAAGCTGGGTGTGGCTATATATACACCTGTAACTGTACTTCCTCAGAATAAATGGAGCCCGTGAGCTCCAGCAGCAGCACAAACAGACTCAAGCTCAGAAAACAAGTCCAGGTCGACATGTGATAAAGCAGGACATCTAGTGTTGCACTGGCCACTGTTAGGTCTGATGGTCCCAAAATGGAGTCTCCAAGGACAGCAGGATGTCAATAGAGACATAAGGAAGTGGATTATCCATATTCTTCAAGAAACCAACCAGCCATTATCCCTTCCTTGCCTACAATGCCCACAGGTCATGGTTTCCTGCATCCTTATCTCTTAAGTCACCTGGTCACTGTGCTGATGTCACACCCTGGCTATCCTAGATCTCCCCTAAAGGGACCTTTTTTATTCAGCTTTTTTTCTTCCTCACCTTCCCCCATCAGAAAAAGCCTGATAAAGCCCAATATCTGGAAATTTAGTTTGGCTGTGCTCCTCCCTTGTAAGTCAGTCCTGCCAGCTCATGCTTTTTCGAAATAAAAGCTTTCATCTTTGCCTCAGTGTGGTCTGTGTGGTCATGGTCACTCCCAAACCGTATAGACACCAAAGGCCAGTAACCTCTCCTGCTGCAGGTGAGCATATAGGATACTACAAAATCACTCACACACATGCATATACCCCACCAGCTAACATCAGCTTTGAGTAAAATAGTGGGGCAATTAGTAAGTATATAATAAGTAGTAATAGTCACCAATACATGTGAGGAACACACACACACATGCATACATTAAAAAGAAAAAAGAAAAATCTTGAATGTGTGAATTGAGGCATAACCTCTCAAAGTTTTGACTTGTTATTAGTTGTAAAGTTGTTTAAAAGAGGTATTTATGTGGATCTCGATTGTTTACTATCATTGCTATAATGAATAACTATAAATACAGTAACCTCAGTCCTCCATATTTTTTTTTATAGCTCTGATGATCAGCCATCAGCATAGTTCTCGTGGGGTCAATGTCAAGGTAGCAGGAGAGTGGAAGTCCTTGTGAAGACTCTCGGATCATCAGGAGACTTAGTATCAAATTCATTTCCCTTTAGTCACCTAACATAAGAAAGCCACAGGTTTCCAGGAAGGACAAGGGCTCTTTGTGACTATTCTTCAGCTACCACAAGCTCTGAGTAAAATAGTGGCAATTCGAAAGTCTATAGTAAGGAGTAACAGTTACCAATACATGTGCGGACTCTGTGGCAGGCATGGATCAGTGTGCTTTATGAATATTTATGTTGTTCATCTACATACCAAGCTTCTCTGCATGGGGAAATAACTGTCGCTTTCATCTACATTAACAAATAAGGAAATGAGGCACAGAAGGGAGGTTATTTCATGGAGCTAGTCATATACACAATGAAGCTGTGAATCAGGCCCCAAGATCTGGAATCGGTTCCTTCCCTTCAATGCTTTAATGGAAAGACAAGAGAAACCTTTGTTTAAACTAAATACCAGAACTGCTAAATTATTCCAGTAGGACAGCAGTATTAGATTTCTTTTGCATGATCTATATAATTTCATCTTCTCTGTTGTCTTGGGATATAGTCTGAAATCTGGAACTGTCATTCCTTAGTCATTCTGGTTGTGTCTCCCCTGAGGCCTGGGAAGACAATGCCAGTTACAGGAAATCATATGTGGAGAGAACTAGGTTATCTCCAGCTTTAAAAACTGATTACTGTCATAATGTGAGTATTAAAGAAGGAATTACTACCGTTTTTGTTTTTAAATATCTTCTAATCCATTGTGATACTAAGGCATTGCATTTCATGCTACAACCCTACTTTGACTGGACTGGAGGTAAGGAGAAAGTGAATCACTGCTCTGGAGGACAGAATACCTGGCATGCTCCTGCACCACTGTGTCTCCTTTCTTCCAGAAGGAAAATGCCCTAGGGGAGGCTTTGGGCTTACAATCCAAATTCACCAGGCTGCCCACCTGCACCTGAACCAGCTTTTTCATCGGGTTCCTTGAAAAATCTGGAGCAGAGGCTGAAGAAGAAAGAGAGAGCATGAAAATTGGATCGTTGGTTTAATAAGAACAGGATCATTTTAATAAAATTTTCTATAAAATTGAAAGATAAATATAGGCACATTTTAAAAAACTTGCTTGCCACATGAGATGCTGATGCTTGATTCGCTTGACTTTCTGTGTGCCACACACAAGAATTCAATGCTGGAAAAGTAATTTGTGCTATTGTACTTGGGGTTAAGTTCTAAATCTTGAGACAATTACTTCACATAGGATCTTCAGTGTTTCAGGTAAAGATTTAAAATAGCATAATCATGAGTTTATTAAAGGAAATCATTTAGCATACATATTCATGCAAATCTATTCAATGAAGAGAGTGCTATAGACTTGGTTTCTCTACTGAACCCTGAGGTACAGTATCAGAGAGAGCCTGGCATTCAAACTGTGTTCAGAAAATATTCTAACATGTCACCTGAGTTTTGAACTAATTTTCCCAATCATATCAATTCATCTATCATAAAATTCTCAAATAATTAAATTTAATTCCAAGTTAAAGAAAGGGAATATAGCTTACATATGACATTAAATATTATAATATTACATTAATTAAATTAATTAAATATAATATCTAAAAGACACTATATTTCCTGTAATATGTAACACCTGAGTATTTAGAATACATATTAATGTTGCGTTTTAATAAAATAATATAGTAATCAGAAAAAGTCTTCCTTTTATTATATGTATGCAAAAAACTACTGACTGGGTAATTGTACAATATCTAGTGCTATTTTGTTTAATTGAAATGGTCTTACTTTATGAACCTGGCTGGCCTTGAATGCATGACAATCATCCTGCCTTACCTTCCCAAGTGCAGAGATTATAATGTGTGAGCAACTACATATGACTTCCAGTGCTCTGTTATATAGAAAATATCAACAAATATAATATATATTTTTGACAAGTAGAGATACTATAGTGAATTATATGAGACTGTACATATGGCTGTGGTAAAGGAAGCATGATATCCTGAGCTTGTCTTATCAATTAAGATTCTGGGGTTGGAGAGTTGGCTTAGCCATTAAAGTGCTTGCCTGAGAAGCCTAAGGACCCATGTTCAGTCTCTTTCCAGATCCCATGTAAGCCAGATGAACAAAAGGTGAGGCAAGTACAAGGTCACACATGCACACTAGTTTGCATAAACATCGGGAGTTCCATTGCAGTGGCTGAGGCCCTTGCATACCAATTCTCTCTCTTTCACTCTCTCTAAAAAATTAAAATTAAAAAGTTAAAGATTCTGTTATAAGAGTTAGGGAGATGACTCAACAGTTAAAGGTACTTGCTTTAAAAGCCTGCAAACCTGAGTTCAATTCCCAGTACCCATGTAAAGCCAGGTGGAAAGTGGTGCATACATCTGCAGTGGAAAGAGAATGTTATGAGTGAACCTACCCCCACCCCCACACACAATAAATATGTTTCACAAAGATTCTGTAAGGATTTTTTAAATATTTTATTTTATTCATTTATTTAGAGACAGTGAGAAGGAGGAGAGAGAGAGAGAGAAAGAGAAAATGGGTATGCTAGTGCCTCTAGATACTGCAAGTAAACTCCAGATGCATGTGCCACCTTGTACATCTGTATTATGTGGGTTCTGGAGAATCAAACTTGGGTCCCTAAACTTCGAAGGCAAGTGCCTTAACCACTAAGCAATCTCTCCAGCCCAAGAACGTTTTGCTAAAACATAAATCTCTTTGCATTTGAACACAATCTTTTTTTTTTCTTCCTGTGTGTATGATATGTGGTGGTTTAGGTTTGTGTGTGTGCAAATGTGTCCTTCCCATTCACATGTGCAAAGGCCAGAGGAGGACATCAGTGGTCTTCTGTCTTATTTTCCCCAAACAGGTGTTCCTATTGAACTTATAGCTCACTTATTTTCAGCTTGAGTGACTGAAAAGTGAGTCCCAGTGAACCTCTGGTTTCCACATTTTTCAGAACTGGGGATACAGGAATGTACAGCTATGCTTGGTTTCTAATGTGGGAGCTGAGGATGGAACTAAGGTCATTTTCCTTGTACAGCCAGCTCTCTTACCCACTGAGGCAGTGCTCTAGCTCTTGAATAAAATCTTTTATTTATTTTTTTACATGCGTCCTATTTCTTTTCATATACAACCACCCTACACAGTGCACTAAGTAGAAATACATTCATTTTAAAATGAATGAACTACAGGTCAGCCTGAGCTAGAATGAGACCCTACCTGGAAAAACCAAAAATAAATAAATTAATTAAATGATTGAACTAGGTTTTCTTAAGTTTTCTTTATAAGAGTTGAGTAAGCCGGGCGTGGTGGCACACACCTTTAATCCCAGCACTCGGGAGGCAGAGGTACGAGGATCACCGTGAGTTCGAGGCCACCCTGAGACTACAGAGTGAATTCCAGGTCAGCCTGGTCCACAGTGAGACCCTACCTTGAAAAACCAAAACCAAAACAAAAACAAAAACAAAAATAGTGAGTAAGCTTGGATTTAGATGCATATACAATATTTTCCTGTTTTTGTCATACTATGGTGCTTCTCTGTCATGCATAACAGGAGTCTGATTTTCACTGCTGGTCTACCCTAACCAGATATCCCTCCTCTTGATATACATGAACAGTGATGTCTTTAGACATCATGGGTGAAATGCCCATTTTCCATTGAACCAGAGTTCTACAAGATCTCCTGACACTTCAGGCTGCAATGTTCTTTGTGAAGAGAGATCTGTGTGCACGATAAGATACATGGCAGCCTCTCAGGTCTCTACTTTAAAACAGTGTGACTATTACAGAAGAGTCCCATCCCTTCTCCAAACCCTTATGATAATAAGCAAAAAATATTCCCAGATATTTCCAAATATGCCCCAGTGTGGGGTGGGAAACTTTAATCTGTCAATTGCTGAATGTGTCCAATCAGAGTCTAAATCTGGCCATAATTACTGAGTCAATGAAGGGTATGACCCAAATCAGGCTACATGGGACTGATGACATACCAGATGATGTCTTCCATCTGATCAATTAAGAAGGCCATATGGCCCCACTGATGATGATCAGAAAATCAGTATCTTGGGAAACATATACAGGCTGATGAAGGTGTTATTTGAGCTCTGGAGTAAATTATTCTGGAACCCAAGTTTTTAACTTTAATGACATGAATGAATGAGCCCTCAGTCTCTCCCCTGCTTAATTTCCTTCCCTTCTGTTCTCCCTTTATTTCCCCATCTCTACTTTCTCCCTTTCTTCTATGTTGTAGTATTTTTTTTTTTGTTGCTGTTGTTGTTGAATTTTCAACTCCTGTTCTTTTGCACAATCACTACAAACCTCAGAGAACAGGTTGTTTTTCTTCTCTTTGACTTGAAATGTGGGGAGAGGAAAATAATTCATAGCTTTAAACACTGTACTATTGGTTAAAGTCTATGGTTTAGGTTGGAGCTTTAAAAAATACTTTTATTTATTATTTATTTGCCTGAGAGAGAGAGAGAATGGGCAACTCAGTGACTCCCACTACTATAAAAGAACTCCAGAACCATACGCCACTCTGCATATGGCTTTATGTGGTACTGGATAACTGAACCCAGGCAGTCAGGCCTTGCAAGCAAGAGCCCTTAACTGCTGAGCATCTGTCCAACTTTCACATTGATTCTTAAAAGAAAAAAAAAATCTTTCTCTTTATAACCTGTATGTATTTGTGAGTATGTATTTTCATGTGTGTGAGTGTAAGCAATGTGTGGGGCAAGGTGCTCAGCAGAGATCAGAGGACAAATTTCATGTGTCTGTCCTCACCTTCCACCTTGTTTGAAGCAGGGCCTCTTTGTTATTCACTGTATAAACCAGTAAACTGGCCCACCAGTTTTTTGCATGATTCTCCAGTCTGTACCTCCCATCACACCATAGGAGGGCTGGGATTACAGAGGATTACTGAATTTGGCTTTTACTTGGGTACTGGGTATTCAAACTCAGGCTGCATTTCACAGTAAGAGCTGTTATGCTCTAAACCATCTCCCTAGGCCAGGGAGCACTTCTCAGGTGACAGTGCTAGAGTGGGGGAAGGGGTGTTGGGTGAGGACAAGTAAGGACAATATAATGGTTGGCTATTGGTTTAACTCAATCTTAGGCCTGAATTCTGGCCAACTGCCTGCTTTTCCTTAGAAACTACTATAATATGTACTTTGTTTTTCTTTTGGTCTCCTTCTGTAGTCTAGGCTGGTCAGGAGCTTTGGAACTCACAATGTGGCTCAGCCTAGCCTCAAAATGGTGGCAATCCTCCTCTCTCAGCTTCCCAAGTGTTGACATTGCAGGTGTGAGCACAATGTAGACCCTGCTAGTGAACTTGAATAGTCACATGATACTACAGGTCCTGTGGAATATAGGAATCTAATGAGAAGTATTTTGGATTGTGGTAACTGGCAGATGCAAGAAAAAGCAGAAAATAAGCGGATCTTACCAACAACCTTGAGTTCAGCACTGGAGTAGACGAGGCCATGTTTGTTTTCTGCTATACATTGAAACATGCCAGAATCAGTCACATTGAGGTTAGATATTGTAAGGGCACCATTTTCTATCTGTATTCTTTCCTATATGCAAAAACAAAAAAATATATTTTTTATAAATTAAAGGTTATAAGAAAAATGAACACCACTGACAAACATTTCAATCAGAAAAAAGTGTGTGTGTATGTATGTATAAAATATATATATTCATTAGAGTAATAGGCTATTTGACTAGAAAGTTCAACTTTTACTTCTTTTAAATGGGAAAGACATTTTGGAAATATGAGGAAACATTAGGAAAATAATCATGAAAGCCAGAGGTAAGAAATAGCAGCCATTTCGTTTTCAATGATGGTTAAAGATTTAGACTTTTAAAAATGTACTGCAGGGTTGATTTTCATCCTGTCAAACTAAAAATATTTTCACCACAATATTTTTTTAAAAAACATATATGAGCTGAGAACATTATAAATTCAGTGCACTGAAGTGTTCTGGGAAACATATTTACCAGATTTATTTATTTTTTTTTTACCAAGTATGAATGGTTATATTTAGAAGTATAATAGAACATAATTGGCTTAGTACACAAAAAAGACAGAAATTACATGGCTAAAGAGGGCAAGTGATTGAGAAAATAAGTACTCATGTAGCAAGGTAATCAATTAATAGATGCATTTATTCTCTAGACACCATAGCAGTATATCAAACAGAAAAAGGAAATTATATTCTGAATTAACAGTAAAACTTTCTCTGTTGCCAAAAAAAAAAAAAAAAATAGTACAATATTTTACAGATATAAAACCACCTTTATTCATTGAATTAAAATGTGAAGAAAATCTCACTGGAAGAATGAGTACATTTTTATATTGTTCCTTTTGTGTTCTGATTTACATATTATGGCCTCTACAGAATCATGTGTTTGAATATTTTGTCCCCAGCAGGTAGTACAGTTTCTGGTGCTATGGAACTTTGGGGGATGGATGACTTGCCACCAGAAGTGGTCATTTGCTTCAAAACTTGACCTTAGCATCCCCTTCAGGTTAGAGCACCAGCTCCTGACCTGCTAAGATGTGATGCTCTGGTGCCTCATGTGCCAGCCTCCATGAGCTCCACCATGCCAGTCCCATTGTGATGACCTGACACTGTGAGCCAGAATGAATCTGTCCTTTCTTTAATTGCTACTGTGAAGTATTTTGTCCCTAGACATGAAAAAAGTGACTGATCTACCCTCTACCATTTCTCAGATACAAATGCAGATAAATGAACTTAACAAGACACTTTGGTACTAGGAGCTAAACTGAGCATGTCCTCAACACAAAGCAGGTACAGCAGAGCTGCCCAGGGCATCACCTCACCTCGAGCACAAGACCTTCTCCATTTTTCAACCATCTGTAGGAGGGTTTGGGCTTTCCACTGGCCCGGCATTCCCAATGAAGACTGTCTTCCACAGCTATTTCCACATCTTTTATGAGCTGAACCCAATGAGGCTTTGCTATAATGGGAGAAAAAAAAAAAAAAAAAAAAAGAAACTCAAATTATTCAGAAAATAAAAAAGAACTGAAAGGTGTATCCAGGTAAGTAAAAATTAAGCATGGACTATAACTATAATTAATTTACCAAGTGGCTACATGAAGAATGTCTTAGTTTAAGACTTGATGTTGCCAGACAATAAGCCAAGTTCATTATGCTTTCTCTATTTTCAAAACTCTGAGCACTGAGTAACAGTACTCAGCTGCCTATTAATAGACAGTAATCTAGTTCAAGAATGTATTTTTCCCAAATATATATTTGAATTATGAGGTTATAATTTATGACAAATTAACAAGTAAATGATAGCACATGTTTGTCTTAATGATGAGCCAAATATTAATATCCCTAGGAACAAAACTTCTAGATTGGAAAAGATGGTTTGTTGGGTAAAAGCATTCGCTACACAAGCATTAGGGCCTGAGGAGACCTGAGTTTGGTCCCCAATACCTACATAAAAAGTTTAAAAAGTTCGGTGTGTAAACACACACACAATCAGTCCTGCAGGGACAGGGTCAAGAGAATGACTGAAGTTTTTTGGTCAGCCAATATGCCTGAAAATGGCATATATTGTTTCAGAGAGAGACAACTTCTCAAGGAAACACTGTGAAAATGTGATAAAGGACATCCCTTTGTCTCTATTGGCCTCCATATGTGTATAGAATATAGTTAAACATACACAAACCACACCACACACACCACATACATATACCAAAAAAAAAAAAAAATAGAGAAAGAAACAACTAAACAAAAATATTCTCTTCAAGGTAGAAAAATTCTCAATTAAATACAAACCAATGAACATCTTACATTAAAATCAAAGCAGCAAAAAATGGATAAATTGGCTTAATCTGAATCATGATTTTTTTTTTTCTTGGTTTTGCAAGGTAGGGTCTCACTCTGGTGCAGGCTGACCTGGAATTAACTATGTAGTCTCCTCAGGGTGGCCTCGAACTCTCAGCAATCCTCCTACCTCTGCCTCCCAAGTTCTGGGATTAAAGGCATGCGCCACCACGCCCGGCTGAATCATGAGTTTTTAATCAGAAAAAGAAATAATTGAGGCAACTTCTAATTAGGAATGCAACCCAGCCCGATCAGGTAGATTAATCATTTTCCTTTATGTTTTGAAGGTACTAGGAACATTCTTTTGCAGATGAAAGCAACATAGCTCTTCAGATGAAAGCCACTCAGCACACAGTGAGCAGTCCACTCAGTCTGGGCATGGGTCTACATGCAAACCTGGGAGGTAAGATGTCGTGGCGGCTTCACGGTGCATTACGCATGTGATGTGCACCCTATATGGAAAAAGTTGTTTATTTCTATTCAATTGTAACTATATGAAGATTTGTCTTTTCACTTCTATCTCAGAAAATTGCCTTTTTGTAAATAAATGGAAAGGAAATTATGGCTATTGAGACTTTCCTGAAAAACTATAGCCCTAAGTTTCCCTCCTCCTCTTCCTCTTCACTCTTCTTTATTATAAACAATTTACACAGTATGAAACATATGAAACACAGTTACTACCCATATCACTTCTCCTATTTTTTAATGTCTTTTTTTTTTCTTTTAGGAATCTACCCAACTTGTACTGAGACTGCAAATAGATTCACACAAGAATATTTGACTTAGACCAGAACTTTTGTGAAAATTGGCATGAGTTACCCATACTAATATTCTCCTCTGAATAGAAGGAACATTTTAAAGACTAAGCCATCCCCAAGCCTGTCACTGCCACATGAATCAATTTTCTCTCTTATCTGTCACATCAGACCAAGTAGTCTATCCCAGAAGCTCCACATGAAATACAGAGCATCATCAAAGAATAAAATTGCATTTATGGAAGCCATGGTATAATCTTAAGTGAAAACTATAGGGAAGCTTTTATGAAATCTTCTATGTCAGTAATGTATAATTTATTTCTTAGGTGCATAAGATATCTACAAAATGGACAAAGGCAATAGTTTATTTGCTTTACTAAATATAGTAAATAGTATTCATTTTCTATTGTGTGCTAATTTCCCTTTCCTTCCTTCTTTCCTTCCTTTCTTTTTTTTTTTTTTTTTTTGAGGTAGGGTCTTGCTCTAGCCCAGGATTATTGATCTGGAATTCACTATGTAGTCTCCAGCTGGCCTTGACATCACCATGATCCTCCTACCTCAGCTCCAGAGTGCTAGGATAAAAGGTATGTGCCACTATGCCTGGATAATTTCCATTCTTCTTAAAATAGTACTCCTCTTTCATTTTACTATCTTCTCTCTTCTCATCTCACATTTTTCATAAAATCTAGGGACACTTGATTTCATGCCCTGTTCCAAAGGGAAGCTCTTAAATTGTCTAATCCTATTTTTCAATGCCAGTGATTGAAGTAGAGACAGAGACATTTAAGCAAGGGATTAATAGTTGTTTTGGAATACATGGATAAATCAAATGTGATGTGCTGGCCATTGCTGGCAGCCACATTGTGATACCAGTGACAATTTAATATGCAAAAACAGGAGAAAGACAGATGATGGTAGAGAAGAAAAAAAATGGAGAAATTGAGCCATGGCCTGATCTTATGGCCAACATAGCTTTTAATGTGTTTTTAAGAGAAGTACAAAATTTGTATTTATTGAGGGATGCTGAGATGTAGAGTTCAATTTCTTCTACAAAACCCTGCAGAAGTTGGAATGATCAGTTTTCTGATGGTGGTCACTTCTGATACTGTGTGTGCTCAAGTACTGGCTACTCATTAAGAAGAAACAATGTATATGTAACAGTTCCTTTGTTGAAGCCTTAGAGCTGTTCTGCCACATGCACTGATTGTCCCTGTTCTGGATATTGCCATCACCATTTCCATGCCACATCACCAATATCAACAACTCATAGCTCTTAATACCCAGGATACTTCCTTATATATTAAAGTAATCATGGAACTAGATGGGAAAGTGATAATGTGATTAACTCATGCTATTAAACCATGGATATATTTTGTTCCTGACAGATCCTAAAATCTAAATATATACCAAGTATTAATCATGCCATGGGTAATGCAGTTGCAAACTTCAAATTAGTGAGGGGAGTCACAGAAGTCCAAGAATTCCAATAATTATCTTTATACACATTTTACTTTTGCAGCATTTATGTGCACTATAGATATTTATATTGCAAAATGTTTCAACTTCCAGTTACTAAAATAAAGACTATAACACAATTTGTTTTACATAAAATTTGTGATTTCCCACTAGTTTTACGATTTTAATGACAAAATTATAAACATATATCCATTGAGTTTTCACTTTCAGTTGTATTTTGCATTATTGACTGTTAATGCTTCCTCAATCTTGTACTCTTTAAAACTTAGTAAGACTATTTAAAACAGAAAAAAAATTAAAATGAAAAAGAAAACCCAATTTTCTCAAAATGGACTCTAAATAAGGGTAACATTATTATTTGGTTATCCTACTTGAGCAATGCATTAAACAAATGTGATTGCACATTAAAGAAGCAGACAGAGTACAGATATATTAGTGGAAGGGAAGCTTAATGCTGAATAACACAACAAGGTCCTCAGTTTACATGGTTTGTCTAATACAATCATTAAAACTTTTCCAAAGATGTTGTTTTTAAATAGAAAAAGACATAAGCCCTTTCTAGATGAGAAGGAAGATAGAAGAGACCTCATATATGCTTAAATGTATTAAAATATGAAAAATTTCATTATCATATGGAATCACTTTAAAAACATCAAAGGAATATATATCTAAGATGGTTGCAAAGTTTCAATTCTTTTTTAATTTCTTACTTCTCTGGTAAATGTCTATCCTACTTTAAAAAAATGAGAATGAGTGTTGACAGGAACAATTTAAACTTTAAGATTCTGCTATACCCATGCCCATCCACCCCTAAAACAACATTATATACATGAGGAACAAAAGCCAGTCATGCCTGTGCAGAGCAGATGCTCACCATAGTACGTGAGGCGCCCTCTGGCCACATTTTTTCCTCGTGAATTTTCAGCAATGCACTCATAAGAACCTGCATCTTCCTGTTGGAAGCTGGGGATTTCAAGTACACCATTGAACTTCCTCAATTTAATTTTGCTGGGAAATGGCATTCCATCACTTCTTCTCCAGTTAATATGAGGCACAGGGCTAAAGGGGGAAAAAAGTCAAATAATTTGATGTTCTCTGGAAGCCTTTTGGACTTAACAAATTCACAAAACAAAACAAACAAAACAAAACAAAAAAAGGCCTTTGTTCACAAAAAAGGCACAGACTTCACATACATAACACTTTACATGAATATGAAGCAAAGATTTTATTCTCTTTGTTGTTGTTGTTGTTGTTGTTGTTTTTCAAGGTAGGGTCTCACTGTAGCCCAGGCTGACCTGGAATTCACTACATAGTCTCAGGGTGGCCTTGAACTCATGGCGATCCTCCTACCTCTGCCTCCTGAATGCTGGGAATAAAAGTGTGCACCACCATACCCGGCTTCTCCTTTTGAGGAGTAGCACCTTGCCATATATATATACACATACATATACATATATATACATACATACATATATACACATATATATGTATGTATGTGTGTATGTATGTATGTATATGTGTATATATATATATATATATATGACAGACTGGCCCCCTAACATCCTGATTTCCTGCTTCCCTTCTTGAGTACTGGGGTTACAGGCATATGCCAATTCATCAATACAGATTTAGGAATGAAAGGTGATATTTTAACAAGATAATTGTACATTTTTCTTGAATTGGATTTGCAGAGAAACTTGAACACATAACCACCACATTAAAAAAATGGCATTCTAGCTTATGAAATAATGTACATTTTCTCCAAATTGGTTTTGAAGTTTCAAACTACCAGATATATCTGGCATTTAATTATTCCTTTGCTTCTAAATAAAAGTGAAGTATAGAAAAAAAAATAGAGTAACAAAGGTCACCCTGATATTCCAACATAATATTACAGTATATAGAAGAGAGTGATATGCAACTCACTTTCCAAGAGCAAAGCATTCCAATTTCACAGTTGAACCTTTAGCTGCTGGAAGCGTTTCTGGAAACTGGACTTCAATTTTCGGTTCATATTCTCCCATGACACCTGTAAAGTCCCAATACAAAATTGGCCAATGTGTCCCTTGGCTTCACATTGGTTTTGTAAATATAACTGTCTTTGGCTCAATTTTGAGCCCACTATTTTGAGTGATTTAAATTACTAACCAGTGCTGACCTGGATCAAACATACAACATTAATAAACACTTGAGGGCCCTGGATTCACTGAATCATAATTATTTATGTTATCTACTGCAAAGCATTTCTAAGAAAAAAAAAACTTATCTTTTAAAGTATAGCAAATGGCAGTAATTTGAAATTCTGTATTCCCTGTAAACTTTTCTATTTAAATTAAAATATACAGTGCATTATGACTCCCTAAAATTTCCTAAACAACAAAAATTATAACAAGGAATTTATTAAATTGCACACTGGTAACAAAGATACCAATCTTAAACCTATTAAATGGCTCCTTGCAGTGACTTAACAAATAGAAGTATTCTAAGTCAGTGATAACAAACTAGGAAGTGGTGTTTACATAATTTTGCTGTCATGACATTATCAGGTATGGCTTACATTTATTTTCCTTTTTTGAGTTATGTTCTCATGTAGCCCAGGCTGGCCTTCAACTCACTCTAGATCCAGGATGACTTTAGACTTTTGATCTTCCTGCTTCCTTCCACCAAATGCTGGGGAAGCAGCCATACACTACCATGTCAAGTTTGATGTGACATTAGAGAGGGCTTTGGGGACACTAGGCAAAACTCTACAGACTAAGCTACTTCCTAGCCACAGCTCTGGTTTAGTTTAAATAGGTCATCTACCCAGGATAATAAACTGGCTTTCTCTTGCAGTTCAGACTCCTCTTAAGCAGCTTTCAATGTGGTGATAAAACAAGTTTTATTTTATTATTTTAATATTTATTTACTTATTTTGTTTTTGATGTAGGGTCTCATTCTAGTCCTAGGTTGGCCTCCAACTCATGCTAATCCTCCTACATCTGCCTCCCAAGTGCTGAAAACAGGTATTAATAGATTTATTTTAAAACTGTTTTATTATCTCTTTAGCTTATAACAAAATATCCAATGGTTTCAAAACCTCAAGCTTGCAAATAGTAAAAGAGTTGACTTCATGGGCATTCCACTCTGGAATGCTTCATACCATCAGAGCGCAGCACCAAAGGGGTCGGCGAGCCCAGTACTCTGGCATTTGTCACTGTACTTGTGACCACACATGTGTAATTTCCCACATCAGATGGCTCCACCTTGGCTATGTAGAGATGACCTGTCTCTTGAGAGACAAATCTCCTACTGTCTTCTTCAACAAACGATGGGTACTCATTGAAGATCCAAGCATAGGATAATTCTAACAAAAATTTTAAAGAAATAAAAGCCATTACCAAAGGAAGTTTTCTATAGTAAAGTAGCAATACACAAAATTACATTTATAGGTTTTTTAAAATATATTTTATTTATTTGAGAGAGATAGAGAGAATGAATGGTTGCACCAGGGCCTCCAGCCACTGCAAATGAACTCCAGATGCATGTGCCACCGTGTTCATCTGGCTTACATGGGTACTGGGGACTTGAACCTGGGACCTTAGGTTTCTCAGGCAAGTGCCTTAAACACTAAGCCATCTCTCTTGCTCCCCCCAATTACATTTAAGCCAAACTACTGCTGAATGTTTCTCCTATAATTCATAAACAAGAGAAGAGTAGTTAGCAGGAAGATTCAGTTGTCAGTATTTATTATGATGGAGAAGTCAGCCAACTCTTGCTGCTGTCCTTATCTCTAATTCATTGTCACCTGGGCTTCAGCCTTGTTCATTTTTAATTGGTATGACTTACTCTTGACATAAGTCTCTTCATGGCTAAAGTCCTAAGCAAAGCCCAATAAAACTCTTGGTCACACTAGCACCTGGGTCTTTATACATGTTTCTCATGGGCCAAAAAATGTTTTGTATCTTTGCTCTCTTTTTTCCCTTTCCTTTTAAAACCAACCATATATTCATTATAGATAGTATGGGGTTGGGTTGCATAAGGCTATTTTCCTACAAGCATATGATGGATTTTGCACCCTTATCCAACCTTCTCTATTTCTTCCTTCCTTGTCCCCTTAGTCTCCTTTGTTCCTTTAGAAAGTTTTATTTGTTCTTTCATATCATGTATACATCTATACTTTTATGTGTCTACATAACATCTAAGGCATACAAATGAAAGAAAGAACCCTTATGTAACTACTGACTGGAATGATGGGCCAGACACAATGGAAATCAGTATGGAGGTTCTGCAAAATCTAAAAGTAGATCTGACCAGGTACAGTACTCTTGGGTACTTATGCAAATTGACTCAGTCAATTTAGCACAAAGACACTTGTATATCAATGTTAAGCAACAGTTAAGTTATTATAATTACCATAGTTATATAGCAATAGGTATACATATGTTCTGACTCATACATAGAACAACTCTTTTTTTTTTTTTTTTTGGTCTTTCAAGGTAGGGTCTCACTCTGGTCCAGGCTGACCTGGAATTCATTATGTAGTCTCAGGGTGGCCTCACTCATGGCAATCCTCCTACCTCTGCCTCCTGAAAGCTGGCTAGGACAACTCTTAAATTTATTCTGTTGAAAGAAGTTATCAACCAAATTGTAATGATATATTTACTTATCTGTCCTTGTGGTACTGATACCTTCATTTACATTCATTGTCACCCAACAGTAATTATGTATGTGCTCTTAGATGTTTTCAAAATATTCCATTTTTTCTTCATATCCCAATGGAATAATTTGTAAAAAGTTAAATGTCACATACCACATTATAATATCCAACTACATAAAATAAAATTAATTTCTAAATGACTGCACCAAAGTATGGACCAGCTACTTGCATAAGATATAACTAAATAATAAACAATCCTTTTCCCTAGGGCATCCTCTGAAGATTCAGAGGTAAAGATCCTTGACTGAAGGAAACAAGGGTTTGAGCAGGAGTCAGTGGAAGAGACGGAGAAAGCCGTGGGGCCCCTCTACAGCTAGAAGAGATGGCACTTCAAACTGATTTCTGAGACATAGGCAGAAAATGAAGAAAATTTCCAAAGAGTTCTTCAAACATCTAAATAAACTGGGCTGAACCTACCATGACCACACTAAAGCCTTCAAGACTGGGAATATGTCACTTGACATGTCACGAAGGATTCTGCAGGTATAACTAACATGTGTGTTGAGATGAGAAGATTGCTCTGGATTATCTGGGAAGTTAAAGTGTGATACAAAGGATGATCAGAAGAGAGAGGCAGGGGGTTACAGTTAGAGAGTAGAAAACCTGGCATTGAAACAGGGGTGGTAGGCTGAGGCAGAAACTTCAGGATGTTATTCCCTTGAAGAAGCCATGGGTCAAGAAGGCAAGTAGCCTCTTTGAAAGTCAGGAAG